>CM072922.1:100706710-102116710 GCA_036971965.1 Nyctalus aviator
GAACCTAGAACTTTCAATGTATATCACATAAAGCTCCTAAGAGAGAAATAAGCAAATTGAGTAGTTTTGGAAAGCCTTACACTTCACTGAAATGTATCATTAAACTCTATAACATAATTGAGAGACAATGTTCCAGATATTTTCGGGTTCATAACAGTGTTTACGTAGTTGTTTGTCCATGTTCCCAATGCTTATCCCTGGACAAGAAGGCCTAATGTTAGAAACTATGAGAAAACATTACTAATTCTGGGAAAATAACAGTAAATAAATGGGAACTTGCATAGAACATGTAGGAAACACTTCTTCAAGTCTGTTGTTAGGGTATAAAAGGAATCTATGATCCAGGAATTCCTTAATTACAGTAAAGAGCTCATTAAACAGTGTATGAAACCTCTATTATTTACTTACAAGAGCCTATAACTGTAAATGTGTGTCATACAAGGCAAAATACCCTTGAAATAGAGAAATAAGCATATTTCAGCATCTTTGGAAAGCCTTAGACTTCACAGCAATGTTGAATTAAACTCTATAATATCAGCGAGAATCAATGTTCCTGAGCTTCTCAGGTTCATTACAGTGTGAGAGCTTGATTTAACATGTGGAAAACACGTCTCCAAGTAAGGTGTTTGTGTAGAAAGTTATCTAAGATCCACAAAATCCTTATTAGAGTTAAGAGCATATTAAACAGTGGATGAAACCTCTATTATTTACTTAAAGGAGCTTAGAAATGTAAATGCGTATCATAAAAGGTGGAATATCCTTGAAATAGAGAAATAAGCAGAATTAAGCAACTTCAGAAAGCCTTACACTTCACTGCAAGGAAGTATTAAACTCTAAAGCATAGTTGAGAGACAATGTTCCTGAGCTTCTCAGGTTCTTAACAGTGTACGAACTAGCATTGAACATGTAGTAAACACTTCTCCAAGTAAGATTTTTGTGTAGAAAGGTATCTAACATCCAGGAAATCCTTAGAGAAAAGAACCCATTTAACAGTGTATGAAACCTCCATTATTTACTTAAAGTAGCCTAGAACTGTAAATGTGTATCATGCAATGCAGAATATCCTTGAAATAGAGAAATAAGCAGATTTAAGCAGCTTTGGAAAGCTTTTGACTTCACTGTAATGTAGCATTAAACTCAATAACATAGTTGAAGGACAATGTTCCAGAGCTTCTCAGGTTCAAAACAGTGTTTAGGTAGTTGTTTGTATATGTGGGCTATGCTTATACTTAGACAAGAAGGCCTAGTATAGGAAACTACATGAAAACTGGAATACTTCAGAGAAAATGACAGTAAATAGATGAAAACTCATTTAGAAAAGCTGAAACAGATTCTCCAAGTCAGTTCTTAGTGTAGAAAAGGTATCTAACATCAGGAATTCCTTAATTGGAGTTGAGAGCACATTAAACAGTATATTAATCCTGTAATTTTTACTTAAGGAGCCTAGAACTTTCAATGTATGTCACACAAAACTTGTAAGAGAGAAATAAGCAAATTAAGTAGTTTTGGAAAGCCTTACACTTCACAGAAATGTATCATTAAACTCTACAACATAATTGAGAGACAATGTTCCCGATCTTTTCGGGTTCATAACAGTGTTTATGTAGTTGTTTGTCCATGTTCCAAATGCTTATCCCTGGACAAGAAGGCCTAACGTTAGAAACTATGAGAAAACATTAGTAATTCTTGGAAAATAACAGTAAATAAAGGAGAACTTGCATAGAACATGTAGGAAACACTTCTTCATGTCTGTTGTTAGGGTATAAAAGGAATCTATGATCCAGGAATTCCTTAATTACAGAAAAGAGCTCATTAAACAGTGTATAAAACCTCTATTATTTACTTACAAGATCCTAGAACTGTAAATGTGTGTCATGCAAGGCAGAATATCCTTGAAATAGAGAAATAAGCAGATTTAAGCAGCTTTGGAAAGCTTTTGACTTCACTGTAATGTAGCATTAAACTCAATAACATAGTTGAGAGACAATGTTCCAGAGCTTCTCAGGTTCAAAAGAGTGTTTAGGTAGTTGTTTGTCATGTTCCCAATGCTTATACTTGGACAAGAATAACTAATATTGGAAACAAGAAGAAAACAGTAATTCAGAGAAAATAACAATAAATAGAGAAGAACTCGCGTAAGACATGTAGAAAAACAATGCTACAAGTCAGTTGTTAGGGTAGAAAAGCTATCAAAGAACCAGGAAAAAGTTAATTACACTAAAGAGATCATTAAACAATGCATAAAACCTATATTATGTACTTAAAGGAGCACATAACTCTAACTGCATGTCATACAAGACAGAAATCCATGAAATAGAGAAATAAACATATTTAAGTAGCTTTGGAAACCCTTACAAATCACTGAAAAGTACCATGAAACTCTATAACAGAGTTGAAAGAAAATATTCCCTCACCATAACCCTAATCCTATCCCTAACGCAATCGGTAACCCTAACCCTAACGCTATCCCTAACCATAAACATAACCCTAACCCTAGTCCTACTCCTAACCCTAACACTAACCCTAACCCTAGCTCTAACCCTAACCCTAACCCTAGCCCTAGACCTAACTGTAGCCCTAACCCTAACCCTAACCATAGCAGTAAACCTAACCCTAACCCTAGCCCTAACCCTAACCCTAGCCCTAACCCTAACCCTAACCCGAACCCTAACCCGAACCCTAACCCTTACCCTAGCCCTAGCCCTAACCTTAACCCTATCCCTAACCCTAACCCTAACCCTAACCATAGCCCCAACCCTAACCCTAGCCCTAACCCAAATCTAAACCTAACCCTAGCCCTAAACCTAACCCTAGCACTAGCCCTAGCCCTAACTGTAGCCCTAACCCTAACCCTAATCATAGCACTAAACCTAACCCCAACCGTAGCCCTAACCCTAACACTAGCCCTAACCCTAACCCTAACCCTAACCCAAACCTAACCCGAACCCTAAACCTAACCCTAGCGCTAACCCTAATCCTATCTCTAACCCTAACCCTGACCCTAGCCCTAACCCTAACCGTAGCCCTAATCCTAACCCTAATCCAAGCCCTAACCCTAACCCTAGCCCTAACCCGGAACCTAACCCTAACCCTAGCCCTAACCCTAACCCTAACCCTAACCCTAAACCTAAACTAACCCTAACCCTAAACCTAACCCTAGCCCTAAACCTAACCCTAACAGTAGCACTAAACCTAACCCTAGCCCTAAACTTAAGGGTAACCCTAACCCTAACCCTAACCCTAGCTCTAACCCTAACCCTAACCCTAAACTAAACCGTAGCCTTAACCATAACACTAACCCTAGCCCTAACCCTAACCCTAACCCTAACCCTAACCCTAACCCTAACAGTAGCACTAAACCTAACCCTAGCCCTAAACCTAAGGATAGCCCTAACCCTAACCCTAACCCTAGCCCTAACCCTAACACTAACCCTACACCTAACCTTAGCCTTAACCATGAAACTAACCCTAGCCCTAACCCTAACCCTAACCCTAACCTTAGCCCTAACCCTAACCCTAACCCTAACCCTAACCCTAGCTTGACAGCATAATAACAGTGTGTAGCAACTTGTTTGTCCATGAGGGCAATGCTTATATTTGGATAAGAAGGCCTAATATATGAAACTAAAAAAAATATGAATAATACAGAGAAATTAAGAGTAAATACATGAGACGTCGTGAAGAACAGCTGAAACCGATTCTTCAAGTCAGTACTTAGTGTAGAAAAGGTATCTAAGATACAGGAAATCCTTAATTAGAGTTAAGAGCACATTAAACAGTGTATGAAACCTCTTTGATTTACTTCAAGTAGCCTAGAACTTTACATGTGTGTCACACAAGGCTTGAAAGAGAAAAATAAGCAAATTGAGCAGCTTTGGAAAGCCTTACAATTCACTGTAATGGTGCATTACACTCTATAACATAGTTGAGGGACAATATTTTGAGTTTCTTCTGTTCAGAACAGTATGTAGGAAATTCTTTTTATATGTGGGCAGTGCTTATACTTGGACAAGATGCCTAATATAGGAAACTACATGAAAACATGAACAATTCAGAGAAAGTAACAGTAAATAGATGAGAACTCCTTAAGAACAGGTGAAACAGATTATCCAAATCAGTTGTTAGTGTTGAAAAGGTATCTGACATCCAGGAATTCCTTAATTCGAGTTGAGAGCACAGTAAACTGTGTATGAATCCTATATTTTTTACTTAAAGAAACCTAGAACTTTCAATGTATGTCACACAAAGCATGAAAGAGAGAAATAAGCAAAATAAGTAGCTTTGGAAAGCCTTACACTTCACTGAAATGCATCATTAAACTCTATAACATGATTGAGAGACAACGTTCCTGAGATTTTCCGGTTCATAACAGTGTTTAAGTAGTTGTTTGTCCATGTTCCCAATGCTTATCCCTGGACAAGAAGGCCTAATGTTAGAAACTATGAGAAAATATCAGTAATTCTGCAAAAATAACAGTAAATAAATGAGAATTCGCATAGAACATGTAGGAAAATCTTCTTCTAGTCTGTTGTTAGGGTATAAAAGGAATCTAAGGTCCAGGAATTCCTTAATTACAGTAAAGAGCTCATTAAACAGTGTATGAAACCTCTATTATTTACTTACAAGAGCCTATAACTGTAAATGTGTGTCAGATAAGGGAAAATACCCTTGAAATAGAGAAATGAGAACATTTCAGCATCTTTGGAAAGCCTTATTTACACTTCACTGCAATGTAGTATTACACCAGGTAACATAGTTGGCAGACAATGTCACTAAGCTTCTCCTGTTCATAACAGTGTGTAGGAAGTTGTTTGTATATGTCGGCTATGCTTATACTTGGAGAAGAAAGCCTAATATAGGAAACTACATGAAAACATGAATAATTCAGAGAAAATGACAGTAAATAGATGAGAACTCCTTTATAACAGGTGAAACAGATTCCCCAAATCAGTTGTTAGTGTTGAAAAGGTATCTAACATCCAGGAATTCCTTAATTTGAGTTGGAAGCACATTAAACAGTGTATGAATCCTATATTTTGTACTTAAAAGAGACTAGAACTTTCAATGTATGTCACACAAAGTTGAAAGAGAGAAATAACCAAATTAAGTAGCTTTGGAAAGCCTTACATGTCATTGAAATGTTCTATAACATAATTGAGAGACAATGTTCCCGAGATTTTCAGGTTCATAACAGTGTTTAGGTAGTTGTTTGTCCATGTTCCCAATGCTTATCCCTGGACAAGAAGGCCTAATGTTAGAAACTATGAGAAAACATCAGTAATTTTGGTTAAATAACAGTAAATAGATGAAAACTCGCATAGAACACTTTTCCAAGACTGTTGTTAGTTTATAAAATGTATCTAAGATACAGGAAATCCTTAATTAGAGTTAAGATCACATGAAACAGGGTATGAATCCTATATTGTTTATATAAAGGAGCCTAGGACGGTAAATGTGTGTCATACAAGGCAGAATACTCTTGAAATAGAGAAATAAACACATTAAGCAGCTATGGAAAGCCTAACACTTCACTGCAATGTACTATTACACTCTGTAACATAGTTGAGAGACGATGTCCCCGAGCTTCTTCTGTTCACAACAGTGTGTAGGAAGTTGTTTGTATATGTGGGCTATGCTTATACTTGGACAAGAAGGCCTAATATAGGAAACTACATGAAACCATGAATAATTCAGAGAAAATGTCAGTAAATAGATGAGATCTCTTTTAGAACAGCTGAAACAGATTCTCCAAGTCAATTCTTAGTGTAGAAAAGGTATCTGAGATCCAGGAAATCCTTAATTAGAGTTAAGAGCACATTAAACAGTGTATGAAACCTCTTTGATTTACTTCAAGTAGCCTAGAACTGTACATGTGTGTCACACAAGGCTTGAAAGAGAGAAATAAGCAAATTGAGCAGCTTGGAAAGCCTTACAGTTCACTGTAATGTAGCATTACATTCTATAATATAGTTGAGGGACAATATTATCGAGCTTCTTCTGTTCAGAACAGTGTGTAGGAAGTTGTCTGTATATGTGGGCAGTGCTTATACTTGGACAAGATGCCTAATATAGGAAACTACATGAAAATATGAATAATTCAGAGAAAATAACATTAAATAGATGAGAACTCATTTAGAACAGCTGAAACAGATTCACCAAGTCAGTTTGTAGTGTAGATAAGGTATCTAACATCCAGGAATTCCTTAATTCGAGTTGAGATCACATTAAACAGTGTATGAATCCTATATTTTCTACTTAAAGGTTCCTAGAACTTCAAATGTATGTCACACAAAGCTTGAAAGAGAGAAATAAGCAAAATAAGTAGCTTTGGAAAGCCTTACACTTCACTGAAATGTATCATTAAACTCTATAACATAGTTGAAAGACAATGTTCCCGAGATTTCAGGTTCATAACAGTGTTTAAGTAGTTGTTTGTACATCTTCCCAATGCTTATACCTGGACAAGAAGGCCTAATGTTAGAAACTATGAAAAAACATCAGTAATTCTGGGGAAATAACAGTAAATAAATGAAAACTCGCATTGAACATGAAGGAAACACTTCTTCTAGTCTGTTGTTAGGGTATAAAAGGAATCTATGATCCAGGAAATTCCTTAATTACAGTAAAGAGCTCATTAAAGTGCGTATGAAGCCGAGACCGGTTTGGCTCAGTGGATAGAGTGTCGGCCTGCGGACTGAGAGGTCCCGGGTTCGATTCCGCTCAAGGGCATGTACCTTGGCTGCAGGCACATCTCCAGTAGGGGGTGTGCAAGAAGCAGCTGATCCATGATTCTCTCTCATCGATGTTTCTAATTCTCTATCCCTCTCTCTTCCTCTCTGTAAAAAATCAATAAAATATATTTTTAAAAAAATAAAAAAATAAAGTGCGTATGAAACCTATATTATTTACATACAAGAGCCTAGAACTGTAAATGTGAGTCATATATGGCAAAATACCCATGAAATAGAGAAATAAGAACATTTCAGCATCTTTGGAAAGCCTTACTTACACTTTACTGCAATGTAGTATTACACTCTGTAACATAGTTGACAGACAATGTACCCGAGCTTCTTCTGTTCATAACAGAACAGAAGAAGTTGTTTGTATATGTGGGCTATGCTTATACTTGGACAAGAAGGCCTAATATAGGAAACTACATGAAACCATGAATAATTCAGAGAAAATATCAGTAAATAGATGAGATATCTTTTAGAACAGCTGAAACAGATTTTCCAAGTCAATTCTTAGTATAGAAAAGGAATCTGAAATCCAGGAAATCCTTAATTAGAGTTAAGAGCACATTAAACAGTGTATGAAACCTCTTTGATTTACTTCAAGTAGCCTAGAACTTTACATGTGTGTCACACAAGGCTTGAAAGATAGAAATAAGCAAATTGAGCAGCTTTGGAAAGCCTTACAGTTCACTGTAATGTAGCATTACACTCTATAACATAGTTGAGGGACAATATTCTCGAGTTCTTCCGTTCAGAACAGTGTGTAGGAAGTTTTTTGTATATGTGGGCAGTGCTTATACTTGGACAACATGCCTAATATAGGAAACTACATGAAAACATGAATAATTCAGAGAAAATGACAGTAAATAGATGAGAACTCCTTTATAACAGGTAAAACAGATTCTCCAAATCAGTTGTTAGTTGTTGAAAAGGTATCTAACATACAGAAATTACTTAATTCAATTTGAAAGCACATGAAACAGTGTATGAATACTATGTTTTTATATTTAAAGGAGCCTAGAACTTTAAATATATGTCACACAAAGCTTGAAAGAAAGAAATAAGCAAAATAAGTAGATTTGGAAAGCCTTACACTTCACTGAAATGTATCATTAAACTCTATAACATAGTTGAGAGACAATGTTCCCCAGATTTCAGGTTCATAACAGTGTTTAAGTAGTTGTTTGTACATGTTCCTGCCTATACCTGGACAAGAAGGCCTAATTTTGGAATTGAGAAGAAAACAGTAATTCAGAGGAAATAACAGTAAATAGAGAAGAACTCGCATAAGACATGTAGAAAAACGATGCTCAAAGTCAGTTGTTAGGGTAGAAAATCTATCTAAGAACCAGGAAAAACTTAATTACACTAAAGAGATCATTAAACAATGTATAAAACCTATATTATGTACTTAAAGGATCAAATTACTATAAATGTATGTCATACAATACAGAAATCCATGAAATAGAGAAATAAAGATATTTAAGTAGATTTGGAAACCCTTAAACATCACTGAAAAGTAGCATTAAACTCAATAACAGAGTTGAAAGAAAATATTCTCTCACCTTTACCCTAACCGTATCCCTAACCTTATTGCTAACCCTAACCCTAAAGCTAGCCCTAACCATAACCATAACCCTAACCCTAGCCCTAGCCCTAAGCCTAAAAATATCCATAACACTAGCCCTAACCCTAACACTATCCCTAGCGATAACCATGACTCTAACCCTAGGACTAAACCTAACCCTATCCCTAACCCTAACCCTAAACCTAACCCTAAACCTAACCAAGGCTCTAACCCTAACTCTAACCTTAGCACTAAACCTAATACGAACTGTAGACCTAACCCTAACCCTAGCTCTAACCCTAACCTAAGCCTAACCCAAACCCTAGCCCTAACCTTAACCCTAACCCTAACCCTAACCCTAACCGTGACCCTAAACTAACCCTAGCCCTAACCCTAATCCTAAAAATAACCCTAAACCTGACCCTAACATTAACCTTAACACTAACATTATCACTAACCCTAACCCTAACCCTAGCCCTAACCCTAACCCTAAGCCTAGCCCTAAACCTAACCAAAAACCTAGCCCTAACCATAACCCTAGCCGTAACCCAAACCCTAGCCCTAACCCTACCCCTAACCAAAACCCTAGCCTTAACCCTAACCCTAACCCTACCCCTATCCCTAAACCTAGCCCTAAACCTAACCTTAACACTAAACCTAGCCCTAACCCTAATCCTAACCCTAAAAATAACCCTAGCCCTAACCCTAACCCTAACCCAAGCCCTAAACCTAACTCTAATCCTAGCCCTAACGCTAACCCTAAGGGTAGCCCTAACCCTAGCCCTAGCCCTAACCCTAAATGTAACCATAGCCTTAACCCTAACATTAACCCTAGCCCTAACCCTAACCCTAACCCTAACCCTAGCCCTTAACCTAACCTTAACCCTAACCCTAACCCTAACACTAGTCAGCATAATAACAGTGTGTAGCAACTTGTTTGTCCATGTGGGCAATGCTTATATTTGGATAAGAAGGCATAATATATGAAACTACAAGAAAATATGAGTAATACAGAGAAATTAAGGGTAAATAGATGAGACCTGGTATAGAATAGCTGAAACAGATTTCTCCAAGTCAGTGGTTACAGGAGAAAAGGAATCTAAGATCCAGGAAATTTTAATTAAACATAACAGCACATAAAACAGTGTATGAAACTTCTATTATTCACTTAAAGTAGCCAAAACTTTAAATGTGTGTCACAAAAGGCTTGAAAGAGAGAAATAAGCAAAATTAAGCAGCCAGGGAAAGCCTGAGAATTTACTGCACTGTAGCATTAAACTCTAAAACATAGTTGATAGACAATATTCACGATCTTTTCGAGTCCATGACAGTGTGAAGGAAGTTGGTTTGAAATGTGGGCTATGCTTATACTTGGACAAGAAGACCTAATATAGAAAACTACATAAAAACATGAATAATTCAGAGAAAATAGATGAGAACTCCTTTCTAACAGGTGAAACAGATTCTCCAAATCAGTTGTTAGTTTTGAAAAGGTATCTAACATCCAGAAATTCCTTAATTCGAGTTGAGAGCACATGAAACAGTGTATGAATCCAATATTTTTTTACTTAAAGGAGCATAGAACTTTAAATATATGTCACACAAAGCTAGAAAGAGAGAAATAAGCAAAATAAATAGCTTTGGAAAGCCTTACACTTCACTGAAATGTATCATTAAACTCTATAACATAGTTGAGAGACAATGTTCCGAGCTTTTCAGGTTCATAACAGTGTTTAAGTAGTTGTTTGTACATGTTCCAAATGCTAATACATGGACAAGAAGGCCTAATATTGGAAATGAGAAGAAAACAGTAATTCAGAGAAAATAACACTAAATAGAGGTGAACTCGCATAAGACATGTAGAAAAACAATGCTCCAAGTCTGTTGTCATGGTAGAAAAGCTATCTAAGAACCAGGAAAAACTTAATTACACTAAAGAGATTATTAAACAATGTATTAAACCTATATTATGTACTTAAAGGAGCACATAACTCTAAATGTATGTCATACAATACAGAAATCCATTAAATGTAGAAATAAAGATATTTAAGTAGCTTTGGAAACCCTTACACATCAATTGAAAGTAGCATAAAACTCTATAACAGAGTTGAAAGAAAATATTCTCTCACCTTTACCCTAACCCTATCCCTAACCATATCGCTAACCCTAACCCTAAAGCTAGCCCTAACCATAACCATAACCCTAAACCTAGCCCTAGCCCTAACCCTAAACCTAGCCCTAACCCTAATCCTAACCCAAACCCTAGTCCTATCCCTAAACCTAACCGAACCCTAGCCCTATCCCTAACCCTAACAGTAGCACTAAACCTAACTCTAACACTAGCCCTAACCCTAAACATAACCATAACACTAGCCCTAACCCTAACCATAGCCCTAGACCAAACCATAAAACTAACCCTAACCCTAACCCTAACCCTAAACCTAGCCCTAACCCTAAACTTAACCTTAACCCTAGCCCTAACCCTAACCATAACCCTGACCCTAGACCTAATCATAATCCTAACCCTAACCCTAACCCTAACCATAACCCTAAACTTAGCCCTAACCCTAACCCTAACCTTAACCCTAGCCCTAACCCTAACCATAACCCTGACCCTAGACCTAATCCTAACCCTAACCCTAGCACTAAACCTAACCCTAGGCCTAACCCTAACCCTAACCCTAACCCTAACCCTAACCCTAAACATAACCCTGGCCCAAACCATAAATAACCATAGCACTAAACCTAACCCTAACCAAGCCCTAACCCTAACCCTAGCCTGAACCCTAACCCTAATCAAAAGCCTAGCCCTAACCCTAACCCTAACCCTAACTCTAGCCCTAACCCTAACCTTAACCCTAACCCTAGCCCTAAGCCTAACCCTATCCCTAACCCTAACCTTAACCCTAACCCTAGCCCTAAACCTAACCCTAACCCTAACCCTAAACGTAACCATAGCCCTAACCCTAACCCTAAACCTAGCCCTAAACCTAACTCTAACCCTAGCCCTAATCCTAACCCTAAGGGTAGCCCTAACCATAGCCCTAACCCTAACCCTAAACGTAACCGTAGCCTTAACCCTAACACTAACCCTAGCCCTAACCCTAACCCTAACAGTAGCACTAAACCTAACTCTAACCCTAGCCATAACCCTAAACATAACCATAACACTAGCCCTAACCCTAACCCTAGCCCTAGCCCAAACAATAAACATACCCCTAACCCTAACTCTAACAATAACCCTAACCCTAACCCTAAGCCTAACCTTAACACTAACATTATCACTAACCCTAACCCTAACCCTAGACCTAACCCTAACCCTAGCCCTAGCCCTAACCCTAAGCCTAACAGTAGCAATAAACCTAACTCTAACCCTAGCCCTAACCCTAAACATAACCATAACACTAGACCCAACCCTAACCCTATCCCTAGCCCAAACCATAACCCTAACTCTAACTCTAACCATAGACCTAACTCTAACCCTAACCCTAACCCTTACACTAAACCTAGCCCTAACCCTAACCCTAACCCTAGCACTAACCCTAAACGTAACCCTGACCCTAGTCCTAACCCTAACCCTAACCCTAGCACTAAACCTAACCCTAGCCCTAACCCTAACCCTAACCCTAACCCTAAACATAACCCTGGCACAAACAATAACTCTAACCGTAGCACTAAACCTAACCCTAACCCTAGCCATAACCCTAACCTTAGCCTTAAGCCCAACCCTAACCAAAACCTAGCCCTAACCCTAACCCTAACCCTAACCCTAGCCCTAACCCTAACCCTAACCCTAGCCCTAACCCTAACCCTAACCCTAGCCCTAACCCTAACCTTAACCCTAACCCTAGCCCTAAACCTAACCCTAACCCTAACCCTAAACCTAACCCTAGCCCTAACCCTAACCCTAAACCTAGCCCTAAACCTAACTCTAACCCTAGCCCTAACCCTAACCCTAAGGGTAGCCCTAACCCTAGCATTAACCCTAACAATAAACGTAACCATAGCCTTAACCCTAACACTAACCCTAGCCCTAAACCTAACCCTAACCCTAGCCATTACCCTAACCCTAACCCTAACCCTAACCCTAGCTTATCAGCATAATAACAGTGTGTAGCAACTTGTTTGTCCATGTGGGCAATGCTTATATTTGGATAAGAAGGCATAATATATGAAACTACAAGAAAATATGAGTAATACAGAGAAATTAAGAGTAAATATGAGACCTGGTATAGAACAGTTGAAACAGATTTATCCAAGTCAGTGGTTACTGGAGAAAAGGAATCTACGATCCAGGAAATTTTAATTAAACATAACAGCACATTAAACAGTGTATGAAACTTCTATTATTCACTTAAAGTAGCCAAAACTTTAAATGTGTGTCACAAAAGGCTTGAAAGAGAGAAATAAGCAAAATTAAGCAGCCAGGGAAAGCCTGAGAATTTACTGCACTGTAGCATTAAACTCTAAAACATAGTTGATAGACAATATTCACGATCTTTTCGAGTCCATGACAGTGTGAAGGAAGTTGGTTTGAAATGTGGGCTATGCTTATACTTGGACAAGAAGGCCTAATATAGGAAACTACATAAAAACATGCATAATTCAGAGAAAATGACAGTAAATAGATGAGAACTCCTTTCTAACAGGTGAAACAGATTCTCCAAATCAGTTGTTAGTGTTGAAAAGGTATCTAAACATCCAGAAATTCCTTAATTCGGGTTGAGAGCACAGGAAACAGTGTATGAATCCTATATTTTTTTACTTAAAGGAGCATAGAACTTTAAATATATGTCACACAAAGCTTGAAAGAGAGAAATAAGCAAAATAAGTAGCTTTGGAAAGCCTTACACTTCACTGAAATGTATCATGAAACTCTATAACATAGTTGAGAGACAATGTTCCCGAGATTTCAGGTTCATTACAGTGTTTAAGTAGTTGTTTGTACATGTTCCCAATGCTTATACCTGGACAAGAAGGCCTAATATTGGAAATGAGAAGAAAACAGTAATTCAGAGAAAATAACACTAAATAGAGAAGAACTCTCATAAGACATGTAGAAAAACAATGCTCCAAGTCTGTTGTTAGGGTAGAAAAGCTATCTAAGAACCAGGAAAAACTTAATTACACTAAAGAGATTATTAAACAATGTATTAAACCTATATTATGTACTTAAAGGAGCACATAACTCTAAATGTATGTCATACAACACAGAAATCCATGAAATGGAGAAATAAAGATATTTAAGTAGCTTTGGAAACCCTTACACATCAATTGAAAGTAGCATGAAACTCTATAACAGAGTTGAAAGAAAATATTCTCTCACCTTTACCCTAACCCTATCCCTAACCGTGTTGCTAACCCTAACCCTAATGCTAGCCCTAACCATAACCATAACCCTAACCCTAGCCTTAGCCCTAACCCTAAACCTAACCAAAACCCTAGCCCTAATTCTAAACCTAACACTAACCCTAGCCATAACCCTAATCCTAACCCTAACCCTAGCCCTAACCCTAACCTTAACCCTAACACTAGCCGTAACCCTAACCCTAACCCTAATCCTAAACCTATCCCTAAACTTAAAACTAACATTATCACTAACCCTAACCCTAACCCTAGTCATAACCCTAACCCTAACCCTAGCCCTAACCATAACCCTAACAGTAGCACTAAACCTAACTCTAACCCTAGCCCTAACCCTAACCCTAAGGGTAGCCCTAACCCTAACCCTAAATCTAACCCTATCTCTAACCCTAACCCTAAACGTAACCATAGCTTTAACCCTAACATTAACCCTAGCCCTAACCTAACCTAACCCTAACCCTAACTCTAATCCTAAACCTAACCCTAACCCTAGCTTGTGAGCATAATAACAGGGTGTATCAACTTGTTTGTCCATGTGGGCAATGCTTATATTTGGATAAGAAGGCATAATATATGAAACTACAAGAAAATATGAGTAATACAGAGAAATTAAGAGTAAATAGATGACACCTGGTATACAACAGCTGAAACAGATTTATCCAAGTCAGTGGTTACTGGAGAAAAGGAATCTAAGATCCAGGAAATTTTAATTAAACATAACAGCACATTAAACAGTGTATGAAACTTCTATTATTCACTTAAAGTAGCCAAAACTTTAAATGTGTGTCACAAAAGGCTTGAAAGAGAAAAATAAGCAAAATTAAGCAGCCGGGGAAAGCCTGAGAATTTACTGCACTGTAGCATTAAACTCTAAAACATAGTTGATAGACAATATTCCCGATCTTTTCGAGTCCATGACAGTGTGAAGGAAGTTGGTTTGAAATGTTGGCTATGCTTATACTTGGACAAGAAGACCTAATATAGAAAACTACATAAAAACATGAATATTTCAGAGAAAATAACAGTAAATAGATGAGAACTCTTTTATAACAGGTGTAACCGATTCTCCAAATCAGTTGTTAGTGTTGAAAAGGTATCTAACATCCAGAAATTCCTTAATTCGGGTTGAGAGCACAGGAAACAGTGTATGAATCCTATATTTTTTTACTTAAACGAGCATAGAACTTTAAATGTATGTCACACAAAGCTTGAAAGAGAGAAATAAGCAAAATAAGTAGCTTTGGAAAGCCTTACACTTCACTGAAATGTATCATTAAACTCAATTACATAGTTGCGATACAATGTTCCCGAGATTTCAGGTTCATTACAGTGTTTAAGTAGTTGTTTGTACATGTTCCCAATGCTTATACCTGGACAAGAAGGCCTAATATTGGAAATGAGAAGAAAACAGTAATTAAGAGAAAATAACAGTAAATAGAGAAGAACTCGCATTGGACATGTAGAAAAACGATGCTATAAGTCAGTTGTTAGGGTAGAAAAGCTATCTAAGAACCAGGAGAAACTTAATTACACTAAAGAGATCATTAAACAATGTATAAAACCTATATTATGTACTTAAAGGAGCACATAACTCTAAATGTATGTCATACAATATAGAAATCCATGAAATAGAGAAATAAAGATATTTAAGTAGATTTGGAAACACTTACACATCACTGAAAAGTAGCATAAAACTCTATAACAGAGTTGAAAAAAATATTCCCTCACCCTACCACTAAACCTATCCCTAAACCTATCGCTAACCCTAACCCTAATGGTAGTCCTAACCATAACCATAACCCTAACCCTAGCTCTAGCCCTAACCCTAAACCTAACCATAACACTAGCCCTAACCCTAAGCCTAACCCTAGCCCTAACCCTAACCCTAGACCTAACCCTAACACTAACCCTAACCCTAGCCCTAACTCTGACCCTAACCCTAGCCCTAAACCTAACACTGGCCCTAACCCTAACTCTAACCGAAGCACTAAACCTAGCCCTAACCCTGGCCCTAACCCTACCCTAGCCCTAATCCTAACCCTACCCCTAAAACTAATCCTAAACCTAACCCTAACCCTAACACTAACACTAACACCAACACTATTACTAACCCTAACCCTGGCCCTAACCCTACCCTAGCCCTAACCCTAACCCTAACCCTAACCTTGCCCTAACCATAAGCCTAACCCTAACCCTAGCCCTAACCCTAACACTAACCATAACCCTAGCCCTAACCCTAAAACTAATCCTAAACCTAACCCTAACCCTAACCCAAACACTAACACCAACACTATTACTAACCCTAACCCTGGCCCTAACCCTACCCTAGCCCTAACCCTAACCCTAACCCTAACCTTGCCCTAACCATAAGCCTAACCCTAACCCTAGCCCTAACCCTAACACTAACAATAACCCTAGCCCTAACCCTAAAACTAATCCTAAACCTAACCCTAACCCTAACACTAGCCCTAGCCCTAACCCTAACCCTATCCCTAACGCTAACCTTAACCCTAGCCCTAACAATAAACCTAGCCCTAATCCTAACCTTAACACTAGCCCTAAGCCTAACCCTAGCCCTAACCCTAACACTAACCTTAACCCTAGCCCTAACATTAACCCTAGCCCAATGCTAACCCTAACCCTAACCCTAAACCTAAGCCTAGCCCTAACCCTAACCCTAACAATAGCATTAAACCTAACTCTAACACTAGCCCTAACCCTAAGGGTAGCCCTAACCCTAACCCTAAATATAACCCTAAATGTAACCATACCATTAACCCTAACACTAACCCTACCCCTAACCCTAACCCTAACCCTAGCCCTAACCCTAACCCTAACCCTAACCTTAGCCCTAACCCTAACCCTAATCCTAACCCTAGCTTGTCAGCATAATAACAGTGTGTAGCAACTTGTTTGTCCATGTGGGCAATGCTTATATATAAGAAGGCCTAATATATGAAACTACAAGAAAATATGAGTAATGCAGAGAAATTGAAAGTAAATAGATAAGACCTGGTATAGAACAGCTGAAACAGATTTTTCCAAGTCAGTTGTTACTGGAGAAAGGGAATCTAAGACCCAGGAAATTTTTTTTTTAAATATATTTTATTGATTTTTCACAGAGAGGAAGAGAGAGGGATAGAGAGTTAGAAACATCGATGAGAGAGAATCATCGATCAGCTGCCTCTTGCACACCCCCTACTGGGGATGTGCCCGCAACCAAGGTACATGCCCTTGACCGGAATCGAACCCGGAACCTTTCAGTCCCCAGGCCGACGCTCTATCCACTGAGCCAAACCGGTCCCGGCAGATCCAGGAAATTTTAATTAAACATAACAGCAAATTAAACAGTGTATGAAACTTCTAATATTTACTTAAAGTAGCCTAGAACTTTAAATGTGTGTCACAAAAGGCTTGAAAGAGAGAAATAAGCAAAATTAAGCAGCCGGGGAAAGCCTGAGAATTTACTGCATTGTAGCATTAAACTTTAAAACATAGTTGAGAGACAATATTCCCGATCTTTTCGGGTCCATAACAGTGTGTAGGAAGTTGGTTGTAAATGTGGGCTATGCTTATACTTGGACAAGAAGGCCTAATATAGGAAACTACATGAAAAGATGAATAATTCAGAGAAAATGTCAGTAAATAGATGAGAACTTGTTAAGAACAGCTGAAACCGATTCCCCAAGTCAGTTCTTACTGTAGAAAAGGTATCCAAGATTTAGGAAATCCTTAATTAAAGCTAAGAGCACATTTAACGGTGTATGAAACCTCTTTTATTTACTTAAAGTAGCCTAGAACTTTACAAGTGTGTCCCACGAGGCTTGAAAGAGAGATATAAGCAAATTGAGCAGTTTGGAAAGCATTTCAGTTCACTGGACAATATATAATGTATAAAACCTATATTATGAACTTAATATAGGTTTTATAAGCATTACACTCTATAACATAGTTGAGGGACAATGTTCTCGAGCTTCTTCTGTTCATAACAGTGTGTAGGAAGTTATTTGTATATGTGGGCAATGCTTATACTTAGACAAGATGCCCAATATACAAAAGTACATGAAAACATGAATAATTCAGAGAAAATGACAGTAAATAGATGAGAACTCCTTAAGAACAGGTGAAACAGATTCTCCAAATCAGTTGTTAGTGTTGATAAGGTATCTAACATCCAGGAATTCCTTGATTCGGGTTGAGAGCACATTAAACTGTGTATGAATCCCATATTTTTTACTTAAAGGAACCTAGAATTTTAAATATATGTCACACAAAGCTTGAAAGAGAGAAATAAGCAAAATAAGTAGCTTTGGAAAGCCTTACACTTCACAGAAATGTATCATTAAACTCTATAACATAGGTGAGAGACAATGATCCCAAGATTTCAGGTTCATAACAGTGTTTAAGTAGTTGTTTGTACATCTTCCCAATGCTTATACCTGGACAAGAAGGCCTAATGTTAGAAACTACAAGAAAACAAAAATAATTCTGTGAAAATAACAGAAATAGAAAAGAACTGCTTAGAACATGTATAAAACACTTCTCCAAGTCTGTTGTTAGTTTATAAAAGGTATCTAAGATCCAAGAAATCCTTAATTAGAGTTAAGATCACATGAAACAGTGTATGAATCCTATATTGTGTACTTAAAGAAGCCTAGAATGTTAAATGTGTGTTATACAAGGCAGAATACCATTGAAATAGAGAAATAAACACATTAAGCAGCTTTGGAAAGCCTTACACTTCACTGCAATGTAGTATTACACTCTATAACATAGTTGAGAAACAATGTTTCCAAGCTTCTTCTGTTCATAACAGTGTGTAGGAAGTTGTTTGTATATGTGGGCTATGCTTATACTTGGACCTAACCCTAACACTAACCCTAGCCCTAACCCTAACCCTAACCCTAGCCCTAACCTTAACCCTAACACTAACCCTAACCCTTACCCTAACTCTAACCCTAATCCTAGTCCTAGCCCTAACCCTAACCCTAACCCTAACCCTAGCCCTAACCCTATCCCTAGCCCTAAACCTAGCCCTAACCCTAACCCTAACCCTTACCCTAACCCTGGCCCTAACCCTAACCCAAACCCTAAACCTAACCCTAGCCCTAACCCTAACCCTAACCTTAAGCCTAGACCTAACCCTAACCCTAACCCTAACCCTAAACCAAGCTTGTCAGCATAATAACATTGTGTAGCAAGTTTTTTGTCCATGTGGGCAATGCTTATATTTGGATAAGAAGGCCTAATATATGAAACTACAAGAAAATATGAGTAATACAGAGAAATTAATAGTAAATAGATGAGGCCTGATATAGAACAGCTGAAACAGATTTCTCCAAGTCAGTTGTTACTGGAAAAGAGGAATCCAAGATCCAGGAAATCTTTAATTAAACATAACAGCACATTAAACAGTGTATGAAACCTATATTATTTACTTAAGGAAGTTAGAACTGCAAATGTTTGTCAAACAGGGCAGAATATCCTTGAAATATAGAAATAAGCACATTTAAGCAGCTTTGAAAACCTTTAGACTTCACTGCAATGTAGCATTAAACTCTATAACATTGTTGAGAGACAATGTTCCCGAGGTTCTCAGGTTCATAACAGTGTGTAGGAAGTTGTTTATACTAGTGTACAATGCTTATACCTGAATAAGATGGCCTAATGTAGGAAACGACATGAAAACCTGAGTAATTCAGAGAAAATGACAATAAATGGATGAGAACTCATATACAACAGGTGAAACAGATTCTCCAATTCACTTGTTAGGGTAGAAAAGATACCTAATATCTAGGAAAACCTTCATTACAGTATAGAGCACATTAAACATTGTATGAATCCTATATTATATACTTAAAAGAGCCTAGAAATGTAAATGTGTGTCATAGAAGGCAGAATATCCCAGAAATAGACAAATAAGCACATTTAAGCAGCTTTGGAAAGCCTTAGACTTAACTGTTTTGTAGCATTAAACTCTATAACATAGTTGAGAGACAATGTTCCCAAGGTTCTCAGGTTCATAACAGTGTGTAGGAAGTTGTTTGTCCATATGGGCAATGCTTATACTGGGAAGAAAAAACCTAATAGAGGAAACGACATGAAAACGTGAATAATTCAGAGAAAATGAGAGTAAATATGAGAACTCGTATAGAACAGGTGAAACAGATTCTCTAAGTCAGTTGTTAGGGTAGAAAAGGTATCTAAGGACCAGCAAATCCTCAATTACAGCAAAGAGCTAATTAAACAGTGTGTGAAACTACAGGAAAACATGAGGAATTCAGAGAAAAAGACAATAAAAAGATGGGAATTCGTGTAGAGGAGGTCCAACAAATTCTCCAAGTCAGTTGTTAGTGTAGAAAAGGTATCTAATATACAACATGTAGAAATCCTTAATTACTGTAGCCCTAACGCTAACCCTAGGCATAACCCCTACCCTAACCTTAACCCCTGCCCTAACCCTAACTCTAGCCCTAATCCTAGAACTAAACCCTAACCCTAAACCTAACCCTAGCCCTAACCATAACCCTAGCCCTAACAGTATCACTAACCCTAAATTGTAAACTACAAGAAAACATCAGTAATTCAGAGAAAATAACAGTAAATAGATGAGCACAAGCATAGCCAGGTAGAAAACACTTCTCCAAGTCAGTTGTTAGTGTGGAAAAGGTATCTAAGATCCAGGAAATCTTTAATTAAACTTAAGAGGACATTAAACAGTGTATGAAACCTCTATTATGTACTTAAAGGAGCCAAGAACTTTAAATGTGTGTCATTCAAGGCTTAAAAGAGAGAAATAAGCACAATTAAGCAGCTAAACCTGACCCTAACCATAACCCTAACAGTAGCCCTAACCCTAATACTAACCCTAACCATTACCCTAACCCTAACTCTAGCCCTAACCCTAAACCTAGCCCTAACCCTAACTCTAACCCTAACACTAACCCTAGCCCTAACCCTAATCCTAACCCTAACCCAGCACTTTCCCTAACCCTAAACCTAACCCTAACCGTAGCCCTAACCTTAACCCTAGGCCTAATCCCTACCCTAACCTTAACCCATACCCTAACCCTAACCCTAGCCCTATCCCTAGCTCTAACACTAACCCTAGCCCTAACCCTAGCCCCAAACCTAAACCTAGCCCTAACCCTATCCATAACCCTAGCCCTAACCCTATCCTTAGCCCTAAACCTAGCTCTAACCCTAACCCTAACCCTTGCTCTAAACCTAACCCTAGCTCTAACCCTAGCCCTAACCCTAACCCTAACACTAACCCTAGCTCTAATCCTAACCCTCACCCTTACGTTAACCCTAACCCTAGCTTCTCAAGTTCTTCACAGTTGTAGGAAGTTTTTTGTACATATGGGCAATGCTTAAACTTGGACAAAAAGGCATAATATAGGAAACTACAAGAAAACATAAGTAATACAGAGAATATAACAGTAAATTGATGAAGCCTCATATAGAACAGGTGAAATAGATTTCTCCAAGTTAGTAGTTAGAGTAGAATATATATCTAAGATCCAGGAAATCCTTAATTACAGTAAAGAGCTCATTAAACGGTGTATGAAACCTTTATTATTTACTTAAAGGAGCCAAGAACTATAAATGTGTGTCATTCAAAACAGAAATCCTTGAAATAGAGAAATAAGTATATTTAAGCAGCTTTGGAAAGCCTTATACTTCGCTGCAAAGTAGAATTAAACTCTATAACAGAGTTAAAGCTAACCCTAACCCTAACACTAATACTAACCCTAACTCTAACACTAACCATAGACCTAACCCTATGCCTAACCAAAACCCTAACCATAACCCTTGCCTTAACCTAACACTAGCACTAACCCTAACCGTAATCCTAACCCTAAACCTAACCCTAACCCTAACAATAACCTTAACCCTTGCCTTAACCATAGCCCTAACCTTAACCCTAGCCCTAACCCTCACCGTAACACTAGCCCTAATCCTAACCCTAAACCTAACCCTAACCCTACCCCTAACCTTAACCCTAACCCTAGCCTAGGACTAAGCCTATACCTAGCCCTAGCCCTAACCCTAACCCTAACCCTAACCCTAACCCTAATCCTAGCCCTAGCCCTAGCCCTAACCCTAACCTTAGACCCTTTCCCTAACCATAACCCTATCCCTAACCCTAACCCTAACCCTAACCCTAAGCGTAACCATAACCCTATCCCTAGCTTCTCAGCTTCATAACAGTGTGTAGAAATTGTTTGTCCATGTTGGCAATGCTTATACTTGGACAAGAAGGCGAAATATAATAAACGACAAGAAAATATGAGTAATACAGAGAAAATAACAGTAAATTGATGAGACCTCGTATACAACAGGTGAAACACATTTCTCCAAGTCAGTTTTTAGTGTAGAAAATGTATCTAAGATGCAGGAAATCCTTAATCAGATTTGAGAGCACATTAAACAGTGTATGAAACCTCTTTTATTTACTGAAAGTAGCCTAGAACTCTACATGTGTGTCACACAAGGCTTGAAAGAGAGAAATAAGCAAATTGAGCAGCTTTGGAAAGCCTTAAAGTTCACTGTAATGTAGCATTACACTCTATAACATAGTTGAGGGACAATATTCTCGAGCTTCTTCTGTTCATAACAGTGTGTAGGAATTTGTTTATCCATGTGGGCAATGCTTATACTTGGACAAGAAGGCCTAATATAGGAAACTACATGGAAACATGAGTAATTCAGAGAAAATGACAATAAATAGATGAGAACTGGTATAGAACAGGTGAAACAGATTTCTCCAAGTCAGTAGTTAGTTTTGAGAAGGTATCAAAGATCCTGGAAATCCTTAGATTTAAGATTACATTAAATCATGTATGAATCCTACATTATTTACTTAAAGGAGCCTAGAACTGTAAATGTGTGTCATACAAGGTAGAATATCCTGGAAATAGAGAAATAACCACATTTAAGCAGCTTTGGATAGCATCAGACTTCACTGCAGTGTAGAATTAAACTCTATAACATAGTTGAGAGACAATGTTCCCCAGCTTCTCTGCTTCATAACAGTGTGTAGGAAGTTGTTTGTATATGTGGGCAATGCTTATACTTGGACAAGAAGGCCTAATATAGGAAAGTACAAGAAAACATGAGTAATACAGAGATAATGACAGTAAATAGATGAGAACTCACATAGAACATGTAGAAAACACTTCTCCAAGCAAGTTGTTAGTGTAGGAAAGGTATCTAAGATCCACGATATCCTGATTTAGAGTTAAAAGCACATTAAACAGAGCATGAAATCTCTACTATTTACTTAAATGAGCCTAGAACTGTAAGTGTGTGTCATACAAGGCAGAATATCCTTGAAATAGAGAAATAAGCACATTTAAAAGGCTTTGGAAAGCTTTGACTTCATGGCAATGTAGCATTAAACTCTATAACATAGTTGAGAGACAATGTTCCCAAGCTTCTAAGCTTCATAACAGTGTGTAGGAAGTTGTTTGTCCATGTGGGCAATGCTTATACTTGGACAAGAGGGACAAATATAAGAAACTACAAAAAAAACATGAGTAATACAGAGAAAATATCATTAAATAAATGAGAACTGGTATAGATCAAGTGAAACAGATTTCTAAAAGGTATTTGTTAGAGTAGAAAATGTATTTAAGATAAAGAAAATCATCAATTAGAGTAAAGAACACATTAAACAGTTTATGAAACCCTGTGAATGTGGACCAGGTTCGCAAGTGGCCACAAAAACCCCACCTGCCTGAACTCCAGACTGGAAGCCAGCAAGAGGTTCCCTTGTCCTCAAGGCAGGGCGTTCCCTGCGAATGGGACAGAAAGCTGGCCCTCAGGGCCCTACGACCATACCAGTAAGTACATCTGGAGGGGCCGGGACAGTGCCCCTAGAGTGGAAAGTGATTTTCATGGACTTGACACTGCTCTCAACCCGATTTCAAAGGCTAACCCTAACCCTAAACCTAAACCTAAGCCTAACCCTAACCCTAACCCTAAGCAGTGGCTAAGACCCTGGGGCCCTGTGAATATGGACTAAGGTCACAAGTAGCCTCAAAATCCCCACCTTCCTTAGCTCCAGACTGGAAGCCTGCAAGTGGTTCCCTTGACTACAGGGCAGGGCATTCCCCGCGAATGAGGCAGAAAGCCGGCCATTAGGGCCCGGCGACCCGTCAAGTAAGTAGCTATGCAGTGGCCGGGGCAGTGCCCCCAGAGTGGAAA
The DNA here is from genome assembly GCA_036971965.1 of Nyctalus aviator. Lineage (NCBI taxonomy): Eukaryota > Metazoa > Chordata > Mammalia > Chiroptera > Vespertilionidae > Nyctalus > Nyctalus aviator. Next base: position 100,730,588 of record CM072922.1, read on the forward strand.
GCAATTTTCTCCGACTTGACACAGCTCTCTCCCCGATGTCAAAGGCTAACCCTAGCCCTAGCCCTAAGCAGTGACTAAGGACGTGGGTCACAAGTGGCTGCAATAGCCCCACCTTCCTGAGCTCCAGACTGGAAGCCAGCAAGTGGTTCCCTTGTCCTCAGGGCAGGGCTTTCACCGAGAATGGGGCAGAAAGCCGGCCCTCAGGGCACGGTGACCCGACCAGTAAGTACCTCTGGAGGGGCCGGGGCAGTGCTCCCAGAGTGGAAAGTAATTTTCTCCAACTTGACAGAGCTCTTCCCCAATGTCAAAGCCCATAGGTAGGGATGTGGGCGTCCCAGGACACTCCGTTGTGGTCTGCCCGTTGGTGGGAGCCATGGGGGCTTGGTCCCTTCCCCGAGGCTCATGGAGGCCCATGGCTGTCCTGAAGAGAGGGCTGGCTGGTCTGCCCTCGCTTGGGGACCTGGGAGGCAGCCTGTGAGCAGAGGGCCATGTGCCTTGGGTGGTTTCAGGCACCTGACACAGCTCCCAGATTTGGGGGCTATTCCCCTATGTTGGAGGAGCAGGGCAGCCTGGCCCGTGTTGCTCGCTCATTGGTCAAATGAACGAAGGGGAGGGGCTTCCGGATCAAGGAGGCCGGCCAAAGCCACAGCTGTACCCAGTCAAGTCAAGGAGGCCCTGGGGTCAGGTGAGCAGCTGGAGGAGGTCAAGGGAACAAGGGGGCGGGGCCAGGTGAACAGCCTGAAGTGGTGAGGTAAGCAGGAGAAAGGCTGATGGCAGGGACTTGGGTGACTGGCAGGCTGGCCTGCAGGCAGTAGGGACCTAAAGAGGTGGCTGGAGGGCTTGGCGGGGAGGGTAGGTGGTCAGTGGGAAACAGTCAAGGGAAGAGTGAGTTGGGGCAAGGGGCAACAACTAGAAGTGGTCCAGTGGGTAAGGCCCTGGTGGACCAGGTTTGCAAGTGTCCCCAAAAGCCCCACCTGCCTGAGCTCCAGACTGGAAGACAGCAAAAGGTTCCCTTGTCCTCAGGGCAGGGCGTTCCCTGGGAATGGGGCAGAAAGCCGGCCCTCAGGGCCTGCCGTCCCGACCAGTAAACAACTCCGGAGGGGCCGGGGTAATGCCCCCAGAGTGGAAAGTGATTTTCTTGGACTTGACAAAGCTCTCTCCCCGATGTCAAAGGCTAACCCTAACCTTAAACTTAAGCCTAACCCTAACCTTAACCCTAAGCAGTGGCTAAGGCCCTGGGGCCCTTTGGATGTGCACAAGGGTCACTAGTGGCCGCAAAAGCCCCACCTTCCTGAGCTCGAGACTGAAAGCCAGCAAGTGGTTCCCTTGTCCTCAGGGCAGGGCATTCACCGAGAATGGGGCAGAAAGCCGGCCCTCAGGGCACGGTGACCCGACCAGTAAGTACCTCTGGAGGGGCTGGGGCAATGTACCCAGAGTGGAAAGTGATTTTCTCGCACTTGACACAGCTCTCTCCCCGATGTCAAAGCGCATAGACAGGGCTGTGGGCCTCCCAGGATACTCTGTTGTGAGCTGCACCTTGGTTGGAGCGATCAGGTCTGCCCCCGCCCCCCAAGGCTCATGGAGGCCTATGGCTGTCCTGAAGGGAGGGCTGGCTGGTCTGCCCTCGCTTTGGGACCTGGGAGGCACCCTGTGAGCAGACGGCCATGTGCCTTTGGGGGTTTTAGGCACCTGACACAGCTCCCAGAGTTGGGGGCTATTCCCCTGTGTTGGAGGAGCAGGGCAGCCTGGCCCATGCTGCTCGCTCATTGGTCAAATAAACAAAGGGGCGGGGCTTCTGGATCAAGGAGGCGGGCCGAAGCCCACAGCTGCACCCGGTCAAGTCAACGAGGGGGCAGGGCCAGTTGACAGCTGGAGGCGTTCACTAGAACATGGGGGCCCGGCCAGGTGAACAGCCTGAAGTGGTGAGGTAAGCAGGAGAAAGGCTGGTGCCAGGGACACGGGTGACTGGCAGGCTGGCCTGCGGGCAGCACGGACCTAAAGTGGGGGTTAGGGGCTTGGCAGGGAGGTTAGATGATCGGCAGGAAGCGGTCAAGGGAAGAGTGGGTTGGGGTCAGGGGCAATAACTGGAAGTTGTCCAGTGGGTAAGGCCCTGGGGCCCTGTGAATGTGGACGAGGTTCACAAGTGGTGGCAAAAGCCTCACCTTCCTGAGCTCCAGACTGGAAGCCAGCAAGAGGTTCCCTTGTCCTCAGGGCAGGCCGTTCCCTGGGAATGGAGCAGAAAGTTGGCCCTGAGGGCCTGGCGATCAGACCAGTAAGTACCTGTGGAGGGGCCCCCAGAGTGGAAAGTGATTTTCTCCAACTTGGCACAGCTCTCTCCCCGATGTCAAAGCCCATAGATAGGGCTGTGTGCGTCCCAGGACACTGTTGTAAGCTGCCCCTTGGTGGAAGTGATGGGGGCGGCCCCCTCCCCCCAGGCTCATGGAGGCCCATGGCTGTTCTGAATGGGGGACTTGCTGGTCTGCACTCGCTTGGGGACTTGGGCGGCACCTGGTGATCAGAGGGCCATGTGTGGTTGGGGGTTTTAGGCACCTGAAACCGCTCCCAGAGGTGGGGGCTATTCCCCTGTGTTGGAGGAGCAGGGCATCCTGGCCTTTGCTACTCGCTCATTGGTTGAATGAATAAGGGGGCGGGGCTTCTGGAACAAGTTGGCGGGCCCAGGCCTACAGCTGAACCTGATCAAGTCAATGAGGGGGCTAGGCCAGGTGAGCAGCTGGAGGCAGTCATGAGAACAAGGGGGGTATTCAGGTGAACAGCCTGTAGTGGTGAGGTAAGCAGGAGAAAGTCTGGTGGACAGGGACATGGGGAAAGGCCTGCTGGTGGTCAGGCTGGCTGCCCGGCAGCAGGGACCTAAAAAAGGGTGTTGGGTATTTTGCGAGTCAGGTTAGGTGATCAGCCAGAATCCGCCAAGCCAAGAATGGGTTGGGACCAGGGGCAACACCTGGAAGTGGTGCAGTGGATAAGGCCATGGGGCCCTCTGAATCAGGTCGGGGGTCCCGAGTGGCTGCAAAAGATCTACCTTCCCGTGGTCCAGACTGGATGCCAGCAAGAAGGTTCCTTGTCCTCAAGGAAGGGCGTTCCCCGTGAATGGGGCAGAAAGCCATCCCTCAGGGTTCAGCTACCAGTAAGTATCTCTGGAGGGGGCAGGGCAGTGCTCCCAGAGTGGAAAGTGATTTTCGGGGATTTGACAGCTTTCTCCCCGATGTCAAAGCCTGTATACTGGGCTGTGAGGGTCACAGGACACTCTGTTGTGAGATGCCCCATGGTGGGGTTGATGGGGGCACCCTGGGCTCCTGGAGGCCCATGTCTGACTGAAAGGGGGGTTGGTGTGCCCATGCTTGTGGACCTGGCCCCTGGTTGGGAGGCAACCTGTGATTGAAGGCCATCTGAAGTTGGGTCTTTAGGCACCTAAGACCACTTCCAGAGGTGGGGCGGTAGGCCCCATGTGTGAGGAGCAGGCTAGCCTGGCCAGTGCTGCTTGCTCATTGGTCCAATGAACGAGGGGGCAGGGTTTCTGGTACAATGGGGCAGGGCCAGGCCTAGAGCTGAAAGCGGTCAAGTCAGCGAGGGGGTGGGGCCCTGTGAACAGCTGAAGGAGGTCATGACAACAAGGGGGCGGGGCCAAGTGAAGAGCTGGAAATGGTGAGGTAAGCAGGAGAAAGGCTGGTGGGCAGGGACACTGGTGAAAGGCCGGCTGCCATCCGGCCTTCAACAGCGACTTAAACAAGGGGGTTATAGGGTTTGGGGGGCAGGCTAGTTCATCAGCCAGAAGAGGCCAAGCAAGAATGGGTTGGGGCCAGGGTCAACACCTGGACGTGTTTGAGTAGATAAGGCCACTGGGCCCTGTGAATGAGGATGGGGTGCCAAGTGGCCACAAAAGTCCCACCTTCCTGTGGTCCAGACTGGATGCCAGCAAGAATGTCGCTTGAGCATGGAGGTTGCTGCAGCCTCTCCATAGTGGAAGGAGTCAGAACCTCCAGACTACAGAGACCCAACCCAATTCCAGGGCAAGCCCCTCGGTCACCCACACTCTTACACCAGGAATCTGAGAGGGTCAGTCGGAAACTCAGGGGAGCTGAAGAAGGCAGAGGTCTGAGTCTTGCACACAAGGGCAAGCCTGATATGAAGCCAAGACTGTCAGCTCCACCCTGAGACTCTGCCCCATCCAAGCTAAGCACAGAGGCTTTTGCAATTTTACAAGTCTGTCCCTAAAATACTGTCTCCAATACAGAAGGTATCCCAGAGTAGATACAGCTGATATTCACATCCAATGGGCCTGGAGGTCAATTCCTCCCAGTGATATCAACAACAATGAAGACTTAACTACAGCAAGGCTGTACACGCAGTCCACAAAGGGGAGCATCAAGAGTGTCTACTTCAGGTAACTGGGGAGGCTCACCCACCATGCCATATAGGACATCAAACACACAAAGCCATCCTATCAACTCTGGGAAACAGCGAGAATGCCGAGCAAGGACACAGGTCACAAATGAAAGAAATGCAGGACAAAAAGTGACTGGATATAGAGTCCAAAACCACAATTATAAGGTTTTTCAAGAATTTCCTGGAAAAGGCCGATAAAATAAATGAGACCTTTGAGGGTATAAAAAGGGATTAACTAGAAATAAAGAATACACTGTCTGAAATAATAAAAAAATATATATATTATACAGAGTCCTAAAAACAGACTGGAATATCGCAAGAATTAAGTCAAAGATTTGGAACACAAAGAACCTGAGGACACTCCTCCGCAGAAGCAAGAAGAGAAGAGAATCCAGAAAGTTGAAGATAGTATAAGAAGCCTTTGGGACAACTTCAAGCATACGAAGATCCCAGAAGAAGAGAGAGAGTAAGATACTGAAAACCTATTGGAAGAAATGGCGACAGAAAACTTCCCCCATCCGGTGAAAGAAATAGACTTACAAGTCTAGGAAGTGCACAGAACCCCAAACAAAAGGAATCCAAAGAGGACCACACCAAGACACATCATAATTAAAATTCCAAGAATAAAAGACAAGATAGAATATTAAAAGCAGGAAGAGAAAAGCAGTTAGTTACCTATAAAGGATTTTCCCCCATACGATTGTCAGCTGATTTCTCAACAGAAACTATACAGGCCAGAAGGGAGTGGCAAAAAATATTCAAAGTGATGAATAGCAAGAACCTACAACCAAGATTACTGTATCTAGCAAAGTTATCATTCAGAATTGAAGGGCAGATAAAGAGCTTTACAGATAAGAGAAAGCTAAAGGAGTTCATCACCACCAAACCAGTATTATATGAAATGTTGAAAGGTATTCTTTAAGAAGAGGAAGAAGAAGAAAAAAAAAAGATAAAAATTATAATCAACAAATACATATATTGCCAAAACCAGTTTGGCTCAGTGGTAGAGCGTCGGTCTGAAGACTGAAAGGTCCCGGGTTCGATTCCGGTCAAGGGCATGTACCTTGGTTGCGGACACATCCCGGTAGAGGGTGTGCAGGAGGCAGCTGGTCGATGTTTCTCTCTCATCGACATTTCTAGCTCTCTATCTCTCTCCCTTCCTCTCTGTAAAAAAATCAATAAAATGTATTTTAAAACAAAGACATATATATCAACAAGTGAATCTAAAAATCAAGTGAATTAAAAATCTGAGGAACAGATTAAACTGGTGAATATAATAGAATCAGTGTCAAAGAAAGGGAGTGGATTGATAATTATCTGAGGGAAAGGGGTGTGAGGGTGCAGGAAGAGACTGGATTAAAATCATATATCTATGGATGAGGACAATGGGGATGTGGTAAGGCCAGAGGGTGGGGCGGAACCAGGTGGTAGGGAGGTATGGGGGTGGGGGAAAGGAGAAACAATTGTAATAATCTGAGCAATAAATATTTATTTATTTATTTTTAAATCAATCTTTATTGTTCATATTATTACAAAGGTTCCTCATTTCTTCCCCCCTCCACCAGGTTCCCACCCCACCTACCGCCCCTTCCCCATCCCCCATTGTCCTCATCCATAGGTACAGAGTTTATGTTCAGTCTCTTCCTCCCTCCCTTTCCCCGATAGTAAATCCTTTTTCAGATAGTAAATCAGTTACTTAGCATTTTCTCATATCAATAATACCTCCACATGCCCAAAGATACACTTCACACAAAAGACATTTCCAAATAGGTCACCAACCTCATCCAGGCCCCACACAAGGCACTCATAGATCAACCCCCAGCGCTATACTAACTCAACACATCCAGATCTAAGTCTTCATCACTTCATTCAGCAGACTCTCAAGTTCCCACAAAAGTTTCCAGCCATGTCTGAGAGGCAGCCTTGAGGTGGGGGCAGGCGAGGAGCGAGCTGTTCCGGGCCTGGCTGCTCCAGGCCTGGCCTCTGTTGTTCTGGTCCGTTCCACAACCAGCTGCTCCAGGTCTGGCCACTGCCGCTCCCAACCTGGTTGCTCCGGGCTTGGCTGCTGCTGCTCCGGGCCTGGCCACACCCAACCTTGCTGCTCTGGGCCCAGCTGCTCCAGGCCCGGCAGCTCCGGGCCTGACCGCTCCCAGCCTGGCAGCTGCTGCTCCAGGCCCGGCTGCTCTGGGCCCGGCTGCTCTGGGCCCGGCTGCTCCGGGCCCAGCCGCTCCGGGCCTGGCCGCTCCCAGCCTGGCAGCTGCTGCTCTGGGCCTGGCCGCACCCGACTCGGCTGCTCTAGGCCCAGTTGCTCCAGGCCCGGCCTGAGCAATAAATATTTAAATAAATAAATAAATAAATAGTCCCAACCCCATCCAAGTTGTTTGCAGCAGCTTTTTCATATGAATTGGGTGTCCTGACTCAGGCCTCAGACTTTCCTAAAATCTCCCATGTAAGCAGCAGATGGTGTCACCATGCTGTAAACTTTCCAATAAGAGGCTCAAGACCCAGCACTAGCACCAGCCTTCCTTGCTTTACAACCTGGGCACTTACAAACCCAATGCACACAGCAGTATCTGTATATCCCTCTGTAGCTCCTGCCTGGTGGCCCCAGGCAGTGGCTGGCTTTGCACCTCCATAGAGACCCTAGAGACAATGCACCTGGTGGACAGCACCAGACCATAGCAAATTACTTCTCTATACATCCAAAAGTGGCACTCTCAAGGGACAGACTCAGTGAGCACCAAACCCTTTTGAAGCAAGTCCTGCTCCATAGGGATGTCTCCTGCACAGCAGTTCTTCACTGTAATGACACCTGGTCCTCACAGAGAACAATTCCTCCCAGTGATGTCAATAGTAATCAAGGCTTAACTACAACAAGATGGCATTCAGACCACACAGGGATGCACCTAGAGTGCCCAGATCAGGTGACTGTGGAGGCTGAGCCACTGGGCTTTATAGGACACCTATTATACAAGGCCATTCTACCAACTCCAGGAGACTTATAAGCTCTACTTAATACATAGAAGTAAACAAAGGAAGGAAACAAAATATAGAGACAAAGAAACATGTCACAAATTAAAGAAATGGAAGAAAGCAAACTACTGGATAAAGAGTTTAAACCCATTATTATAAGGTTGCTCAAGGATCTTAATAAGAGCTTCAAGGAACTTAGTGAGACTTTCAAGTATCTCAGTCAGAATGTCAACGACATTAAACAAGCCCAGTTGGAAAGTAAGTATACACTAACTGAAACAAAGAATAATTTACAGGGGTTCATCAGTAGAGTAGAGGATGCCAAGAATCAAATCAGCTATGTGGAATATGAGGAAGTAGAAATCACCCAATCAGAAGAGTAAAAGGAAAAAAGAATTCAAATAATAGTATATTAAGATAGTGTAAGGAGCCTCTGGGACAACTGAAGCATACCAACATTTGCATTGTGGGGGTGCCATAAGAAGAGAGGACAGCAAGATATTGAAAACCTATTTGAAGAAATAATGACAGAAAACTTCTACCTGGTGAAAGTAATAAACATATAAGTCCAGGAAGCTCAGAGAGTCCCAAACAAGAGGAACCCAAAGAGACCCACATCAAGACACATCAGAATTAAAATGCTGAGGATTAAAGATAAAAAGAGAATTTTAAAAGCAGCAAGAGAAAAGCATTTAGTTACCTACAAGGGAGCACCCATGGGATTGTCAGTTGATTTCTCTTTGCAAGCCATAAGGGAGTGGCAAAAAATATTCAAAGTGGTGAATAGAAAGGACCTTCAACCAAAATTACTCTACCCAGCAAAGCTATCATTTAGAATTAAAGATCAAATAAAGAGCTTCACAGACAAGAAAAAGCTAAAGGAGTTCATCACCACCACACCTCTGTTGGAACATTGAATGGTATTCTATAACAACAGGAAAAAGGAAAAAGATTAAAAATATGAACAATAAAATGGCAATAAATGCCTGTCAACAATTATATCTAAAGATCAAATTAAATGAACAAGAAATCTAATAAAATAAATTGGTGCATAAAACAGAATCAGAGGCATCAAAACATAGAACAGACTAATGAATCTCTAAGGGAAAGGGGGAGTGGAAAGAGATGAACCAAAGATGTTAAATGTATACTGTATATGCATTACTGTAATAGGACTTTCAATGAGTCCATAGTGCCTGTTACTACTTGAGCCAATTAAGCAGAGATAGGGTTGAATCATACATGAGTGCTTATTCCAATACTGCCAGCAGTATGGGAGAGCAGCAGGTCATCCACAAAAATCTTCCCTGCAGCTCCCCATAAGCCAGCTGCTTATATAGGATAGGACAAAGATTACATGGGAAGTAGAGAATACAGGCATAGGGAAGTGGGCAATTTGGGTTGGGGTGGAACAGGGCTCCATTGTTTGGGCAACAAGGTTGTTACTTTTTTCATGATAATAGGCAGTTATTGAATAAGAATGGACCACATTCCAAGGTTATTCTTCATTTAACGAACACAAGTCAATCATGGTTAACTGAACATGATTAATATTTCTCATAACCATAGCTAGTCTCCAATATTCTATTTCTTCCCCTAACATTACCAGTGGACACAATAGAATGGTAAAGGCCTGGGGCAGGTGGGAACTGGGTGGAGGGGGGAAAAGAGGGACATCTGTAATACTCTCAACAATAAAGGTGTTGTTGTTTTTTAAAGAAAAAGATTGTAATTATGTGAGGTGATGGATATTAACTAAACTTACTGTAGTGATCAATTGTGCAACATATACATATATCAAACCACCTCAAACTTATACAATATTCTATGTCAATAAAACCAAGGGGTGAGTGGGGGTCATGTAAGTCTAGAAAGAAGCAGAAGAAATAGATGCAAAACACTGTCAGTTCAGCAGCTCTCCTGGGAGCCAGAAGGGTACGCCCCAGGTCCTTTTTCTCCACATCAGTTTGGTGTTGAGCACTACCCTGATCCTTTAGGCCTATCTGCTACATGGCCTTCCCACAGTTCAGCCTCCTCTGCTCTCTCCAAGGCTTCACTGCCTTTCAAATCTATGTAAAATTGCAGGCCCATGATTAAAACCAACTAGCTACTGTAGACCCTGACAAGATCAACTTAATGTGAACCTTGAAAACAAGTTTATCTGCTGATATGGACTCCCCATACTCAATCGAGAACCTAAATTTTATAAATAGTAAGAGCCCAGCAGCCAATTGCTGACAAGGGCTTCTCATGTATTATGTATAAAATAACTCAAACTGAACTCTTTTTAAAAATAGATTGATCGATTGATTTTGAGAGAGAAACATAAATTTGTTGTTTCATTTATTTATGCATTCAATGGTTGAATCCAGTATGTGCCCTGACCAGATATGGAGCCCACAATTTTAGCATATCTGGAGGAGGCTCTAAGCAACTGGCCAGAGCCTCAGACTTAACTCTTGGCTTCCTGCACTATACCCTGCTCATTTAGCTATCTGAGTCAACTATTATAAAAGAGTCAGTTCCTAGTTTGGTCTTTCTACCAATGGACAAAGATCTACCCCATCCAATTAGAACTGCTCCCTAACAACTAATAAGGATGTGTAAATCCAACCAATCAGGACTGAATTTAGACCAATATGAAGTATACAAATTTGGATACCTCATTTACATGAAACAGACCCATTTGGGAACATGGTAGAAATTTTTGCTATAAAAGGCAACCTCCCTTTTGCCTGGTGGGACACAGGTTAGGTTGCTACCTGAATCTGTATCTCCTGGGATGCAGTTACATTAGCTCAAATAAATCCTTTATTAAAAATGTTTTTATTGATTTTTAGAGAGATAGAAACATTGATCTGCTGCCTCCTGCATGGCCCCTGACCTGGGCATGTGACTTGACTGGAATTGAACCATTGAACTGGTCATCTCCTGTTGCATTGGTCCACACTCAACCACTGAGCCACACCAGCTGGGCTCAAATAAACATTTTTTATTCTTTGTTACAAAATTATAAATTAATTTTGGTTTACATTACAGACTCTTCACTCTTGGTTTATATTCTAAGTAGAAAGAAATGATCTCTGGCCAGTCAGTGTATTCACTGCTTTTGATTCAGGTTCTAGTTCAGTCACTTCTGGCGTGGGGTAGGGAAACCTGCCCAGTTTGGGACAAGAGAGGAAGCAGTTTCTCAAAGACAGAGAAGGAACAAGCAATTCTAGGGAAGACATCTTTATGGCACCACAGATTTTTCATTGGCCCCTTTACTTCTTTTTTCTCCACAATAGCCTAAATCACTTCCTATGTGAATATCTCTTTAAAAAGACTGCTATGGGGAGAAACCAAGTTGGCTTGCTGCCTCTCACAACCACATAAACACAACTAAATCGCAGAACAACTACCACTCAAAACCATGGGGAAGCTGGCTGAATGGAAATTCCACAACTGGAGCGGTAAGAAAGCTCATTGAGAACCGTAGAGGTATGGAGATTCAGTAAGTGCTGGCACTGGATGTGCTACTGTGGTTTGAGTTATTTTATACAGAGTGCCTGAGAAGCCCTTGTCAGCAACTGGCTGCTGGGCTTTTACTATTTATAAAATTTAGGTTCTTGGTTGAGTATAGGGAGTCCATATCAGCAGATAAATTTGTTTTCAAGGTTCACATTAAGTTGATCTTGTCAGGGTCCACAGTAGATAGTTGGTTTTGCTATAAAAGGCAACCTCCCCTTTGCTTGGTGGGACACCATTTAGGTTGCTACCTCAATCTCTATCTCCTGGGATGCAGTTTTTAAACCGGGATGTAGATACAAGCTCCACCTGCTCTGAACTCCAGTTCCAGGAGAGGGAGAGACTCTGGGGGACCCAGATACATGGGGAGAAATTGGATTGTCTGGCATTAACAGGAACTTGAGGGCAGCTTACTCTTAGAGGTGTTCACAGTGATCATTGTTCCTAAACAAGGGCGTGGGACACAGAGAACCAGGGACTTCTCTGGTTCAGGGCAGCCATTGCTGTTTGCTCTGTCCTGGTGATTCCCAGAGACCCCACCCCACCCAATTTATAACCCAACCCAAGCTGTGTGAATCATCTTTTGCATATGAATGGTCTGTTCTCTCCCCTAAAATAAACTGCAGCTGGGTCAGAGAACCCCAGAAATTGAAAAAGAAGGCCCACTGCCTGGCGGCGGCAGCAGAAGCTGCCTTGTTTCACAGTTGGGCCTCGTCTGAACACTTTTAAACCCCATACAAAGAGCAGAGATCTTGGAGATCCAAGAACCAGAGTACTCAGTGGTCAGAATGAGATCATATCAGATTACAAATCTTCACATCCATAAGAGAGACACTCAACGGGCAGAGTCAGTGAGTACCAAAGCCCTACTGAAGCAAGTCCTGCCCCATAAGGGTGTCTCCTGCACAACAGATCTTCCAGTGTAGACACAGCTGGTCATTACAGCCAACTGGCCTGAAGATCAATTACTCCCAGTGATATCAACAGCAATCGAGGGTTAACCACAATAAGTCTGTGCAAATAGCCCACAAAGGGGTGCACCAAAAGCATCCACCTCAGGTAACTGGAGAGGCTGAGACACTGGGCCCTATAGGACACCTACTACACAAGGTCAGTCTATCAACTCAAAGAGAATTAGCAGCTACCCAGTACATAGAAACTAACACAGGAAAGAAGCCAAAATGCTGAGACAAAGAAACACATCACAAATGAAAGAAATGGATGAAAGCAAAAGACTGGATATGGAGTTCAAAACCACGGTTATGAGGTTACTCAAGAATCTTCTAGAAACCTGATAAATTTAGTGAGATCCTCAAGAATATGAAAAAGAACTAATCAGAAATTAAGCATACACTGATTGAAATAAAGAATAATATACAGAGATACAACAGCAGACTAGAGGATCCCAACAATCAAGTCAAAGATTTGAAATACAAAGAAGTAAAAAACACCCAAATGGAAAAGCAAAAAGAAAAAAAGAACCCAAAAGTATGAAGATAGTATAAGAAGCCTTTGGGACAACTTCAAGCATACTAACATCAGAATTATGGGGGTGCCAGAAGAAGAGAAAGAGCAAGATACTGAAAACCTATTGGAAAAAGTAATGCCAGAAAAGCTCCCCTACTTGGTGAAAGAAATAGACTTACAAGTCTAGGAAGCACAGAGAACCCCAAACAAGAGGAATCTAAAGAGGACCATACCACGACACATCAGAATTAAAATGCCAAGAGCAAAAGACAAAGAGAGAATATTAAAAGCAGCAAGAGAAAAACTACAAGGGAGTACCCATACGATTGTCAGCTGATTTCTCAACAGAAATTATGCAGGCCAGAAGGGAGTGGCAAGAAATATACAAAGTGATGCATAGCAAGAACCTACAACCAAGATTACTTTACCCAGCAAAGTTAACATTCAGAATTGAAGGTCAGATAATGAGCTTCACAGACAAGAAAAAACTAAATGAGTTCATCCCAAACAAACCAGTAATACATGAAATGCTGAAGGGTATTCTCTAAGAAGAGAAAGAAAAAGGTAACAATAAAAATTATGAACAACAAAGTGACAATAAATACATATTATCAATAAGTGAATTTAAAAATCAAGTGAATAAAAAATCTGAAAACAGAATAAACTGGTGAATATAATAGAATCAGGGATATAGAAAGGGAGTGGACTGACAATTCTCAGTGGGAAAGGGGTGTGGGAGATGTGGGAAGAGATTTGACAAAGATCTTACACCTATGGATGAGGACAGTGTGGGGGGATGAGGGCATGGGGTGTGGTGGGAATCAGATGGAGGGGAGTAATGGGGGCATTGGGGGAAGAGGAACAACTGTAATAATCTGAACAATAAAGATTTATATATTAAAAAAATGCTATGGTCAGTCAGGAGGGCTGTTGTCAGGATGGTAAGACGAGAGGGTGGGATGATAGAGTGGGATGGGTAAGTGCTGATACAGTGGTGCTGGGGGATGGGAAGGGTATGAAGCCTAATGCTCAAGATCAAAGTTAGGGAAATAAAGTTTCACTACCAAGTCCAAAGGTCAGACAGAGTGGAAAAATCCCACACAGAGCCAAGTCAGGAGACAGCAGGACTGGAAAAACAGAAACAAGCCAGGGAACAAGACAAGGCCTGGCATGGTGGCTACTATAACTGAACTGGCACTAAGCTTAACTTCACTGTGTCCCAACCTAGGCTCACACACAAGGGTTTCAACAAAGACAACAAGGTCTGCAGGGTTTAAGCCATATCACAAGGGAAAAGAGGAGAAACCAGAATTTCTTAAGTGAGGTTCATAACCTCCCTGTGTTGTACACAATATGTATGGATTTGTACATTTTTCTGAGATTGTTCTAGGGAACAGCGACCCCAAAAGGATTATTTTCGGTTTTAATCTGGTCATTCAGCCAGGATGATTGCTGCAAGCTCTCCTTAATGTTGGCATATGTCCCTAGTGGCTGAAGGTCTTAGCCTCCCTCCAAAGGGGCAGAATACCCCTGCCACAAAGGCCCCAGGAGCTCGCTGTAGTGCTGCAGTCATTAGAGATGATTCCTGCGGGGAACGCTAAGACCTGCGTGTAAAAGACAAGGAATTTAGTAAACTATGGAGAATGTGTTGTAGGCGGCAGGAATAACCACACCAGGTGTGGGACCACTGGGGTCAGACAAAATCTGGGTTCAGCAACCTCTGGTTCTGGCTAGGAGCTAAGACCTGTTAATGAAAAACCATTGAAACTTGTAAAGAATTTTTGTGAGTTTATTTGAGCCAAACTGTCGACATATGCTGGGAAGCAGAACCTCAACGGATTGAGATAATGCTCCAAAGAATTGCAGCTTACATTTTTATTTATACATTGCAACCAAAGGAGGGACATAGGTGGGTTACATGAAATTCATTGGTGATGGATTAAGGAGGTGGAAGAAAGCAAAGCGGTGGGAAACCCCTGGGATTGGATAAAAAGTAAAATGATGGACAGGTACTTAGTTGAGTGCAGAAGCAATTAACAAGATAACAAAGGAATTTGAGGCATCCATCCTGGCGCCCACCACCCCAGGGGCTCCAGAAAAAGGGAAGTTACAAGTTACCCAGACATCTCATAGATATGTTATCTTAGAGGCTGGAAGGCAAATGGGCTAAGTAAAGAAGATCTAAATTGATCTTTGTCAGGTGAAATATCGGTCTAGGACATGACTACCCACTATAACCTGTTTGTAGTTAGATATTTAATTTTCAAACCATCTTTTGTGGTTATTTCAGGTCTCTGAGTTTGCAAGACTGCCACTCAAGCCTCTCTTGAGCTTGTCAGGTTAGCATGTGGCTCTTTTCCTTCACAGATCCAAACTGTAAGAGAACATTTGGTAAATCATAGTGGTAGGAGAAGTAATTTCTAGAAGAAATGGACTTAGGAAACAGGTTATAGAGGTAAAGGAAGGGCCCTTGGAGCTTTGGAGTGACGACTCGAAAGGTAACAGTCTGGGGCAGGGAGAGGTAGAGAGAGGAGGAGGGGAAAAGGGAAAGGCACTGAGTGTGCTCCCAGGAGAAAGAGTGCACTGGGTCTTCCATCCTAAGGGTTTTAAGGATGGAGATTTTAGAGGAGGTCCTGGGGAAGATCTTAATGGAATATTTAGCAACTATCCAAGTGTGTCCTTTCAGGGTTTTGGTCTCCACTGATTCATTGGCCACACTAGTGTAGGGGATCATTACTCCATGCAGGTGGTCCAGATTTCAGAGCTAAGATCCAGGGTCTGCTGGGTTTGGGTTTAAGCCATATCACGAGAGAAGAGGAGAAACCAGAGTATAGGGGAGGGAGGCTAAGACCTTCAGCCACTAGGGAACAGATTAAAAGCGGGGTGTGGTTCGTGCCCCTCGGAACTACAGGCACAATTCAAATGGGGACACTGAATGGCTCAGATGGAAGTTTGCTCACTTCTTTACAATCCCTCCTTTTCGTTTTACTGGGAAAGCAAAGGTATCCTCACCCCTGTACTTTTGGAAATGGTTAGAGTTCCGGGAAGGGATGCAGCGCCCCAACCAGCAGGACCGCCTTTGTCCAATGTACTTCAGGGCCTGAAACGGTGCCTGTAAATGCCAGGATCTGATGGGAGGATAAGGGCTCCACGCCCCCTGCGGCCCCCGTACCCCGCCCCCCTAGGGGCAGTGGCGCGCGGCGTGACGTGTCGCTCGCGTAGACCTGGGCGCGCTGAGCCCGGAAGAAGCGCGGCCTGGAAAGGCGCAAGGCGGCTACGCGAGGACTGCAGGGTCCCCATGGCGCTGTGGCGCGGCTCTGCGTACGTGGGTTTCCTGGCGTTGGCAGTGGGCTGTGTCTTCCTGTTGGAGCCGCAGCTGCCCCACTCGGCGCTTCACTCCCTTTGGAGCGCGCTGCAGCCTGGGCCCACGTACCCCGGACCCGTCTCCCCAGAGGGCCGGTTGGCGGCCGCTTGGGACGCACTCATCGTGCGGCCGGCCCAGCGCTGGCGCCGTGTGGCCGTGGGGTGAGTGCCTCCGGGCGTGCGTCTCAGCCTCTCCTGGAGGTGTGGCCGTTTGCCTTCGAGGGCCACCTTGGCGGAGGTCAAGCTGGGAAGTTGGAGCCCGCTCGAAACGGGTTCTGCGAGGACCAGGGGAGGCTCCTGGGCGGTGGTCCTCTCTGCCTTCACGACTTAAGTTGGACTATCCAGTCAGCCCCTTGGTCATTGCTGCAGGGACTCACCAAACTGCTTTTTTTCTCTTGGCTGACCTTCACCCCTCCCTTGAGTGTGTAGTTCCGTCTTCATAGCTTCTGGGAAATCCCGCTCAGCCAGACACCTTTTCTTTCTGTGCCTCCTTCATTCCACTTTCAGCTCTTCCTGCTCCTCTAGCGACTGCTCTTTTGCAGTACAAACAGCACTCTTCCTCTTGCTTCTGAACTTCTTAAAGGAAGGAGTGCAATAATACTTTTAGCTACCGACTTTATTTCTTTACTAGAGGCCCAGTGTATGAAATTTGTGCATGGGAAAAGGGTCTCCTCAGCTCAGCCTGTACTCTACAATCTGGGACCCCTCAGGATCTGTGGCCCCTAACTGTTCTCCCCTGCCTGCCTGATCGCCTCTAACCTCTGTCTTGGCCCCGTCAACATGGCTTTGTTTAGAAGACTGGAAGATGTTCAGTCTAATGAGCATATTACCCTTTTATTAGTATAGTATAGATGCCTTGCTTCCCCTTCCTTAAGGCTGTAGTTTGGAGACTAGCACTCCACAGAAACTCCTCTCAAAGCTCACTGGTGACTTGGTAATTTTCAAATTCAGCTGCCATTTTTAGTCTCCATTATGGACTCTCTCTGCAGCCTCTCATGCCCTTCTCTGAAACTCATTTCTTACTAATCTAGTGTATTGCATATTTAGGATTCTCCCAAGTCACCGTGCCTCCTTTCTTTGTATTCCTCTCTGGGAATGTAATTACTTCCTTTCCGTAGCTTAAGTTCCTGTCTTAGTTCAACTTCAGTTCTCTTGATATCACCTCAAAAGCACCATAGAAAAAGTCTTATACTATTAGTTTCTGTGATTGTTGGGGCCTGGAAGGCTAAGGCAGAGAGTAAAGTTACCTTGACAAATAAGTAATCTATGTAATCTAGCATGTTGTCTACTTTAAAGAACATTTGAACGTTAGCTAGTATTTTTTTATATCACATATTCATTGTTAATTTAGATGTTTGATTTTTATCTCTTTTTTTCAAAGTTGGGCCCTTTTACCCACTTCCTTACCAGCTTCATTGGCCTCTCTGGCTTTATGCACATTTATTCATCAACTACATGTGTATCAGGTCCACACTAGGGTTCTGAGGATACAGAGATAGATGAAGCAAGGTCCTTATCTCATTTGTGGAAATATATATTCATTATGTTAGCTTGGGCTCCTGTAAAAGAAGATCACAAACTGGGAGCTTTAAAAACAGAAGCGTATTTTCTCATAGGTCTAGAGGCTGATAGGCCAAGGTCAAGGTGCTTGCAAGGTTGTTCTACCTAACATGCAGATGGCCACCTTCTTGCTGTGTGTACTTACATGGCCTTTCCTCTGTGCATGAGCTTTCCTGTTGTCTCCTCCTCCTCTTACTAGTATATGGATACTAGTCCTGTTGGATTATGGCCTCATTTGCCCTTAATTGCTTCTTTAAATAGTGTCTATCTGCAAATACAGTTACATTTGTGGTTAGGGTTTCAACATATGAATTGGGGGCCCGGGGCAGGGGGTGGGGGAAGAGTGACAATTCTGTCCATAACAATTATGAGAAGTGCTTTGCTGGACTAGCAGTAAAAACAAGGTAGCTTGTGTCCCAAAGAATGATTACTCATTCTTCCTAGGATGAAGTTTCAAAAAGAAAAGCTCTATCTGAGAAGGGACATTCCATTTGCTATTGCTCTATTACAAATCACCTCAAAACTTTGTAGCTTAAAACATCTCATGTCATTTTATTTTATTATCTCTTATGATTCTGAGATTTGACTGGGCTCAGCCAGGCAATTCTCACTTTGGGTTGTACAGTTTCAGTTGTATGATGGCTGGGACCAGGATCATCTTAAAAGTTGATTATAGTTGTTAGCTGCAACTGGTTTTAAGGGGAGGATACAGAACAAATGTTGATGGGAAGAGTGTAAAAAAAGAACATATGGAATGGAACACCTCCCCCTTCCTTCCTCTCCAGTTAAAGCATTATTGATGGTAGCAAAAATTCAATATGTTTTTTTCTCTTGGTTGGAAACAGGAAAATACATAAACAAAGCAATGAAATATTATATAGCAGTTAAAATAAATTTACAAAGTTTCATTTATCAATATCTTGTGAAAAAAGTAAACTACAGAAGGCTATGTATCATGACACACTTGTGGCCATCGTACTGACTTGCATGGGATAAGTCCTGGGAAGTGGGAGTTCTCCATATGAAAGTGGAGGAATAAATTCACCTAGGCAGAGAGAACCAAATGTGAAGAAGTACATAGTTTGGGAACAGCAAGTTGAAGGGTATTCTTTAAGAAGAGGAAGAATAAAAAAAAATATGATTTAAAAAATATTAGGGTAAGGACCTATGGCAGAGAAATGTCAAGAAATGATGCCAAGAAGGGACTTTTTATATTTATTTATTTATAAAATCATTATTGTTGAGAGTATTACAGATGTCCCTCTTTTTCTCCCTCATTGCCTCCCTCCACCTGGTTCCCATCCTGCCCCAGGCCTTCACCAACCTGTTGTCTGTGTCCATAGGTTATGCATATAAGATCTTTGGTTAATCTCTTCCCCTCCACCCCGGTTCCCCCTGAGATTCCTCATTCTGTTACATGTCTCCATGCCTCTGGTTCTGTTTTATTCATAAGTTTATTTTGTTCATTAAATTCCTTGTTCATTTGTTTTGATTTTTAGATTCAATTGTTAATTGATATATATTTATTGCCATTTTATTTTTTTAATTTTTATTATTTCATTTTCTATTGTTTTTTCTTTCTGGAACATCAAGTTTATTATAAAACTTGAGAGAACCAAATATTTAATAAGCAGCTCACAAACATGGGAGCAAAGGAGCAGGGAAGGGAAGGGACCCAGGGAAATGTCCAGTCTCTGGTCTCATTCAGGTGGGGGCTGAGGGATGGACCCACAGCAAGGGCAGCCTCTCCTCTTGACCTCTGGGGGCTCCAGGCAGTCCTACAAGCTCAGCAGGCATTGTGCTTCTGAAGACCAAGGTGCTGCTGGATACCCTCCTGGTGTGGATCCTGTAGCTGTTGATTATTCATTTTCTAAATCTTCCTTTGTTTTCTTCTTCCTCTTCTTAAAGAATACCCTTCAACATTTCCTGTAATATTAGTTTGGTGGTGATGAACTCCTTCAGCTTTTTTTTTTTTTTTATCTGTGAGGCTCTTTATCTGACCTTCAATTCTAAATGAGAACTTTGCTGGGTAATCTTGTTTGTATGTCCTTGCTATTTATCATTTTGACTATTTATTGCCACTCCCTCCTGGCTGCAAAGTTTCTGTTGAGAAATTAGTTGACAGTTGTATGGGTGCTCCCTTGCACCCATAAAAAAAAACTAACTGTTTTTCTCTTGCTGCTTTTAAAAATTTCTCTTTGTCTTTTCTTTATTCCCCCCTCATTGCCTTTGATCATATTTTTATTCAAAATTAGCTGTCCAAAGTGACTTGACCGTTATGGAATAAACATATTTAAGTTTATGCCACGGGCTTCTTTTCTTCTGTGGTGGGTTTCTTTTCTGTGGGCTTCTCAGCTGCTGGTTTCTTGGTAGCTGCAGCCTTTTTCCCCACCAAAGGCTTCTTCTGCTTCTTAAGGCCTTGTATATGGACGAGAGGGTGGGATGATAGAGTGGGATGGGTAAGTGCTGATACAGTGGTGCTGGGGGATAGGAAGGGTATGAAGCCTAATGTTATTTATAAATATATTTATAATTATTTATAAATAACACAAAGCCTTCTTTCCTTTCTTCCCTACCACACCCCCTTCTCATCTGATTTGGCTTCTAGTGCTGCTTCTGCTTTATCTATCCACCAGGTTCTTGGCCTGGTGAAGAATGATGTTCCGGCGCATGGTCTTTGCATATGGATTTAGCTTCAACATGATTCTCAGGTTTTTCAGTGGATTCTTCTTCAGGACTCTGCGATGAATCTTTTTGCATGGTGCTCACAGGGCTCTTTGGATCTCTGGTCTTTTCAAGATTCTGCTAAGGTCTGTATTGAGTATCTTGTACTTGGGAAGATTGTATTTATTCTTGAGGGAGGCAGCTCTACACCAAGTGCCATACAGCTCATCTAAATTGCGGGAAAGCACTTTCAGTTCAAATGCAAAAACAGCCCACATGCCCTCCAGGTGCAAGTTTCAAAATGTTCAATTTGCTTACATTTAGCAGAGTAATTCCAGGGATGTTTCTGAAGGTTTTGATGATATCGTTGTCCTCATTATAAATGATACAAGGTCCCCTGCGCTGGATATGGCGTTGGTTTCTCATTTTGCCGTTGCCAGCCATCATTTGCTGAGAGGCATAGACCTTTTTTATATCATTCCAGGCCTTAAGTTCCTTAAGAAGCAAAACAGCTTCCTTGGTTTTCTTGTAGCCTTCAACTTTATCTTTAACCACCAAAGGAAGTTCAGGAACTTCCTCAATACGATGACCTTTAGACATGACCAGTGCTGATAAGGCTGATGAGGCAGTGAGGGCAGAGTAGATGGCATATTGTTTCTGTGTTGTGTTTACTCTGAGGTGCCAACGGCGCCAGGTTTTGGTTGGTGCAAATATGCAGTCCTCATGACACATATTTCCAAAAGCATCCTGGCCAGAACAATGAGTTCCACCACCTCAGACTCTGGGAATTCAAGCCATAGCCCTGCCAGCCCAGACTCGGCACGGTTTGATGACCTGCCAGTTCACTGACAGCATAGGGCTGTCTATTGTTTTTGCACAAGTTGGTGTGAATAAAGTTCACAATATCTGGTCGAATAAGAGTCTTGAACACAGCAGGCAAAGTGACATTTTTGCCAGATGTTTCCCCCTTTTCAGAGTACATCGATATCAGTGGATGAGCACACACCATGGTGGAGAGAGGAGAGGGTTCTCTCTTTGTCTTTAATAATTGACATTTTAATTCTGATGTGTGTTGGTGTGGGCCTCTTTGGGTTCCTCTTGTTTGGGACTCTAGGGCTTCCTGAACTTATAAGTCTATTTCTTTCACTAGGTAGGAGAAGTTTTCTGTCATTACTTCTTCAAATAGGTTTTCAATATCTTGCTTTCTCTCTTCTTCTAGCACCCCACAATGCAAATGTTGGTATGCTTGAAGTAGTCTTAAAGGCTCCTTACACTATCTTCATATTTTTAATTCTTTTTACTCTTCTGATTGGGTGTTTTTGCTTCATTATATTCTAAATCATTGATTTTATTCTCGGCATCCTCTCTTCTACTGTTGAATCCCTGTAAGTTATTCTTAATTTCAGTTGGTGCATGCTTTCTTTCCAACTGGTCCTTTTTCATGTTTTTGAAATTTTCACTAAGGTTCTTAAAAGTCTCACTAAGTCCCTTGAAGAGCAACCTTATAACCACTGTTTTTGAACTCTATCTAGTTTTCTTGCTTCCATTTCATTTAGATCTTTTTCTGTTTATTTCTTCAGTTCTTTATTTGTGACATCTTTTTTTGTCTCTGCATTTTGGCTGCTTCCCTGTGTTTGTTTATGTGTATTAGGTAGAGCTGCTGTGTCTCCTGGAGTTGGAATAGTGGCCTTGTATAGAGGTGTCCTATAGGGTCCCGTGGCTCAGCCTGAGTGGGGCACTTGAAGTGCACTTCTGTGTGGTCTGTGTGCATCATCTTATAGTTGAGCTTTGATTGCTGTTGGAAGGAATTGACCTTCAAACTAATTGGCTGTGAGGACCAGCTGTGTCTACAATGGAAGAGCTGCTATGCAGGAGACACCTTTATGAGGCAGGACTTGCGTCAGTAGGGCTTTGGTGCTCACTGAATTGGTCCTTTGAATGTGTCACTTATGGATGTGTAGAGTTGTAATCTGATGTGGGCTGAAGTTGACCACCAGGTGCATTGGTTCTAGGGCCTAAAGTCAGCCAGTGCTTGGGGCCACCCAATCAAGAGCTAAAGAGCCATCTGCAAATGGTTGCTACTTATGTTGGTTTTGGAGGTACCCAGATGAAGCCAAGCTGTGAAGAAAAGCAGGCTAATGCCTGGTCTTAGGCCCTTTATTGATAGGTATGGGGCACACTGACATCAGCTGCTGCTTGCTTAAAATATTTTAATAAAGTCTAAAGCCTGATCCAGGACAGGCCATTCATATGGAAAAGCCATTGTAAATAGCTTGGATGAGGCTGCAAATTGGATTGGTATGGTCTCAGGAAATCAGCAGGGCAGAGCAGTGTGAGCCACACTATTGGAAACAGATATAGCTGCCAGTTAGCTCTGCAACGGGGAAAGTCTAAGCATAGAAACCTAACTCCTATGAACATTCCAGTCTGAGAGTTCTTGCCTTGATGCCAGATAATTCAGTTCTTTCCCAAATGTCCCAGGTTCCTTTCAAGCCACCTCTCCAGCCCAGAGAAATGAGTCTGAATAAGTCCATGTGCCAGCCCTTTAGGAGGAACAGCTGGGACTTCCACAGCCTCACTCAGCAGCAATCCCTGCTGGTCTTTAGAACACGAAGTTAGGGGACTTCTCTTCCAAGCTCTGGATCCCTGGGCTGGGGGTCTGTTGTGGGGATGGGGTCCCTTGCTCCTCATGGGCAATCTCTGCAGCCTAGATATCCCTCCTGATTAAAAAAACGCTGTATGTGGGCATCAGACCAACCCACCCCATGCTTCTGCCCCTCCCACCAGTCTCAGTATACTTTCTTTACTTCTCTAATTGTAGGACCTCCATTCAGCCAGATTTTAGGTGGTTTTGAATGATGGTGGTTCTGTATTTTAGTTGTAATTTTGATGTGATTGTGGGAGAATGTGAGTACCAGTATTTACCTATGTCACAATCTTAGTTCTTACCAAGAAGGGCCTTTAATATCAAGATAGGTGATGATGTTTTGTTTTGTTTTTATAATCAGGTAAATGATGCAGAATTCTGGTGGGAATGTGAAAGATGTTTGTTCCACATCATTTTCACGAGTAATAGGTATCCATCGGTAATATTTCTCATTACTCCAAGAGATTTTTATCCTAAAGATGGGGTTGTGCAAGGGGCAGGCAGGAGAAAGTGCAGTACATATACCAGAACCCCTTTTGAAGTGTGTGTGATAATTTGACTTACTAATTGAATTACTAGAATAATACACACACACACACACACACACACAATTTAATGTGATTCATAAGGAGAAAAGTACTGAGACCCTGACTCTCGTTAAGAGGCCAATGTAAGGTCTGTGTTAAGGGAGAAAATGACCTTTTCTTGCTTGCCAGTGATGTCAAACACAAGAGATTTGATAGGTTGAAAGTGCTAAAGAAAGGCTGTCAAAAACGACAGATTTTTAGTATTTAGGATCTTATAGCAATTTTCTATAGGTAGATACAGATATTATCATCTAGTTTTCACTGATGAGTAAACTGAAGCTTACTAGAAACATTGATTTGCCCAAGACCACAATTAGCAAATGCCAGAAGCCCAACTCCAACCCATTCCTGGCCCCTCCATGTTCATGCCACAGTGTTGCAATTAAGAGATTAAGAAAAAGGAACAAGTTTGTGGTGCAAAGTAACCAACCAGTTTGATTTCAAAGGAGGGGAAATTTACATGGTGTGGAATTGCAGGTGAAAGGGAGCCACAGCTGCTGACTACAAGAGCCTGGAGTTAGGAGTATATTGAGGAATAGTAGGGTTGGCTGCAGATTTTGGAGATGTCAGAACTTAGGTTGAAGCCAGAGGTGGATAGCATCACCCAAGAAAACAAGAAAGGAAGGTAAATGGCAAGGATGGCATTTGGGGAGGCACTGTCATGTAAGGTGTTGGATCAGAACCAGAGAAATATAGGATAAAAGAAGTTTTAAGAAAATTGTCAGTTCCAAGTCCACCACCACATCTTTCTAGAACGTGCCTCACCTTCCCGCTTCAAATCAGACCTGATACCGAAGGCTCATTAGGTGAATGATGAACCCCTTAACTTGGGAACAATCTCTTTATGTTCCCCCATACCTGGCTTCACCCTCACCTTTGAAACCTATCTTACTCTTCTCCCTACTCAAACACTCTATTCTGACTAGATCAACATTCTTATGGTGTCCAAACACAAAGTTAATGCCTAAGCTTCAGTGTCAGATAAATCGGTTTGAAACTGGCTTCTCCATCTATGGCCTTTGGAATGTTAGAGGACTCCTTTTTCTCAGTGGAAAGTGGTGATGACTACTCTCCTGTCTTACGATGTTTTGCAAATAGGTATCATTTACCTGAAAATGCCTGCCTTCTTTCTCCAGAGCACCATCCAAGGGTCAGCCCTGGGACTACTGCCTCTTCCCTTTCAGATTTCTACAGTTCTCTACTTTGTAGTACTTGTGATTAGCTCTTTTAATATCTCAGGTGTGGTGTTACAGCTTAAAAGAACCCTAGGAAACATTTTATGGATGATGAAACAGAAGGGAAGTGATAATGCCATCTGTGGTCAAGGGGGTCTCTGGCCAGAGAAAGTATTCTGCTTCCCAGTTCTTGTCTTGCTTGAATAAATTCAAACAAGAGACAACAAATGGCAGCAAAAACACACAGGATTTATTTGTAGGAAAGAAATACACTCAGATAGGACCTGAGTGGGCAACTCAGCTGACTGAAACAAAACCAAGATTGGGTGGGGTTTGAGATATTTATATCCCTAGACTGGAGTGCCACTCAGTAAGTCTCCCCTTCCCTTATTTCTCAAAAGACACACACACACACTGTATCTCTAAGTTATAAGGTTCCTTCACCTAGGTGTTTTGCCACCAGTTAGAACACATCCTGGAGGGCTCTGAATCTTTCCTGCTCACATAGGGGCCTACCACCTCCATTGTCTATTTTCACTTTGTCAAGTCTCACATGTACTCTCTCTAAGTCCCAGCTGACTCTCCCAACCTTTCCCAGCTCATATCTTTCTAGCTGCCTACTATAACAGTAAGAACCATTGCTTGTGCCTTTAAGGAATTTAGAGGGTAAAAGGGAGAACTGTGTCCCCTTCCCTGCCCCCAACCTGTCTCTAATAATAGGCAAGGAAACCCAGTCTTCCAGCTCCCTCTGCTTGTCCCTTCAGCCTCTTGTTTGGGTATTCAACATCTATTGTCTTCCTTTTATTTTCCAGTTAATTCTTCTGTGTCTATATTTTCTCCAAACACATTACAATCATATATATATACTTTTTTTTAACTAAAGTGTGAAATTCTGCCTGTCACATAAGCATAATTTTGTCTTCTGATTCTTTTGTCCCTTCCCTCCCTTTATTTCCTAACTAGAGGTCCAATGCATGAAAATGCATGCACTGGAGAAGGGGTCCCTCAGCCTGGCCTGCTCCCTCTTAGAGTCTAAGAGACCCCAGGGATGTGAGGCAACCCGGCGATCAGGGGAAGATGATGCCCCCATCACACCTCTGCTGCTGCCATTGCCTGTAGCGCAAGCCTCGGCCAGCCCTGGTTACCTCAGCCTCAGGCATCTGAGGCTTGCCTGCACCTCTGGGCAGCCCTGGGTGGCTGGGGGGCTAAGGGGACGGGGAACTCTGGAGGCAGGTGTGCAGAATGGCCAGGCCTGTCTGGAGGTGGTGCAAGGGGTTGGCAGAAGAGGCTGAGGGAACTGGGAGCTGCCATCTTGTGGCTGTGAGTGCCGTCATCTTTGAGAGCATGGTGGTCAATTAGCATATTCCCTCCTTATTGGCTGAGAGTGCCACCATCTTTGAGAGTGGGGCAGTCAACATATTCCCTCCTATTGGCTGTGGAGCACTGCCATCTTTGCGATGGCATGAGGGTCAATTAGCATATTCCCTCTTTATTAGATATGATAATAAAGCACCTTAGCCTGTAAACAATGTGCTTGCTTACATTTTAGTATGCTGTTGCATGACGTAAGTGCAGAGAAAGATTCCTACTCTGGTTAAAGTTTAATAATATATATCTAGAAAACATATATACACTAGAGGCCCGTTGCAGGAAGATTGGCACATAGTAGATGTCAGTGATCTTTTTATTTTTATGAGTGACCAAATACAAAGTTTTCTTCTATAAGATTGTTTTTCCCCTGGTATTCATGGCATGATTGGGGAGGGGAATGAAACCTGTTACTTTAGCCCTAGCCAGTTTGGCTCAGTGGATAGAGCATCAGCCTGCGGACTGAAGGGTTCCAGATTTGATTCCTGTCAAAGGCATATGCCCAGGTTGTGGGCTCAATCCTCGGTAGGGGGTGTGCAGGAGGCATCCTATCAATGATTATCATCATTGATCTTTCTGTCTCCCTCTCCCTCTCTGAAATCAATAAGGATATATATCTACACTAATAAAAGAGAAACATGCAAATTGACCATCACTCCACTACACCCACCAGCCAATCAGTGAGTATGCAAATTAACCCAACAAAGATGGCAGTTAATTTGCATACGCAGGCACAGAGTAAAGATTGAAGACAGCTTGGAAGATGGAGGAAAAGTAGAGGGGTGGCAGCAGGAGGGAAGCCCGCCTGGGCAGGTTTCACTCCCTTCTCTGCTTCATTCAGGTTGCAGGAAGCCCTATTCTTGCAGGAATCTTCCTGCAACAGGCCTCTAGTATAATATATATATATATATATATATATATATATATATATTTTTTTTTTTTTTTTTTTTTTTTAATGTTACCTTGGTACTCACGATTTTTTAAACTCAAAATTAGCCCTGTTGTGTTTTGTCTTGTGTTGCAAAATATGTTGAACATTGTTCTTTCAGATTTATTATTTTGTAACTTTTGCAAACTCAGATTTCTCCATTATTATCATCTTTGAAGAATCACACTTTTAAGGTCTCAGCAGAACTAGATATGAAGGTGATGTGTTTATTGAAGTCATTATTTCCAAATATGGGTATCTCTCAATAACTGAATTTTTACTGTACAGACTCGACTCAAATCCATTTGGATATACTTTCAAGGTAGAACTGTTTGATGGAAATAGTATCCCTGGCTATCCAAAAAAATAGTATCCCTGGCTATCCACTGTCTGAAACCTACTAAAGTCAAGGATCCCTGTATTCTTACTAAGATTCTACCCTATAGACATCTAATATTGCATTTGTAGGAACACAGGATACTGTCTGAGGTGGAATTGGGACATGTTTACAAGGTGTATTTGGTTTATTATCATATAAGGCTGTGAAAGAAATTTATTTTAAATATATTTTTCAGCACCTGCCACATGCATGTCAGTGTGTTTTATGCTCTAAAAGGCATATTAATGCTTAGAGCCTTTCCTAGTTGGCCAGAGTAATTATGTGTCCTTGATTATAAAAGAATAAGAAAATTTGAGTATTTAGGTGTTTAAATTTTTGTAGACAAAATTCTTTCCTAAATATAGGCTCCATAGAGGAGGAACTAATAAAAGAATTCTTACCATGAGGATTCAATCATTTTCTGTCATGAGGAGGGATGTGTCTCTTTCCCAACCTTGTAAGCCTTACTTGAGTGTTGTAAATAATATCTAGCCTACATATAAACCTTTGGAAAGTGTTATTTGTTGCCCTGGTCTATGTTGCTCAGTGGTTAGACTGTCAGCCCATGCACTCAAGGGTCACAGGTTCACAAGTCAAGGAAGGGCACATACCTGGGTTATAGGTTCAATTCTCAGCTCCAGTCATGGTGGATGTGGGAGGCAGCCAATCAATGTGTCTCTCTCACATTAATGTTTCTCTCTCTCCCTTCCTCTCTCTCTTCCATTCTCTCTGAAAATCAATGGGAAAAAAATATCATCAGGTGAGGATTAACAAAAACAAATTAAAAAAATATTACTTGTGAAGTTAGAAAAGTAATGTGTGCTTATAAACATTAGAAATATATCTAATAAAAAAATAAAATTCCTCTCCTTACCACAGTCTCATTCCTCTTAGAGTTTGCAATCATTAATGATTTGTTATATTAATTTCCAGATCAAGATATTTTTTTAAAGCAACTAGAAGGTAACATAGTTATATATTTCACACTAAAATTCAATCCATTCAGTTCCCTATATTGATGAGTTTACCTTCTGGTTTCAAAGCTGCCCAGTATTAACCTGGAAGCCCAGCCACCTTTATCACCAGGAGCTGTTTTGATTAGCCTGCTATGAGCCTTGCTTTTCTCAGAGGCTAGGAGCTGCCTATGTGGTCATTAGCCCCACTGCCAAGAATGACATCCCCACTTGGCAGAGGCAGGAATAGTGACTTGCAGTGGAAAGACCTCAACTAGCTACCCAAATTATTCAGTCATTCTTCTAGGGTATGACTTTTAGCAAAGAAACACTGACATACAAGCCAGAACTTTCTTCTTTTTTTTTTTAACCACTTGTACGCCATAGGCATCTATAGACACAAGCAGCAGACCTTTTTAATTAAATTCAAAATATCATGTCAGTTAACTGGTTAAAATCCTCCCCAGAGGATATTTTTTCCTATTGATTCTTAGAGAGTGGAAGGGGAGGAGTAGGATTTCGGCTAATTTATCTCATGATCTATGTCCTTCCTTTCAGAGTCAATGCATGTGTGGATGTGGTGCTCTCAGGGGTGAAGCTTTTGCAGGCACTTGGCCTGAATCCTGGGGATGGGAAAGATCACTCCATTCTGCACTCAAGGAATGATCTGAAAGAAGCCTTCACTCACTTCATGGGGAAGGGAGCAGCTGCAGAGCGCTTCTTCAGCGATAAGGAAACTTTCCATGATGTTGCCCAGGTTGCATCGAAGTTCCCAGGAGCCCAGGTCTGTTTGGTTGGCTAGCAGTACGTTAAGAAGATGGGAAAATATATCTTTTCTGTATGGTTCCTAGAAGTAACCAAGCAACTTCTTCCTCCAGTTTTCCCAAGGGAATGACTGTTGGGAATCCAGTTCTGCAATATTTTCTTTTATAAAACTGTTTATCTGACCTTCTGTTAACTCTGCTGCTTCTGGTCAGATCAACCAACATTTATAGAGCATATTTACTAAAATTTTGGTTCTGATTCATCCATGTTACCCAAGTTTAAGGTAGGAAAGATATCTTCTAACTGGTTTGGAAATTGCTTGTGGCTATTAACTTGCAATAATCCTAACATGGCCTAGACCTTCCTGAGCAGAAGACAAGGCCAAACCATCAGTTCCAGCTTTTGCCTGGTCCTCACCTCTGTTCCACTGGTCCCAAGCAATGAATGTTTCTCCACTTCAGCACTACTGACATTTAGGACTGGACAATTCTTTGTTGTGGGGGCTTTCCTGTACATTCTAAGACATTTAGCAGCATCTCTGCCCTCTACCCATTAGATGACAGTAGCACTTCCTCTTTTCCCCCACTGTGACAGTTGAAAATGTTTCCAGGATGGGGAAGAGGAAGGAAGTAAAATCACCCCTTGTTGAGAACCTCAGGATTAGACTGATGATTCTCAGAGTTGAACATGTGCATCAGAATCACTTGGATGTGGTATTGAAAACACAGATTCCTGGGTCCCAGAGTTTCTGATTCAGTGTATATGGCATGAGACCTAAGAATATATCCTTCTGGCAAGTTTCCTGATTATATTGATGCTATTGTTCTGGGCATGTAGTTTTGAGAATCACAAGTACACAGGGTAGAATCTGTCAGAGATACAATTAGGGGAACCTCAAGCCCATCTGGTGATCATAAACAAAGCTCTGGGGCCTGCAAGGTCCAGACAACTTTCAAGAGGCTCACTTGGAGTAAGAAGCAATGCTGGGGCAGGAGACCTGACCAACCATGGCTCTTGCCCTGGGCCAGCACGCCTGTTTTTCACACATGCCCCTATGCCTCTTGAAGTTGAATTGTGGTGGTTTGTTTAAACATTTCTTCACCCCACTCCATCTCACCCCTGATTCTTCTTACCTAAAATCTTCCTTTGGCTAGTCACCTGACCGTGGTTGTGACTCTTACTAGGGAGGCTCTTAATGCCATTTTTAATTGGTAACTTCCACGGGCTATCTTTTATTTTGATAACTTTTAAGATTTAAACATTGTTGGGGGGTTTTCCTTTGAAGCTGCCCATTTGAACATTAGAAATGGGCATTGGCATTACCCAGCTGAGTTTCTAAATGATATAGCAACTGTTAAAATTTCATTTATGATAGTTTTGCATCTGAGCTCAGTAGTGAAGGTCTGATCTCTTATGAAAGAATCTTGATAGTATTAACATGATGACAAGTTTAGTCTTTATGACGGTGTATTTAAATCACCAGTTTGGTTTCTATTTTCTCTGCTTTGATCATGCCTTTTGTTTCATAACAAAATTT
Organism: Nyctalus aviator; assembly: GCA_036971965.1. NCBI lineage: Eukaryota > Metazoa > Chordata > Mammalia > Chiroptera > Vespertilionidae > Nyctalus > Nyctalus aviator. Next base: position 100,760,862 of record CM072922.1, read on the forward strand.
CTTTCTACAAAACTTAACCTGGCTTTTAGAACATCCAAATTATTTCTTGTAAAACCTAAAATGTGTTATTTATTTCCTACTAGGGTGATACTTCATTTGGTGCCTTTTCTAATTTCCTTAAGGCAGATTGACTGATAAATAGCAGTTAGTAACTATTAAATGAAAACTTAAATCCACTTCTTAGAATCTTAATATTTTCCCCAACATATTTAGTAAATTCTAGCCATCACAGTTAAATACAAAGTTAAGGCTAACGTATTAAAGGCCAAATTTCAACCTATGTATCAACAGAAAGTTTTAAGTTTGTCCCTAGAAAGCTATTACTGACTCACCTATAGGAAGTGATTGGTTGACACAAATTACAGTGGGATTACAGTGATGTCTAACATCTAGAATTGAATTATTTACTAATATTTAGTCTGTGCCTCTGTGTGGAGCTGAGGACCAGGAAGGTGAGGTAGCAGCATTCTACCTAAGGCTGCTAAGCTTTCATAATAGAACATCAGTTTTATCTCCTACTTGTCAGATTTCCAAAGCACATGAATTCATCTTTAGTCAGCAACATGAAATAGCAGCCTTGAATTATCACTTCTCCAGGTCTGTGTCCTGGGCTGAGAGATACAGTGTTTAGGAAACAGCATTGTCCTCTAGGAAAGCCTTTGTATTTCCTAACACATCAGTTTGTTTCTTTCTTTTTCAAAATGTAGCAACAAAAGTTTGTTGAGCCCTTATTATAAGGGGGGGGGGGGAAACAGTCCCTACCCTGAAGGAGCTAGACATGTACCCAGATGATAATAGTCCCAGTGGACAGGGGTGCAGTAGAGGTTTGTTCGGAGTATAGGGGAAGCAGAGACTCTGGAATCTTGTCTGGGTGGAAGGGTGTGGCAGCTGGGATGGCAGTGGAGAAGAGGAAATAGAAGGCACTGCAGAAGAAGTGATAACTGCAGCTGACTCTTAAGGAGTGACCAGGGATATACCAGTGTATGAGAAGGGCAGGCACACAGAGGAACACAAACTTGGAGAACTGCAAGTACGATGTGGAAGATGGAAAGGAGAGCAGGGGCAGCTAAAGAAGCCCTGTGTGCCTCACTTAGGAGTTGGGTTTCAATTTATTGTAGTGTTTATTGGATGACTTTCAGAAGGAGAGTGACATAATCATAAACTCTTAGAAGGATTACACTGTAGAAGATAAGATCTGTGCACACTTGTCCTATTTCCTTTATCTGTTCTGTGTGCCTAGAAGCTCAAGGCCAAATTTGATCCAGGGTTAAGGCAATTATACTAATTTCCATGGTTAGCATATTTGTTTTCTTCACCTTTCCTTATAACTCATAGTCTATTTACCTGTGGGTTTAATGTTTTATTAGCTTCACTTCAGTGTCCTTGTAAAGTCTCCTCAAAATATTTTTTGGAAAAAAATATAATTCAAACTTTAAGAATTATTAAGGTTTGATAACATAGTTGTGCTAAGTATGTCTAATAACCTTGAACTACGGTATCTTACAGCACTATGTAGGAGGAAATGCAGCTTTAATTGGACAGAAATTTGCAGCCAACTCAGATCTAAAGGTAGGTCAAATTCCCAGATTAAAATCTGTCGCTTCCACTACTTTTCAATAATTTTAGGAGCAAGAATGAATATCTTATTCACCGTACAGACCACCTTGTTAGGAGCCAATATAATAATAGTAGGAGATCGTAGCAGCTAATGCTTCCTGAGTGCTTACTTTGTGTCTGACATTGTCTTGGCCTCCTATTTTTTTTTAGTGATTTACATAGATTATATCATTTAATTCTTGCAACAACCTTTAAGGCTAATACTGGTGTTGGTACTGTTACTATCTTTCCACATGAAACTTAAGGCATAGAACAACACAGCTAATAAATGGAACTATTCTAACCTAGGACCTGGAGTCCTCGTTCTTAAGTAATGTATCATGTATTGGTTAAAAGCATGTAAGCTCCAGACTGGGAAGAGCCCAGTGAGGAGTGGGAGCCGCTGCTGGGCACCGGCAAGGAGCCGCCGGATCCGGGAGACAGGGCCTGCGGGCGGGGGGAGGGAGGGTGTGTGTGTGCACTGCTGGGCCCTCGACCGCTGATCGTGAGCCACGGAGCCAAGGCCGGGGACTGCTTCCTGAGCGGCGCTGACCCTGGCAACAGGCTGAAGCCATGCAGGAGGCCCCGGAGAACAAAGGGGCATCATGGGCCAGCCTGCTGAGCTTCTAGGACGAGGAGGATAAAACCGAAAAAGTTCTCAATGTGAAAAAGTCAAGTTATAGCAAAAAGATAGTAAAATTACTTAGGAAAGAATACAAAGAAGATCTTGAAAAATCAAAGATTAATACAGAACTCAACTCATCAGCCAACATTGCAACATAAATGCGTTTAAAAAAAAAAAAAAAGACAACGTTGGAGCGGCGGCGGCCAGGCCCAGAGGGGCCAGGCCCAGGGCAGTGGCAGCCGGGCTCAGAGCAGCAGCAGCCAGGCCCTGAAGCAGCAGCAGCCAGACCCGGAGCAGCAGTAGCCAGGCCTGGAGCAGCCAGGCCTGGGGCAGTAGCAGCCAGGCCTGGGGCGGTGGTGGCCAGGCCCGGGGTGGCCGGGCCCTGAGCAGCCAGACCCGGAGCAGCAAGGCCCGAAGCAGCAGCAGCCAGGCCTGGAGCAGCAGCAGCCAGGCCAGGAGCAGCCAGACCTGGGGCAGTGGCAGTCAGGCCCGGGGCTTCCAGGCCCGGAGCAGCCAGACCCGGAGCAGCAGCAGCTGGGCCCGGAGCAGCTGGGCTCGAAGCGGTGCCCAGAAGCGGCTTCCGCTCCTCATCGGGCTCTTCCCAGTCTGGAGCTTTTGTCTCCTTCCCTCCAGGGCAATCTCGCGGCACAGCCAACCGTCCCTTCTCTGTGCACAATGTGCACGCCTCTGGGGGCTCTGCCTTTCGCTGCTCCCTGGGTGTTCCACCTTACTGCCCAGTTTTCCTCTGTATGAGCCTGGGTCCCCAGGGTCTGGCCTAGAACTGGGGTTCAGAGCAGTCGGAACTGGAGCTCAGCACAGTCTGGAGCTTTTGTCTCCTTCCCGCTAGGGCAATCTAGCATCAGAGTCAACAGTCCGTCCTCTGCCCGCAATGTGTGCGACTCCAGGGGTTCTGCCTTTCACCGCTCCCCTGGGATTCCGCCTCACAGCCTAGGCTCCCTCTGTTGGAGCCTGGGTCCCCGGGTCTGGCCTAGAACTGGGGTTCAGCGCTGTTTGGTCTGGGGTTCAGCACAGTTCGGAGCTTTTATCTCCTTCCCGCTAGGGAACGCCAGCCAGGCACTCAGCCTCCCCCTTCTCTCTGTACCTTAGGCTTTTACAGCTCCTCTGATTTTCCTTCTGGTTTTCTCTTTCCTTCTTGTAGAATTTCCAGTCAGTCGACTTCCTGTAGCTCTGGCAATGTCCATTTAATATTTTAGTTGTATTTTATTGAAATTGTTGTGTGCGGCTGCGGTTAGGTGTTTACCTGTGCAGCCATCTTGGATCCTCCCCCCTAAAACTTATTTCTCGCCATAACTGGTTTGGTTCAGTGGATAGAGCATTGGCCTGTGGACTGAAAGATCCCAGGTTTGATTCCAGTCAAGAGTATGTACCTTGGTTGCGGGCACATCCCCAGTAGGGAATGTGCAAGAGGCAGCTGATCGATGATTCTCTCTGATCGATGTTTCTAACTCTCTATCCCTCTCTGTAAAAAATCAATAAAATATATATTTTTAAAAATCTTATTTCTCATAGGCACCATATAATTGAAGCATGCTTTTTTAATACTTTGACAATCTGTCTTTTAATTGGAGTGTTTAGACCATTTACATTTAATGTTATTGTTGCTTTATCAGGTTAGGTTTAAATATGACATCTTGCTACTTGTTTTCCATTTGTCCCACCTCTTTACCTTTCCTTTTTTCCTCCTTTTCTGCATTCTTTAAAATATACATATAAGAAAGGGAGAGGAAAAGAGAGCGAGAAACATCAATGATGAGAGAGAATTATTGATCGGCTGCATCCTGCGCACCCTCTAATGGGGATTGAGCCCACAATCCAGGCATATGCACTGACTGGAATCAAACCAGGACCTCCTGGATCATAAGTCAATGCTCAACCACTGAGCCATACCCACTTCTGCATTCTTTATATTATTTTCTGTGATTTCGTATTATCTAAGCTTATTAGCTAAAATTCTTTGTTCTTTTAGTGATTGCTTTAGGGTTATAATGTATATATTATAGTCTGATTTCAAGTGATATTAGTATACTTTGTAGAATGTAAGAATTTTACAACAGCGTACACCTCCATTTCTTCCTTCTTGTCTTTATACTATTACTAGAGGCCTGGTGCCTTAAATTTGTGCATGGGAGGTGGTCCCTCAGCCCAACCTGCGCCTTCTCCAATCCGGGAGCCCTCAGGGGATGTCCAACTGCCAGTTTTGGACATCCAAACTGGCAGTTGGACAGCCCTCTTGCAATCTGGGACCTCTGTCTCACCTGCCTGCCTGCCTTAACCACTCTGCCTGCCTGCCTGCCTGCCTGCCTGATCCCCCTAACTGCTCTCCCCTGCCAGCCTGGGCTCCCCTATTAACTTTTTTTTTTAAACCTTATCCCCTTCACATGCAATTGTATTTGACTTCCTTATCGGCTTTTCCCTCTCACACAATTTTTCTCTCTCCTTTATGTAACACTTTTTCCTACTGATTCATCATTTATAAACTTTTCTTTCCTCCTTATTTCCTACTTCTGTTCCATCATCTTTCTTCCCACCCTATCCTCCTTCCCTCCCCTTTTCCTTCCTTCCCACCTTAATTTTTTTCTTCACTTCCTTCCTTGGAACTGCTTTGCTACCTCCTCCATTTCTTCCTTCTTCCCATTCTCCTTTTAAGCTCTACTGGCTCCCCTTTAAAACTTTTCTTCCCTCCCTCTTTCTCTCTCATCCTACCTTTCCCATACATTCTTCTCTACTTACTTCCACTGTTTTAGTATCTATCTACCTGCCTAATTATTGACTATCATTTATCCTTTTTTTCTGACTCCTACTTTTAAAATATGTCTCCAGTGGACAACTATACTTGATTTTCATTATGTTTCCTACAGTTCACTCATACATCCTCTTTCCTTCTTTAACTCTGCTCTCTACTGACTCCTTTATAAAGTTCTTTCCTCCCTCCCTCCCCTTCTAAAGCTTACATTGGGGGGAGGGAGCATTAACCCCCAGCCCAGGGCTCAGCCCAGGCCAGGTGTTCACCGTCCCCCCTTCCCAGGCCTCCCTGCCTCCTACCTGCTCCCATTCCCTGCCCAGGACTCCCAGCCCAGCAAGGGTGGCCGAGGTTGCTGCTGCCTCAAAGCAGGAGCACCTCTGCCCAGAAAGCCTTGGACCGTCCACTACTCTGTCTGGGACCCGTGGGCGCCTCCCTGCTAATGGCCCATGCGTGGAAGGGGGGGGCCTACCACCCTTATCCCATGTTGTTGGGCTCCCCCCGTTCCCCAGGTGGCTACCCCCTCCTGCGTGCAGCCCTACGTTTCCTTCCCTTTTCCATTCCTGCGTCTTTTTCTTGTTCCCTTTCTGAATTTCTGTTTCTCCTCTAGGCCTGTCTGAATGCAGGCCTGCCTTTCTCTCCCTCTCCTTTCTTATCCCCTCCTATATCATATCATATCATATCCTGCCCTGGACCTTGCAGCTGCCTGAGCAGAGGGCAGGGACACAGCCTGCTGATTACGTGGTAATGTGGAGCTGTAACAGATAATTTGCATATTTCTCTATTATTAGTATAGATTTCTATACAGTTTACCTTTACATATCTTACAAACCTCTCTATATGTTAATATTTATAAGCAGTTAATTATCTTTTAAAGAGCTCTAAATAATAAGAAATATGGCTTATCTAGATATTACTTATCCAGCACCATTTGTGGTGCTCTCATTCCTTTATTTAGAGCTGTATTTCCATCCAGTATAATTTTCCTTTTGCTTGAAAGATCTCCTTTCACACTTTTAATGTACAGGTCTGCTGATGGTGAATTCTTTCAGAATTGTGCATCAGGGAATTCCTTTAAGGAAACTCTTTAAGATAATATGCTGAATTATTTGTAGGACTTGCTTAGATTTTTCCTATTTCTTCAGAATCACTGTTCTTTTTTGCCCAATGTTCAAATGCTTTGAAAACCCTTGTTTCATATATTGTATCTGTTTCCCTTGTTATTAATTTAGGCAATAGGGTAAACTGGTCCTTGTTGCCTTATCTTTTTCTTCTCATTTTTTTTTATTAAGGTATTATATGTGTACATACCTTACAAATCCACACTCCCCCCATTCCCATACATGCCCTCCCTTCCCAGAGTTTTTCATCCATTGGTTATGCTTATGTGCATGCACACAAGTCCTTTGATTGATCTCTTATCTCCCCTATATCTCTCTACTCTCCCCGCTGTAATTTGAAAGTCCATTTGTTTCTTTACTGTCTCTGTCTCTATCTTTTTGTTCATCAGTTTATAATGTTCATTATCATCCATAAATGAGTGAGGTCATGTGGTGTTTTTCTTTCATTGACTGGCTTATTTTATACTCAGCATAATGTTCTCAACTTCCATCCAGGTCGCTGCAAATGATAAGAATTCCTTCTTTTTTATGGCAGCATAGTATTCCATTGTGTAGATGTACCATAGTTTCTTCATTCAATCATCTGCTGACAGGCATCTAGGCTGTTTCCAAATCCTAGCTATTGTAAATTGTGCTGCTATGAACATAGGGTTGCATATATCCTTTTCGATTGGCGTTTCTAGTTTCTTAGAATATATTCCTAGGAGTGGGTCAAATGGGAGTTCCATTTTCAGTTTTTTGAGGAAACTCCATACTGTTCTCCACAGTGGTTGCACCAGTCTCCATTCCCACCAGCAGTGCATGAGGGTTCCTTTTTCTCCGCATTCTCGCCAACACTTGTCCTTTGTTGATTTGTTGATGATAGCCATTCAAACGGGTGTGAGATGGTACTGCATTGGCATTTTGATTTGCATCTATCAGATAATCAGTGACTTTGAGCATGTTTTCATGTGCCTCTTAGCCTTCCTTCTGTCTTCTTTAGAAAAGATTCTATTTAGGTCCATTGCCCATTTTTTTATTTTATTTTATTTATTTATTTTTTAATTTTTTAAATTAAATTATTATCTGTGTATATATACCATTGCCCCTCCCCCCCATTCATGGCCTCCCTCCCCAGAGTTTTGTGTCCATTGGTTGTACTTATATGCATGTATACAAGTCCTTTGGTTGATATCTTACCTTCCCCAGATCTCCCCTCCCCGCTGTAATTTGACAGTCTCCTTGTTGCTTTACTGTCTCTATATCTTTTGGTTCATCAGTTTATAATGTTCTTTATTATCCATAAATGAGTGAGGTCATGTGGTGTTTCTCTTTCATTGATTGGCTTTTTTCACTCAGCATGATGTTCTCCAATTCTATCCAGGTTGCTGCAAATGATGAGAGTTCCTTCTTTTTATGGCAGCATAATATTCCATTGTCTAGATATACCACAGTTTTTGGATCCAGTCTTCTGCTGATGGGCACCTACACTGTTTCCAAATCCTAGCTATTATAAATTGTGCTGCTATGAACATAGGGGTGCATATATCCTTTCTGATTGGTATTTCTAGGGATATATTCCTAGGAGTGGGATTACTGAGTCAAATGGGAGTTCCATTTTCAGTTTTTTGAGGAAGCTCCATACTGTTCTCCACAGTGGTTGCACCAGTCTGCATTCCCACCAGCAGTGCACGAGGGTTCCTTTTTCTCTGCAACCTCGCCAACACTTGTCGTTTGTTGATTTGCTGATGTTGGCCATTCTGACAGGTGTGAGATGGTACCGCATTGTTGTTTTGATTTGCATCTCTCGGATAATTAGTGACTTTGAGCATGTTTTCATGTGCCTCTTGGCCTTCCTTCTGTCTTCTTTTGAGAAGATTCTATTTAGATCCATTGCCCATTTTTTAAGTGGGTCATTTATCTTCCTTTTATTAAGTTGTATAAGCTGTCTGTAGATGTTGGAGATTAAACCTTTATCGGTGATAACATTTGCAAATATGTTCTCCCAAACAGTGGGCTTTCTTGTTGTTTTGTTGATTGTTTCTTTTGCTGTGAAAAAGCTTTTTATTTTTATGTAGTCCCATTTGTTTTTCTTTTTAGTTTCCATTGCCTTAGGGGCAGTATCGGTGAAGAAGTTCTTTCTGCATATGTCTGAGATTTTGATTCCTGTGATTCCTCTAGTAATTTTATGGTTTCCCGTCTTATGTTTAAGTCCTGTATCCATTGTGAGTTTATTTTTGTGTATGGTGCAAGTTGGTGATCTAGTTTCATTCTTTTGCATGTATCTGTCCAATTTTCCCAATACCATTTATTGAAGAGACTGTCTTGACTCCATTGTATGTTCGTGCCTTCTTTATATCAAATATTACTTGAGCATAGTGATTTGGGTTGATATCTGGATTCTCTATTCCACTGATCTGTATGTCTGTTCTTGTGCTAGTACCAGGCTGTTTTGAGAACAGTGGCTTTGTAATACAGTTTGAAATCTGGTATTTAGATCCCTCCTACTTTATTCTTCTTTCTCAGGATTACTGTGGCTATTTGGGGTCTTTTTTTGTTCCAGATGAATTTCTGGAAAGTTCTTTCTAGGTCTGTGAAATATGCCATGGTATTTTAATGGGGAGTGCATTGAACCTATAAATTGCTTTGGGAAGTATGGACGTTTTGTTGATGTTGATTCTACCAATCCATGAACATGGTATGTTCTTCCTCTGTTTACATCTTCCTCTATCTATTTTTCAGGGTTGTGTAGTTTTCTGCCTATAGGTCTTTTCCCTCATTAGTTAAGTTTATTCCTAGGTATCTTAATTTTTTTGGTGCGATGGTAAATGTCATTGCTTTTTTAGTCTCTATTTCTGTAAGTTCACTATTGGTGTATAGAAATGCCATATATTTCTTGGCATTAATTTTGTATCCTGCTACTCTGCCGAATTCATTTATTAAGTCTATTAGTTTTTTGATGGAGTCTTTTGGTTTTTTTTATGTACAATATCATGTCATCTGCAAATAAGGACAATTTTACTTCTTTTCCAATTTGAATGCCTTTTATTTCTTCTTCCTGCCTAATTGCAATGGCTAGTACTTCCAATACTATGTCAAACAGGAGTGGTGAGAGTGAGCATCCCTGTCTTGTTACTGTTCTTAGAGGGAATGGTTTTAGTTTTTGCCCATTGAGTATGATATTTGCGGTGGATTTATCATATATAGCTTTTATTATGTTGAGGTATGATTCTTCTTTTCACACCTTGAGAGTTTTAATTAGGAAAGGTGTTGGATTTTATCAAATGCTTTTTCTGCATTGATTGATATGACTGTATGATTTTTATCTCTCATTTTGTTTATATGATGTATCACGTTTACTTATTTGTGGATATTGTACCATCCTTGCATTCCAGGAATGCTACTTGGTCATGGTGTATGATCTTTCTGATGTACTGCTTGATCCGATTTGCTAGAATTTTTTTGAGGATTTTGGCATGTATGTTCATGAGGGATATTGGCCTCAAATATCAGCAAATTCTCTTTCATTGAGTTGTCTTTATCTGGTTTTGCTATTATGGTGATGCTGGCTTCATTGAAGGAGTTTGAAAGTGTTCCTTCCTCTTGGATTTTATGGAATAGACTGAGGAGGATAGTTTTTAGTTCTTCCTGGAATGTTTGGTAAAACTCTCCTGTGAAGCCACCTGGCCCTGGGCTTTTGTTTACTGGAAGCTTTTAATAACTCTTTCAATTTCTTCCAAAGGCCCTGATCTATTGAGATTTTTAGATTCTTCCTGATTGAGTTTTGGAAGGTTATGTTTTTCTAGGAATATGTCTATTTCCTGTAGGTTGTCCAGTTTGTTGGAATAGAGTTGTTCGTATATTTTTTAAAAATCCTTTGTATTTCTTTGGGGTCTGTTGTTATTTCACCTCTTTCCTTTCTGATTTTGTTTATTTGGGTCCTCTCTGTTTCTTGGTTAGCCTGGCTAGAGTTTCATCAATCTTGTTTATCCTTTCAAAGAACCAGCTCTTGGTTTTATTGACCTTTTGTATTGTTTCTTTGGTCTCTATGTCGTTTATCTCCACTCTGATTTTTATTATTTCCTTCCTTCTGCTTACACTGGGCTTTTCTTATTGCTCTTTTTCTAACTCTTTGAGTTATAGAGTTAGATAATTTGTTACCATTTTTTCTTGCTTTTTACAATAGGCTTGTAGAGATAAGAACTTCCTTCTCAAAACTGCTTTTGCTGTGTCCCATAGATTTTGGATTGTTGTGTTTTCATTGTCATTTGTTGCCAGGATGTTTTTAATTTCTTCCTTGATTTCTCTGGTAACCCAGTCCTTGTTTAATAGCATGCTTTTGGTCTGCATGTGTTTGATTTCTTTGGATTATTTTTATTGTAGTTGATTTCCAGTTTTATGTCACTATGATCTCAGAAGATGCTTGATATGATTTCTATCTTCTTGAGTTTGAAGAGACTTTGCCTATGTCCCAGCCTGTGATCTATCTTCGAAAATGACCCATGTGCACTTGAGAAGAATTTATATTCTGTGGCTTAGGGGTGAAATATTCTGAAGATGTTGATTAATTCCATCTGGTCTAGTGCGTCATTGAAGATTGATGTTTCTTTTGCTGATTTTGTTAAGATGATTTGTCTAAAGGTGGTGATAGTGGGGTATTTAATCTCCTACTATGATTGTATTGCTATTAATCTCTCCCTTAATGTCCTCCAGCAGCTTTTTTATGTATTTTGGTGCTCCTGTATTGCTTGATATATGTTTACCAGGTTTATTTCTTCTTGTGGGATTGCTCCCTTTAGTATTATGAAGTAGCCTTCATTATCTCTTATTATTTCCTTCACTTTGAAATCTAATTTGTCAAATATAAGTATTGCTACCCCAGCTTTTTTTTTTTTTCATTTCCATTCACCTGGTAAACATTTTTCCATCCCTTCACCCTCAGTCTGTGTGTGTCTTTTTTTCTGAAATGGGTTTCTTGTAGACAGCAGATATATGGGTCTTGTTTTCTTATCTAATCCGTTACCCATATCTTTTGATTGGGGCATTTAATCCATTTAAATTTAAAGATATTATTGATAGGTACTCATTTGTCGCCATTTTTTTTCTATACTCGTGTTCCTTCTTCGCTTCCTATTTCTTTATTTTTACTGCAGACCCTTTAGCATTTCTTGCATTGCTTGTTTGGTGGCGAGAAATTCCCTTAATCTGTTTTTGTCTGTGAAGCTCCTGATTTCACCTTCAATTTTGATTGATAGCCTTCTTGGGTACAGTATTCTTGGATTCAGACCTTTCCTTTGCATGACTTTGTATATTTCATTCCATTCCCTTCTGGCCTGATGAGTTTCTGTTGAGAAATCAGTTGCTAGTCTGATGGGGGTTCCTTTATATGTAACTTTCTGTCTCTCTCTGGCTGCTTTAAAGATTTTTACGTAGTCGTTGGTGTTTGCCAGTTTAATTATAATGTTCCTTGGTGTCGGTCTTTAGGGATTCATTTTGCTTGGGACTGTTCGAGCATCTTGGATTTGTGTGGGTTTTTTCTTCTCTATCTCAGGAAAGTTTTCTGTCATTATTTTCTCAAACATTTTTTCTCTGCCTTCCTCCATTTCCTTTCCTTCTGGAACCTCTATTATTCTAATATTTTTTTGTTTTGTATTGTCCCAAAGTTCCCTTAGGCTCTCCTCCTGCTTTTTAATTTTTTTTCTCCAGAAGCTGCTCTAATTGGGTATTTTTTTCTATCTTGTCTTCTAGCTCACTGATGGGGTCCTCTGCTTCTTCTAGTCTACTCTTGATGCTCTCTATTGAGTTCTTTACAGTAGCAATGTCATTTTTCATTTCCTCTTGGTTCTTACTCATATTATTAAATTTGTCTTCCATTCTTTTTAGCCATCTTATGTACATTACTCTGAATTCTTGCTCTGATAGGTTGCTTGCCTCTATCTTGTTTACTTCCTTTTCTGGTGATGCCTGCTTTTCTTTCATATACGGGCTGTTTCTTTGTCTCCCCATGATCTCTCTTTTCAGAATGTCTGGTTATGTAGTTCTTTCTCTCCTGTGTTGATTTAAAGGCACAAAATACAACACAGCCAGGTACAACACACAAGGCACTGAACAGAAATGTATTTGCGATATTAATAACCTCCAATAAAGGTTACCATTAGAGAAAGGCAAATTAGGGGGTGGGAGAGATAGAAAAAAAAAAAGGAGTGGCAAAATGAAATTGCGAGGAGAGAGAAAGAGAGAGAAAGAAGGAGGAAGGGAGGGAGGGAGAGTGAGAGAGAGAGAAACTAGAACAATACTAAGAGAAAAATAAGGAACTAACTATATATATGGGAAGGAAACTCCTATAGAACAACCCTTGATTACAGCAAATGCCAGCAACAAGTATCTGGAGATTAATACAACTTACAACACCAACTAATATCAAGCGAGGAAAGGGAAAGCAGAAGTAAAAACTAACTAAAACACAGCTAACAAAAACACAGATTCAAACATAAAGAATAAGCAAAACAATCTCACAAAAAAAGCATAAAATTTTGATATAGTTAACATTCAACATACATGTACAAAAGGATAGAAAGACTTTGTTTTTGGTGTATTTTTTTGTTTGTTGTTTTAGGACAGTGAATAGGGAGATGTGTATGGGCTTGGAGCAGGGGGGTTGGAAATTAGATATACACAAGGAGGGTGAAATTTTAGCAAGGGGTAAACAGAAATAATAGGAAAATCTAGAGCAGGAAAGGATTAAGATAAACCGGACACCAAAGGAGGAGAGGTTAGGAAGAGAGTGATGGCATTAAGGTAAGGTTGAGATAGAATAAAGCGTTGGTGAAGGAAAGGTAAGAGTAGACTGTAGAACAGTAATCCCGAAGTAAAATAAAGAGCAAATAATATGACACTTAAAAAAATAATTATAAAAATAAAAGTAAATAAGATAAGAAAGGTAAAATAGTAGTAATAATGCTGATTACAAATAAAAATTAATAATTAAAAAGGTAAAATCAAGTGAGGAAAAATAAGAAAATAGTTTTTTTTTCCTTTTTTTTAATTGATTTTTTTATTGATTTTTTACAGAGAGGAAGGGAGAGAGATAGAGAGCTAGAAACGTTGATGAGAGAGAAACGTCGACCAGCTGCCTCTTGCACACCCCCTAACGAGGATGTGCCTACAACCAAGGTACATGCTCCTGACTGGAATCGAACCTGGGACCTTACCACTGAGCCAAACCGGTTTCGGCAAGAAAATAGTTTCTTGAGTAAATGTTGCAAATAATGAAAATAAAGACAAAAATTAAAAAATTAAAATGTTCAGTAGTAAAAGTCATTCACTTCCGTTCTGTTTGGCATGCCTGTTTCCCAGTCCGAACAGTATTGCAGCTCCCAGCGTTTCTCTGCTCCTCACTGTTGTAAAGTCCTGATTTTTAAGCAGGCCTTGCTTTGATTTTTTATTACACTAGGGTCAATTTGTGATTTAGCCTGTGGGTGGCAGTGTTTCTGAGTTGACTTCCAGGGCTCTAAAGCCTCTCTAGCTTTTTTTTTTTCTCTATGACACTCCACTGATCTGCAGAAATTGGCGGGCAAGTCTGAGCCGACTACACTGCCTGAAGCTCGCTGGCTATCCCTCCGTGTCAGATCAAAATGGGTTGATATCTTTATATATCCCCCCTATAAACCCCGTCCACAATCACTGGTGACACCAACCCAACAGCCCTGGGCTTCTCCTTGTAAACACCGCCCCAGTCCTCCAGCTTCTGTCTTCAGGGGACTCACCCTATCTCCGTGAAATCTGACCTTTTCGTTGTGCTGTGGAGCGCACTTTTGAGTCCAAGTGTTCGTGCCTCCTAGGACCGGCGTTCTGGGTTTCACAGCTGCTGGGTGGTCGCAAGGCTGTGGATATTCAGGCCTCTGACAAGATCCATTTTTTCTTTAAATTTGGCCAGATTTCCCCATCCAAGCCCGTAGGTACTCCAGGAGGGGACCGAGCCCTGCCGTGGGTGCTTCCCTGTCAGGGGCACTCTAATTAGCAGTCCCCCACCTTTTTCTGGAGTTCACCTATCTCTTAGCTTGCTAACAAACACTCCCAGCGCAACCCTCAGCTGCTCTCTCTGCTTCGGGACAAGGTTCAGAACCCATCCATCTATTCTTCCGCCATTTTGTGTCTCCCCTTGTTACCTTATCTTGAAAACTGAAGTTCTAGTCAAGAATTCAATAAAATAAAATAAAATGTTAGGGGCAAGACTTTTCAGAATTGGCAAATAATGGACTTGTATCAAGGCTGAAAGGGAACAGTAAGTAGGTCCAGGAGAGAGAGGTATATTTTCCTTTCACTCAGAAGCTGGGATTTCTCAGACACATAAAAGTGCCTCTGTATAAACAAGCAACCAGTTGGCAAGTAAAAATGCCTTTGAAGCTTCTGGGTAGAACATATTAGATCTCATATGGTGTTATCTCTGTGTACTTTCCTTTAAATTGTGGTCCAAGCCCTCATTCAATGGTTTTGAGTCTGTTGGACTGGCTCTGAGTGAGGTCCAGAACTGGCATGGCAGAAAGAGCAGTACTATGAAATAGCTTCTAAAAAGAATAGACTGGGAGAGTTGAAGAAAAGGTTTTGGAAAAATTTCAGAGCACCTGCCCCCAAACTTTCTGAATTGTAATAATTTTTAATTTTCATATTTAGAAAACTGTTCTGTTCACATAACAGCTAAGTATAGTAAGGCCTGGTCTCATAAGTCAGGTCACTTGGTTGTGGAGGGTATTGTGATCCTTGAGGTTTGTTTTTTTTATACTCTGTACAATTCAAACAGAATTATTTCCAACATTCCATATCTATTTTCCTACACAGGATGTGAGTTAGTCTGCCATAACAAAATGTCATATACCAATGGCTTAAACATCAAAAATTCATTTTCTCAACAGTATGGAGGCTGGAAAGTCCAAGGTCAAGGTTCCAGAAATGTTCAGTGTGTATGTTGTAGAAAAAGAGAAATCTCTTTCTTATAAGGCTACCAATCCTATAAGACCTCACCCATATGACTTCATTTAGCCTTAATTACCTCCTAAAAGCTCTATCTCCAAATACTTTCACATTGCAATGAGACTTTAACGTATGAATTTTGGAGGGACATTAATGTGCAGTCCCTAGAAGCTGCATAGGACCTAGCATGTGTAACATGGGTCTTTTGTAGCCTCTCATTTCTGGGTACATTGTGGCCATATATTCCAGAGAGTGAGACCCTGATAATAGTCCCTCTATTACATAACTTTCAAAATTAGATTGGGATTCCAGTATTTTATTAAAATGAAAAGAAGGAGCCTCAATGTATCTTTTTGGTACAGATTCTATGGGAAAAGGAACAAATCTGATAGACTTCATATTTCTTGTCTCCAGGTTCTTCTTTGTGGTCCAGTTGGTCCAAAACTGCATGAACTTCTTGACGATAATGTATTTGTTCCACCAGAGTCACTGCAAGAAGTGGATGAGTTCCACCTAATTTTAGAGTATCAAGCAGGTAAGAGTAAGTAACAGTGTAAGACTCGGCAGGGGAGTGTATAATGTTATATTGAGGAGTAACTATGCTACAGATTTCTCTGTGTAAATTAGTAGGATCCCCTGGTTCTTGCTTTACCACAGGTTTGCTGCATTGATGCTGGCCATTGTCTCAAGGGAGAGTGCTAGAGTATTACAACAGTGAAGAAAACTTCCAGATCAATAAACAGTAAATAAACAATAAAACCAAGAGGAATCAAGATGTAGGAAAGCAGGCATCCTAAACACATACCTATAAAGTTTTTCTTTATTACAAAGAAAGAAAAGGGCAGATAATACCTGTTCAACTCTGTGCTAGATTCTGTCCAAGGCTTTTCTGGGCAACTGTTTTCAAACTGCTCAGATTTGATTCTGGGCCTCTGGCAAGCTTTCTTTGAATTGTTTTGTTTTCCCTTGGGTGTATTACTGGAAGTGTTACATATTTAACAATGCATATTATTCCCTGTTGTTATATAATGTCTCAGTGTTTATCACTCCAAACCATTCCATCTAGCTCCCCCTCCCCCAATATATTTTGTTACACAGTCTGCAGATCTGATTTCTGAAAAAATTCTAAATACCTGAACATAATTTAGTTCTGTGTATTTGCTGCGGTATCTTTCCTCTGCTCTGAAACCAGCCTCTTGAATTTCTGATTCAGCACGTTAATTCAAGTTAAAGACTTAAACATCGAATCAGACTAATTGGCACCTTAAAGCAGTATGTATTTAATATGCTTCAGTGAACTGCTTCCAAGTCAGAAATTAAGAGAACCTCACCTACTAGAGTAATTAACTTTAATGTAAATTATGAAATATAGTGCTTCCTGAAAATTATGCCTTTAAGTACAAAACGGTATTGTTCTTGTTTCTGGTTCTCTTTTGGGGTATTTACTAGAATCTCCTGTTTGGGATATTTACTAGAATCAGTCAGGGTCTGAAAATTAGGGACCGATTGTTAGTGCAGGCAGCTCACATTTAATAATATATAAGTTTTGAGCTACTTTTGGCTTTAGTTTCCCCAAATGGGAAATCAGAGTGATGGTTCTTACTGTGTGAAGATTGTGGTAAAAATTAGGATACTGTGTTTAAGCACTATGAACTGCTCAAATGAAAGGCATGAACAAGACTGTTGACTGAAAGAATCTAGAATAAATAAAGGTGTGTCTTTGATGTGCTGCTGATGCTACTGCCGGTTCCATGTTCTTACTTCCATTCTGGCACTCACATTCTCGACTTGGGACCTTTCTGGTTCCTGGTTTCTGTCATTTCCCCTGGGGACAAGAGTGGAGAGACTGTTTCCTCACGAAGACTGCTGTTGTATTTGACATATGTGCCTTACATATATGGCACAGCTGATCTTCACAGGAGACTGTCTTCATCCTTGGGTTGAGAAGCTTACACTTCAATTTTTCTTTTCTTGGCTATATTTTTTAGAATAAAGCAGACCTTTTATTAAACTTACATTTACATTTTTATCAGACTGTGTAGGGAATCTAGTCTGGTGGCAGCAGCTGTTGGGTCAGCTCTCTTAACAGAAGTCCATCTCCTACTTCTCTCTAACCTGGATGAATAAATTCCCAGGAAGAATTGTCAACTTTTCCCTCATCCTCTCTTGTCAGACATCTCTGGAGAAGCTTATTTTCAGTCATTGGGCTAGGGATCCAATGAGTCATTACATAGATTTTGCTTACTCAGTGGTTGAAGGGCAGGATGATAAATTGATAGAATAAATTGCTTAAATAAATTCAAAGCTTTATGAGAAAAGAGGGGCATTAACCTATTATTAGGAGCACACACTAAGTTTCAGTCACTTTGCTTCTTAGTCAGCTCCATCAGCCCTGTGCAGCCAGCTAGTGTAGAGCCCTTCACATCCCTCCTTGTCTTCACATTGCAAAAGCCTGTTTATTTTTTATCTTGTTCACTTTTTTTGCTGAAGGAATTTATTTATTTTGAAGTCTGTGTGGCTTTTCCCCCCCTAAGTTAACTTAGGCAGTGTGTCTTAGCAGCTTCACTCTTTAAGGGCCAGTTCCTGGTCTTGCCCTGCAGAGAATACTAATGCCACATCTTTTCCCCATGTACAACTCATCACTGCACATGGGGGAAATATTGGACTTGGAGTTCATACCCATATTTTTTGTTGTTGTGGGCATTAGCGTCTGTTCTCTTGCTCCTGTATCTTGCTGTTTGTTCATGTGGCTGAGTGCCAGGTCCGGTGTGAGCAGGAGTCTGATGATAGTAGGAGACACTACTCTGCCCTCTGCTACAATCCACTCCAGGAGACAGATTCCTGAACAAATGATTGCAAAGTAAAGTGCCAATTCCTACAACTGGGTGCAGCTATAGCGCAGAAAAGAAAGTCATTGGGGGTGGCAGAGGAAAGAATTCATGGGGAGGTCGTCCTGGTGTCTGGTCTTTAAATGAAGTAAAGCTAGACTACTACACTCTACTCTGTGGAACACCATTGGGTATTTTGTTTGGACATGACCAGGAGCTAAGAAAAAAATATAGTTTTAACAAATATAATCATTGCATTGAGGTTTACTCACAATTAAATGTTTCTTCAGAGGAATGGATTCAAGAAAGCTGATTGCCCTGGCTGGTATGGCTCAGTTAGTTGAGTGTCATCCTGTGCACTGAAAGGTTGCCAGGTCGATTCCCAGTCAGAGCACATGCCCAGGTTTTAGGCTCGAGCTCAAGTTGGGATGTGTAGAGAAAGCAACTGATCAATGCTTCTCTCTCATATCGATGTTTCTCTCCCTCTCTCCCTTGGTTTCTCTCTAAAATCAATTAAAAAAAAAAAAAAGAAGAAGAAAAAAAGAAAGCTTAACTTAAAGTAAGGATGGATTTTCCCAGCTTTGACACTTGCCCTTGAGTAAGCCCTACACATGTGTGCACACAGGTGCTCTCCACAGAGCGGCAAAGCTTCTATTTGAAGAGCCCATTGTAGAAAGGAGGAAGGAGGTTGCTAACTGCAGTTGGCAAATCAGCTGCAAGATGAAGAAACCATCTGTTATGGGTTGTTTGTCTTAGGAGAAAACTTTCTGGAGGAATATCCAATAAATGTGATAGAAACCAAGTTTTTCAGCTAGTTTTCAGCATATGGGCTTCCCTTGTATAAATGGGACAAATCTTTCATGAGAGGGAAAGCCACGTAAACCTGAATTATACTAAGTCCTTGCCCCAGAGTGTCCCTGCTGGTGATGATAGGTTTCTCCTCACCCAGCCCCCATTCAGGGGGGTAGCCTCATGTAAGAATTGCCCTAAGCAGTTGTATAGCCTAGGCACCCCTTCAGCTGACTTCATTTCAAGATTTTCTGCCAAGTCTTTATGGACAAGAAGATGAACTCTGTGTGGTAAAGCCTCTGATTGCATAGCTTCACAAGGCAAGCTCAGAGAGGGCCGCTGTCCCCTTCCCTGCTTTAGGACTCACAGTGCAGCACTCCTATCTTGTACTTGGCAGCAGTGAGGCCTCAATTAGTAGTTCTCCACCTAACTGCCTGCCAAGATCTCCCATGATGGGGCCTCACCACCTGCACATTTAAAGCTAGTCCCTGGAGGACTCTGATACATGGCCAGGGCTGAGAGCCACTCCTATAGATGTGTAGATCCAAACTCCTCCCTATGTCAGAAGACCCACCCCAGGATTGATCTGCCTCCCTCAACTGCAAGCATGTCAAACTCAAAGGCTAACACAGGATATAAACAAGGTTTATGTTTATGTGGGACACCAAAAAAACCCCAAAAACTTCAACTTTATAGAAATGTTTTATTTTTGTAGAGACATGCTGAATACATAGAGCTGAAATAAATATTTGTTAGCATAAAATAATAGAACATTTTAATAAAAAATTAATATATTTTCTTAAACATTAACTTACCAGACCCTGAATAACTGCACAAACAAATAAGCATAACACAAATTAACCTATTTTTCTTGTTTTCCAAAAGCAAAATATTTCCTGTTGCGCACACCAAACAAAGCTGCTAGTATTAGTGAAGAGAAATGGTGAACCTGTGCCTAAGGCATGTAAGGGAAATGAATGCAATATAATTATAGTAATCAGTCATTAGCGAACATTGTATTTCATTACTAGTAACTATGTATAATAGAATATTGAAAAAATTAAGTTATAAAATTTTATTAAAATGTTTCTTACATACCGTTATATGGGCTGAACCACAAAAGTATTCATTGTGGGCCACATGCAGCCTGGGGACCGCAAGTTTGACATGCTTGCTCTACTGGGATCATATTAGTAGGTGCTGAATAGGCACTCTATGCCAGGAGCTGTGACAAATGCTGTGGGAACCAGACATACATGTTACCTTTATAGAACTGGCAATCTGTTCAGGGAGATGTAGCACAAATGTGTGAAAAATGATTGAGGTTTGACTACTAGTTCTCAATAGTAGAAGAGATAAGTCAAAGCAAAGTGATTACCACAGACCATGGAAAGGAAAATATCTGTGGATGCTTAAAGTATTAAAAGTGTACTTCAGGCTGGAGCAGTCACATCATTCATTAAGTTGCACTTGAACTTGGTCTTGAGCAGTCATTCCACAGCACCTCACTCAAAGGATTTAAGAGCAATCAGATGCTCTTACCTTTTGAACCAAGTGCCTGGAAACCAGCAGTGGGGAGGGAGTGCAGTCAGTTGGACTTTTGGAATTTCAGCCTTCTTAGGTCCCAACTAAGTGAAAGGTGCTCAGGACATTGCTGTGAGGTAGAGACAGAGAAAGGCAGTATTGCTGTGTGCAGGGACATGTGTGCTATGCACTGTAGCCTGGTATTTGTAAGTAATGCTACTATCCTCTAACTGGGAAAGGATACAGGCATCCTGTGTTTGAAAAGCTCAATGGACAGCAGAGCTTTCCTGGGACGCAGGGTGAACTAATTGCTACCCTTTGATAAAGGTGTATAGTACCCATACTGTGTTTCTGTTTTATTTTTTTATTTTTATTTTTTAAATATATTTTATTGATTTTGTACAGAGAGGAAGGGAGAGAGATAGAGTTAGAAACATCAACGAGAGAGAGTCATCGATCAGCTGCCTCTTGCACACCCCCTACTGGGGATATGCCTGCAACTAAGGTACATGCCCTTGACTGGAATTGAACCCGGGACCTTTCAGTCCCCAAGCTGACACTATCCATTGAGCCAAACTGGTCTCGGCTGTGTTTCTGTGTTTTAGATTTGTTTCATTACTGACCACTGCCTTTACGGATGCAATGCTGTGCCTACCTTAGGTCATTGTGGTGAGGTTCTCCTCAGCCAGAAGCCAGCCTCCCCCAAGAAAAGGCTGGGGGGTGGGGGGCTGCAAGCCCTCCTTTCCCACAGCTAGGAGACTTAAAGCCTCTTCCTTTTCTTCCCATTGTGTTGTCTGGGCTTTTCTAGGGGAGGAGTGGGGCCAGTTAAAAGCTCCCCATGCCAACCGATTCATCTTCTCTCACGACCTCTCCAACGGGGCTATGAATATGCTGGAGGTGTTTGTGTCTAGCCTGGAGGAGTTTCAGCCAGACCTGGTGGTCCTCTCTGGATTGCACATGATGGAGGGACAAAGCAAGGAGTTCCAGAGAAAGAGACTCTTGGAGGTAATAACACTGTTCTAGAATTTCACACATCTCAGCAGTGTGTTTCTTCAGAATCCTGTTTCTTTTGACCTTTATAGCTTATGCTGCTTTGCCCTCAGTTCTGGCCTTCTCAGGAGACATCAGGGCAGGTGGCTCTGAACCTGCCTCTTGCTCTAGGGAGGCACCTCACAGTATTCTTTCAGACACAGGCAGCAGCTTGAATAGGATAGTCAGAACATTTTACTGCCTAAGCCTCTATATCCAGTGCTAAACTGAATGTGGCTGAAAGCTGCAGTGTTTATAGTTTGTGTCCTTTGTATTATCTGTGTCATCTCACTTCCCATCAGCTATTGTTGCAGACTCATACAGAAGCTGAAGCCAACTGCTCAGTTTAGGTCCCCAGAAACAGGCTGACTACGTGAACATACAGAGGCAGTCCTTTGTGCTCTCTGAGTCTGTAATCCAGTGCTTCTCTGCTGAGCCTAGGTGTTCCAGTTAGGAAAAGCATCCCTCATCCATAGAGGCCTACATAGTTTAGTTTTCATGAGGATGTAAAGAAGACATTAACAATACACATTGCCTCTAGAACCTGATTTTTTCTTCTTTTTGTCTGACTTCTATATCTAATAGCAATGCTGTCTTCTTTTTACAGGTTGTGACCTCCATTTCTGACATCCCCGTTGGTATTCCAATTCATCTAGAGCTGGCCAGTATGACCAATAGGGAGCTCATGAGCAGCATTATGCATCAGGTAACCATGTGGGCAGCACATAGGGCCCTCATTGGCCCTGACTCTCATGAGGCCTTGCAAAGATGTGCCTTTGTCCAGTAGGACCAGCTGTTTTGGGCTCAGGGGCCAGCTCACTGAGGCATGGCTGTCATGTCACTCAGATTTAGGTCCTTCAAGATCTAAATAACGAACAGGGGGGTGGGACATATGTAGGGAGAGGTTTGGGATGGAAATGGGGAGATAAGGACAATTATGTGATACCATAATCTAAATAAATAAATAAATAAGTAAAAATAAAAAACTAAAAAAAAAATTTTTTTTTGACCTCCTGGTTCATAGGTTGATCCTCAACCACTGAGCCATACCAGCTGAGCATGTATTTAATCACACCTCCTAGGTTAGAAATATGGCAATACATCTGATGGGTTCATGGGCTGTTTCTCCTTCTAGAATGGGGAAGTTGGGAGTGAATGGTCTACAGTAGAACTCAAAGAGGAAAACTGAAAGCCCAGCTCAGCTGCTTTCAACTGAATGTCAAGAAGCTCAGAAAAAGGAAAGTGCGGGAGCTTAACTCCCTTACTTACCTCCAGGCATCACGTGTTCATTCCTGTCTTGGGACGGCTACAGTGATTAAAAAAATTTGAGAGGGTGATGCTTAAGAACATAAATGTGGGGAACCTGAGTTAAAATGCTGGCTTTGCCATTCACTAGCTTTATGAACTTAGGCAAGTTATTTACCCTTTCATTTTATTGTTATTTAACCTTTATAATGGTTAATATATTCATAAAATATTAATACACACACACACACATGTCCTTATTTTTAAGCCTTTTTAATAAAAAATACATATATCATAGCATACTTAAATACACATTCTACATTTCGTTCTTTTTTACTAAGTGGATTTGTTTTATTGGGTTTTAAAATTTTTCTATAAGAATTTATTTGAGCCAAGCTGATGGCATATGCTAGGGAGCAAGATCTCAAATACTTCTCACAAGCAAATTTTGAAGATCCTTTTTTCTGTCATCACTTGGAAAACATTCTCGTCTTTTCACAGCTGTGTTGTTAAAAGGAATGTGTGGGCACCTCAGTTTATTGAACCTGAATTTTTTTCTTTTTTTTCTTTTTAATGTATTGATTTTATTTTATTGATTTTACACAGAGAGGAATTGAGAGGGACAGAGAGTTAGAAATGTTGATGAGAAACACCGACCAGCTGCCTCTTGCACACCCCCAACTGGGGATGTGCTCGCAACCAAGGTACATGCCCTTGACCAGAATCGAACCCGGGACTTCTCAGTCCGCAGGCCGACGCTTTATCCCCTGAGCCAAACCTGTCCCGGCTGAACCTAAATTTTTTCAATGGTGCATTACCCTTTACTATTCCATATAGGCCTGCAACCAGTGACTTTGTACATGATTTTATTTGTCCATAAGCAAGTACATATGTATAATACTCAGAAGTAAAATTGGCTGTATAGGACCAGAAAAAGCATATATAAATTTGATATTGCCAAATTGCCTCCCATGAGAATTATACCAATTTACTTCCACTAGAATTCTTTACAAGTGCTTATTATTTCCTCATATCATTGTAACCAAAGTGTGATTAAATACATGCTCAGCTGGTATGGCTCAGTGGTTGAGGATCAACCTATGAACCAGGAGGTCAAAAAAAATTTTTTTAGTTTTTTATTTTTATTTATTTATTTATTTATTTTGATTATGGTATCACATAATTGTCCTTATCTCCCCATTTCCATCCCAAACCTCTCCCTACATATGTCCCACCCCCCTGTTGTCCATGGCCACTGGCTAGGCCCATATGCATGCACACAAGTCCTTTGGTTGATCTCTTCCTTTTACCCCCACCCTCCCCTACTTTCCTTCTGAGGTTTGAGAGTCTGATCGCTGCTTCTCTTTCTCTGGGTCTGTTTTTATTCATCAGTTTCTGTTGTTCATTATTTCCTCTAGATGTGTGAGATCATGTGATCCAAGAAATACTCTTGTAAGAACCTAAACTGGCGACAAGCAATAATGGTTATGCTGAGGGGCAAATGAATCAGTCTGTAGTGAATTCCTTTCTGGGCCAACAGTTCTTTTAAGTCCCAATTTCAGTGTCAAATAGTTCCTTATATGTACATGCCAGCCATGATATTTCAGATCTGGTTGGTGGATAAATTGTGGTAATGCAAGTCAGACCGTCTCTGGTTTGATCCTGGGCATCCTTCAGCAACATGCAGCTTCTGTCTATTGGTATGGTAATGCATCGTCAGCATCTTCCATCTCTGAATTGTGTCTCTTCTGTCTTCATGGCTGGAGCACTTCTGCCTATTCCTCTCTGTTACAGGATTCCAGATGGTCTTGGAGTTGTTTTCTGAATATATACAAACATATTCTTGACCAAAAGTTAATAAAGGGATATTTTCTTTAAATTTGACTTGGGATTCTTTTCATTTTTTTCCCCCCCAAATAATTTTCCTCTGGCTTGTTTTGACACCATGTGTGTATTTTCATGGGTATTTTGCTGTTAGCATTTCAGGTGAAGATTAATTTTCGAAAGTACAAATTTTTTAATGTAAATTATTTTCAGGATATTTTTCCTTACATGATATTCTTCCACTGTCACCCCCTTTTTTACTTTAAATAATAGGAGACTTTTGGAAATTTTATAATGTTATAGCTTTTACATTTTAATTATTTGCGCTACACTATCACTGCTTTAGGTTCATAACATGTTGTGCAATTTTACCATGAAATGCTCTGCCAATAAAAATTTTTGTTAACACTTTAGGAACAGCTTTTTGTACAGTACATTCAGTTTTTCTAGAATATTCATTTATTTCCATTAGCCACATTAATTTCCTGTAAGAAATTGGCTACTATTCATCTGTCAGACTCAACACTCTAGCAACAATCTTATTTACCACGTGTGTATTAGTGGAATTGATTATTTGCCTTCTTGAGAAGGGCCTGAGCATTCCTACTACTAGACTGGACTTGGATATTAAAAACCCACTGCCCACACCATGGGTACAAGACCTCTCAAGTCTTGTTGCAATGAGAGGGCAGCTGCTGTCAGCCAAGTCTCTGTCTGTTACCTGGGTCCCAATTTGAGCTGTGCATGGGAAGCGAAGCAGCCATGGGGGCAGGAGACCTCCCTCAGAATCAGAGAAGGTTCAGACGCCTGCCACGTTGGGGTGGGAGGGGCGGTGTTAAGGGTCTGTGCCCCATCTCTGTTGACCCCCAAGTTCTCTCCTGATGGCCCCTCTGCGACTGTGCCTGTCTTAGGTTATTCCTTCCCTGAGGAATCTTACCAGTCTCTGGCTAACCAGCCATCCTCCGGGGCCAAGCAGGGTGATGTGAGGTTTAGTTCTGTCTCCTTGGTAGCCTATGCCCCCATGGGCTCCACACCCAGAACCTGCCTCGGGAACTCCTCACCTGCTGGCGAGGCCCGGGCATTGATCTCATATTTTTGGGAACCCATGTTTTTTCTCCAGAGAGGGCCCAGCTCCCCCCACTGGGCGGGCAGGAGATCCATGGTACCAGCCACCATGGTGCTTCAGCCTCGGCATGAACTGAAAGGTCAGGCAACAGTTGTGGGCACCTGGACCACGGGAAGAGGTTCATTTTTGGCCAAAAGGGGAAGACAGGCCAAAATAGAATGCTCAGGTGCCTTCCCAGGAGGCCCTCTGCATTGTGGAAGGGATGAAGTCCTTTCATGTCGTGTTTAAATTGCTGCCAGACATTCAAAGGACTGGTTTGTATGTTTGTTTTGGATAATTGTACAATATGCTGTTATAATGCTAAAATATCTAGAGCTGTGTTACCTTTGTCTCCAAGCACAATATATATATATATATATATATATATATATATATATATATATATATATAAATGATGGGGATAAGCCAAATCTGGGAAAAATTATAGTGACCTTGTGGAATAATATCATGTAAGGATACTCTTTGCTCTAGGCCATGGAAATTCCATTTTAAACTGGCTGTCAGTTTCTTTTTGTATGGACAGGGTCTTTGTTTCATTTTCTATACCTCTCCCAGGAGGAAGTAGTGATGGTCCCTTCCTTTGGTGTCCTCACAAGCTAGAAACCACTTTTTACTTTTACACACAAAGGAGCAGTGGTTTAATTTTGTGTCATACAGAAGGGGAGCTGGGTGGTGACCCCTATGTAATTATACTTCCTTGTCCCACCTGTAGTCCTCCTGGATGACCAAGGTGTTTGGTATCATCAGTGACTACTTTGGGCAGGAGGATCAGCCCAGATACGAGCTCCCACGCTTGAAGGATTAGGAACATAAGTCCAGAAATACTTGCCCAATAACCCCAGATTATATTACCGTACAGCTGATGCCTGTTAGCATGGCAGTAAGGCGTTCTCAGGTGTTCTTGGGGTTCCAGCTACCTCACACTTTCCTCTTCTTCTTCTTCCTCTTCCTCTTCCTCTTCCTCCTCCTCCTCCTCCTCCTCCTCCTCCTCCTCCTCCTCCTCCCCCTCCTCTTCCCCCTCCTCTTCCCCCTCCTCTTCCCCCTCCTCTTCCCCCTCCTCTTCCCCCTCCTCTTCCCCCTCCTCTTCCCCCTCCTCTTCCCCCTCCTCTTCCCCCTCCTCTTCCCCCTCCTCTTCTCCCTCCTCCCTCCCCCCTCCCTCCTCCCTCCCTCCTCCTCCTCCTCCCTTCCTTCCTTCCTTCTTCTTCTTCTTCTTCTTCTTCTTCTTCTTCTTCTTCTTCTTCTTCTTCTTCTTCTTCTCTCTCTCTCTCTCTCTCTCATATTATTATTGTTATTATTATTATTATTATTATTATTTTACATATGTGTTCTTATCCTCCCCTATCCCCTACCTTCCACCCATACTTCACCCCCATGTTATCTGTGGCCATTGATGAGGCTCATATGTATGCGCAAAAGTCACTTGGTTGATTTCTCCCCCTTATTCCCAGCCATCCCCTCCTTCCCTGGGGTTTGAGGTTCTGATCAATGTTACTCAGTCTCTGGGTCTGTTCTTGTTCTCAGTCTATGCCATTCACTATATTCCATAAATGAGTGAGATCACTGATGTTTATCTTTCTCTGCCTGGCTTATTTCACTTAGCATAATGGTCTCCATCTCCATCCATGTTGCTGCAAATGGTAGGAACTCTTTCTTTTTTACCGCAGCTTAGTATTCCATTGAGTAGATGTACCACTGTTTTTTAATCTATTCATCTGCTGATGGGCATTTAGCCTGTTTCCAAATCTTAGCTATGGTGAATTGAGTTGCTGTGAACATAGGGGTGCATATATCCTTTCTGATTCGTGTTTCTAGTTTCTTGGGATATATTCCTAGAAGTTGGATCATTGGGTCAAATGGGATTTCCATTTTTTAGTTTTTTGAGGAAATTCCATACTGTTCTCCACAGTGACTGCACCAGTCTGCATTCCCACCAGCAGTGTAAAAGAGTTCCTGTTTCTCCACATCCTCACCACTTGTCGTTTGCTGATATGTTGATAGCCATTCTGACCAGTGTAAGATGGTACTGCATTGTTGTTTTGATGTGCATCTCTCTGACGATTAATGACTTTGAGCATGTTTTCATATGTATCTTGGCCTTCCTTCTGTCTTCTTTCGATAAGTGTCTATTTAGCTCAGTTGCCCATTTTTTGATTGGGTTGTTTATCTTCTTTTTGTTAAGTTTTATGAGTTCTCTGTAAATTTTGGAAATTAAACCCTTATCATTGATATCATTGGCAAATATGTTCTCCCATGTAGAGGGGTTTCTTATTGTTTTATTGATGGTTTCTTTTGCTGTGCAAAAGCTTTTTATTTTGATGTGGTCCCATTTGTTTATTTTCTTTTTAGCTTGCATTGCCCTAGGAGCAATATCAATGAAGTTCTTTCGGCATGTGTCTGAGATGTTCCTGCCTGTGGATGCCTCTAGTATTTTTATGGTTTCCCGTTTTATGTTTAAGTCCTGTATCCACTTTGAGTTTATTTTTGTGTATGGTGTAAGTTGGAGGTCTAGTTTCATTTTTTTGCATGTATCTGTCCAATTTTCCCAGCATCATTTGTTGAAGAGACTGTCTTGACTCCATTGTATGTTCATGCCTCCTTTGTCAAATATTAATTGAATATAGTGGTTTGGGTCGATATCTGGATTCTCTATTCTATTCCATTGGTCTGTGTGTCTGTTCTTGTGCCAGTACCAGGCTGTTTTAAGAACAGTGGCTTTGTAATACAGCTTGAAGTCTGGTATTGAGATCCCTCCTACTTTGTTCTTCTTTCTCAGGATTGCTGTTGCTATTCGGGGTCTTTTTTTTTTTTTTTTTTTAATCAATCTTTATTGTTCATATTATTACAAAGTTCATCATTTCTTCCCCCCTCCACCAGGTTCCCACCCCACCCTCCACCCTCTCCCCATACCTCATTGTCCTCATCCATAGGTGCACAGTTTATGTTCAGTCTCTTCCTCCCTCCCTTTCCTCGATAGTAAATCCCTTTTCAGATAGTAAATCAGTTACTTAGCATTTTCTCATATCAATAATACCTCCACATGCCCAATGATACACTTCAGACAAAAGACATTTCCAAATAGGTCAACCAACCTCATCCAGGCCCCACCCAAGGCAATCACAGATCAACACCCCAGCGCTATACTAACTCAACACATCCAGATCTAAGCCTTCATCACTTCATTCAGCAGACCCTCAAGTTCCCACAAAAGTTTCCAGCCATGTCTGAAAGGCAGCCTTGGGGTGGGGGCAGGCGAGGAGCGAGCTGTTTCGGGCCTGGCTGCACCAGGCCTGGCCTCTGTTGCTCTGGTTCGTACCACAACCAGCTGCTCCGGGTCTGGACACTGCCACTCCCGACCTAGTTGCTCTGGACTTGGCTGCTGCTGCTCCGGGCCTGGCCACACCCTACGTGGCTTCTCTAGCCAGGCCACTCCGGGCCCGGCCACTCCGGGCCTGGCCGCTCCCAGCTTGGCAGCCGCTGCTCCGGGCCTGGCCGCACAAGACCTGGCTGCTCGGGGCCTGGCCACTCCCAGCCTGGCAGCCGCTGCTCCAGGCCTGCCCGCACCTGACCTGGCTGCTCTGGGCCCGGCTGCTCCGGGCCCGGCTGCTCCGGTTCTGGCCGCTCCCAGCCTGGCAGCTGCTGCTCTGGGCCTGGCCGCACCCGACCCGGCTGCTCTGGGCCCGGTTGCTCCGGGCCCGGCCGCTCTGAGCCTGGCCGCTCCCGGCCTGGATGCTCTGGGCTTGGCTACTGATTTTCTGGGCCTGGCTGCTCCTGACCTGGCTGCTCTGGGCCCGGCTTCTCCGGGCCCGGCCACTTCGGGTCTGGGTGTTCCTGGACTGGCCACCCTTGGCTTGGCCGCCTCCGCCTCAGGCCTGGCTGCTACTGCCCCAGGTCTGGCTGGTCCAGTGCTGGCTGTTGCTGCTCTGGTTCTGGCTGCTGCTGCTCTCGGGCCTGGCTGTTGCTGCTCCAGGCCCAGCTGCCATTGCCTTGTGCCTGGCCACTCTAGGCCTGGCTGCCGCTGTTCCGACATTCTGTCCTTTTTTTTTTTAAACGCATTTATGTTGCAATGTTGGCTGCTGAGTTGAGTTCTGACTTAGTCTTTGATTTTTCAAGATCTTCTTTGTATTCTTTCTTAAGTAATTTTACTATCTTTTGCACTCACTTGATTTCTTCACATTGAGAACTTCTTTGGTTTCTTCCTCCTTGTCCTGGAAGCTCAGCAGGTTGGCCTGTGGCACCCCTTTGTTCTCCGCGGGCTCCTGTGCTGCTTCAGCCTGTTGCCGGGGTCGGCGCCACCCAGGAAGCAGCCCCCGGCCTCGGCTCCATTGCCCGTGCTCAGTGGTCGAAAGCTCAGGGGCAGCCCCTCCCCCCCCCCCCCGGGGTCCTTGCTGGTGCCTGGCTGGCCGGTGTCCGGCAGGAGTAGGGGCTCCTGCTCCTCGTCGTGTTCCTCCAGTCTGGAGCTTTTTTTCTCCTTCCCACTAGGGGAGTCTAGCATCAGAGTCAACAGACTGTCCTCTGCAGCAATGTGTGCGACTCTGGGGGCTCTGCTTTTCGCCGCTCCCCCAGGACTCCACCTCACAGCCCCGTCTCCTTCTGCTTGAGCCTGGGTCCCCAGGGATTGGCCTAGAACTGGAGTTCAGGGCAGTTGGGAGTGGGGCACAGCACTGCCGTAGGTTTTGTTTCTTCCCGCCAGGGCAATACAGCATCAGAGTGAACATTCTGTCCTCTGCGCGCGGTGTGCGAGTCTGCGTGCCGTGTGCGCGACTCTGGGGGCTCCGTTTTTCGCCACTCCCCTGGGATTCCGCCTCACAGTCCTGTCTCCCCCTGCCTGAGCCTGGGTCCCCAGGGTCTGGCCTAGGACTGGGGTTCAGAGCAGTCGAAACTGGGGCCCAACATGGCCGGGGCTCCTGTTTCCTTCCCTCCAGGGCAATCCTGCATCAGAATCAACATTTCTCCCCTTGCAAGCAATGTACGCGACTCTGGGGGCTGGGCCTTTCGCCGACTCCGGGAGCTCGGCCTTTCGCCGCTCCCCTAGGACTCCACCTCACAGCCCCATCTCCCTCTGCTTAAGCCTGGGTCCCCAGGGATTGGCCTAGAATGGGGAAAGTCCGGACTGGGGCTCAGCGCCGCAGGAGGCTTTGTTTCTTCCCGCTAGGGCAATCCAGCATCAGAGTCAACATTCAGTCCTCTGTGTACAGTGTGCACGCGACTCTGGGGGCCTTGGTTTTCGCTGCTCTCCTGGGATTCCGCCTCACCACCCCGTCTCCCCCTGCCCGAGCCTGGGTCCCCAGGGTCTGGCCCATAACTGGGGCTCAGCGCTGCTGGTTCGGGGGTTCATCCCAGGCCGGGGGTTTTATTTCCTTTCTGCTAGGGAACGCCAGGCAGGCACCCAGCCTTCTCCTCCTCTCCGGCTGCGACCTCTCCGCGCAAGCATGCAGGCGCGCAGCATGTCTCCGTACCTTAGGCTTTTTTTCAGCTCCTCTGATTTTCCTTCTGGTTTTCTCTTTCATTCTTGTTTTAGAATTTTCAGTCAGTCGACTACCTGTAGCTCTGGGCCATGTCCACTCTACATTTTAGTTGTATTCCATTGAAATTGTTGTGTGCTGCTGCGGTTAGGTGTCTACCCGAGCAGCCATCTTGGATCTCTCTCTGGGGTCTTTTTTATTCCACATGAATTTTTGGGGTGTTCTTTCTAGGTCTGTGAAGTATGCTGTTGATATTTTAATGGGGAATGCATTAAATCTATAGATTGCTTTGGTTAGTATGGATATTTTAATGTTGATTCTACCAATCCATGAACGTGTTATGTTCTTCCATCTGTTTATGTCTTCCTCTATCTCTTTTTTTCAGTGTCATGTAGTTTTCTGCATATAGGTCTTTTACCTCCTTGGTTAAGTTTATTCCTAAGTATCTTAATTTTTTTTGGTGTGATGGTAAATGGGATTGCTGTTTTAGTCTCTCTTTCTGTAAGTTCATTATTGGTGTATAGAAATGCCATAGATTTCTTGGTTTTGATTTTGTATTCTGCTACCTTGCTGAACTCATTTATTAAGTTTAATAATTTTTGATGGAGTCTTAAGGATTTTTTATGTACAGTATCATGTCATCTCCGAATAAGGATAGTTTTACTACTACTTCTCCAATTTGGATGCGTTTTATTTCTTCTTCTTGTCTGATCGCTATGGCTAGTACTTCCAGCACTATGTTGAACAGGAGTGGTGAGAGTGGGCATCCCTGTCTTGTTCCTGTTCTTAGAGGGAAAGGTTTTAGTTTTTGCCCATTGAGTATGATGTTGGTTGTGGGTTTGTCATATATGGCTTTTATTATGTTGAGGTATGATCCTTCTATTCCTACCTTGCTGAGAGTTTTTATCAAGAAAGGGTGTTGGATTTTGTTAAATGCTTTTTCTGCATCAATTGATATGACTATGAGATTTTTATCTTTCAATTTGTTTATGTGATGTATCACATTTATTGATTTGCAAATATTGTACCATCCTTGCATCCCTGGGATAAAAACTACTTGGTCATGGTGTATGATCTTTCTTATGTACTGCTGGATCCGACTTACTAGAATTTTGTTGAGGATTTTGGCATGTATGTTCATGAGGGATATTGGCCTGTAAATCTCTTTCATTGTGTTGTCTTTATCTGGTTTTGGTATTAGGGTGATGCTGGCTTCATAGAAGGAGCTTGGAAGTATTCCTTCCTCTTGAATTTTCTGAAGTAGTCAGTGGAGGATAGGTTTTAATTCTTCCTTGAATATTTGGTAAAACTCCCTTGGGAAGCCATCTGGTCCTGGGCTTTTGTTTACTGGAAGCTTTTTGATGACTGCTTCAATTTCATCCTTAGTTATCTGCCTATTGAGATTTTTAGTATCTTCTTGATTAAGTTTTGGAAGGTTGTATTTTTCTAGGAATGTGTCCATTTCCTCCAGGTTGTCTAGTTTATTAGAATAGAGTTGTTCTTTGTATTTCTGTGGGATCTGTTGTTATTTCACCACTTTCATTTCTGATTTTGTTTATTTGGGTCCTCTCTCTTTGCTTTTTGGGGAGCCTGGCTAGAGGTTCATCAATCTTGTTTATCCTTTCAAAGTACCAGCTCTTGATCTTTTGTATTGTTTATTGATCTTTTGTATTGTTTCTTTGGTTTCTATGTCATTCATTTCTGTTCTGATCTTTATTATTTCCTTCCTTCTGCTCACTGTGGGCTTTTCTTGTTGCTCTCTTTCTAATTATTTGAGTTGTTGAGTTAGATTATTTATTAACCCTTTTTGGTTTTTATGGTTTTGTTTGTTTGTTTTTGTTTTTTGAGGTAGGCCTGTAGAGCTATATACTTCCCTCTTAGGACTGCTTTCATTGTGTCCCATAGGATTTGCAGTATTGTGTTTTTACTGTCATTAATCTCCAAGATGTTTTTAATTTCTTCTTTGATCTTATTGATAACCCAATCATTGTTTAGTAGCATGTTATTCAGCTTCCAGGTGTTTGAATTTTTTGGAATGTTTTTATTATAGTTTATTTCTAATATTATGCCTTTGTGATCTGAGAAAATGCTTGATATGATTTTAATCTTTTTTAATTTGGGGAGACTTTGTTTGTGGCCCAATAGGGTGGTCTATTTTTGAGAATGTTCCATGAGCACTTTAGAAGAACGTATATTGCTTGGCTTTGGGGTGAAATTCTCTGAAGATGTCAATTAGGTCCATCTGGTCTAGTGTGTCATTTAGGATTGCTGTTTCTTTGCTGATTTTTTGTCCAGAGGATTTATCCATTGATGTCAGTGGTGTATTAAAGTCTTCTACTATGATTGTATTGATGTCTATCTCTCCCTTTATATCTTTCAGAAGATTTTTTATGTATTTTGATGCTCCTGCATTGGGTGCGTATATGTTTACCAGAGTTATATCTTCTTTCTGACTTGCTCCCTTTAGTATTATGTAGTGGCCTGCCTTATCTCTTGTTACAGCCTTTACTTTGAGATCTATTTTATCAGATATAAGTATCGCAACCCCAGCTTTTTTCTCATTTCTGTTTGCCTGAAAAATGTTTTTCCATCCCTTCACTCTCAGTCTGTGTGAATCCTTTGCTCTACGGTGGGTTCCTTGTAGACAGCAGATATATGGGTCATGTTTTCTTATCCATTCAGCTACGCTATGTCTTTTAACTGGTGCATTTAATCCATTTACATTTAATGTTACTATTGATAAGTGCCTATTTGTTGCCATATCTTCCTTAGCGTTTGTGTTTCTTCTTGCCTTTCTCTTTCTTCTTTTTACAGCAGTCCCTTTAGCATTTCTTGCATTGCTGGCTTGGTAGTGATGAATTCTCTTAGCCCTTTTTTGTCTGTGAAGCTTCTGATTCCACCATCAATTTTGAATGATAGCCTTGCTGGGTATAGTATTCTTGGATTCAGTCCTTTGTTTTGCATCACTTTGAATATTTCATTCCATTCCCTCCTGGCCTAGTGTGTTTCTATTGAGAAATAAGTTGCTATTCTAATAGGAGATCCCTTGTATGTAACTTTCTGTCTCTCTCTTGCAGCCTTTAAGATTCTTGCTTTGTCATTGTTGTTTGTCAATTTAATTATGATGTGTCTTGGTGTCGGTCTTTTGGGGTTCAATTTGTTTGGGACTCTCTGTACTTTTTGGACTTGGATAGTTTTTTTCTTGCCAATATCAGGGAAGTTTTCTGTCATTATTTCATCCAGGAGGTTTTCTTGCTTTTCTTCTTCTTGTATCCCTATTATTCTAATGTTGTTTTGTTTTGAGTTGTCCCATAGCTCCCTTAGGCTTTCCTCTTGCTTTTTAAGTCTTCTTTCCAGTTGCTGCTGTGTTTGTGTGCTTTTTTCTACCTTGTCTTCTACTTCGCTAATGTGGTCTTCGGCCTCTTCTAGCCTACTTTTTAAGCCTTCCACTGTGTTTTTTATTGCAGCTGTATCATTCTTTATCTTCTCTTGGTATTTTTTCATATTGGTGACGTTCTCATTCAGCTCCTTGTAATTCTCATCGAGTTTTGTGTAATTGTCATTGAGTTGTGTGCATTTATCCTCTAGCCGTTTAAACATCCTTATAACCATTTCTCTGAATTCTGTCTCTGATAAACTGCTAACTTCGAATTCATTTAACTCCCTTTTTGGTGATTCCTCTTTCCCTTTCCTTTGTGGATTGCTTTTTTTGTCTTCCCATGTTTTCCTATAGTGTTTTAATTGTAGATCCAATTGCCTTGCTGCCCAGGTTCCTTTGGGGATGGTGCTACTGGTGTAATTTCTTAGTTCCCCTAGGCTTGTTAGTCTAGTGTAGATCCCTTCTCAAGCTATTTGGATTCTCTTGATGTAGGTCTGTAAACTTGGGAGGTACAACTGTGGTGTCTACAAGTCGGCTGATGTGGAGGAGTTTCTTAATTTTTGCTATCTTGCACCCTTAACTGTAATCACAGTGCACTGCAGGGACTTGCAGTGGTCCCCAGGAACCGTCTGTTGGGATGTTGCAGTTCAGAGGACCTGCTATTTGGAAAGGCGTAGGTGAGGTGCCCAGAGATATGCAGATGTGGGATGGGCAGACCCAGCTTTTGTTGTTGCACCTGTGGTGAATAGGTGCTTACTCCCAGTGGTGGTTCACTAGAAAACCCACGTTATATTGCCAGTAAGGTGCACTGAATGACTCTGAAGGGCCCTAGCAGTGTAGTCACACAGTTGAGGTGCTTGTGTGTCAGTATCTAGGCAAAGTGAGTTCAAAGCTTCTACTGCTGGATGGGTGTGCGCCTCCTGCTTGTTCAAGATCGCATCCAAGGCAAGCTCACAGTAGCTCCCACTAGTGGTTTACAGAGGTCTGCCGGAACCTCACCTCTGCAGTGGCGTATCCGTGGATACGCACTCTCAGGCCTCTGAGCTCCGATGTACACCTAGGAGTCCCGGCACTCGGTTGAGCAGCTTGGCTAGCCTCTAGGAAGAAGGCGTTCAGAATTTCCACTGCAGGGCCTCGAGCCCTTGTCTGTACAGAATCCACTCCTGGGTGCTCTTGGTGTCTCCCATGCACTGTCCCCGGAGAGACGTGCAACCCGGGGTTGGGATGTCCTATTGTCTGTGGGGTTGAAGTAACGAGTGCCCCAGGATAGGCATGCAACCCTGGAGTGGGTTGTTCTTGCTTGTCTTAGCCTGCACAAGCCTGCAAAACGGTGAATCCAAGGTTTTTCTGTCGGCTCGAGTGGGCATGAGGGGACACGAATGGGTGGATCAGGCACAAACCTGTGAACGTGGGAATCTGGGCTTGAGCGAAGGCGAAAGGAGTAAAAAAGGGGGGGGCGGGCAAGCATGAGCCCATGGACGCACATGAACTGGGGTCTTGCTGCTGGGCGAGAGCAAGCGTGAGGGGCAGCAAACTCTCGAATCCGGGCAAGGGGGGGTGAAGAGGCAGGGCAGGAATGAGCCCACAGATGCGCAGGAACTAGGGTCTGGCTCAGGCTCAAACCCACAAATGCCATTTGCCGGCAAACCAGGATTTTGCTATGAGGCACGAGCAGAGGCAAGTGGGGTGGAGGGGAGGGACGGGTGGAGGGGGCAGATGTGCAAACCCGGGTTTTGTGGTTGGGAAGGGGGAGTGCACTTATAGCTGCTGCGATCAGCGTATCTTTGGATGTGGAGGTCCGTGAGTCTGCAGCTGGCGTAGCAGGATATTGGCTGGAATTGGTGCTGGGTCACGAGGCAGTTCCAAGGTCTGTCTTGTTGATGGGTTTCTAAAAAAGACCCTTCTTCCCTTCAAGATGGCCTGGGCTCTGTGCTGGGATCCCACCATCCCGGGAGAGTTCGCAGCAGTGCTAGTCACTCCTTGTCAAGGAGATGCCTTCTGCCAGCTCCTGCTGCTCCTGTGTGATTTAACTTTCCCTCACTCACTCACACGCACCCCTCGCCGGTCCACTCACACTGCTTTCCTACTCTCACCCACTTCCTCTCTCTCAACTCCGTCTTGCCAGCCGCCATCTTGTTCTCTCTTCTACAGGAGGTCAAGATTTGATTCCTGGTCTGGGCTCATGCTCAGTTGCAGGCTTGATCCCTAGTAGGGGTGTGCAGGAGGCACCCAATCCATGATTCTCAGCATTGATGTATTTCTCTCTCTCTCTCTCTCTCTCTCTCTCTCTCTCTCTCTCTCTCTCTTCCCCCCATCCCTCCCTTTCTCTTTGAAATGATAATAAAGTTCATGATAAAGCAATAAAATTTAGTTTGTAAAAAATTTTGTTTAAAAAAAAAACCAGTAAAATCATGCACTGTCACCAGTGCAACAGGTGAGAAATATTTTTTTAATTAGATTACTTTTTTTATTGATACTATTACAAATGTCCCACATTTCCCTCCCATTTGCCTTTCTCCACCCAGCTTGCTGCCCGACCCCCCTCTGACTTTACTTTTTAGAGAAGTTTTAAATGCACAGTAAAATTAGCAGAATATAGAGTTCCCATATACCTCCTATCCAAACCCACCCAGTCTCCCCCAGTATCCCACCCACTGCACCACAGTGGGATACTTTGTACAGTTGGTGAACCTACATTCACACATCATTGCCACATAAAATATGTGGTTTACATTAGGGTTCACTCTTGGTGTTTTCAGTATAGTTTTTATTTGCATTTCTCTTTTTTAGGTTATCTATTTACTTTTTAAAAAGGAAGCCATTTTTATCTAATTTTCTGTGTAACTGTCTACTTAATCTCTCCTCCGTCCCCTTATCTGTAAAATGGAGGTAATCCCTCCTTTTCTCCCTCTCTCCCTATTTTAATCCCTCCTTCCTTCCCTTGAGTAAAGCCATTAGTTCAGTGCTAGAAAAGAACATGCAGTAAATGAAAGTGCTATTATATTTGCAGAGGTACAGGTCATTGATTTTTAAATAAATATAAATACATGCATACACATAAATCCCTTTACCCATACCTACATGACTGCATATATATAGGGGCATATCGCTCTTGCACTAACAATCATCTTATATGTATTTCTCTGGCTGTAAGGAGGAAAGTGCTAAGTAAGAAAGATAGTGAGGTGGACATAGTAGTTCCCTTTAAGATAGAAAACTGGCTCAACAGAGAGTTCTGGTAAAGCTGTTGGTGTAGGTTAACGTGGTACTTAGAACCTCCCACAACCACAACAAAGTTACAATTACATAACAACCATCATTCAGAACCCCTGAAATCTAGCTAAGCAAAGTCCTAAAGCTAAGAATATAAAGGAACAGCCACATTGAGACTGTAGGAGGGAAGAGGCTTGAAATAGGCTGGTCCCACACCCACATGTGCAGTTAATAATTGGGAGGGATATCTTGGCTGTAAAGATCTCCCATAAGAAGTAAGGGATCCCAGCCTCACATCAGAACCCCCAGTCCAGAGTTCAAGTACTAGGAAGAGAAGTCCCCATAACTTCTGGTTGTAAAGACCAATGGATATTACAGCTAAGTGAGATGGAGGTCTGCTAGAGTCCCAGGTGTTCCTCTTAAAGGGCCCATCAATGCACAAACTTAGCTTGGACATATTTTGAGCACTTGGAGCTCCAGTACTAGGGTGGCAGCTTAAAAAAGTAGGGACATACAAGGAAGAATTGAATTGTCTAGCAAGGGCTGGAGGAGCAAACAGTCTCTCAGACAGAAGTACTGGCAGAAGCCATTGTTCCACAGAGTTGGCAGGCTGATGCCATTTTTTTCTTTATTTTCTTTTTTAAATATATTTTATTGATTTTTTTTACAGAGAGAAGAGAGAGGGTTAGAGAGTTAGAAACATTGATGAGAGAGAAACATTGATCGGCTGCATCCTGTACACTCCCCATTGGGGATGTGCCTGCAACCAAGGTACATGCCCTTGACCAAAATCAAATCTGGGATCTTTCAGTCC
Source organism: Nyctalus aviator (assembly GCA_036971965.1). Lineage (NCBI taxonomy): Eukaryota > Metazoa > Chordata > Mammalia > Chiroptera > Vespertilionidae > Nyctalus > Nyctalus aviator. The sequence continues at coordinate 100,799,147 of CM072922.1, forward strand.
GCAGGCCGACGCTCTATCCACTGAGCCAAACTGGTGTCAGCCAGATGCCATTTCTAAGTCTCCATCAACCTGGCTAACACTCATAGCTCTGCTCTAGTGATTCCTGAGACCCCACCCTACCCAACTTTTGGGCCCACCCAAGCCTTTCCCAGTAGTTTCCCATACAAATAGCCTCTCTTGACTCATGCTTTAGACTTTCTAAAATCTATTAAACATGATTTGGCCTGACCATACCCCACACATTTGCTAAGAGGCCCCATACCTGCCTAAGCAGCTCCCAGCCTCAGCAGCTTGACCTTTCTTGGGTACCTCCATTCCCAGCACAAGTAGCAGCCATCTGCAGATTGCTCTGTTGCTCACACCAGATGGCCCCTGGCAGTGGCTAATCTTTTACCTCTCAGAATGCCCGAGAGCCAGTGGACCTGGTGGATAACTACAGACCACACTGGATTACAACCCAATCCCAATGCAACCCAATGCCCCTTGAGTGTGCCACTTTATAGTGGCACACTTCAAGGGGCAGACTTAGCAGGCACCAAAGCCCCAATGAAGTGAGACCTGCTCCATAGGGTTGATTCATGCACAGCAGCTCCTCTGCTGTAATTGCAGCCAGTCCTTGCAGCCAATCAGCCTGGAGATAAATCTCTCCCTAGAGATGTGCCAACAGCAATCAAGACTCAGCTACAACAGGATAGTGCACACAGCTCACATGGAGTACACTTGGAGCATCCAGCTCAGTGACCAGGGAGGCTGCACCACTGGGCCCTATAGAACACCTACTGCATAAAGCCACTGTACCAAATCTGGGAGAGAGCAGCTCTGCCTAATACATAGAAAAAAACAGAGGGAAGGAACCAAAATGAGACAAAAACAAACAAACAAACAACAAAAAAAAAAAACAGGTCCCAAATGAAAGAACAGGAGAAATCTCCAGAAGAACTAAATTAAGTAGAAGCAAGGAATCTACCAGATACAGAATTTAAAACAATGGTTATAGGGATGCTCAAGGAACTTAGTGGAAACTTCAATTATAAAAAAGGACATGAAAACCATAAATAACCAGTCAGAAATGAAAGATAATATATGGAAGCAAAAAGAAAAAAGAATTTTTAAAATGAGAATAGTGCTCAGTTGGTTCGAATACCATCCCATATACCAAAAGACTGTAATTTCTATTCCTGGTCAGGGCACATACATGGGTTGTAGATTCAATTACAGGTTGGGGTGCATATGGGAGGCAATAGATTGATGATTCTCTAGCCCGTACTCTGCCGCTTCCTCCCCCCCTCCTTTCCTTTCTCTAAAAATCAATAGAAACAACCTCAGATGAGGATTTTTTAAAATGAGGATAGTTTAAGGTCCCCCTGGGATAACATCAAACATACCGAAATTTGCATCAGAAGATGGAAGAGCTAGTGTTCAAAACCTTTTTTTTTTTTTTTCTTTTTAGAAATAATGACAGAAAACTTTCCTACTTAGTAAAGAAAATAAACATTCAAGCCCAGGAAGGATAGAGTCCCAAACAAGACAAATTCAAAGAGGCCTACACAAGACACATAAATTAAAATGCCATAATCATGTAAAAGGAGAATCTTAAAAGAGGGGAAAAGTAGATAGAGAAACCAGGATGGTGGCATAGGTAAACAACTAACTGCAGCCTCACACAACAATTTCAAAAAAAATACAATTAAAATACAAAACGGACATTATCCATAACTACAGGAAAGTTGACTGACTGGAAATTCTACAAGTAGAAGGAAAGAGAAAACCAGAAGGAAAAGCAGAGGAGCTGTAAAAGCCTAAGGTACAAAAGACATTGTGCGCACGGGGGAGAGGACGGAGCCGGAGAGGAGGGGCAGCTGAATGCCTGGTTGGCGTTCCCTAGCGGGAAGGAGATAAAAGCTCCAGACTGTGCTGAATACCAGTTCCCACAGCACTGAACCCCAGTTCTAGGCCAGACCCTGGGGACCCAGGCTCATACGGTGAGAGTCTGGGCTGTAAGGCGGAAACTCAGGGGAGCTGCGAAAGGCAGTCCCAGAGGCATGCACATTGCGCACAGAGGACGGACTGTTGACTGTGCTGCTGGATTGCCCTAGCGGGAAGGAGACAAAAGCTCCAGACTGCTCTGAACCCCACTTCCAACTGCACTGAACCCAAGTTCTGGGCTCATTGGGGGAGAGCCTAGACTTTGGTAGTGGGCGAAACTCGAGGGTATCTTTCTCTCAGAGGTGCTTGCAGTGAGTACTGAAGGACACTGAGGAACACTGAGACTCAGGAGCCTTATAGGGTGGGGCTGACAGGAAGCCAAGCCTGTAGGCTCCACTTGAAACTCCGCCCCATACAAGCTGAGCACAGAGGCTTTTGCAATTTTCCAAGTCTAGTCGAATGAGGCTGTCTCTTGGCATAGACACAGCTGATCCTCACAGCCAATTGGCCTGGAGGCCAGTTCCTCCCAGTGATACCAACAACAATCAAGACTTAAACTACAACAAGGCTGTACACACAGTCCACAAAAGGGGGCACCAAGAGTGTCCACCTCAGGTAAGTGGGAGACTGACCCACTGAACCAAATAGGACACCTTAGCAACAAAGCCACCCTACCAACTCAGGGAAGCAGTGAAAATGCCAAGACAAGGACACAGATCACAAACGAAAGAAATGGAGGACAAAAAACGACTAGATATAGAGTCCAAAACCACAGTTATTAGGTTTTTCAAGAATTTCCTAGAAAAGGCCAATAAAATAAATGAGACCTATAAGGATATGAAAAGGGATCAACTAGAAATAAAGAATACATTGTCTGAAATAAAAGATATTATACAGAGTCCTAAAAATAGAATGGAAGATTGCAAGAATCAAGTCAAAGATTTGGAACATAAAGAGGCAGAGGACTCACCTCCGCAGAAGCAAGAAGACAAGAGAATCCAGAAAGTTGAAGATAATGTAAGAAACCTCTGGGACAACTTCAAGTGAACCAACATCAGAATTATGGGGGTCCCAGAAGAAGAGAGAGTGAGCAAGATACTGAAAACATACTGAAAGAACTAGTGACAGAAAATTTCCCCTACCTGGGGAAAGAAATAGTCTTACAAGTCCAGGAAGCGCACAGAACCCCAAACAAAAGGAATCCAAAGAGGACCACACCTAGACAAATCATAATTAAAATGCCAAGAGCAAAAGACAGAATATTAAAAGCAGCAAGAACAAAGCAGGTAGTTACCTATAAAGGAGCACCCATACGATTGTCAGCTGATTTCTCAACAGAAACCATGCAGGCCAGACAGGAATGGCAAGAAATACTCAAGGTGATGAATAGCAAGACCTACAGCCAAAAATAATCTATCCAGCAAAGCTATCACTCAGAATCGAAGGTCAGATAAAGAGCTTCACTAATAAAAAAAAAAAAAGCTAAAGGAGTTCACCACCACCAAACCAGAATTATATGAATTGCTGAAGGGGGTTCTTTCGGAAAAGAAAGTAAATAAAAAACTATGAACAACAAATACGTAGCTATCAACAAATGAATCTAAAAACCAAGGGAATTAAAAATCTGATGAACAATATTAACTGGTTAATATAATAGAATCAGAGGTATGGAAGGGGAATTAACTGACAATTCTCAGGGAAAAGGGGAGGGGGGGTACGGGAAGAGACTGAACATAAACTGTGCACCTATGGATGAGGACAATGGGGGGTGGGGAAAGGGCGGAGCGAGGGGTGGGAACCTGGTGGAGGGGAGCAATGGAGAGGGGGGGGAAATGAACATTTGTAATAATACGAACAATAAAGATTTAAAAAAGAGAGAGAGAGAAAAAAGAAAAGTAGTTATTACCTACATGCTCTGCCAGAATTTTGCAACAGAAAATTTGCAGGCCAGAAGGGACTTGCACAAAATATTCAGAATGATGAAAAGCAAAGACCTACATCCATGATTACTTTATCCAGCAAAGCTATCATTTAGAATCAAAGGTCAGCTAAAGAGCTTCCCAGACAAGAAAAAGCTAAAGGAGTTTACCACCACATCAGTGTTACATGAAATGTTAAAAGGGCTTTTAAGAAAAAAAAAAATCAAAAGTCGTAATAAGAGGACAATAAATCATATCTAACAGCAATTACTTTATTTTTTTATTTTTTACAGAGAGGAGAGGAGAGGGATAGAAAGTCAGAAATATCGATGAGAGAGAAACATCGATCAGCCGCCTCTTGCGCACCCCCTACCAGAGATGTGCCCACAACCAAGGTACATGCCCTTGACTGGAATTGAACCCAGGACCCTTGAGTCTGCAGGCCAACGCTCTGTCCACTGAGCCAAACCGGTTTTGGCAGCAATTACTTTAAATGCTCAGATCCCAGATAGGCACCTACCTAAACTGCAGATTTGATCCCTGGTCAGGGCTCATACAGGAGGCAACTGAGCTATGTTTCTCACATCAATGTTTCTCTCCCTCTTTCTAAAATCAGTTTAAAAAAAAAAAATCCTCAGACTGGGATTTATCAAAAAGATATATGGTGACTAGAATAGATAAAAATTATATGAAACACAACATCAAAAGACAGACTAAAAGTGAATGGATGAAAAAAGATATTTCATGAAAATGGAAACAAAAAACCAGCTGGGGTAGCAATACTTATGCCAGACAAACTAGACTTTAAAACGATACAGCAAGAAACAAGGACCCAGCAACTCTACTTCTGTATATTTATTCAAAGAAACATAATAAATCAGAAAGACATATACATCCATATGTTTGTTTATTTCATTATTTACAGTATTTAAGATATGGAAACAACCTAAGTGTCCACCAATAGGTATATTGATAAGTGGTGTATGTGTACAATGGATTATGACTCAGCCATAAGAATGAAATCTTGCCATCTGCAACAACATGGGTAGGCTTAGAGGGTATTAGACGAAATTAAATAAGTCAGAGCGAAAGACAAATGCTTGATGATTTCACTTATATGTGGAATCCAAAAAAAAAAATAATGACAAAAACAGATAGAGAGAACATTTTAATGGTTGCCAGTTGGGAAGGGAATTGGGGGAAGAGTGAAAAGGGGAAAGGATTTAGAAGTACAAATTGGTACTTACAGGGTCACAGAGATATAAAGTACAGCCTAAGGAATACAGTCAATATTATAACTATGGTGTCAAGTGAGTACGAGATTTATCGGAGTGATCACTTAGTTATATAATGTCTAATCACTTTGTTGTATACTTGAAACTAATGTAATATTGTACATCAACTAAAATTTAGAAATAATTTTTTTTTTAATTAAAAACAACGAAAAGGAAACAGGTTCAATGGCTCCTATGTGGTGCCCTTTTTCAGTGTTATTACTAAATAGAAAGAGGAGTACTCTATTTGGTAGTAACACCTGCCTAAAAAGCTTAGCGCTAATATGAAACTGTTCTTGCTCTTTGGTGGTTATACACAAAACCACTATAATCCTGACTGTCTGTTGCTAGAGCCTTCTCCATTTCACTGGTTTAATGTCTGATGACATTGAGGAACTGAGACTCGTGTCCCATCAATGGTAAGAGGATCTAATATGTATGCAAAGCTAGGCACCATGAAAAGAAATACAAAATATGTATATCTTTGCCCTTTGTCTTGTAATGGCATATAACAAAAGACTGGCTCTAAGAATGTTACTGCAACTTTCCAGTTTATCCTGAGGAAAATAAGGTGGAAATAGAGGTGTAATAGTAAAAACTGACATATGATCTGTCACTTCCCCACCACAGACTTCAGGGGCAGGAAGTCTTGTAAGGAAGAAGTTATCCTGTCTTACTTCCCTGGCTTTGGTCATTGGCTGTGTCCTAAAATGCCTTTTTTATGTGAATTGGAAAGAGACTGTCATTTTGTTTTTGTTAGCAGGTCTTCCACACGGTGACTTCCCTTGGGCTGAATGAACAGGAGCTGTTATTTCTTAGCCAGTCAGCAGCTGGACCTCACTCTTCCCTCTCTTCTTGGAGTGGTGTTCCTGATGTGGGCATGGTCAGTGACATCCTATTTTGGATCTTGAAGGAACACGGGAAGAGTAAAAGCAGAGCCTCAGACCTCACCAGGATCCATTTCCACACGCTGGTCTACCACATCTTAGCAACTGTAGATGGACAGTGGGCCAACCAGTTGGCAGCTGTGGCTGCAGGAGCTCGTGTGGCTGGGATACAAGCCTGTGCTACAGAAACCATAGATACCAGCCGAGTGTCCCTGAGAGCACCACATGAGTTTCTGACTTCCCATTCGGAGGTAGGTTCTAGGGTCATATTCAACCCTGATGAGCCAGTGATAGAATGGCACAGGGAGGGGGTGTCCTTCCACTTCACACCCGTATTGGTATGTAAAGATCCTATCCGAACTGTGGGCCTTGGAGATGCCATTTCAACTGAAGGTCTCTTATATTCAGAAGTACACCCTCGCTATTAGGAAGGTTGTTATGGATTATTATTCTGAAGAAGGAGAACTAACTAATTTAAGAATTAATAAGAATTAAGTGGTTTGAAAACAGGATTGAGGTATCAGAACAGTTTCTAGATTTAATTCAAAGACAGCCAATAACACAATAGATTAAACTATCAGATACATTCCTACCTGCTGACAATTATGCAAACATGTTTCAGGTTTTAATCCAAATTTACTGAGACTGGATTTTTAGTTTTTTTATGTTGTGTTATATGGTTAAAAAACAAGATTCTGAAACCCCCCGTTTACATAGCTTTGTCAGGTATTTCAGGCCAAATGTCTACCCTGGCATGCCAGCTGGAAAAAACACCTCCCTCCTTCCCACTCAGAACTGCATGCTCACTCATCATGTCTAGTAAAGCCCACAGTGAGCCTCTCGTGTTCTCTGCTCAGCGTTCAAGGGCAGGGTCATGACTCCATTCAGTGTTATACTGAAAATACTTGATGAGCACACCTTAGTTTTCTAAGACAGAGCCTCAAGTAAAGACAAAATCACTCTTCCTGTGCTTCATTCTCAGTTAGGTGGGAGTCCTGTGGAGCCTGGGAGAGAATTGGCCATTCTGCACTGGTTTAGAAGCCTGGCTGACCGTAGGGTGGGTAACCATGTGAGCTGAAGGGCTGTGCCTTCCTGCCCTGGCTTCTTAGATTGTAGGCCAGCTGGTCAGAGACTACCATACTGGGCCCAACCTTATTGCCAAGCTCTGGACATACTTTCTCCAGTAGAAAACTAATGTCCTTAAAGGAATTTGCTTTTACAACTGGAATATGCTTTTGTGTGTATACCTGATCATGGGTGACCATACCACATCCGTTTAAGAGTTTGAAATCATAAGAGCCCAGGATCATGAAGAAATATGTCATGTTATGTATTTATTTTTTTATATAAATCAAAGAGACCTCTGTGTGCTTTTAAATATATTAAAAAACAATTACATTTCAGGAGTCCTAAGACTATTTGCAATTGATTTTGTTCTACCTATCATTCTGGAGCCAGATACAATAGAACTCATTCCAACTTTTACTTGTGAGTTCTGTTACTCACTCTTGAGGTGTTTGTCTTCTCTTCCCAATCACTGGTTGGCAGTCCCTGAGACTGAGCCTCTGTGTTTTAAAGTGACAGACGATACTAATATCAAGTAGCCAATCCAATGAGAAACAGCAGCTTAAAGGATGGTGAGCCTTCTTGGTTTGTTCAAAGAGCAGTATTGATATGGCAGTTGCTGGCTCGCAGCAGCAGCTTCTGGAACCTCAAAGCTAGCTCAAGTTCTTCATTTGTGACCGCTCCTTCCCTACTTTGGGTAAGAAGAAAAGGCTTGGTTAATTCTTCAAGAAAATTTAAGCCTGGAGAATTATGCAGGTTGAATTCAAAACAAGTAGTTTAAGGAAATCTCTGGCTGCTACCTCATCAGTCTCTGTCTCCAACTTCAATTAAATACCAATCTTCTAGCCCAGTGTCAGCAAACTCATTAGTCAACAGAGCCAAATATCAACAGTAAAAGATTGAAATTTATTTTGAGAGCCAAATTGTTTAAACTTAAACTTCTAAGTTTGGAAGAACCACACTCAAGGGGCCAAAGAACTGCATGTGGCTCAAGAGCCACTGTTTGCCAACCACAGTTCTAGCCTATATTACTGGAAAGGCTTAAGTGAGAAGAGATCTCTATTTTCTCAAAAAGAACTGAAATAAGATAACATTTATATTCTAAACCTGAAAACACTTTGAGAGTTCCAAAGTGTATTCCATGTGTCTACTCAGGACCTGATATTAGTTTATTTTCAGCAAGTTCTCCAGTTTCCACTGGTGATATCAATAAAGACTGATCCAGGATATGTCATCAGCATATACTTTAGAGTAGTTTTTCAGAAGACGAGTTTTGAACTTTTAATACTTGCAAGTCATTTTGTGGTTATCATAAAAAGTATCAATGCAACATACATTATAGGAATAGGTATTGTAAGTATTGTTTTGTAGAATTTGATATATGCCTGCATGAGTGCATATATGTATGAATTTCCACCACCTAGTGCAGACCCCGCAGAAATGGGTGGGAAAAGCACACCCTTCAACCCTTCACTTTGAACTATATTTTACAAAGGTTTTCACATATGATTTGATGCAAAGTGAAAATCCACTGGACTAGAAAGAATACCTGGTGAAAAATGCGACTTCCTAAAAATATTTTAACACTCACTTTTGCCTTCATTTGAAATCTGGGGAAAAGCTACAACACATACACACACACACACACACACACAAATTAATCATGAGATAAAAATTCAGCCAAAAAATCAGTAATCTCTTATGTAAATTCAGTTTGCATCTTATTCTCTGTCAAGTTTAAGTGGGGAAAGGGTAATTATTCATCCATAGAAATCCAAATTCTATGCAGGGTTTTGAGATGACAAATATTATATAACATTGGACCAGTATGACTACTGTGGCTCACTTTCCTCATCTGTAAAACCTGTTAATAGTGGTCCCTACCCTCATAGGGTTCTTGATGACTAAAGGATAATGCTGTGCAAAATAATTAGCACAGTACTTGGCATATATTTAAAGGTTTGATAATTGTCAGTTACTATTACTAAACGGAACAGAGAATTTCCTTGGACTCTAGAACTATTTTAAATCATTAAAACGTTACCCATGACAATTTCAATTTTAAAAAAAATTTTTCTTTATTTATTAAGGTATTAAAATCTCCCCCATTACCCTCCAACTCCAACCCCCTGTTCATGCCTTCACACACACCCTGGTATTTGTGTCCATTGGTTGTGCTTATATGCATGATTATAAATCCTTTGGTTGATCTCACCCCTTACCCCCACCCTCCCCTATCTTCCCTCTGAGGTTAGATGGTCTGATCAATGCTTCTCTGTCTCTGGATCTGTTTTCGTCCATCAGTTTATGTTCATTATATTCCACAAATGAGTGAGATCATGTGATATTTATCTTTCTCCATCTGACTTATTTCACTAAGCATAATAAGCATAAACTTTCTCCAGATCCATACATGTTGTTGCAAATGGTAGGAGTTCCTTCCTTGTTATAAGCAACATAATATTCCATTGTATAGATGTACCACCATTTTTAATCCACTCATCTGCTGATGGGCACTTAGGCTATTTCCAAATCTAAGCTTTGGTAAATTGTGCTGCTATGAACATGGGGGTGCATAAATCCCTTCTGATTGGTATTTCTAGTTTCTTGGATATATTACTAAAGTGGGATCACTGGGTCAAATGGGAGTTCCACTTTTAGTTTTTTGAGGAAAAAACATACTGTTCTCCACAGTGGCTGCACCAGTCTGCATTCCCACCAGCAGTGCATGAGGGTTTCTTTTTCTCTGCATCCTCACCAGCACTTGATTTGTTGATAGTAGCCATTCTGACAGGTGTGAGATGGTACCACATTGTCGTTTTGATTTGCATCTCTCAATGATTAGTGACTTTGAGCATGCTTTCATATGTCTCTCAGCCTTCTGTATGTCTTCTTTCGAAAAGTATCTATTTAGGTGCATTGCCCCTTTTTTGATTCGGTTGTTTATCTTCTTTTTGTTAAGTTGTATGAGTTTCCTGTAAATGTTGGAGATTAAACCATTATCAGTGATAACGTTGGCAAATAGGTCCTCCCATGCAATAGGCTTCTTGTTGTTTTGTTGATGGTTTCTTTTTATTTTTATGTAGTCCCATTTGTTTATTTTCTCTTTAGTTTCCATTACCCTAGGAGCTATATAGTGAAGATACTAATTCAGCATATATCTGAGATTTTGCTGCCTATGGATTCCTCTAAGATTTTTATGGTTTCCTGTCTCATGTTTAAATTCTTTATTAATTTTAGTTTATTTTTGTGTATGGTATAAGTTGGTGGTCTAGTTTCATTTTTTTGCATGTATCTGTCCAATTTTCCCAATACCATTTATTGAAGAGACTGTTTTGACTCCATTGTATGTTCTTGCATCCTTTGTCAAATATGAATTGAGTAGAGTGGTTTGGGTCAATTTCTGGGTTCTCTATTCTATTCCATTGGTCCATATGTCTGTTCTTGTGCCAGTACGAGGCTGTTTTGAGAACAGTGACTTTGTAATACAGCTTGAAATCTGGTATTGAGATCCCACCTACTTTGTTCTTCTTTCTCAGGATTGCTATGGTTATTCAGGGTCTTTTTTTTATTCCAGATGAATTTTTGGAGAGTTCTTTCTAAGTCTGTGAAATATGCCATTGGTATTTTAATGGGGAGTGCATTGAATATAGATTGCTTTGGGTTATATGGATATTTTGATGATGTTGATTCTACCAGTCCATGAACGTGGTATGTTCTTCCATCTGTTTATGTCATCTTCTATCTCTTTATTCAGTGTCCTGTAGTTTTCCAAATACAAGTCTTTTACCTCCTTAGTTAAGTTTATTCCTAGCTATCTTAATTTTTTTGGTGCAATGATATATGGTATTGTTGTTTTTTTATTTTATTGATTTTTTCACAGAGAGAGAGAGGGATAGTTAGAAACATCGATGAGAGAGAATCATCGATCATCCCCACTGGGGATGTGCCCGCAACCAAGGCACATGCCCTTGACTGAAATCAAACCCGGGACCTTTCAGTCCACAGGCCGATTCTCTATCCATTGAGCCAAACCAGCTGGTATTGTTTTTTTAATCCCTCTTTCTGTAGGTTCATTTTATATATATATATATATATATATATATATATATATATATATATATATATAAAAAAAGAGCCAGGGTCCATAACAACCAAAGGCTCACCCAAACACCGGAAGTCAGCCGAGGTGACCCAGCACTGACTACTGAGGGGGCTGCGATTAGGCCTGGATACAGGCTGAGAGAGAAAAGCAGGGTCTAATTGCAGCCCCCATAGCAGACAGTGCATGGTGGGCATGGTGGAAATTAGTCCTGCAGTCAATGAACATAGGGTCAGTTAACATTAAATGAACATAGAATCAATTAATATCTCTTTGAGAGGAATTGAGAATATAAAGTACAGTGTAGAGCAATTACTTACATTATTTCACATAAACCTCTTTTTAAAATATATTTTATTGATTTTTTACAGAGAGGGAGAGGGATAGCTAGAAACATCAATGAGAAAGAAACATTGATCAGCTGCCTCCTGCACACTCCCTACTGGGTATGTGCCTGCAACCAAAGTACATGCCCTTGATTGGAATCAAACCTGGGACCCTTGAGTCCACAGGCTGACACTCTATCCACTTAGCCAAACCAGTTAGGGCTCACATAAAACTCTTTTCAACTAAGATGTTTTCCTTTATTTAAAGTGTATCTTTATTGTTGAAAAATATTACAGATGCCCTCCCTTTTTTTAGTCCTTTGATCTCCTCCATCCTGCACCCATCCCTTCCAGACCTTCACCAAACTATTGTCTGTGTCCTTGGGCTATTCCTATCTAATACATAAAAATCTAGAAAGATTTAGAGTAAATAAAATACAAGATATGCCAGGTAAATACTGAACAGCAGAGCTGAAGTTACTGCATGAATACTGGATAAAGGCTTGAAGCCAAAACACAACACATGAGATAAAGTTAGTCATTGTAACATAACAAAAAGTTCCTTTCACTAAAGAGGTAAGATGGTGCCCAATACTTATACACATAACAGAACAGTGTGGGCATTCAGAATGAGCCTCACCAGGATGTATCTCAGTTTCATGCATATTTTTGAGCTAAGGGCAATTATAGCTTCAGGCGCAAGTGAAAATTTTGCCCCTCCCTTTAACGACATTAAAAAAAAAATTGTATTAGAGGCCTTGCCCATAACACATTATCCTATATAATAAAAGGCTAATATGCAAATCAACCAAAAAGCAGAATGACCGGTTACTATGTCATGCACTGACCACCAGGTGGCAGATGCTTAATGCAGGAGCTATCCCCTGGTAGTCAGTGTGATCACACAAGGGGAGCACTACTCAACAAGAGCTGGGCTCATAGCTGGCTAGTGCAGCAGTAGTAGGAGCCTCTTCATTCTTCAAGACAGCATTAAGGATGTCCGATTGATGACTTAGATCCATTCCCTTTGGGAAGTGGGCCTAAGCCTTCTTTGAGACATCCCTTGAGGGCTCTCAGACTGTGAGAGGGTTCAGTCTGGGCTGAGGGACCCCCCTCCCCGCTGAGTGCACGAATTTTTTGCACTGGACCTCTAGTTGGTGTATAAAAATGCCATAGATTTCTGGGTGTTAATTTTGTACCCTGCTCCATTGCCAAATTCATTTATTAAGTAATGTTTTTTATGGAGTCTTAGGGTTTTCTATGTACAGTATCATGTCATCTATGAATAATGACAATTTTATGTCTTTTCCAATTTGGATGCCTTGTATTTCTTTTTCTTGCCTGATTTCTATGGCTAGCACTTCCAGTACCATGTCAAAGAGGAGTGGTGAAAGTGGGCATCCTTTCTATTGCTATTATAGTGTTGCTATTCTTAGGTGAAAAGGTTTTAGTGTTTGCCCATTGAGTACGATGTTGGCTGTAGGTTTGTCATACAAGGCTTTTATTATGTTGAGGTATGATCCTTTATTCCCACTTTGCTGAGGGTTTTTATCAAGAAAGAGTGGTGTTGGATTTTCTCAAATGCTTTTTCTGCATCGATTGATATGACTATGGTTTTTACCTCTCAATTTGTTTATGTGATGTATCATGTTTATTGATTTGCAAATATTTTACCATCATGCATCTCCAAGATAAATACTACTTGGTCATGGTGTATGATCTTTCTGATATATTGCTGGATCCAATTTGCTATAATTTTATTGATGATTTTGACATCTATGTTCATTAGGGATACTGGCCTGAAATTCTCTTTCATTGTGTTTCTTTATCTAGTTTTGGTATTAGGTTAATTCTGGCTTCACAGAAGGAGCTTGGAAGTGTTCCTTCCTCTTGAATTTTTTGAAATAGTCTGAGGAGGATAGGTTTTAGTTCTTCCTTGAATGTTTGTTAAAACTCAAATGTGAAGCCATTTGGCCCAGGGCTTTTGTTTGTTGGAACCTTTTTAATGACTGCCTCAATTTCCTCCATAGTTATTGGCCTATTAAGATTTTTAGATTCTTCTTATTGAGTTTTGGAAGCTTGTATTATCCTAGGAATATATATATCCATTTCCTCTAGGTTTTCTAGTTTGTTGAAATAGAGTTGTTCATAGTATTTTTAAACAATCATTGGTATTTCTGTTGAGTCTGTTGTTATTTTGCCTCTTTCATTTCTGATTTTGTTTATTTGGGTCCTCTCTCTTTGCTTCTTGGTGAGCCTGGCTAGAGATTCATCAATCTTGTTTATCCTATCAGAGAACAGCTCTTGATTTCATTGATCTTTTGTATTCTTTTTGTTTGTTTTTTGTGGGTTTTTTTTTTTTTTTGTCTCTATGTCATTTATTTCTGCTCTGATCTTTTTAAAAAAATAAATCTTTATTCAGATTATTACAAATGTGTTCCTCTCCCCCCCCTCAATTGCTCTCCTCCACCAGGTTCCCATCCCACCTTCTGCCCTTTCCCCATCCCCCATTGTCCTCATCCATAGGTGCACAGTTTTTGTTCAATCTCTCCCCGCACCCCCCACGCCCCTTTTCCCTGAAAATCATCAGTCCACTCCCCTTCCATATCTCTGATTCTATTATATTCTGCTCTTATCTTTATTATCCCATTCCTTCTGCTCACTCTGGGCTTTTAAAGTTGCAGAGTTAGATGATTTATTACTATTTTTTTCTTGTTTTTTAAAGTTGACCTGTAGAGCTGTAAATTTCCCTCTCAGGACTGCTTTCATTGTGTCCCATAGATTTGGAATTGTTATGTTTTCATTGACATTCACTTCCAGAATGTTTTAAATTTCTTCTTTGATCTCTTTGGTAACCCAGTTATTGTTTAATAGCATGCTATTCAGCTTCCAAGTGTTTGAATTTTTTTATTGTAGTTTATTTTTAACATTATGTCATTGTGGTCTGAGAAGATGGTTGATATGATTTCAATTTTCTTGAATTTGAAGAGACTGTCTGTCACCCAATATATGGTCTATTTTTGAAAATGTCCCATGTGCACTTGAGAAGAACATGTATTCCATAGCTTTGGAGTGAAATATTCTGAAGATGTCAATTAAGTCCATCTGATCTAGTGAGTCATTTAGGATTGCTGTTTCTTTTTTTTAAATATATTTTATTGATTTCTACAGAGAGAAAGGGAGAGGGATAGAGAGTTAAAAACATTTATGAGAGAAACATTGATCAGCTGTCTCCTACACACTCCCCACTACTGGGGATATGCCCACAACCAGGGCACATGCCTCTGACCGGAATCGAACCCGGGAACCTTCAGTCTGCAGGCGGTCCTCCATCCACTGAGCCAAACTATCTAGAGTGGATTGCTGTTTCTTTGTTGATTTTTTTTCCTAGAGGATTTATTCAGTGATGTCAGTGGGGTTTTAAAGTCCCCTACTATGACTGTAGTTGATCTCTCCCTTGATATTTTCCAGGAGATTTTTTATGTATTTGGGTGCTCCTGCATTGGGTGCATATCGAGTATTTTACCAAGGTTATAGCTCTTATATTGATCCCTTTAGTATTAGGAATTTGCCTTCCTTATCTCTTGTTATGGTCTTTTTTGTCAGATAAAAGTATTGCTACCCCAGCTTTTTTTCACTTCTATTTGCTTGAAAGATATTTTTCCATCCCTTCACTCTTAGTCTGTGTGAGTGCCTTGTTCTGAGGTGGGTTTCTTGTAGTCAGAAAATATATGGGTCATGTTTTCTTATCCACTCAGCCATTCAAAGTCTTTTGATTGAAGCATTTAGTCCATTTACATTTAAAGTTATTATTGACAGGTACTTGTCTGTAGCCATTTTTTAAAAAATATATCTTATTGATATTTCACAGAGAGGAGGAAGGGAGAGAGATAGAGAGCTAGAAATGTCGATGAGAGAGAAACATCGACCAGCTGCCTCTTGCACACCCCCTACCGGAGATGTGCCCGCAACCAATGTACATGCCCTTGACCGGAATCGAACCTGGGACCTTTCAGTCTGCAGACAGACGCTCTACCACTGAGCCAAACCGGCTTCGGCTGTGTGTAGCCATTTTTATTTTTTGTGCCTGTGTTCCTTCTTCCATTTTTTATTTCTTCTTTTTACACCAGTTCCTTTAGCATTTCTTGAATTTCTGGCTTGGTAATGATAAACTCCATTATAGTTTTTTGTTTGTTTGTTTTGTGTGTTTGTCTGTGAAGCTCCTGATTTTCCCTTTATTTTTAATGATAGCCTTGCTAGATACAATAGTCTTGGATTCAGTCCCTTGCTTTGTATCACTTTTTAAACTTCCTTCCATTCCTCTCTGGCCTGACATGTTTCTGTTGAGAAATCATTTGATAATATAATGGGAGATCCCTTGTATGTAACTTTCTGTCTCTCTCTTACAGCCTTTAAGATTCTATGTCCTGAACATTCGCCATTGTAATTGTGACGTGTCTTGGTGTGGGTCTTTTCAGGTTTGCCTTATTTGGAACTCTCTGCTTATGTGACTTTTCCCTACATCAGGGAAGTTTTCTGATATTATTTCTTCAAATAGGTTTTCTAACCCTTATTCCTCTTCCTATCAAATAATAGAAGTGGTCTGGCACCCCTATTTTTCATATGGTGCTATTTCATGTTGTCCCAAAGCTCCATTTAGCTTTCTCCTGTCTTTTCCTTTTTTTTTTTTCTCCAATTGCAGTTTAGTCTGGGTGTGTTTTGTGTCTCTGTCTTCTAACTCACTAATTTGGTCCTCACTTCTCCTACTCTGCTGTTTAAACTTTCCATAGTGTTTTTTATTGCAGCTGTATCAGTCTTTATTTCTTCTTGATTCTTACATAAGTTGTTGATTTTTTTCATCCATCTGGTTTATGAACTGTATTATCCTTATTCTAAATTCTTTTTCTGACATATTGCATGCCTCCATTTCACTTAATTCCTTTTCTGATGATTCCTCCTTTTCTTTCCTTTGGGGATTTCTTTGTCTCCCCATTTTTGCTCTCATCAAAGGATTTAGGTGTCTAGTCATGTGAGAGCTGCTCCTCAGGTGGCAGCAGTTCCTTGGGTAGTGGCTACTCCTCAGTTGGCAGCAGCTCCTCTGGTGGGCACTGCTCGTGTTGCTACTCACAGCAGTGATGGCTCCTCTTGCTGTCAAGTGTGGGCTGCTCACATGGCTGCTGCTCCTGGGATAGGTGCAGGCTGCTTACAAAGCTGCTACTCCTCAAATGTGGGCGGGCTGGGCATGGCTGCTGCTACTCTGATGGAGCTAGGCTGCTCATGAGGCTGCTGCTCCTCGGACAGTGGCAGGCTGAGCGCAGCTGCTGCCCCTTGGATGGGGGTGGGCTGCTCGCAAGGCTGCTGCTTCTTGGATGGGGATGGGCTTCTCATGGGGCTGCAGTTCCTCAGGCAGGGGCAGTCTGCCTATGTGTCAGCTGCTCGTGTGGTCATGAGGCCCTGGGATAAAGTGTTGGGCTGGCCAGACGGGAGCATGCTTCCTAACTCCTCTGCAACACCCACCAGCCAATCAGGAGTGAGTATGAAAATTAACCCAACAAAAATGGTGGGTTAATTTGCATATGCAAGCACTGAGCGGTCAGGGTTGGGGCAGTACCAAGTGACCTGGTTCCCAGGGGCAGGCGCCAAGCAGCCTCCCAGGACCATCGCCATCCTGGGAGGCAAGGGCGGCCCTGCCCGCAGCCTACTGGGACCATCGCCAGCCCTGTGAGGCAAGGGCAGCTTCATCTCTCAGGACCATTGCCAGCCCCAGAAGGCAAGCACAGGCCATGGCCCAGCACAGACCCGAAGTAAAATATTGACAGCAAGTTCTTTCAGTATAATGGGGGCATTAGAAGTCCACAGAATGATCATTTCCTTTTCTATGAAACACATAATTCCTTTTCTATGAAACACTATTTACAATTAAATAAGTTCCATATGTTTTGATGTTTTACAGCCCTGGAAAGTTACATTTGATGATCAGCAAAGTGGGAAGATGAAAAGTATTTTTAGACTTTTAAAGATATAACTAATTTCTGTCTAGAAGACATATCAATTGAAAAGTGATGGTTTTATTGTCCTATAGGACATTAGCCAGATTTTATCTAATTTAGCAGTTTTACTTCAGACTTTCATCTTTGAAAATCATATTTGGAACAGCATTATACCAGTCCCTTCACTGAGTTAAACAGAACTTTTGCATATGCTATTATATATTTGAATGAGAATTATGCATTTAACACATGCAAAATTTTGTTTTAACACAATAAAGCAAAAGATCACTTGATTCTTCACTGGCCCACAGAAAAGCACAAACTTGAATCATTGGTGTGGCTTAGGCTAATTTTCCAAATATTGTTAATAAAATTCATGTAGGAATCTTCACAGAGCAAAGAATTCTTTCAGGCCTACATATTCAGTATCTCCAAGGAGGAGGCCTGTTATTCTGTGTTTTGTTTTGTTTTTTAATACTCACTGCTTTTTTTTCATTGCATTTTTATTTTATTTTCTTAAACAAATCTTTATTCTTCATATTATTACAAATGTTCCTCATCCCTCCCCCTCCATTGCTCCCCTCCTCCAGGTTCCCACCTCACCCTCTGCCCTTTCCCCACTCCCCATTGTCCTCATCCATAGGTGCACAGTTTATGTCAGTCTCTTCCCACATCCCCCTCAACCCTTTTCCCCAAGAATCGTCAGTTCACTCCCCTTCCATACCTCTGATTCTATTATATTCAACAGTTAATATTGTTCATCAGATTTTTAATTCCCTTGGCTTTTAGATTCACTTGTTGATAGCTACGTATTTGTTGTTCATAGTTTTTAATCTTTATTTTCTTCCTCTTCCTAAAGAACCCCCTTCAGCAATTCATATAATTCTGGTTTGATGGTGATGAACTCCTTTAGCTTTTTTTTTATTAGTGAAGCTCTTTATCTGGCCTTTGATTCTGAATGATAGCTTTTCTGGGTAGATTATTTTTGGCTGTAGGTTCTTGCTATTCATCACCTTGAATATTTCTTGCTATTCCCGTCTGACCTGCATGGTTTCTGTTGAGAAATAAGCTGACAATCATATGGATGCTCTTTCATAGGTAACTACCTGCTTTGTTCTTGCTGCTTTTAATATTCTCTGTTTGTCTTTTGCTCTTGGAATTTTAATTATGATTTGTCTAGGTGTGGTCCTCTTTGGATTTCTTTTGTTTGGGATTCTGTGTGTTTTCTGGACTTGTAAGTCTAATTCTTTCAGCAGGTGGGGGAAGTTTTCTGTCATTATTTCTTTCAGTATGTTTTCAATATCTTGCTCTCTCTCATCTTCTGGGACCCCCATAATTCTGATGTTGGTTCGCTTGAAGTTGTCTCAGAGGTTTCTTACATTATCTTCAACTTTCTGGATTCTCTTGCCTTCTTGCTTCTGCGGAGGTGAGTCCTCTGCCTCTTTATGTTCCAAATCTTTTACTTAATTCTTGCGATCTTCCATTCTGTTTTTAGGACTCTGTATAATATTTTTAATTTCAGACAATGTATTCTTTATTTCTTGTTGATCCCTTATTATTTCTTGTTAATCCCTTATTATTTCTAGTTGATCCCTTTTCATATCCTCATAGGTCTTATCGGCCTTTTTTAAGAAATTCTTGAAAAACCTTATAAGCGTGGTTTTGAACTCTATATCCAGTTGCTTTTTGCCCTCCATTTCTTTTTTTTAAAATTAGCATATTACCCTTTTATTAATATAGATATGACATTCTGCCATAACTATATATCAGTATTACTCTATGAGAATACATATTTCATGCAATAGGAAGGCATCTAATACATTATATTGTATATGTTCTAAGTAGTAGAAAATACTGTATTCATAGCAATATACACCCCATGACTTCCCTTCCTGATTTGGGAATGGTTCCCCAGTTCTTTGAACATTTTCTGGCCCCTAATGTATTTTTTTGTGTGTGTCATTCAGTGTAACTTTACTGTTTATTGCACATGATTCGTGGTCTTTAATTTCTAACCATCAAAGATTCAAAGGACTATTTTTTCCATGAAGTTTAACATTAACATCAATGAATTCTTGTATTCATGTGTTTTTATTGTAAACATCTGAATTATTCACATTGTCATAGATCCTGAACTCATAAGCCTGTACCATGCATAGGCTGGCAGCAAGCCAGGAATTCATTCTGCAAGCAAACAGATACTCTGCATAAGGAGAAAAGTCACAGCACAACATTTAATGTCCAGCCTGAGTCACCTCAGAATGTTATATTCCCAGAGCGTAGTTCATGCACGGGCATGCTTTGACCTCCTGGCAGCAGCTTTCAGATATCTCCTCCTTGGTGGCACACACCCCGTTGGTATTTTTGGCAGTGCTTTTGGTCAGCATGGTAAACAGCTCTTATACCATTCTTCTACATTCTGCATGTCCTTAGCAGTCAGCTTCTCTTTGTCCTCCATTTCTTTCATTTGTGATCCATTTCCTTGTCTCAGCATTTTTGCAGCTTCCCTGAGTTGGTAGCCTTAAAAGTCTCTGTTCAGCTTGGGTGGGGTGGAGTTTCAGGGTGGAGCCTACAGCCTTGGCTTCCATCAGCCATGCTCTATGAGGCTCCTGGGTCCCAGTGTTCCTCGGTGTCCTTTGGTACTCACTGAAAGCACCTCTGAGAGAAAGGCGCCCTCAAGTTTCACCCGCTATCCAACAGTCTAGGCTCTCCCCCAATGAGCCCAGAACTGGGGTTCAGTGGGATTGGAAGTGGGGTTCAGAGCAGTCTGGAGTTTTTGTCTCCTTCCCACCAGGGCAATCCAGCGGCACAGTCAACCACCTGTTCTCTGTGTGTAATGTGCGCGCCTCCGGGACCTCCTTTCGCCACTCCCCCAGGTTTCCGCCTAACAGCCCAGACTATCTCTGTATGAGCCTGGGTCCCCAGGGTCTGGCCTAGAACTGGGGATCAGTGCTGTCGGGTCTGGGATCCAGCACAGTCCGGAGCTTTTATCTCCTTCCTGCTAGGGAACGCCAACCAGGCACTCAGCCTCCCCATCCTCTCCAGCTCCATCCTCTCCGCGCACAGTGTGTCTCTGTACCTTAGGCTTTTACAGCTCCTCTGCTTTTCCTTCTGGTTTTCTCTTTCCTTCTCATTGTAGAATTTCCAGCCAGTCAACTTTCCTGTAGTTCTGGGTAATGTCCATTTTGTATTTTAGTTGTATTTTATTGAATTGAAATTGTTGTGTGTGGCTGCAGTTAGGTGTTTACCTGTGTAGCCATCTTGGATCCTCTCTCTTCACTGCTTTTTTTAGAGGGAGTGGATGAGAGGGAGAGGGAGGAAGGTGGAGGAAAAGGGTGGAGGAGAAGGAAAGGGCCCGCCCTGGCAGCAGTCCCATCTCTGCATGTGAGCTGCAGAGGAAACATCTTTTCTGACCACTCATTGGCTAAACTCCCTGTATGCTACTGGCAGTGTTCTTGGTACTTGCCTAATAAGAATCCAAGAAGGTGATCTAGAGTTTTTACACCTCACTCCTGAAGGAAAAAATCAAAGATCTGCTGATGGAGGGGCTAAAAAATGTCATATCCTGCCCTAGCCAGTTTGGCTCAATGGATAGAGCCTCAGCCTGCTGACCACAGGGTCCAGGTTCCATTCCAGTCAAGGGCATGTACCTAGGTTGCAGGCTCCTCCCTGGCCAGGGCTCATGCAAGAGGCAACCAATTGAAGTGTCCCTCTCACATTGATGTTTCTCTTTGTCTTTCCCTCTCTAAAAATCAATGGAAAAATATCCTCAGGGGAGGGAGGGAGGGAGGGAGGGGAGAAAGAAAGGAAAGGGAAGGGGAAAAGGGGAAAGGGAAGGGAAAGGGGAAGGGGAGGGGGAGGGAGAAGAGGGGAAGGGAAGGGAAGGGAGGGGAGGACAGGAGAGGAAGGAAAAGGTCATATCCTATGAAAGAGACATCTTGAAAATGCCTAAAGAAAGTTGTCTTTTTTACATGGTGAAGGGATTGGAATCCCATTAATGAAAACACCTTGGCAGCTGCAGTGGCCAGCAATGGCAACAACAACAGGGTGATGGGGGCAGCGCCTTCCCCTCATCAGCCAAATTGCCTCCTGCAGAGGGAGGCCTACTGGTGGCTTAGGCCCATGGAGAGCGGGCCTAAGCCATCAGCAGGACATCCCCGAACTGTGTGAGAGGGGCAGGGTGGGCTGAGGAACCCCCTCCCCCAATGCACAAATATCATACACCGGGCCTCTAATAAAGCAATAAATTGGCATTTTTGGTGTCTACTTCAAACTTCCTGGGAGTCAGGGAAGGATGGAGGCAGATGGGGAATGATGAGATGGAGATGAGGAAACTGTCCACCACAGAGATTCAGGGCACAACACAGGTGACCAAGGGCTGTTTGACTTAGTTCTATTTTTC
Organism: Nyctalus aviator; assembly: GCA_036971965.1. Classification (NCBI taxonomy): domain Eukaryota; kingdom Metazoa; phylum Chordata; class Mammalia; order Chiroptera; family Vespertilionidae; genus Nyctalus; species Nyctalus aviator. Next base: position 100,821,038 of record CM072922.1, read on the forward strand.
AATTTGCAAGGTCACCTTCTGCCTCCTTGCTTTAACAAATGAGTCACTAATACAATCTGCATCACTTGCTGGAGACTTTGTGATCAAATGCCGAGTCTAGCATGGATGCAGCAGTAGCAGAGACTGGATCACACCAGTGTCCCACCCATTTTCAGTGTGCTCCCTCTGAAAGGCTAGCTATTATTCTCAGGTAATGTTTCACCTATCTTTCATCATGGCACATTATTTTCACATCCTTATTTGACATTTAAAATTTTAACCTAATAACACCTCCTTTTTTAAAAACACTTTTCACTGGTCCTTGGAATGCCGGAAGTCTCATAGGAAGCCAGCTCAAAAAGCACTGCACCTGGAGTGAGTCTAACCCAGGTCAGGAGCACAGAGCCTTCTGAGGCCTGTGGGAACAGGGAGACAATAGGGACAGCAAGGACAGTGGGAACGGTGAAGTTAGCAGGGACAGTGGCAACAGCAGGGGAAGTGGGGACAGCGGGAAAGTGGGGACACAAAGAACAGCAGGGACAATGGAGACATTGGGGACAATGGGAACAGTGCGGGTAGCAGGGATAGGCCAGTGGGGAGAGTGAGGACAATGGGGACAGTAGAGACAGCAGGGACAGTGGAGACAGCAGGGACAGTGAGGACAACCAATTGACACAAAACTCTGGGGAGGTTGGATACATATGGGAGGGGGGGCAATGGTAAAATATGTACACAGATAATAATTTAATAAAAATACAAAAAGATACAAGAAAAAAATAAAAAATATAATTAGATATACACAAATATAGCTAAAAAGACAATAGAGAAATTATAATGAAATTCTAAAAAATACTCAATTAGCACTTTCCTCCCCTAAAAAAAAAAAAATGGACTAGAAAGGAAGAAAGAAGGAACAAAAATGAAAAAGCTGGAACAAAGAGAAAATAAATAACAAATTTTAAATGTAAATCAAATCATGATAATAATTACATGAAAGTGTAACTAGACTAAAAAATATAATTGGATTAAGCATTTTGATTAAAAAGCAGAGAAAGAATTAAAGAAGAAAAAAAGCCCAGTTATCTGGATTGAAATAAAAAAATCCCAGTGGGGATAGCGGGGATATTGGGGATAGCATAGACAGTAAGGACAATGGGCACAGTGGGGACAGTGAGGACAATGAGGACAGGGGGACAGCAAGATAGTGGAGATAGTTGTAACAGTCAGGACAGTGAGGAGAGTGGGGACAGCGAGGACAGGGGCACAGTGGGGATGGTGAGGACAGCAGAACAGTGAGGACAGTAGGGACAATGGGGACAGTGAGGAAGTGAGAACAGTGAAGACAGCAGGGACAGCAGGAACAGTGGGTATAGCAGGGACAGTGGGTATAGCGGGGACAGTGTGAACAGTGAAGACCAATGGGGGTTATCTCCCCCAGATCTCGTTAACCTCCCCACTGTAATTTCGCAGTCTGCTTGTTACTTTACTGTCTCTATATCTATCTTTTGGTTCTTCAGTTTATAATGTTCTTTATCATCCATAAGTAAGTGAGGTCATGTGGTGTTTCTCTTTCATTGACTAGCTTATTTCACTCAGCATGATGTTCTCCAATTCTATCCAGGTTGCTGCAAATGATGAGAATTTCTTCTTTTTTATGGCAGCATAATATTCCATTATTATGCTGCCATAGTTTTTGGATCCAATCATCTGCTGATGGGCATCTAGGCTGTTTCCAAATCCTAGCTATTATAAATTGTGCTGCTATGAACATAGGGGTGCATATATCCTTTCTGATTGGTGTTTCTAGCTTCTTGGGATACATTCCTAGGAGTGGGATTACTGGGTCAAATGGGAGTTCCATTTTCAGTTTTCTGAGGAAACTCCACACTGTTTTCCACAGTGGTTGCACCAGTCTACATGCCCTCCAGCAGTGCACGAGGGTTCCTTTTTCTCCGCAACCTCGCCAACACTTTTCGTTTGTTGATTTGTTGATGCTGGCCATTCTAACAGGTGTGAGATGGTACCACATTGTTGTTTTGATTTGCATGTCTCAAATAACTGACTTTGAGCATGTTTTCATGTGTCTCTTGGCCTTCCTTCTGTCTTCTTTTGAGAAGATTCTATTTAGATCCATTGCCCATTTTTTAATTGGGTCATTTATCTTCCTTTTATTAAGTTGTATAAGCTGTCTGTAGATGTTGGAGATTAAACCTTTATCGGTGATAACATTTACAAATATGTTCTCCCATGTTGTGGGCTTTCTTGTTGTTTTGTTGATGGTTTCTTTTGCTGTAAAAAAGCTTTTTATTTTGGTGTAGTCCCATTTGTTTATTTTTCTCTTTAGCTTCCATTGCCCTAGGGGCAGTATCAGTGAAGAAGTTCTTTTGGCATATGTCTGAGATTTTGCTGCCTGTGGATGCCTCTAGTATTTTTATGGTTTCCCTCCTTATGTTTAAGTCCTGTATCCATTTTGAGTTTATTTTTGTGTATGGTGTAAGTTGGTGATCTAATTTCATTCTTTTGCATATATCTGTCCAATTTTCCCAGCATCATTTGTTGAAGAGACTGTCTTGATTCCACTGTATGTTCATGCCTCCTTTGGCAAATATTAACTGAACATAGTGATTTGGGTTCATATCTGGGGTCTCAATTCTATTCCATTGAACTATTTGTCTGTTCTTGTGCTAGTACCAGGCTGTTTTGAGAACAGTGGCTTTGTAATACAGCTTGAAATCTGGTATTGAGATCCCTCCTACTTTACTCTTCTTTCTCAGGATTGCTGTGGCTATTCGGGGTCTTTTATTGTTCCAAATGAACTTTAGAAGAGTTTTTTCTAGGTCAGTGAAATATGCTGTTGGTATTTTAATGGGGAGTGCATTGAACCTATAGATTGCTTTGGGAAGTATGGACATTTTGATGATGTTGATTCTACCAATCCATGAACATGGTATGTTCTTCCATCTGTTTACATCTTCTTCTATCTCTTTTTTCCAGTGTCATATAGTTTTCCATGTATAGGTCTTTTACCTCCTTAGTTACGTTTATTCCAAGGTATCTTAATTTTTTTGGTGCAATGGTAAATGGGATTGCATTTTAGTCTCTGTTTCTGCAAGTTTACTATTGGTGTATAGAAATGCTATAGATTTCTTGGCATTAATTTTGTATCCTGCTACATTGCCAAATTCATTTATTAAGTCTATTAGTTTTTTTATAAAGTCTTTTTTATTTATTTATAATATCATGTCCTCTGCAAATAAGGATAATTTTACTTCTTCTTTTCCAATTTGGATGTCTTTTATTTCCTCTTCTTGTCTAATTGCAATGGCTACTACTTCCAGTACTATGTCAAACAGGAATGGTGATAGTGGGCATCCCTGTCTTGTTCCTGTTCTTAGAGGGAATGGTTTTAGTTTTTGCCCATTGAGTATGATGTTTGCTGTGGGTTTATCATATATAGCTTTTATTATGTTGAGGTACTCCCACCTTGTTGAGAGTTTTTATCAGGAAAGGGTGTTGGGTTTTATCAAATGCTTTTTCTGCATCAATTGATATGACTATATGATTTTTATCTTTCATTTTGTTTATGTGATATATCACGTGTATTGATTTGCGGATATTCTACCATCCTTGCATTCCCAGAATAAATGCTACTTGGTCGTGGTGTATGATCTTTCTGCTGTTCTGCTGGAGCCGGTTTGCTAGAATTTTGTTGAGGATTTTGGCATATACGTTCATGAGGGATATTGCCTGTAATTCTCTTTCATTGAGTTGTCTTTATCTGGTTTTGTTATTAATGTGATGCTGGCTTCATAGAAGGAGTGTTCCTTCCTCTTGGATTTTTTGGAATAGACTGAGGAGAATAGGTTTTAGTTCTTCCTTGAATGTTTGGTAAAACTCTCCTGTGAAGCCATCTGGCCCTGGGCTTTTGTTTGCTGGAACTTTTTTGATAACTGTTTCAATTTCTTCCCAAGTCACTGGTCTATTGAGGTTTTTAGAATCTTCCTGATTGAGTTTTGGAAGTTTGTATTTTTCTAGGAATTTGTCCATTTCCTCCAGGTTGTTCAGTTTGTTGGAATAGAGTTGTTTGTAGAATTCTGTTACAATCCTTTGTATTTTGGTGGGGTCTGTTGTTATTTCACCTTTCGTTTCTTTTTTTGTTGATTTTCTTTATTTGGGTCCTTTCTCTTTGTTTCTTGGTTAGCCTGGCTAGAGGTTCATCAATCTTGTTTATCCTTTCAAAGAACCAGCTCTTGCTTTTGTTGATCTTGTATATGATCTTGTGATCTTTGGTCTCTATGTCGTTCATCTCCGCTCTAATTTTTATTATTTCCTTCCTTCTGCTTACACTGGGCTTTTCTTGTTGCTCTTTTTCTAACTCTTTGAGTTGTAGAGTTAGATTATTATCATTTTTTCTTGCTTTTTGCAATAGGCTTGTAGAGATATGAACTTCCTTCTCAAAACTGCTTTTGCTGTGTCCCATAGATTTTGGATTGTTGTGTTTTCATTGTCATTTGTTGCCAGGATGTTTTTAATTTCTTCCTTGATTTCTTTGGTAACCCAGTTCTTGTTTAATAGCATGCTGTTTGGTCTCCATGTGTTTGATTTCTTTGGATTATTTTTATTGTAGTTGATTTCCAGTTTTATGCCACTATGATCTGAGAAGATGCTTCATATGATTTCTATCTTCTTGAATTTGAAGAGACTTTCCCATGTGCACTTGAGAAGAATGTATATTCTGTGGCTTTGGGGTGGAATGTTCTGAAGATGTCAATTAATTCCTAGTGAGTCATTTAGGATTGATTACTTTGCTGATTTTTTGTTTAGATGATTTGTCCAAAGGTGATAGTGGAGTATTAAAATCTCCTACTATGATTGTATTGCTATTAATCTCTCCCTTAATGTCCTCCAGCAGTTTTTTTATGTATTTGGGTGCTCCCGAGTTGGGTGTATGTATGTTTACCAGGGTTATTTCTTCTTGTTGGATTGTATTTAGTATTATGAAGTGGCTTTCATTATCTCTTGTTTTGTTTCTTTGGTCTCTATGTTGTTCATCTCCACTCTAATTTTTATTATTTTCTTCCTTCTGCTTACACTTCCTTCTCCTTCACTTTGAGGTCTAATTAGTCAGATATAAGTATTGCTACCCCAGCTTGTTTTTTCATTTCTATTCGCCTGGAAAACTTTTCTCCATCCCTTCACCCTCAGTTTGTGTGCATCTTTTTTTCTGAAGTGGGTTTCTTGTAGACAACAGATATATGGATCAGCCAGAAAACAAAAGTTCTTTCAAGCCCAGCTGGTGTGGCTCAGTAGTTGAATGTCAACCCATGAACCAGGAGGTTATGGTTCAATTCCTGGTCAGGGCACATCCTAGGTTTCATGCTTGATCCCCCATAGAGGGCATACAGGAGGCAGCTGATCAATAATTATCTCTCACCATTGTTATTTTTATCTCTCTCTGAAATCAATAAAAAAAAATTAAAACATTTTTAAATAAAAAAATTTAAAATAACATAAAAAAAAAATTTTAAAGCAAATTAAAAATTTTTTTAAAGTACCCTGCTGGCTCTTAGAACTACATACTTAGAATCAATTCTTAAAGCATCTGTCTGGCTGGCTTCTCATTTCCTGGGTGAGGTGATGGGGACCAATGATGACTGCAGAGACCTCAGGCTCCACATGATCATCACAACATATGCTGGGTTCTGTGGTTCCCAAGGAACGTGCTAACCTCCGCTCTACTGTCATGTGACCTTTCTTAATCATCACCAGAGAAACCCCTACTCTGTGGTCATCCTACTGCTATTTTTCTCTTATTTGTGCTGCTGCTTCACTTGGACATGCTTCCACATGGGCTTCAACTCCAGAGGAAGAGATGGTGACTTGAATTCTTGTTCCAGAATTCCCAAAGAATTTTGTTAAATTTCAAGAAACCCCATGTTTTCTAGCATCACTGGGGCTGTGGTATATCTTTGCAGCTGTGAAGTTAGGCCATAACAAGAAATGAAGCAAACAGTCAAATTTGCCTTCAATGAGTCACTAAAAGGAATCTTTAATTATCTGCACCATGTCAACTTATAAGGCAGTGAGATTTAAAACAAGACTATATAATAGAAAGTACTGTAATATATTTCTAAACTTGAATATTGTAAAGACCCAGTATGCTAACCATCCAATTAAGCCTGCCAGTAACTGTTACCTAATATAGAACTTGCTTTAAAGAAACTAATGCCAATTTGGCTACCTTAAGACTTTTTTTCCCTTCCAAATAATATTACATTGACAGGTTCTGAGTCTGAAAAGTACAGGCTTCATTCAAAGCTGTAACCTCTTCACTGGTACATGTGACTATGACTATGGCATTGTGTGTAACCGCCTACCTGAGGTTAGCTTGCTGTATGCAGCCGCTGAAGACATTGCCTGTCCTAGAGCTTGATTAGAGCCCAGAGGCTGCTGGAAACCGGAAGCTTTGCTAGTTGAAGTTGTCCGTTGCTTTGATTTGGGATCTTTAACTGATTTTGTCCAGACCAGTGCCTCCCCAACCTGGAGAGCAGCTCCCAACTTCTGAGCCATCTCCACCATCTTGTACCCACATGTGAAGAAAAAAAGAATCAAGGTATGACCAGCAGAGACAAGCCTACCTGCTTCCTAGGCCTTCCACCTGGTGGGTTATAGCTGAAATAGTGACTACTGGTACTAGCATTTGAGGGAGGAAATACTTATTACAAGGAAATATTTCTCAAACAGCAGAAATTACAGACTGCCCTTAGTGAGGCAAAGAAGTTCATACAAGATCTCAAACCTAACAATTCAAGTTTGGTATGTTACTGGGAGAAGCTACAATGAGATATGGGCCTCAACTCAGAGGGGTTGTATTATCAATAACAGGTTCAGTAAGCCTGAATTTCCTCTTACTATTTTCTTCTAGGAAAGTTTTTTTTTTGTTTGTTTGTTTGTTTTTTGTTTTTTTTTTTTCAGGCTGTCACTAATTGACAGCCTGAAAAAAAATAGGCATGAGCTTATAACAGATTATCTTTGAATTATTTGTGTCTGATCAAAAGTGTACTGACAGCTTGCTTATGGCTCCTTAGAAGCTAATAAAAGACATATCTCATGCCGTGGCCAGTGTGGCTCAGTTGTTTGAGTGTCGGCTCAGCAGTTGGGCATTGACCTATGAACCATGAGGTTACAGGTTTCATTCCTGATTGGAGCTCATGCCCAGGTTTCGGGATTGATCCCCATGTGGGGCATGCAGAAGGCAGCCAATCAATGATTCTGTCTCATCATTGATGTTTTTATCTCTCTACTTTTTTTTAATATATATTTTATTGATTTTTTTATAGAGAGGAAGGGAGAGAGATGAGAGTTAGAAACATCGATGAGAGAGAATCATCGATCATCTGCCTCTTGCACACCCCCCACCAGGGATGTGCCCGCAACCAAGGTATATGCCCTTGACCAGAATCAAATATGGGACCCTTCAGTCTGCAGGCCGACACTCTATCCACTGAGCCAAACCGGTTTCAGCATCTCTCCACTTCTTTCTTCCTCATTTATATCTATAATAATAAAAGCACAATATGCTAATTAGACCAGATGACTGGCCAGATGACCTTCTGGACAAAGCTGCAGCTGTGAAGGCCGAGCCCCTTGCACAAATTTCATGCATTGGGCCTCTAGAATTAATATAAATATTAACATATTTAATAAAAAATATTTTTTTAAAAAAATACCTCAGAGTCATATTCTAGAGAGCTACTGTCCTTGAGTAGGTTGACTTTCTTCTCCATCTCCTGATACTGGGTTAGGGCATCCCTCTTCTCACCCTGGTTGTATAGCAGCACAGCATAGTTCAGGTTGATTAAAGGGTTATACCTATGGCAAACAGATAAGGATTCTATGAAACTTAGGCTTCACAATTAATGGTCATTTAGAGATTCTCATTACATAAAAAACAAAACTGATTGTAAGTAGAGATTTCTCCATTCTGCAGCAAGGTAAGAGGAACACACGTGCTATGTGTGGATTTATGGGAAAGAATCAAGGATAATTGCCCACAATCAGGACCAAGTCTGACATCTCAGCCCTTAGCAGGGACCACCAAGGTGGGTTAAAGAAGTAACCCTGCTGCCTAGCCAATGTCAGTGGAATAAATATGGAGAGAGTCACATTTATCTTAGATTAAACTGAGCCCAGAGCTGCATCTAATATTCCATCTAGCCCAGTAACCAAAGTCCACTGCCAGCTCTGACTTTCTCTGGCCTCCTAACTACTAAACTTAGGGCCAGAAACACTTTCTTAGAAAGTGGCAGTGTCGGTTCCACTGCAGGCTTAGTAGCACATCCTTCCACACATGCCTTGTGCACAAAGCCCATGGAGAGCAAGCAACTGGACTGACTCAGGCAAAGCCAGTTGTCTAATGCCACTTCTTGGCTTTGGAGAGTCTAGCTTTCCCCAATACTATTCCCCAAGGTGCAGCTTACTTATCCAGGCGGACTGCTTTGTCATAAGCTCTCTTGGCATTCTCTGTATCTTCCAGATTGGTCAAAGCCACTGAAACAAAGAAAGTGAGGACTGAGACTGGAGGACCCAGCTTAGAAAGCAGAAGGAATGTTTCAAGACCACAGTTTATTCAGTTCCCCCAACATAACTGCTCCTTTGCCTCCTTAATGTCTAGCACCACCATCTACTCACTCAGCTTAGTTTCCTGGTGTCATCTTCAACAGTTCCCTTCTGCAGTCAATCAGTTGCCAAGTTATCTGAACACAATTTTTTGCAGTTTCTTTTCTGATACTGCCCAAGTTGTTTCAAGCTGTGGCAATGTCCTCATCTGTACCCATCCACTCACTTGTCACAATGCTGCCAGGTTTCTCAACAACTTTCAAACAAATCTGAAAATGACACTATCCTGCTTAAGAATCCTCACTGGCCCCCAATCACCCATAATCTTGATCTTTAAAATTTGTTTAGCACCAGGACAATCTCACTTTTTAAATCAGTATTTTCTGGAAGCCTCACCTAATAAAAGGGTAATAGGCAAACTAGTCGAACACCATCATAGTAACAACAGATTAGCAGGCTGTGCACACAGAAGGCACAGGTGGGTGGGGACTTGCAGCATTGGGGACATAATGGCAGCGGGGACAAGGCAGGGATGGCAGGCCTGGAAGAGGGCGGCCTGTATGCCCCCCCCATGGCAGTGGTGGCTGTGAGCACTCCTGATGGCCGCTGCCACTTGCCCAGAAGGATCACAGATTTCTTCTGCCAAGTGGCAGGAAAAACACTCTGCTAGAAAACCTCCACACCAGCAGCGAAGGCAGGTGAGCAAAAGAAAGCCCAGCAGCGAAGGCAGGTGAGGGAAAGTCCCAGCTCCACAGCTAAGAGCTCCCAGCCCAGCCACGCCCCACCTTGGCCTCCAGCACTACAGGCCTGGGATTCTGAGAAAGGTAGCTCCTTCCTGTGGCTCTTCAAACTCCCAGTTACTTAATCATGCAACCCCCTCGTCAACCCTATAAGATATATCTCTTATACACTAAATGATATCTGGAACTTAGCTGGCCTCTAATTTATAAATATATATATAAACTAGAGGCTTAAGGCACAAAATTCATGCAAGAGTAGGCCTTCCATCCCCTGGCTACTGATACTGACTTCCCTCTGGCACCTGGGACCCATATTTCCCTCTGACCACTGGTACACACCCAAGACCCAGACTTCCCTGTGGCCCTGGCTTCATCTGGAAGGACATCCAGAATGATGTCTGGAATGATGTCCAATCTAATTAGCATATTACCCTTTTATTATTATAGATTAGAGACCCGGTGCACAAAATGTGTACAAAGGTGGGGTCCCTAGGGCTGTCCAATGATCAGGGCCTATGTGGGTTGTCTCACCCATTCCCGCCCGATTGTAGCCAGGTCTACCAGCTGCTGGATGGGGCCTACCAGGTGCTGGACAGGGCCTGCTGGATGGGGCCTGCCAGATGGTGAGGGACTGCGGGAGGTGTGCTGGCAGGGGGTGAGGAACAGGGGGAGTTCGGCTGGCTGAGGGAGGTTGGCTGTGGGAGCACAATGACTACCAGAGGGCAGCTCCTGCATTGAATGTCTGTACCCTGGTGATCAGTGTGCATCATAGTGATGGGTCAACCAATCATTTTGGTTGTTCGATTGTAATGGTTGCTTAGGCTTTTATATACACTGAGTGGCCAGATTATTATGATCTCTGAATGCATAATAATCTGGCCACTCTGTATATATATATTAGAGGCCCAGTGCATAAATTCGTGCATGGGTGGGGTCCAGCCAGCCTGGCCAGGGGGAGGGGACATGGGCGGTTGGCTGGCCTGTCTGCTGGTTGAACTCCTGGTTGAGGGGACAATTTGCATATTAGCCTTTTATTATATAGGATATACACTGAGTGGCCAGATTATTATGCACTCAGAGATCATAATAATCTGGCCATTTAGTGTATATATAGATAGTCAAGGGAAAACATTTGGTAAAAGATAAATTAGGGATGATCTTGATTTAACCTGTTGGTCTTTGAATGAAATTGCTCCAAGTTTGAAACAACCAAATGCTTTGTCATTATTTTCTTCATTGTTTTTCAAGCTCTAGCACAATAATCCAGATTCCTATGGAACCTGCAAGGGGAATGGCTTCTACAGGGTAGCCACTCGCCTCCAATGATTCTAATTCATTTCCCCCGTTATTACAGACTGTGGAGACAGTTTCCACACAGTAGTCTCTTACCAGCCAAGAGCATGTACAGTTCCCCCATCTTTGGCTGGAAGTTGATGGCTGCACTGAGAAAATGGAAAGCTGATGCATACTGCTGCATGGTCAAGTGAACAAGGCCCAGATTATAGAGAATCTTCCAATCAAAGGGTGCCAAATAGTTGGCTCGTTTCAGGCAGCTAATAGCCTGCAGGAGAGAGGAGCACCTGATGAGGGTGGGGCAAGCTAGGCAGACCCAATAGCACAAAGAAGGAAGGTGAGGAGACACTCACTGCTACATATTTCTTCTTGCCAAAAAAACACATTCCAATGTTATTCCAAAGTGGAGGACTTTCTGGAACAGCAGAAGCTACAACTCTGTATTTGGTGAGGGCAACATCAAAGTCTCCATGGGTCTGCATCATGCTGCCTGCTGCCAAGATTGCCTGAAAACACAGAATATGGGAAGTTGATAATTCAGTCATTCCCAAAAGGCTGTAGTAGTGAAGGAGCCTTCCTGGGTTTAGATAATGCACAGCATGACTGAAAACTTCCAGAGACATATAAAATATATTCAAGTTTGGGGACAAATGCTCATGAGAAATCCCTGCATCCCAGACTCTGGCTCTCTTTGGCACAGTACAGAAAAAAGAAAAAGAAAAAAAAAAGATAAAATGTCACTGACTTTACCCAGCTTATTTGTTTCCTACTTCTTCCAACTTCTAACTAGAGAAGGCAATATTTCTGAGCACACTATCTTTAATCTGTTCCCTGTAGCCCCTAGTTGATACATTAAGTGCTGCTCCAGACAACTCAAATACTCCTTTCATTGCCACTTAAAGTATAGTTCCTTCTGCCACAGCACAAAGGTGACACAGCTTTAGGCTTCATCAGTCCAGGGTTCAGGTGGGGAGCTGATGGAGTCAGGCTAATGTGACTCTGAGATAGGACTGAGTCTGTATCCTTCACAGCATGTTTTGCTGCATCTCCCTCAATGACATTCATCCACTTAATGATCTTCTCACCCCTAAAGACATATCTAGACAAGGTTGTAATTGAAAATTCATTAAGAAACTAGAAATCATTTCACCAGAAGTATTTTTATAGTTGTGGAGGCTTTGCTAATTTCATAAATATATAAAACTTTACCAGTACTACAATTTTGCTTTCTGCATAAGTTATATGTCTGTTATAACAAATATGCTCTTTTGGAAAATAACAAGCAGAACACCAACACTTTACAATATTTTCAAATGAAAAGAGCCATGTTTATTAATATTTTTTCTAAGTAAAAGGTAATTTCTCAGGTATTCAAAATGCTTTTAAGGGCCAGATCACCTCTAGGAGTGGACCATCTATATGAAGGCTCTGGGGTTTGACAGCCTACATTACCTTGTAGTTGACAGGGTCATAAGTTAGAGCTTTTCCGAGGTGTTCAAATGCCTTCTGGTAAATGCCAACCTTGGAGAAAAAGCAAACCAGAGAATTGTATCAGCGAGGATATAGCAGTTCAGGAGTCTGGCCAATTACACCCTGACTTTTCTGAGTTCTCTTTACAAAACAGAGCTACTGATACCAGATAGAAAAAGAAAACTAAAAATCACCACGTTTGTCCCTTGATAAGATCAAAGTACCTATTTGCCAGGAATTATCTCTGCCATAATATGCTCCACACTAATATCTCTGCCATAATATGCTCCACACTAATGACCTCATCTCCCCTGGGGTCAACCTCCCAAACCAAAGCCAGGAAGGCCCAGGAGTAAACTCCTAATTCCTTTTAAAGAAAAATGAAACAAACAGAAAGGCTACCAAAGAGGCAGAATTGGAGGCAGGATCAGCTGAGCACTGAACTTTGGGCGTTGATGGGAAATGGGACCACTAGAGGTCCCTCCAGGATTCTGGGCCCCAGTTCTCAGGCTAATAAGTGATTGAGCTAAAAGAATTTCATTCATACTCAGGAAGGAGATAGACTTCTTATTCTAGACAATGTTTTGCCTCCTCTTTCCTATAGGACCTGGCTGGGAAAAAGGAACAACAGAAATGGCTTTAGCTCCAAAACCCTGATAGTGCTAACTTGTATCTCTTTCTCCCCACAACAAAATGACAGTCCTTGTGACCAGTTATTTCTCATATATGTGCTTTCCTTTAAAAATTATAATTTCAGCCGAAACCGGTTTGGTTCAGTGGATAGAGCGTCGGCTTGGGGACTGAAGGGTCCCGGGTTCGATTTCCGGTCAAGGGCATGTACCTTGGCTGCGGGCATATCCCCTGTAGGGGGTGTGCAAGAGGCAGCTGATCGATGACTCTCTCTCATCGATGTTTCTAGCTCTCTCTCTCCCTTCCTCTCTGTACAAAATCAATAAAATATATATATTTAAAAATAAATAAATAAAAATAAATAAAAATTATAATTTCCGTCTTTATTTGAAAGCAGAAAATTAATTTCTTTAACAGATAAAGAATATAATAATGCAGAGAGTAAGGTTGGTGTGCTTCATATGAACTTCAGTGAAAAGTGCTAAAATAAAATCAAACTGCAGGAAAACCACAATACACATAATCCAAAAGTATTTCTAACATCAATGCATGAATGAGTAAAGAGTTCTTACCTGTAAGTAGAGTAATCCTAAAGTTGTAAGAAGTTCTGTATTTTCTGGTGAGAACCTGCAACACAGAGATCAACACAGAGATGCTCAAAAGGAAACAAGATGTGAATGAGATGCTGAGGCACATGCACAGTAACATGCCCTCATGCAACATCTGAAAGACAATGTGTGTCCCACTCTCCATGGAAATTCCCCAGGACGATTGGGAAATTGCTTCAATAGTGTGTCATCGCAACCCTGGCTAAAAGGGAGGATTGCTCAACAAGATAGAAATAGGGCCGAAACCAGTTTGGCTCAGTGGAAAGAACGTCAGTCTGCGGACTGAAGGGTCCGAGGTTCAATTCCGGTCAAGGACACGTACATTGGTTGCGGGCACATCCCCAGTGGGGTGTGCAGGAGGCAGCTGATCGATGATTCTCTCATCGATGTTTCTGACTCTCTATCCCTTTCTCTTCTTCTCTGTAAAAAAACAATAAAATATATTTAAAAAAAAAAAAAAAAGATGGATAGAAATAGGACTTAGAATTCAGACTCTTTTTCAGGACCATTTCTTAGAGTCCAAGTCCTAAGACAAAACCTATTGAATATTTTGTGTGACTGTCTTCATTATATTGACAGAATTAAAGAATAATTCTTTATAAGCCAAGCCAGTATGAAACATACATACCGTGTTTCCCTGAAAATAAAACATCCTTCTGAGTGAAATATAAGGCATCCCCCTGAAAATAAGGCTCCCCTAGGCTCTGTCTCAGAATGAAAATTAATTTACCATAAACTGATCACTAGGGCCGCCCACAGGAATGACGACCTATCTCCAGACTCTTGATATTGCAATAAACAAGCCATTCAAAGACAATTTGTGCATGGAAATGAATGACTACATTGAAAATAGAATGGAGAGAAATCAGCGTGGAAACTTTGTGAAACCTAAACTGTAAGAAGTTGTGACTTGGGTGAAGAATTCATGGGAGAAAATCACTGACAGTTGCATTGCAAATGCACGACGAGCAGGCTACCTTGGCAAGAAGTACTCATTTAAAGACAGTGCTATTGCTAAACATGAGAGATTTGGTCCACTGATTCTGAAAGAAATGGAGTTACAAGAAATTCACCAGGAAATTCAGGAATTGGATTGTTATGATGATGTTCCAGAAGATGATGACATGATTGTCATGGAATAAATGAGTAAATTCTTATACTGTAGGACTCACAGTTTGTCTGGTTTGTGTTGACAACTACTGTACTACCATACCGTATACAGGTAATAAATTTCCTTTATTTTTACTTAACAATAAATGTGTACCGTATTCTTCTTCATGGGAAAACAAGAAGACATCCCCTGAAAATAAGACCTAGCGCATGTTTGGGAGCAAAAATTAATATAAGACACTGTCTTATTTTCGGGGAAACAGGGTAGCTTTAGCCAGTTTCCTTCTGGTAGAATTTCTTTTTCCCCCTGTTCTCACTGTATGCACAATGGCAACCTGTATAATTCTCTGTGTAATTTATGATCCTAAGGGACCTAATGCTCTGCTCTCCACATTAAACAAAAGGCCATGGTAAACAGCCACACTAAACAAAAAAAAAAGGAAGACAGGAAGAATCCAAGATGGCTGCACAGGTGAACACCCAGCAGCAGCCGCACACAACAATTTCAATAAAATACAACTAAAATATAAAATGGACATTACCCAAAACTACAGGAAAGTTGACTGACTGGAAATACTACAACGAGAAGCAAGGAGAAAACCAGAAGGATGAGTGGAGGAGCTGTAAAAGCCTAAGGTACAGAGACACACAGCGCGTGTGGAGAGGACGGAGCTGGAGAGAAGGGGCGGCTGAGTGCCTGGCTGGCATTCCCTAGCGGGAAGGAGATAAAAGCTCCGACTGTGCTGGGCCCCAGTTCCGACTGCTCTGAACCCCAGGTTCTAGGCCAGACCCTGGGGACCCAGGCTTATCCATAGTGAGCTGGGCTGTAAGGCGGAACCCCGGGGGAGCGGCGAAAGGAGGTCCCGGAGGCGCGCACGTTGCACGCAGAGAAGGATCGGTTGGCTGTGCCGCGGGATTGCCCAGGCGGGAAGGAGACAGGGGCTCCGGACTGCTCTGAACGCCACCTCCAACACCACTTCCAATTGAACTGAACCCCAATACCGGGCTCATTGGGGGAAAGCCTAGACTGGTAGCAGGCGAAAATCGAGGGCACCTTTCTCTCAGAGGTGCTTGCAGCGAGTACTGAAGGATCCTGAGACTCAGGAGCTGCCTAGGGTGGGGCTGAGGGAAGCCAAGGCTGTAGGCTCCACCCTGAAATGCCGCCCCATCAGGGAAGCTGCGAAAATGCTAAAAGGAAATAGATCACAAACAAAAGGAATGGAGGACAAAAAGTGCATGGATATAGAGTTCAAATCTATGCTTATAAGGTTTTTCAAGAATTTCCTAGAAAAGGTCGATAAGACCTATGAGGGTATGAAAAGGGATCAACTAGAATTAATAAGGAATCAACAAGAAATGATAAGGAATCAACAAGAAATAAAGAATACATTGTCTGAAATAAAAAATATTATACAGAGTCCTAAAAACAAAATGGAAGATCGCAAGAATCAAGTCAAAAAGTTGGAACATAAAGAGCCAGAAGACCCTCCTCCACAGAAGCTAGAAGGCAAGAGAATCCAGAAAATTGAAGATAATGTAAGAAACCTCTGGGACAACTTCAAGCAAACCAACATCAGAATTATGGGGGTCCCAGAAGATGAGAGAGAGCAAGATATCGAAAACATACTGAAAGAAATAGTGACAGAAAACTTCCCCCACCTGGTGAAAGAATTAGACTTACAAGTCCAGGAAGTGCACAGAACCCCAAACAAAAGGAATACAAAGAGGACCACACCTAGACAAATCATAATTAAAATGCCAAGAGCGGAGGAGGAAAGATGGCGGAAGAACAGATGGGAGGATTCTGAGCCCAGTCCCGAAGCAGAAAGAGAGAGCAGCTGATGGTGTTGAGCTGTGAGTGTTTATTAACAACCTGGGAGACAGCGAACCCCAGAAGAAACGGCTGAGGGGCCGCTGACAGAGGTACCCCGCACAGGGAGGCACCCACGCGGGCTGCATCCCTTCCCGGAGCTACCTGCCGGCTTGGACGGGGAAACCTCGCCATCTTGAGAGGAAGATAGGATCTTGTCAGAGGCCTGAATATCCACAGCCGCACCGACCACCAAGCAGCTGTGATCCCCAGAACGCGGATCCCAGGCGGCGCGAACACCCGGCCCCACAGGAGTGCCCCACTGCTCGGCAAGAAGGTCAGTTTTCCCCTGAGAGGGTGGAGAGCGGTTGTGGCGAAGAAAAAGGGCTGTGCGCGCACAGGGCGCGCGGAAGCTGGAGACAAGGGCGGCGATTATAAGTGATTATAAGTGGAAGCCCCAGTGTTGGGTGGGTGTCACCCGTGAAAGTGGACGGGGCTCCTAACAGGGGAGATATCTAAAGAGCAACACATTTGGATCTGCCGCGGAGGGATATCCGACAGTTGCGGGAGATTGCAGTTGCTAGGACCTGCCCCTCCCCCCTCCGTAGATCCTGCTTCAGAGAGGACTGAAAAGAAAAAAAAAAAAAAAAAAAAGCTGAGAGGCTCTAGAGTCCGGGAAGTCAACCTAGAAACACTGCCCCCAGCGGCTAATTTACAAATTGACTCTAGTGTAATAAAAACAAAGCAAAACCGCCCTGAAAATCAGGACTGGATCATAACAATAGAGGAAGCCAACGACCTTCATTACTGCAAATTTTATTTAAATTTAAAATTTTTTTTTTTTTTTTTTATAATTTTTTAAAATTTTTGTTTTTTATTTTTGTTCTCATTATTTGCAACATTTACTCAAGAAACTTTTTTTTTCTCACTTGATTTTATCTTTATAATTACTACATTGTATACGTAATCAACACTATTACTGCTACTAATTTACTTTTTTCATCTTATTTTCTTTTGTTTATTTTTATTATTTTTTTTTCATCATAGTATATATATATATATATATATATATATATATATATATTTTTTTTTTTTTTTATTTCAGGATTACTGTCCTACAGTCTTTATCTATCTTTCCTTCTCCAACGCTTTATTCTATCTCAACCCTACCTTTATGCCTTCACCCTCTTTCTGATCTTTTCCTTTGCTACACCGTTTATCTTAACCCTTCCTGCTCTAGATTTTCCCCATTCCTTCTGTCTATTCCCTCCTAAAACTTCACCCCACTTGTATATATCTAATTTCCAACTACCTGCTCCAAGCCCATTCACACCTCCCTCGCAGTTGTCCTAAAAACAAAACAAAACAAAAAAAACAGTCTTTCTCTCTAACTCTTTGAAGTTGTATGTTAAATGGTAACTATACTGAAGTTGTATGCTTTTTTTTTTTATAAGATTAATGTGTCTATTCTTTTGGTTTGATTGTATGTTGATGTTAGCTGGGTTCTAGTCAACTTTATTGGTGGTTATTAATATTACAAACACATTTCTATTCAGTGCCTTGCGTGTTGTACCTGGTTGTGTTGTATTTTGTGCCTTTAAATCAAAGCAGAAGAGAGAGAACTACACAACCAGACATCCTAAATAATGGGGAGACCCAAAACCAGCCCGCATATGAAAGAAAAGCAGGCTTCACCAGAAAAGGAAGCAAATGAGCTAGAAGCAAGCAACCTATCAGAGCAAGAATTCAGAGTAATGATCATAAGATGGCTAAAAAGAATGGAAGACAAATTTGATAATATGAGTAAGAACCAAGAGGAAATGAAAAATGACATCGCTACTGTAAAGAACTCAATAGAAAGCATCAAGAGTAGATTAGAAGAGGCAGAGGACCGCATCAGCGAGCTAGAAGACAAGATGGAAAAAAATACCCAATTAGAACAGCTTCTGGAAAAAAAAAAATTAAAAAACAAGAGGAAAGTCTAAGGGAACTTTGGGACAATACAAAACAAAACAATATTAGAATAATAGGGGTTCCAGAAGGAAAGGGAATTGAGGAAGACATGGAAAACGTATTTCAAGAAATAATGACAGAAAACTTTCCTGAGATAGAGAAGAAAAAACCCACACAAATCCAAGATGCTCACAGAGTCCCAAGCAAAATGAACCCCAGAAAACCGACCCCTAGACACATTATAATTAAGCTGGCAAACACCAACGACAAAAAAAGAATTTTAAAAGCAGCCAGAGAGAGACAGAAAGTTACATATAAAGGAACCCCCATCAGACTAGCAACTGACTTCTCCACCGAAACTTATCAGGCCAGGAGGGAATGGGATGAAATATACAAAGTCATGCAAAGGAAGGGTCTGAATCCAAGAATACTGTACCCTGCAAGGCTATCAATCAAAAGTGAAGGTGAAATCAGGAGCTTCCCAGACAAAAACAGACTAAGGGAATTTATCTCCACCAAACCAGCAATGCAAGAAATGCTAAAGGGTCTATTGTAAAATTAAAGAAATAGAAAGCAAAGAAGGAACACAGGGGTATAGAATAAAGATGGCGTCAAATAAGTATCTATCAATAATAACCTTAAATGTAAATGGACTAAATGCTCCAATCAAAAGACATAGGGTAATGGATTGGATAAGAAAACAAGACCCATATATCTGTTGTCTACAAGAAACCCACCTCAGGAAAAAAGATGCACACAGACTGAGGGTGAAGGGTTGGAAAAAGGTTTACCAGGCAAATGGAAATGAAAAAAAAGCTGGGGTAGCAATACTTATATCTGACAAACTAGATCTCAGAGTGAAGGACATAACAAGGGATAATGAAGGCCACTTCATAATACTAAAGGGAGCAATCCAACAAGAAGAAATAACCCTGGTAAATATATATGCACCCAACACGGGAGCACCCCAATATATAAAAAAACTGCTGGAGGACATTAAGGGAGAGATTAATAGCAATACAATCATAGTAGGAGATTTTAATACCCCACTGTCACCCTTTGACAAATCATCTAAACAAAAAATCAGCAAAGAAATATCAATTCTAAATGACTCGCTAGACCAGATGGAATTAGTCGACATCTTCAGAACATTCCACCCCAAAGCCACAGAATATACATTTTTCTCAAGTGCACATGGGACATTCTCAAAGATAGACCACATTTTGGGACATAGGCAAAGTCTCTTCAAATTCAAGAAGATAGAAATCATATCAAGCATCTTCTCAGATCATAGTGGCATAAAACTGGAAATTAACTACAATGAAAAAAATCCAAAGAAATCAAACACATGGAGACTAAACAGCATGCTTTTAAACAAGGACTGGGTTACTAGAGAAATCAAGGAAGAGATTAAAAACATCCTGGAAACAAATGACAATGAAAACACAACTATCCATAATCTATGGGACACAGCAAAAGCAGTTTTGAGAGGAAAGTTCATATCCCTACAAGCCTATTGCAAGAAACTAGAAAAAATGGTAACAAATGATCTAACTCTACAACTCAAAGAGTTAGAAAAAGAGCAACAAGAAAACCCCAGTGTAAGCAGAAGGAAAGAAATAACAAAAATCAGAGCGGAGATAAACGACATTGAGACCAAAGAAACAATACATAAGATCAACAAAACCAAGAGCTGGTTCTTTGAAAGAATAAACAAGATAGATGGTCCTCTAGCCAGGCTAACCAAGAAACAAAGAGAGAGGACCCAAATAAACAAAATCAGAAACGAAAGAGGTGAAATAACAACAGACCCTACCGAAATACAACGGATTGTTACAAAATACTACGAACAACTCTATTCCAACAAACTGAACAACCTGGAGGAAATGGACATATTCCTAGAAAAATAGAAACTTCCAAAACTCAATCAGGAAGAATCTAAAAATCTCAATAGGCCAGTGACTTGGGAAGAAATTGAAACAGTCATCAAAAAGCTTCCAATAAACAAAAGCCCAGGACCAGATGGCTTCACAGGAGAGTTTTACCAAACATTCAAGGAAGAACTAAAACCTATCCTCCTCAGACTATTCCAAAAAATTCAAGAGGAAGGAACACTTCCAAACTCCTTCTATGAAGCTAGCATCACCCTAATACCAAAACCAGATAAAGACAACTCAATGAAAGAGAATTACAGGCCAATATCCCTCATGAACATAGATGCCAAAATTCTCAACAAAATTCTAGCAAATCGGCTCCAGCAGAGCATCACAAAGCTCATACACCATGACCAAGTCGGATTTATTCCAGGAATGCAAGGTTGGTTCAATATCCGCAAATCAATAAATGTGATACATCACATAAACAAATTGAAAGATAAAAATCATATAGTCATATCAATTGATGCAGAAAAAGCATTTGATAAAATCCAACACCCTTTCCTGATAAAAACTCTCAACAAGGTGGGAGTACAAGGATCATACCTCAACATAATAAAAGCTATATACCATAAACCCACTGCCAACATCATACTTAATGGGCAAAAACTAAAACCATTCCCTCTAAGAACAGGAACAAGACAGGGATGCCCACTATCACCACTCCTCTTTGACATAGTACTGGAAGTACTAGCCATTGCAATTAGACAAGAGGAGGAAATAAAAGGCATCCAAATTGGAAAAGAAGAAGTAAAGTTATCCTTATTCGCAGATGACATGATATTGTATATAAAAAACCCAAAAGACTCCATTAAAAAACTAATTGACTTAATAAATGAATTTGGCAATGTAGCAGGATACAAAATCAACGCCAAGAAATCTATGGCATTTCTATACACCAACAGTGAACTTATAGAAACTGAGACTAAAAAAGCAATTCCATTTACCATCGCACCAAAAAAATTAAGATACCTAGGAATAAACTTAACTAAGGAAGTAAAGGACCTATATGCGGAAAACTACATGACACTGAAAAAAGAGATAGAGGAAGATGTAAACAGATGGAAGAACATACCATGTTCATGGATTGGTAGAATCAACATCATCAAAATGTCCATACTTCCTAAAGCAATCTATAGGTTCAATGCACTCCCCATTAAAATACCAACGGCATATTTCACTGACCTAGAAAGAACTCTTCAAAAGTTTATTTGGAACAATAAAAGACCCCGAATAGCCACAGCAATTCTGAGAAAGAAGAGTAAAGTAGGAGGGATCTCAATACCAGACTTCAAACTGTATTACAAAGCCACTGTTCTCAAAACAGCCTGGTACTGGCACAAGAACAGACATATTGATCAATGGAATCGAATCGAGAACCCAGTTATCAACCCAAATCACTATGCTCAATTAATATTTGACAAAGGAGGCATGAATATACAATGGAGCCAAGACAGTCTCTTCAATAAATGGTGTTGGGAAAATTGGACAGATACATGCAAAAGAATGAAACTAGATCACCAACTTACACCTTACACAAAAATAAACTCAAAATGGATACAGGACTTAAACATCAGACGGGAAACCATAAAAATACTAGAAGCATCCACAGGCAACAAAATCTCAGACATATGCCAAAAGAACTTCTTCACTGATACTGCTCCTAGGGCAATGGAAGCTAAAAAGAAAATAAACAAATGGGACTACATCAAAATAAAAAGCTTTTTTACAGCGAAAGAAACCATCAACAAAACAACAAGAAAGCCCACGGTGTGGGAGAACATATTTGCAAATGTTACCACTGATAAAGGTTTAATCTCCATCATCTACAAACAGCTTATACATCTAAATAAAAAGAAGATGAATGATCCAATTAAAAAATGGGCAATGGACCTAAATAGAATATTTTCAAAAGAAGACAGAAGGAAGGCCAAAAGGCACATGAAAACATGCTCAAAGTCACTAATTATCCGAGAGATGCAAATCAAAACAACAATGCGGTACCATCTCACACCTGTCAGAATGGCCAACATCAACAAATCAACAAACGACAAGTGTTGGCGAGGTTGTGGAGAAAAAGGAACACTCGTGCATTGCTGGTGGGAATGCAGACTGGTGCAACCACTGTGGAGAACAGTGTGGAGTTTCCTCAAAAAATTGAAAATGGAACTCCCATTTGACCCAGCAATCCCACTGCTAGGAATATATCCCAAGAAGCTAAAAACACCAATCAGAAAGGATATATGCACCCCTATGTTCATAGCAGCACAATCTACAATAGCTAGAATCTGGAAACAGCCCAGGTGCCCGTCAGCAGATGATTGGATCAAAAAACTATGGTACATCTACACAATGGAATACTATGCTGCCATAAAAAAAAAGGAATTCTCATCATTTGCAGCTACCTGGATAGAACTAGAGAACATCATGCTGAGTGAAATAAGCCAGTCAATGAAAGAGAAATACCACATGGCCTCACTCATTTATGGGTATTAAAGAACATTATAAACTGACAAACCAAAAGTCAGATATAAAGACAGTAAAGCAACAAGCAGACTGTAAAATTACAGCAGGGACAGTAGGGAGATCTGGGGGGGATAAGAGATCAACCGAAGGACTTGTATACATGCATATAAGTACAACCAATGGACATAAAACTCTGGGGAGGAAGGGTATGTATGGGAGGGGAGGAGTTAAAATATGTACACAGATAATAATTCAATAAAAAAATATTAAAAAAAAAAAAAAAATGCCAAGAGCAAAAGACAAAGAGAGAATATTAAAAGCAGCAAGAGAAAAGCAGGTAGTTACCTAGAAAGGAGCACCTATACGACTGTCAGCTGATTTCTCAACAGAAACCAATGCAGGCCAGATGGGAACGACAAGAAATATTCAAGGTGATGAATAGTAAGAGCCTACAGCCAAAGATAATCTATCCAGCAAAGCTATCACTCAGAATCGAAGGTCAGATAAAGAGCTTCACTAATAAAAAAAAAAAAAGCTAAAGGAGTTCATCACCACCAAACCAGAATTATATGAATTGCTGAAGGGGGTTCTTTTGGAAGAGAAAGTAAATAAAGATAAAAATTATGAACAACAAATACGTAACTATCAACAAGTGAATCTAAAAACCAAGGAAATTAAAAAAAAACTGATGAACAATATTAACTGGTGAATATAATAGAATCAGAGTTATGGAAGGGGAGTGAACTGACAATTCTTGGGGAAAAGGGTAGAGGGGGATGTGGGAAGAGACTGAACATAAACTGTGCACCTATGGATGAGGACAAAGGGGGGGTGGGGAAAGGGCAGAGGGTGGGGTGGGAACCTGGTGGAGGAGAGCAATGGAGGGGGGGGAAGGAATATTTGTAATAATATAAACAATAAAAATTTATTTTTAAAAATAATAAATAAATAAATAAATATTGGACTTGGCGGGGGGGGGGGGGCGGGACATACCAGCTCTGGGAAAGATTAGCCACTGACTTAGGTAAAAGATTATCTGCCTTCCCAATCCCTCACTAATATTTGTCTTTGTTACAAAACTGAGCTATGATCTGACTACAGGATAATCAAATAGTACCAACAGTAAAAATGCCAAAGATGAAGAACAGTGTTGCATGAGTCGAAGCAATGAGATAGGGCACTGGTTACCTATCAGGCGGCCAGAATGAAAGGGACCAAAACCCCAACCAGGGAGAGCTGAGCTGGCCAAACAAAGCTTACTCAGTTCAACTGAGTACTGGCTTATAGGCCAGATGGTCCCCAGTCCTGCTCTAACAGAAACAGGTACACTTACTCCACAGCTTTCTTGTAGATTTCCATGGCCTTGTCCAAGTCTCCCACCAGCAAATGAATCTTCCCCAGCATTATGTAAGTCAGATCACTCCTATTAAGCTGTAGGGCATGATGCAATTGGTCTTGTGCCTAATAAGATTGATAAAGAGAATGAAATAAAGGACAATGGCTATGTATGTATAAAGCAAAAATAAAGCTCCTGCTATACTAATGTAGGAACATTCCATTTCAGCCAATAATAAAAAATTACAACTCGTACCAAAACTGTACTTGCTGTCAGGACAGCTGGAAACATGGAGTATCTGCCTTTGGAGCCATTTGGAAGAATTTTTACAAGATGACTAACTTTTTGAATGTTTTTGCTTCTTTTCTCTCTCTCTTTTTATAATCCTCACCTGAGGATATTTTTTCCATTGATTTGCAGACAGAGTGTGAAGGAAGGAAGAGGGCAGGGGAAATGAGAAAGAAATGTTGACTGGAAAGACAAACATTTATTGTCCCGCATGCACTCCAACTGTGGCCAGGGATGGAACCCACAATCAAGGTACTTGCCCTTAACAGAGAATCAAACCCACAATCCTTGGGTCCACAGGCTGATGCTCCAACCACTTAGCAAAACCAGCCAATGCTATTTTCTGCTTTTTAATAATCATACCTATGACTCATATTTCATAAGTCAAAAAGGGGCATCATAGTACAGTATACAGCACTCTCCAGCAGCAACAGTGACCAACTGTTGCCAGATGGGAATGGCAAGAAGTTCCCAGAGGGGACTTCATTTTCCTCACCAATATTTTGATAAATAAATGAATGGATTGTTCTCATTTATTCACTCAATATGTACTCACTGAGTACCTCTTGTTCTAGGTGCTAGGTACATTAGAGCTAACAAAACAAACTTCTTGCTCTGGAAAAGCTTATATTCTTCCTAGTTGATGATCAAAAGGACTTTTTTAGTGATTCGCTGATTCAACAACTATTTACATAAATGCCAAGTATTGTATTTGCTCTGTTAGCTTTACAGTAACATTTAAATATAATCTTTTTCTCCTTTACAGTTATGACCAAAGACCAACCTGCCTCTCCCTTGCCTCAGAATCATATTAATAGAAATGTACTTGCTTGGAATAGCCTCTGAGAGAAAAATCTCCTAACCAAGTATATTAACAATGTAGATCTGCCCAGTGGACAGGGGGCCCATTATATATAATATTTTTTTTTTTACTTATATATATCCTATCTAATAAAGAGGAAATATGCTAACTGACCCTCATGCCATCGCAAAGATGGTGGCAGCCTACAGCCAATAAGGAATATGCTAGTTGAATGTCCTGTCCTCAAATATGGTAGTCAATAAGGAGGGAATATGTTAATTGACTGCTATGCCATCAAAGATGGTGGCACCCACAGCCACAAAATGGCAATGCCCAGTCCCCTCAGCCCTGCCGCTGGAGCACCCCAGTCTCCTCAGCCCCCCAGCCACCCAGGGATGGCCCAAGGTGTAGGCAAGCCTCGGATGGTGGCTGCCCAGCCGCCCAGGGCCACCCGAGGCTCAGGTAACCAGGTCCAGCTGAGGCTTGCGCTATAGACAGTGGCAGCAGCAGAGGTGTGATGGAGTGTTGCCTTCCCCTGATTGCTGGGTTGCCTCCAGCCCCTGAGGGCTCCCGGACTGTGAGAGGGGGGCAGGCCAGGCTGAGGAACTCCCCTTCAGTGCATGAATTTTCATGCACCAGGCCTCTAGTTATTATATATTTCACAAGAGTAAAAATTACTCTGACACCTCAACCACTGATGTACAGATTTTTTTTCACATACCTGAGGGATAGATTAAATGTTGTCAAATGGATATTAACCAACTGAGATTCTTAGTCCTGTCAGAACTAGGGAAAGGAGAATAAAACTTCATAATCACTAAGTGGAAGCTTTATGAAGGGAACCCTATGCAGCCCACTATCATCAATTTTCAGAGCTCTCAATTAATTTAATCTATCCCTCAGTTAAGATATATATTTTTTTCTTATATATAAACATGTAAATTGACCCTACCTCTGCTACACCCACAACCCATCAGAGTGAATATGCAAATTAATCTAACAAAGATGGCAGTTAATTTGCATACATACCTGGATCCTGGGAACCTCCACCAGGTCACTCCCAGCCAGCCATCAGGCAGAGGCTTTAAGCTTGGGAAGGGGCCGAGTCTGCAATCAAAGGGGCAGGGGGCCCCCTTCCCAAGCCTAAAGCCCAGGGCAAAACTTTAGGCTTAGGAAGGAACTGAGCCTGTGATCGGAGGGTCAGGGGGTGGCGGAGGCTTTAGGCTTGGGCAGGGGCCAAGCCTGGGATCAGAGGGAAGGGGATAAAATCAATGGAAATATATCCTTAGGTGAGGATAAAAATAAAAATAAAGAAAGAAATGTCATGTCCTATGAAAGATACATCTTGAAAATGCTTAAAGAAAGTTGTCATTTTTACATGGTGAAGAGACTGGAGTTCGTGTTGATGAAAATACCTTGATGGCTGTAGTGACTGGCAGTGGCTGCAGCAGTGGGCTGATGGGGCTGGCACCTTCCCCTGATCAGCCTCCCTCAAAAGGAGATCAGACTGCAGCTTAGGTATGCTCCCAATGGGGAGCAGGCCTAAGCCATCAGTAGGGCATCCCTTGAGGGCTCCCAGTATGTGAGAGGAGGCAGGCTGGGCTGAGGGTGCATGAATTTCGTGCACCAGGCACCTAGTTTGATATAAGAGCCTTAGAGTCTGGAGCTTAATCACAATGAAATATAAAGTCTCATATAGAAAATAACCTTAGAAACTGAAACTCAGAAATCAGATCCACTTGTAACTTAAAATTTACCTCCAATGACCTTAAAAACTAAAATTAGTTGCTATCAGAGCATAAGAGAATTCCCATGGTCATGATTACACTTTTAAGGCTTAAAGGTCCACTTTTTTTGTTGTTATTAATCCTCACATGAGGACATTTTACCTTTGATTCTTCATGAGAGTAGAAGGGACACAGAGAGAGAAACATCAATGTGAGAGTGATACATTAATTGCTTCCCACACACACTCTGACCAGAGCCCGGGATCGAGCCTGCAACTGAGATATATCCCTTTGATAGGAATTGAACCCGGGAACCTTCAGTCTGCAGGCTGATGTTCTATCCACTGAGCCAAACCGGCTAGGGCAATGGTCTACTTTTTGATACCTAAGTTTTACTGAACATTTGTTTCTATACTGGAAAATTAATCTGGGGTAGAGAAAAAAAGGAAATTAGATGACCATTCCCTCATAATATTTCTAGAATTTCTCATTTTCTTGTTAAAAGCGGGGGGGTGGGAGGAAAATATGGATAACAGCAAATGAAAAGAAAAATGGAGATAAGTGTATATGGCACTTTCAATTTTTTACTTCCAAAAATCTGTGCAAGCACTAAGAATAATACAAAATGAGCAACGGCACCTCTATAACAAGTATACCCTCAGTGAAATCACTAGCCACCACTATTTCTATAAATTACCTTGTTGAACTGTTTCAGATAAATGTAGCAAACTCCTAGGTTATGATAAATCTCCTACACAGAAAAGAAAACAGCTTAGGTATAATTTCCACATTACATATTAGAGTGAAACAATAGTCATCTAGAGATTGTTATTGTTCAGCAAAGTTTAAATTTTAAAATATGCATTACAGTCAGTTTTTTACTAGATTTCATATTCAAATATATTTAAGTCTAAAAAGATGAGTTCCTTAATATACCCCACACACAGAGATAATAAGACATAAAAGCAGGACAAACAGGAGATCAACTTCATTTGTGCCCTCTTCTCCAAAGAGACTACCCACCACTCCTGTCCTACCCTACAGAGATACACATACATATATGTGTTAATCGGATTCCTTTTCCCAGGAATCTAGGAATTCACTAGGTGATGTGGACTTTGGGACTGATAGTACCATATGGAGGGTACTATAATGGAATATATGTATTTGAAGTCAATCTGCAAATGCAGACAGCAGAGGTCAGTAAAGTAAATTAAAGTCCACAGACCAAATCCATCTCTGCCTTATTTTGTGAATAAAGTTTTATTGTTATTGTCCATGATTTTTTTACACTAGAACCTCAGAGTTCAGTAGTTGTCACAGAGACTATATGAAGCCACAAAGCTTAAAATATTTACTAACTGGCCCTTTAAAACATAGAACATTTGCCAACTGCTGATCTATAAAAAGAAGAAATAAAACAGAAATGAAGAGTAGCTACCTTGGTGCTGACAACTTTCCAGTTCTAGTTCATTGCAAGACCAACCTGTATTTCCTGACCTTGAGCTCTACAGAATCTCTTTAATTCCCTTTATTAAGTCTCCCTTTATTTAGAGAAAGGAGAGAGCATTTCTAGACAGGAAAGCTGGATTATCAACAGGAATCAGATTAATGGAGAACTGCTTAACAGCAACACTCCCTGCCAGAAAACCATGCAGCAGTATCTGCTAAGTTATTCGAAAACATAGTTTTTGATCTTATGTCTAACTGAATCATCAATTTAGTGTGAGGATAAAAACAATTTTGGCATGTAAGAATTCAGTAATAACAAAAGACAGTAATAACAAAAGATAAATGAAGCCATTAGCTGTAGCTAATAACAAAGATCTAAAAGTTCCCTACTTACCCAGTCTTTCGGGTTAAGTTTAGCTGATTCATTATATACTTCAGTGGCAGCTTTATGTTTCCCCAAAAGAAATCTGCGGAAGAAATACAGTTTCCATAATTATTAACTCAAACCTTTTAGAAGACTAACCCCACTAACTCCACATTTGACTCAAATTCAATCCAGCTGAGCCTTATGGAAGTCTCTTCCCTATGAGCTGGTCATACTGGTTCGGTCAGTGAGGCTGCTGTCTACCAACAGCAGAAGCTCTCTTGGTAGCAGTTCCAGTGCCTTGATCAAATTCTATACCAATTTTAGTGAGTTTTCTGTAATTCATTTTCTACAGTGTACTACAAATGTAGACCAAAAAAAACCCAAACCAAATAATGTACATGTTAAGCAAGAGCTGCCATCACTTATCACCATCATCTATTAGGGATATGCTCTTCACTCCCAAACCTAAGTCTATTTCCTTGATATTGGATCATGGTTCTGGAAAAGCAGGGGAAACCAGGCTCTATGCAAAGAGAGTACAGGTATAAATCACAATGTAGGTTTAAAAAAAATTAGGTTGGGAACCCCACAGAAACTTTACTACTGGAATACTGTACTGGGGTAGTAAAGCTATTAGGGCACCTAACAGCTTAGAAAGATTTTAAAGGTTGCTTGCATTCAGGAACCTTCAGAGCATCCTCTCAACAAACATTAAAAATCTACTGTGTGTTAAATATTATGCTTAAGTGTTGGATGAAAAAATTCTCATGGGTTGCCAATAAGATTAGAGAACTGAGGGCACAAAAATCAGTATTTATATGAAAACCTTATTTTCATTGCAAGAAGAGTGTAGATTAACTGAAATTTGACCAAAATGAGATAACTCATATTTTGGTCAGATTTCAAAGTTAACCAACACTCTTCAAATGAATCCCACTATACTTATTAAGCAACTCTCCCTCTATGGATAAGGCTGATCAGGCTGCCAGAAGTAGCCTCTTCCCAAGAATGCTCATTGCACAATGTTTTCCATGAGTGTCCAGGACCTCCAGACTGCCAATACTCACAAAGATCTGGCCACCTGCTTGAGGTTATCAGCACACTGAGGGCTGAGAACAGCACATGTCTGAAAGAGTTCTAGAGATTCTTGGATATTTCCTTCCAGTCGAAATATCAGTGCTGCCAAGAAACAGAAAATAAAGTTGTGTTCTGAGAATAGAGCCTGAAATAAAAATAAAAAATAAAAAATTGGAAAAACGAGAGGTGGAAAATCATATCAAAGAAAGTCTTTGGATTATCATATCTTCAACACAATCAGCAGATGGGTTAAAACAAATAGCAAAGTGGCTAACATGCTAAAACCTTTTTTTTTTGAGACCTGAATGTTTTATTGTGAGAAATAACAAAGGAGTTTTCAGTATGAGGAGTTCTTCATATTTATTTACTAAGGGAATAAATAAGCTCAAGCTTAAAAGAGGAAAAAAATAGGGAAGGAAGACATTTAAATATTTGGCAAAGATTGTTTTTCAGAGACCGAAGTGGGAAGAGGAATATAGCCCCTTCAAGTTTGTTACTCAACAATATCGCCAAATCTTTTGGTTCAGTGATGGCTAAAAGTTGAGCATTGGCTTATCTTTCCTAATTCTGGTAGCATTTATAAACTAACTTCACATGCATTGTTAGACTTGGCAAACAATAGCTTTTCATAGTATTCAAGTTGCCCATTGCTTGTTTCCCTCTTCTCAGAAGCAAAGCAGCCAGTAGAGATCTCCTCTCAGGTACTTTTAGGCTCTTCATAACCTTCATTCACCTCTTGAATGTCAACTTTCTTTCTCTCCTTTTCTTTCTTGAGTGATGCCATATTATCCTATATTTTAAAAAAGCCTAATATGCTAAGTGTCCAGTTGTCTGGTCGGCCTTTCAACCAATTCTATCTAATAAAACAGTAATATGCAAATTAACCATCACTCCGCTGCACCATCAGCCACGCCCACCAGCCGATCAGAGTGAGTATGCAAATTAACCCCAAACAAGATCGCTGTAGCCACAGAGAGCAGTTGAGAGGCTTGGGTTTCCCTAGCAATAGAGGAAGCCAAGCTTTTTACACACCCTGGCCAGCCTTGGCCTCCACTCAAGGATACAAAGTTTCAATTATAGAAGATAAATCCCAGGAAAAATGGCAGATGCCATGGAGCTGGAGAGAACAGGCGAGGGTTGCTCCCAGCAACAGAGAAAGCCAAGCTTCCCACCTGCCCTGGCCGGCCTAGGCCTCCACTCAAGGATATAAAGTTTCAATTATAGAAGGTAAACAAATCCAAACAGAAATTGCAGCAGCTATGAGCAAAACTCCGTTCCAGGCTACAAAGTTTCAATTGTAGAAGGTAAATAAATTCCAGATATCAGGGCCTCCGCTTGGGTTGCAGGGTGGTGTAACTGGCCTGCAAACCACCACAGGTCCCTCACCCAGGCCACCTCACATCCCAAGGGAACCCCCATCCTGATCTGGGACACCCTTTAGGGCAAACCAGCTGGCCCCCACTCGTGCACCAGGCCTCTATCCTATCTAATAAAAGAGTAATATGCAAATTAACCATCACTCCACTACAAAGATAGCAGAGCCCATAGCGCCAGGGAGGGGCACATTCCACTCCCAGGCTACAGAGGGAGGAAGGGCTGCAGACAGAATGCTGGGTTGCTGGGCCAGGGGCGTGCTCTGAGCTGCCACCACATGGCTTGGGACACACCCCGGGTCCAGCAGACAGAATCCCAGCTGACAGAAAGTGGGTGCTGGGCTGGGGTGAGCTCTGAGCCACCACAGTGCGACTTGGGACACCCTAAGCAGACAGACACTGGGCTGGAGGCGTGCTCAGAGCCACTGCCACATGACTTGGGACACACCCCCAGCCCAGCAGATAGAAGCCCAGCTGACAGGAAGCGGGGCCACTAGGCTGGAGACATGCCCCCGACAGCCCCCAGCCCAGTGGACAGAAGCCCTGCAGACACAATGCAGGGGGTCCTCCGTGCATGAGCTAAAGAGGAAACACCTTTTCTGAAGGCTCATTGGCTAAGCTGCCTTTCACAGTGTTCTTGGTAACCTGAGTAATAAGAATCTAAGAAGGTGATCTAGGTTTTGTCCACCACACTCCCGGAGGAAAAACTAAGGTCTGCTGATGAAGGGGCTAAGAAATGTCATATCCTACCCTAGCCAGTTTGGCTCAAAGGATAGAGCCTCTGCTCTGATCAAGGTTAGGTTGCAGGCTCCTCCTTGGCTAGGGCTCATGCAGGAGGCAAACAATTGAAGTGTCTCTCTCACATTGATGTTTCTCTTTGTCTTTCCCTCTCTCTTCCAAGCTCTCTAAAAAAAGCAATGGAAACATATCCTCAGGTGGGGGTAAAAAATAAAGAAAAGAAATGTCATATCCTTTGAAAGACACATCTTGAAAGTGCCTAAAGAAAGTTGTCATTTTTTCATGGTGAAGGGATTGGAGTCTGTGTTGAAAACACCTTGGTGGCTGTGACAGTGGCAGCAGCAGTGGGGTGATGGGGCTGGTGCCTTCCCTGATCAGCCCAATCACCTCTTACAGAGGAAGGCCAGATTGTGGCTTAGGCCCACTCCCGTCAGTAAAACATCTCCTGAGGGCTCCCAATCTGTGAGAGGGGGCAGGTTTGGCTAAAGGACACTCCCCCTACCCAGTGCACAAACTTCATGCATCAGGCCTCTAGTAAAAGCATAATATGCTAATGATATGCTAAGTCCACTCAACTGCTCACTCGCTATGATGTGCACTGACCACTGGGGGGAGTCGACTGGTCCATTGACCACCAGGGGCAGTCAACCAGTTGCTTTGATGTGCACTGAGCACCAGGGGGCAGATTTTCCAACTGGTGGGTGAGCTTGCTGCTGGCGTCCGATTGATAGAGACTGAGTGAGATGGGCTGGATATGCCTGGAGCCCTCCCACAGTCCCTCTCTGGCTG
The DNA here is from genome assembly GCA_036971965.1 of Nyctalus aviator. NCBI lineage: Eukaryota > Metazoa > Chordata > Mammalia > Chiroptera > Vespertilionidae > Nyctalus > Nyctalus aviator. The sequence continues at coordinate 100,853,599 of CM072922.1, forward strand.
ACCAACTTCCAGCATCCCTCCCTGGCCCCAATTATGCACCATTGGGGTCCCTGGCCTGCACCCTCTTGCAATCTGGGACCTCTTGGGTGCTGTCAGAGAGCCAGTTTTGGCCCGATCCCACAGGCCAGGTCGAGGGACCCTACTGGTGCACAAATTCGTGTACCGGGCCTCTAATCTTTACATAAAAACCTAAGCGACTATTATGGTGGAACTACTAGAACGATCAGTTGCTATGATGAAAACTGACCATAGGGAGCAGACACTCAACAAAGGTGCTGCCCTCTGGTGGTCAGTGCGCTCCCACAAGGGACACACCACTCAGCCAGAACCTAGGCTCATGGCTGAAAAGCACAGCGGCGATGGCGGGAGCCTCTCCCACCTCCGCAGCAACACTATGGCACAGCAAGCAAACAGGCAGTAAGGAGCGAGAGGGCACTGAGGAATTCCCCCCACCCCTAGTGCACAAATTGTGCACTGGGCCTCTAGTCCTTAATATTAGGAATTTGGCTACTAGTTCTACCTTTGCCTCAATAATATTTGAGTCTAGTAGAACTTTATTGAGATTATTTAATTTTTCTGATGATTCTTGACTCCTTTTTTAGCAAGAGCATGTCTACAGAATGTTTTCACATGCCCATTATCTGAAGCACCTAATCAGAATCCTGCTTTGCCTCTGCAAACTGGTACAGATTCAAGTAACAGCTTCTGTTTGTATAAACAGCACATTCCTTATCGTTAATCTTTAAGCATTTGTGTTATTTACCATGGGCATCTTCATAGTTTTCATCCTTTACATATTGATTTTCTTTCTTAAGAATTTTAAACATTTTTTTCATCTGTGATGCCAAGCTGGTGATGGCTGCAGGAATCTCCCACTTAGTCTGGGGGCATCTCCGCTGTAGGCTGCCAAACTCACAACTACATAGAAATGGGCACTAAGCAATGAGTGACAGCTTCTCCCACCAGCTAGACGCATCTATGTCCATTAAAATTCTTATTCTTCTGTTCATACTGTCATTTGCTATCTGGATTTCACAGCCTATTTGTATAACACTGTTTTATAATTCACATAAGCCTTTTGATACTTCTGTAAAGTTTCACTGGTCATTCTCAATTGAAAAAGAGGTTTGATTGCCAAGACCGGTTTGGCTCAGTGGATAGAGCGTCAGCCTGTGCACTTGAAGGGTCCCAGGTTCGATTCCGGTCAAGGGCATGTACCTTGGTTGCAGGCACATCCCCAGTAGGGGGCGTGCAAGAGGCAGCTGATTGATGACTCTCTGTTTCTCATAGATATTTCTAACTCTCTATCTCTCTCCCTTCCTCTCTGTAAAAAATCATTAAAATATATTTTAAAAAAAGAAAAAGGTTTGATTGAGAATGAAGTTCCAGAGCCCTGTTACAATCTTGAATGTAGTCTCTGTAATTTCCTTCCTTTAGGTAGCATGCAGCTCTAGTTGAATATAATATATTTAGATCTTGTGTTAACTAAAATTTTTATTGGTAGTTCATCTCAGGATAAAATCTCACAACAGGAAATGAACCTAAAGCAGTCATATGATAGTGCAAAAGATTAAAATTTAAAAGCTATCAAGACTACATTATAAAATTTCAAAAGCCTCCTAATATTTAAAATCAAAAAAGGAGGAAAATAGAAGAATAGCATATAAGGAAAAATATCCTGTAAGTAAATTACATCTAGAAAATTTGTACTTTAGAAAATTATTTGTAATGCTATCAGCAAGACACCCATGAAAAACACACATGGTCTCAAAGCAAGCCAGAGGAAAATCATTTGGGCAAAAAATGAAAAAGAATCCCAAGTAAAATTTATAGAAAATATTCCTTTATTAACTTTTGGTAGAGAATATGTTTGTATATTTTCAGAAAACAACTCTGAGACCATGTGAATTCTGTAACAGAGAGGAAGTGATAGGACTACTCCAACCATGAAGACAGAAGGGAAACAGTCCAGATATGGAAGACACTAACATCACCTTGCCATAAAAGCAGTCAGCAGCTGTGTTGGACCTGCATTACCTCCATTAGTCCACCATCCAGAACTGAAATGTCATTGCTGACATGTACACATAAGGAACTGTTTGACATTAAAATTGGGTCTCAAGAACTGTTGGCCCAGAAAGAAACTCACTACAGACTGATTCATATAACTTTCAGCATAACGATTATCGCTTGTCTCATTTTTGATTCCTATAAGTATGTTCCCATCAGGACATGAAAATATAGGAGAAATGAACAATAAAGACTGATGAACAAGAACAGACCAAGAAAGCCCACTGTATGGGAGAACATATTTGCAAATGTTACCATGAATAAAGGTTTAATCTCCAACATCTATAAACAGCTTATACAACTAAATAAAAGGAAGATGAATGATCCAATTAAAAAATGGGCAATGGACCTAAATAGAATATTTTCAAAAGAAGACAGAAGGAAGGCCAAAAGGCACATGAAAACATGCTCAAAGTCACTAATTATCCGAGAGATGCAAATCAAAACAACAATGCAGTACTATCTTACACCTGTCAGAATGGCCAACATCAAGAAATCAACAAACGACAAGTGTTGGCGAGGTTGCGGAGAAAAAGGAACCCTCGTGCACTGCTGGTGGGAATGCAGACTGGTGCAACCACTGTGGAGAACAGTGTGGAGTTTCCTCAAAAAACTGAAAATGGAACTCCCATTTGACCCAGTAATCCCAGGGATATATACTCCTAGGAATATATCCCAAGAAACTAGAAACACCAATCAGAAAAGATATATGCACCGCTATGTTCATAGCAGCACAATCTACAATAGCTAGAATTTGGAACAGCCTCGGTGCCCATCAGCAGATGATTGGATCAAAAAACTATAGTACATCTACACAATAGAATACTATGCTGCCATAAAAAAGAAGGAATTCTCATCATTTGCAGCAACCTGGATGGAATTGGAGAACATCATGCTGAGTGACATAAGCCAGTCAATGAAAGAGAAACACCACATGACCTCACTCATTTATGGATAATAAAAAAACATTATAAACTGATGAACCAAAAGATAGATATAGAGAGAGTAAAGCAACAAGTAGACTGTCAAATTACAGCAGGTAGGGTAGGGAGATCTGGGGGAAATAACAGATCAACCGAAGGACTTGTATACATGCATATAAGTACAACCAATGGACACAAAACTCTGGGGGGGAAAGGTATGTATGGGAGGGGGAGGGGCTCAACGTTAAAATATGTACACAGATAATAATTTAATAAAAAATAATAAAATAAAAATAAAATAAATAAATAAAAAAGAACAGACCCAGAGATAAGGAACCATGGGTCAGACTGTTGGACCTCAGAGGGAGGGTGGGGATAAAAGGGACAGATCAACCAAAGGACTTATGTGCATACATATGAGCCTAACCAATGGTCAAGGACAATAGGGGAATGGGGGCATAAGTGGGGAGGGTGGGGGATTGGAATGGGGGTTGAGGACAAATATGTGATACCTTAATCAATAAAGAAATTTAAGAAAAAGATATTTAGATATTCATTTCTACTTCCTGCAGGCTCCAGTTGTGGCTCTGCAAACTGCCCATTTTTTACAGCTCTGAGATAGTGGGCTGTGGATTGAAGTTGGGGAGGGGCAGGAAGAGGATGAGACATGGCCCTCTCCGTCTGCTTACTACCCTTGTTTTTGCTTCTGTTGGCTGAGTGAAAAACAAGAGTTTGCACTATCAGGAGACAGGACCTTGGCATAATTGGTCACCCAGTGCAGAGGCACAGCTAGGCTAAAACCTTTTTAATAAGATGCCTCAAACTTACCTAACCCCCTCCACTCCCGGTATCTATCACACAGATAATACGTGCCTTGCAGATTACCAGATAAACTACATATAAACATTCTTAACCTTCTATTATTAGATGCTCTATTTATCATAATTCATAATTCCATTTTTAGAGAGTTCCCCAAATGGGGCAAGGACAATCATACCAACAAGGAGATTCTGGCAAAAAAAAAAAAAAGCACTAATATTCAGATTTGGTTATCAGTATAACAACCATTCAGAATCATATTTTTTCCTACGCCTAAGTTTTCAGAAGAATTTCCATGCTTGCCCTAGCTGGTTTGGCTTAGTAGTGGTTAGGGCATTCGCTTGTAGACTTGAAGGTCCTGGGGTTGATTCCAGTCAAGGACACATACCTTGGTTGCAGACACAATTCCTAGCCCTGTCGGGAGATAACCAATCAATGTGTGTCTCTCATATCAATGTTTCTCTCACTCTCTGTCTTTTCTTCCCTTCTACTTTCTCTAAAAATCAATGAAAAATATCCTCAGGTAACAATTAACAAAACAAAAACAAAAAATTTTCATGCTGAAATATTATGAGAAAGTGCAAGTCCAGAACTTGTGATATTGGGAATAAAATAACTTTATTTTTTTGCCATGATGTCCTAGATGTGTCAATATTTTACCAATTTTGCCAGAAAATTATATACAAATCTGAATACCAAAATGGCAATGAGTGGTCAACAAAATAATTCATTTATACAAAAAAAGCTCAAAAAGAAAACATGGGAAAATTAGGGATGCAACTTTGGCACTAAAGAGTAAAATTTCAGAAAATAGTTTCTATATTTTATTTCTAATGAATTTCATTTATTCTCTTCTTTATCCTGTATATCTCTGGGCTACTTCCCTTCATCCTGACTCACCTTACCAAAAATCCTCAAGTCTTTCCTCATCTATTTTAGCCTGATTACAAGGAACCCTTTTAAAGCCTTTTCTGGGCCTGACACTATTGCATAAGCAAGGACCCTAATATCCATTCTGAAAAGTACTAGGCAGAAACTAGAAATGGGGTGAAGGATGGTAGCATCTTTCGTAAAACATAACCAGTCATTTCTGAGGTCAAATCTAGCCTAAGAATTATGTTTCTATTTATTTTTTTTTAAAAATTTCTCTAGAAATATTTAAATCCCTATTTTTATTTATTTTTTATTTTTTAATTTATTTATTGATTAAGGTATTACATATGTGTCCTCATTCCTCCACCCCTTCATATGTTCCAATTTAAAAAACCAACACTGGCGCTAACCAATTTCGTTCAGTGGATAGAAAGTTGGCCCGCAGACTAAAGGGTTCCATGTTCGACTCAATCAGGGGCATATGACTTGGTTGAAAGCTAGATTCCCCAGTAGGGGGCATGAAAGAGGCATCTGATAGATGCCTCATCATTGATGTTTCTATTGCTCTCCCCCTGAAATCAATAAAAATAAAAAAAACATAAAATAAATTAAAGCAAATGTAGCAAAGTATTTAAAAATAAAATAAAAAACCAACACTGAAAAGAAAAAAAACCTTTGTAGAACACTCACTTGAATTTAAGCATTTCATAAGTTGTTTGCTCTTTTTCCAGAAATATAGGCAAAATGTGCATTCTCTAACAAGAAGAGAAATATATGTCTTACCTTGGACATAGATAGCATATTCACATAGCCCCTGGGTCTCCTGAAGCTGCTGTTTGATAATAGCCTGAAAGATGAAGAAAAATACTTTTGAAGAATGGTTAAATGCCTTCAAGGATTTTTAAGAAAGGGTAGATATGAACAAGGAGCAGATGTAAGAATCCAGAATAATTACTAATAAAGTAGTTAATTCAGATGTTTAAAAAATCTCTCTTGATGGCCACGTATTCTACAATAGGGGCTGGCAAATTATAGCCCACAGTCCAAATCTAACCTGTATAGCCTATTTTTGAACACCTCTCATAGTTTTAAAGCTCTCGTTAAAAAAAAATAAAACAGGAGAAAAGATGGTGGCGGAATAGATGGATGTATCCTGAGCCTTGTCCTGGAGCAGGTGGAGGGAGCAGCTGAAACAAGAGGAATTCAGCCCGAATTTGATGAGGAGACACAGCTGGTGAGATAGTTTGCACCCAGGAAGGGCAGAAGTCCCAGGAAAAAAGCCCAAACCCGTCCAAGGAACAGAAGCTATACAAGCAGCCTCCCCCTACAGCCAGAGGAGGCAACACTGCTGCAAACAGCACCCACCAGAGGAACTGCTGCCGACTGAGAAGCAGCTGCTATCATAACGGCCCAAGGAGCAACTGCAGCCAGAGAAGCTACAGCCACCCAAAGGAGTAGCCTCTGCACAGCTCAACATCTAGATAAGTCAGTGAGATCAAAAGTGGGTAAACAAAGATGCCACCAAAGGAAAGAAAAAGGAGGAAATGCCAGAAAAGCTGGTAAGTGAAACAGAGGTATGCAACATGTCAGAAAAAGAATTCAAATAAGGGTCATAGAGTTCATAAATCGGATGGAATAAAAAATTAACACCTTATGCAAGAGTCAAGAAGAAATGGATGAAAAAATCAACAACTTATATAAGAATCAAGAAGAAATGAAGAGTAATATAGCTGCAATAAAAAACACCATGGAAAGTTTCAACAGTAGACTAGGAGAAGCGTAGGACCAAATTAGTGAACTAGAAGACAGGGAAACACATCCAAAATGAATTGGAAATGGAGAAAAAAAATTAAAAGACATGAGGCAAGCCTTATGGAGCTATGGGACAACATGAAACAAAGCAACATACGAATAATAGAGGTACCAGAACAACAGGAAGAAGAACAGGTTTAAAAAAAACTATTTGAAGAAATAATGTCAGAAAATTTCCCTGATGTGGAAGAAAAAAAAAAAAAAATCATACAAGCTAAGAGAGTCCTAAACAGAATGAAACCAAAAAGACCCACACCAAGACACATCATAATTACTATGGCGAATACTCAGGACAAAGAGAGAATCTTAAAGGCTTTAAGAGAAAGACAGAAAGTTACATATAAGGGAACTCCCATTAGATTATCAAATGATTTCTCAACTGAAACATCAGGCCAGAAAAAAAAAATTGAAGGAAATCTACAAAATGATGCAAACCAAGGGACAGACTCCAAGAATACTCTATCCAGCAAAGTTATCATTTGAAATTGAAGGGCAAATAAGGAGCTTCACAGACAAAAACATGCTAAGTGAGTTTATCACAACCAAGCCAGCAATGCAAGAAATGCTAAAGGGACTGGTGTAAAAAGGTAGGAAGGAACACAGTTTCAAAAAATAAAAATGGCTACAAACAAGTACCTTTTAATAATAACTTTAAATGTAAACGGACTAAATGCTCCACTCAAAAGACATCAAGTGGCTGAATGGATAAACACACACACACACACACACACACACACACACAAAAAGAAAAAAAAACGAAAAAAAAAAAAAACACCCATATATATGCTGTCTACAAGAGACCCACCTCAGAAAAAAGGACTCATACAGATTGAAAGTGAAGGGATGGAAAAACATCTTTCAGGCAACTGGAAATGGAAGAAAAAAAAAAAAAAACAGAAAAAAAAACCTGGGATAGCAGTACTTATTTCTGACAAAATAGACCTCAAAGTAAAGGCCATAACAAAAAGATAAGAAAGGCCACTTCATAATAATAAAGGGATCGATACAACAAGAGGATATAACCCTGATAAACATATATGCACCCAATTCAGGAGCACCCCAAATACATAAAAAATCTCCTGGAAAATATCAAGGGTGAAAACAACAATACAATGATAGTAGGAGACTTTAATACACCACTGACATCACTGGATAAATCAACTAAACAAAAAATCAGCAAAGAAACGGCAATTCTAAATGATTCACTAGGTCAGATGGACTTAATTGACATCTTCAGAGCATTTCACCCCAAAGCCTCAGAATATACATTCTTCTCAAGTAGACATGGGACATTTTCAAAAATGGACCACATATTGAGTCATAAACAAAGTCTCCCCAAATTCAAAAAGACTGAAATCATATCAATCATTTTCTCAGAGCACAATGGCATAATATTAGAAATAAACTATAATAAAAACACTCCAAAAAATTCAAACACTTGGAAGCTGAATAGCATGCAATTAAACAATGATTGGGTTAACAATGATATCAAAGAAAAAATTTAAAAATTCCTGGAGACTAATAACAATAAAAACACAACAATACAAATACTATGAGATGCAATGAAAGCAGTTCAGAGTGGAAAATGTATAGCTCTAAAGGACTACCTCAAAAAAACAAGAAAAAAGGGTAATAAATAATCTAACTCAACAGCTCAAAGAATTAGAAAGAGAGCAACAAGTAAAGCCCACAGTGAGCAAAAGGAGGGAAATAATAAAGATCAGAGCAGAAAAGAATGACAGAGACAAAAAAAAAAATCAAAGATCAATAAAACCAAGAGCTGGTTCTTTGAAAGGATAAACAAGATTGATGAACCTCTAGCTAGGCTAACGGAAAAGCAAAGAGAGAGGACCTGAATAAACAAAATCAGAAATGAAAGAGGTGAAATAACAACAAATCCCACAGAAATACAAAGGCTTATTTAAAAAAAAATACTATGAACAACTCTATTCTAACAAACTAGACAACCTGGGGAAAATGGACACATTCCTGGAAAAATACAACCTTCCAAAACTTAATCAAGAAGATACTAAAAAATCTCAATAGGCAGTCATTGAAATTGAAGCAGTCATCAAAAAGCTTCCAGCGAACAAAAGGCCTGGGCTAGATGGCTTCACAGGGGAGTTTTACCAAACATTCAAGGAAGAACTAAAACCTGTCCTCAGACTATTCCAGAATATTCAAGAGGAAGGAACACTTCCAAGCTCCTTCTATGAAGCCAGCATCACCCTTATACCAAAACCAGATAAAGACAACACAATGAAAGAGAATTACAGGCCAATATCCCTCATGAACATACATGCCAAAATCCTCAACAAAATTCTAGCAAATCTGATCCAGCAATACATCAGAAAGACCATACACATGGCCAAGTAGAATTTATCCTGAGGATGCAAGGATGGTACAATATTCACAAATCATTAAATGTGATACATCACATAAACAAATTGAGAGATAAAAATATCATAGTCATATCAATTGATGCAGAAAAAGCATTTAACAAAATCCAATACACTTTCTTGATTAAAAACTCTTAGCAAAGTAGGAATAGAAGGATCATTCGCAAACATACTAAAAGCCATATATGACAAACCCACAGCCAACATCATACTCAATGGGAAAAAGTAAAACTGTTTCCCTTAAGAACAGGAACAAGACAAGAATGCCCACTCTCACCACTCCTGTTTGACATAGTACTGAAAGTACTAGCCAAAACATACTCAGGAAGATTCTAAAAATCTGAAAGTACTAGCAATAGCAATCAGACATGAAGAAGAAATAAAAGGCATCCAAATTGGAAAAGAAAAAGTAAAACTGTCCTTATTTGCAGATAATATAATACTGTACATAAAAAAACCCTAAAGACTCCATCAAAAAATTACTAGACTTAATAAGTGAATTTGGTAGAGTAGCAGGATACAAAATAAATGCCAAGAAATCTATAGCATTTCTATACACCAATAATAAAATTACAGAAAGAGAGCCTATAAAAGCAATCCCATTTACCATCACACAAAAAAAGTTAAGATACCTAGGAATAAACTTAACTAATGAGGTAAAAGACCTATATGCAGAAAACTACACAACACTGAAAAAATAGATAGGGAAAGACATAAACAGGTGGAAGAACATATCCTGTTGATGTATTGGCAGAATCAACATCATCAAAATGTCCATAATACCCAAAGCAATCTAAAAATTCAATGCACTTCCCATTAAAATACCAACAGCATATTTCACAGACCTAGAAAGAACTCTCCAAAAAAAATTCATTTGGAATTAAAAAAAAAGACCCCCAAATTTCTCAGCAATCCTGAGAAAGAAAAACAAACCAGGAGGGATCTCAATACCAGATATCAAGCTATATTACAAAGCCACTGTTCTCAAAACTAACCTGGTACTGGCACAGAAGAGACAAATACATCAATGGAATAAAATAGAGAACCCCTAAATTGATCCAAATCAATTAATATTTGACAAAGGAGGCATGAACATACAATGGAGTCAAGACAGTCACTTCAATAAATGGTGTTGGGAAAATTGGACAGATACATGCAAAAAAATGAAATTAGAACACCAACTTACATCATACACAAAAAATAACAAAATGGATACAGGACTTAAACATAAGAAGGGAAACCATAAAAATACTAGAGGAATCTTTAGAAAGAAAAATCTCTGACATATGCCTAAAGAACTTCTTCACTGATACTGCTCCTAAGGAAATAGAAGCTAAAGAGAAAATAAACAAATGGGACTACATCAAAATAAAAAGCTTTTGTACAGCAAAGGAAATCATCAATAAAACAACAAGAAAGCCCACAACATGGGAGAACATATTTGCCAATGATATCAACAATAATGGTTTAATCTCCAACATTTTCAGGGAACTAATGCAGCTTAACAAAAAGAGGATAAACAACCCAATCAAAAAATGGGCAACTGATCTAAATAGATACTTTTCCAAAGGAGACAGAAGGAAGGCCAAGAGACATATGAAAACCTCCTCCAAGTTTCTAATCATCAGAGAGATACAAATTAAAACAACAATGTGCTACTATCTCACACCTGTCAGAATGGCTATTATCCACAAGTCAACAAATGACAAGTGCTAGCGAAGATGCAGAGAAAGAGGAACCCTTGTGCACTGCTGGTGGGAATGCAGAATGGTGCAGCCACTGTGAACAGTATGGAGTTTCCTCAAAAAACTAAAAATGGAAATCCCATTTGACCCAGTGATCCCACTTCTAGGAATATATCCCAAAAAAACTAGAAACACCAATCAGAAAGGATATATGCACCCCTATGTTCATAGCAGCACAATTCACTATAGCTAAGATTTGGAAACAGCCTAAGTGCCCATCAGCAGATGAGTGGATTAAAAAACTGTGGTACATCTACACAATGGAATTCTATGCTGCGTTAAAAAAGAGGGAGCTCTTACCATTTGCAACAACATGGATGGAGATGGAGAACATTATGCTAAGTGAAATAAGTCAGGCAGAGAAAGATAAACATCACATGATCTCACTCATTTGTGGAATATAATGAACAACATAAACTGATGAAAATAAAAATAGATCCAGAGACAGAGAAACATCAATGAGAACGTCAAACCTCAGGGAAGAAATTGTGAGGTAATCAGAAACCCAAGAATGCTTGATAACATCTTTCTAGCAATGCTAGCAATCATCAGCTGTACAGTAATATTACCTGGGGCAAATGGGGAAGTATTTTGTACTTATGCTCCTGATCCTTCATGGGTAAGACCCCTTACATGGGCTGATCCCCTGCCTAATGTAGTTATCAATAATACCAAATACCTTGGTCATCCAGGAGGACCACAGGTGGGGCAAGAAAGCTTCCCTTCTGTATGACACAAAATCAAAACACTGCCCCTTTGTATGTAAAATTAAAGAGAGGTTTCTGGCTTATGTGGACACCAAAGAAAGGGTGTCACTACTATCACTACTAGCCCCTTGGAGAGGGCCAGAAAATGTAACTAAGACCTGTTCCATAGAAAAGGAAATGGACAGCCAGTATGAAATGGAATTGCCATGGCCTAGAACAAAGAATATCCTTACATGATATTATTCTACAAGGTCATTAAAATTTTTCCCAGATTTGTGTTATCTCAATTACTTATAATAGTATCGCACACCCCTGGGGATAAATAAAAAAATCATCTTTTTGGTGCTTCTCTCTTGATATTTTAGAATTACAACAGGATAATATACAATTATCCCAAGCAAACTTACGAATTAACTTTTTTTAAAAATATATTTTATTGATTTTTTACAGAGAGGAAGAGTGAGGGATAGAGAGTTAGAAATATCAATGAGAGAGAATCATCAATCAGCTGCCTCTTGCACACCCCCTACTGGGGATGTGCTCGCAACCAAGGTACATGCCCTTGACTGGAATCGAACCTGGGACCTTTCAGTCTGCAGGCCGACACTCTATCCACTGAGCCAAACCAGTTTTGGCCGGATTAACTCTTTGAATGTCTGGCAGCAATTTAAAAGGACATGAAAGGATTTAATCCCTTCATTGTGTAGGCCACCTGGGAAGGCACATGAGCATTATATATTGCTCCCTCTTGCCCTTTTGGCCAAGAGGGAACCTCTTCTCACAATCCAATTCCCCACAGCTATTGCCTGAGCTTTTTGTTCATGTTGAAGCCTTGTGATGACTGGTACCATGGATCTGTCTCTCACCCAGTGGGGCAAGCTGGGCCCTCCCTGGAGAAAAAACCTGGGTTCCCCAAGATATGTGATCAATAAAAAATCATCTTTTTGGTGCTTGGAGACAAAGGTAACACATCTCTTGTTAGGTGAGAGGATCACAAGGTAGGAGCTGGGTGTGGAGGCCATGGGGGCATAGGTTACCAAGGAGACAGACTGAACCTCACATCACCCTGTTTGGCCCCAGAGGATGGCTGGTTAGCCAGAGACGGGTAAGATTCCGCAGGGAAGGAACAACCTAAGACAGGCATAGTCAAAGAGGGACCATCAGTAGAGAACTTGGGGGGTCAACTGAGGTGGGGCACAGACCTTCACCCCCCCCCAATTCTGCAGGGGCCTGAACCCTCATCTCTGCTAGGAGAGGTCTCCTGCCCCCATGGCTGCTAAGCTTCCCATGCCCAGCTCAAATTGGGACCCAAGTAACAGACAACTTGGCCGACAGCAGCTGCCCTCTCACTGCAACAAAACTTATTTGAGTTGTCTTGTACCCATGGTGTGAGGAAGTGGGTTTTGATATCTAAACCCAGCTTGGCACCAGGAATGCTCAGGGACTACTCAAGAAGGCAAATAATCCTTTCCACTAATATTTACAGGGTAAAATAAGAGTGTTCTTTGAGTATTAAATTTGACAGTAAAATAGTAGTCAAATTTTCAGGCTAATTTAAATTGGCTAATTGAAATAAGGAAATATTCTAGAAAAATTCATTGTACTAGACTAAAAGCTGTCCTTAAAGTGTTAACTAAAATTTTTATTGGTAGTTCATGTTGTGATAAAATTGCACAACAGGAAATGAACCTAAAGCAGTCATATTATAGTGCAAAAAATTAAAATTTAAAAGCTATCAAGACTACATTATAAAATTTTCAAAAGCCTCCTAATATTTAAATCAAAAAAGGAGGAAAATAGAAGAATAGCATATAAGGAAAAATATCCTGTTAGTAAATTACATCTAGAAAATTTGTACTTTAGAAAATTATTTGTAATGCTAACAGCAAGACACCCATGAAAAACACACATGGTGTCAAAACAAGCCAGAGGAAAATCATTTGAGCAAAAAATGAAAAAAGGATCCCAAGTAAAATTTATAGAAAATATTCCTTTATTAACTTTTGGTAGAGAATATGTTTGTATATTTTCAGAATATAACTCCGAGATCATATGGATTTCTGCAACAGAGAGGAATTGACAGGACTACAGAATAGCCATGAAGAAAGAAGAGAAGCAGTCCAGATATGGAAGACACTGACATCACCTTGCCATAATAGCAGTCAGCAGCTGTGTGTCACTGCAGGTTGTCCAGGACCAAACCAGAGAGAGTTGGACCTGTATTACCTCCATTTGTCCACTATCCAGAACTGAAATATAATTGCTGACATATACACATAAGGATCTGTATGACATTGAAATTGGGTCTCAAAAGAACTGTTGGCCCAGAAAGAAACTCACTACAGACTGATTCAGATGCCTTTCAGCATGAGCATTATTGCTTGTCTTATTTTCGATTCTTATATTTCTAGTAGGACATGATCTCACTCATCTAGGGGAAATGATGAACAACATAGCCTGATGAACAAGAAAAGACTCAGAGATAAGGAGCCATGGGTCAGACTGTTGGACCTCAGAGGGACGGTGGGGATAAAAGGGACAGATCAACCAAAGGACTTTTGTGCATATATATGAGCCTAACCAGTGGTCAAGGACAATAAGGGGAATGGGGGCATGAGTGGGGAGGGGTTGGGGATTGTAATGGGGGGGTTGAGGACAAATATGTGATACCTTAATCAATAAAGAAATGAAAAAATAAATAAATGGAGAGAGAGAGAGAGAGAGAGAGAGAGAGAGAGAGAGAGAGAGAATTTAAGCTTATGAGACAGAGACTATTTGTACCTGCAAAGCCTAAAATAGTTGCCATCTGGTCCCTTAAAGAAAAAGTTTGCTAACTCTACCTAAAACCTATCTAGTTAAGCTAAGAAAAACAACAACAACAACAAAAAAAAAAAACAACCTCTGATGAGCAAAATATAGGCTCCGCTTTCTACTGTGGTGGGCTAAGCCCCAGGTGCTATGGGAGCTCAGAGGGCAAGCACCTGATTCTAACTTTGAGAGCCAGATAAAACCTTTCCAGAGTAAACAGTTTCAAATCCTATGTTGGCAGGAGGTGGAAAATATGAGGTGGCCAGGAAAGTCAGAGAGAAAGTTTTCAAATGCCATGCTAAAAAGGCTGAGAACAATGGGGAAATATTAAAAAGTCTTAAGCAGTAAGTAACCTGATTCTATTTGCTCTATTAAAAAAAAAAAAATTGTGGGGAGCTTTGTTGAAAATAGTTGGGAAGGGTGCAAGAATAGAGGCAAAGTTGGTATAAGAACACTTTTGCTAATTTAAATTAAAATGAAGGGGATTAACTAAGGCATGGAAAGGATAAAGAAGCAATTTCAAGAGACAATAAGAGAAGGAGCACCAGAACTTGATGGTTACCTATATTATATTAGGGAAAGTGGGTCAGGATATTCTCACATAGACAGCTGGGTGAATGGTAGTAACTATCCTTGAGATATGGAACAGGAGAATAAATAGGTTTGGAAGGAAGCCAATAAATTCAGCCACAGAAAAGATAAATTTGAAATGACTGAAATATTCAGTAAGTATCACATTAGTCTGGAGATCAGGAGGAAGTATGTGAAATGAGCAGAGAAAGGGGTCAGTCCCAACTCTTAAAAAATAAGCAGAGAAAAAAAAGTCAAAAGAGGAAACAGAGAAAGTTGTTAAAAAAGAAAAAAAAAGAAAGAAAAAGGGAAACAAAAAGAAGATAATTATCACAGAAGGAAAGAAAGAAACCTTTCAAGATTCAGACTGATACTAAACATTGCTAGGTCTGTGCATTGCCATAGATATAAAAACTACAGGTATAAATTAAAAACCACAACCTTAGGAACATTACGAATCTCTGAATGCCAAAAAAGACAATACCAAGGATGTATTTTGCATGTTAATACTATTGTCTGCCAGCAAGTATGTAACATATAGTATGTGATAAACATACACACAGTTTAGAGGGGGAAAAATACAGATGGATTTTGAATATAACCAACAAATGATGATCAAGCTCACCAGAATAAGAGAATTATAAAATAAAACTAAATAAAATACCACTTTTCACCTATCCAGAGATCAAAAAGTAAAAAATACTATGCTGGTTGAACATCTGCCCTCCATTGTGAGATTAACAAGTCCCAGATAATGAATGCCCCTTCATCTGGTCTTGAAATGAGAAGACACATGGAACATAACTGAACCTGACCCACAACTTGTAGTCAAACC
Source organism: Nyctalus aviator (assembly GCA_036971965.1). Classification (NCBI taxonomy): domain Eukaryota; kingdom Metazoa; phylum Chordata; class Mammalia; order Chiroptera; family Vespertilionidae; genus Nyctalus; species Nyctalus aviator. Next base: position 100,869,160 of record CM072922.1, read on the forward strand.
CAGCCAACCCATAGCCAATATGAAGGCCCATGAGCAATAAATAGACATCTGTTGTTGGAGACCACTGGAATTGAAGTTGTTTCTAAAATAGCATTATCATAGCAAAGGCTAACAAATACACCAAGTATGGGAAAACAGCAATTCATACATTATTAGTGGGACAGATACAATGTGTGAAAGACACTGTCAGCCGCCTAACCAAAGTCTGCCTATCATTTCAATCTCTCACCTTGCATGCTTCATAATCCTTCCGGATATAGTGGAGATGTATCAACCAATTCCGCTTCTCCAAAATAGGAAACTCTGGAGCTGGGCAGCATATTTTGACAAAACAAACAACATAGTTAATTGTAAGATTTTCTCTTTTATCACACTGCCTCACATATAAACTAACCACAAACATTTTACAATATAACATTAAATTCTTCATGCTGCTGTCCCTAACACAGTGCATCAAAAATGTAAATACTATTAAACTAAGAGATACAAGTCCTACTAACACAAATTAAATATGTTTCTTTTACTTTTTGTAGCTTATATTAGTTTTTCAAATAAGTTGGCCTGAAAGAAAATAAAATCATTGTTTGTCCCTTCTCCTCTCTCACTCTCCCTAGATATGGAAGGTAAATATGAAGACTTTCTAAAAGATATTTCAGGAATGTTATTATATACTAAAGGCCTGGTACATGAAAATCCATGCACTCAGGAGGGGATTCCCTCAGTCCAGCCTGTGCCCTTTTGCAGTCCAGGACCCCTCAGGGGATGTCCACCTGCTGGCATAGGTGTGGAAACAAGCAAACTACTGGATATAGAGTTCAAAATCATAGTTATAAGGTTACTCAAGAATCTTCTAGAAACCTCTGAGGAACTTAGTGAGACCTTCAAGGATCTTAGTGAGAATGCCAAAAAAATGGAAAAGAATCAGTCAGAAATTAAGCATACAATGACTAAAATGAAGAATAATATACAAAGATTCAACAGTAGACTAGAGCAGTGTTTCCCAAACTTCTCTCATGATGAGAATCACCTGGTGGAGTTGTTAAAATACAGATTCCTGAATCCCAACTAAGAAGTGCTAAACTAGAATTTTGGGGAATATATAGGTAAAATTGTATACTAGAGCACTAAGTTAAGTATACAATTTTATCTATATGTTCCCAAAAATTCTAGTTTAGCACTTTAGTTGGGATTCAGGAATCTGTATTTTAACAACTTCACCAAGTGATTCTCATCATGAGAGAAATTTGGGAAACACTGGACTAGAGGACCCCAAGAATCAAGTCAAAAATTTGAAATATGAGAAAGCAAAAAACACCCAACCGAAAGAGCAAAAAGAAAAAATACTTTTCAGCATTTCATGTAATTCTGGTTTGGTAGTGATGAACTCCTTTAGCTTTTTTTTTATTTGTGAAGCTCTTTATCTGACTTTCAATTCTGAGTGATAGCTTTGCTGAGTAGAGTAATCTTGGTTGTAGGTTCTTGCTATTCATCACTTTGACTATTTCTTGCCATTCCCATCTGGCCTGCATAGTTTCTGTTGAGAAATCAGCTGACAATCCTATGGGTGTTCTTTTATAGGTAACTAACTGCTTTGCTCTTGCTGCTTTTAATATTCTGTCTTTGTCTTTTGCTCTTGGAATTTTAATTTTAATTATGATGAATAGTAAGAACCTACAGCCAAAAATACTCTACCCAGCAAAGCTACCTAACTAGTGAATCTAAAACCAAGGGAATTAAAAAAAAAAAATCTGATGAACAATATTAATTGGTGAATATAATAGAATCAGAGGTATAGAAGGGGAGTGAACCGACGATTCTTGGGGGAAAAGGGAGTGGGGGGTGTGGGAAGAGATTGAACATAAACTGTGCACCTATGGATGAGGACAATTGGGGGTGAGGAAAGGGCAGAGGGCGGGGTGGGAACCTGGTGGAAGGGAGCAATGGAGGGGGAAAAGTGAGGAACATTTGTAATAATATGAACAATAAAGATTTATTTTAAAAAATAAAAAAATTAAAATTAAATACCAATAACATATTTCACAGACCTAGAAAAAACTCTCCAAAAATTCATCTGGAACAACAACAAAAAAAGACCCCGGATAGTCACAGCAATCCTGCGAAAGAAAAATAAAGTAGTAGGGATCTCAATACCAGATATCAAGATGTATTACAAAGCCACTGTTCTCAAAACAGCCTGGAACTGGCACAAGAACAGGCATATAAATCAATGGAATAGAATAGAGAACCCAAAAATCGATCGAAATCCCTATGCTCAATTAACATTTGACCAAGGAGGCATGAACATACAATGGAGTCATGACAGTCTCTTCAATAAATGGTATAGGAAAAATTGGACAGATACATGCAAAAATGTGTAACTAGAACACCAACTTATACCACACACAAAAATTAACTCAAAATGGATACAGGACTTAAACATAAGAAGGGAAATCATACAAATACTAGAGGAATCTAAAGAAAGAAAAATCTCTGTCATATGCCAAAAGAACTTCTTCACTAATACTGCCCCTAGGGCAATGGAAGCTAAAGAGAAAATAAACAAATGGGCCTACATCAAAATACAATGCTTTTTTACAGCAAAAGAAACCATTAACAAAACAACAAGAAAGCCCACTGTATGCAAGAACATATTTTCAAATGTTATCACTGATAAAGGTTTAATGTCCAACATCTATAGACAGCTTATACAACTAATAAAAGGAAGATAAATGATCCAATTAAAAAATGGGCAATGGACCTAAATAGAATATTTTCAAAAGAAGACAGAAGGAAGGCCAAGAGGCACATGAAAACATGCTCAAAGTCACTAATCATCAGAGATGCAAATCAAAACAACAAAGCGGTACCATCTCACACCTGTCAGAATGGCTAACATCAACAAATAACAAATGACAAGTGCTGGCGAGAATGCGGAGAAAAAGGAACCCCCCATGCACGGCCGGTGGGAATGCAGACTGGTGCAACCACTGTGGAGAGCAATATGGAGCTTCCTCAAAAAACTAAAAATGGAACTCCCATTTGACCCAGTAATCCCACTCCTAGGAATATATCCTAAGAAACTAGAAACACCAATCAAAAAAGGATACATGCACTCCTATGTTCATAGCAGCACAATTTATAATAGCTAGGATTTGGAAACAACCTAGGTGCCCGTCAGCAGATGTCTAGATCAGAAAACTATGGTACATCTACACAATGGAATACTATGCTGCCATAAAAAGGAAGGAATTCTTATCATTTGCAGCAACCTGGATGGAATTGGAGAACAATATATTGAGTGAAATAAGCCAGTCAATGAAAGAAAAACACCACATGACCTCACTCATTATGGATTATAAGGAACATTACAAACTGATGAACAAGAAGATAGATACAGAGACCGGAAAGCAACAAACAGACTTTCAAATTACAGCGAGGAGAGTAGGAAGATATAGGGGAGATAAGAGGTCAACCAAGGACTTGTATGCATGCATGTAAGCATAACCAATGGATGCAAAACTCTGGGGGGGGAGGGCATGTATGGGATTGCGGGAGGGCAATAGTAAGATATGTACATATATAATACCATAAATAAATAAATAAATAAATAATAAATAAATAAATAAATAAATAAAACAATAATAGAATGGCTTCAAAAAAACTGAAAATACCAAGTGCTGGCATTAATGTGGAGCAACTAGAGTTTTCATACTTTGCTGATAGAAATATAAATGGTATAACTATTTTGGAAAACATTTTACCATTTCTAATGAAGTTAAATATATTCTCACAATACTATCCAGCAATCCCACTCTTAGGTATTTACACAAATGAAATGAAAACTTCTTCACAAAACCCTCTAGCAAATGTTTATAGCTTTATTTGTAAGAGCCAAAAACAAAATAAAACTAACAGTAAACAACCCAAATGTCCTTCAATTGATGAATGGAGGAATAAAGTATGGCATAAACATATAATTTAATACTACTCATCAATTTAAAAAATTCAGACAGCCCTAGTCTGTTTGGCTCAGTGGATAGAGCGTCGGTCTGCGGACTGAAAGGTCCCAGGTTCGATTACAGTCAAGGGCATGTACATTGGTTGCGGGCAGATCCCCAGTAGGGGGTGTGCAGGAGGCAGCCCATCGATGTTTCTCTCTCATCGATGTTTCTGGCTTTCAATCTCTCTCCCTACCTCTCTGAAATCAAAAGTAAAACTTGATAAAACTGACAGTACAAGAAAAATCCATAATTTCGTTTGTATACATCCACACCCTTTCTCATTAAGGAAACTAGTATCTATATCAGTAAAGATATCTGTATCCACAAGTACATAGATAAAAGAGCAACACTATCAAGCAATTGGACTTAATTGACATTTACAGACATCCAACAGGAACAGAATACACATTCATAACATATGGAACATTCACTAACACAGACCATGTTATAGGGCCATAAAACAAGCAATAGAAAATATGTTTTCTAACCACAATAGAATTAAACTAGAGCCAAAACCGGTTTGGCTCAGTAGACAGAGCATCGGTCTGAGGACTGGAAGGTCCCAGGTTCGATTCCGGTCAAGGGCATGTACATTTGTTGTGGGCATGTCCCCAGTAGGGGGCGTGCAGAAGGCAGCTGGTTGATGTTTCTCTCTCATTGATGTTTCTAGCTCTCTATCCCTCTCCCTTCCTCTCTGAGAAAAATCAATAAAATATATATATATATATATTTTAAAGAATTAAACTAGAAACCAATAACAAAAGATACATGGAAAAATCTCCAAATATATGGAAATTAATCTATCCATCTATACTTTTCTTAATGTGCAAGGGGAACACAAAGTTTACAATTTGAAGAATGGCCTGGCTGGTGTGGCTCAGTGGTTGAGCATCAACACAGGAACCAGAAGGTCACATTTCAATTCCCAGTTGTGGTGCATGTCAGGATGTGAGCTCAATCCCCAGTAAGGGGTGTGCAGGAGGCATTCTCATCAAAGATATTTATATCCCTCTAATATCCCCTCCTCTCTATGAACTCAATTAAAACTTTTTTTTTTTAATTAAGAACTGTATATTTATGGCCAAAATCGGTTTGGCTCAATGGATATAGCGTCGGCTTGGGGACTGAAAGGTCCCGGGTTCAATTCCGGTCAAGGGCATGTACCTTGGTTGCGGGCATATCCCCAGTAGGGGGTGTGCAAGAGGCAGCTGATCAATGACTCTCTCTCATCAATGTTTCTAACTCTCTCTCTCTCTCTCTTCCTCTCTGTACAAAATCAATAAAATATATTTTTTAAAGAATTGTATATTTATGAAGCAATAAAGAAAATGTGAACAATGACCATTGATATTAAAAATGACTATTAATTTAAAAATAAAAAGAGTTGTATAAAAGTTAAAATATAACACTTGAAATGTGTATAAATCAAGTGAGCAACGGTTAAAGGAAGATATAAAATACAAAATGCTTACAAAAGAAAAGATCTCAAATTATTATCCAAGTTTCTCTCTTAAGCACCTGAAAAAAGAAGAGCAAATTAAACACAAGAAAATTTAATCTAATAAAAGGGTAACCATCACTGCGCAACAAAGATGGTGGCACCCATAGTGGCCGGGGCGGGACACAGAGGGAGGAAGGGCTCGGACACAATGCAGGGCTGCTGGACTGAGGGTGTGCTCTGAGCCGCTGCTGCACAGCTCAGGGCACACCTCTAGCCCAGGGGACACAAGAGGGATGCCAGGCTGAGGGCGTGCCCCCTGTAGCTGCCTCAGGGCTTGGAGCATGCCCCCAGTCCATCAGACAGAAGCCCAGCAGACAGAACACCCCCAGCCCAGAGGACAAAAACGCAGGGGGTCCTCTGCGCATGAGCTGCAGAGGAAACACTTTTTCTGATCCCTGTATGCCACTTGCAATGTTCTTGGTAACTTGGGTAATAAGAATCCAAGAAGGTGATCTAGGGTTTTTCTACCACACTCTTGGAGGAAAAAACTAAGGCCCACTGCTGGAGGGGCTAAGAAATATCATATTCTGCCCTAGCCAGTTTGGCTCAGTGGATAGAGCCTCAGCCAGCTGATCACAAGGTCCGGGTTTAATTCTGATCAAGGGCATGTACTTAGGTTACAGCCTCCTCCATGGCAAGGGCTCAGGTCAGGGCTCATGCAGGAGGCAACCAATCGAAGTGTCCCTCTCATATTGATGTTTCTCTCTGTCTTTCCCTCTGTCTCCCAAGCTCTAAAAATCAATGGAAACATATCCTCAGGTGAGGATAAAAAAAGAAGGAAGGAAGGAAGGAAGGAAGGAAGGAAGGAAGGAAGGAAGGAAGGAAGGAAGGAAGGTCATATCAAATGAAAATCACATCTTGAAAATGCCTAAAGAAAGTTGTCTTTTTTTGTGGCAAAGGGACTGGAGTTCGTGTTAATGAAAACACCTTGGTGGCTGCAGCAATGGCAGCAGCAGTGGGGTGATGGGGCTGGCCCCTTCCCCTGATCAGCCCAGTCACCTGCCACAGAGGTGAGGCCAGACTGCAGCTTAGGACATCCTCTGTGGGCTCCCTGTCTGTAAGATGGGGCAGGCTGGGCTGAGGGACCTCCCCCCTCCCAGTAGACAAATTTCGTACACCAGGCCTTTAGTATTAGATGATAAGAGCAGAAACCAATAAAATTGAAACAAAAAAGCAAAAGAGGAGGGGGAGGGGAACAATAAAATCAAAAGCTCATTCTTTGAAATGATCAATAAATGTATAAACCTCTAGCCAGACTGATCAAGAAAAAGACAAAAATTACCAAAAGCAACAAAGAGGGAAGATTATTACACATCTTTCAGATATTAAAAGGAAAATATAGGAGTATTATAAACCCAATGCCAATAAACTTGATTAAGCTGAAACCGGGTTTGGCTCAGTTGTTAGAGCATCAGTCAGCGGACTGGAAGGTCCCGGGTTCAATTCTGGTCAAGGGTATGTACATTGGTTGCGGGCACATCCCCGGTGGGGGGTGTGCAGGAGGCAGCTGATTGATGTTTCTAGCTCTCTATCCCTCTCCTCTCTGTAAAAAATTAATAAAGTATATTTATTAATAAATAAATAAATAAACTTGATTAAGTGAGATGAAATCAACAAATTTATTTAAAAGGAAAATATTACCAAAGTTCTCTCCAAAGAAATATATAATCTGAATAGTTCCACATCTACTAAAGAAATTTAGTTCATATTTAAAAACCAACAAAAAAAAAATTCAGGCCCAGATTACTTCACTGTCACATTCTAGCAAACATTTAAGAACAAAATAATATCAATTCTATACAAAATCTTCCAAGAAATAGGACAGAAAATAGTTCCTAATTTGTTTGAGGTCAGCATAACCCTGATACCCAAAATAGACAAAAGCATCACAAAAAATAAAAACTATAGACCAACAACTTTCATGAACACAAGTATGAAATCAATAACAAAATATTAGCAAATTGAATCCGACCATATATAAAAAGATTACTATATCATGACTGTATGAGATTTATCCCAAAATGCAAGGTTGATACAACATTCCAAAATTCGATGTAATCCACCATATCAATATATTAAATTATGGATTATGGGAGTCAGAAATTAAGGGAATATTAAGAGCATGTTGTTATTACCTCGATATTTTAGGGGCCAGTGTCACCTCCATGCACAACTTCAAAGCATCATTTTTATTGCAGTCTACATGAATGATACTCCTGCCACTGTGTAATAATACAGTTGTATTGCAAATGTATTAAATGGTTGCCCAAAAGGCAATGCAACCTTGAGCTGGGCTAACATAAATAAAAAGTGCAGATGAAGAGATTTTATCTTCTAGACATTCCATATGGCTCCTTTCATACCATACCTAGAATACTCTACTTAGTCCTGAATTCTATACTTCCTAGGGTACCAACACATTTCACCAGAAAACAAAAGCAATAACAGCAAAGTGTTCTAAATATCTCATGTGAAGAGTTGAAAAAAACTAGAAATGTTTAACCTTCAAAAGAAAGGGCTTAGGAAGCATATACTGAATTTTAATGATTAGCTTATACTCTCTACTAGAGGCTTTGTGCACAGACTTGTTCAGGGCGTGTCTGGCCCATCTCACCCAGTCCCAATTGGGGCCAGCTTGCCAGGGAGGGACCGTAGGAGGTTGACCAACTCTGAAAGGACCATGAGAGGACTTCAGGGTGTTTACAGCTTGTCTCACCCAATCCCAATCAGCCAGACCCTGGCAGCAAGCTAACCTACCAGTCAGAGTGTCTGCCCCCTGGTGGTCAGTGCACGTCATAGCAACTGGTCAACCAGTCAAATGAACGATTGGACACTTAGCATTTTAGCTTTTATTATATGAGATACCCTGAAGACTGTCAATCCCGAGGGCAGAATCAATGCCCTATTTATATTTGTATTCCAAACACCTATCAGTAGTCCTGGAATTTAGTAAAAAGTATTCATGAGGTTCAAGAACAGGAAATTCTAAACTTCAATAACAGAAATAAAAAAGCAGTTCTTTGTAGTGAAGAAGGGAGAAAGAACTAATGAGAAGGGGCAGGACAGGACTATTAAATTTTATAGCATATTTTGTATCTCTTTTCCTCATAGCTATAAACTTTGTATCTTATTAATGTAGATTGGGCATGGGCCAATTCTCGATTGGTATATACTAATCACAGTTCTCCCAGTCTAGGAATCAATGAAACCTCTGGGTTTGACTCTAGAGGAAGTGTGGAAAGAACAATGGAGAAATAATCATAATACCACTACCTCCACCTAACTAGCCAAATTACCCTGGTGATTGAATGAAGTAACACCTATCATAAAAAGATTATTTCTCATGCCCAGAAATAGTATAAAAATATTAGCAATTATGTTAAACTAGAGGTCCATGCATGAAAATTCATGTACTGGAGGGGGGTCCCTCAGCCCAGCATGCCCTCTCACAGTCCTGGAGCCCTCAGGGGCAGGAGGCGATCCCATGATCAGGAGAAGGCCACAACCAATCACATCTCTGCTGCTGCAACTGCCAGTAGTGCAAGCATCAGCCATCCCTGGTTACCTGAGCCTTGGGTGGCCCTGGGTGACTGGAGGACTCCAGAGGCAGGCACACAGTGGGGCTGAGAGGATTGGGCGCAGCCATCTTGTGGCTGTGGGCACCGTCATCTTTGAGAGTGTGTCGGTCAATTAGCATATTCCCTCCTTATTGGCTGTGGGCACCACCATCTTTGAGGCAGGGCAGTCAATTAGCATATTTCCTCCTTATTGGCTACTTGAGGCCCAGTGCACAAAATTCGTGCACGGGGTTGGGGGTGGGGTGTCCTCAGCCCAACCTGCATCCTCACCAATCTGGGACTCCTCTAGGGATGTCCAAATGCCCGTTTAGGCCCGCCCACTTGGATCGGACCTAAATGGGCAATTGGACATCCCTCTCACAATCGAGGACTGCTGCCTGCCTGCCTTCCTGATTGCCCCTAACCACTTCTGCCTGCCAGCCTGATCACCCCCTAACCATTCCCTGCCAGCCTGTTTGTCCCCAACTTCCCTCTTCTGCTGGCCTGGTCACCCCTAACTGTCCTCCCGTGCAGGCCTGGTCCCTCCTAACTGTTCTCCCCTGCTGGCCATCTTGTGGTGGCCATCTTGTGTCTGCATGGGGGCAGGATCTTTGACCACATGGGAGCAGCCATCTTGTGTGTTGGAGCGATGGTCAATCTGCATATTAATCTTTTCTTAGATAGGATAGAGGCCTGGTGCATGGGTGGGGGCCAGCTGGTTTGCCCTGAACGGTGTCCTGGATCAGGGTGGGGGTTCCCACGGGGCATGGGGTGGTCTGAGCCAGGAACCTGTGGTGGTTTGCAGGCCAGCCACGCCCCCTGGTGACCCAAGTGGAGGTCCTGGTTATCTGGAATTTACCTTCTACAATTGAAACTTTGTAGCCTGGAGCGGAGCCAAGCCTCCTGCTCACTCAATGGCTGGCAGCCATTTCTGTCGGTATGTATCTTCTATAATAGAAACTTTGTAGCCTAGAGTGGAGGCCTGGGACTGCCAGGGTGTGCAAAAAGCATTGCTTTTTCCATTGCCGGGGGCAACCCTAGCCTCCTGCTCTTTCAACTCCATGGCTGCTGCCATTTCTGTTTGGATTTGTTTACCTTCTATAATTGAAACTTTGTAGCCTTGGGTGCAGGCCTAGCCTGGCAAGGGCAGGTGGAAAGCTTGGCTTCCACCATTGCCTGGGAAACCCAAACCTCCCTCCTGCTGTCTGTGGCTGTAGCAATCAGATTTTCTAACTTACATTATAATTTCAAAGAATAACAGAAACGCCCCAAGTAAACTAAACAATTTATTGATAAATTAAATTTCAAACTCTTAACAGACTATAGGAAAAGAACATGCTGCAAAGGAAGGATAACCTGGTGAAATAAGAAGTTGAGGCATAGGAAAATATCCAATACCGTAGTAACCTACAACTTGATGCAAACCTTCCTAAGACTATTATAGGTAACAAGTGAAGATAACCTATTCCTCTAAATAAAATATGTCATATTCCTATCAGATTATAAAATGTAATTCCTTACAGTATAGGTCCTTATCAAGTTAGGCTTCCCAGACTCAATTTTTGTAAAACCAAACACATTTATTTAACATATACATGAGATTATTGAGGCCTCTTATGTACTTATGGGAATTTTAGAGTGGTTTTTTCACAAGTGGAAAATCAGTACATATTTAAAACCATTTAAACTCATTTACAGGTAAAAATCAACCTTCCAATATCTAACAATTCCATAAAATAAAAACTAGCTATGGAAGAACCTAATAATAGTGCTTTCATCAACAATCATATTTTGAAAAGCTCTAATGCATATAGAAAAAAGAAATAAGAGAAATCTGCAAATATAAATGAAATTGTATACAGACCTTTTTTCAGGTGGGGTTTTTGAGATTCAGCAGATGCAGGAAACTGAGTTCTCTAAAATGAAAGAGTCTATATTAAAGCACTAGCATAAATCTTGCAAACTTAAGCATTCAAATAACAATCAGTAGCTTTCCAATAAATCCATTAACTGCATACAGGTACAAAGAATTGTTCTGAATATAGTTTAAAAAACAGAGGTGAAGCAAGCCATTAATAATATAAAATGCATATTAATAATATAAAAATACTTATTTGTATTTATCATTTATAATTATACACAGGATAAAATGTGCAAAAAAAGTACTAATTTCTTAAGCACTACATATTAGTATTATATATAATGCTATACTTCTCAGCAACCAAACCAAAAAAGTGATCATTTTAATAAAAGAGAGTTTATGAGTTAGAGCTGCAGCATTTGGAGCAGATATGAATATGCCTTCTGAGAAGCTTCATATGAGGGAAAGCAGTGACAAAGAAATTCTCATTCTTTGCACAAAACTGGATGAATGACTTCTACATAGAGCCAAAATTTTGATATGGACAATATTTTTTTATATTTCAGAGATGGTGCACCCCCCACCAAAAAGCACAGGAAGCTGCTTCCAATCTTAAAAAATAAGAAGCCTTGGGAACTTGTGCTGGTGATTGGAACAAGCATTAGTGCTGCAATTGCAACTCAGGTTCCAGCCCTAAAATCCTGGAAGGGGTTAATTCAGGCCTTAAGGATGCCGCCATTGATTTTGAGAAGATGAGCGCAAAAAAATTCAGAAATGCCTCCATGGAGACAAAAATCTTTCACTCAGAATCGAAGGTCAGATAAAGAGCTTCACAAAAAAAAAAAAAAAAAAAGCTAAAGAGTTCATCACTGCCAAACCAGAATTATATGAATTGCTGAAAGGGGTTCTTTAGGAAGAGGAAGAAAATAAAGATAAAAATTATGAACAACAAATATGTTGTTGCCTATTCAGGGACTATCCTTGTACTAGTAATGTTCGATACACATTTTTCAAGAACTGTTTATATGAAGTATTCAATGGCTTAGAGTAAAAATGGAAGACTCTGGAAAACAGCTATTCAGTCAATTTTCCACCTGATGAAAAGTGGAGCCCTGGTACTGACTACAAATTTTGACAATCTCTTGGAACTGTTTGCAGCAGACCAGAGAAAACAACTTGAATCCTTGACCTTACTGGTGAAAAAAAGGCTTTAGAGTGAACTCAAGAGAAGTAGAAGCTTCTGGGGTTATACCAACCCCAGTGGCACTGTCTTTAACCAGCAGGGTATCAGAATGTGCTCAGGGACAATGAAGTTACAAGAGACTCAGAAACTCTATGAAAACAAGTCATTTCTTTTCCTGGACTGTGGCTGGACTATGGATGATACCACTTTCTAAGCCCTTTTTGCTAGAGGCTGTCAAGCATAAAACTGACTTAGAACATTTCATACTGGTTTGAAGGAGATGTAGATGATTTCAAGAAGCTTAAAGAAAGCATGCTGGATAAAGGGGTAAGGTCATCGACAGAAATGAATATGCTGATCTTCCAGAATATTTCAAGCAACTGGCCAGTGAGATGTTCATGAATGGTAGATCAGGGATAGTGAGAAAAGGTTCACTTGCAGCACTCAGTGAAATGAGAGTGACAGTACATGAGAGGGCTACAGAAATCACTACCATTAGACCAAACTCTAAGGTCCTATCATGGACACCATTTAACAGTAAACTTACAAGGACTCAACATAGGTCATAGGAAGAACCAAAACCCAGAAGTTGAAGGTTGGAGGTATGGGAGGGGAGAGGCGCATTCCAACTTAATCCTTCATGTCCGTTACTTCTTGGCCTGTTCTGATTCAAGAATAACAAATTTACAACAGGACCCAGATTCAACTCCCCACCCCTAGGCTAGACATACTTGTGTCCTCACAGAAGATCAGTGTGATATCCACTGATGAAAGACTTGGGGTATAGATGCCATGGCATTGCCATGGCCCTTGTTGCAATCTTTTTCTCTACAGTTGGTTTTTCAATGAAGCTTAATGTCTTTTTTAAATAAAGACTTGAAACTCTAGTTTTCAACATCTTTTAGAGAGTACCGTACTTTAAATAACTGAGCTCTATTAAAAGCTTGTCCTAAAACATTTTAAAAGGAAGCTTATTAGGTCAACTACACAGAAATTGTATAGGACTCAATAGTAGGAGGGAATTCTTTTTAAGTAACACATTATATTAAATAATCCTATGCAATAAAGAGAGAATATGCAAACTGACCATCCCTCCACCACAAAAATGGCGGCGCCAACAGTGGAATCATAACATAAAATGGCTGAACCCACATGGAGACCGAGTTCTTGTAATGAGCCTTAACAAGAAATCGGAAGGGACCTGAGGCTGTGCCTCACCCCCATCCCCACCTGGCAAGGCTTCAGGCTGTGCACCCCCACACACACCTGGCAAGGCTTGATGGGGGCCCTCAGGCTGTGCCCCCTGCCCCAGTGCCAGGCCAGGGGACCTGAGGCCGTGCCCCCTACACTCTAGTGCTGGGCCAGAAGATCTCAGGCTGCACCTTCCTCCCAGCAGGGCTTGATGGGGGACCTGAGGCTGTGCTCCCTGCCTGGCAGGGCTTGACAGGGACCTCAGGCCATGCCTCCCACCTGACAGGGCTTGACAGGAGATCTCAGGCCACGTCTCCTACTCAGCGGAGTTTGACAGGAGACCTAAAGGTGCACTGCCTGGGCTGGGGGACCTCAGGTCATGCCCCCCACTCCAGTACTGGGCCAGGGAACTTGAGGCTCCATTTCCCCCACACATACACACACACACTCAGTGGGGTTTTACAAGGGTAAGACCAGCTGAGTCTGGATCTAGTCCAATCGTGCGGGGCCGGCTGAATCTAGACCCAAGTCTCACGCAATTTTGAGGAGTATGTGGTGGGTGGGGACTTGACTCTGGGTTCCGTGGTGTGCCCCAGACTCTGACAGGAGAAATATTTTCATATTTATTTTACTAATTTTCTTTCATCTCTGACACTTCTGTTGTAGAGAAAGGGCAAATAGCAATATTAAAATATTTCCTCTAATTAATCCCCTTTTAATGAACACGGATTTCATGCACCAGGCCACTAGTATAATAGATAATAGCTTACATTATAATTGCAAAAATACTTCAAATGGATCTTTCTACCTCTGTTTTATATGATATGGTATAATATGATATGAGCAAAATATAACAGCTGAAATTTTCCATAAATAATGAGACACGAATCTTCAGATTCTGGATACTCAACCAATCCTGACCAGGTTAAATGAAAATAAAGCCACATTTAAATATATCACAGGGACTCACACCAGAGACACTAAGACATCCTTAAAAGCAACCAAGAAGCCCTGCCAGGTGTGGTTCAGTTGATTGAGCATCATCCTATGCACTGAAAGGTTGCAAGTTGGATTCCTAATCAGGGCAGATGCCCAGGTTTCCAGCTCATTCCTTAGTAGGGGCCAAGCAGGAGATAGCCAATTAATGTTCTGCTCTCATATCAATGTTTCTCTTTCTCCCTCTCCCTTCCTCTCTCTCTAAAAGTTAATAAAAATATTAAAAAATAAATAAAGCATGACCAAAAAAAAACATATCACCACATTACCTAAAAATAAAGGATAATTAGATTGACAGCTGACTTCTCAATAATTAAAAATGAAAGATAGTATCACATTAAGACATTATAAGAATAACTAGAGGACTGGTGGATAAAATTCATGCATGAGTGGGGTGTACCTCAGCCTGGCCTGCACCCTCTCCACTCTGGGATTCCTTGAGGGATGTCCAACTGCCAGTTTAGGCCTAATCACATCCCTCACACAATCCGGGACTGCTGACTCCTTACCGCTCACCTGCCTGCCTGCCTGATTGCTCCTAATTGCCCCCTAACTGCTCCCCTGCCAGACTGATTGACACCTAACTGCTCCCCTGCTGGTCTGATCACCCCCAATTGTCCTACTCTGCTGGTCTGATTGCCCCCAACTGCCCTCTCCTGCTAGCCTGATCTCACCCCGAACTTCCCTCTCCTATCAGCTGGATTCCCCCCAACTGCCCTCCCCTGCTGGCCTGATTACCCACAACTGCCTTCCCCTGCCAGCCATCTTGTGATGATGTTGCACAAGAACATTGCATGAGAGCATGATGTCACCTAGCCTTTTATTATATAGGATTACTACCAAATATCCAGTGCTAAGTAAAATAAATGCTAATCTAGATAAAAGGTCAGCAAAAACTATAGCCTAAGGTCAAATCCAGTCTGTTTTCAGAGAGAGTGGAAGAGAAAGGGAAAGACAAAGAGAAATATTAATGTGAGAGAAACACATCAATTGGTTGCCTCCTACACAAGCCTCAACCAGGGCCCGGGCCAGGGAAGAGCCTGCAACCAAGGTATGTACCCTTGATTGGAATTGAACCTGGGACCCTTAGGTCTAAAGGCCAACGTTCTATCCACTGAGCCAAACTGGCTAGGGCTCCAGCCTGTTTTTACACATCCCACAAACCGGCTGAATGGCTTTTGCACTTTCTAATGGTTAAAAAAATTAGCATTCCATAACACATAATAATTACATAAAATTCAAACTTTGGTGTCTATCAACAAAATCTTCTGTCACATTCACGTGTTGACATATTGTCTGAGGTTGCTTGTTTACTACAAACTGACTAATTTAGTTACTTGAGAAAGACTATATGGCCCACAAAACTCAAAATATTATTGACCCTTTAAAAAAACACTTTGCCAACTCCTGTTCTTTTAAACTCTTAAACCAATCAACTAACTTAAAAGAACAATGGCAGATTAAAATAATTTTCAGACAAGTAAAATTTGAATGTTTAGACTCACCAAGTAAACTTGTAAAGGATATACATTATATAAAGGGAAAATAGCACCCGAATGAAGTAAAATGAGCAAAGGAATTGATAAAATATGGAACTTTTCTAAGTATCTACTGACTGAATAAAAGAAATAATCGAAAGTATAATTTTCATCCAGCCCTTTCCCCTTCATGGGACCAAGGCTGGAAGGAGTCGCTGCCTCCCAGCCTTCTGCTCCCCTCACCTATACAAATTCTTGGTTCAGGCAAGCAAGTTCTGGACATAGAATGGTCCCAAAAGCTCTGCAGCCACCTCCATCTCAAGGACAGCATTGTCACCACGGGTTGATGGCTCCAGATACTGCCCACCAAGTCCTGCAACCTGCTGCTCCCTCAGCAGCCACGCACCTTCTCTATGGCGGCCCTTACTCAGAGGCACCTGGCTGAGCCAGCCGAGAGCTGCTTCACCTGGGAGCAGCACAGCAGAGATGAGCAGAAGGAATATACCTATAGATATGTAATAACACAGTGCTGTACTTTTGCATGTAGCAATCATGTAAATACATGTATGGATTTTATAATATACATATTATATATAAATCTATAAAGGCATATTTTTAGAAAAACATCACACCACTGTTTCTTTTCAAAATAATCTAAGGATAAATTAAATTTATATAGAAAAATAAGTATAATTTTGTGGTGTTGAATTGAGAAATATAAAAACTGTGGAAATGCCTAGCCGGCAGGGCCCATTGGTTGAGCATCAACCTATTAACCAGGAGGTCATGATTCAATTCCCAGTCAGAGCACATGCCAGAGTTGCAGGCTCAGTCCACAGTTTGGGGCGGGCAGGAGACAGCTGATAAATGATTCTCTCTTATCACTGATGTTCCTCTCTCCCTCTCTCCTTTCCACTCTGAAATCAATAAAAATATATTGATATCACAGGCTGAGAATCCAAGATGGCTGCACAGGTAAACACCCAGCAGCAGCCGCACACAACAATTTCAATAAAATACAACTAAAATATAAAATGGACATTACCCAGAACTACAGGAAAGTTGACTGACTGGAAATTCTACAATGAGAAGCAAGGAGAAAACCAGAATGATGAGCAGAGGAGCTGTAAAAGCCTAAGGTACGGAGACACACAGCGCGCAGAGAGGACGGAGCCGGAGAGAAGGGGTGGCTGATTGCCTGGCTGGTGTTCCCTAGCAGGAAGGAGATAAAAGATCCGACTGTGCTGGGCCCCAGTTCTGACTGCTCTGAAACCCAGTTCTAGACCAGATCCCGGGAACCCAGGCTCAAACAGAGGGAGCTGGGCTGCGAGGCGGGACCTCGGGGAAGCGGCGAAAGGAGGTCCTGGAGGCGCGCACATTGCGCTCAGAGAAGGGACAGTTGGCTATGCCACGGGATTGCCCTGGGGAAAGGAGACTGGGGCTCCAGACTGCTCTGAACGCCACCTCCAATCCCACTTCCAACTGAACTGAACCCTAGTGCCGGGCTCATTGGGGGAAAAGCATAGACTGTTTGGTAGCAGATGAAAATTGAGGGCACCTTTCTCTCAGAGGTGCTTGTAGCGAGTACTGAAGGACCCTGAGTTTCAGGAGCCGCATAGGGCGGGGCTGAGGGAAGCCAAGGCTGTAGGCTCCACCCTGAAACTCCACCCCATCAGGGAAGCTGCGAAAATGCGACAACGAAATAGATCACAAACGAAAGAAATGGAGGACAAAAAGTGCCTGGATATAGAGTTCAAATCTACGCTTATAAGGTTTTTCAAGAATTTCCTAGAAAAGGTCGATAAGACCTATGAGGATATGAAAAGGGATCAACTAGAATTAATAAGGAATCAACAAGAAATGATAAGGGATCAACAAGAAATAAAGAATACATTGTCTGAAATTAAAAATATTATACAGAGTCCTAAAAACAGAATGGAAGATCGCAAGAATCAAGTCAAAGATTTGGAACATAAAGAGCCAGAAGACACTTGTCTGCGGAAGCAAGAAGACAAGAGAATCCAGAAAGTTGAAGATAATGTAAGAAACCTCTGGGACAACTTCAAGTGAACCAACATCAGAATTATGGGGTCCCAGAAGATGAGAGAGAGCAAGATACCAAAAAACATACTGAAAGAAATAGTGACAGAAAACTTCCCCCACCTGGTGAAAGAATTAGACTTACAAGTCCAGGAAGCCCACAGAACTCCAAACAAAAGGAATCCAAAGTGGACCACACCAAGACAAATCATAATTAAAATTCCAAGAGCAAAAGACAAAGAGAGAATATTAAAAGCAGCAAGAGAAAAGCAGGTAGTTACCTACAAAGGAGCACCCATTCGATTGCCAGATGATTTCTCAACAGAAACCATGCAGGCCAGACGGGAATGGCAAGAAATATTCAAGGTGGTGAATAGTAAGAACCTACAGCCAAATATAATCTATCCAGCAAAGCTATCACTCAGAATCGAAGGTCAGATAAAGAGCTTCACTAATAAAAAAAAAAAGCTAAAGGAGTTCATCACCACCAAACCAGAATTATATGAATTGCTGAAGGGGGTTCTTTCGGAAGAGAAAGTAAATAAAGATAAAAATTATGAACAACAAATATGTAACTATCAACAAGTGAATCTAAAAACCAAGGAAATTAAAAACAAAACAAAACTGATGAACAATATTAACTGTTGAATATAATAGAATCAGAGGTATGGAAGGGGAGTGAACTGATGATTCTTGGGGAAAAGGGTGGAGGGGGATGTGGGAAGAGACTGAACATAAACTGTGTACCTACGGATAAGGACAATGGGGGGTGGGGAAAGGGCAGAGGGTGGGATGGGAACCTGGTGGAGAAGAGCAATGGGGGGGGGAGGAACATTTGTAATAATATGAACAATAAAAATTTATTTAAAAAAAAAAAAAAAAAAAAAAAAAAATATATATATATATATATATATATATATACATATGTTAATGCCCTAGCCAGTTTGGCTCAGTGTATAGTGCATCGGCCTTCAGACTAAAGGGTCCTAGATTCGATTCCAGCCAAGGGCACATGCCCTGATTGTGGGCTTAATTTGTCCAGTAGGAGGCATGCAGGAGGCAGCCAATCAGTAATTCTCTCTCATCATTGATATTTCTCTCTCCCTTCCTCTCTGAAATCAATAAAAACATATCCTATCTAATAAAAGAGTAATATGCAAATTGACCATCACTCCAATACACAAGATTGCCACTCCCATGTGGCCAAAGATGGCTGCCCCCATCTGGACACAAGATGGTTGTCACAAGATGGCTGGCAGGGGAAGGAAGTGGGCAATAAGGCCAGCAGGGAAGGGCAGTTGGAAGTGACCAAGCTGGCAGCAAAGGGCAGTCAGAGGTGACCAGGCTGGCAAGGGAGGGCAGTTAGGGGTGACCAGGTCAGCAAGGGAGGGCAGTTGGGGGCAACCAGGCCTACAAGGGAAGGCAGTTAGGACAACCAGGCCAGCAGGAGAGGGCAGTTAAGGGCAATCAGGCTGTCAGGGAGCAGTTAGGTGTTGATCAGTCTGGCAGGGAAGTGGTCAGGGGCAATCAGACAGACAGAGAGGCAAGCAGTCAGGAGCCAGCAGTCCTGGATTGTGAGAGGTATGTCCCAGATTGGAGAGGGTGCAGGCTGGGCTGAGGGACACCCCCACACACACACACAAATTTTATGCACCGGGCCTTTAGTATATATAATAAAAATAAAAATACATTTTAAAAAAAAGAAAAACTGTGAAACTGATCAACAATGGCATGCATTGGCAGCAGATGAGGGGCAATAAAGCATTCAAGGATCCTTGTATTATTCAAACTTATGTTTAAACTTTAAGTATGTACTATTTTATTTTATTTTTTTTAATATATTTTATTGACCTTGTAGAGAGGAAGGGAGAGAGACAGAGAGTTAGAAACATCGATGAGAAAGAGTCATCGATCAGTTGCCTCTTGCACACCCCTGACTGGGGATATGCCCGCAACCAAGGTACATGCCCTTGACCGGAATTGAACCCGGGTCCCTTCAGTCCCCAAGCCGACACTCTATCCATTGAGCTAAACCGGTTTTGGCAAAAGTATGTACTATTTTAAAAACTGGGGTACTCACTACACCGGGACCGGTTTGGCTCAGTGGATAGAGCGTCGGCCTGCGGACTGAAAGGTCCCGGTTCAATTCCGGTCAAGGGCATGTACCTTGGTTGCGGGCGCATCCCCAGTAGGGGGTGTGCAAGAGGCAGCTGATCGATGATTCTCTCTCATCGATGTTTCTAACTCTCTGTCCCTCTCTCTTCCTCTCTGTGAAAAATCAATAAAATATATTTTAAAAAAAACAAAAAAAAAACTGGGGTACTCACTAAAGGAAGACCAAAGAATAAAATATATAACTGCTAAGGAATAAAATGAGGGGAAAAAATGAGAAAAGCAGAAGGGAGTGAGAAAAGAAACTCAGTCTAAAAGGGTGGGAGGTATAGCATGAAAAGAGAAAGAAGAAAAAAAATGAAATTTCCCAATTAAGAAACAAATTATAGCCCTGACCAGTTTGGCTCAGTGGATGGAGCATCGGCCTGCGGACTGAAGGGTCCCAAGTTCGATTCCGGTCAAAGGCATGTGCCTTGGTTGTGGGCACATCCCCAGTAGAGGGTGTGCAAGAGGCAGCTGATCTATATTTCTCTCTCATCAATGTTTCTAACTCTATCTCTCTCCCCTCCTCTCTGTGAAAAATCAATTTTTAAAAAAAGAAACAAATTATAAAAATGAATTTTCTAAATACAGATATATGCTATTTATATAAAGCAAAATCTAAAACAAGTAAAAAACACAAAGTAAAAAAATGGCAAAAGATACACCATGGAAATAGAAACAAAATGAAACCAAATTAGCAATATTAACATTAGACAAAAAAAGACTTCAAGAGAAAAGGCTTAATCAGGGAAATTAAAATGGATTGAAGACTAAAATGGAAAAGGCAGCCTTAGCTGGTTTGGCTCAGTGGATAGAATGTTGGCCTGCAGACTGAATGGTCCGGGGTCCCATTTCCCAATCTTAGTGATTATAAGTTGTGCTGCTATGACCATAGATATGAATACATTCTTTCTGAATGGTGTTTCTGGTTTCTAGAAGTGGATTACTGGGTCAAGCTGTCCTGTTTTCAATTGTTTTCTTTTTGGCTCTCTGATTGAGTGATTTTTTTCAACCCCGTCTTCTAAGTCATTGATCCGACCCTCAGCTTCCCATAATCTGCTGTGTATTCCTTCCAATGTGTTCTTTATTTATGCTATGCCATTCTTTATTTCCAACTGTTCTTCTTTTATAGATACTATATCTTTTCTCCTGCTGATGGGCATCTTTACATCATTATTCTGAACTCTATATCAAATAAATGTCTTATCCACATTTCATTTATTACTTCTTCTGGAGAACTGTCTTGTTCTTTCATTTGGGGGTTGTTTTTTGTCTCCTCATTTTGGCTGCCTGTTTGGATTTGCCACTAAGCATTAGGTAGATCTGCTATGCCTCCCAATCTCTAGTGCAGGACAGTGTCAAACACTGTTTCTGACTAATTAGATCAGGAAAAATCTCTAAGCCTCCAGAGGCCAGCTCTGCCTGCAGACTGATTGGATTCATTCTTGAGAACTCCTCAGGCAATCATCCACAGGTGTGGTGAGGTTTTCCACAGGTGGGGCAAGGTGTTTTCTAATAGAGTGCGTCAACTGTCTTCCCCCTAGGCCAGTGGTCAGCAAACCACAGCTCCCGAGCCACATGCAGCTCTTTGGCCCCTTGAGTGTGGTTCTTCCACAAAATACCATGTGCGGGCGTGCATGTACAGTGCGATTGAAACTTCGTGGCCCATGTGCAGAAGTCGGTTTTTGGCCTGGGCTAGTCTATTTTGAAGAAGTGGTATTAGAACACTCAAGGGGCCAATGAGCCACAGTTTGCCGACCACTGCCCTAGGCAAAATTACCAGGATAACAACTCTCTTCCTGAAAAAGATGATACCTACAGCCTGCCGGACTAACTCAGCACAAGAAGCCAAAGTATCTGCCTTCTGAGCTCTAACTCCAGAACCCCCAATCTTGGTTTCTACTCACACAGCTCCAGTCCACTCTGCCCTTCCTCTGCCTGAGCCCATGGTGAGTGGCAGCACAGGGAATTTTGTTCAGTGGCCCTTTAAGAGGGTGACTGTATTTCCAGCCATCTTTCCCTGGCAGACAGCAACCTTGCTGGGATGTGAACTTTTCACATTCAGAAGTTAGGTGTACACCTTTCTCAGTTCTGGGGCTCTCTGCTGGGATGTGGGGGCAGAAGGGAGGGGATTAGACCCCTGAGTTCTCAGAGGTAACCCCCCATAGCAAAGATCTCTCTCCAGAACTTCAGTTGCTATCTGTGGAAGCCTGACCAACCTTTTCTAGCCTCCACCTTCCTACCAGTCTCTATGTGGTCACCACTTTCCATCTGTGGTTATCAAGGTTCTTCCAGCTAATCTTCAATTGATTTTCAGGATTTTTTTTTTTTTTGATTTTTTTTTTGCATTTCACTTGTAATTCCAGTTTGGTCCTGGGAGCATATCTGTGTAGCACTTACACCATCACCATTTTTAATCCTAGACCATTTTCTTAAACTATATACAAAATAAACTCAAAATGAATTAAAGATGTAAATGTAAGACATAAAACTCCTAGAAGAAAACTCAGGCAGTAAACTCTTTGACATTGCTCTTAGCAATGTTTTTGGCTATGTGTCCTCATGCAAGGGAAACAAATTCAAATTCAAAAGTTTCTGTGCAGCAAAGAAAGTCATTGACAAAACAAAAAGACAACATACTGAGTGGGAGAAGATATTCATGAATGATATATGCTTTAAGGGGTTAATATCCAAAATATATAAGGAAATCATACTACTTAACACCAAAAAGCAAACAATTTGAATTAAAAATGAGCAGAGTACCTGAATGCACACTTCTCCAAAAAGGACATACATATGGCCAATAGACATATGAAAAGACTATAGGTCTGATGCACAAATTCGTGCATGGGTGGGGTCCCTCAGCCTGCCCTGTGGCAACTGGAGCTGATTGGGGCCGACTGGGGCCGTCTCACCCAGTTCTTAACAGGGCTGATCAGGGAGTAGCCTAAAGGAGGGACTGTGGGAGGTTGGCCAGCTGCAGGAGGCTGGCTGTGGGAGCGCACTGACCACCATGGGGCAGCTCCTGCATTGAGCTTCTGCCCCTGATGGTCAGTGCACATCATAGTGATTGGTCAACCGGGCATAATGGTCACTTAGGCATAGATGTAGATGTAGATGTAGATGTAGATAGATAGATATAGATATAGATATAGATATATATAGATATATAGATATATACCCTGTTTCCCCAAAAATAAGACAGTGTTTTATATTAATTTTTTCTCCCAAAGTTGCACTAGGTCTTATTTTCAGGGGATGTCTTATCTTTCCATGCACTAGGTCTTATTTTCAGAGGATGTCTTATTTTCGGGGAAACACGGTAGATATATAGTATATAGATATATAGATATATAGATATATTTGCCCTGGTCTATCTGACTGTTGGTTAAGCATCATCCTGTACACTAACGGGTTACTGTTTCAATTCCCAGTCAGGGTCCATCCCTGAGTTGTAGACTCAATCCCCACCTTTCCAGAGCCTACTGGGGGGCTTGCAGGAGGCAGCCAATCAATGTTTCATTTTTGCATAGATGTTTCTCTTTCTCTCCCTCCCTCTCTTTTCTCTCTAAAAGTCAATAAAAAAAAAACATTTATAAAAAGAATAGATGCACCCTATCCAGTTTGGCTCAGTAGATAGAGTATTGGCCTGAGGACTGAAGGGCCCCAGGTTCTATTCCAGTCAAGGGCATATACCTCGATTGCAGGCACAATCCCCATCCTGATAGGGCATGTGCAGCAAGCAACCCATCAATGTGTCTCTCACATCAATGTCTCTCTGCCTCTTCCCCAACCTTCCCCTCTCTCTAGAAATTAATGGAAAAATATCCTTGTGTGAGGATTAACAAAACAAACAAAAAGATTCTCAATGTCACTAATTACCAGAGAAATGCAAATTAAAACCACAATAATATATCACCTCATACCAGAATGGTTATCATCAATAAAACAACAAGCAACAAGTGTTGGCAAGGATGTGGAGAAAAGGAAAATCTCATGCACTGTTGCTGGGGTTATATAATGGTATAGCCACCATAGAAAACATTATGAAGGTTCCTCAAAAAATTAAAAATATAACTATCATATTATAGGGACAGCACCTGAGCAAAGGTTGTCAGCTATGTCCAGTGGCGTCGGCAAAGCCATGTCCTAGAAACATACCTTGCTAAAGGCAGAAATTTTGTCAGTCCTGACCTACCGCTCAGGTGCCAGGGGGTAGATGTCATTATCTAAGTTCAGCCAAGCACTGGGGTGGACACAATTATCTGGGCTCCAGGCCTGACAATTACGAGAAGCCACAAAAATCAAGAATGCACCTTAATCTTTTAGCATAATTTCACATAATTTCCTTTGTCTTAAACTCTAATGAAACTTCCCAGTATCATGCTGTATATAATAAACACACTGCACTAAGTCTGGGTCACAGTCTCTCCATCCGAGAACAGTGTCCCACCTGGTCCCAGCTTTACTTACTGTCTCTGTGTCTGTCTCTTTCTTTTTCTCAATCCCCAGTCACCTTTACTCAGGATTCGTTCACTCTCTAGCCATGCAGGTCATGGCTGAAGAACCCCCACACCATATGACCCAGCAATTCCACCTCTGGGTATTTATTCAAAGAAATCTACAACACTAGGTATTTATTCAAAGAAATATAAAATTTCAATTGGGGAGGGGGCCCAATTGAAAAAAATATATGCACCCTTATGTTCAATGCACCACCATAAGTCAGAAAGAGAAAGACAAATACCATATGATTTCACTTATAGGTGGAATCTAAACAACAAAATAAAGGAATAAGCAAAGCAGAAACAAACACAGATACAGAGAATAATTGATGGTCACCAGATGAGTGAGAATTTGGGAGATAGGTGGAAAAGGTGGAAGGAATGAACTACAAGTTGACAGTTACAAAAACAATCATGGAGATGTAAAGTACAGCACAAATATAATCAATAACATTGTAGTAACTATGTATGATATCAGATGCGTACTAGGCTTATTCCAGTGATCACTTTATAAGGTATATAAATGTCTAATCACTATGTTATAGACCTAAAGTTAATATAATATTGTATATCAACAGGGATTGAAAAACAAACTTCAAAAATAAGATTATCTAAATATTCAACTACATTAAAATTAGTAATTTCTGTTCCAAAAAGGAAGTAAAGACAGAAAACTAAGAGATGATGTTTGCAATACAAAACACAACCAAAAAATAACAAAGGATTAATAGCCAGAAACTAGAAATAACTAAAAATATGAAACCCAAATAGCAAAATAGAGAAATAATCAAAACATATTAACTAGGAATTGCACAAAAAAAGAAAAAAGACAACTAATGATGCTTTACCTCACTAAAAATCTGGGAAATATAAATAATACCACATAAATATTTCACATCCACCATAATCACAAAAGCTAAAGTTGTAACAATATCAAGGATATAAGCAACAGGAACTAGTAGAAGAAACGTAAATTATTATAACCACTTTAAAGTTTCCCATAAGTAATGAAGTTGAATATGTACTTATCCCACTCATTTGTGGAATATAATGAACGTAATGAATGTACTTATCCCACTCATTTGTGGAATATAATGAAGTTGAATATGTACTTATCCCACTCATTTGTGGAATATAATGAACGTAAACTGATGAACAAAAATAAATCCAGAGACAGAGAAGCATGGAACAGACCATCAAACCTCAGAGGGAAGGCAGAAGGATGCCCACCATGCAAATCAGACTGTTCTCCTTCCTCTGGAGCCTAAGTAGACAGTGGGGATGTTCCATTTCCTCTAGCTTTGTTGACACCATGGAGAATTATCTGTCCCTCAAAAAAATAAAATAAAATAAAAAATAAATAAAATAAAATAATAAAATAAAATAAAATAATAAAATAAATAAAATAAAATAAAATAAAATAACACTCCTCTGGGATGTCTCCTCTATAATCTTAATACACTTGGCCTTTCCACAGAGGTCCAGCCAAATCATTTTCTATTATTACCTCACCTAGTCAGGGATGCCACCCAAAAATTAACAGAAAGGACCGCAAAGATTACAGAACATCAATCAATATCATGCAAAGATTAGAGAACATCAATAATGGGATTACTGGCTAAAGAATATAAATTGGTATACCTGGCTACTACCCTTCATAGGACCATTAACATTCCTATTCCTCATTTTCATTTGTTCCTACTTGATATGTTCCTCCTTCAGTGATGCTAACAGGTATCATTATCCATTAGGGAAATACATATCAAAATCAAAATAACCATCCTATATAATCCTATATAATAAAGAATTACCATCACTCCAACACACAAGATGGCCACCACAAGATGGCTATCAGGGGGAGGGCAGTTGTTGGCGATCAGGCCAGCAGGGGAGGGCAGTTGGGAGGGACCAGGCCTGCAAGGGAGGGCAGTTGGGGGCAATCAGGCCTGTAGGGGAGGACAGCTTGGGGAGGACCCAATCCTGAAGGGGGGGCAGTTGGGGGGACCAGGCCTGCAGGGGAAGGTAGTTGGGAGGGACCTAGGCCTGCAGGAGAGGGCAGTTTGGGGGACCATGCCTGCAGGGGAAGGCAGTTGGGGGTGATCAGGCTTGCAGGAGAAGGCAGTTAGAATGACCAGACCAACTGGGGGAGGACTGTTGGGGGTGACCTGGCCTGCAGGGGAGGACAGTTGGGGGGGACCCAGGCCTGCAGGGGAGGGCAGTTAAGAGGGACCAGGCTTGCAGGGGAAAGCAGTTAGAAATGACCGGGCCAATAAGGGGAAGACAGTTGGGGGTGACCTGGCCTGCAGGAGAGGACAGTTGGGACAGATTAATTTTAGTAACTTTATATAAATGGGTAAATTTTACAGTATATATACTTATACCTCAACAAAGCCTGCAGGACCCAGGCCTGCAGGAAAGGGCAGTTAGGAGGGACCAGGCCTGCAGGGGAGGACAGTTAGGTCCTACAGGGGAGGGCATTTAGGGTAACCAGACTGGCAAGCGAGGGCAGTTGGGGGGGATCAGGCCTGCAGGGGAGGGCAGTTGGCGTTGACCAGGCCAGCATGGGAGGGCAGTTAGGGGTGACCACGCTGGCAGGGGAGGGAAGTTAGGGACAACCAGGCTGGCAAGGGCATGGTTAGGGGGTGATCAGGCTGGCAGGCAAAAGTGGTTAGGGGCAATCAGGCAGGCAGTCAGGCAGGTGGGTGAGTGGTTGGGAGCCAGCAGTCCTGAATTGTGAGACAGATTGGGCCTAAATGGGCAGTAAGATATCCCTCGAGGGGTCCCAGATTGGAGAGGGTGCAGGCTGGAATGAGAGACACATACACCCATGAACAAATTTCATGCACTGGGCCTCTAGTGAGTTAAATAAAAATATATTTTAAGATAATAGTCAGACACATATGACTACATATTGTATGATTCCATTATATGAAACTGCTAGAAATGACAAAACTGTGGAGACAGAAAGCAGATCAACAGTGGGTTTTGATTACTGTGCCATGCCGGCACAGCTATGGGTGAACCTGAGAGGGGGAAGTGAAGGATGGAAAAGACAGACAAGAGAATAAAGCTAACACTAGATAGGATGCTGCTTCTCTGATGGAGAGATAACACCACAGCCTGCAAGCCAAGTCTTTATTTTATAGCCAGATTCATGAGGCAAAGTAAGGGTGTGGTCAAGATGTTTACAATGTTCTCCTGGGTTTCAAAGCTACTCAATTACATGCACCTGATCAAGCTTTGTTTACTTGCTGCACCTCCCACAACCTATAGCCACGTGGGACCACAGGTTCGGACCATAAGGTCAAGCTTGCAACTACAGCCTTTGACTATAATTGTGCTGGGAAGGCTTTGCCCCCCAAGTTAGGACTTGCACGTGGCTTTGCCATGAGAGGACATGCCCTCTCATTAGTCCAAGGTTTGAACCTGTCCAAACGCTGTAGCCGCTCTCCACAGATTACAAATAGGGATTGGCTGCAAATGGACACAAGAGAATTGTTCGGAGTGATGGACATAAGTTGTGATAGTTGGCAAACTATATAAAGTTACTAAAATTAATCAAACTATATATTTAAAATGGGTAAATTTTACAGTATATATACTTATACCTCAACAAAGCTGGTTTTAAAGTGATAACAAAAAAACACCTCCATTTTTTTTTTTGTTTTAATATATTTTTTATTGATTTCGAATGGAAGGAATAGGGAGGAGATAGAAACATCAATGATGAGAAAGAATCATTGATTGGCTGCCTCCTGCACACAACACACCAAGGATTGAGCCCACAACTCAGGCATATTCCCTGACTTTGAATTGAACTTTGGCCTCCACTAAGCCATGCCAGTCAGGCACCTCTATTGTTTTTAATCTGGGATTTTCTTTTCACTTTGGGGAACATTTAGTAAGTAAGGATTCTTTTCTTTTTTTTTTAAATATATTTTATTGACTTTTTACAGAGAGGAGAGAGGGATAGAGAGCTAGAAACGTCGATGAGAGAGAAACATCAACCAGCTGCCTCTTGCACACCCCCCACCGGGGATGTGCCCGCAACCAATGTACCTGACCAGAATCGAACCTGGGACTTTTCAGTCCGCAGACCGACGCTCGACCACTGAGCCAAACCGGTTTCGGCAGTAAGGATTCTTAAAGGTTCAAAAAGCATCTTCATAAGTCAGCAACCCTACTTCCTACAGGAAGTAGAATTAAAACAAATTATGTGTATTTTTATGTTTCTCTCAAAAGAATTCCCAAAACATACTGAGATGGAAAAAATTCTATTAACCTACCTGATTGCATTTATAGCTGGGATGTATAAAAAATTAAAATTTTTGGTTCCTTCCTTTTTATGTAGTTCTGTGATCATTTGTGCATCTAACAAATATTTATGTAATGCTTGATATGTGATAAGTACTCTATCTGAACCAAATCAACTACAGTAGTATTTTGTTTTATGTTCTGAAAGATTTAAACTTTATTGGAAGAAAGTTGTTTATACATTAAATAATGAATTAGCCCCCAGTGTTGAGCATTGATCTATGAAGCAGAAGGTCACAGTTTGATTCCCCATCAGGGCACATGGCTAGGTTGTGGGCTTGATCCTGGTGTGGAGGGGTGCAGGAAGCAGCCAATCAATGATTCTCTCTCATCATTAATGTTTCTTTCTCTTTTTCTCCCTTGCGTGCACTCTCTTCTTCTCCTCCTCCTCCTCCTCCTCTTCCTCCTCCTCCTCCTCCTCCTCCTCCTCCTCCTCCTTCCTCTCTCTCTCTCTCTCTCTCTCTCTCTCTCTCTCTCTCTCTCCCCTCACCCCCACTTCCTCTTTGAAATTAATAAAAATATATTGAAAAATAAAAAAAGCAAAAATAATGGGAATTACAAAAAATATTATAAATCATAGAAACCAGAGCTTTTTGCTTAGTATTTTTAAAAAGATATCTAAACCATTTTATTCTTAAATAAAATACAAATATCAGTCCCCATTTTTCTTCCATAAGGAACTATTAATCTAAATAACTTGAGTAGCCCTAGCTGGTTTGGCTCAGTGGATAGAGTGTCAGCCTGCAGACTGCAGGGTGTCAGGTTCGATTCCGGTCAAGGGCATATGCCCAGGTTGTGCGCTCAATCCCTAGTGTGGGGTGTGCAGGAGGCAGATGATCAATGATTCCCTCTTGTCACTGATGTTTCTATTTCTCTCTCACTCTCCCATCCTCTCTGAAATCAATAAAATATATTTAAAATAATAATAAATAACTTGGGTAGCAAATCAGAATTCCTGTGTGCAACACATTGGGCTAGTTTCATTCCATTTTGCTGGGATATCTCTGGCCTCAAGGCCTTCAATCACAGACTTCACTTATACATTTGTTCAAAGTTCTCTCTATGAGTTTTAAGTCTTTGTCTTCTCCATATATATATATCCATATCCACAGATCTATGTTTTTTTTCTTTGGGTCACAAAATTAAGATCACACAATATTCCTCACTTCACATCTTGCTCTTACTTAAATATATACTATGAAAATCCCCCCAAGTCAACATACGTAGTTCTAACATTCTTTTTAATGGCTGTATAATTTTCTTACATATGGAAATTACCTCACCAATGGACATTCACTGTTTCCAGCTGTTTGCAACTGTAAATAGTACTGCAATAAACACACTTGTATTATTTGCTTTTGCTTCTATTTCGATAGGATTATCATGTCATTTTATTACAAGATGCAAGGTCATTTCCAAAAAGGAAGAAACTCAAATTTCCATGCAGTAGTAACTTGAAAACATAGCTACTATAAATATAACACGGCTGGCAATAAATTTTACAATAATGAAAATAATTAAACTTCAGGTTCAAATGCTAAAGTCATATCAAAACAAAAAAGCTATTCCCTGCCCAGTCAAGTTGGCTCAGTGGTTGAGCATTCACCTTGTTGTAGCAACAGTAATAAGGATAAAATACAATATAGAATAAGTATTAAAGTGTGGAATTGAAATGTGATATCTGAAAGTATGGAATGTAATGTAACCAAATTGATAAGCACTCTTGAGAGGACTGTATGCAGAAAATAGATAAAGTGATCTGTACCCCATATGTAAGACCAGATAGCAAGGCTCCTGGGACCCGCTGATAAGACACACTGAAGATACCCATCTGAGCACATAAAAAGAGCAAGCCCCAGAGGAGATCAGAGACGCTCATTCTGCTCCTCCACAGAAGGTCACTCTCCACTTTCCCTACCTGCACCTGTCAAGCTCTGCATGAGCCGCGAGCCCCGAATTGAGCCGCAGCTGCCACATCCTCCGTGAACAGTGTGTGTGTGTGTGTGTGTGTGTGTGTGTGTGTGTCAGTGTGTGTCAGTGTGTATCCCCGGGTGGCCTGCCACCAGGACTCTGATAAATAAACCGTGTGTGATTCGTGCATTGCATGTTTGTCTCCTGTGTAATTTATACTCGGTGGATTATTAATTAAGTACCTTGGGTCGTACGTGTCAGATTTCTGGCTGAGGCATCCTTGGTCACCTGTGCATACGTCTCTTATGGAATTATTGGGACACACCTATGAACCAGGAGGTCACTGTGGTTGTATCATAAATCAGCGAATGAGATACAAGATGCCTTAATTAGCCAATTAGGAGTGGTTTATTGTGTGCAGCCCAAAGGGAGGCATCTCTTCCAAATCTCTGAGCAACACAAACAGGACGTTTTTGTATTTATACTTTTCGAGCCTCTTTGCAGATATTACAAAGGGCTCTGTGTGAGGAGAGAATCCAAGATGGTGACATAGGCAACACCTAACTGCAGCCTCACACAACAATTTCAATAAAATACTACTAAAATATAAAATGGACATTACCCAGAACTACAGGAAAGTTGACTGACAGGAAATTCTACAACTAGAAGGAAAGAGAAAACCAGAAGGAAAATCAGAGGAGCTGTAAAAGCCTAAGGTATGGAGACACACTGCGCACACTGAGAGGACAGAGCCGGAGAGGAGGGGGCGGCTGAGTGCCTGGCTGGCGTTCCCTAGCGGGAAGGAGATAAAAGCTCTGGACTGTGCTGAGCCCCAGTTCCGACAGCACTGAACCCCAGTTCTGGGCGAGACCCTGGGGACCCAGACTCATACAGAGGGAGCCTGGGCTGTGAGGCGAAATCTTAGGGAAATGGCGAAAGGCAGTGCCCCCGGAGGAGTGCATATTACCCGCAGAGGACGGACCATTGACTCTGCTGCTAGATTGCCCTAGTGGGAAGGAGACAAAAGCTCCAGACTGTGCTGAACCCCAGTTCCAACTGCACTGAACCCCAGTTCTAGGCCAGACCCTGGGGAGTGGCGAAAGGAAGTCCTGGAGGCACGCACATTGCACACAAAGAACGGGCGGTTGACTGTGCCCCTGGATTGCCCTGGTGGGAGACAGGGGCTCCAGACTGCTCTGAACTCCACTTCCAACTCCACTGCAACTGAACTGAACCCCAGTTCCAGGCTCATTGGGGGAGAGCCTAGACTGTTTGGTAGCAGGCGAAACTCGAGGGCACCTTTCTCTCAGAGGTGCTTGCAACGAGTACCGAAGGACCCTGAGGAATACTGAGACTCAGGAAGCTTCATAGGGCATGGCTGACGGAAGCCAAGGCTGTAGGCTCCACCCTGAAACTCCGCCCCATCCAAGCTGAACACAGAGACTTTTAAGGCTACCAACTCAGGGAAGCTGTGAAAATGCTGGGACAAGGAAACAGATCACAAACGAAAGCAATGGAGGACAAAAAGCGAATGGATATAGAGTTCAAAACCACGCTTATAAGGTTTTTCAAGAATTTCCTAGAAAGGGTCAATAAGACCTATGGGGATATGAAAAGGGATCAACTAGAAATAATAAGGGATCAACAAGAAATAATAAGGGATCAACAAGAAATAAAGAATACATTGTCTGAAATTAAAAATATTATACAGAGTCCTAAAAACAGAAAAGAAGATCGCAAGAATCAAGTCAAAGATTTGGAACATAAAAACCCAGAAGATACTCTTCTGCAGAAGCAAGAAGACAAGAGAATCCAGAAAGTTGAAGATAATGTAAGAAACCTCTGGGACAACTTCAAGAGAACCAACATCAGAATTATGGGGGTCCCAGAAGAAGAGAGAGAACAAGATACCAAAAACATACTGAAAGAAATAGTGACAGAAAACTTCCCCCATCTGGTGAAAGAATTAGATCTACAAGTTCAGGAAGCGCACAGAAACTCAAACAAAAGGAATCCAAAGAGGACAACACCAAGACACATCATAATTCCAAAGGCAAAAGACAAAGAGAGAATATTAAAAGCAGCAAGAGCAAACAGGTAGTTACCTATAAAGGAGCACCTATACGATTGTCAGCTGACTTCTCAACAGAAACCATGCAGGCCAGACCGGGGAATGGCAAGAAATATTCAAGGTGATGAATTGCAAGAACCTCCAGCCAAAAATAATCTACCCAGCAAAGATATCACTCAGAATCGAAGGCCAGATAAAGAGTTTCACTAATAAAAAAAAGTTAAAGGAGTTTATCACCGCCAAACCAAAATTATATGAATTGCTGAAGGTGGTTCTTTCGGAAGAGAAAAAATATAAAGATAAAAATTATGAACAATAAATACATAACTATCAACAAGTGAATCTAAAAACCAAGGAAATTAAAAAACCTGATGAACAATATTAACTGTTGAATATAATAGAATCAGAGGTATGGAAGGGGAGTGGACTGATGACTCTCAGGGAAAAGAGGAGTGGGGGCTGTGGGATAAGACTGAACTTAAACTGTGCACCTATGGATAAGGACAATGGGTGTGGGGAAAGGGCAGAGGGTGGGGTAGGAACCTGGTGGAGGGGGAAAAAATGAGGAACTTTTGTAATAATATGAACAATAAAGGTTTATTAAAACAAAACAAAAAACAAAGGGCTCTGTGTGAGTTATTGTTACAGACAGTTGTAACCTTGAATACATAATGAGTTAGTACTTGGCATAAGAATATGGGCATTAGTATTAGTATTAGTCTATTACATTGAGTGGCTTTTTCTATTATTTGAACTAAAAACAAAGTCATTTTATAGTGACAGAGTTTATAATGACAGAGTTTACAGGACTAGGGACTATCTAACAATAACAGAGAATTTCAAACACCAGTTTTTTATACAAGATGGAGGTTACTATGCTTCACTATCAGGGCATATGCCCGGGTTGCGGGCTCGATTCCAGTTTGGGGCATGCAGGAGGCAGCCAATCACTGTGTCTCTCTCATTATTAATGTTTATAACTCTCTCTCCCTCTCTCTTCCTCTCTAAAATCAATATATATATATATATATATATATATATATATATATATATTTAAAAGCCATTCCCTTTAAAACACTACTGTGTTTCCCCGAAAATAAGACATCCTCCGAAAATAAGACCTAGCGCATGGAAAGATAAGACATCCCCTGAAAATAAGACCTAGCGCAACTTTGGAAGAAAAAATTAATATAAGACACTGCTTATTTTCGGGGAAACAGGGTATTAGAAACTCAAAATCACAGGTGTATTCTGCCTTCACAGAAATCAAGTTCACAGACTATTCGTGAACACCTATCTATACCTACAATGAACACTAAAGAATATTTGTAGTAAGGATAACTAACATGATGTTTTACATTTAAGATTACGTAAGTGAAGTAATTTCTTTAGTATGTTTCCAATATTGAAAACTAGTAACACTAATAATGCTTTTTTTTTTTTTAATTCGTAGCTTAAAGAAATCTTTGCATAGGGCTTCCTGCTCTGTACTCAGAGTTTTCTGATTACACTAAAATAATTTAGTTTCTCTGCTAATATAAAGAAAATAGAAACCAAACAGCCCCTCTAACAGATAATAAATAATATTGGCCTGCTCTGTAGCAGCCAACATTTGTCTTTGTTTTCCGGGGTGTTTTTCAAAGGACAATAAACTCCGAGTGAATAACTAAAGTCATTCTAACAAATGCTCAAAACAAGCTCTGAAATCCAATACTAAAATAAGGAAAACAAAGTTTCACAATTGTAACTTTACATCCAATTATGAATACACGCCTCAAAAATTATTACTGGGTCACCCCGAATTCACTTGGCTACTTCGTAATGGCAATTCTGGGGAGTTTAATCCTTAGGGTCCTATCCTAAATTTAATCTCAGCAGAGAAAACATGACCCCGCCCCATCGGCAGGAGGCAGTGATGCTGAATGCTTCCAGGCTTTGACACATTCAATTCCTAATCCGGGGGATTAAAAAGAACTGCCTGCCTCTGGATGGTTAGTACCTCCAAACCCAATGTGACGGACGAAATGAGGCTAGAAAAGAGACATATTTTAATGAAAAAAAACCCTTTTCCATCCAGGTCACCCCGAGAGAAGCATGGGATAAATGCTGCAAAGAATTCAGCCCAGCTTCAAGCAAACCACTTCCCGGGGGCTGGCCCATGTCTCCCGCCCACCGCGAGTCGCTTGCCCGGCTCCCCACTAGTCCAGGGGCTGCTGCGAAAAACCAAGGCCACCCGACGGCCTGTCTCGCTGTTAGGCTCCGTCGGTCCCCTAGGGCCCTGCCCCATCCAGTCTCGCCTGGCGGCCCGCAGGGACACAAAACAGAATCTGTGCTCACCGTTGGGTGTCTCTCCTCAGCCATCTCCGCCGGCCCCGGCAGCAGCAACGGCCGGAAATAAGAGGTTTCCCAGGTAACCAGACAAACGGAAGTTGTGGCTGGAGAAGAGGGAGGGGCCTGAGCCGAGAAGGAAGAAGGTAAAAGGCAGGGCGGGAGGAAAATTGGGAGGGGAATTCCCCATTGCCCACACTACTGAGGGTTTCAGGAAGCTGGAGAAGGATTGGTTGTTGCCCCACATATAGTTTGGCACAAAAGGAGTTAATAAGGGAATGCAAATTCGTACTCTAGTAGTAAATATAATTATCCCAATAACAAAGTTGTTTACAGTGGGTCACCGGAATGGGACCGATTCAAATCCTGCGGCAATATGATTTCTAGCTTTAAACTTCTTTGGCACTTCTCCTGGGACCCAATAGGATTTGTGTATATGTGGGGATCAAAGGAGCCCCCTGGACACTCTCCTTTTCCTAGTATGTCTGTCTATTGAAAAAAGTTTACGATATGCCAAAGTGAAGGGGATAACCAATTATATCAGAGCACAAGTTCCATTCCCATTTGCTGAGCAAGACCACAAGTAAGGGTCCCCCATAACACCACCAGGCATCAGCATGGGAATAGATAGTGCAGCATGATTGGCTTCCCGATAAATTTCTCATGAACTCTGAGCATTGTCTCTCCTTTCCCTCCCCTCCCCCCCTCGCCTCCACCTTGACAGGCAGGAAGTATAGTTTACGTTGGAGGACAGGGCTGAATCGTTGTTTGTTGTTGTTGTTGTTGTTATTGTTATTGTTGGGTTTTGTGTGGGTTTTTTTTTTTTTTTGGGGGGGGGGGGTTCTTGCTCTTTGACTCTGTTGGATTGGGACAACAGGGAGAGAGTCTTACAGAAAGCATTTCCCCAGGCAGTTTCCTCCTGATACAGGCCAAGCACACATTCCATCCTTTTTGCATGAGGTCCATGCAAATGGGAATGGGACCACTTGGGCTTCTAGCTTTCCTGCTGCACAAGCATAACAGTCATTTTTATTTAGGGCAAGTACAGAATATTTCTTCCATTCCACCCAGGCATTTGTTCCCTTATATCCTACTTCTATTTGCATGGTAGTGGCAGTGGCCTAAGGCAGTGGTCGGCAAACTGCTGCTCTTTGGCCCCTTGAGTGTGGCTCTTCCACAAAATACCACGTGTGGGGATGCACGTACAGTGTGATTGAAACTTTGTGGCCCATGCACAGAAGTTGGTTTTTGGCTCTCAAAGAAATTTCAATCATTGCACTGTTGATATTTGGCTCTGTTTAATAATATGTTTACCAACTACTGGCCTAGGGGCTCTTGTCCTGGGACATCTATTCCTAAATCTAGCCCTAGCCAATCTTTTGACCTAAAGGCGAAATATCCAAATCATTTAAGTTAACTGGGTATGCATGATCCAGATTGTACACATTTTCCTAGCCCACATTGTAAGCCCCTGCAATTTGCCAAACCTCTACAGCAAATAGAACTCAGTACATGATGGCTATTAAGACATCTCACAGTTTTAGCATCAATTTCAAGGAAATATGTCCTGGTATTGCTGTTCAACCCTTAAGCCACGTGTTGGGTCTAACCTTACTCGGCAGTCCAAACAGCAATCTCTGTGGCAAGCAAGACAGTTAGGGTCCTTCCCAGGAGGGTTCTAACTTGTTTCCCTTCCAAATCTTGATTAGAATAAACAAAGTCTTCTGATCATTGATGAACTGGAAAATCAAGAGGGCTTTGGGTCAGGAGGCCTTCTAACCTGAGAGAGATTAAAGTAGAAGAGATACCCATATCTTAAGTAGTGTGGTCCCTAGTTTCCATTGTAGGAAGACTTTGAGGCATTCCAGGACCTATTGGAATCATTTACAGCTAACTCTAGGGGGAAAAAGATTTTTTTTTTAAATTTAAACCCTAGGAAAGTTGTCAAACCCATTCTACCAAAAGACTATATAGCATTCAAAGTGACATATAATGTCATACACAAATCCCATGACATATAATGGCAGGACTAGATATGCAAATCCAGAGGGTATTAAACATAAACATAAGCTAATAAAACTTCAGGTCTCTCAACTAAGATTATCTTTTTAAAAAATTAAAAATACCTGATTAATATCCTATATAATAGAAGCCTAATATGCTATGAGTTCAGTCATCTGGTTGGCCATTCAACCAATCAAAGCATAATATGCTAATTATATGCTAAGACCACTCAACTGGTTACTATGACATGCACTGACCACCATGGGGCAGACAATTGACCAGTCAATCAGTAGCTATGATCTGCATTGACCACCAGGAGGCAGACTCTCCGACCAGTAGGTTAGCTTGCTCGTGGGGTCTGGCCAAACAGGACTGAATGAGACAGGCTGGATATGCCCTGGATACCTCCTTCAGCCCCTCCCAACTGGCCAACCTCCCACATCCCTCCCTGGCCCTGATCATGCACTGGTGGGGTCCCTCTGCCTCTACCCTCTTAAAATCTGGGACCCTTTTGGGCGATGTCAGAGAGCTGGTTTTGGCCCAATCCCACAGGCCAGCTGAGGGACTCTACTGGTGCATGAATTTGTAAACCAGGCCTCGAAGTAACATACGGTATAATAATTTATAGAACTTTTGCTTCAGAAAAGGACTAACCAAAATAAGAGTAACTTTATTTGTCCTTGGTACAGAGAACAAATGATACTTGTAGAGGTCTGCCTGGGAAGGCACATGGGCATTTTCCTTAATTATCGTCAGCTGAACTCAAGACGTAGGCAGAGCCACACCTTGGGAACATGTTTCCCCCAAGATGGTGGACATGTTGTCAGCTTGGCCTTTATATCAGCCCAGATGTCAGCAAGGGTGGGACTAGATATGTAAATCCAGGCATGCTAGGGCTTAGTTAAGAATGCAAATAAGTTGGTGTTACTTCCTGGTATTGGGGGTATAAAATAAATGCGCTGGGAAGGGTCGTCTTCGTCTTCTTCCTGCCTCTCCAGCAGATAGGATGGCGGCCCACCCGGCTCCAGCTAAAATCTATCTCTGTGTCTTCTCTCTTTATTTCTATTATTTCTCAATCCCTGACCACCTCCACATAGAACCAATTCGTTCATCTCTCTTTCCATGCAAAATGCAGAAAAAAAGGGAGATCCCCACCACATCAGGCCCCCACAATAATAATTGAATTTCTGTTATCAGTTGCTGTGAGTACATTGATATAAACTATTTACTCTGTGCTTAGGGAGGCAAAATGCAAATCATTTACTCTTAAGTGTCCTTGATTTAGAGAATATAGAATTAACTAGATGCTCCAAATTACTGTTTATTTCAATTTTCCTATTCTATTTATTCTGGCTTACTGGCCTTTGCAACATCTTCAACTTCTTTTCAATATTTTTTAAAAACATTTTATAACTTTCATAAATCTTTCGTATTTTTTTCATTTTTTACAATAAATCTTTATTGTTCAGATTATTACAGGTGTTCCTCTTCCCCCCCCCACCCATAGCTCCCCTCCACCTGATTCCCCACCCCATGCCCTTACCCCCACCACTCTCTACATCCATAGGTGTAAGATTTTTGTCCAATTTCTTCCCGCACCCCTCAGACCCCTTTCCCCCCTGTGAATTGTTAGTCCAATCCCTTTCTATGTCCCTGATTCTATTATATTCACCAGTCCATTTTGTTCTTCAGATTTTTTATTCACTTGATTTTTAGTTTCATTTGTTGGTAGGTATATATTTGATGTCTTTTTGTTTTTCATACTTTTTACCTTTACCTTTTTCTTCTTCTTTTTCCTCTTCTTAAAGAATACCCTTCAGCATTTCATATAATCCTGGTTTGGTGGTGATGAACTCCTTTAACTTTTCTTGTCTGTGAAGCTCTTTATCTGACTTTCAATTCTAAATAATAGTTTTGCTGAGTAGAGTAATCTTGGTTGTAAATTCTTGCTATTCATCACTTTGAATATTTCTTGCCACTCCCTTCTGGCCTGCATAGTTTCTGTTAAGAAATCAGCTGACAGTCATATTGGTACTCCCTTGTAGGTAACTGTTTTTCTCTTGTTACTTTTAAGATTCTCTCTTTGTCTTTTGCCCTTGGCATTTTAGTTATGATGTGTCTTGGTGTGGTCCTCTTTTGATTCCTCTTGTTTGGGGTTCTGTGCATTTTCTGGACTTGTAGGTCTATTTCTTTCACCAGGTAGGGAAAGTTTTCTTTCATTTTTTTTTTCAATATCCTGCTCTCTCTCTTCTTCTGGCATCCCAAAAATCCGGATGTTGGTATGCTTAAAGCCGTCCCAAAGGCTCCTTACACTTTCCTCACACTTTTGGATTCTTCTTTCTTTCTGCCTCTCTGGTTGGGTGTTTTTTGTTTGCTCATATTCCAGATCTTTGGTTTGATTCCTGGGGCAGATTGATCTACAGTTGAGTTTCTGTATATTCTTTATTTCAGACAATGTATACTTAATTTCTGACTGGTCTTTTTCCATTTATTTTATATTCTCATTAAGGTCCTTGAAAGTCTCACTAAGCTCCTTGGAGGTCTCATCAAGTTTCTCAAAAGTTTTTAGAAGATTCTTAAGTAACCTTATAAATGTGATTCTGAACTCTGTGTCATCCAGTAGTTTACTTTCCTCCATCTCTCCCATTCGTAACATGTTTCTGTGTTTCCTCATTTTGGCTGCCTCCCTGTGTTGATGGAGTGGCTTTGTGTGGTCGGTGGCTTATAGGGATCAGAAGCCTAGCTTCCCCAATCACCTGAGGTGGTTACTCTTGGTACATCCCTTTGTGGGCTAAGTGCAAAGTCTTGGTGCAATTAAGCCTTGATTGCTGTTGGTACACTGGGAGGAATTGAACTCTAGGCCAATTGGCTATGAGGACCCGCTGTGTCTATAATGGAAGAACTTCTGTGCTGGAGAAGCACCTTGTTTCAGTGGGGCTTTGGTGCTCAGTGAGTCCGTCTCCCGAATGTGTGACTTATGGGTATGAGGAGTTGAAACTGACCACTAGGAACACTGGCTCTGGATCTCCAATGGGGTGCAGTTCAGCTATTGTCTGAGGCCACCCTGCAGGAGCTATAGCAAGAACCACAGTCCTTTCCTCCCTGCTTGGAGTTTGGAGGCTCTGGAGCTGTCTGCACCAGGTTTCAAGTTTGCTAGGTTAAACTGTACTAGAGAGGGCTATTTATATGCAAAAGCCATTGCTTGGAGTTTAGGTGTGTTTGTAGATTGTGCAGGCGGAGTCTCAGTGCATCACTAGGCTGGGGCATGGCTAACAGCGATGGCTGCCTGTCAGCCTTCTCTGCCTCTCCAACCATGTCCCCGCATCTCCCCACATCTCGCGCCCCCGCACAGCAAACAATTATTCTTGTGCACAGCTCTGCAAGCAAGCCACCCTCACTTTCTGACTCAATGGCAGACAGTCTAGCTTCTCTCCAGAAACTGGATTTCAGAGAGATTGGGAGATTGTCTCTCTTCAGGTTGAAGAAAGCAATGCCCGCATCCAACCAGGATCCACCGCCAGCCTAAATCGCGCGTGCGCCCCCGTACCTCATTTTTTCAGTGCTTGTGCCCTGAATGCTCCTTTCGCTTTCAGTCTAGTTGTAGAGGTTCCTTTCAGCCAGCTTTCCCATGGTTCTGGGTGATAGACATTTTTGTCTTTTAGTTGTAGTTTTGAATACTTGTGCACGGCAGCAATTTAGGTGTGTTTACCTATGTCGCCATCTTGGCATCTCCATAAATCTTTCTTTATTAAGTCTTACAACTTTCTGAAATAACAAGCTTTAGAAACAATTTTCAAGAGTGTGTGAGTGAGAAAACAAAGGGAGAACGTGTGGTCACATGGGGAGTGTTTGTTGGTGAGTTGAGGGACAGCTATACTCCAGGATACTGTGGGGGACTGGTAGACAGGACTCCCCTGACCAGGCAGACTGTACTGCTGCTGGGTTCCCTTCCTGAGCAACAAGCTCAGACACAAAGACTGTGCCATTTTGAAGGGGAAAGTGGATGTTATTGGAAGCATGAAAAGCCCAGGGAATCTACAACTACGGCACTCACCGAACAGTTGCGAACCCAAGAACAATAGTACCCAAGTGGCACAAACAGGCGGATTCAGAGAAACTCTACACTCCCTCACAGAAAGGTCAGATTTCGCCTGGGATAAGGTGAGGTCTTCTGTCCCAGCAGGAGAGAGAAACAAGCATGCAGGAGCTTGAGGACAAGGGAAACTCTGCACCTAGAAAAATCTGTGGTTTTGGGGGTTGGCATGATTTATGAATGTGGAAGGGGGTCCACAGAGCTGCTAACAGAAGTGAAATCTAAAAAGCAACCCATTTTGATCTGGGTGTGAAAGGACAGCCTAAAATTTTTGAATGTGTTGGCTACTTAGACCCAAGGGGGAAAAAGACGGCACAGACTTGCGCACAGCCCTGGAGTTCGCACACTTACTATGACACTTTTTTCCCCTCTTTAAATCCTTGATTCTGATTACTAAGCCCAATACATAGGACCACCCAATTGGAGACACTCTAAGAGACTGCAGGGTAAAATTGTTTTTATGGAACCTGTGAATCAGAGAAGGGAATAACCATCAGAGAACTAGCCGTGGACAACCCACTTTCCCAAACAGGTATTAGTGCAACAGGGAAAACAAAATCTAAACACTAGCTAGAGAGGACCTATAGACCGGAGGCCAATCCAGAAACACTGACACACAGGGTTGAGTCACAAATTGACTCTTGCATAAACACAAATAAAGGAATATAAGAAAATTAGGACTGACAGAATACTCAGGAGCAATGGAACGTAGGGAACTTCAATACTATCCTCACAAGGAAACAGGCATGCCAAACAGAACAGTAGAGGAAGTTAATAACCTTCACTACTGCATTTTTTTTTCATCTATTACTTAAGAAACTAATTTTTTTCTTTTTTACTCACTTGATTTTACCTTTTTAATTATTACATTTTAATTTTCAATAAGTAGTATTACCACTACTATTTTACCTTTTTTTTTAAAAGTGTCATTTTATTTTCTCTATATTTTACTTTGGGATTAGTGTTCTATGTTCTATTTTCATCTTTCCTTTAGCATCATTTTACTCTACCTCAATTTTACCTTTATGCCATCAGTCTCTTCCTCACTTTTTTTCTTTTATTGTTCTATTTCTCTTTTTTTATCTTTAATGATTTTTTACAGAGAGGAAGAGAGAGAGATAGAGAGCTAGAAACAATGATGAGAGAGAAATAGGATATGCCCGCAACCAACGTACATGGGGATGTGCCCGCAACCTACTGAGGATGTGCAAACAACCTACTGGGCATATGCCCGCAACCAACGTACATGCCCCTGATGGGAATTGAACCTGGGACCTTTCAGTCCACAGATGGACGCTCTACCACTGAGCCAAACCAGTTTTGGCTGTCCTATTTCTCTTACCCTATACTTGCTATAGATTTCCCCTATTCTTTCTTTTTACCAACTGTTAAAATTATACTCTACCATTCCCTTGCTCCAAGTCCATACATACCTCTCTCTTTTTCTTCGCTATCAAAAAATTTTCTCTCTCTGCCGAGACTGGTTTGGCTCAATGGATAGAGCGTCGGCTTGGGGACTGAAGGGTCTCGGGTTCGATTCCGGTCAAGGGCATGTACCTTGGTTGCGGGCATATCCCCAGTAGGGGGTGTGCAAGAGGCAGCTGATCGATGACTCTCTCTCATCGATGTTTCTAACTCTCTATCTCTCTCCCTTCCTCTCTGTACAAAATCAATAAAATTAAAAAAAAAAAAAGAGGAGATCCAAGATGGCTGCTCGGGTAGACACCTAACTGCAGCAGCACACAACAATTTCAATGGAATACAACTAAAATGTAGAGTGGACATTGCCCAGAGCTACAGGTAGTCGACTGACTGAAAATGCTACAACAAGAAGGAAAGAGAAAACCAGAAGGAAAATCAGAGGAGCTGAAAAAAAGCCTAAGGTACGGAGACATGCTGCGCGCCCACATGCGCGCGCGGAGAGGTCGCAGCCAGAGAGGAGGAGAAGGCTGGGGGCCTGCCTGGCGTTCCCTAGCAGAAAGGAAATAAAGCCCCCGGCCTGGGATGAACCCCCAAACCAGCAGCGCTGAGCCCCAGTTATGGGCCAGACCCTGGGGACCCAAGCTCGGGCAGGGGGAAACGGGGCTGTGAGGCGGAATCCCGGGGGAGCGGCGAAAAGCAGGGCCCCCGGAATCGCGCGCACCCTGCGCACAGAGGACTGAATGTTGACTCTGATGCTGGATTGCCCTAGCGGGAAGAAACAAAGCCTCCGGCGTCGGCGGCGGCGCTAAGCCCCAGTCCGGACTTTCACCATTCTAGG
Source organism: Nyctalus aviator (assembly GCA_036971965.1). NCBI lineage: Eukaryota > Metazoa > Chordata > Mammalia > Chiroptera > Vespertilionidae > Nyctalus > Nyctalus aviator. The sequence continues at coordinate 100,912,608 of CM072922.1, forward strand.
CCAATCCCTGGGGACCCAGGTTTAAGCAGAGGGAGATGGGGCTGTGAGGTGGAGTCCTGGGGGAGCGGCGAAAAGCAAGGCCCCAGGAGTCCTGCGCGCACACAAACAAAGCCTCCGGCGGCGCTGAACCTCAGTCTGGACTTTTGCCATTCTAGGCCAATCCCTGGGGGACCCAGGCTTAAGCAGAGGGAGATGGGGCTGTGAGGTGGAGTCCTAGGGGAGCGGCGAAAAGCAAGGCCCCCGGAGTCGCGCGCGCACACTGCCCGCAGAGGACTGAATGTTGACTCTGATGCTGGATTGCCCTAGCAGGAAGAAACAAAGCTTCTGGAGGCGCTAAGCCCCAGTCCGGACTTTCACCATTCTAGACCAATCCCTGGGGACCCAGGTTTAAGCAGAGGAAGATGGGGCTGTGAGGTGGAGTCCTGGGGGAGCGGCGAAAAGCAAGGCCCCAGGAGTCGCGCACACTGTGCGCGCAGAGGACTGAATGTTGACTCTGATGCTGTACGCCCCTAGCGGGAAGGAGAAAGAAGGCTCTAGACTGGGGGAATGCAATGAGGAGCAGGAGCCCCTGCCGGACACCAGCCAGCCGGGCACCAGCAAGGAGCTGGGCGAGGGGGCCCCCAAGGGGGGGGGTGCCCCTGAGCCTTTGACCGCTGAGCGCGGGCAATGGAGCCAAGGCTGGGGGCTGCTTCCTTGGTGGCGCCGACCCCAGCAACAGGCCGAAGCAGCGCAGGAACCCGCGGAGAACAAAGGGGTGCCACAGGCCAACCTGCTGAGCTTCCAGGACAAGGAGGAAGAAACCAAAGAAGTTCTCAATGTGAAGAAATCAAGTGAGAGCAAAAGACAATAAAATTACTTAAGAAAGAATACAAAGAAGATCTTGAAAAAATCAAAGACTAAGTCAGAACTCAACTCACCAGCCAACATTGCAACATAAATGCGTTGTTGTTTTTTTTGTTTGTTTGTTTTTAAAAAAAGAAGGAAAGAATGTTGGAACAGCGGCAGCCAGGCCTAGAGTGGCCAGGCACAAGGCGGTGGCAGCCAGGCCTGGAGCAGCAACAGCCAGGCCCAAGAGCAGCAGCAGCCAGAACCAGAGCAGCAACAGCCAGCACTGGAGCCAGCCTGGGCAGTGGCAGCCATGCCTGGGGCAGTGGCAGCCATGCCTGGGGCAGTGGCAGCCATGCCTGAGGCGGAGGTGGCCAAGCCCAGGGTGGCCAGTCCAGGAACACCAAGATCCGGAGTGGCTGGGCCCAGAGAGGCTGGGCCCAGAGCAGCCGGGTCGGGAGCAGACAGGCCCAGAACGGCAGTGGCCAAGATAGGAGCATCCAGGCTGGGAGCAGCCAGGCTCAGAGCGGCCTGGCCCGGAGCAACTAGGCCCAGAGCAGACGGGTCGGGTGCGGCCAGGCCCGGAGCAGCGGCTGCCAGGCTGGGAGCGGCCAGGCCCGGATCATCAGGGTCGGGTGCGGCCAGGCCCGGAGCAGCGGCTGCCAGGCTGGGAGCGGCCAGGCCCGGATCATCAGGGTCGGGTGCGGCCAGGCCCGGAGCAGCGGCTGCCAGGCTGGGAGCGGCCAGGCCCAGAGCAGCAGGGTCGGGTGCGGCCAGGCCCGGAGCAGCGGCTGCCAGGCTGGGAGCGGCCAGGCCCGGATCATCAGGGTCGGGTGCGGCCAGGCCCGGAGCAGCGGCTGCCAGGCTGGGAGCGGCCAGGCCCGGATCATCAGGGTCGGGTGCGGCCAGGCCCGGAGCAGCGGCTTCCAGGCTGGGAGCGGCCAGGCCCTGATCATCAGGGTCGGGTGCGGCCAGGCCCGGAGCAGCGGCTGCCAGGCTGGGAGCGGCCCGGCCCGGAGCAGCAGGGTCGGGTGCGGCCAGGCCCGGAGCAGCGGCTGCCAGGCTGGGAGCGGCCAGGCCCGGAGCAGCAGGGTCGGGTGCGGCCAGGCCCGGAGCAGCGGCTGCCAGGCTGGGAGCGGCCAGGCCCGGAGCATCAGGGTCGGGTGCGGCCAGGCCCGGAGCAGCGGCTGCCAGGCTGGGAGCGGCCAGGCCCGGATCATCACGGTCGGGTGCGGCCAGGCCCGGAGCAGCGGCTGCCAGGCTGGGAGCGGCCAGGCCCGGATCATCAGGGTCGGGTGCGGCCAGGCCCGGAGCAGCGGCTGCCAGGCTGGGAGCGGCCAGGCCCGGAGCAGACGGGTCGGGTGCGGCCAGGCCCGGAGCAGCGGCTGCCAGGCTGGGAGCGGCCAGGCCCGGAGCAGCAGGGTCGGGTGCGGCCAGGCCCGGAGCAGCGGCTGCCAGGCTGGGAGCGGCCAGGCCCGGAGCAGCAGGGTCGGGTGCGGCCAGGCCCGGAGCAGCGGCTGCCAGGCTGGGAGCGGCCAGGCCCGGATCATCAGGGTCGGGTGCGGCCAGGCCCGGAGCAGCGGCTGCCTGGCTGGGAGCGGCCAGGCCCGGAGCAGCAGGGTCGGGTGCGGCCAGGCCCGGAGCAGCGGCTGCCAGGCTGGGAGCGGCCAGGCCCGGAGCAGCAGGGTCCGGTGCGGCCAGGCCCGGAGCAGCGGCTGCCAGGCTGGGAGCGGCCAGGCCCGGAGCAGCAGGGTCGGGTGCGGCCAGGCCCGGAGCAGCGGCTGCCAGGCTGGGAGCGGCCAGGCCCGAGGCAGCAGGGTCGGGTGCGGCCAGGCCCGGAGCAGCGGCTGCCAGGCTGGGAGCGGCCAGGCCCGAGGCAGCAGGGTCGGGTGCGGCCAGGCCCGGAGCAGCGGCTGCCAGGCTGGGAGCGGCCAGGCCCGGATCATCAGGGTCGGGTGCGGCCAGGCCCGGAGCAGCGGCTGCCAGGCTGGGAGCGGCCAGGCCCGAGGCAGCAGGGTCGGGTGCGGCCAGGCCCGGAGCAGCGGCTGCCAGGCTGGGAGCGGCCAGGCCCTGATCATCAGGGTCGGGTGCGGCCAGGCCCGGAGCAGCGGCTGCCAGGCTGGGAGCGGCCAGGCCCGGAGCAGCAGGGTCGGGTGCTGCCAGGCCCGGAGCAGCGGCTGCCAGGCTGGGAGCGGCCCGGCCCGGAGCAGCAGGGTCGGGTGCGGCCAGGCCCGGAGCAGCAGCAGCCAAGTCCAGAGCAACTAGGTTGGGAGCGGCAGTGGCCAGACCCGGAGCAGCTGGTTGTGGTATGAATGATAGCAACAGAGGCCAGGCCCGGTGCAGCCAGGCCCAAAACAGCTCGCTCCTCGCCTGCCCCCGCCCCAAGGCTGCCTCTCAGACACGGCTGGAGACTTTGGCGGGAACTTGAGGGTCTGCTGAATCAAGTGATGAAGGCTTAGATCTGAATGTGTTGAGTTAGTATAGCGCTGGGGTGTTGATCTGTAAGCGCCTTGGGTGGGGCCTGGATGAGGTTGGTTGAACTATTTGGAAATGTCTGTTGTCTGAAGTATATCATTGGGCATGTGGAGATATTATTGATATGAGAAAATGCTAAGTAACTGATTTACTATCTGAAAAGGGATTTACTATCGAGGAAAGGGAGGGAGGAAGAGACTAAACATAAACTGTGCACCTATGGATGAGGACATTGGGGGAAGGGGAGGGGGTGGAGGGTGGGGTGGGAACCTGGTGGAGGGAGGAGGAAATGAGGAATCTTTGTAATATTATGAACAATAAAGATTGATAAAAAAAAAAATAAAAAATAAAAAATAAAAAAAATAAAAAAATAAAAAAAAAAAAGAAAAAAAAATTTCTCTTTCTGTCCTTTTGTTGCTATTTGCTTAATTGTTGATTACATCATTTTTTAGGCTTGTTTGTGAGATTGTTTTGCTTTTTATCTTTATTTTTGTTTTTTGTTGTTATTGTTGTTTTTACTTCTGTTTTCCCTCACCTCACTTGATATTAGTTGTTGTTTATAGTTTGTATTCATCTGACACCGAGAAACATTATAATTAAATTAGAAAACACCAACGAGGGGAGAAGGGACAAGATGGCGACTGAACAGACGGACTTGTTCTGACCCTGGCCCCAGAACAGATAAAAGCAGCATCTGAGTCGTTCAGGGAATATTGATTGGCAGCTAAGGGGCAGCGGAACTCGAAAGGAAGGTAAGGAAGGGTCCGATGGATAAGATTTCCTGACCAAGCGGCCAGCACTGTGGCGGCGGCGACCTTTCCCGGAGCTATGGGCTCAGAGGGAAGGCTGCGCCATCTTACCAGGAAAGGAAGATCTTCTCTGAGGCCTGGAAAACCCACAGCAGAGGTGTCTATCGAGCAGCTGTAACGCCCCAATCGGCACAAACATGTGGATTCAAGGAAGTTCTTCAATCACCCACGGAAAGGTCAGAGTTTGTGGGGATAGCCTGAGGGTTCTGGGTCCCTGCTGCTGTAGCCGCGGAGCTCCCAAGAGGCCCCGTCTCCACTGTAGCCAGGGAGCGCCCAAGCAGCCACCCACGCGGAGCTGCACCCAAAGAAGGCTGCAGCAAGAATCCTGCCTGGGGACACCCAGTGCTGGGTTTGGTGTAATCTTCCCCAGAAGCGGGACTTTTTTAAAACGCCAGGGGACATGGGACAGATTGTTAAGAATTGGGACTGTCCCACCAATGGTGGAACATCTGGACACCTTGGCGCCTGATCCCCTTTACCTCCTTGCTTCTGAATACTAGGGAAACACTGCCCAGTTGGGCATGTCCGGAAATTGCAGGGGGAAATTGCCTTCCTGGAAACAAGGGATCAGAGCCAAAAGAGATAGTCTGAGAGCCAGTAGGCACTCTGCCAGCTAGAGCCATAGAGAAAGAAGGCCAGAGCAATCAAAAAGACTGGGAGGTCAAACCAGAAACACTGCCACCTAGGGGCTGAATTACAAACTGCCTTTTTTTTTTTTTTAACTTTTAACTAATCAAAAATAAATGGACACAAATAACTGAGGTGCAGTGGATAGCTGGGAACTGCAAGACTGTCTGGTCCGAGAATCAGGTGTGCCAAATACAATAACAGAGGAAGTGAATGACCATTACTGGACATTTTTATGCTAATTTTACTATTCTTTATTTTATTTCCATTTTTTACATCTTTTATTTTATGTTCATTTTTTACTTCTTTTACTTAAGAAACAATTTTTTTCTTTTTTTCTTACTTGATTTTACCTTTTCAATTACTACATATTTCAATCTCAGTCATCACTATTAGTACTGCTATTTTGCATTTTTTGTTCCCTTTTTCTTCTTTTTTTTCCCCCCAGTACCATTTTATTTTCTCTTTATTTTACATTGGGATTAGTCTTCATTCTATTTTAATCTCTACTATAGCATCGTTCAACCCTATCACAACTCAACCTTTACACCATCATTCTCTTACAAATCTTTACTCATATTGTCTCCTGTTTATCCTATCCCTTTCCAGCTTCAGTTTTTCCTCTATTCTTTCTGTATACCCCCCTGCTAAAGCTCCCACCATACCTATAGATCTAATTTCCAACCCCTGATCCAAGTGTATAAATACCACTCTCTTCACTATATTAACTACTTAAAAACAAAACAAAACAAAACAAAACAAAAAAAACCTGTTCTCCTCTCTGTTCTTTTGTCATTGTTTGCGTGAATGTTGATTATAGTGAATTTTTATGCTTTTTAGTGAAATTGTTATGCTTATTCTGGTGCTGTTATTGTTGCTTTGCACTTTTTAAAAATCCTTTGTTTTTGTTTGTTTTTAATTCTGTACATCATAGCCTTACTTAATAATAGTGGATATTGTAGTTTGTATAAATTTCCAAGTATTGTTGCTGGCATTGGCTGGGATTAGTGGTTGTTCTATGGTAATTTTCTCCACATATATATATATAGTTTGTTTCCCCTTTCTCTCTTAGTCTGCTTCTTGTCTCTCTCTCTCTCTCTTTCTCTCTCTCTCTCTCTCTCTCTCTCTCTCTCTTTTCCTTTTCCCTGCCTGTTTTCCAATGTCATTTCGTCATTACTTTTTTTTCTTCTTTTTTTATCTTTTAATTTATCCTCCTTTTTTAATTTTTTTTTAATTTTCTATTTCATTTTTACCTTTCTTCCTTCTCTCCTATCCCATAATTTGCCTTTTTCTACTGATCACCTTTATTAGAGGTTATTAATATTGCAAAGACATCGCTGTTAAGTGCCTTTTGTGTTGTACCTGGTAGTGTTGTATTTTGTGCCTTTAAATCAATTCAGGAGAAGAAACACCACATAACCAGACATCCTGAAAAGAAAGGCCATCGGGAGACAAAGAAATAGCCCACACATGAAAGAAAAGCAGGCATCACCAGAAAAGGAAGTAAACAAATTAGAGGCAAGCAACCTACCAGAGCAAGAATTCAGAGTAATGATCATAGGATGACTAAAAAGAATGGAAGAGAAATTTGATTATATGAATAAGAAACAAGAGGAAATGAAGAAGAACCAAGAGGAATTGAAGAAGAACCAAGAGGAATTGAAGAAGAACCAAGAGGAAATGAAGATGAACCAAGAAGAAATGAAAAATGACATCGCTACTATGAAGAACTCAATAGAAAGCATAAAGAGTAGACTAGAAGAAGCAGAGGACCGCATCAGTGAGCTAGAAGACAAGATGGAAAAAAAAATACCCAATTAGAGCAGCTTCTGGGGGAAAAAAAATTAAAAAGCAGGAGGAGAGCTTAAGAGAACTTTGGGACAATGCAAAACAAAACAATATTAGAATAATAGGAGTTCCAGAAGGAAAGGAAACTGAGGAAGACATGGAAAAAGTATTTCAAGAAATAATGACAGAAAACTTTCCTGAGACAGAGAAGGAAAAAACCACACAAATCCAAAGATGCTCGCAGAGTCCCAAGCAAAAGGAATCCCAGAAGACCGACACCAAGGAACATTATAATTAAATTGGCAAACACCAACGACAAAGTAAGAATCTTAAAAGCAGCCAGAGAGAGACAGAAAGTAACATATAAAGGAACCCCCATCAGACTAGCAACTGATTTCTCAACAGAAACTCATCAGGCCAGAAGGGAATGGAATGAAATATACAAAGTCATGCAAAGGAAAGGTCTGAATCCAAGAATACTGTACCCAAGAAGGCTATCAATCAAAATTGAGGGTAAAATCAGGAGCTTCACAGACAAAAAAAAAAAAAGTCTAAGGGAATTTATTTCCACCAAACCAGCAATGCAAGAAATGGTAAAGGGTCTACTGTAAAAATAAAGAAATGGGAAGCGAAGAAGGAACACAGGGGTATAGAATAAAAATGGCATCAAATGAGTACCTATCAATAATATCTTTAAATGTAAATAGATTAAATGCTCCAATCAAAAGATATGGGGTAACAGATTGGATAAGAAAACAAGACCCATATATCTGTTGTCTACAGAAAACCCACTTCAGAAAAAAAGACACAAACAGACTGAGGTTGAAGGGATGAAAAAAGGTTTTGAGGCGAATGGAAATGAAAAAAAAAAAGCTGGGGTAGCAATACTTATATCTGACAAATTAGATCTCAGAGTGAAGGACATAACAAGAGATAATGAAGACCACTTCATAATACTAAAGGGAGCAATACAACAAAAAGAAATAACCCTGGTAAACATATAGCCACCCAATACAGGAGCACCCAAATACATTAAAAAACAAAACAAAAAAAAAACAAAAAAAAAAACAAAAAAAAAACTGGAGGACATTAAGAGAGAGATTAATAGCAATACAATCATAGTAGGAGATTTTAATACCCCATTGTCACCCTTGGACATATCATCTAAACAAAAAATCAACAAATAAATATCAATCCTAAATGACTCACTAGAGCAGATGGAATTAATCGACATCTTCAGAACATTTCACCCCAAAGCCACAGAATATACATTCTTCTCAAGTGCACATGGGACATTCTCAAAGATAGACCACATTTTGGTACATAGGAAAAGTCTCTTCAAGTTCAAGAAGATATAAATCATTTCAAGCATCTTCTCAGATCATAGTGGCATAAAACTGGAAATTAACTACAATAAAAATAAACCTAAGAAATCAAACACATGGAGACTAAACAGTATGCTGTTAAACAAGGACTGGGTTATGAGAGAAATCAAGGAAGAAATTAAAAACATCCTGGCAACAAATGACAATGAAAACACAACAATCCAAAATCTATGGGACACAGCAAAAGCAGTTTTGAGAGGGAAATGCATATCCCTACAAGCCTATTGCAAAAAACTAGAAAAAAATGGTAACAAATGATCTAACTCTACAACTCAAAGAGTTAGAAAAAGAGCAACAAGAAAATCCAGTGTAAACAGAAGGAAGGAAATAACAAAAATCAGAGCGGAGATAAATGACATAGAGACCAAAGAAACAATACATAAGATCAACAAAACCAAGAGCTGGTTCTTTGAAAGGATAAACAAGATTGATGAATCTCTAGCCAGGCTAACCAAGAAACAAAGAGAGAAGACCCAAATAAACAAAATCCGAAATGAAAGAGGTGAAATAACAACAGATCCCACAGAAATATAAAGGATTGTTACTAAATACTACGAACAACTCTATTCCAACAAAGTGAACAACCTGGAGGAAATGGACATATTCCTAGAAAAATATAAACTTCCAAAAATCAATCAGGAAGAATCTAAAAATCTCAATAGACCAGTGATTTGGGAAGAAATTGAAACAGTCATTAAAAAACTTCCTGGGCAAACAAAAGCCCAGGGCCAGATGGCTTCACAGGAGAGTTTTACCAAACATTCAAGGAAGAACTAAAACCTATCCTCCTCAGACTATTCCAAAAAATCTAAGAGGAAGGAACACTTCCAAACTCCTATGAAGCCAGCATCACTCTAATATCAAAACCAGATAAAGACAACTCAATGAAAGAGAATTACAGGCCAATATCCCTCATGAACATAGATGCCAAAATCATCAACAAAAATCTAGCAAATCGGCTCCTGCAGAACATCACAAAGATCATATACCATGACCAAGTAGGATTTATTCCAGGAATCCAAGGATGGTACAATATCCGCAAATCAATAAATGTGATACATCACATAAACAAATTGAAAGATAAAAATCATATAGTCATATCAATTGATGCAGAAAAAGAATTTGATAAAATCCAACACACTTTCCTGATAAAAACTCTCAACAAGGTGGGATTACAAGGATCATACCTAAACATAATAAAAGCTATATATGATAAACCCACAGCCAACATCCTACTCAATGGGCAAAAACTAAAACCATTCCCTCTAAGTACAGCAACAAGACAGGGATGCCCAATTTCACCACTCCTGTTTGACATAGTACTGGAAGTACTAGCCATTGCAATTAGACAAGAAGAGGAAATAAAAGGCATCCAAATTGGAAAAGAAGAAGTAAAGTTATCCTTATTTGCAGATGACATGAGATTATACATTAAAAAAAACCCAAAAGACTCAATTAAAAAACTAATTGACTAAATAAATGAATTTGGCAATGTAGCAGGATACAAAATTAACACCAAGAAATCCATAGCATTTCAATACACCAACAGTGAAATGACAGAAACAGAGACTAAAAAATCAATTCCATTTACCATTGCACCAAAAAAATTAAGATACCTAGGAATAAACTTAACTAAGGAGGTAAAAGACCTATACACGGAAAACTACACGACACTGAAGAAAGAGATAGAGGAATATGTAAACAGATGGAAGAACATACCATGTTCATGGATTGGTAGAATCAACATCATCGAAATGTCCATACTTCCTAAAGCAATCTATAAGTTCAATGCACTCCCCATTAAAATACCAACAGCATATTTCACAGACCTAGAAAAAACTCTCAAAAAGTTCATTTGGGCTGAAACCGGTTTGGCTCAGTGGATAGAGCGTCGGCCTGCGGACTGAAAGGTCCTGGGTTCGATTCCGGTCAAGGCATGTACCTTGGTTGCAGGCACATCCCCAGTAGGGGGTGTGCAAGAGGCAGCTGATCTATGACTCTCTCTCTCATCGATGTTTCTAACTCTCTATCTCTCTCCCTTCCTCTCTGTATAAAATCAATAAAATATATTTTTAAAAAAAGTTCATTTGGAACAATAAAAGACCCCAAATAGCCACAACAATCCTGAGAAAGAAGAGTAAAGTAGGAGGGATCTCAATACCAGACTTCAAGTGTATTTCAAAGCCAGTGTTCTCAAAACAGCATAGTACTGGCACAGAACAGACATATAGATCAATGGAATAGAATCGAGAACCCAGATATCAACCCAAATCACTATGCTCAATTAATATTTGACAAAGGAGGCACGAATATACAATGGAATCAAGACAGTCTCTTCAATAAATGGTGTTGGGAAAATTGGACAGATACATGCAAAGAATGAAACTAGATCAGCAACTTACACCATACACAAAAAATAAACTCAAAATGGATACAGGACTTAAACATAAGATGGGAAACCATAAAAATACTAGAAGCATCCACAGGCAGCAAAATCTCAGACATATGCCAAAAGAACTTCTTCACTGATACTGCCCCTAGGGCAATGGAAGCTAAAGAGAAAATAAACAAATGGGACTACATCAAAATAAAAAGCTTTTTTACAGCAAAAGAAACCATCAACAAAACAACAAGAAAGCCCACTGTGTGGGAGAACATATTTGCAAATGTTACCACTGATAAAGGTTTAATCTCCAACATTTACAAACAGCTTATACAACTAAATAAAAGGAAAATGAATGATCCAATTAAAAAATTAAAAAATCCAATGGACCTAAATAGATTATTTTCAAAAGAAGACAGAAGGAAGGCCAAAAGGCACATGAAAACATGCTCAAAGTCACTAATTATCCGAGAGATGCAAATCTAAACAACAATGCGGTACCATCTCACACCTGTCAGAATGGCCAACATCAAGAAATCAACAAACAACAAGTGTTGGCGAGGTTGCGGAGAAAAAGGAACCCTCATGCACTGCTGGTGGGAATGCAGACTGGTGCAACCACTATGGAGAACAGTGTGGAGTTTCCTCAAAAAACTGAAAATGGAACTCCCGTTTGACCCAGTAATCCCACTCCTAGGAATATATCCCAAGAAACTAGAAACACCAATCAGAAGGGATATATGCACCCCTATGCTCATAGCAGCACAATTTTACAATAGCTAGGATTTGAAAACAGCCTAGGTGCCCGTCAGCAGATGATTGGATCAAAAAACTATGTTACATCTACACAATGGAATACTATAAAAAGGAAGGAATTCTCATCATTTGCAGCAACCTGGATGGAATTGGAGAACATCATGCTGAGTGAAATAAGCCAGTCAATGAAAGAGAAACATCACATGACCTCACTCATTTATGGATAATAGAAAAACATTATAAACTGATGAACCAAAAGATAGATATACAGAGAGTAAAGCAACAAGTAGACTGTAAAATTACAGCAGGTAGGGTAGGGAGATCTGGGGGATATAATAGATCAACCGACGGACTTGTATACGTGCATGTAAGTACAACCAATGGACACAAAACTCTGGGGAGGGGGGGTTTATATGGGAAGGGGGACAATGTTAAATTATGTACACAGATAATAAATGAATAAAAAAAAAGAAAACACTAACAAAAAAGTAAGAATATCAAAAACAGCCAGAGAGAGACAGAAAGTAACATATAAAGGAACCCCCATCAGACTAGCAACTGATTTCTCAACAGAAACTCCATCAGGCCAGAAGGGAATGGAATGAAATATACAAAGTCATACAAAGGAAAGGTCTGAATCCAAGAATACTGTACCCAAGAAGGCTATCAATCAAAATTGAGGGTAAAATCAGGAGCTTCACAGACAAAAAAAAAGTCTAAGGGAATTTATCACCACCAAATCAGCAATGCAAGAAATGCTAAAGGGTCTGTTGTAAAAATAAAGAAATGGGAAGCGAAGAAGGAACACAGGGGTATAGAATAAAAATTGTGACAAATAAGTACATATCAATAATAACTTTAAATATAAATGGATTAAATGCCCAATCAAAAGACAAAGGGTAACGGATTGGATAAGAAAACAAAATCCATACATCTGCTTACTACAAGAAACCTATTTCAGAAAAATATGATGCACACAGACTGAGGATGAAGGGATGGAAGAAGGTTTTCCAGGTGAATGGAAATGAAACAAAAGCTGGCATAGCAATTCTTATATCTGACAAATTAAATCTCAAAGTGAAGGACATAACAAGAGATAAGGAAGGCCACTTCATAATACTAAAGGGAGCAATACAACAAAAAGAAATAACCCAGGAGCACCCAAATACATTTAAAAAAAAAACTGCCAGAGGACATTAAGGGAGAGATTAATAGCAAATATAATCATAGTAGGAAATTTTAATACCCCACTATCACCTTTGGACAAATCATCTAATCAAAAAATCAGCAAAGATATATCAACCTAAATGGCTCACAAGACAAGATGGAATTAATCAACATCTTCAGAACATTCCACACCAAAGCCACAGAATATACATTGTTCTCAAGTGCACATGGGTCATTTTCAAAGATAGACCACAGGTTGGGACATAGGCAAAGTCTCTTCAAACTCAAGAAGATAGAAATCATATCAAACATCTTCTCAGATCATAGTGGCATAAAACTGGAAATCAACTACAATAAAATAATCCAAAGAAATCAAACACGTGGAGACTAAACATCATGCTATTAAACAAGAACTGGGTTACCAGAGAAATCAAGGAAGAAATTAAAAACATCCTGGCAACAAATGACAATGAAAACACAACAATCCAAAATCTATGGGACACAGCAAAAGCAGGTTTGAGAGGGATGTTCATAGCTCTACAAGCCTATTGCAAAAAAAAAAAAAAAAAAAAAAAGGCAAGAAATATGGTAGCAAATGATCTAACTCTACAACTCAAAGAGTTAGAAAAAGAGCAATAAGAAAAGCCCAGTGTAAGCAGAAGGAAGGAAATAATAAAAATCAGAGCGGAAATTAATGACATATAGACCAAAGAAACAATACAAAAGATCAACAAAACCAAGAGCTGGTTCTTTGAAAGGATAAACAAGATAGATGAACCTCTAGCCAGGCTAACCAAGAAACAAAGAGACAGGACTCAAATAAACAAAATCAGAAATGAAAGAGGTGAAATAACAATAGACCCTTCCAAAATATAAAGGATTGTTTAAAAATACTATGAGCAACTCTATTCCAACAAACTGGACAACCTGGAGGAAATAGACATCTTCCTAGAAAAATATAACCTTCCAAAACTCAATCAGGAAGAATCTAAAAATCTCAATAGACCAGTGCCTTTGGAAGAAATTGAAGCAGTCATTAAAAAACTTCCATCAAACAAAAGCCTGTAACCAGATGGCTTTACAGGAGAGTTTTACCAAACATTCAAGGAGGAACTAAAACCTCTCCTCCTCAGACTATTCCAAAAATTCAAGAGGAAGGAACACTGCTAAACTCCTTCTATGAAGCCAGCATCACACTAATACCAAAATCAGATAAAGACAACACAATGGCCAAAACTGGTTTGGCTCAGTGGATAGAGCATCAGCCTGCAGACTGAAGGATCCCGGGTTCAATTACGGTCAAGGGCATGTAGCTTGGTTGGGGGCACATCCCTAGTAGGGGGTGTGCAACAGGCAGCTGATAGATGATTCTCTCTCACTGATGTCTCTAACTCTCTATCCCTGTCTCTTTCTCTCTGTAAAGAATCAATTAAAAAAAAAAAAAGACAACACAATGAAAGAGAATTATAGGCCAATATCCCTCATGAACACACATGCCAAAATCATCAACAAAATTCTAGCAAACCGGCTCCAGCAGCACATCAGAAAGATCATACACCATGACCAAGTAGGATTTATTCCAGGAATGTAAGGATGGTACAATATCTGCATATCAATAAACGTGATACATCACATAAACAAACTGAGAGATAAAAATCATATAGTCATATAAATTGATGCAGAAAAATCACTTGATAAAATCCAACATGCCGTCCTGATAAAAAATCCCAACAAGGTGGGAATAGAAGGATCATACCTCAACAAAATAAAAGCTATATATGATAAACCCACAGCAAACATCATACTCAATGGGCAAAAACTAAAACCATTCCCTCTAAGAACAGGAACAAGACAGGGATGCCCACTCTCATTACTCTTGTTTGACACAGTATTTGGAAGAACCAGCCATTGCCATTAGACAAGAAGAAGAAATAAAAGGCATTCAAACTGGAAAAGAATAATTAAAGCTGTCCTTATTTGGAGATGACATGATACTGTACATAAAAAACCCAAAAGACTCCATCAAAAAACTCTGTCTAATAAATGAATTGGCAATGTAGCAGGATACAAAATTGACACCAAGAAATCTATGGCATTTCTATACATCAATAGTGAACTTACAGAAACAGAGACTAAAAATGCAATCCCGTTTACCATTGCATCTAAAAAATTAATACACCTATGAATAAACTTAACTAAGGAGGTAAAAGACCTATATGCAGAAAACTACCCAACACTGAATAAAGAGATAGAGGAAGATGTAAACAGATGGAAGAACATACCATGTTTATGGATTGGTAGAATCAACATCATTAAAATGTCCATACTACACAAAGCAATCTATATATTCAATGTACTTCTTATTAAAATATCAATGGCATATTTCACAGACCTAGAAATAACTCTCCAAAAAATCATCTGGAATAAAAAAAAAAAAGACCCCAAAACCCCAAATATCCACAGAAATCCTGAGAAAGAACAACAAAATAGGTGGGATCTCAATACTAGATATCAAGATGGATTTCAAAGCCACTGTTCTCAAAACAGCCTGGTACTGGCACAAGAACAGACATATAGACCAATGAAATAGAATAGAGAACCCAGATATCAAAAACAGATGTACAGATCAGTGGAATAGAATAGAGAATCCAGATATCAACCCAAATCACTATGCTCAATTAATATTTGAAAAAGGAGGCACGAACATACAATGGAGTCAAGACAGTCTCTTCAATAAATGGTGTTGGGAAAATTGGACAGATACATGCAAAAGAATGAAACTGGTTCACCAACTTATACCATACACAAAAATAAACTCAAAATGGATAAAGAACTTAATCCTAAAATGGGAAACCATAAAAATACTAGAACCATCCATGGGCAGCAAAATCTCAGACATGTTGAAAGAACTTCTTCACTGACACTGCCCCTAGGGCAATGGAAGCTAAAGAGAAAATAAACAAATGGGACTACATCAAAATAAAAAACTTTTTTACAGCAAAAGAAACCATCAACAAAACAACAAGAAGGCCCATGTATGGGAGAACATATTTGCAAATGTTATCATTGATAATGATTTAATCTCTAACATCTACAGGCACCTTATACAATTTAATAAGAGGAAGATAAATGATCCAATTAAAAAATTGGCAACGGACCTAAATAGAATCTTTTTAGAAGAAGACAGAAAGAAGGCCAAAAGGCACATGAAAACATGCTCAAAGTCACTAATTATCCAAGAGATGCAAATCAAAATGACAATGCAGTACCATCTCACACCTGTCAGAATGGCTATCATCAACAAATCAACAAATGACAAGGGTTGATGAGGATGCAGAGCAAAAGGAACACTCATGCACTGCTGGTGGGAACACAGAATGGTGCAACCACTATGGAGAACAGTATGGAGTTTCCTCAAAACACTGAAAATGGAACTTCCATTTGACCCAATAATTTTACTCCTAGGAATATATCCTAAGAAACTAGAAACACCAATCAAAAAGGATATATGCACCCCTATGCTCATAGCAGCACAATTTACAATAGCTAGGATTTGAAAACAGCCTAGGTGCCTGTTCAGCATATGACTGGATCAGAAAACTATGCTACATCTACACAATGGAATACTATGTTGCCATAAAAAAGAAGGAATTCTTATCTTTTGCAGCGACCTGGATGGAATTGGAGAATATTATGCTGAGTGAAATAAGCCAGTCAATGAAAGAAAAACACCACATGATCTCACTCATTTATGGATAAAAAGAACATTATAGATCGATGAACAAAAAGATAGATACAGAAACAGTAAAGCATCAAACAAACTGTCAAATTACAGCGGGAAGGTTAGGGATAGGTGTGGGAAGTAAGAGATCAACTGAAGGACTTGTATGCATGCATATAAGCATAACCAATGGACACAAAATCCTGAGAGTGGGGGCATGTATAGGAATGTGTTGAGGGGGGGTTGGTAAAATATGTACATATATAATACCTTAATAAAAAAAAGAAAATAATAAATAAATAAATAAATAAATAAATAAATAAATAAATAAATAGAATTGCCCATGATCATGGAAATTTTAATCTTTTTTGCCCAACTCAGGAAGTATAGCTTACTTTTCTATATTTGTAAACGAGGAAAGAACAAACTAAAGTCCCTAAAAGATAGAAAGCAACATTACATTACAGACACACAGACAGAAATCTCACTAGCTAAGAGTTTCTGGTGGCTGAAGTCTTGAGAGGGAGAGCAGGAAGAGGCCCTAAGAATAAGGATTCTTGGCAGCTGCTGAGACTTTCCTGCAGTATCTGTCATGTGTTCAGCCTCACCACACATAACTGGGCATCCCCAAAGCAGGATTTATCCCCATTATTAAACAAATTAAACAAACAACAAAAAGACATAAAACATCAACAGAAAAACTCTTATACAGGTGCACGCAACACACTAAAAGTTTACACTACAGAATGTTCTGCATTAAGAACCACTAAAGCAGAGCAATGTCTCTGTCCCTGTTTCGGGAACTGCCCCTCCCCAAAACCTCAGCATTCTCCCCAATGGCGTATTTGGGGGGAATGTATTCCATAGGCCTAGAATTTCTGTTTCCTATTCTTGGCAGGTACTTCGTGACTATGTATTCAACCTCCCATGTTGGAGGTTTCTCATAATCCTTGTGATCTGCTTTATCCCTCTCTGGCTGCTTCCCTTGCAGGAAAACAGAACTACAGATCAAACTCCACATTCACTTTATGTCCAAGACACACACTTATGCCCAACCTCTGAGGATACCCAATCACCAAAGTAGTACTCAATCCAATTTCCCACCTTGGTTCATGCATGGGGTTATCTGTTTATCATGGCTCTTGCTTGTGCCCTTCATGCATTGCTGGCTGACTCTCAATGCTGAGCTTATAGTCGGCCTGGGGGTAATGGCTGTCCCTCCTCACCAAGGCTACTGCAACTTATCAGCAGGGTGCTCCTCCACAGAAGAGGGGTCCAATTTCCCCCTGTGATGACAAATGGTATCCTAGATGCACCACCAAATTATAAGAAATAAAGTGAGCCCCAAAATTCAGGGGTCCTGGTAGAACACAAAACATACTCAGGAGCCAGGCAGTAAGGCAAATATCTTTGCTTCTATGTAGAAGGGTGTGAACACATGGTCTGGAAGCACACGCACACTGAGTATGCAGTCTGCTTGGCTTTTTAATTCTGTTGATCAGCACTTGATTGGAGCTCAGGCACACAGTCTTTCATGATTGACTAATTCAAGGGAAGGGGTTGGCCTTTGCCATTTCAAGATGGTGAACTCCAGGGGAGCTGCAAGTCACAGGGGCCAAAATGGCAGCTGTCTAAACTGTTCTTTGACAGAAAAAATGACTTGGTTATTCTCACACTATGGCCTTACCTGTCATGACATCTGGCTAGCACCTCAAGGAGCACATCTGGCTAGCACCTCAAGACCATGCCTATGTCCTTCATGGACAGGATATAGCCAGTTGGCACTGATGCAGTTCCCTGAGCTGACTAGAGTTAATACTATCAGGTTACTTCTCCAGAATACCAGCTCTGTATCCATTTGATTATCTGTCTTATTACCGGACTCAAAAAGGCTTCCCATATTATCAACTATAATCCTAATATATAAAAACCCAGGGTCTGTATGACTGACTGAAGTCTCAACCAAACACTGGAAGCCAGTCCTGCAGTCAGTGTGGGGTGGCCATGGCAACCCAGCACTGACTGCCGCCACTGCAGGCACAGCAACCCAGCACTGACTACAAAGGGGGCTGCGGATCAGGCCCAGAGAGAGGCCTGGACAGAGAAGCAGGGTCTGATATGTAGCCTCCATGGAAGCTGTTAGTCAGTTCTTGACTCTTTCTTTCTGGGCCTCTGAGGGTACTGCTGATCAGCCCTGCCTCTCTGATCAGGCCTGGAGATAGGCCCAGAGATGCTGACTGGCATAGAAACCAACCAATCAGAACCAAATCTGGGTGAACTGTGAGGAGCCAATGGCTGCCTAGGATGGGAGCTTTTGACAATGAATGGCATAAAAACCAATCAGAACCAAATTGGCCGGCAGTTGGGGGTGAGACCAGGCTGGCAGGGGCGGAAAGTTGGGGGTAACCTGGCTGGCAGGGGAGGATAATTGGGAGTGAGATCAGGCTGTCAAGGGAGAGCCGTTGGGG
This sequence comes from Nyctalus aviator, assembly GCA_036971965.1. Lineage (NCBI taxonomy): Eukaryota > Metazoa > Chordata > Mammalia > Chiroptera > Vespertilionidae > Nyctalus > Nyctalus aviator. The sequence goes on from CM072922.1 coordinate 100,931,012, forward strand.
GCAAGATCAAGCCGGCAGAAGAGGGCAGTTGGGGGCAACCAGGCCGGCAGGGGATGGCAGTTAGGAGTTATCAGGCAGGCAGAGGCAGTTGGTGGTGATCAGGCCAGTAGGGGAGGGCAGTTGGGAGTGAGATCAGGCCAGCAGGGGAGGGCAGTTAGGAGCTATCAGGCAGGCAGAGGCAGTTAGGGATGATCAGACAGGCAGGCAGGTGAACAGTCAGGAGCCAGTTGTCTCAAATTGCAAGAGGGATGTCTGACTACAGTTTAGGCCCAATCCCTGTGGGAGCCCTTGTGGGATTGGGCTTAAACCGGCAGTCAGACATCCCCAAAGGGGTCTCTGATTGGAGAGGGTACTCCCTCCCCCCAACTGGTGGGCGGAGTTATGATATTATTGGAATCTGTCACAGAGACATCCCCAAGACATTGAACCACCAATCAGCACGTACCAAAGTGCCCTGGAGCCCACTCCTTTTTTTTCCACCCTGGGTCCAACCTCTCCTGTTCCTACCTTTAAAGAGACCCCCAGACCAACCATGTGTTGCTTTTCCTTCAAGTCCATCTGGAGAAGCCCGGCTGGGTACTCTTTCCTCTCCCAACTCCTTCAATTCTGATTTCTCTACCGTAATGAGTCCCGTTCATTACTGGGGAATAAACTTTACTTTAAAATATCTTGGTGGTCAATTTCCTGCGCCTCAAACCTTACATGTTGGTGCCGAAACCCGGCTGAGCCTTGTGTAATCTTTCACAATCCAGGGTATCCCCCGTGGCTCAGGAACCCTGCTTCTCTCCAACTGGGCAGTGTCAGTGGGTGAGTCCCAGTCCCTATTGATTCCTAGGGGCATCTTTCCGGCATCTCTGTCTGTAAAACACGGCTGCATCAGAGATAGCCTCTGGGCTCAGGCCTCTGGGTCTCCCAGGGAGATTCCAGTCAGGGGAGGTGGTGAAGATGTTCCCACCCCCGGCCCCTTGGCTCTCCAGCCTTTTGGCCTCACTCTGGACCCCAGGAGGTGAGGGAACATTCCCTGCCATCCCTCGGGTCCCCAGTCCATAGCTTTGGCTCCATTGGGACTCTGGTCCTTGGCCTCTGCTCTTAACCTGACCCTAGGTTTCAAATTGGGCAACCAAAACCTGGTTCTTATGTACCTCTCCAGTACCTCACGAATCTGGCTACTTCTGTAACGTGACACGGGACTTAAAAATCCTCAGCAGACCTCAGTAAATTTAGCCAGGAAGTCGCCCAGGGTTCCAAATGGCCAGGCTCACTGATTTCCTCCCTCTGCCTCTTCTGTTCTGTCCTCTCTGCCTCTGGATCCAGCCACCTAGCCCCCTCCCCACCGCTGCCCCCAGGGCAGCCACAGCCCTCCTGTCCCCTCCCCACACCGAGACTGAGTCACGCAAGTGCAGGGTCGGTCTCTGAGGGTGGCCTGCAGGGCACCACAGTGCTTTTCTGCCACGCACATGCACTGCCACCACTGCCATGCATCTGCTCTCCCATCACCATGCTGTGGCCACCAGGCACCACTGCTTCCCTGCAGCTGCACCAGCCTCCTCCCCACTTAGAGGGCAGGGCGGGGTGAGGGGGCAGGGTGGGGTGAGAGGGCAGGGCGGGGTGAGAGGGCAGGGTGGGGCGGATCCAGCTCCTGGTAACTGGACCCTAGGCCTAACCCAACCAATCAGGTCAGCCAAGGTAGCGGCACCACCCTCCCTATAAAACCCATTGATATGTTAAGTTCTTGCTCTTTCTCGCCATGCCCTTGCTGGTGTAAGTGGGACTGAGCTTGGACTAGTCCGAAATAAATACAGGCTTTCTGCAATTGCATTGGATTTGGCTCCTTGGTAGTCTTTAGGCTTTATGACACTTGGGCATTACATATGGGTCCTTGTCCACGATCTCCAAGACTGAGGGACTCTGAATCAAGAGAGCCTGTCTGGCCGTGGTAAAAGTGTGTGAAGGGATCCCTGTGCAAAGTGTCTGAAAGGTCTAGCGGACGCGCTATTGAAGACCACGGGCCGGAGAGATCAAAAGACGTTTTGATCCTCCTTTAGGAGGGACATAGAATTCCCTCTCAGGACGAGGTAGTCAGCGTGAGGCTGTCGTTTAGTTTTAGGCGCCGCTTCCACAGAGTTGGAAGGCTGTTCTAGGGGCCCCCTGTCTGTTCCTGTGTTCTTTGTTTGTTTGTTTGTGTAAGGGAAAGGTTTCAGTTTGCTCTTGTTTGTAAATTTGCTATAAAAACTTAAATCTGAATGTATTGAATTGTTATAGTACTGAAAATGTTGATGTGGGGAGTTCTTCTCCTGATGGCTGTTGTAATTTTATGTGTTATTTTATGGACTCACTGTATGGATGTTATGAGACAGACTCAGATTACTCCTTTGAGCATTGTGATTAATCATTTTCAGGAAGTAGAGGAAAGAGCTAACGATTTTAGTATGGAGGTCTGGAAGAACGAATGGCAGACTTGTTGTTCAAATGAGTGGCCAGCTTTCAATGTCGGATGGCCACCAGAGGGAACATTCGATCTCCCTACAATTCGCCGGGTTTGGAGTGTCTTCTCAACCCAAGACAGGTTACCCCGATCAGCTCCCATACATTATAATGTGGCAGGACCTTGTGGAGAACCCTTTTTGGCTTAAGCCCTTTGTGGCTCCGCACCCCTCGGAGCCAGAACCTATTTTTGCCTTACAGGGAACGGAGAGGACAGAGAAGAAAATCACCCTGCCATCAGCTCCCCCTACTCTGTCTTGCAGGGGGGAGCTGAAGAAGAATTAATTCCCCCCCACCCCCCTAGGGTGCCGGAGGAAGGACCTTACCCTCCCCCATTAAGAGGAGCAGACGCCACGAGGAGAGCGGGAAGCCCGCCGTATACCAGACAAAGAGCCCAGAGGGAACAATCCGCCTTTGTTGCCAACTCCACTGTTAAGATTTTACACCTAGTCCCCCAGATGAGGGGGGTGATCAGCCCCATTACTACTGGCCTTTCACCACTAGCGACCTTTATAATTGGAAAACTCAAAATCCTGAGTTTTCTGAGAAGCCAGCGGGACTTATTAACCTGTTGGATTCTATCATTTTTACCCATCAGCCAACCGGGACGACTGCCAGCAGCTCTTGCAGGTCCTGTTCACCACTGAGGAGAGGGAGAGAATCCTTAATGAGGCCCGGAAGCTGGTTCCAGGCGTGGATGGGAATCCTACCACCAACCAGGTTCAGATAGATACCTCTTTTCCTCTTACTAGGCCTGAATGGGATTTCAACACAGCAGAAGGTAAGGAGAGGCTCCGGGTCTACCGCCAGGCTCTAATGGGGGGTCTCCGGGCAGCTGCCAGAAAGCCGACTAATCTGGCTAAGGTAGGGAGCGTACAGCAGGAGAAAGATGAATCTCCAGCAGCCTTTTTAGAGCGGATCATGGAGACATTCCGCACCTATACCCCCATGAATCCAGAGACTCCTGATAGTAAAGCAGCTGTTATTGTAGCCTCTGGATCATGCCACTCGAAGGCAAACAAGGGATGGCTCCTGGGTGCTAGCGGCAGACTGAAGAAGGCGTCCTTTAAATCTAATACAGTATACCAGATTCTGGTGGGCACCAGGGAGCTCAAGAGAGTGTATGGATTGGGGGCATGATCCAGAGGAGGGTTACAGCGGACAACTCACCTGGACACGACTGCCTCAGGGGTTCAAGAATTCGCCCACCATCTTTAATGAGGCACTACACGAAGACCTGGGTGAGTACAGAAGGGAGCACCCTAGCCTCACCCTCCTACAGTACGTAAATGACATCCTGATTGCTGCCGACACGGCCGAGGATGGTGAACAAGGAACCCAGGATTTTCTGGTCACCCTGGGGGCCTTGGTGTATCGGGCATCCGCGAAGAAGGCACAGCTATGCAGAGAGAGGGTAAGTTATCTGGGTACATCTTGGAGGGCGGACAGCGGCGATTATCAGATGCCAGAAAAGAAACTGTCCTAAAGATCTCCACACCCACCTCTCGAAGAGAAGTGAGAGAATTCTTAGGGTCAGCCGGCTACTGCCGTCTCTGGATTCTGGGTTTTGCTGAGATTGCCAGGCCCCTGTATGAAGCTACCAGAGAGGGGAAGACATTTGAATGGACATAGAAAGAGGAGGCTGCCTTTAATCAGTTGAAAAAGGCCCTCTTATATGCCCCGGCTCTAGGACTGTCAGACATTACAAAGCCCTTTCACCTCTTTGTAGATGAGCGCAAAGGGGTAGCGAAGGGGGTTTTAACTCAAGCCTTGGGCCCCTGGAGCCATCCAGTAGCTTACTTGTCTAAGAAACTAGACCCAGTGGCTGCCGGCTGGCCACCGTGCTTGAGTGGCTGCCGGCTGGCCACCTATTGCGGCAACAGCACTCCTAGTGAAGGATGCTGACAAGCTAACTCTAGGGCAAGAAATTTGGATTACAACCCCCCCATGCAGTTAAAGGAGTTCTAAAACAGCCACCTGATAGATGGATGAGTAATGCACGCATGATTCACTACCAGTGCCTCCTCCTAAATCCTCCCAGAGTGCCGTTCCGCCCCAGTGCAGCCCTCAACCCCGCAACTCTCCTGCCTGATCCCGACCTAGATGCCCCGCTACATGACTGCGCAGAGATTTTGGAACAGGTGCATGGACTCCGAAGGACCTGACGAACCAGCCCCTCTCAGATGCAGAGGCCACATGATTCACTGATGGAAGCAGCTTCATGAGAAATGGGCACAGGTACGTGGGCACGGCAGTAGTAACTGAGACTGACACCTTATGGGCAGAGGCTCTGCCATCTGGAACGTCAGCCCAGCGGGCAGAACTCATCGCTCTGACAAAGGCATTGACACTAGGGGCCAGGAAACGACTCAATGTCTTTACAGATAGCTGCTACACGTTTGCCACAACTCACATGGGGCAATCTATCAGGAGAGAGGGCTGTTGACTGCAGAAGGAAAGACTATAAAAAATAAACAAGAAATATTCGACTTGCTAGCTGCCTTATGGCTCCCAGCCAAGTTAGCCATCATCCACTGCCCAGGACACCAGAAAGCCAACAATCCTATAGCCAGGGGCAACCAGAAGGCTGATGGGGGGCAGGGTGGGCAGGTCCAAAGAAGTGGCCAAAGAAGTAGCCCTCACTGCAGTCCCTGCACTGGCCCTGCAATTGCCAGACCCAGGGAACCCAGTTCTGCCGGATCAGCCCGGATACTCCCAGGAAGAATTAGAGCGAATTAAAAGCCACCCCACAAACAAGGAAGTCAGAGGCTGGTCGTTTGCTCCAGACGGGAAGCTCCTGCTACCAGACCAGCTTGGGATCCCGATGTTGAAACAAATACACCAATCGACTCACCTAGGGTCCCAAAAACTAAAGGATTTGGTCCAATATGCTAAGATCAAAATTCACCAACTGGACGCCAGAATAGATCAAATTGTATCAGCCTGTAAAACTTGCCAGCTTACAAATGCAAGGGCCAGGTCAAGTGGAAAAGGAACCCGGTTCAGAGGAACAAAGCCTGGGGTGCACTGCGAGATTGACTTCACTGAGGTAAGGCTGGGAAATATGGCTATAAATATCTTCTAGTTTTTGTAGATACCTTTTCTGGATGGGTAGAAGCATACCCGACTAAGCATGAAACAGCCCAGATGGTTGTTAAGAAGCTACTGGAGAACATTTTACCCAGGTACGATTTCCCAGCTATGATAGGATCGGACAATGGCCCGGCTTTCATCTCACAGGTAACACAGGCAGTAGCCAAGGCTATAGGGGCAAATTGGAAATTACATTGTATGTATAGGCCCCAGAGCTCAGGACAGGTAGAAATAATGAATAGAACATTAAAAGAGACCCTTTCTAAACTAACCATGGAGACTGGCGGGGACTGGGTGGCTCTCCTTTACTGGGTGAGGAACTCACCCTATACCCTAGGCTTCACTCCCTATGAAATTATGTTTGGTAGGCCCCCGCCTATCATTCCCAATCTTAAGGCAGAACTGCTAACTGAATTTGACAACCAAGAAATATCTTTTTCTTTAAGAAGGCTCCAGAGGGCGCATGAGGACATTTGGCCACGCCTACAGGCCATCTACGAGGCCCCACCAGTACCAGCCGGGAGACTGGGTCTTTGTCAAAAGACATCGCCGGGAGACGCTTGAACCACATTGGAAAGGACCATACATCGTGGTGCTGACGACGCCCACCGCCCTCAAAGTGGACAGCATTGCGACCTGGGTCCACCACACCCATGTTCGGCCAGCTGACTCCTCTGCGATCTGGGAAGACTTCGCCAACCGATGGAGCATCGACCGAGATCGAGACAACCCCCTCAAGCTCAAATTACGGCATACTCAACCTGCCCGAAATTTTGTTTGTGGCCGCTCCGGCTGCAGGAGTCCTCACACCCCATACACTGGTTTGGAGGGAAAGACTCACTTCTGCCCTGGACACTCCTGACCCCACTGTGTAATCTTGTGTCTCCACTGGACACATCTTGTGGACTCCCCCAAAATGTCAGATCAGGGCACCAGGAAGGAGGAACTTTATGCACCCTTCAGAAGTGCAAACGGTCCCATGATTGGGCCTGTTAAGTCTCAAGACAAGAGGGGAATGAGAGGGCAGGGCGGGGTGAGAGGGCAGGGTGGGGCAGGTCCAGCTCCTGGTAACTGTACCCTAGGACTAACCCAACCAATCAGGTCAGCCAAGGTAGTGGCACCACCCTCCCTATAAAACCCATTGATATGTTAAGTTCTTGCTCTTTCTCGCCATGCCCTTGCTGGTGTAAGTGGGACTGAGCTCAGACTAGTCCGAAATAAATACAGGCTTTCTGCAATTGCATCGGATTTGACTCCCTGGTAGTCTTTGGGGTTTATGACACTTGAGCATTACACCCACCACTTTGCTTCCCTGCCGGTCCCACTACTATGGATGTCACAATTGCCACATCCGGTTGCCGCCTCATTGCTAGAGCCATCCCGCCAGCCTCTCCAAACCGCTAAGTTTGCTTTCTGTTTTTTGTTGCTTTTCCATTGTGTATTACGAGCAGCCTTGCTGCCACATGGCCGCTGCCATCTTGGCATGGCGAGTCCCGCCCCTTTCTGATTCCCACGATGCCACTGCCACGAGCCCCTCCCCTCTCCAACCAAGTCCTGTCTCCTCAGGCTCGGCCTGCTGCTCCTCCTCTGGTCTACCTCCAGCCTCCACCCCCCGCCATTCCCCTCCCCTGACGCCTTCTCAGATCCAGGTCAGAGATCCACTCACTGCATTTAAGGTTTTAATGCCCGTGAGGAGTAGGCAGAGTAAACCTGTCTTCAACAGGAAGTAAGTCTGCAAAACCCACACCTTTGCTTGCTACCCTGGGGCCGACAGCAGCCACGCATAACTGTGTGGTGGGGATACAACGAAAGGACGAATGCCACCTAGAGGATGCTTCAAGTGCAGAAACGAAGGCCACAGTGCCCTCAAGCCCTGCCCTGCATTCTGGAAAAGTGGTGGGCCACTGGAAAAGTGACTGCCCCTGGAAAAATGATGAGCCCTCTGCGTCTCAGCATAGAGGGGCCATCCTTCCAGGTCATGATCTGCCGTTGGCCAGATGCCTGGACTCAACTACCCCTGTCACCCTAGCTGAGCCACAGGTAAAGCTCAAGGTATACAGATCCTCCTACCTGGTGGAAACAGTGTGTGCTACCTGTATTTGCCCTCCTTTTCCGGGCCATTGTTCCTTCCATGATCTGGTTCATGGGTATTTTTTTCTCTCATTTTTTTTATTAAGGTATTTTATGTGAACATACCTGAACAATCCTCACCCCACCCCCACTCCCATACATGCTCTCCCTCCCCAGAGTTTTGCGTCCATTGGTTATGCTTATATGCATGCATACAAATCCTTAAGTTGATCTCTTATCTCCACCATATCTCCCTCCCCTCCCCACTGTAATGTGACAATCTATTTCTTTTCCTGTCTCTGTATCTATCATTTTGTTCATCAGTTTATAATGTTCCTTATTATCCATAAATGAGTGAGATCATGTGGTGTTTTTCTTTCATTGACTGCCTTATTTCACACAGCATAATGTTCTCCAATTCCATCCAGGTTGCTGCAAATGATAAGAATTCCTTCTTTTTTATGGCAACATAGTATTCCATTATGTAGATGTACCATAGTTTCTTGATCCAGTCATATGCTGAGCAGGCACCTAGGCTGTTTCCAAATCCTAGCTATTGTAAATTGTGCTTCTATGAACATAGGGGTGCATATATCCTTTTTGATTGGTGTTTCTAGTTTCTTAGGATATATTCCTAGAAGTGGGATTACTGGGTCAAATGGGAGTTCCATTTTCAGTTTTTTGAGGAAACTCCATACTGTTCTCCACAGTGGTTACACCAGTCTGCATTACCACCAGTAGTGCATGAGGGTTTCTTTTTCTCCGCATCCTTGCCAGTTCTTGTCATTTGCTGATTTGTTGATAATAATCATTCTGAAAGGTGTGAGATGGTACCACATTGTCGTTTTGATTTGCATCTCTCTGATGATTAGTGACTTTGAGCATGTTTTCATGTTCCTCTTGGCTTTCCTTCTATCTTCTTTTGAAAAGATTCTATTAGGTCCATTGCCTATTTTTTAATTGGGTCATTTATCTTCCTTTTATTTAAGTTGTATAAACTGTCTATTGATGTTGGAGATTAAATCTTCATCAGTGATAACATTTGCAAATATGTTCTCCCAAACAGCGGGCTTTTTTGTTGTTTCCTTGATGGTTTCTTTTGCTGTAAGAAAGCTTTTTAGCCAAAACCAGTTTGGCTCAGTGGATAGAGTATCGGCCTGCAGACTGAAAGGTCCTGGGTTCGATTCCGCTCAGGGGCATGTACCTCTTGGTTGCAGGAACATCCCCAGTAGGGGGTGTGCAAGAGACTGCTGGTCGATGATTCTCTCTCATCAATGTCTCTAACTCTCTATCCCTCTCCCTCCCTCTCTGTAAAAAAAAAAAAAAAAAAAAAAAAAAAAAAAAAAAATTCAATAAAATATATTTATAAAACAAAAACAACAACAAAAAAAGCTTTTTATTTTGATGTAGTCCCATTTGTTTATTTTCTCTTTAGCTTCCATTGCCCTAGGGGCAGCATCAGTGAAAAAGTTCTTTTGGCATATGTCTGAGATTTTGTTGCCTGTGGATGCCTCTAGTATTTTTATGGTTTCCCATCTTATGTTTAAGTGGTGTATCCATTTTGAGTTTATTTTTGTGTATGGTGTAAGTTGGTGATCTAGTTTCATTCTTTTGCATGTATCTGTCCAATTTTCTCAACACCATTTATTGAAGAGACTGTCTTGACTCCATTGTATATTCATGCCTCCTTTGTCAAATATTAATTGAGCTTAGTGATTTGGGTTGATATCTGGATTCTCTATTCTATTCCACTGATTTGTATGTCTGTTTTTCTACCAATACCATGCTGTTTTGAGAACAGTGGCTTTGTAATACAGGTTGAAATTTGGTATTGAGATACCTCCTACTTTATTCTTCTTTCTCAGGATTTCTGTGGCTATTTGAGATCTTTTTTTGTTCCAGATGAACTTTTAGAGAGTTCTTTCTAGGTCTGTGAAATATGCCATTGGTATTTTAATGGTGACTGCATTGAACCTATAAATTGCTTTGGGAAGTATAAACATTGTGATGATGTTGATTCTACCAATCCTTGAATATGATATGTTCTTCCATCTGTTTACATATTCCTATATCTCTTTTTTTAGTGTTGTGTAGTTTTCCGTGTATAGGTCTTTTACCTCCTTAGTTAAGTTTATTCCTAGGTATCTTTTTTAAAAATATATTTTATTGATTTTTTTACAGAGAGGAAAGGAGAGGGATAGTTAGAAACATCAATGAGAGAGAACATCATTGATCAGTTGCCTCTTGCACACCCTCTACTGGGGATGTGCCCACAACCAAGGTACATGCCCTTGACCGAAATCCAACCCGGGACCTTTCAGTCCGCAGGCCGACGCTCTATCCACTGAGCCAAACCGGTCTTGGCTATTCCTAGTATCTTAATTTTTTTTGGTGCGAGCAAATGGGATTGCTTTTTAAGTCTCTGTTTCTACAAGTTCACTATTGGTGTATAGAAATGCCATAGATTTCTTGGCATTAATTTTGTTTTTTTTTTGTTTTTTGTTTTAATTTTTAATTATTTATTTATTTATTTATTTATTTTCTTTTTAAAATCAATCTTTATTGTTCATAATATTACAAAAGTTCCTCATTTCTTCCCCCCTCCACCAGGTTCCCACCCCACCCTCCACCCCCTCCCCATCCCCCATTGTCCTCATCCATAGGTGCACAGTTTATGTTCAGTTTCTTCCTCCCTCCCTTTCCTCGATAGTAAATCCCTTTTCAGATAGTAAATCAGTTACTTAGCATTTTCTTATATCAATAATATCTCCACATGCCCAATGATACACTTCAGACAAAAGACATTTCCAAATAGGTCAACCAACCTCATCCAGGCCCCACCCAAGGCGCTTACAGATCAACACCCCAGCGCTATACTAACTCAACACATCCAGAGCTAAGCCTTCATCACTTGATTCAGCAGACCCTCGAGTTCCCGCAAAAGTTTCCAGCCATTTCTGAGAGGCAGCCTTGGGGCGGGGGCAGGCGAGGAGCGAGCTGTTTCGGGCCTGGCTGCACCAGGCCTGGCCTCTGTTGCTCTCGTTCGTACCACAACCAGCTGCTCCGGGTCTGGCCACTGCCACTCCTGACCTAGTTGCTCTGGACTTGGCTGCTGCTGCTCCGGGTCTGGCCGCACCCGACCCGGCTGCTCTGGGCCCGGCCGTTCCAGGCCCGGCCACTCCGGGCCTGGCCGCTCCCAGCCTGGTAGCTGCTGCTATGAGCCTGGTCGCTCCCAGCCTGGCAGCCGCTGCGCCAGGCCTGGCCGCACCCAACCCGGCTTCTCCGGGCCTGGCCTCTCCCAGCCTGGCAGCCACTGCTCCGGGCCTGGCCGCACCCAACCCGTCTGCTCCGGGCCTGGCCGCTCCCAGCCTGGCAGCCGCTGCTCCGGGCCTGGCAGCACCCGACCCGGCTGCTCCGGGCCTGGCTGCTCCCAGCCTGGCAGCCGCTGCTCCGGGCCTGGCCGCTCCCAGCCTGGCAGCCGCTGCTCCAGGCCTGGCCGCACCTGACCCGTCTGCTCTGGGCCCGGTTGCTCCGGGCCAGGCTGCTCTGAGCCTGGCTGCTCCCGGCCTGGATGCTCCGATCTTGGCTACTGCTATTCTGGGCCTGGCTGCTCCCGACCCGGCTGCTCTGGGCCCAGCTTCTCCGGGCCCGGCCACTCCGGGTCTTGGTGTTCCTGGACTGGTCACCCTGGGCTTGGCCGCCTCCGCCTCAGGCCTGGCTACCACTGCCCCAGGTCTGGCTGCTCCAGTGCTGGCTGTTGCTGCTCTGGTTCTGGCTGCTGCTGCTCTCAGGCCTGGCTGTTGCTGCTCCAGGCCCGGCTTTGGCATTAATTTTGTATCCTGCTACTCTGCTGAATTCATTTATTAAATCTATTAGTTTTTTAATGGAGTCTTTTGGTTTTTTTATGTACAATATTATGTCATCTGCAAATAAGGAGAATTTTACTTCTTCTTTTCCAATTTGAATGCCTTTTATTTCTTCTTCCTGTCTAATTGCAATGGCTAGTACTTCGAGTACTATGTCAAACAGGAATGGTGAGAGTGAGCATCTCTGTCTTGTTCCTGTTCTTAGAGGGAATGGTTTTAATTTTTGCCCATTGAGTATGATGTTTTCAGTGGGTTTATTATATATAGCTTTTATTATGTTGAGGTATGATCCTTCTATTCCCACCTTGTTGAGAGTTTTTATTAGGAAAGGGTGTTGGGTGCTTTTTCTGCGTTGATTGATATGACTGTATGAATTTTACCTCTCAGTTTGATTATGTGATGTGTCACGTTTACTGATTTATGGATATGTACCATTCTTGCATTCCCAGAATAAATCCTACTTGGTCATGATGTATGATCTTTCTTTTTTTCTTTTTTTTTTAATATATTTTATTGATTTTTTTACAGCGAGGAAGAGAGAGGGATAGAGAGTTAGAAACATCAATGAGAGAGAGTCATCGATCAGCTGCATCCTGCACGCCCCCCACTGGGGATGTGCCCACAACCAAGGTACATGCCCTTGACCGGAATCGAACCTGGGACCTTTCAGTCCGCAGGCCGACACTCTATCCACTGAACCAAACTGGTTTCGGCTGATGTATAATCTTTCTGATGTACGGCTGGAGCTGATTTGCTAGAATTTTTTTGAGGATTTTAGCATCTATGTTCATGAGGGATATTAGCCTGTAATTCTCTTTCATGTGTTGTCTTTATCTGGTTTTAGTATTATGATGATGCTGGCTTCATAGAAGGAGTTTGGAAGTGGTTCATGGGTATTGACTGGGGAAAATGCTCTGTCCTCAGCGCATTCTCACCCCGCCCTCTCCTCTCTCTGCCCTCCCTAGAGAACAACTTTCTTGCTGGCACAGGCTTCTCAGAAACTCAGGTTTGAACACAAGCAGTTAGAGGCCTGTTCCCTCCGCCCCCCTGCCTTTTCTAAATGTCTTCAATAGCATACAATAATGGGGGGATTGGGGAGGAAAGGAGTTCTAAAGTTAATTGTTTACAAGAATTTTTACAGGACCCATTCACCTGGACTATCCTGCCCCAGTGGTTCAGAGACAGTCATCTGTTTGGCTAGGCCTTATCCAGAGACCTCCGACAATGCTTGTTAGAACCCAGCACTACACGTCTTAGAGTCATACAGCTGGCCTCCACTGGTAACATTTTTCCATCATTGGAGTCCCCACCCATCCCCTAGGGCCAGCCTTCACCTCCATAGCCTACTTGCACTGACAGCTTGATCCCACAGTTTGGGCACTGCAGCCCTGCCTCTGCACTCTGGCTGCAGCTACTGTTCTCATCAAGAAGGCCCAGAAGATCTGCCTCCAGCAACTCTTACAGGTGTTCTCCATCATAGTCTACAGGATCTTCTGTCACACCGATCCTGATCTCTCCTTGCCCCCTCTCACATGTAGGAACTTCATCTCCTTTTCCTCAAGAGTCCTGACATCTTCCTAATCCAATCCCCAGCTCTGAACCCAACCACTCTCCTTCCTGATGTCTCCACCCAAACTGCCGCAAAGCACTCCTGCCCCAAGGTTTTCAGAGGCCCTCACTCAACCTTGGGTGGGACTCTCAGATCTTCCTCTCTCTAATCCTGATTTAACTCAGTTTGTGGATTAAAGCTTGTGTCTAGACCCCCAGGAATGTCAGAAAGCTGCCTACACGATTGTAACACTCAAGCAGATCCTGGAGACAGCCTTCATCCCTCTTCAGCCCACACTATGAGAGGCCTGCTCTTCCTGCTCCACAAATGCAGCTCCCTCACCCCAGGGAGGAATGCATCCCAACTTTCCTACCCATCAAATGAAGGGGACACCTCTCAGGGCAGGGCTGGCAGAAATTCGTAGCTCCTGCCGAATCTCCTGCCCATGTCCCTGACCAGAATCCAGGCTACACCAAGGAGTCCACCTTCTTAAGCCCTTTTGAACTCCTATATGGGAGACCCTTCTTGCTCAACCATCTTCTCCCTACTGACCCCTCCTCTCCTGGCTATTTATCTTCCATACCTGTCTCTACTCAGGCAGCTGCTCCAGGAACACGATGACAGATTTCTGCCCAGGCCAGAACCAGCTGACCAAGGCTCACGAGGACCACCCCTCCATTCCGGGGACTCAGTTCTCCTTAAGAATCTACATCCCAAGGCCTTAGAACCCAGGTGGATGGGACCTCACACAGTCATCCTCACAACCCCCACCGCAGCCAAACTACTTGGCGACCCATCATGGCATCACTTCTCCAGACTCAAGAGGACCCTGGAGCAGCATGACTTCTATAAATGTGAGGTGTTGTGCCCCACTAAGGTCTTAGCCGCCCTCCCCCTTTTCTTCCCCTCCCAGCCCTGGGCAACCAGCACTCACCCCCACCTGCTTATGTGTGGATGTTCAAGGTCCATGAAACCTATGACCAGGAGAGCACACAAGTCACCCAGCAGGTAGGATCTCAGGACTGCCCTCTGGTCGGATGCCAGGCAGAGATCCTGATTGCTGTCGACCTCTGGCCAGTGTACAACGGTGGCCGATCATATGCCTGCTTTGCTTACGACCAGTGGAACCCAGACAGGTGTAACTGAGACGTCAACACCTATGGGGGTTCCCGCTGGTCAGGTAGTGTCATCCATGATGCTTACAATGAGGTCAGGTCTGGCCTCTTTTTCTGGATCTGTTTTTTTCCCCTAGCTTCCTGTCTCCTCAAATTCATCCGCTACTGGATCACTGAAATGCCTCAGGTGACTGTAAACCAGCTCTTGCTCCATCCCTACACTTGGCTGCCCTTCAACCCACCTCTGTCTGACCCTGGCCTTTAATGTCCCCCACCTTCTTAGACCCTGGTCAGCAGGATGTAGCCAGGATGATTTCGGCACCCCCTATCACCAAAAGGCCAGAGAGGCGGGGGGGGAGCCCAGAGCCAATGCAAGCATCTGCAAGGTGGATGGTGACAAAGCCCCTGAATCCCTGCCCAGACTCTCAATTTTTTAAATATAATATATCAAAGAGTCTGGAATGTGAGGTTCTCCCTCCCCCCAACTGGTCGGCAGAGTTATGACATTACTGGAATCTGTCACAGAGACATCCCTAAGACATTGAACCACCAATCAGCGTGTGCCAAAGTGCCCTGGAGGCCACCCCTTCCTGTTCCACACTGGGTCCAAACCTCTCCTGTTCCTCCCTTTAAAAAGACTCCAGACTGCCGATACTGGTTTGGTTCAGTGGATAGAGCTTTGGCCTGTGGACTGAAAGGTCCTGGGTTTGATTCCGGTCAGGGGCATGTGCCTTGGTTGTTGGCACATCCCCAGTGGGTGGTGTGCAGGAGGCAGCTGATGGATGATTCTCTCTCATCGATGTATCTAACTCTCTATCGCTCTCTCTTCCTCTTTGTAAAAATGTGAGGTTACAGGTACAGGCTGGGCTGAGGGAATCCCTCTCTGTGCACAAATTTCATCCACCAGGCCATTAGTAAACAATAAAATCACTCAGGAGAAAACCCAGCTCTTTTTCCTCTCCCACTTCACAGAGGCCTTAAAGAAATTTGTCACCTTACTTCAAACTATATTACAAAGCCACTGTTCTCAAAACAGCCTGGTACTGGCACAAGAACAGACATATAGATCAATGGAATAGAATCGAGAACTCAGATAACCCAAATCACTATGCTCAATTAATATTTTTTTAATTAAATTAAATCTTTATTGTTCATATTATTACTAATGTTCCTCATCCCCCCCCACATTGCTCTCCTCCACCAGGTTCCCACCCCACCCTCTGCCCTTTCCCCACTCCCCATTGTCCTCATCCATAGGTGCACAGTTTATGTTCAGTCTCTTCCCACATCCCCATCTCCCCTTTTCCCCGAGATTCATCAGTTCACTCCACTTCCATACCTCTGATTCTATTATATTCACCAGTTAATATTGTTCATCAGATTTTTTTCCCCTTAGTTTTTAGATTCACTTGTTGATAGTTACATATTTGTTGTTCATAATTTTTATCTTTATTTACTTTCTCTTCCAAAAGAACCCCCTTCAGCAATTCATATAATTCTGGTTTGGTGGTGATGAACTCCTTTAGCTTTTTTTTTTATTATTAGTGAAGCTCTTTATCTGGCCTTCTATTCTGAGTGATAGCTTTGCTGGGTAGATTATTTTGGCTGTAGGTTCTTGCTATTCATCACCTTGAATATTTCTTGCCATTCCTGTCTGGCCTGCATGGTTTCTGTTGAGAAATCAGCTGACAATCGTATGGGTGCTCCTTTATAGGTAACTACCTGCTTTGCTCTTGCTGCTTTTAATATTCTCTTTTTGTCTTTTGCTCTTGGAATTTTAATTATGATTTGTCTTGGTGTGGTCCACTTTGGATTCCTTTTGTTTGGAGTTCTGTGCGCTTCCTGGACTTGTAAGTCTAATTCCTTCACCAGATGGGAGAAGTTTTCTGTCACTATTTCTTTCAGTATGTTTTCAATATCTTGCTCTCTCTCATCTTCTGGGACCCCATAATTCTGATGTTGGTTCACTTGAAGTTGTCCCAGAGGTTTCTTACATTATCTTCAACTTCCTGGATTCTCTTGCCTTCTTGCTTCTGCGGAGGAGTGCCTTCTGGCTCTTTATGTTCCAAATCTTTGACTTGATTCTTGCGATCTTCCATTCTGTTTTTAGGACTCTGTATAATATTTCTTATTTCAGACAATGTATTCTTTATTTCTAGTTGATCCCTTTTCATATCCTTATAGGTCTCATTTATTTTATCGGCCTTTTCTAGGAAATTCTTGAAAAACCTTATAAGAGTGGTTTTGAACTCTATATCCAGTCTCTTCTTTTCCTCCATTTCTTTTGTTTGTGCTCTATTTCCTTGTCTTGGCATTTTCACAGCTTCCCTGAGTTGGTAGGTTGGCTTTGTGTGCTAAGGTGTCCTATATGTTTCAGTGAGTCAGCCTCCCAGTTACCTGAGGTGGACAGTCTTGGTGTAGCCCTTTGTGGGCTGTTTGTGCAGTCTTCTTGTTAAGCCTTGCTTGTTGTTGGTATCACTGGGAAGCGTTGATCTCTGAGCTAATTGTCTATGAGGATCAGAAGTTTCTCAGCTGGGAGGGTTTCTGTATTCTGCTTGGATGGGCGGAGTCTTGGGGCTGCACAGCCAAGCTTTGTTGAATCCAGCACAATTGGTTGCAGGCGTGCACGCCTCTTTGGTATAGGCGCAGACAAGCTTTAGATTCCTGTCTGCCCCTCCCTAGGAGAGTCCTATTGGCAGCGAATGAGGAAGCTAGCCACTGGAAGGGCCTCTGTGCACCGCTTGGATGGGGCGTAGTCTCGGTGGTGCAGATAAGCTTTATTCAGCCCCTCGCTAAGAGGGTCTGGTTTCTGAGTCTCGCAGTAATGGCTGCTGGCTTCACACACCTCCTAGAGATATCTGCCCACTGCCTGACAGTCTGGCCTCTCCCTGTCTGGGGCCGTCTATCAGCGCAATAGGGTGGTTTTGTTTTCCTCCTGAACAAGAAAGCCAGCCGCGCATTAGGTGTCCACCCTCTCCGTGCAGGGAGTAAGCTGGTAGCGAACTCGGCCCGCCCTCTCCGCACTCTGCAAGCCAGCCAGCAGCAAAGTCGGGCGGCCGCTTTTTTGCGCGCACAGTTTTCCCTACCTTCACAGTTCCTGAGGTTCAGCGCGCCTTCTCTCTCCTTCACAGATGGTAGAGCTTCCCCTCTGCCAGCGTCCGGTGCCTCAGGGTAATGTCTCCCCTGTTTTTCAGATCTAAATTCAAACTTGTTGTGGTAGGCTGCATTCGGGTGTCTGCCCTATGCCGCCATCTTGTTGAGTCTCCCCTCAATTAATATTTGACAAAGGAGGCACGAATATACAATGGAGTCAAGACAGTTTCTTCAATAAATGGTGTTGGGAAAATTGGACAGACACATGCAAAAGAATGAAACTAGATCACCAACTTACACCATTCACAAAAATAAACTCAAAATGGATACAGGACTTAAACACAAGATGGGAAACCATAAAAATAGTAGAAGCATCCACAGGCAGCAAAATCTCAGATATGCCAAAAGAACTTCTTCACTGATACTGCCCCTAGGGCAATGGAAGCTAAAGAGAAAGTAAACAAATGAGACTACATCAAAATAAAAAGCTTTTTTACAGCAAAAGAAACCATCAACAAAACAACAAGAAAGCCCATGGTGTGGGACAACATATTTGCAAATAATACCACTGATAAAGGTTTAATCTCCAACATTTACAGACAGCTTATACAACTAAATAAAAGGAAGATGAATGATCCAATTAAAAAATGGGCAATGGACCTAAATAGAATATTTTCAAAAGAAGACAGAAGGAAGGCCAAAAGGCACATGAAAACATGCTCAAAGTCACTAATTGTCCGAGTGATGCAAATCAAAACAACAATGTGGTATCATCTCACACCTGTCAGAATGGCCAACATCAAGAAATCAACAAACGACAAGTGTTGGCGAGGTTGCGGAGAAAAAGGAACCCTCATGCACTGCTGGTGGGAATGCAGACTGGTGCAACCACTGTGGAGAACAGTGTGGAGTTTCCTCAAAAAACTGAAAATGGAACTCCCATTTGACCCAGTAATCACACTTCTAGGAATATATCCCAAGAAACTAGAAACACCAATCAGAAGGGATATATGCACCCCTATGTTCATAGCAGCACAATCTACAATAGCCAGAATTTGGAAACAGCCTAGGTGCCCATCAGCAGATGATTGGATCCAAAAACTATGGTACATCTACACAATGAAATACTATGCTGCCATAAAAAGGAAGGAATTCTCATCATTTGCAGCAACCTGGATGGGATTGAAGGACATCATGCTGAGTGAAATAAGCCAATCAGTGAAAGAGAAACACCACATGACCTCATTCATTTATGGATAATAAAGAACATTATAAACTGATGAACCAAAAGACAGATATAGAGACAGTAAAACAACAAGCAGACTGTCAAATTACAGTGGGGAGGGAAGGAAGATCTGGGGGAGATAATAGATCAACCGAAGGACTTGTATACATGCATATAAGTACAACCAATGGACATAAAACTCTGGGGAGGGAGGGTATGTATTGGAGGGAGGGAAGGGGGCAAAAAAAAAATCAATAAAATATATTAAAAAAAAAAAAAAGAAAAAAAGAAAGAAATTTGTCACCTTAGACACCATCTGCCCAGAGGGAACCCTTCCTTTGACCACCCACTTTATATACTAATCAGCCCTGACATACGCCACAAACTTCACAAAATAGACACAGGTCCACAAAACCCTCAAAAGGACTGTGTTAACCACGCCTTTAAGGTCTTTACTAATAGAGATGAGGAGACCCAAATCCAAAAACAAAGGCAAGATTAGGCTAAGGCTGAGGCCCAGAAGGAGGCCTTCCAGCTCCTAACCACCATTCTCATGAACTCCAAATGACGTGCTGATCCTCTGAACAAGGGTAAGTCAGGGGATAAGCCTCCTCCAGGCCCATGCCTCAAATGCAACAAGGAAGGACACTGGGTCAAACCCAAGATCTCCTCCTGGGCCCTGCTCAAGGTACAGAAGGGAAGGCCACTGGAAATCAGACTAGTCTGGCCTCTCCAGGTCGGACTTCAGCATGTCTAGCAAGGCTGTCCTCTGCATCTGGTTTGGGGCTCCCTGACCTCCTGAGACTGGCCACTGAAGCTGAAACTGCCCACACCATGACAAAACCCCACAGACTTACATCACAGGACAAAGCCTCGGGTAATGATTGTGGTGGCAGGTAAGTTGATCTCCTTTTAATTGACACGAGGGCCACTTATTCTGACCTCTCCAAAGTTGCTGGGACCCTTGTCCCCTCCTCAATCTCTATTATGGGAGTTTAGGGACTAATCTCACAGCCATTAGCCACCTAATCTCTGCACTGCATCTTACTAGACACCCCCTTTATCCACTCTCTTGATGTTCTACCTTGGTGCCTGACCAGGGCTACTACCCATCCCCTCATAAAGCCCAGTTGTCCCAAACCTCAGTGTCATTCTCACCCCTCAAAATCAAGCCATTACCTTAGACTGTAAATGTATTATCTCCTCCGTGACTATCCCCTCCTCTAGACAAGAAATACTCTCCTTTCTGGAGCTCGCTGGGTAATTCTGCCTCTGGGTTCTCAATTTTAGTATATGGTGAAGGGACCCCTTACTGAGACTTTAGATCCCAAGGCTAGCATTCTCACCCCTATTAATTCTCTAAAAACTGCTCTCACCTCAATACCTGCCCCCTCTTCCTCAAAGAACAACTTTCTTTACTACAAAATTGCAAACATTTATTTAACAGTCCTGCTATTATCAGAAGCTGAATTCATTATCTCTAGGGGAAAATGTGGCAGTTTTAAAACCAAGTAGCTGGAGCCCTGGAAACTGCAGTCCTAGAACAGGCTGCAGGACTTGTTCCCTCCTCCCCCTATCTTTTCTACAGCCTCTTGAGCTTATATGTAATTTTTCAAAGTATTTGGTAACTTAAAGGTTTTGGAGCATTGCTGGGTTAAATAATAAGCATCTAAATATTTTTAAATAACATAAAATACTGAAACACTGATTGCTAGACAAGTTTTAAATTCACCTTCTCTTAGCTTTTATTACAGAAGGTCTCTTGTACTTTGTTGGAGGTATATTTTCTTAGAAGTAAGTGTGTTCAAAGTGTGTTCATAAATGTCAATCTGAGAAATGCTGATTGTTTACTTTTTAGTTAGCATTGGAAATTAAGCTTTCTGAATGGGTAAAAATGTTTGTAGAAAAGTTTGTCCAGTGAGTCAGGACTTGATTATCCCTGACATCGAAGGGACCCCCTTCTCACCAACTGGGGCCTCTCAGGAAGATCCATGGTTAAAATTTCAGGGAAAATATATCTTTCCCCATGGACAGGCCCATGATATCTTACCAGATATTCACAAGTCCCTGCATATAGGATACAATCCACTTCTACAACTCCTAAAATGCCTCATTGCATTTCCTAGCCTAGCCTCCCTACCGCAAGATATACCAAAACCGCTCTACTTGTTACTCACTATCTCCCCAAGGAAAGTTAGACCTTTCCCCACTCATCAGGCTAGGAGTCAAATCCCTGGAGAAGACTGGCAAATTTACTTTACTCATTTGTCTCCTATTAAGAGAAC
This sequence comes from Nyctalus aviator, assembly GCA_036971965.1. Lineage (NCBI taxonomy): Eukaryota > Metazoa > Chordata > Mammalia > Chiroptera > Vespertilionidae > Nyctalus > Nyctalus aviator. Next base: position 100,951,792 of record CM072922.1, read on the forward strand.
TAAGTATCTCTTAACCCTAGTAGATACCTTCTTGGGCTGGGTAGAAACATTCCCTACTACTTCTGAAAAGTCCTCTGAGGTCATTCAAACTCTCATTCAGCATATGATTTCCAGATTTGGCCTACCCACTTCATTACAATCAGATAATTGTAATGCTTTCATATTTCAATAATTCAATAGGTTATATCTCCTCCACTCTGAACATCCAGTGAAACTTACGCATTCCCTACCAGCCCCAATCTTTAGGCAAGGTAGAAAATGTGAATTCCTTAATTCTCACCTAAATAAATTAATGCTCCAAAACTAAAGAACCTTGGAGTACTCTATTACCTCTAGCCCTTATGCGCATCAGGGCAACCCCCACCTTCCCTCATGTACCCTCCTTTCTTACTCCCTTTGAACTCATGTATGGAATACTCTTCTTATTAGGAAACCTTCCTTCCACAGAGACCCCTCTAGGAGACTATGTTCCCATTTTAAATCTCATCCAACTTTGAGAACATGTTCAACCTTTTATGGGAGACATCCCCTACTCTTCTACAGCCAGGGAACTGGATTCTCCTAAAGGAAATCCATCCATAATTTACAGCTCCAATGGCAAGATCCCTATCTACTCCTAAGTATGCCAACTGCAGCTAAACTATCGGGGCACAGCCCCTGATTTCACCCTTCTAGGTAATTATCCTACAGCCTAGACAAATCAAGCCTTCCTTCTTAACCATTCTTATATTCAACGTCTTACTAAGATAACTCCTTCCTCCATTCCTGTCACAGGTCCTATCACTGTACAAACCCTACTAATCATCCAAGCACTTTTATGCTTTACAAGGTCACATGGCATATACCAATAGACCTCCCATTATCAACTTGCAACACCACCGTTAATCTAGAACTACCCAACAACCATTGGTCCCAAAGGGGTTGACTACCATGTCTCCCCAAAAGCCAATGGTTATTTCCTATATCCAATCCATTTAACTTCTTATCCAACCATTCAGGCCTGAGGCTTCAATTGTTCCTTTCCTTCCCTTTGGCTTTTCCCTTGGATAACAGCTCATTGCCCACTTTCACTGCAATAGAATATCAACCACTCATCTGTCACCACTTATTGGTAGTGCCATAGTGATACCTTCTTGGTTTGGAGCATGGAACCAGGAAAGGGAGCATCATACCCTTTAGGGTACCTGTTCTCCCTACACCTTTTAGCTTGCCTCCATGAACTGGAATTTTTCTTCCTCTGTAGGAAAATCGCATATATCTGCCTCCTGACCAACTGGACAGGAACCTGTACTCTCATCTATCTTTCACCCAATGTAGATGTAGCTTTCAGTAATCAATCTTTACCTGTCCCCATAACTCATTATATCTGACACAAAAGGGCAGTCCAGATAATCCCTTTCCTCATAACCTTCAACATGACAGCAGGTGTTGGGACTGGCATAGGGGGCTTAACCACTGCTCTATCATATTTTGTAAATTCATGGGACTACTGGATAAAGAATATAAATTGGTATACCTGACTACTCCCCTTCATAGGACAATTAGCATTCCTATTCCTTATTCTTGATTTTGACCTATGTATTATGCATTATTTTTCATATTTCCTTCAGGACCATTTTTGAGTCTTCACCAACTATTATGTCAGGGAAATCATGCTTCTATAATACCTCACTCCAACTGTGAGGAATCTAATCAGTGTTCTATCCAACTACAATCAAAGTCCATCCCCTTATGATCTCGACATTCCCCCTAGCAGGAAGTAACTACGGAAGATATGACCTTCATGCCTATTCCATAAAACAAAAAGGCTGGAATGTTAGGTCTGATCAAATAATTGAATCAATACCCCTCCCCCAGGAACTGACCTTTTGGCTACTTCAAAATGGACATTCCCGCCGAAACCAGTTTAGCTCAATGGATAGAGCATCGGCTTGGGTACTGAAGGGACCCGGGTTCGATTCCGGTCAAGGGCATGTACCTTGGTTGTGGGCATATCCCCAATAGGGGGTGTGCAAGAGGCAACTGATTGATGACTCTCTCTCATCGATGTTTCTGACTCTCTATCTCTCTCCCTTCCTCTCTGTATAAAATCAATAAAATATATTTTAAAAAACAACAACAACAACAACAACAAAAAACCCCTGGCATTCCCTTTTGCTTAGACCACATTTCATTTGCTAAGATTTGGACCACCTAGAGAATTCTCTGCCCAGAAAAATCCCACATAGAATACTTTAAAATTTCTGACTCCCCATCCCTGGGTACTGATACCATTTTGGAGCTCAGTCCATCTGGTATCCAGATAACCTAATAAGTTTATAATCCCTTTCCACTTTGGCCTTGTGTGTTTCTCCTTTGGCAACACTAACATTTTTATTGTACCTTTTATATATGTTTATATACCAAATAACTACCATTGTGTTACGATTGCCAAAAGTATTCAGTAGAGTAACATGTTGCATTGTCTAGGAGCAATGGTCTATACCAGTGGTCAGAAAACTGCAGCTCATGAACCACATGCAGTTCTTTGGCCACTTGAGTATGGCTCTTCCACAAAATATCATGGCCTGGGCGAGTCTATTTTGAAGAAGTGGCATTAGAAAAAGTTTAAAATTTTTTGCTCTCAAAAGAAATATCAATCATTGTACTGTTGATATTTGGCTCTGTTGACTAATGAGTTTGCGGACCACTGGTCTCTACCAATGATTTTTCAACTAGTGTGCCACAAGAATTTTTAAAACATACAATACCTGAGGAGAAACCAAGATGGGAGGCAGCCTAGGTAAGCACCTAAGCTGCGGCCTCGCACAACAATTTCAAAACAACAACTAAAAGACAGAACGGACATCATCCAAAACCACAGGAAAGCTGGCTGAGTGGAAAAATCTACAACTAGAAAGAAGGAGAGAGGCTCACGGATCAGGGGAGCTGCAAAGCACTGAGGTGGGGAGACGTGCGCACAGAGGTAGGGCAGCCAAGTGCCTGGCTGGTGGCAGGGGAAAGGAAGCCCCCAACTGCACTGAGCCCCAGTTCCAACTGCACTGAACCCCAACCCCGGCCGGAAACCCGTGGACCCAGGCTCATATGGGTGGAGTCTGGAGTGTAGAGAAAGGCATCCAGAGACTCAGAGACGGGAGACTCGGGGGATGCGGGAGTTGCAGCAGGCAGGGTCTAGAGGTACTCACACGTGTGCGAGTGAGTGCAGGCAGAGAGGTCTGACTGCGGAAGTTTCCAAGGCCTCTCCATATCAGAAGGAGTCAAAAGCTCCAGACTGCACTGAATTCCAGTTCTGACTGCATTGGGATTAAATATATTATACAGAGACCCAACCCAATTCCAGGTGAGCCTCTGGGGGACCCACACTCCTTTAAGGGGAATCTGGACTGTCAGACAGAAACTCAGGGAAGCCTCAGAAGGCAGAGGTCGGAGGCTCATGTACAAGGGAAGGGCTGAAGGGAAGCCAAGACTACTGGCTCAGCCCTGAGACTCCGCCCCATCCAAGGTGAGTACATAGGCTTTTTTCAAGTCTGATCCTATAAGACTGTCTCCAATACAGAAGGTATCCCTGCATAGATACAGCTGATACTCACATCCAATTGTCCTGGAGGTCAATTCCTCCCAGTGATACTAACAACAATCAAGACATAACTACAACAAGACTCCACACATGGTCCACAAAGAGAGCACCAAGAGTGTCTACCTCAGGTAACTGGGGAGGCTGACCCACCAGGCCATATAGGACACCAAATACTCAAAGCCAACCGACCAACTCAGGGAAGCAGCGAAAATGAGGAGACAAGTAAATAGATCTCAAATGAAAGAAATGGAGGAGAACAAACAACTGGATATAGAGGTCAAAACCACGGTTATAAGGTTTTTCAAGAATTTTCTAGAAAAGACCAATAAATTTAGTGAGACACTTGAAGATATAAAAAAGGACCAACTAGAAATTAAACATACACTGACTGAAATAAAAAATATTATACAGAGACCCAACAGCAGACTAGAGGAACACAAGAATCAAGTCAAAGATTTGGAATACAAAGAAGCAAAGGACACTCCTCTGGAGAAGCAAGAAGAGAAGAGAATTCAGAAAGTTGAAGATAGTGTAAGGAGCCTCTAGGGCAACTTCAAGCAAACCAACATCAGAATTATGGAGGTGCCAGAAGAAGAGAGAGAGCAAGATACTGAAAACCTATTTGAAGAAACAATGTCAGAAAACTTTCCCCACGTGGTGAAAGAAATAGACTTACAAGTCCAGGAAGCTCACAGAACCCCAAACAAAAGGAATCAAAGAGGACCACAACAAGACATACCATAATTAAAATGCCAAGGGCAAAATACAAAGAAAGAATTTTACAATCAGCAAGAGAAAAACAGTTATCTATAAGGGAGCACCCATATGATTATCAGCTGATTTCTCAACAGAAACTGCAGGCCAGACAGGAATGAGAAGAAATAGTAAAAGTGGTGAATAGCAAGAATCTACAACCAAGATTACTCTACCCAGCAAAGCTATCATTCAAGAATTGAAGGTCAGATAAAGAGCTTCACAGATAAGAAAAAGCTAAAGGAGTTCATCGCCGCCAAACCAATACTCTATGAAGTGCTAAAAGGTATTCTTTAAGAAGAGGAAGAAGAAGAAAAAAAGTAAAGATAAAAATTATGATCAACAAAAAACATATATATCAACAAGTGAATCTAAATATCAAGTGAATTAATCTGAGGAACAGAATAATCTGGTGTATATAATAGAATTAGGGGCAAAGCAAGGGAATGAATTGATAATTATCAGGGGGAAAGGGGTGTGGAGGTACACGAAGAAACTGTATTAAAATCATACACCTATGGATGAGGACAATGGGAGGGGAGGTAAGGGCAGAGGGTGGGGTGGGAACCAGGTGGAAGAGAGCTATGGGGGGGGGGGAGAAACAATTGTAATAATCTGAGCAATAAAGATTTATTAAATTTTAAAAATAAAACATGCAATACCTGAAAGATGGTGGCGTAGGTAAACACCTAAACTGTGGCCGTGCACAACAATTTCAAAACTACAACTAAAAGAGAAAATGTCTATCACCCAGAGCCATGGGAGGGCTGGCTGAGTGGAATTTCTACAACTAGAAGGAAAGAGAAAAGAGCATGCAGTGAGCATGCAGTGCACAAACACTGAAAAGCTGAGGTACGGGGGGCATGAAATAAAGGGCTAGCAGCGGATCCCAGCTGGCGGTGGGTGTTGCTTTCTTCAACCCAAAGGGGAGACGCATGAGACCCAAACTCATACGGGGAGAAGCTGGACTGTCTGCCATCGAGTCAGAAAGTGAGGATGGCTAGCTTGCAGAGCTGCACAGAGGAATAACTGTTTGTTGTGCTGGGACGCGAGATGCAGGGACGCAGTCAGAGGCGTGGGATGGCTGGTTGCCAGCCATTGCTGTTTGCCACGCCCTAGCCTAGTGATGCCCTGAGACTCCAGCTGCACAATCTACAAACGCAGCCAAGCTTGAAGCAGCAGCTTTTGCATATGAATGACCTTCATGATCACCATTTAACCAAGCAAATTTGGAAACTGGTTAAGATAGCTCTATAATCTATAAATGCCAAGCAGGGAGGAGAGGACTGTAGTTCTCAACGTAACTCCTGCATTGGAGATCCAGAAGCCAATGTACCTAGTGGTCAGTGTGAGACACAGATTTCAACTCCTCACATCCATAAGTGACACATTCAAGAGACAGACTCAGTGAGCACCAAAACCCACTGAAGCAACTCCTGCCCCTTAAGCATGTCTCCAGCACAGCAGTTCTTCCATTATAAATACAGCAGGTCCCCACAGCCAATTGGCCTGGAGGACAATTCCTCCCAGTGTACCAACAGCAATCAAGATTTTGCACTCAGCCCACAAAGGGGTGTACCAAGACCATCCACCTTTCTCTCAGAGGTTCTTGCAGTGATCACCACAAGACACTGAGACACAGGGGCCTATTAAGGCAGGACTGATGGGAAACCAATGCTGTCTGCTCCTCCCCGAGAATCTGTCCAATCCAAGTTGAGCACAAAAGCTTTTGCAAGTCTTGTCTCATAAGGGTTTCTCCAGCACAGAAGTTCTCCCATCCTAGACACAGCTGATCCTTACAGCCAATTGGCCTGGAGGTCAATTTCTCCTAATGATACCAACAACAATCAAGGCTTAATTACAACAAGACTGTGCACACAGACCACAAAGGGATGCACCAAAAGTGTTCACCTCAGGTAACTGGGGAGGGTCAACCACCTGTCCCTATAGAACACCTATCACACAAAGCCACTCTCTATCAACTCAGGGAAGCAGTCAAAATGCAGAGACAAAGAAACAGAGCACAAATGAAAGAAATGGAGGAAAGTAAATGACGGATATAGAGTTCAAAACCACTGTTATAAGGTTTTTAAAGAATATTCTAGGAAAAGCCGATAAATTTAGCAAGACACGCAAGGATATGAAAAATGACCAAATAGATATTAAGCATACACTGACTGAAATAAAAAATATTATACTAAGACCCAACAGCAGACTAGAGGAGCACAAGAATCAAGTCAAAGATTTGAAATACAAAGAAGCAAAAAACACTCAACCAGAAAAGAAAAAAGAATCCAAAAATATGAAGATAGAGTAAGGAACCTCTAGGACAACTTCAAGTGTACCAACATTCAAATTATGAGGGTGCCAGAAGAAGAGAGAGAGCAAGATATTGAAAACCTATTTGAAGAAATAATGACTGAAAACTTCCCCCACCTGGTGAAAGAAATAGACTTACAAGTCCAGGAAGTGCACAGAATTCCAAACAAAAGGAATCAAAGAGAACCACTCCAAGACACATCATAATTAAAATGCCAAAAGCAAAAGACAAAGACAATATTAAAAGCAGCAAGAGAAAAACAATTAGTTACATTCAAGGGAGCACCCATATGATTAACAGCTCATTTCTCAACAGAAACTATGCAGGCCAGATGGGAGTGACAAGAAATATTCAAAGTGATGAATAGCGAAAACCTACAACCAAGATTATTCTACCCAGCAAAGTTATTCAGAATTGAAAGCCAGAAAAAGAGCTTCACAGATCAGAAAAAGCTAAAGGAGTTCATCACCACCAAACCAGTATTATATGAAATGCTGAAAGGTATTCTTTAAGAAGAGGAAGAAGAAGAAAAAAGTAAAGATAAAAATTATGATCAACAAAAACATATCTATCAAGTGAATCTAAAAATCGAGTGAATAAAAATTCTGATAAACAGGATAAAATAGTCAATATAATAGAATCAGAAGCATAGAAAACGAGTGGACTGACAATTCTCAGGGAGAAAAGATATGGGGATTGTTGGAAGAGACTGGACAAAAATTGCACACCTCTGGATGAGGACAGTTGGTGGGGGGCAGATAAGGGCAGAGAGTGGGTGGGAACTGGGTGGAGGGGAGCTATGAAGTAAAAAAGAGGAACAATTGTAATAATCTGAACAATAAAGATTTATTAAATGTAAAATAAATAAATAAATATAAGTACTTAAAAAATAAAATAAAACATTTAGATTGACAAGGAAATAAAATATTTATTAAAAGAAAGAAAGAAAGAAAGAAAGAAAGAAAGAAAGAAAGAAAGAAAGAAGAAAGAAAACACCCAACACATCAATACCTGTCTGGTGTGAATGAATAAAAATTATACTCTTTTTTGTTACCAGATTGGTAAAACATATCTCTTTTGGTGTACCACTTATTTTAGTAATGAGTTTATGTGTGCCATAAGATTGAAAATCACTGGGCTACACTATATAGCCAAGGTGTGTGTAAGTACATGCTATGATGTCACACAATGCCAAGTTACCTAATCTTTAAGAGGTATGGATATCTTTAAGAAGACTGTATTTCAATTCTCCTTATAGAAGTGCCCAGCCTCCAAGCCCAAACCCTAGAGCAGGGAACCTCATTATTATCTTATATAAAAAACTCCTTCTTTCTTGGTTGTCACCAATCAACTGAAGTACTCACCTCATCAACCTTTGGTGGACAAAAAGGGGCCACATACTAACCTGACTAGCTCAGGGAAGACCTACATAGCAGCCTTGCAAACTCAGAGACCTAAAGTAACCACAAAGGATGGTCTGAAATGAAAACTTTTTCATTAAAAGCAGTTTATGGTAGGTAGTCATGTCTTATGCCGGTATTTTTCCTGACAAAGCCAATCTTTACTTTAACTGAACCTGTCTATTGTCTTTTATAGCTTCAATAACATTCCTTTGGGTTACTCTGCTTTTTTTAGACCCTTCAGGGCACAACCAATGCACAAAATGGAGACCATAAATTCTCTCATTGTTATTGTTATCATATTAATTATTAACTGTAAATTATTCTATACTTACCTATAAAAACACATACACACACACATATATATCCTATCTAATAAAGAGGGAATATGCTAATTGACCCTCACACCATCACAAAGATGGAAGCACCCACAGCCAATAAGGAGGGAATATGCTAATTGACTGTCAGTCCCTCAAAGATGGTGGCAGCCAGTCCCCTCAGCCCCATCAGGGTGGCAGGCACACAGCAAGGCTGGGCCCACCTTCAGGTGGGCTTGGCTGCTCTGCATGCCTGCCTTTAGAGTTCCCCAGTCCCTTCAGCCCCCCAGCCACCCAGGGCTGGCCTGAGGCACAGGTAAGCACCAGATGACAGTTGCACAAGGGCCACCCAAGGCTCAGGTAATCAGTGCTGGCCAAGGTTTGTGCTGCCAGCAGTGGCAGCAGCAGAAGTGTGATGAGGTGTCACCTTCCCCTGATTACCAGGTCACCTCCCACCTCTGAGGGCTCTCAGACTATGAGAGGGGACAGGTCAAGCTGAGGGACACCCCCTCCAGTGCATGAATTTTCAAGCACCGGGCCTCTACTATTTATATGTATGTCTATCATTTTGCTTTTTGCCCAATCCCAGAGGTTTCCCTGCTTTGTTTTCATATAAGTTAATGGCTCTTCTCTTTTTATTGTAATACTAGAGACCTGGTCCACAAATTCATGCACCAGTGTGGTCCTTTGGCCTGGCCTGCAGGATTTGACCAAAACTGGCACTCTGACATTTCCTGAGGGGTTTCAGATTGCAAGAGGGCATAATCAGGGCTAGGACTCAGGACGTTGGCCAGCTGGGGAAGGACTGCAAGAGGGCTCCAGGATGTACCTGGCCCTTCTCGCTCAGTTCCTATTGGCCGGACCCAAGTAACAAGCTAACCTATCAGTTGGAATGTCTGCCCCTGGTGGTCCATGTACATCATAGCGACTGGTCAACTGTCTGCCCCCTGGTGGTCAGTGCACATCATAGTGAGCGGATGAGTGACCTTAGCATATCATTAGCATATTACGCTCTGATTGGTTGAACAGATGACTGGACACTTAGCATATTAGCTTTTTATTATTATAGGATACAAAATAATATGCAAAGCTTCCATTCTTGGTGAGTATTGTCACAATCTGTTAAAAATTTGCTTCCCTGCAATTGTCAACAGATAGGCTTAAATAAACTCACAAAAATTCTCTATAGATTTGAATGTTTCTTACGTTGACATTTCCATTCTTGTTTATGCCCAAGTTTGCAAACCCACTGCTGATGGGGTGCATTTGAGCACAATCTTGTTTTGATTGGAAATATTTTTAAATGAATAAGGGGGGTTTAGGGAAAGTAGCTTCAGATGATAATCTGATCATAAATTGCTAACTGGGCAGTCATAGTGGGTTAGTCTTACCTTAGGCATATAATCTTTTTAGTGAAAGGTTTATCTTTGCCTTAAGCAATCCCTATCTATTGTTTTTGTGCACCTTTAAAATGGTGCTTTTTAGAAGACAGCAAATAATCTTAACTATCCTGAAAGCAAGTCTAATCCCCGACTTGCTTCCTCTGACCTTTATGTAATCTTCCTTTCCTTTTTAATTCCAAATGCATAAAAGAAGCTGCAAACTCTCATTCTGAGAATTTTTTGTCTGTTGAGATCTTGCTTCCAAGTGTATTCTGTTAAATATTTATAAAATTTTCTACAACTTTGGAGGTTCTTACATGGACAAAAGTCAGATTTCACAAGAAAGCCAGAATCCTGTCCTCAGGATAAGTAAAGATCTAATAATGGGCCTCCATTCCTCCAAGGCAGTAAAATAAGTCTGAAAACTATAGATAGGTCTTTGCCAGTCCTCACTTCCAGCACACTTCAGTCATTCTACATTGCTTATCTGGCCTCTAGATAAGCATGATCTTTCCACTAGATGATCACAAATATGGGTGGGTTTTAGAGTCAGATATGAAGTTCTGGATTTTACTATTGCATGATGTGAGCCAGTCATTGCTTTATTTTCTTTTTAATATTTTTATTGATTTTCAGAGAAGAGAGAGGGAGAGTGAATGTTGATGTGAGAGCAAATAAAATCAATGGACTGCTCCCTACAAACCCTTGAGTGGGGATCAAGCCCACAACTGGGGCATGTGCCCCAAACTGGGAATCAAAGTGGTGATGTTTCAGTACACAGAAAGACACCCAGCCATATGAACGACCCTGGCCAGAGCAAGTCAGTAATTTCTTGAGCATCATTCATTCCAGCCACTATGTGATGGACAAAACCTAACAGGACCCCTGTACCTGAAGAACAGACATTTAGGGAGAAGTAAGACATTAAATAATAACAAAAGCAAAGTTTATGAAGAAACAGTTCACTAAAAAAGAAACACAAATGGTTGTTAAGCATATGAAAATATAACTTTGCAAGGAAGAAAACATGCAAATTAGAGTTTCCAAAAAATACTTTCTGCCTCATACATTGACAAAGGACAAAAATTTTCACTGGCATAGTTGTGAGGAAGCATGCATTCATCATCTGTGGCTAATTGGTACATCCTTCATTGAGTGCAGTTGGCAATTACTCAAATTAAGAACACATATTCTTTAACTCAATTAGCTTAAGTCTAGGAATTTATTCTACAGGTAAAAATGTGGGAAATGACATTATATACAAAGTTATTTAGTACAGATTGATTATAATAAACAAAGCCTAAAAACAACCCAAATGCTCACTAATTGAGGTTAAATAAATTATCATAAGCCCATACTATATGATACATGAAAAAGAAAGGCAACTATATACATACTGATACAGAAGAATTGTCAAGATATTAACAGGTAAAAACAAAGTACAGAAAAAATGTATTAGTATTTGTGTTCATAAAAGAGAAGGCAAAAATAAAAGAACAATATTATGTATTTAATCATGTCTGTACTTAGAAAATATCTTTGGAAGGATATTTAAAGCCAGAAGTAGTTACTTTTAAGGAGAACTGGGTAGTAGAGGGACAGGAAGGAAAAGGCTTTATACTTTGTGTGCAATTTGAATTTTTATGATGTATTACTTCTTCCAATAATAAAAATTAAAAAGAACAACATCTATAATAATAAAAGAGTAATATGCTAATTAGACTGGACATCATTCTGGATGTCCTTCCTGACAAAGCCGGGGCCTGGGGCCGGAGGGAAGCCAGCTGGGATCCCAGGTGCCTGAGGGCGGCCAGAGGAGGGAAACCAGGGTCCCAAGTGTGGGAGGGAAGCCAGTGCTGGCAGCTGGGGCCTCTTGCACAAATTTTCATGCATTGGGCCTTTAGTAACTATATAATATCAATGGTAAATACTAAAGGAAAAAATAGAGTAGTAACAGCAAATAAATAAGGAGATTCAATCTAGACTTCTTTGGACAGGGAAACTTACCTAGGTATGAGATGCTTAAAATAAAACCTAAAAGATAAAGCATTAGTTTGGGACAAAGGCTGAAAAAGTTAGCAGGCTAGGAAAGAATTCTAAGGCAAAGGAAGAGCTTGTGCTGCAAAGGTCCTGAGGATGGAAAATTCTGGCCAGTTTGCAGCACAAAAAGACCAGAGTAGCTTGAAAGACATATGGGGGAAAGTGTTGGTGGCAATAGGTAGAGAGGTAAGGAAGACTACTTGTGCAGATCCACAGAGACCATGTGAACAATTTTATTCCAAGGGCATTGGGAAGAGACCAGAGAATTTTGAGCAAAGAATGATATGGTCAGAATGAATAAAGAGTTTGTATTAAAGAATAAGTAAAGAATGAATTGAGAGGGAGACAAGAATTGATAATTTAAGGGAGACTAATACTACTAAAGAGATGATGAAACAGTTCAATTTACTTGGACTAGAAAGATGGGGGGGGGGGGTGTGAACAGATTCTCAAAAATTTAGGAGGTAGCCGAGACTGGTTTGGCTCAATGGATAGAGCGTCGGCTTGGGGACTCAAGGGTCCCGGGTTCGATTCCGGTCAAGGGCATGTACCTTGGTTGCGGGCATATCCCCAGTAGGGGGTGTGCAAGAGGCAGCTGATCGATGACTCTCTCTCATCGATGTTTCTGACTCTCTATCTCTCTCCCTTCCTCTCTGTACAAAATCAATAAAATATATTTTAAAAAAAAATATATATATATATGTCTTAAAAAAAATTTAGGAGGTAAAATAAACCTCTAGTGAAGAATTATATATGGGGAGTGAGGGAAAAGGAGATAGATATTACAAAAATATAACCAGATTTCTAACTTTCCAAACAATTGTATGGCCCAGCCAGTGTGGCTCAGTGGTTGAGCATTGACCTACGAACCAGGAGATCACCAGTTTGATTCCCGGTCAGGACACATGCCGGGTTTGCATTCTCAATCCCTGGTTGGGGGCAATCAGGAGGCAGCCGATCAATGACTCTCTCTCATCAATGTTTCTCTCTCTGAAATAAAAAAAAACACACATATTTTAAAACACAATTGGATGAATAGTATAGTCAATTACTGAAATGGGGAACCTTAGGGAAGGTGTTGGTGGAAATCTTATGAGCGTGCTTTTCAATATATAAAATCTCCCTGAAAGGGATCCTGTGGGGAGTTAATGACATTGTTTATGCCTATGTTATTAAATAGATGCTGTTATTATTATTATTACTATGTTTTAAAATCTGTCCCTTGATCCCAGATTTTAAGAGAAAGATAGAGCACTTTCTGTGCAATGGCTTTTTTTTTTTTTTCCATAAGAAAGCATGTTGGCTTTTCAAATTGCAATAACCAAACAATGTGCTTTAATTATATAGTTAATTAGAAAAATATCCTAAAAAATAACATTTTCACAGAAAAATCCCTTTATGACATAGATAATGCTTCTTGTGTGACACATCAGTCTTCATTTCCCCTAGAAAACCTTTTTGGATATAACCTTGATGTTTATTCGAGTAACAAAGCTGGATAAGGCATTCCAAATAAAATGGTAATTACCTTTTTCCCTCATAGTAGGAGTTGAGAAAGCATGAGAGGAATTAGGCATTAGTAACTTTTTAACATCCTCAATATGTATATAAATAAGTCACCATTGAGTTCTGACATTTTAAATATTTTAATATGTCATTTATAGTCTGGCAGAGTCTATAGCCAGCTCTGTTCTGATACACCTGCAGGCAACTCCCTAAAACCTATGCCTGCCCTTCCAAAAACCCATACCACCAACTCCTTGAGAGCCCAGCCAACATCTTGGGTAGCATTTTAAAAATAACATGAAGCTCTAGGGGCCTTCATAAAGCATTTAAAATATTCCTGATACTATAGGTATATTCAACAGTGAATGTGGGCAAAGACTACTGCTTGTTTGTGAGAAAAAACACCAGGGATTATTTAAATAAACTGAAGTACATATATCTTAAGACATGTTTTGTAGTCTTTAAAAGATTTTCAAGATGGTGAAAGAGTTATATGGGAAAACAAAGTATAGAATAAACAGTATGCTTTTTATTTATTTTTCATTTTTTTATTAAGGTATTATATGTGTACCTATCTTACCAATCTCCCCCACTCCCATATATGCCCTCCATCCCCAGGTTTTGCTTCCATTGGTTAAGCTTATATGCATGCATATAAGTCCTTTGGTTGATCTATCTCCCCCATATTTCCTTACACTCCCCACTGTAATTTGATAGTCTGTTTGTTGCATTACTGACTCTGTATCTATCTTTTTGTTCATCAGTTTATAATGTTCCTTATTATCCATAAATGAGTGAGATCATGTGGTGTTTTTCTTTCATTGATTGGCTTATTTCACTCAGCATAATGTTCTCCAATTCCATCCAGGTAAGATGATAAGAATTCCTTCTTTTTTATGGCAACATAGTATTCCATTGTGTAGATGTACCATAATTTCTTGATCCAATCATATGCTGAACGGGCACCTAGACTGTTTCCAAATACTAGTTATTGTAAATTGTGCTTCTATAAACATAGGGGTGCATATATCCTTTTTGATTGGTGTTTCTAGTTTCTCAGGATATATTCCTAGGAGTGTGATTACTGGGTCAAATGGGAGTTCCATTTTCAGTTTTTTGAGGAAACTCCATACTGTTCACCCACAGTGTTGCACCAGTCTGCATTCCCAGCAGTAGTAAATAAGGGTTCCTTTTTCTCCACATCCTTGCCAGCTCTTGTCGTTTGCTGATTTCTTGATGCTAGCCATTCTGACAGGTATGAGATGGTACCACATTGTCGTTTTGATTTGCATTTCTCAGATGATTAGTGACTTTGAGCATGTTTTCATGTGTGTCTTGGCCTTCCTTCTGTCTTTTTTTTTTTAATATATTTTATTGATTTTGTACAGAGAGGAAGGGGAAGAGACAGAGAGCCAGAAACATCGATGAGAGAGAGTCATCGATCAGCTGCCTCTTGCACATTCCCTACTGGAGATATGCCCGCAACCAAGGTACATGCCCCTGACTGGAATTGAACCCGGGACCCTTCAGTCCCCAAGCCAACGCTCTATCCACTGAGCCAAACCGGTCTCGGCCCTTCTGTCTTCTTTTGAAAAGGTTCTATTTAGGTCCAGTGCCCATTTTTTTTTAATTGGGTCATTTATCTTCCTTTTATTAAGTTGAATAGGCTGTCTGTAGATGTTAGAATTAAACCTTTATCAGTGATAACATTTGCAAATAGGTTCTCCCAAACAGTGGGCTTTCTTGTTTTGTTGATGGTTTCTTTTGCTGTAAAAAAAACTTTTTATTTTGATGTAGTCTCATTTGTTTATTTTCTCTTTAGCTTCCATTGCCCTAGGGGTAGTATCAGTGAAGAAGTTCTTTTGGCATATGTCTGAGATTTTGCTGCCTGTGGATGCCTCTAGTATTTTTATGATTTCCCATCTTATGTTTAAGTGGTGTATCCATTTTGAGTTTATTTTTGTATATAGTGTAAGTTGCTGATCTAGTTTCATTCTTTTGCATGTATCTGTCCAATTTTCCCAACACCATTTATTGAAGAGACTGTCTTGACTCCACTGTATGTTCGCGACTCCTTTGTTAAATACTAATTGAGCCTACACTGGTTTGGCTCAATACATAGAGTATTGGCTTGTGGACTGAATGGTCCAAGGCTTGATTCCGTCAAGGGTATGTACCTTGGTTGCGGGCACATCCCCAGTAGGGGGTGTACAAGAGGCTAGCTTCCTCTCTGTAAAAACTTAGTAAGATATATTTTTTTAAAAAAATGAACCTTGTTTAAAAAATATATTAATTGAGCATAGTGATTTGGGTTGTTATCTGGATTTTCTATTCTATTCCATTGATCCATATGTCTGTTCTTGTGCCAGTACCAAGCTCTTTTCAGAACAGTGGCTTTGTAATACAGCTTGAAATCTGGTATTGAGATACCTCCTACTTTATTCTTCTTTCTCAGGATTGCTGTGGCTATTTATTGTTCCAAATGAACTTTTTGAGAGTTCTTTCTAGGTCTGTGAAATATGCCATTGGTATTTTAATGGGGAGTGCATTGAACCTATAAATTGCTTTGGGAAGTATAGAAATTGTGATGATGTTGCTTCTACCAATCCATGAACATGGTATGTTCTTCCATCTGTTTACATATTCCTATATCTCTTTTTTTAAGTGTTGTGTAGTTTTCCGTGTATATGTCTTTTACCTCCTTAATTAAGTTTATTCCTAGGTATCTTAATTTTTTGGTGCAATGGTAAATGGGATTTCTTTTTTAGTCTCTGTTTCTGTAAGTTCACTATTGGTGTATAGAAATGCCATAGATTTCTTGGGGTTAATTTTGTATCCTGGTATATTGACGAATTCATTCATTAAATCTATTCATTTTTTGATGGAATCTTTTGGGGTTTTTATGTACAATATCATGTCATCTGCAAATAAGGATAACTTTACTTCTTTTCCAATTTGGATGCCTTTATTTCTTCTTCCAGTCTAATGGCAATAGCTAGTACTTCCAGTAGTATGTCAAACAGGAACAAGACAGTGGGCATCCCTGTCTTGTTCCTGTTCTTAGAAGAAATGGCTTTAGATTTTGTCCATTGAGTATGATATTTGTAGTGGGTTTATCATGTATAGCTTTTATTATGTTAAGGTGTGCTCCTTCTATTCCCACCTTGTTGAGAGTTTTTATCAGGAAAGGGTGTTGGATTTTATCAAATGCTTTTTCTGCATCAATTGATATGACTAGATGACTATTTTATCTCTTAATTTGTTTATGTGATGTATCACGTTTATTGATTTGTGGAAATTGTACCATCCTTACATTCCTGGAATAAATCCTACTTGGTCATGGTATATGAACTTTCTGATGTGCTGCTGGAGCTGATTTGCTAGAATTTTGTTGAGGATTTTGGCATCTATGTTGATGAAGGATATTGACCTGTAATTCCCTTTCATTGTGTTATCTTTATCTGGTTTTGGTGTTACGGTGATGCTGGCTTAATAGAAGGAGTGTGGAAGTGTTCCTTCCTCTTGAATATTTGGAATACTCTGAGGAGTATAGGTTTTAATTCCTCCTTGAATGTTTGATAGAACTCTCCTGTAAAGCCATCTGGCCCTGAGCTTTTGTTTGCAGAAAGCTTTTTTGATGACTGCTTCAATTTCTTCCAAAGGCACTCATCTATTGAGATTTTAGATTGTTCCTGATTGAGTTTTGTTATATTTTTCTAGGAATATGTCCATTTCCTTCATGTTGTCCAGTTTGTTGGAATAGAGTTGCTCATAGTATTTTTTAACAATCCTTTGTATTTTGGCAGGATCTGTTGTTATTTCACCTTTCATTTCTTATTTTGTTTATTTAGGTCCTCTTTCTTTGTTTCTTGGTTAGCCTGGCAAGAGGTTCATCAATCTTGTTTATCCTTTCAAAGAACCAGCTCTTGGTTTTGTTGATCTTTTGTATTTTTTCTTTAGTCTCTATGTCATTTATCTCTGCTCTGATTTTTATTATTTCCTTCCTTCTGCTTACACTGGGTTTTTCTTATTGCTCTTTTCTAACTCTTTGAATTGTAGAGTTATATAATTTGTTACCATTTTTTCTTATTTTTTGTTTGTTTGGTTATTTATTTATTTATTTATTTTTGCAGTAGGTTTGTAGAGCTATGAACTTCCCTCTCAAAACTGATTTTGCTGTGTCCCATAGATTTTGGATTGTTGTGTTTTCATTGTCATTTGTTGCCAGGATGTTTTTAATTTCTTCCTTGATTTCTCTGGTAACCCAGTCCTTGTTTAATAGCATGCTATTTAGTCTCCATGTGTTTGATTTCTTTGGATTATTTTTATTGTAGTTAATTTCCAGTTTTATGCCACTATGATCTGAGAAGATGCTTGATATGATTTCTATCTTCTTGAATTTGAAGATACTTTACCTGTTTCCCAACATGTGGTCTATCTTTGAGAATGTTCCATGTGCACTTGAGAAGAATATATATTCTGTGGCTTTGGAGTAAGATGTTCTAAAGATGTGGATTAATTCCATCTCATCTAGTGAGTCATTTAGGATTGATGTTTCTTTGTTGATTTTTTGTTTAGATCATTTGTCCAAAGGTGATAGTGGGGTATTAAAATCTCCTATTATGATTGTATTGCTATTAATCTCTCCCTTAATGTCCTCCAGCAGTTTGGTGTGTTTTTTTGTTTTGTTTTGTTTTGTTTTTTAATGTATTTGGGTGTTCCTGTATTGGGTGGATATATGTTTACCAGTGTTATTTCTTCTGGTTGGATTGCTCCCTTTAGTATTATGAAGTGGCCTTCCTTATCTCTTATGTCCTTCACTTTGAGATCTAATTTGTCAGATATAAGTATTGCTATGCCAGCCTTTCTTTCATTTCTATTCACCTGGAAAACCTTCTTCCATCCCTTCACCCTCAGTCTGTGTGCATCTTTTTTTCTGAAATGGGTTTCTTGTAGTCAGCAGATATATGCACTTGATCTTAGCCAAAAGGCCGAGAAGCGATCAGCAGATATATGGATCTTGTTTTCTTATCCAGTCCATTACATTACTCTATATCTTTTGATTGGGGCATTTAATCCACTTACATTTAAAAATATTATTGATAGGTACTCATTTGATGCCATTTTTATTCTGTACCCCTGTGTTCCTTCTTCACTTCCCTTTTTTTTTTTTTTTTTTTTTTTTTTTTTTTTTTTTTTTTTACAGCAGGCCCTTTAGCATTTCTTGCATTGCTGGTTTGGTGGAAATAAATTCCTTTAGACTTTTTTTGTCTGTGAAGCTCCTGATTTTACCTTCAATTTTGATTGATAGCCTTGCTGGGTACAGTATTCTTGGATTCAGACCCTTCCTTTGCATGGCTGTGTATATTTCATTCCATTCCTTTCTGGCCTGATGAGTTCTGTTGAGAAACCAGTTGCTAGTCTGATGGGAGTTCCTTTATATGTAACTTTCTGTCTCTCTCTGGCTGCTTTTAAGATTCGTATTTTGTCGTTGGTGTTTGCCAATTTAATTATAATGTTCCTGGGTGTCAGTCTTTTGGGATTCATTTTGCTTGGGACTCTGTGAGCTTCTTGGACTTGTGTGGGTTTTTTCTTTACCTCAGTAAATTTTTCTGTCATTATTTCTTAAAACAGGTTTTCCATCTCTTCCTGAGTTTCCTTTCCTTCTGGAACCCCTATTATATGAATATTGTTTTCGTGTGTATTGTCCCAAAGTTCCCTTAGGCTCTCTTCCTGCTTTTTTGTTTTCTTTTTCTAGAAGCTTCTCTAATTTGGTATTTTTTTTTCATCCTGTCTTCTAGCTCACTGATGCAGTCCTCTGCTTCTTCTAGTCTACTCTGATGCTTTCTATTGAGTTCTTTACAATAGTAATGTCATTTTTCATTTATTCTTGATTCTTCTTTATTTCCTCTAGGTTTTTACTCAATTGTCAAATTTGTCCTCCATTCTTTTTAGGCATCTTCTGATCATTTCTCTGAATTCTTGCTCCAGTAGGTTGATTGCCTCTAACTTGTTTACGTCCTTTTCTGGTGATGCCTGCTTTTCTTTCATATGTGGGCTGTTTCTTTGTCTCCCCATGGTCTCTCATTTCAGAATGTCTGGTTATGTAGTTATCTCTCTCCTGCATTGATTTAAAGTTACAAAATACAACACAACCAGGTACAACACACAAGGCACTGAACAGAAATGTACTTACAATATTATTAACCTCTAATAAAGGTGACCATTAGAGAAAGGCAAATTAGGGTGTAGAAGATATAGAAGAGTAAAAAGAAAGAAAGTAAAGGAAAAAAAGTGTCAAAATGAAATTGGGAAAAGGAGCAAAAAAAAAATGGAGAGATTAGAACAATACTAAGAGAGATATGAGGAACTAATTATATAATATGGGGAGGAAACTCCAATAGAACAACCATTAATCACAGCAAATACCAGCAACAAGTATCTGGAAATTAACACAACTTACAACACCAACTAATATCAAGCGAGGAAAGGGAAAGCAGAAGTAAAAACTAACTAAAACACAGCTAACAAAAACATACAATCAAACAAAAAGAATAAGCAAAACAATCTCACAAAAAAGCACTAAACTTCGTAATAGTTAACATTCAACATACAATTACAAAAGGATAGAGAGAAAAACGTGTTTGTTTGTTTGTTTTCTGTTTTGCATTTAGGACGGTGTAGAAGGATATGTGTATGGACTTGGAGCAGGTGGTTGAAAATTAAATATACACAAGTAAGGTGAAATTTCAGCAGGGGGTAAACATAAAGAATAGGGACAATCTAGAGCAGGAAAGGGTTAAAAAAAGGGTTAAATTAAAAGGGGAAAGGTTAGGAAGAAAGTGATGGCATAATTATAAGAGTTGAGATAGAATAAAGCATTGGTGAAGTAAAGGTGAAAATAGACTGTAGAACACTAATCCCGAACTAATCTTACGAGCAATAATATGACACTTTAAAAAAGTAATAATAATAAAAAAGTAAATAAGATAAAAAAGGTAAAATAGTAGTAGTAATAATGCTGATTACAAATAAAAATGTAATAAAAAGGTAAAATCAAGTGAGGAAAAAATAAAAAATAGTTTCTTGAGAAAGTGTTGCAGATACTGAAAATAAATAAAATTTTAAATGTTAAAAATTTTTTTTAAATTAAATAAAATGTGCAGTAGTAAAGGTCATTCAGTACCTCTATTGTTCTGTTTGGCATGCCTATTTCCCAGTCCGGGCAGTATTGTAGCTCCCTGCATTTCCCTTCTGCTCCTCAGTGTTGTAATCCAGTCCTGATTTTTAAGCAGGCCTTGCCTTGATTTTTTTTGTTTTTCACTAGGGTCAAATTGTGATTTAGCTTCTGGGTGGCAGTGTTTCTGGATTGACTTCCAGGGCTCTAAGGCCTTTCTAGCTTTTTTTTTTTCCTGTCTGTGATCTGAGGACGCTGGTGGGCAAATCTGAGCCGACTGCACTCTCCTGAAACTGCTGGCTATCCCTCCACGTCAGATCAAAATGGGTTGCTCTTTATATATCTCCCCTGTTAGGACCCCTGTCCACAATCACGGGTCACACCAGCCCAATAGCCCTGGGCTTCTCTGCACAGTGCACTTCTGTCTTCCAAGGGGACACACCCTATCCCCATGAAATCTTTTTAGTCATGTGGTGGAGCACTCCTTTGAGTCCAAGTGTTGCACAACCTGGGACCAGTGTTCTGGGGCTCACAGCTGCTTGATGGTCACGGCTGCTGTGGATATTCAGGCCTTTTTCCTTTAAAAAGATCCACTTTTCCTTTAAAGACGGCGACATTTCCCTGTCCTAGCTCATAGGTAGCTCCAGGAGGGGACCCATCCCCACCATGGTGCTTCCCTGTCAGGGGACCCCAATCAGCAGTCCTCTGCCTGCTCCTAGGGTTCGACTGTTCCTTAGCTTGCAGCAATCAATGATTATCTCTTATCATTGATGTTTCTATCTCTCTCTCCCTAAAATAATAGAAGGAGAACCATAGTTGGCCCAGATGTTGACTAAATTATCAGTTGGGATTGTTAAAATAACTTTAACTAATATGCTAAAAAAAATCTTGTGGAAAATGTAGACAATATGCATGAAGAAATGGAAAATCTTAGGATAAACATGATAACTATACAAATATAATGAAATACTAAAAATTAAAAATACAATATAAAAAATAATTCATTAGATAGATTTAACAGAAAAGTATCAGAGAACTTGGGCACTGTTAAATGGAAAGTATCCAAATTGAAAACAAAAAAGAGAATGGAAGAAAATAATCTGAGGTGCATAGGATAATATAAAATCATCTAATATATGTGCAATTGGAGTCCCCAAAGGAGAAGAGAGGTGACAGAGTATGGAACAAAGATATTTGAAAAGATAATGGCCAGGAAATATCCAGTATTAATGAAAGACATCAATAAAGATCCAAAAGATTTAGTAAACTTCACATAAAGGAAAATATACCTATACATATCATAGTCAATCAGCTGAAAACAAAAGACAAAGAGGAGATGTAACCTTGTGGTACAGGGGATTATAGATAAACAAACAAAACATCTAGTACCCAGAATTTACAGAATAATAGCCACAATACAAAAGACAATCCAATTTTAAAATGGGAAAAGACATGAAAGATACTTCATGAAAGACATACAAATGTAAAATAAGCATATGGAAAATAATCACCACTAATCATCAGGGAAATGTAAATTAAAATCAGTTATTTCATACCCCCAAAAATGGCTAATATAAAAGGCACTGACAATAGTAAATGTTGAAAAAACATGGAGCAACTGGAACTCTCATACTTCATTGTTGGGAGTACAAAATGGTAAAACCACTTTGAAGAACAGGAATGCAGTTGCTTAAAGTGTCATATGTACACTTACCATATGACTCAGCAATTTTGTACTCTTAGGTATCCAAAAGAAATAAAAACATGTATCCACAAAATAAAATGCTATGAGAATTTATATAGTAGTCTTATTTGTAATTGCCTCAAGCTAGAAACCTAAAAGTCCATTAATATGGGAATGGAAAAACAAATTGTGGATATTTATAAAATGAACTGCTACTCAGCAATAAAGAATAATTCACCAATAGAGTCAACATGGTTGTCTTTAAAGTATTATATGAAAGAAGCCAGATGCAAAAGACTTCATATGGAGAAACCAAGATGGCAGCATAGATAAATACCTAAACTGCTGCCTCAAACAACAATTTCAAAACTACAACTAAAAGATAAAACAGATATCATCCAGAATCACAGGAAGGCTGGCTGAGTGGAAATTCTATTAACTAGAAGGAAAGAGAAAAGCACACTGAGACTCACAGGAGCTGCGGAAGGCAGAGGTAAGGAGGCATGCATGTGGAAAGGGCTGGCAACTGAGTAAACAGCTGGCTTTCTCAATTTGGAAACTGGGAAACTCCAGTTCTTGGCAAGACTCTGGAGATCCAGACTCATATGGGGAGAAATTGGACTGTCTGGCAGCAAGCGAAACTCAAGTGCAGCTTTCTCTCAGAGGTGCTTGCAGGAATTACCAAGGGACACTGAAACCCCAGGGGCCTCTTAGGGCAGGGCTGATGGGGAGCCATAGATGTTTGCTCCGCCCTGAGATTCCACCCCAAGAAGCCATTGCTGATTGGTCCACCCTGAGACTCTGCCCCATCCAAGCTGAGCACAGCAGCTTTTGCATATGAATGGTTCCTTTGAATTCTAAACTTACCTAACAAATTGCAGCTGAGTCAGTGAGACCCAGAACATCCAAAAGAAGGCCCAAAGCACTGCATTAGCTTGCACTGCTTCACAGCTGGGCCTCATCTGGGCAACTCCAAAATCCAAACAAAGAAGAGGAATCTGTAGATCTCTCTGTAGCTCCTGCTCGGTGGCCTCAGGCAGAGGCTAAATTAGCATCTCCTTGGAGATCCAAGAATCAGTGTTCCCAGGGTTCAGAGTGGGACCATCCAGATTACAACTCCTCAGATCCATAAGGAACACACTCAGGGGGCAGACTCAGTAAGCACCAAAGCCATACTGGAGCAAATCTTGTCTCACAAGGATGTCTCTACCAAAGAAGTTCTCCCATCCTAGACACAGCTGATCTTCACAGCCAATTGGCCTGGAGGTCAATTCCTCCTAATGATACCAACAGCAATCAAGGCTTAATTACAACAAGACTGTGCACACAGCCCACAAAGGGATGCACCAAAAGTGTCCACCTCAGGTAACTGGAGAGTCTGAGCCACTGGGCCCTATAGAATACCTAGCACACAAAGCCACTCTCTATCAACTCAGGGAAGCAGTCAAAATGCAGAGACAAAGAAACAGAGCACAAATGAAAAAAATGGAGGAAAGCAAATGATGGATATAGGGTTCAAAACCACGGATATAAGATTTTTTGAGAATTTTCTAGAAAAAGCCAATAAAATTAGTGAGACCCTTGAGTATATGAAAAAGGACCAACTAGAAATTAAACATACACTGACTGACATAAAAAAATAATATACACAGATCCAACAGTAGACTAGAGGATCACAAGAATTAAGTCAAAGATTTGAAATACAAAGAAGCAAAAAACACTTAACCAGAAAAGAAAAAAGAATCCAAAAATATGAAGTGTAAGGAGCCTCTAGGACAACTTCAAGTGTACCAACATCCAAATTATGAGGGTGCCAGAAGAAGAGAGAGAGCAAGATATTGAAAACCTATTTGAAGAAATAATGACTGAAAACTTCCCCCATCTGGTGAAAGAAATAGACTTACAAGACCAGGAAGTGCACAGAATCTCAAACAAAAGGAATCAAAGAGGACTACACCAAGAGACATCATAATTAAAATGCCAAGAGCAAAAGACAAAGACAGAATATTAAAAGCAGCAAGAGAAAAACAGTTACCTTCAAGGGAGCACCCATATGATTGTCAGCTGATATCTCAACAGAAACTATGCAGGCCAGACAGGAGTGGCAAGAAACATTCAAAGTGATAAATAGCAAGAACCTGCAACCAGGAATACTCTACCCAGCAAAGATATCATTCAGAATTGAAGGTCAGATAAAGAGCTTCACAGATCAGCAAAAGCTAAAGGAGTTCAACATTGCTAAACCAGTATTATATGAAATGCTGAAAGGTATTCTTTAAGAAGAGGAAGGAGAAGAAAAATGTAAAGATAAAAATTATGAACAAATACATATCTATCAGTAAGTGAATCTAAAAATCGAGTGAATAAAAAATCTGATGAACAGGATAAACTGGTGAATATAATAGAATCAGGGGCATAGAAAAGGAGTGGACTGACAATTCTCAGGGGGAAAGGGATATGGGGGTTGTGGGAAGAGATTGGACAAAAACTGTACACCTATGGATGAGGACAATGGAGTGGATCTAGGGCAGAGGGTGGGTGGGAACCGGGTGGAGGGGAGATATGGGGGGGTGGGGAAAGAGGAACAATTTTAATCTGAACAATAAAGATTTATTGAAAAGACAAAAAAAAAAAAAAACCAACCCTACATATTATATGACTCCATTTATATCAAGTCCAAAAGCAGACAAAATAAATTTTTAGTGATAATCAGCAAATGATCATTGGAGTAGGGAAGTGAGCAAGAATAATTTGAAAGATGCACAAGAAATATTTCTAGATTAATGGGAATGTTCTATATCTTCTTTTGGGTGGTTATCACAAGGTTTATACATTTATCAAAATGTCAAACTGAACACTTAGGATGTGTGCCTTTCATAACATATGTATTGATTTCTATATATTAACTTAAAGATGAGTGGAGGATTTCTATTTCAGGAGCATATTTCTCCAACCCTTACTGGTCTGTTCTCAGTGTGATCTTTGTTGGGCTCTAATCTGTTCAGGGCAAGGAACTTGATTCTGAATTTATATTAAAAAAGCACACAGTCCAGTGTCTCATTAAAACAGCATTTAGAAATCTGTGAAGCAATTTTATTTCCATTGATGAGTGAGCAACAAATTTGACCATTGTGTAAGGCACTGACTTGTACTAGGTTGGATTTAACATGAAGATATTGAATGGTACTTAATCTAGTCAATTGCAAGCTAGTAAAAATAATGGAGTGAAAATTAATTCTTCAAAGGCATGTAGAACACTATCTCTATTAAACTTTCTCTGGTATTTGCTGCCATGACATTTATAATGCTCCAAACCAGTCAAAGGAATTTTAAATACAAAATCATTTCCTATTGAAAGCAGGCATCTTTTCCAAAGTTGGTGGACACTCAGATCATACTTCCTCCTTTTTTAGGAAACACTTTAATATTTGCCTTAGTTGCAGAGCACAAGTCAGGATCATATGGTAGAAATTTATACAAGCAAATAATTTTGTTCATACCAGAAGACCAGCAATCCTATATAATAAAGAGTTAACATGCTAATTAGACCGAACAGCAGAACGATTGTCTGAATGACTTTCTGAACAAAGCCAGGCCCTTGCACTAATTTCATGCATTGGGCCTGTAGTTGGGTTTTAAATGACTGGAGAGCAGGTGCAAGAACTTACAATTTTAGAACATTCCATTGGAATGTCTACTATCTAGGTGGGAACAGAGGTGCTTCACAAATGCTGGTTATCATTTTATGCTGCAGAAAATGATGTGACCTGCAGAGGTGGAAATACACACAGGGAGTCTTCCCTGCAAGAGGAAGCTGGTACTCAATACTAGTGGTTTTGGATAGGTTCCTCAGAAAACTTAGGATGGAACCATGCTGTTTGTTCATTTCTCATGAATCCCAACTTGGTCAGTTGATCCCAGAGAGCCAGATCCTCACTACACAAGCCCCAAACTCCCAATTCTAACAAACAGCCATTTAATGTGCACCGAGATGGTTTCTAGGACACTGCTTTGTTGTTATGCATTAGGAAACCAATTTTAGCCATCAGAAGGACCTCTGTCTACTATAGAGAATTGGTTTTATAGTCTATAATCACCTTCCAAATTCCCACCCCGAGTATTCCCTGGTAAAAGGTAGGCAGCTTAAAAAGACCAAACTTTTATATGTGTAGTCAGTGAGGAGGTGCCAAATCAGAAACTGTTATTGTGTGCATAATATGAAGCCAAGTCATTAGCTCAAAATAGATAAGATTGGCCTTCTGAAGATGGTTTGGAAACATGGGCTTGCTTCTTAACTATCATTAAAATGCTACAGTGGCTCTCAAATGTGAAGAAAAAGGCAGGTACAGTATCTGAGGTTAATATGTTTTGAACAGAACCAAAAATAAAAATTGGTCAGTCACCAAGGCAACCCAAGGCTGTAAGTTCCCCCTAAACAATCTATATAATTTTAGCAGATGCTGTTGGAAAGGCTGTTTGAGAATCAGCAGCTAAAATGTTATGAAAAGAATACATACAGCATAGTGGTCCAAATATGGTTCCAGTTCTGCCATTAACTGGCTGGTGACCTTGGGCAAACCGAGTCTTGGTGTACAAAACAAGGTTAAAAGCTTCAGACAAACAGGCTTTTTATTCACTGCAGTACCTCTAGTGTTTAGAATAGTGCCTGTAGCCGAAACCGGTGTGGCTCAGTGGATAGAGTGTCAGCCTGCAGACTGAAGGGTCCTAGATTCAATTCTGGTCAAGGGCATGTACATTGGGTGCGGCACACCGCCGGTGGGGGGTGTGCAGAGGCAGCTGGTCGATGTTTCTCTATTATCGATGTTTCTAGCTCTCTATCCCTCTCCCTCTCTGTAAAAAATTAATAAAGTATATTAAAAAAAATAGTGCCTGTCAGTGTGGGAACTGACTGAAAGAACGTAGGTTTGAATCTTCATTCTGACACAAAATGATGACCTAAGGGAAATTACCTTCTCTGAGCTTTATTTTCTTATTTATAAAATGGAGATGGTATTTATCTCATAGGATTGTGAGTTTTTAAATGTACATGAAGCATTTAGTAAGAATAAGTTAATAATTATCTACTATATAGTATTTTAACATTTATTTCATTTCATGGCATTTTGCTTTTGTCAGACACCCTTTGTCGCCTGGCCTGTACACAGTGGCTGCATGTCGACCTATGAACCAAGATTTCATTCCTGATCAGGGCACATGGCCAGGCTGTGGGCTCAATCCCCAGTATCTCTCACAATTAATGTTTCTCTCTCTCACTCTCCCTTCCCTTCTGAAATCAACAAAGATACTTTAAAAAGGCACCTTTTGTGATGTGCAGCCTCTGAGATCTACCGCCCAAACCACATGGTTTAGCTCGAAAGGGCCACATTTCTACCAATGAGCTGGTCCCAAGACTCGCTTGGTTCTGTCTACATGTGTCTGGAACTGTTAACATGAAACACCTGGAGTTATGGGGTAGCTACAGGGAAAGCAAAGCTGTTAGAATGATGTGGATGTATTGATGACAATGTCAACTCAGAAGTTCAAAATGGCTCTCTAAGCATGTATGCATAGTGATGGCCTGGGGTGGGGTGAGATGGAGGGGATCAATGGGGGGAAAGGGAGGTATCTTATCTAATAAGAATAATATGCAAATTGACCATACATCCACTATACACACAAGCCACGCCCACCAGCCAATCAGAATGAGTATGCAAACTAACCCCAACCAAGATGGCTGCAGCCACAGAGAGCAGGAGGGAGGCTTGGGTTTCTTTGGCAATGGAAGAAGCCAAACTTTCCGCCTGCCCTTGCAGGCCTAAGACTCCACTCAAGGCTACAAAGTCTCAATTATAGAAGGTAAACAAATCCAAACAGAAACGGCAGCAGCCAAGGAGCAAGCAGAAGACTTGGCTCTGCTCCAGGCTACAAAGTTTCAATTGTAGAAGGTAAATAAATTCCAGATACCAGGACCTCTGCTTGGGTCACTGGGGGTGTGTGGCCGGCCTGTAAACCTTCACAGGCCCCTTGCTAAGGCTGCCCTACACCACAAGGGAGCCCCACCTTGATCTGGGACACCCTTCAGAACAAACCAGCTGGCCCCCACTCATGCACCAGGCCTCTATCCTAGCTAAAAAAACTGATATGCAGATTGACCATCATTTCAACACACAAGATGGCTGCCCCCATGTGGACACAAGATGGCCAGCAAGGGAGGGCAGTTAGGGGTGACCAGGCCGGCAGAGGGAAGTTGGAGGCAAATAGGCTTGCAGGGAAGCACTTAAACAGGCTAGCAGGGTAGTGATTAGGGGGTAAACAGGCTGGCAGGAAGAAGTGGTTAGGGGCAATCAGGAAGGCAGCCAGGCGAACAGTTGGGACCCAGCAGTCCTGGATTGTGAGAGGAATCCCAGATTGGAGAGCACCAGGCCTCTAGTCCTTTAATAAAAAATTTAAAAACTGGCAAAAAACAAACAAAAAAAACACAAAACGTTTTAGTCCCTGGATCCAATGTCATCCTGCCTTTGAGAGTCTATGAGACAGATCTGTATAATTTTTGCCAAGTTAGTATCAATATGCTTATTATTTATAACTAGGCTTTGATTTCCTGTTTTCCTTGATCTTCACAATATTCATGTAAAACAGATAATATAGCACGATAGAATGAACATAAGAAATCAGACAAGCATAACCCTGTCATATATAACTTTTGAGGGAGTAAATAGCATGTGAACCTGTTTCTCACTTATAAAATAGAACAATGCCAACTTCGTCATAGGGCTGCTTAGAAGATATAGAGATGTAGGCATGTAATAAGAAGCACTCAACAAATTATAGCTATTACTACCTCATTTTACAAAAGGAAAATATGGCTGAAATATTGTTATCTTTCCACTATACCACACTGGGAATAAAAACAAAAAAATCCTGTCTTCACAGAGATCATCAAAAGAAAGTAACAGTGAGAAACCTGTGGCTTATTGTGCTCTGATTTTGTTATTAAATGAAATTGTGCACCGACTTGACACAAAAGTTAGCTTTGCTCATAAGCATTCAACTGATTTGGTTCAGGCTATACTAATTTACTTCCCCAGGTAGATTTCTCTCCCTTGGGCAGAGAATATATTGCCACTTGATGTGAACATCCTATTCTGCCTGGCTGGTTTTAGTTCTGGTTTGTGAATTTAATTTTCTCTAAGGTGAAACACTTACCAGAAAACTGACAAATTGACATTTCACACTAGATCCATAGGAAGCACCATTCCACAAACCCCACTTAGGGCCTATAGTGTGGCCCTTTCCTGAGCTTGTGAATTTGCCACAAGTCTTATTGTCCCTTTATGTTCTAGAGTGCACAACCTATATTCTTGGAAACTACAGATGTGTCTTCATCAACGGCCTCAATCAACGGTGTCTGCAAGTCTTAAACTGCATTGTACAATCATCATGGACAGGAATGAGGATAGGGCTTTAAAAAATTAATGCTTAGGACATAATCCAAAGCCATTTTAGTCATAATCTCTATGGAAATTGGTGGTGGTGGTGGGGAATCAGGTATTAGTTATTTTGTTCTCTTGAATCTTCTGTGATTCCAATGTGTGTCAGATGGACAGTGACATAAGTTGCAAGCTAAGACTAACACAAGTTAAAAAATGATATGGCCCAAGTGCAGTTTTTTTTTTTTGTTGTTGTTGTTTTTTTTTTTTAACACACATTTAAGAATATTGAAAATCAGCTACTAACATTTCAAAACTGAGAGAATTAACAAAAAGTGTATTTCACAGGCTCCTAATCAGAGCCCATTTGGCTGAGGATAATCTACTAAAATATTTAGCTGGCTCTTGTCGACATTTGAGTTTGAGACTCCTGAATTCATGTGGCAATAAAGTTGTTTTTGGTATTGTAGCTGCTACATATCAATGTGTGATTGATTTATATAATAATTGGCCCCAACCCTGAAATGGCCTAAAATGCCTATCTATGGTTTAATAACCTGAAAACTGCCTTTCAAAAGAATCTATTATTTTTCCCCACCTTAAATGATTAAAAAAAGATTAACAGTTGTCTTGAAAACTGGATTTAATTTGACAAAAATGATAAGTTATTTTACTGTTTACCCTTACAGTAGGCACAATTTAATTAGTTCCAGTTGAGCTCTTCCACATTAGCTATTTCATCTCGAATAATTACGAGAAGAAAATCCTATAAAACCAGAAATATAACAAAAAAACCTGAAAACAAAATCGGAGGGCCCACTTTTTCCTGTTTCTAAAGTAGCCAAGATTTCCCCCAAATGCTCAATACTTATAATCTTAAAGCTCCATAGAATGCTGAGAACAAATGGCTAACAGTTGTTCTGTTTTACCAGTTACAAAAAAATTCTGTAAAAAGCTCCCGATAACTATTCAAAATTCTTTATATTGTAAATTCTTTTGAACAAATAACTAGACCAACAACTACAAATTGTTTGACCATTATCAAATCAAATGATGCTGAACCACTTACTCAACTACCTCATGTGACAATCTTCTCATGAGGACTGTCCCAATCAGCAAGATGGGAAGAACTATTTTATCTATGCATGCCTCGTTTCTTCGGGCAAAACAGAGCCACATTAGTTGCAAACTGCAACAAATTAAAATTCAGAGATAATAGATAGCATTCCTCTAACAGCAGCAGCAACAGACATACATATGTTTACACACACATACAGAAAGTTGATGTGGTTTAATAGCACACCAATAGAACCAAGACATTTATACATATATTTACACACACATGAGAGAGAGGAAAGAGAGAGAGAGAGAGAGAGAGAGAGAGAGAGAGAGAGAGAGAGAGAGAGAGAGAAAGAGAGAGAGAGAGAGAGACTGAGACTCTTTGATGTGGTTTAATAGCACACCACTAGAACCAAGACCAAATACCTTCTTTCCTGGTATTGACTGCTAGTTAGATGATTCTGAGACCAGATTAAGAAAATGATGCAAAAAGGTAATACAATATTGGCCAAATCCTAGATAGAAGAAATTGTGAAATCTTGAACAAGGTACTTTCTTAGTTAGCCTTATTTTCTTCTTGTAACAGAGCAATTCCTACCCCAGCTGCTTTACATAAATTTAAGTGCTTTGAAGATAAAATGATAAGCTCTCTTATTAAAGATCCAAATAAGACCAAATTGAATTGTCCTAAAATCTGGATTTGGCTAGAATATTAATGACAAAGATCTCCAACCCAGGACCTTCTTTAAGACAACTCTCTCTATCCCTGTAGAAATATCAGCTTTAAAGAGTGAGCTCAATGGAATAACGAGTTTTGAGGTTGAGAATGACTTTAAAAATATTTTATCTTTAAAAAACTGACAAAGATATACTAAGCATCTCCTATGTATCACTGTTACAACACAAATAGCAATCTAAGTTCAATGTTCAAGACACAGAAATTGAAAAGCTTTCAGAAAATGCTCTGAAGGCTTCATTAACCAAGTAATTGTTGGGGATGGTCTCATTCACAGTTCCTTGCAAAGAAACTAAACCAAATCTTAACATTATATTAAGTAGGAACAGTGAATAAAGCTCATAATACAGGTGTTAGACCACCAGTATATCTTTTTTTAACTATAAAAATAAACATAAGTAACTAAAGGAATAACAAAATAAAAGTTTTATTTTATTAGAATTAGGAATGTTCTTTCCCTCTGGGTAACCTGAACAGTCCAGTTACAATGAACAGTTATTTCTACAGCACAGGATGCCTATGCACAAAATTACAGGGTTAGGAGCATTTAATCAATTTAGTGATCTGATTGTCTCACCAACCCACCCCTCCCATTTTCCAAGTGCTCTATATCCAGGATTTACCACTAAAAGACTTGGTTACATAGAGTTCTTTTCTCTCTGGTACTAAATTTCAGTTTCTATGGCTGAATCACATTTTACACTGCAGATTCAACCATTTCATATCAAGTCAGTCAGTCTTGGATCTGTTATATGTGTTTATGTATACACATGTATTTAATATATGTTTTTAAACACATACAATCTGGGTTGCAGCAAATTACACATAATTTAGTTTGATGATATCATATGCTACTCAGTTTTACCACTGTGTTTGTGTACTGAGCTTTGGATCAATATTTTGTTATAAATCATTTCAAGTACATCTACTGCTCAATAAATTGTTCAAATGAAGCATGCACTTTTCAAGAGATAATGTAACTGCCCTCAATAAGACAGTGAGACCCTGGTGCTTACCATGAATAGAGCCCTCTTGATAGAAAGACTCAGATAAGAGAAATGGGGAAGCTGTCATACAATATGGCTTGCCTATATCCCAGCTGGGGTAAAAGAAGCTACTAACAATAAAAGCAATTAACTTAGGGAATACTGTCAAATATGGAGATAGTTGTTAAAAGATTGGAAGTAGAAAAGGCCAGTTCACCTTGATCCATAACTGCAATACCCTCAGATCATATGCCAACATTGAAACTAGAAAGCATCTCTAAAAAGCACTGTTCCTCCACGGGTAGGAGCTGAAATTACGAAGTTCACACACAGTTTGTAGGTACTTTTAAGGGGAAGCATGTAATGACACTCAAACCTAGATACTGTAGTTACCTGGTTAAGATTTAAAAAAAAACCACAACCACCACATATTCACAAAACATTTTGATTAAGAAAGCCACATATATCTAGATAGCAACTCTGGCTGCTTTTCAGTTACCAGGGAAAGAAACTTAATCAAGTTTGCTTAAAAAAATTTCCCCCCCTTAGTTTGATAAATACCTTTTAAGATTGATGCAGTAATTTAAAATAAAATTAAATAAGTGATGGGGGACAAAGGACATTGAAGAAACAGACACTGAGTTCAGAATTGCACCTGAGTTGGCAAGGGAGAGAGGATTAAAGGTACAAGTAAAGTTGATTCTAAAGTGATAAGTGGTTTAAGGAAGCAGCATAATGTACTCAGAAAACATTTACTAATTTTTGATGGGATAAGAACAGTTGCAAATACATCTCAAGTAACCTTTTCTAAAAGGAAAAGTGGGTTGATTCAGCAAAGCCTAACTTAGGCAAAAGGTCAGAGGAAAGTTAACCTACTTCCCAATGGAGTAATAAGATATACAATGTAAGAGCCGACAAAATTGCCTCTCAAGTGGCAAACACTCCCTAGGCACAAGACATTTAAAGGAAGACAAAGAGGTCCTCGATCCAAACTGGTTCACTCTGCACTCCTGTATAAAACTGACAGATTTAGCTAGGGATGCCGACTTGTTGAAAATACCACAGCCAGAATGGCCTAAACAGGTATGTAATTAATAAAACCATCCTTTACTTTTAACATAGATCTTAGTAAAAATTTCATAAAAATGGACATCACAGCTAAAATGCATTAATTTTCCTATCTGTTGGCTACAGAAAAGCAGCAGTCGGTAATTTGGGAATATCATGTTCTAGGGGCGTTTGCCTTCAAACTGAACCCACAGCAATACACACAAGCCATTTTAGTATCTGCCATTTTAAATTCACAATCTGAAACTAAGTGAATGCCTATTTATTTATATTTATAGCAAAAACATTCTATTTGACATACTATTGTAAAGAAAGGGTGAGAGAGGAGCCATAACTAAAATCTTAAGAGGCTCAAAAGCAGCAATTAAAGGGGGGGAAAATGAAATGTTCCTTTGGATGAATAGGGAACCTAGGAAGCCTTCACTTATGTGCATAACATGGGCAGACGAACGCTTAAGTATATGTATGAGGCCACGAAGGGGAATGAGGCTGGGAAATGGGTCTTCCTTGAACTGTAGCAACTAAGCTTCCTGTTGCAGCCCTTATAAGCCACAGCATTGTCAGAACTTGACCTCCTTGGCCCTGATCAAGCACTTGGAATTCAAGGCATGAGACCCATGGCCAGCAACAGACATATCAAAACCAGAAAGGGCAAAATAATCTCAGGGAAGGAAAAAATTGAAGAGGTGCCAAACCAACAGGTATTTTATCTCAACATCCAATTTTGGAAAGATAAGAAAACTGAGAAAAAATTAAAAAAAGAAATAATAATAATAAAAAGCACAGCAAATAGACATAATCTTGAAGATTTTTAAAGAATAAATATTTTTTTGGTAATTAAACATTATGCAAACACGTGCCACACTTGCTTTGTCCATGCAAATGCACTATATACAAATTTGAAAAATACTGTGTTGTCCTTTTGTTTTAAAAGTCGTATACAAAGTTTTTTTCTTTTTTTTTTGTTTTGTTTTTTTTTTTTGCTTTGTTTTTGTTGTTTATTCCTCCTGTTGCCTAACCCCTTCCCACCCTAAGAATTTTCTTTACAAGGAACTAATTACTTTGGGGTATGGAGAAAGAGCATCAGTCTCTGAGTGTGGGTGTATTTGTATGTGTAGGGGATGAAAGGGAAGAGGTTCTTTACCAAAGTACAACAAAAAGCCGGGCTGGGCATGAAAAGCAGTGTCAAATTTTAACTAATATCACTCAGGAAAAAATGAAAGAAAAAGGAGTCAGCTTTGAGAATGAAGCTATACATTAAAGTTCGAGGGCTTTCAGTGAGGTTGTCACACTTTTGTTGGCGGCCTACAATACTGTTGTACAATGGTTTATCTACCTTTTTTTTTTTTTTATTACAATATAATTTACTTAAATTTTCCGTTAACAAAACAGAATTCTGGTACTACAGACCAGCAGTGTCAGAATGGGCTTAGTGCCTCCTAGTTTGTGTTTGTTTTGTTTGTTTAAATTGCATGAACACTCTAGATGGTAAAGTTTTCAGAGTTCATTTTATGCAGGGCCATTCTCAGTCCTCAATGTACTCCCACAGATCTTTTTCATAGCCTTCATGCACATGCTGTAACAAAACCCTTCGCCGACTCTCACAGTATCTATAATCAAAGGAAAAGAAAATGTTGTCAGCCTCCAGTAATTAAACAACAACAAATAAACATTTACTTATTCTTTAGGCCACCCCTACATATTATCAAGAACTAAGCACCTGTTTTTAGTAGCATATTTTCAGGTCTAAATGTAAAAATACAATAAACTATTTCTAATAATAAAAAAATAAAAAGATAATTTTTAAGAACCGTGATTCCCATTTTGGGGAATTAATTTTAAAGCAATATGTTAAAAAAGAAATTCCTAAGGACATCAGAAATCATCTGATTTAATCCTATCATTCTACCTAAAGTAAGTTTCAGGCAAAAGTAATTTCATGGGTTATTTTTTTCCAGATCTATAAAATCTTTGTTAACTGTGAAATTGCCATAAGCACAATGTAGCAGGCTAAAAATGTTACTTAGGACTAAATCTCCAAATTCCCAAAGATTTCTACTACTATTCAAAAGACACTGCTAGCCCTAGCTGATTTGGCTCAGTGGATAGAGCATCGAGGGTTCCAGGTTCGATTCTAGTCAAGGGCACAAGTCTGGGTTGCAGGCTCGATCCCCAGTGTGGGGTGTGCAGGAGGCTGATCAATGATTCTCTCTCATCAATGATGTTTCTATCTCTAGCTCCCTCTCCCTTCCTCTCTGAAATCAATAATTTAAAAAAAGATACTGCTATTGGCATGTTTTTGTTTGTTTGTTTTTTGGGGGGAAGGGTAACCTCCATGTAGAGAAAGCAAACATTCTATATTTATAGCTTAAGAGTAGCATATCATTAAATATCATATATCCCTGGGACAAAGTAAATCTCTCCTTAGGGGGAAAAGAAATCTAATAAAAACTCTAAAGCAAGCCTGGGTAGTTCACTTGTCAACAGCCATGATCCTCAGGATCCCCAGGATATGACCAGCATCCTAACCTCACCACTCATCCTAATGGCTACTTGCTCTTTTTAAACTTTTCCTTGCAGGGCAGCAATAAAGTTGAAAGGAAGAAGCCAATCTGCTGGTAGTGTACATGACTGATTTCCTCTGCTACATTTAACTAGCACTATTTGCAGTGTGTTGCCCAAAGAACAGATGTAATCTATGAGAAATATAACAGCAGCTCAGTTATATTGGAAACTAAACCCTAGTTTCACTATCATCTATCTTCACCATTAAGGCATACCAGACTAATAGCAGAATCTTTTGCTTAAAAACTATTTTTAAAAAATCTCACCTGTACTTATCTTGTACTTTCTGCTTTATATCCTGTAGAGAATCTTGGGAAATATCTCGTTCAAGGTAGCCTGAAAGCACCTCTGTGGCATTCTCTAGATCTGCTTGGTTATTCTGCAAAAGGAGGAAAAACATATAGTAAAATTTGGCTTCAAAATAAAATTGAAAATCAGAACCACCAATCAGAAAGGATATATGTACCCCTATGTTCACAGCACCACAATTTACAATAGCTAAAATTTGAAAACAGCCTAAGTGCTCGTCAGCAGATGAGTGGATTTAAAAACTGTGGTACATCTACACAATGGAATAATACACTTCTTTAAAAAGAAAGAACTCTTACCATTCGCAACAGTATGGATGGACCTGGAGAGCACTATGCTAAGTGGAATAAACCAGTTGGAGAAAGATAAATATCCAATGACCTCACTCATTTGTGGAATATAATGAACAACATAAACTGATGATCAAAAATAGATCCAGAGACAGAGAAGCATCGGACAGTCAAATCTCAGAGGGAAAGCAGGCGAGGGTGGGTGGTGGTGGTGATAAGAGATCAACCAATGGACTTATATGCATGTATATAAGCATAACTAATGGACACAGATATTTTTACAGGGGTGAGGGCGTGTGCTTGGGGAGAGAGGTCAATGGGGGGGGGGGGAAAGAGGGACATATGTAATACTTTAAAAAGATTAAAGGAAAATAAATAAATAAATAAATAAATAAATGCTGAAAGATAAACCATTTTAGCTGCTTCCTTGCCTATTGACTGCTTTCAACACAGATTCCATAATTTTTACATGTGATTTTAACTGCACCTGTAAAGCTCTTTATTGCTTTTACCTTTAACAATTTGTTCTATCTTTTCAAAGACAATTTGTTAAATGTTAAAAGAACTAAAGATTTACCCATTACCTCTGAAAGAATATCAAGGACAATTTGAAATTACTTAAAGTCTCTAGGAATCTTCTAGTTTTGAGAACTGCTATTTGCTAAAACTAAAAGGGGAACTTGAGGAATAAATAGAAACCCATTCTTGCTTATGTCTGGCTGTACCTACTTCTTATAGGAGAATGCTGTATGGAAGATTAAAATATTATCTCTACATTTACCCATCTAATTCCCATCTGCTAGCCAGTGTTACTGTCTAGTCATCTAACAACACCAATGTTTCTTGTATCAGTTTTAAATGAACATATCTTCTTGAAAATCTTTTACTGTTTAAAGCCTCCTCAAGTCATTACATAACTACCATATTAACTTCTAATACCACATATTAGTTTTGTCTGAAAAAAGGCTTTGAGAACTATGACATATCAGGTGCTATATAAATAATCTACATGGGTTGTCTTTTTTTTTTTACAGAGAGGAAGAGAGGGATAGAGAGCTAGAAACATCGATGAGAAAGAAACATCGATCAGCCACGTCCAGCACACCCCCTACTGGGGATGTGCCAGCAACCAAGGTACATGCCCTTGACCGGAATCGAACCCGGGACCTTTCAGTCCGCAGCCCGATGCTCTATCCACTGAGCCAAACCACTTTTGGCGGGTTGTCTTATTTAAACCTTATATAACATCTTAGAAAAGTATTAACTCCATTTTTAAACTAATATAGAAGAGGTTAAGTAATCTGCTCCAAGTCAACAGAACTAATAAGTCAAGATTCAAGTTCAGGGCTGACTCAAGTCTACACAATTAATAGGTAGGTGACTAACACATATCAATTTGCATGTAGTTTAGGACAAGAAATTTAAATTTTGTGTGCTTTCCTAATAAATACATTTTTTAATCTATACTTTTTGAACAGATAGGAGCCTTTAAAACTTTCTACATTTTTATCTATGAAAGACCAAATAGTCCTATGACACAAGATGGGTCCTTTTCCCACTCAGTAACTATTCTTACCTCAAAAATAATGGACTGGTTATTCTTTTTGAGGTAGAAAGCGAAGACATAAGTGTACATGAGTGTGGCACGACACTGGCAGAGGACATCCACTGCCTTCTTCAGGAACTGCACCTCAATCCAGGACATGTTGTGCTGTTGCATCTCTTCCATTTTCTGCTTCACCTGAGCATATAGTTTGTGCTCAAAGCGTAGACTCTGCATGTGGTTCATATAGCGATTACAATAGAACAGGTATCTCTGCAGGGCTGCCCTAGACCGCTGACACATCAGAAAAATTAAGGTTATATAATTATGACAAATGTATTATATATAAACAAAAGCTAATAATCACATTTACTGATGAAAGTATAGGATTTGGGCTAAAACCAGGAAAACAGACATTTTCTGCTAGCTTTATTTAATACTGCTTTGAATGTCTCATAGCTGTATTTTCTAATATGGCAGCCACTAGAAACAAGTGCCTATTAAAATTAAAAATTCAGTTCTTTTAAAAAATGCATATATTTTATTGATTTCAGAGAGGAAGGGAGAGGGAGAGATAGAAATATCAATGATGTGAGAGAATCATTGATTGCCTGCCTCTTGCACACCCCCTACTGGGGATAGAGCTCGCAACCCAGGCATGTGCCCTTGGCCTGAATCGAACCTGGGACCTTTCAGTACACAGGCTGACACTCTATCCATTGGGCCAAACCAGCTAGGGGAAAAAAAATAATAATAAAAAAAAAAAATCAGTTTTTTAGTATTCAGTAGCCACATGTAGTCAGTGGCTACTGAATTGGACAGTGGTAATAAAGCACATTTTCATCATTATAGAAAATTCTATGGAATATCACTGTTTTACACAGTGCAATAAAATATAAAATAAGCAAGAAGCATCAATATTTTGAAGTAGAAAACAGAGAGGCATCCCTGGCCAGATAGCTCAATTGGCAAGTGTCATCCCTATCAACAAAAGTTGCGGGTTCCATCCTTGGTCAGAATCAACCAGTGAATACATAAATAAGTGGAACAACAAACTGA
Organism: Nyctalus aviator; assembly: GCA_036971965.1. Taxonomy (NCBI): domain Eukaryota; kingdom Metazoa; phylum Chordata; class Mammalia; order Chiroptera; family Vespertilionidae; genus Nyctalus; species Nyctalus aviator. The sequence goes on from CM072922.1 coordinate 100,990,993, forward strand.
TGTTTCTCTCTTTCTCCCTTCCCCTCTCTTTCTAATATCAAAAAATTTTAAAATTAGAAAACAGAGAAGCAAACAGACACCTTATAACTCCCGATATACTGTAAAACAGCTAAGAGTTTTATGTCCTTTCCATACTACCTTCCTCACCAAACTGAGACTGAATTTAAGTATATGGAATTAACCATCACTTTCAGAAAATACAGGGATAGAAGAACCTATTAAATGACACCAGAGAGCTGCAACCAGCAAAATAAAAAATATGAAAAATGCCATAAGGCAAAATAACGTAGTTTCCCCTACAAATAAAGGCAAGGAGGGAGAGAGGGAGGGAGAGAGGATTTAAAGATTAGGGGAGACTCAAGAGATATCAATTAAATCCATTTTGTGGACCTGTGTGGATTCTGGTTTGAAGCAATTATTTTTTAAAATTATGGAATAAATAACACAATTGAACACTGGAGAGTTGACAATACTAACAAAGTATTGCTTTCAAACTATATAGAGTATAATTTAAACATAATATGCTATAATATATAATAAATATATATACAAACAATTGGTATTTAGTTAAAAAAATTTTTAATCAGATGAACTAATACCAAAGAAACAATATAATATCTGGTCTAAATTTGCTTTATATTATCACACTGCAAAAATAATTTACATAGGCCTCTTTCATTACAGCGTACATCTCCAGAGGAGCCAGAATTTTTTAAAGTAATCTTAGCATGGCTCAGTTGTTGAGTTTTGACCTATGAACCAGGAGGTCATAGTTCGATTCCCAGTCAGGGCACATGCCTGCATTGCAGGCTCAATCCCATCTACCCCGAGGCAGGTGGGGGTGATGGGGGGGGGGGGGTGCATATAGGAGGCAGCCGATCAATGATTCTCTCTCATCACTGATATTTCTATCTCTCTGTCCTTCTCCTTTCTTCTTTAATATCAATAAAAATATTTTAAAATAAAGAAAATAATAAAAAGTAATCTTATTATGTATACCTAACCTAATATGTAGAAAATGATTATAAAAATATTTATGACATGCTACCGCTATGAAAAGGTTTCTTACCAGATACATATTTCTTTTCTTTTACCATCCCCTTCTCTCTCTTCCTCTCCTCATGCCTTAAAGCTAATTAATAGCACAGACACTACTAACATGATCTATATCATACAACATTGAAACATCTCAAAAAAATCTATACAAGCCATGCTACTTCAAGAGTTAGATATCAAAACCAATGCTTACACACTAGAAAATTATGCCAATTACATTCAATCATTATTAAAAATTGTCATTATGAATCTTAATACAAAAATTGAAGCAACTAGATATAAAAATACATAAATGAAAAATAATTTTCCTGGCATTTTACCTACTCCCGTGGTTGGCAAACTGCGGCTCGCGAGCCACATGCGGCTCTTTGGCCCCTTGAGTGTGGCTCTTCCACAAAATACCACGGCCTGGGTGAGTCTATTTTGAAGAAGTGGCGTTAGAAGAAGTTTAAAAAATTTGGCTCTCAAAAGAAATTTCAATTGTTGTACTGTTGATATTTGGCTCTGTTGACTAATGAGTTTGCTGACCACTGACCTACCCTAAAGCACTAATATTTTCAAGCCTGTCCCAAGATGAAATTCCCAAGATGAAACAGAAAACCCAAGTAGCCATATTAAAATGTATAGGACTTGATTATGACCAACAATTCTTAAACAGTTTATTAAAATAGATCTAAAATTTAACATGATAGAAAATCCATACCATCACTGCAAATAAAACCAACTTAAAAATAGATATACATATTTTTGTTGCTTTCAGAGAGGAAGAGAGAGGGAGATAGAAACATCAATGATGAGAATCATTGATCGGCTGCCTCCTGCACACCCTACAATGGGGATTGAGCCTGCAACCTGGGTATATGACATGACAAGAAACTGAACCATAACCTCCTGGTTTATAGGTCGATGTTCAATCACTGAGCCAAGTTGACCAGGCAATAAAACTAACTTTTAAATCAAACAACAGAATCTATATCGAGAAAACCAATAGACATGAAAATACTTTGGAAAACAAACAAGAAATATGAATGCTTAGACCAGTAGTAAGACACATCCAGCTGCTATTTTAGTAAATAAAGTTAAGTCTGTGTTCCTAAGATACTTTAAGTTTTTATCACACACACAAAAAAATCCCATTTTTTCTATAGTCTTCCTGTACTATCATATTGTGGAATTTGAGGATAATAATTGGCTTAACTTATAAGCTCTTTGTTCTTAATTTCTGATTTATTGATTCACAATACACTTATTCAAATGTAATAAACTATTCAAAACCAGCCACGTATATCAAATCAATCCATCAACAATAACTCCGCCCTACCCCCCATTTTTAGAGAGAAGAAGGGAGAGAGAAAAACATCAATGGGAGGGGAAAATATTGATTAGTTGCCTCCTACATGTCTACTACTTGGTGATTGAGCCAGCAACCCAGGCATGTGCTGTGACTGGGAATCAAACTGGCAACCTTTTGATACACTGGACAACGTCCAATCAACTGAGCCACACCATCTAAAGCTATCAATGGTAACTTAATTTTAGCAAACATCTTTCAAATTAATTTTAACTTGAATTTTACTGGTTTTGGAGTTCTCTTCGTTTAGTTGTATTAAAGCATAAGAGTTTACAGATTTTTTTTTAAAGTATATTCTATTGATTTTTTTACAGAGAGCAAGGGAGAGGGATAGAGAAGCAAAAACCTCGATGAGAGAGAAACATTAATTAGCTGCCTCCTGCACACTTCCTATAGGGGATGTACATGCAACCAAGGTACATGCCTTTGACTGGAATCAAACCTGGGACCCTTGAGTCTGCAGCCAACGTTCTATCCACTGAGCCAAACTGGCCAGGGCTACAGATGGTTTTATGTTTAAACATATTTAAGTAAAATTACAATGAATATAAACTAAATCAATATTGGAATTTGCAGGTATTTTTCCCTTTAAAAGGACCACAAATATTGTGAAAGTCTATGAACCACTACTTATCATTTATAAATACAAAATAAAAATTTCCAGTCTCAAAAAACAAACAAAAAGACATAGAAGTTTCACTTCTAACAATAGGACAGATTACGTGTCTCTCTCTCTCTCTCTCTCTCTCACTCTCTCTCTCTCTCATTTATGGTATTTTTTTTTTTACTGTAAATAAAATTTAAAAGAATATTTAAAAAGTAAAACAAGAGCCTGGCCTGTGTGGCTAAGTGGCTGAGCTTTGATTTATGAACCAGGTCAGGGCACAAGCCCAAGTTTTGGGCCTGATTCCCAAAAGGGGGCATGCAAGCGGCAGCCAATCAATGATTCTCTCTCATCATTGATGTTTCTATCTCTCCCTTCCTCTCTGAAATCAATAAAAAAATGTTTTTTTTTTAAAAAAAGTGAAATAAGAAGCAACAGGTCATGTTCTGAATTATATCCTTGCAAGGAAAACCATTTGGAAATATTTTGGGGACAACTATGAAATTCCAATATGGGATGGATGGCATGTAAGGAATGCCAGGAGTCTGTAATTATGATAGAATCTTAGGCTGAAAGGAACTCAAAAATTATTGGATCTAAATCTACACCCAAATTGTTTCAATCCCTTCTATAATGGTCGTGTCCCCCATCCTGTGATAGGTAATTCCCCATCTCCCGAGGCAGTCCAATCCAAAAGAGCTTCTTAATGAACAAGGTTAAAAAAAAATAAAAATTAAATGAGACTGCATATAAATAGCAATAGACTATTGAACAATTACTGTTCTCTAGTCTCCTTGTTGGGAAGGGAAAATCTTGACACCATGACTACTGAAACCTGGAATGTTTAGATAAAAAGAAAGCAGACACAAATAAATAGAAATGCTCCTGATATGCATTTTGGATAAGTTTCCCTTTATAAATGTACATAGATACCCAGTATTTACTGGGATATATTCCCATGAATCTTTTAAAATTGAAAATTCCTGCTAATTTATTCCTTAATAAACATACAATGCTCATTCTATTCAACTGTTATCCCAAAATAAGTATACTTACCTCCTGTGCATCTCTTGCTGCCTTTGCATCATCCTCATTATAGCGATTACAGTTGTACCTTAAAGTAAGAAGATTTCATAAATAAAAAATGGAACAGAATCGTAACCTGGATTTAGTGATTATTTAGAACCAATATTCTGCTTTCTATAGATACAGATAAACTGAGGTGCTAAATACCCAAGATTCTATCATTATAATGATATTTACTATACTGAAAGGTACTCAGTGTTAAATCTAATCCATACCTAGTGCTTGAATTCTCTCTGTAATAGAGTATTAGTCCTCTAATAATAGGGAATTTCCTACTTTCTGGGGTAGTCCATTCCAAATCAGCTCACCTATAATCATTAGAAAATGCTGTCATTCTAGAACTTCCATTTACTGACTGAAATTTGAACTTCTAACTCTATTTCTGAAGAAAGGGATCATCTTATCTCCTAGGCTATTATATAGGCCAAATATTTCCAATTTTCTAGAGTTACTCACCTTCTCTTTTCTTTTATAGACTAATAGTTGATGAACCACAACAGTAATAGATGCTATTGCTATTTGCTGTACATGCTATTACAATTTATAAGTGTCACTGAAAACTGAATGATATATAAAGTGAGGAGCTGGAGAAAAGAGAAGTCAGTGGAGATGAATAAGATAGGCACTTCTCTTGTCCTGCTTACTCTCTACCTCTTCTTTTATGGGAGCCTATTTATGAAAGCAGCTGGTATATAATGAGTGCTTACAATATACAATACACTTACTAAGAACTTTAAATGTATTATCACATTTAATTCTCTCAGCCATCTTATAAAATGTGTATTATCATCCTCACTGAGTAGATAGGGAACTAGGTTTTGAGACAATAGGTAAAAACTAAGGTTGCAAAAATAGAGTTTCAGAACTGGGAATTAAATTCATGCATGCTAACTATGCTCTTAACAAGTGAGTACATTGTTCACATGTTGTTGTCATGTCTCCAGAAACTTTTAACAGTGATCTTTGTAAATATCTCTCTTCGATGTTACCCCAAATGAAATATTAGTTTAAGAATTTCATCAATGAAACTGATCAGAAAAGTAGTATACAGTTTATGGTCAAGGAGACCACAAAACAAAACAGAGAAGAACAAAGCCTTTCATCAAATCAATAAAGCATTCCATTAAGCTTAGAAAGACACAAATCCATTATCTATACTCCAAGATATCATTTAATTAATCCCAAATATCCCTCCCTCTCTATATTCACAGCCCAGGCCACAAACTTCTCAGTTTACAATGAAATATCTTACTGAGATCAGTAAACATTCCCTAATTCATCATCCTAATAATACCACTGGATTCTGAGATTTAACAGAAGAGAAAAATTAAAGTTATGTGGCTCATATGTAGTTGTGGAGTCACAAAATTTGGAAACTTGAACTACATACGTTGTCTGCTTCCAGTCTTTGGTATCTCTCTATTTTCCAAAATTACTCAGACCAACAATGTCTCACTGAGTTCATCTTCAAGTTTTTAAAATAACCCAGACCAGAAACCGGTTTGGCTCAGCGGTAGAGCGTTGGTCTGTGGACTGAAAGGTCCCAGGTTCGATTCCGGTCAAGGGCATGTACATTGGTTGTAGGCACATCCCCGGTAGGGGGTGTGCAAGAGGCAGCTGGTCGATGTTTCTCTCTCATCGACGTTTCTAGCTCTCTCCCTTCCTCTCTGTAAAATATCCATAAAATATATTTGAAATAACCCAGACCATAATTTACCTTGGTCAGGAGATTCATTAATTCCCCCCCAGCTTGGATTATAATCTTCTCTTACCAATAATTACCCTACTCAGTTTAGCCCAAAGATCACCCCATCCTTGCCCTCTACTGGCCAAATATTAACACCTCTTCTTAGAATCTGATAATCCTTAAAGTTTTTCCTTTTTGTCTTATTTTATCTTACTTTATTTTATTTTTAGATATTTATAAGCCTCAATTCATTCTGGGCTTTACTCTGCCAACGTTACTAAGGATTTTAAAGCAGAAGAGCAAATAGGAATCATCTATACTTCTAACTTAGAAAACTGATAGTTCTCTTGGAATACTATTTTGAAGATTCTGAGGCATTTTCAGATTCAAACAAGAAAGCAGAGCATTTCATTTGAAATCCTAGCCATGGCAAAAAGCATTGTCTTAAGTTCGAATCTTTGTCATTGGGACTTGAACCTACAATTTATTCCCCTCCCAACCACCCTCTACAAAGCAGCCATAATCATGAGATAATGTGTGTAAGAACATAACAGAGATCTTTCTCATCTAAATAACAGATCTGATCATGTCATGCCCTTAAAATCCTTCTGATATTGTTCAAACTACATTTCTGACACCCTGATCCAGGCCATTGTTTATTCTTTGGTATCCATTTGTTTTGTACCTTTTGGTTTTCAATACAGCTCATTTAAAATTTAAGTTGTGATCAGAGATTACCTTACACACAAAAATACATCTCTTTAATAACTCTTCTTCCACATTCCTTATCCTCTTCATTAGGCTTTAAAAAATATACTAGACTGAATTTATTAGTTTCTGAACATTCTAATCCTAGTTTGCCTTCTTAAAATTCAGAGTATCTGTCTGGTGAAAACCCAAACACCCTTTCGTGGCTCTGACAGTAGCAACATCACTTTCTTTACTTTCAATTAATTTTTCCCTGGCTTGGAATTAATTTCAGACAAGTAATCTCTCCTCATACTATTCCTCTAGTTAATGAAACTAATGAAAGTTCCAATAAAACAAACAGAAGACTGGCTATTGTCTGAAGTTCATATCTTTGTCATCTGGACTTGAACCTACAATTTATTCCCCTCCCACCCACCCTCTATAAAGCGGCCACAATCATGAGACAATGTTAAGTAAGAACATAAGAGAGAGCTTTCTCATCTAAATAACAGACCCGATTCATGTCATGTCTCTAAACTCCTTCTGATAGTGTTCAAACTACTTTATTCTCAGTCTACATTCTCTTTTCCTATTCCCCACAATTTACGAGGGACCACAAAGTCAAAGACCAATAGGGGATAGGCAGATAAATGAGTGAAAAAGGTCATTTGAATATTATGATACTCAAATACTTTCACTTTTACCAAAAGATGTACTAACTCCTATTTTTCTCAAAATTTAAGGCATTCTCAGTCTAACTTACATTTTCCCAAATCAGTAAGAAATATGCATGGGCCCTAGCTGGCTTGGCTCAGTGGATAGAGCAGCAGCCTGTGGACTGAAAGCTCCCAGGTTCAATTCCGGTAAAGGGCACATGCCTGGGTTGAGGGTTCAATCCCCAGTAGTGGGCATGTAGGAGGCAGCTGATTAATGATTCTCAACATTGATGTTTCCATCTTTCTTTCCCTCTCCCTTCCTCTCTCCAAATCAATAAAAATATATTTTAGCCAAAACCGGCGAGTGTCGACCTGCGGACTGAAAGGTCCCAGGTTCGATTCTAGTCAAGGGCATGTACCTTGGTTGCGGGTAGGGGGTGTGCAAGAGGCAGCTGATCAATGTCTCTCTCTCATCGATGTTTCTAACTTTATCCCTCTCTCTTCCTCTCTGTAATAAAAACAATAAAATATTAAAAACATATATATATATATTTTAAATTAATATGCATGGAGCGAAGGTATATATTTCTACTAAAATGTGGTTAGTGCCATCATGATAAATGCAAATGCTATTAAACTTCAGTTTTGGGGAAACATAACTGAAAAGGAAAGGCTATCCATCAATTCCAGGTGATTGCTGCCAAACAGACATGCCGGCCTGTGCCTATGTTTCAAAAAGAAGTCAAAAATCTGAAATGCATTGGGTAATTTTCCAAATTTGGGAAAAACTTTTTGACAAGGCAAAACACACTTGCATGCTGGGTTTTGCCATCAGTCTCTTAGTTTTCTTCAACTGTTGTCTGGAGAGAGACATATCAGACAATGCAATTCTTCTCTGAATAAATCATGTATGTTCACATCATTCTACCTTTGTCCATGCTGCTCCTCTTGTCGTGAATGTTTTCCTAACACTTTTTCAACCAAATGAACTTAGTCCTCCTTAAAATTCATTTCAATTATTACCTCATCTATGAAATATGCCTAATTAATCCTTCTCTCTGGATATCTTGAACTACTTTTAACACTAATCACACACTGTATTCATTTAGCTAGCTTCTAAGTTAGATGGTGATTTCCATGAGGTAGAAACTTTATTCATAATATGCAGCATTTATCACATACTTATGTGAACATATCCTTCCCTTCATTTCCCCAACCTACCAGGCAGATCCATGTGGTTCCCAAGGGCCAAGACACACCCAGCAAAACTCTGCTTTACAGTTCTGGTTACGACAGACCATGTGATTACAACCGCCATCCTTCTCAATTGTGACATGGCATTTGGGACATTCCTATGAAGAGAAACTATAAAGTTGGTGTCAATGCTACACTAGGTTGTATTACTACCACTGAGAAGAAGCCCATTCTAGATTTGGTTTATTTTTGATATCACATTTATTGTGATTAATACATGTAAAGCACTTAGAACAGCATGGAATAATTAATAAGCACTACTGAAAATGAGTTGTTTATCATTATTACTGTCTGTTAAGATGCACAAGAATTTAAGGATTTTAGTGGGGTTGGGGGACAAAATATTTTTAAAGTATTTTTAGCAATAGACAGTAATAATAGTTTTATGGAAGATAAAAGTTTGTTCATGTAAATCTAGTTTTCTCTCTCTCTCGTGACATCTAAAAATAATTATGGAGTACTTCTTGTATACCACATTGTTCTCAGTGTTTTATATGCATTAAGTTATAATCCTTATAGTAGTGCTATTCTTATTTCCATTATTCAGATGAATAAACTAAGGGAGAGAAAACAAAGAAACTAGTCCAAGTTCACAAAGATAGCAAATGATAGAGTAAGGATTCACACTCAAGCAATTTGGCCTCAATAGGCAAGTGGAACTTGTAAATTATTTTTGTGGCTACTGAGGTTCCCAAGTTCCTTCTGCCTAATATTCTTGCTGTAAATTCTTCTCATTGTGGTCCCCTTGTATCGTTTTCTTTTTTGCTAATGAGCCAAAGTTATTAACCTGCATGCCTACTGTTTTTGTCTTTTTAAAAAATCTAGAAAAACCAAATACCCATTATTTAAAAGAAAATAAAGATATAAAGCTGCGTTTTTGCTGTATTTGTTTGAAGTCTGTAACTACCACAAGGCGGAAGTAGTACTCATTATATTATTTATACAATTCAGCCTTTGTGAAACAGACTACACTGCCCATAAACTAGTTATTTGAAATAAATCAATATGTCAATTTTTAATCATACATTTTAACCAGTTAACTACCATGCAAAAAACGAAAACCATCCCCACACGCCATGCTATTTTAAATTTAATTTAAAAAATCAATTTGCAATAAATATTATAAAAATATTACTCACAATTCGGATGTTCCTAAGTATTTTCAGCTAAAATTCTCGCAAAAAATGATTTTAAAGTTGGTCAGGGCTGCCACTGAGGGAAGACATTTTGTTTTATAGATGTGTGTGGCGTGTAGGGAAGGTCTACTGCTTGCATCTACAGACACTTATGGTGTACAATGGGTTAAATCAAAATCAAAATTTTTAATAAGAAATTGTACATTTTCTCAAAGAAGCAAGTTCCAGGCCTAAAATATGTTTCACTCTACTTAGTATCTTCGTTATAATTAACCAAGTAATATGAAGTTCTCAATATGTTAGGATACCATCAACAACCTGCATATCTGTTTAAGGAGCTGATAATAAATAAGTTTCTGAAACTTCTCAAGAAAAAAAACCTCTTCACTTTCACCTCAAAACTACCAAGTTGAGCTCAGCCAACCTAAGAACCAGGAGGTTATGATTCCATTCCTGGTCAGGGCACATGTCTGGGTTTTGGGCTTGATACTTAGTTGGAGGCATGCAGAAGGCAGCCAATCAATGATTCTCTCTCACCACTGATGTTTCTATCTTCCTCTTCCTCTTCATTCCTCTCAGAAATCAATAAAAATAAAAAACAAACAAAAAACCCACCAAGTAGGTAACTTTCTTATTACAAACTAGAGACTTGGTGCACAAAATTCGTGCACTCAAGATGTGTGTGTGTGTCCATCCCTCAGCCTGACCTGTGCTCTCTCCCAACCTGGGAGCTCTCGGACATCCCTTAGCGCTACCACAGAGACAGGAGAGGCTGAGGGGCACTCCCCGGTGGGTATCTGCCCCCTGGTGATCAGTGTGTGTAAAAGAGACCAGTCATTCTGCCATTTGTTCGATTTGCATATTAGCCTTTATTATATAGGATTACTATTCTTCCTCAATAATCTATCTTCTAATCAAACATATTCAAACATATATTCCCTCCTTTAAACATCTTGGGTGGTTTAAGATTATTTGTGATTTCTTTAGATGTAGAAAGTGGGTGAGAGTTTAAACAAACTAATGAAAATATAGCTGCCCTATTCTAAACACTAGTTTTACAAAGAATATTTAAGGATTCTGAGGCTTTAATGAACATATCTAGTGGAGAAATCCTCAATTTTCAAAAAATGAGACAAGCTAGGAAATTTTTTAAAATAACAAAAGTAATCACACTTCCTGTCACTACAATAAGGTTTTCAGCAATACACTCATAAAAACCTTATACTTATCATGATGGTTTTAGAGAGCACAAAAATATTTCAACCATACAAAGATGTGTGCATTGTACCATGTGAAAGGACTTAAGTTTCACTGCTAATGCTTTCTGAAAGAAAGATATAAATATGCATTTTTAATTTTGGAGGGTAGAGCAGGATACTATTGTTATAAAATTGTGTTAGCCTTCATCATTTAAGCATTCCTTACTCTTATTGTCCTGTGCAAAGTTATAACTAACATAGGCTAAACAACTCAGTATTATTTAAAGCAGTGGTTGCCAACCTTTCAGACCTCATGGACCTACCAGTTGGCAACCACTGATTTAAAGCATCTTCTTCACATTTGAAAGGCAATACTAAAAATGAACAGCTCATTAATAACTTTATCATTCATCATCTAAGTCACTTCCTATTTGGATGGGATTATAAGATTGAATTTTTTTTCTATTCAGAGATTGGCTGGTACACAGTTGGGGTTCAAATGCTTGTTCATTACTTAGTGATAGGAAACAAGGGTGTTCAAGATTACTTGCATTTGTAAGATTTGTGTCTAGAAGTGGTTCAGGGACATTAAGAGACCAGTATCCTGAGCAATGCACTTAAAAATAAAACAAGACGCATACCACATATAAAAGTCAAGGGATACCCATATTATACCTACATTTGTATTTCTTAAGAATCAGGTCTCATAATAAGTCATATTATATAAGTTTAACATGTTAAAAATGTTATATAATAAAAAGTTATTCAGTTACTCTGACTAAATGCTGTTCTAAAAAAATAATCCCTTAAATTAAACCCTGGGAATTTTTAAAGGCAGAAATGCAAATTAGCCTAATAAAACCAAACTAGGTGGAATAAACTCTACACTACATTTGTATACTAAAAGGAAGCTAAGAACAATAAGAAAAAGCAATATAGTAAATGTCAGGGTAGAAAAACTATCAGCTTTTTCTTCTATAGGAAACTAATGCTTTTCCATGAAAAGAAAAATTTTAAAGTAGAGTCATGTGCATATTACACTATAGTATTCAATAAAATAAACTCAAAACTAAAATAAAGAAAAAATTAATAGGCAATAATTCTGGATAAAACAAAATAAAAAAAACGTAATTGAGAAAAAGGTAAAACAAGGCCCTTAACCAGGTAAACTTATTGTTTTTTGCTAATGCTGATGTACCTGTCCTTATCAGTTCATTACCACAAGTTTACTGAAGGAAAATACCAACCTTTGTGTTGGCTGCAATCCAATTAGAGGTTTCACTGTCATCATCACACTTTTTAATCCACTTCTTCAACCACTGTGGTTTGGGAAAAACACACAGAACAACAACTGTTAGATTACAACAAAAGACTTTATATAAACCACTTCAACACATATTCAGTCAAACTTACATATAAAACCCAAAGGACAAGATTATTACTGGGTTTACTTCCCTTTAAATCAAGGAAATCCTATAGTTTTAATATCAAGTATATAAAAATTGAAACCAAAGGAGGACTTTCTCAGGCTGAATAGAATGGAGAACCTAGAGCTTGATTAGAATTTCAGCTCCAAGGTGTGCCATTCCCCTTAGCCAAATACAAAGGAAGGTGCCTTAACTATCATTATCCTGATAATATCAGGAGTTGACTTATTCCTAAGAAATGCTCTATAATGATCATTTAATGTAATGATCATTTGAAATAAAAAGGGCAAAATAAAATCTTTATTACTGCATAGATAACAAAATTGTGGGCTGTAGTTTTCAGTAAACAAGTCTTAGAAGTGCTCCTTGTTATTTAAAAATGAAAATGCCAAACTTACCTTACATTTAACAGGATCATGCCAATTTTCTCCACAGTTAAAACTGTTAAGTGACATAAGAGTTAAAAGAATTAAGTCCCACCTACTGTAAAGTATGTAAGCACACAAACAACTTCATGCTCTAAAGTTCAACATTTTCACCAGTTTCCAGTGACTGGCAAATACAAAGATAGGAACCATATTCTACAATAAATTTTATTCTACAATAAATTATTTAGAATTTAATATTAGGATCAGAGTATTGTGTGTGTGTGTATGTGTGTGTGTGTGTGTGTGAATGGAGAATGGCTATAAGCATGAAGACATGCTTAGATGATAATTTCATAACAAATGACTATCTAAACAGCTATGAAGCTGTTAAAGAATCAGATTATTTATATTTTCTGATAGTTTTTAAGGTGGCTTCTCAGTACAGACATTCTCTAATTGAAGCCAAATTGAAATAATTTTTATTAAATTCAACTTAATGTCAACTATGCTTCAATAGCATATATTGTCTTATTTAACACCCCAAATAAAGAATAAAAGTCTGGCATTGTAAGGTAATATGTAACTTAGTACTAATGCACCATAAACAATATATGGGAAGCAAACAGGCCACCGTTTGCATGATCCAAATGAACATCAGTCAGGTAGAGGTAAACTGTACCAAAAAGGTGTAAAATAAAAGAATGTGACTAAATATTCTCTAAGACTATACTAATTATTAATGCCTTTTGTTTTCTAGGCAAATGGTATATACATTTGGAAAAAAGTATAAATGAAGAATAAACACAAATTTTATGAAAATATAACTAGGGAATAGCTGATAAGTTATCTAATAAAGTAATTTAGGAAAGCCAAAAATCCTTTGCAAATAACAGAAACAAAGTGCTATTCATTTAACCGAAGTCAAGATAATGGTTATGTCTAGAAAAGATGAGAAATGAGATGGAGAAGGGAACCAAAGGGGTTCAAATGTATCTGTCATGTTTTGTTTCTTATTAAAAACGAAATACTGATTTTGATTAAGCTGGGTTATAGTTACATAAGTATTCATTGCTCTTATTTTTTATACTTTAATCTGCATTCAAGATATTTCACACTAAAAATATATTTGAAAGTAGGTATGGAATCAGAATCCACCCCTTCTACCTGATAAACTATAAACAATAATGTATATTTAATAATTACCAAAACAACATATATTTTACACCTATTTAATGCCTGTAAGTTTACCTGCTATTTTTGGAAATATTTAATATTAGTGATACATAAGTCTAATTCTATAGATATTTGAACAAAAACAATAACAACAAAAAAAGAATGGTATGAAATACCAATAAAGTATCTATTTGCTAGCTCTAGAGCCCCTTGGCTTGACTGGCTTCTCATTCCTAACAGATCCACAAAGGAATGGAAGGTCATCTTAATTCTCTAATATATGGTATAACTGGAAATTCCCTGGTAAGTTGAATCTGGAATCCAAAGGTTGAAGTGTATGCAATAGAACTCCAAGAACCCAGGTTATGAAGAAAGCTGGGGCCAGAGGAGCCATAGGAAAACTCTTAGTTAAAAAGCACATCTAGCCGAAACTGTTTTGGCTCAGTGGTAGAGCGTCGGTCTGCGGACTGAAAGGTCCTGGGTTCGATTCCGGTCAAGGGCATGTACCTTGGTTGTGGGCACGTCCCCGGTAGAGGCTGTGCAAGAGGCAGCTGGTCGATGTTTCTATCTCATCGACGTCTCTAGCTCTCTATCTCTCTCCCTTCCTCTCTGTAAAATATCAATAAAATATATTAAAAAAAAAAAAAAAAAAGCACATCTAATGAAGCATGTTCTACCATTCCAAATTTACCTGAACGTTTTCTTCTTAGGAATAATTAAACTTGTCAGAGCAAAGGAGATTTTTAAAAAGTCCGGACTGTATATTTTATTCCTAAGAGAGAACTTTAAAACAGAGCAAGAGCCATAAAAGAACCAAACATAATTTGACAAAATAAGCAATCAGAAATTAGAATAATTGAATTCTTGTCCCAGGTCTATAAGCTTGTTTCCATTTAAGTTCTACTGGAACACACAGGGAAATGAGATTATAACTGTACTTTTTACCATCAGATATAAAACTTAGATCAATAAGGAAAGAAGAAAGCTATTTAGGAATGACTTTTAAATCTAATTGTTATTTGAAAGAAATACACACTATTTTAAACCAATAGTACCTACTTCCCTCCTTCCTCAGGTAAAATTTTATTCTCTATTTTACTTCTAAGAATAAATAGAAAAGCTATGCCCACTTTAAGAAATCCCTTGCTTACCAAAACTGGCGCCCACATTTGCAGCGAACAGGCTTAGCATCAGGATATTGGACTTTAACAACATGGTGGCAATCTGGGGCAGGACACCACTTTAACAGTCTATTGCACTGAAACACAAGTTAGAAATAAAAAATGACAAATTAAATTCTGATGCAAGATTTGCTAGCACATCAAGCAATTATTTATATTAGTTCCCTAGCATAAGGGACAAAGAGGCTGATGGTGACATAAGCATATAAAAACCTGCCACCAATACTCAATTTTCCACAGCAATGCTTTTTGAATGTACTATTGATGTTGTTTTTTTATTTACTAAATTACCAGTTAATTATAAAAATATACAACTTAGTGAGGAAAGAATGAAGAAATAAAATGGAGTCACTATAGTTAAGTTGCTAAATTCCTAAAATCAAATAGCCTGAGATATGAATAAATGATGCACTATTTTTTCTAAGATTATAGATACCCCTGAAGAGCTGGTTTTATCAAACATGAAGTACTTCTTGTTCTATCTTCAAAATACCTGTGAGAAACTCTGGTATAATTAGGGAACCATTAAAAAGTATTAATTTGTTTACTAGAATGGTTCTATTTCAGAGCAATTTTCAAAGATGCAGGAAAATAATATATTCTTCAACTCAGGAACGGCATTTAGATGACACAGAATAATTTGAAACAAGCAAAGGGATACATATGAAAGTTCTCCCTTTGACCATAAAAAGCTCTTCTAAGAACAAAAGGCAGTTTCTAAACTATGGTACAGATCACACCTTAGTTCTTCAAAAGAAAATAGAGCTTCTCAAGCATTTTTGTTATGGAAAAAAGCATGGCAAAACCCTCTGCAACAGACTTAAACTTTACTGACAATTTCAAAACAAAAATTACTATTCCTAAAATATGCTGATTTCTAGAAGATCTGCTTGAGTTTAATCACTAATAAAAATAAAAATCACTATAGAGTGATTTAACTCTAGAAAGAGTTAAAATATCAAGTTATACTGATGCTCCTATACTGGGGCTGACAAACTACTTCCATAAAAACCCAGAAAGTAAATAATGGCCTCTGGGTTAATAATGGCCTCTCTTGCAAATATTCAACTCTGCCACTATAGCTCAAAAGCAGTATAAAGCAGCCCAGTTGAAGTGGCTCAGTTGTTGACCACTGAGCTATGAACTAGGAGTTAATGGTTCGATTACTGGTCAGGGCACATGCTTGTGTTGCAAGCTCAATCCCCAGTGCGAGGAGTGCAGGAGGCAGCCAAACAATGATTTTCTTGTCATTGTTGATGTTTCTCTCTCTCTGAAATCAATAAAAACATATTAAAAAAAAAGCTATATAGAACAAACGAGTATGGTCAAGTATATCTTTATTTTTTCTTTTCTTCTTTTTTTCTTTTTTAAAGAATATATATATATATATACACATATATATATATGTATATATATATATATACATATATATATATAAATTGATATTTTACAGAGAGGAAGAGAGAGGGACAGAGAGTGAGAAACATAGATGAGACAGAATCATCAATCAGCTGCCTCCTGCACGCCCCCCACTTGGGATGTGCCCGCAACCAAAGTACATGCCTTGACCAGAATCAAACCCGGGACCCTTGAGTCCGAAGGCCAACACCCTGAGACAAACCAGTCAGGGCTATCTTATTTTTTTAAAAAAGGCAGGTCATAGTGTGGTGTTTCTCCTTTTTCCACATCCCGCACGGAAAAAACGACAGGTTCCTGAGGGGAGGAGCTGGGGATTAAGAAATTAGAGAAAGAAAGAGACAAGAGACTTAAAGATTCATAAAGCTGGGAGCTATGAGACAGTCACCCATCTCCACCTAGCTCCCAGCTTTATGAATCTTTCTGCCTCTTGTCTCTTTCTTTCTCTAATTTCTTAATCCCCAGCTCCTCACCTCAGGGACCTGTCGTTTTTCCGTGCGGGATGTGGAAAAAGGAGAAACACCACAAATGGCACCCCGAACAGGGACCTGAGTATGGAGGAAAAAGTGAGGGGGTTTCTTCCATGATGTGTGCACAGATTAAGCTAAGTTTTGGGGAAGTGTACTGTGTATTGTGAATTGTGAATTCACTTGAATTAAACTAAGTGTAAAACATTGGGTAATCTTTATAAGTTAAGACTATGCTCAAAGTTCATAGATGCTTTGTTAAGTGTAGTCAAATTCTTGATTTCTTTCTTAAGTTTTGTTGATGAAACCTGGGAAAACTCAGAAAGCAGTTGCATGACCAATACTAAGCAGAAAGTCCAGAGAAAATTCCTATTTTAATTGATCATGATCTTGATTCAGCACAGGAGAGTTTAAGAATGTCTAAGTGGGGTGCAGCCATGGCTTTACAGCCTGGAGTGGAAGGGTGCGAATCTTTAAGAATACCATCTGTACCACCTCTGCCTCCATGTGTAAACTACTTGTAAACAGGTAGAAAGGATTAAAGGAATTTCTCAGCAACTGCCAATAATTCTTTATCTTAAAATCTTTCTTTCCTTAAAAATAAAAACAATACATAAAAATTGAAACAGTTAAAAAAAAAAAAAAAAAAAAAAAAAGGTGCCAGACCATTGCTGAAACTTCCCCTAATGTAAGCAGGATGTGGGGGAAAGGAAGACACGTGGTGATCCAATATGGACACCACTCCCCAAGAAAGCCACCATAAAAGGCCTCATATTCACCATCTTTCTTTTTCCAGGTAGTGACAAACTTTTACAAATTCATAATGCATCGGGGATTTCTGTGTTCATAAGCGAAAAGGCCAGTTTAAAAAACGAGTGCGCATAGTTTTTGAGCTGGACTTAACTCTTTTCTGTGTATAGAATTAAAAACCCTAAATTTTTTAGCTTTAAAGATGGCAAAGATAAACCAGGAGAATGGCATTTTAAGCAGTCCCTTATGAAATTCCTGCCTTGAGGCAAGTAACCAGTAGGAAGTAGATAACAAGCTTGCATATGAATGGCTGATGCAAAAACTTAGTAAACCATATATGGATATAGATATTTGTTTGATGGTTTTTTTCCATGTTAAAATTTCAAGGCCTTAACAGAGATGATTCTTGAAAAACTCCAAGGGCTCGGAGTAATACAATAAATTTATTCTCTCTTCTTAAAGGAAAACTTTTTGAAACAGATATAATATACTTGAAATTGCATGGTATTATTCTACAATGTCATTATTATTTTTGATATTTTACAACAGCATATTGTACAATTATTCCAAACAAACTTAAAAATCTATTTTTTTATTTTTTTTTAATGTTTGGCAGCAATTTAAAAGGACATGAAAGGATTTAATTCCTTCCACTGTGTGGAAAGCCTCACTGGGAAGGCACTTGAGCATCCTATATTGGCCCTTCTTGCCTTATTTGCAAAGAGGAACCCTCTTCTCACAATTCAATTGCCCACAACTGTTGCTTGAGTTTTCAGTTCATGCTGAGGTTGAAGCCTCATTGTGAACGGTACCATGGATCTGTCTCTCGCACAATGGCGTGAGCTGGGCCTTCCCTGAAAACAAACAAAACAAAACAAACAAACAAAAAAAAAGACCCTGGGTTCCCCAACATATGTGATCTGTGTGCCAGGGCCCCGCCAGCAGGCAAGGGGATCCCAAGGCAGGTGCTGGACATGGAGGCCATAGGGGCATAGGCTACCAAGGAGACAGAACTGAACCTCACATCACCCTACTTGGCCCCGGAGGATGGCTGGTTAGTCAATGACCAGCAAGACTTCTCAAGGGAGGGGCAACCTAAGACAGGCACAGTCACAGGGGGCCATCAGGAGAGAACTTGGGGCTCAACAGAGGTGGGACACAGATCCTCACCCCCCAAAGTTGCAGGGGCTTGAACACTCTCCCCTTCTGAGGGAGGTCTCCTGCCCCATGGCTGCTTCACATGTCCAGCTCAGATTGAGACCCAGCTACAAACAAGAGACTTACTCCAACTCATATTGAGACCCAAGCAACAGAGAAGTGGCTCATGGCGACTGTCCTATATCTAATTGTAGCCTAAATCCAGGAATGCTCAGGGCTTTCTCAAGGATGCATATAATCCTTTCCATTAATTTTTACAGAGTAAACTAAAATTGTTGTTAAAGTATTAAATTTGACAGTAAAATAGTCAAGTTTTCAGATAAGTTAATATTCAAGAAAATTTAATTGTACAAGAGGCTGTTCCTAAAGTATTAACCAAAATTTCTATTGTAGTTCATTTCATGGTAAAATCGCTTAACGTGCAATGAACCCTAAAACAGCCATAGTTTTTGTGAAAAAACTTAAAATTTAAAAGCTATCAAAACTGCATTATAAAAAAAAAAATATTCCAAAAGCCTCCTAGTTAAATAAGAAAAAGGGGAATAGTGGATAAAAGGGGGGTAGTAAAGAAAAAATGTCCTGTAAGTAAATTACATCTAAAAAAAAAAATTATTTATTTTTTTTCTTTTGAAAACCAATTTTCATTTGTAATGCTATCAGCAAGACAGCCATGAAAAACACATATGGTATCAAATAAGTCAAAGAAAAATTGTTTGGGGAAAAAAATTAAAAGGATCCCAAGTAAAATTTATAGAAAAGATTCCTTTATTAATTTTGGCTGAGATATGTTTGCATGTCTTCAGAAAAACAACTCCAAGACCATGTGGATTCCTGCAACAGAGGGGAATTAGCAGGAATACTCCATCTAAATTGAAGAAAAGAGGAGAAAGTACAGATATTGAAGACGCTGATGCTGACGATGGCTTGCCGTGCCAGCAGTCAGCAGCTGTGTGACCCTACAGATTGAACAGGACCAAATAGAGACGGTTGGACCTGCATCGCCACCATCCAGATATCATTGCAGACATGCACATATGAAGAACTTTTGGACTCAGAACTTTTGGACATTGAAACTTGGACTTAGAACTCTTAGACTTTGAAATTTGGATTCAAACATTTTATTGTTCTTATATCTTTATTTCTGGTCTGCAGATGCAAGATTTTTTAAAAGAAAGAAATGGGGGAGATGCCGGAAACCAATCTTTGTCTCACTAATAGAAAGAGGCTGGTCAACCTTGAAGCTCTGAAAGGTCAGAACCAACCACACCCTATCTAATTGAGACCATAGTGACTGAGGCAACTTCCCCATCTTGTAATCATGTAAATCCTTACTGATATGATAATCCACTTATTACCTGCCTAAGGGCTATGGGTGTTTCCCAAAACTACTTAAGGGTACTGGGTGTTTCCCAAAGCTGCTTAAGGGTAATGGGTGTATCCCATAGCAGCCTCAATAAAAGGAATAGCAAGGCCAGAGCCTAGAGAGTCTTCCCACTAGAGGTTGACTCCCGCCTGGCCCCCCATTTGTCCCAAATTAACTCTTTTCTAGTCTCTCTCTTCATTTTAGTGTGTGGCCTCCTCCAGAAACCAGACCCTGAGTGGGCCCTAATCACGGGGTCGTTTTAAGGGTTCCCACACCATAGTTTGCAGACCTCTGTCCTAATAAAAAGATATTTGATAAAATCACAGCATTATTAACAAAGCTTATTGGTAATGGAAGCTAAAACAAAGCAGAGTTAGAGTACCAAACATGATTAAACAGGACCTTTATCAGTTATAGTTCTCTGCTAGGGATCAAGAGCTATAAAGGAAGAATACTAAAAAAAATTAATTTTATTATCAAAGTTGAAGATCTATAAAGAGATATCGACTTATTGATTTGTCACAATCCTGAGATAAATATCACATGATCTCACACATTTGTGGAATACAATGAACAACATAAACTGAGGAACAAAAATAGACATAGAAACTGTTACGCCCAGACTTCGTGATCCCCCAAGGACCACCAGGGAGCCGAGTCCGATGCAATAAACAAAAGAGCCTTATCTATGCTAGCATAGGCTCAGTCCCACTCACGCTGGCAGCATGGCGGAAGAGAGAGCGAATTTCGCCCAGTCCAGGGGTTTTACTCAGGTCGGTGGTGATGTCACTGCCTCGGCTAACCCTGATTGGTTGGGTGAGGGCTAGGATTCAATTACAGAATGGAGGATAACTCCGCCCTGCCCCACAGTGGAGTCAGGAGCCCATCCTCGCCCAGTCCTGCCCTCTCAAAACATTGAACAGTCTGTCCAACCTATGAGGAAAGGCGAGGGGTGAGTGGTAAGAAATTAACCAAAGAATTTGTATGCATGCATATGAGCATAACTGATGGACATAGACAATTAGGGGGTGAGGGCATGTGCTGGAGTGTGTGTGTGTGGGGAGGGGGGGGGAAGGGAGGAAGAAGGAGTGGCCCAGGAGAGGTCAATGAGGGGAAAAGGAGACTGATGTAATACTTAAACAATAAAGAATTTAAATTTAAAAAAGAAAAACAACCTATATGCATAACCCACGGACACAGACAATAGCATGGTGAAGGCGGGATTGGGTAGAGGGGGGCAATGGAGGAAAAAAAGAAGAGACATCTATAATACTCTCAACAATAAAGATTTTAAACAAAATTAATTTCTTTTCTTTTTTTTTTTAATATATTTTATTGATTTTTTACAGAGAGGAAGGGAGAGAGATAGAGACCTAGAAACATCGATGAGAGAGAAACATCGACCAGCTGCCTCCTGCACACCCCCCACCAGGGATGTGCCCGCAACCAAGGTAAATGCCCTTGACCGGAATCGAACCCGGGACCTTTCAGTCCGCAGACGGACGCTCTACCACTGAGCCAAACAGGCTTCGGCCTAAACAAAATTAATTTCTATTATAAAAAAGAATTACTCTAATTAAAAGAGAAACTGTTAAGATAAATCACTTACCTCAACAAAGCTATTTGTTATTAAATGTTGATACTTTAATTTAACCTTTGAATCTGTGATCAGGCGCCTGAAAGCAAGAATAAAAATAGTTTATTAGGGAGTTTCAGCCAAGAGTATTTTCTGCGTTTATAAATAAAATTTCAATGCTAATGCTATAAAACTGCCCTAACTTGAAAATATTAAAATGCACATAGATTAATAAATATAACTGTAATCAAAACAATATTTTCTATATTTTATTAGTTTCTATAGTTTTATTTTGGTAGATGTTTTCCCCATATTTCTGACATTCTAAATATTCTATTTTAATATTTAGTGACTTACCAACTACTGACAATTTTAGGCCCCTTTCAGAGTCTTTTGACTGACATCTTGCCTTAAACTATTAATTTCTCAGTCACCTTTCCTCAGATCCCCTCTCCAAAATCAGTGTGAAATAAGAGATGACAGGTATGTTAGAAAATTGATCCATGTTTTGAGGGCTTTCTTTTTTTTTTTTTGCGTTCTCTTGGTAATTTATCAGAAATACTGATTGTAACCTGGCTTCTCTTGTCCACCAAGAACACTATAATTCACAATACTTCTAGAGATCACAGGAACCCATGAAAGTGAAGAACGCTGAAGCTTAAGTTTCATTAGTTTTAATAGTAAAAACTCTTTTAAGTGTGTAAGAAAAAGGTGTTGCTGAGCCCCTCCCCATTGGGTACACACATGCTGGAGCCCTTTGGGGCTAGCTCCTTAGTGAGCAGGCCTCTGGATCCAGACAGACCCCTGTAGCAACCCAGAGCCCCCCAACACAGGGAAGTGCATTTTGAAGAAATTAAAGTAAGTTTGCAAGACAGTGGTGGATTAAGTGATATTCCCTAAGGACAAAACTGAAATGTCAACTAAAATATAGAAAAAATCAAACTGAATAACCAACTGAAGACTAGTTGGAGAGAACACTTAAAACTAAGGACTTAAAGAGGAGGCCATAACAAGAGTGATAGGAAATGCTGAAGCACAAAAGGGCACAGAAACAAACCAAAAGAGGCTGCGGCTGAAATTTGGGAAGGATATTTCAGCAGTGGGGGGCTCCCCATGAGAAGCGTGAGGTTTGAACACCCAGCTAGCCTCTCCAACCCTCAATAACAGAAGAGAAAGGTGGCCACATAACATCTGGCTGTGAAAAGCACTGGTGGTGTTGTCCTGCAGGGGGAGAAGGTAAATGTAGGCACCTCCTTAAAGGCACTGAATGTGGTTGTCAGTCATTCTGGCAGAGGGAGGGAGAGTGGACTAGAGTTGCGTGAGAAGAGTGTGGGATTGGTGGCACTGGAGAGAGAGCTCAGAAGAGAGCCACCTGGAACCCTTGTGCTGAGGCATTCTCTCATGCTGCAGAAAGCATCATTCTTAGGAAAGCTTTCCCAACAATGCAGCTTTAGGGGAGTTGGTGGGGAGAGAAATTGTCCAAACTATTAGAAACCCTTTGCCTACCATGTGGAGTTTATGGTTCTGCTGAACTCTGCAGCCTGAGGTTCACTAAGTGACCTAGACTAACAATCAGCCTGCAGGAAGAGGCAGCTCTCTGGGTGCTTTGAGTCTTTCTTTGCTTGGTCTGCTTCTGGGCTTGAGGCTACAGAGAACAGATCAAGTTGTGAAGCTTGGTACTTTGCACAAGCATCCAGCCTAAGCAGAGGGAGCCACAAGCCGTTGATCACTGATAGCTCCAGAGTACTCAGGGCCAATCACAAACCGCATCTGGCATTGGCCTGAAAGAGAGAGACTCCAAAGAGGCCACCAAACCAATAAAAAACCCAATGGACAGTTTCAGACCATACCAGAACAGGATCAAATAGGCTTCATAAGCACTATATCCACAGGGAGATATTGGCAGACTCCAAGCCCTACTGAGGTGAATGCAGATTCTTGTGATCAACACCTGCACAGCAGCCTGCACACTGTGTTGGGGGATGAGCCAGCCTGACCATCAAGCCCACACACATACAAGTCAATAGCAATCAAGATTCAATTACAACAGGCAAGGCCAACACAATGTGCACAAAGGACATTATTACAGCATCCAGATCTGGTGATCAGGGAGACTGCTTTTGGGTCCCACAGATCACCTACTACATAAAGCCACCCTAGCAAGAATGGGGGTTGTAAGCAGAACTAATTAATTTGTAGAAACAAACCCAAACAGGCAGCTAAAAATTGGAGACAAAGAAATAAGCCCCAAATGAAGGAACTAGATAATTCTCTAGAAAATTAACTAAATGAATTGGAGATTAGCAATTTATTAGATATAAAGTTCTGAGTAATGATTATAAAAGGATGCTCAACAGCATGAAAAAAGGCATAAAAGCTACAAAAAAAACGAGTCAGAAATGAAGAATGACATAGCAGAAATAAAGAATATATGAATAGGAAAAAACAGATTAGAAGAAGCTGAAGATCTGACGAATTAGAATACATGGTAGAAAAAAAATCACTCAAGAAAAGAACCAAAAAGAAAAAAACAATTAAAGAACAGGAGGACAGTTTAAGAGAGCTGTGGGACAGCAAGAAATGTAACAGTATCAGTATCATGCAGTGCATTCAACAAAATCAAGTAACCATTTTTGATAAAAACTCTCAGCAAAGTGGGGGAAAAAGGATCAGACCTCAGCATAATAAAGACCATATATGACAAACCTAAAGCCAACATCATACTCAATGGGCAAAAACTAAAACCATTTTCCATAAGAACAAGAAAAAGACAGGAATGCTCGCTTTCACTACTCTTATTCAAACAGTACTAGAAGTGTTTGACATAGTGATAAGACAAGAAGAAGAAATAGAAGGTATTAAAATTGGAAAGGAGGAAGTAAATCTCTCATTATTTACAGAAGACATGATATCACATATAGAAAACCCTATAGCCTGTCTAGCATGGCTCAGTGGTTGAGCGTCGACCTATGAACCAGAAGGTCCCAGTTCAATTCCTGGTCAGGACACATGCCTGGGTTGTGGCTTCAATCTTCAGTATGGGGTGTGCAGGAGGCAGCCGATCAATGAACCCCATATAAATGCTTCTATCTCTCTCTCCCTCTCTAAAAATAAATAAATAAATAAATAAATAAATAAATAAATGAAAGACACCCCCCCAAAAAAAAGAAAAAGAAAAGATAACTCTAAAGATTTCACTAATTTAATGAATTTAATAAATTCAGCAATGTAACAGAAATTGATGGCATTTTTATACATCGATAATAAATTCTCAGAAAGTAGAAACTAAACAAATAATCCCATTTAGCACTGCAACAAAAATATTAAGATACCTAGAAATAAACTTAACCAGGAAGGTAAAAGACATGTACTCTGAAAACAATAAAGGACACTGAAAAAAAGAGAAAGAGGAAGATATAAACAAGTGGAAGAATATACCATGTTCATGGGTTTGTAGAATGAACATCATTAAAATGTCCATACTACCCAAAGCAATCTACAGATTCAATGCAATTCCTATTAAATTACCAATGGCATATTTCACAGATCTAGAACAAATTACTCCAAAAATTTATATATGGAACCACCCAACCCCCCCTGCCCCCAAACAGCCGTAGTAATCTTGAGAAAGAACAAAGTTAGAGGGATCACACCACCAGATATGTTATACTACAAAGCCACTGTACTCAAAACAGCCTGGAACTGGCATAAGAACAGATATGTAGACCAATGGAACACAACAGAGAACCCAGAAATCAGCACAAGTTATTATGCTCAATATTTGACAAAGGAGGCAAGAGCACATAATGAAGTAAAGGCAATCTCTTCAATAAATAATACAAGTGGAGTTAAGACAATCCCTTCAATAAAACAATGGAGTCAAGAAGTTTTTTCAACTAAATAATACAAAAAAAAGTGAAACTAGACCTCAAATGGATAAAAGTCTTAAATTAAGATGTGAAACCATAAAAACCCTAAAAGAAACAATAGGCAGCAAAATTTCATACATTTCTTATAGCAATATGTGTCCTCTTAGGGCAGAGAAAGTATCTTGTATCCTTTGAGACAGCACGGAGACACATGAGAGCATTATGCTAAGTGAAATAAGCCAGTCAGAGAAAGATAAGTATCATAGGATTGCACCCATATGTGGAATCTAATGAACAAAGTAACCTGATAAACAAAATAGATCCAGAGCCCTAGCTGGTTTGGCTCAGTGATAGAGCATCAGCCTATGGACTAAAGGGTCCCAGGTTCAATTCCAATCAAGGGCACATGCCCGGGTTGCAGGCTTGGTCTTGGTCCCCATTGTGGGGTGTGTAGGAGGCAGCCGATCAATGATTCTCTCTCACCATTGATATTTCTCTCTCTCCTCCTCTCCCTTCCTTCCTGAAATCAATTTTTTAAAAAAGTGTGTGTGTGTGTGTGTGTGTGTGTGTGTGTGTGTGTGTATATATATATATATATATATATATATAGAGAGAGAGAGAGAGAGAGAGAGAGAGAAAGAAAGAAAGAGAGAGAGAGAGAGAAAGAGAGAAAGGGAGAGAGACATAGAAGCATGGAAAAGACTTTCAAATCTCAAAGGGAAGGTGGGGGTGTATAGTAAGAGATCAACAAAAGAACTTGTATGTATATTTGCATAACTCATGAACATAGACATAGACAATAGCAGTGATCACCAACTGGTAGTCCCTGAGGTCTGAAAAGTTGGCAACACCTGAACAATAGGGTCATAAAGGCCTGGGGTGAGGGATAAGTGGGAGGAAAAAAGGGGATATATGTAATATTTTCAACAGTAAAGATTAAATAATATATCTCTGCCCAGCTGGTGTTGCTCAGTGGGTGATCATCAACCTATGAACCAGGAGGTCATGATTCAATTTCTGGTCAGGGCACATGCCTGGTTAGTGGGCTTGATCCTGGGAGAATGGGGGAGGTGCAGGAGGCAGCAGGTGATTATTGATTCTCTCTCATCATTGATGTTTCTCTCTCCTTCTACCTTCCTCTCTAAAATCAATAAAAAAAAATTTAAAAATTTAAAAAATTCTCTGATTTAGTTAACTAGTCCTTTAAATTCTACAATTATTTATTTAAAAGAAAATGGAAGCTACATACCATAAGTATACAATTAAATAAAAAAAATTAAAATCCCTCTTTCTAATCCCTAAACCACCCCAGCTGATACCACTATTAAAATTCTCTTATGGGAAACCAAGATAGTGGCATAGGTAAACACTTAAACTGCTGCCTCGCACAACAATTTCAAAATTACAACTAAAAGACAAAATGGACATCATCCAGAACCACAGGAAGGCTGGCTGAGTGGACATTCTATAACTAGAAGGAAAGAGAAAAGCATACTGAGACTCAAAAGAGCTGCAGGAGGCAGAGGTACTGAGAAACGCGGTGTGGAGAGGACTGGCAACTGAGTGCACAGTTGGCTTTCTCAATTGGGAGACAAAAGCTGAACTCCGATTCTGGGTGAGACTCTGGGAACCCAGACTTATACAGGGTGAAATTGGACTGTCAAGAAAGAGAAAAACACACTGAGACTCAGAGGAACTGTGGATGGCAGAGGTACTGAGGAGCGTGCACTGACAGGGCAGGTAACTGACTACACGGCTGGTTTTCTCAAGTTTGAGGGAGACAAAAGCTCCCGATCTCTCTGAACTCCAATTCAGGGCAAGACTCTGGGGACCCAGACTCATTTGGGGAGAAACTGGACTGTCTGGAAGTGAGTGGAATTTGAGGGTGGCTTTCTCTTAGAGGTGCTTGCCGCGATTACCACGGGACACTGAGACAAAGGGGCCTATTAGGGAAAGGCTGATGAGAAACCAAAGCTGTCTGCTCCGCCCCATCTAAGCAGAGAACAACCAGCACAGATGTTCTCCCATCATGCACAGCTGATCATCACAGCCAATTGGCCTGGAGATCAATTCCTCCCAGTGATAAAAACAATCAAGGCTTAATTAAAACAAGAGTGAGCACACAGCCTACAAAGGAGTGCAGATAACTGGGGAGGCTGAGCCACAGGGGCCTTATAGAACACCTAGCACACAAAGCCACTCTATCAATTCAGGGAAGCAGCAAAAATACAAAATCAAAGAAACAGATTACAAATGAAAGAAATGGAGGAAAGCATCGGCTGGATATAGAGTTCAAAATCACGGTTATAAGTTTTTTCAAGAATTTTCTAGAAAAGACCGATAAATTTAGTGAGACCCTCAAGAATATGAAAAAAGAACAACTAGAAATTAAGCATACATGATTGAAATAAAAAAATATTATACAGAGATCCAACAGCAGAGTAGAAGAACACAAGAATAAAGTCAAAGATTTGAAATACAAAGAAGCAAAAAACACTCAACTGGAAAAGCAAAAAGCAAAAAGAATCCAGCCGAAACCGGTTTGGTTCAGTGGATAGAGCGATGGCCTGCAGACTAAAAGGTCGCAGGTTTGATTCCAGTCAAGGGCATGTAGCTTAGTTGCAGGCACATCCCTGGTAGGGGATGTGCAGAAGGCAGCTAATCGATGTTTCTCTCTGATCGATGTTTCTAACTCTCTATCCCTCTCTCTTCTTCTCTGTAAAAAAATCAATAAAATATATTTTAAAAAATAAATAAAGAAAGAAAGAAAAAAGAATCCAAAAATATGAAGATAGTGTGTAAGGAGCCTCTGGGACAACTTCAAGTGTACCAACATCAGAATTATGGTGGTGCCAGAAGAGAGAAAGCAAGATACTGAAAAGCTATTTTAAAAACTGACAGAAAATTTCCCCTACCAGGTGAAAGAAATAGACTTATAAGTCTAGGAAACGCACAGAACTCCAAACAAAAGGAATCAAAGAGGACCACACTTAGACACATCATAATTAAAATGCCAAGAGCAAAAGAAAAAGACAGAATATTAAAAGCATCAAGAGAGCCGAAACCGGTTTGGCTCAGTGGTAGAGCATTGGTCTGCGGACTGAAAGGTCCCAGGGTCGATTCCGGTCAAGGGCATGTACATTGGTTGTGGGCACATCCCTGGTGGGGGGTGTGCAAGAGGCAGCTGGTCGATGTTTCTCTCTCATCGACGTTTCTAGCTCTCTATCTTTCTCTCCTCCTCTCTGTAAAAAATCAATAAAATATATTTTAAAAAAAAATAAATAAAAGCAGCAAGAGAAAAACAGTTAGTTACCTATAAGGTGGCACCATATGACTGTCAGCAAGTTTTTCAACAGAAACTATGCAGGCCAGACAGGAGTTGCAAGAAATATTCAAAGTGATGAATAGCAAGGACCTACAACCAACATTACTCTACCCAGCAAAGCTATCATTCAGAATTGAAGGTCAGATAAAGAGCTTCATAGATAAGAAAAAGCTAAAGGAGTTCATCACCACCAAACCAGTATTATTTGAAGGTATTCTTTAAGAAGAGGAAGAAGAAGGAGAAAAAGGTAAAGATAAAAATTATGAACAACAAATACATATCTATCAACAAGTGAATCTAAAAATCAAATGAATAAAAAATCTGAGGAAAAGAATATAATAGAATCAGGGGCATAGAAAGGGAGTGGATGAGGGTATGGGAAGAGACTGGACAAAAACGGTACATCTATGGATGAGGACAGTGGTGGGAGTGGGGGGTAAGGGCAGAGGGTGTGGTGGGAATCAGGTGGAGGGGAGATATGGGGGGGGGGGGGAGAGGAACAATTGTAATAATCTGAACAACAAAGATTTATTAAATTAAAAAAAAAATTCTCTTATATGAGCCTAACCAGTGGTTGAGGACAATAGGAGGGTGGGGGATTGGAATGAGGGGTTGAAGATAAATATGTTGATATCTTAATCAATAAAGAAATTAAAAGAAGAAAAAAAAAGAAAAAGAAACAGAAGAAAAAAAAATTCTCTTATAAATATTCTCAAAGTTTACTATGCATTTACCATGCTGCACATTCAAAGAGCTCAAGAAATCCCAAAGAAGATTAATACAAAGAGAACCATATCCAGGTATATCACAGCCAACTGCTTTAAGCCCAAGACACAACAATTCTTGAAAGCAGCAAATAGAGGATAACAATATAATTAACTAGAGGCTTGGTGCATGACATTCGTGTGTGTGTGTGCGTGCGCGCGTGTGTGGGAGCAGGGGGGGGCGGAGGGAGGAGGAGAGGGGGGAGTAATGGGGTAAAGAGCCAGACCTGTGCCCTTCAGCAGTCTGGAAGCCCTCAAGGTATGTCCGACTGACAGCTGCAGGGCCTAAACTGCAGTCAGACATCCTTAGCATTGCTGCGGAGGTGGGAGAGGCTCCCACCATTGTCGCTTGTGCTTGCCAGCTGTCTACCTAGCTTGTGGCTGAGCGGCGCTCCTCCTGTGGGAGCACAGTGACCACCAAGGAGCAAATCCTGCGTTGAGGGTCTGCCCGATGGTGGTCAGTGTGCATCATAGTAACTAGTCATTCTGCCATTCGGTCAATTTGCATATTACCCTTTTATTATATAGAACTGCTGCCTTCAAACTTCCATTTTTGTCCTTTTAAAATTTTATTTCAGAGAGGAAGAAATCTATATTTCTACACATATACATCTGTAGAAATTGCCAAACTGCACTGAAGTGTTTGCAAGAGTTTATACTATTGTACTATATTCTCACTCAATTACCAAATCTTTACTTCTTACCAAAATGAAATGTAAAAAGGACTTCAAAAAAATTATTTTGCCCTAGCCAGTTTGGCTCAGTGGGCAAACCAAAGGGGTGCAAGTTGGATTACAGTCAAGGGCATGTATGTTAACTGCAGGCTCCTCCAACTGCCAGGGACTTGGGTGGGGCAGGTGCAGGAGGCAACCAATTGATGTGTTTCTCTCACATGTTTCTCTCTGTCTTTCCCTCTCTCCAACAGATCAATGAGGAAATAGCCTCGGGTGAGGATTATCAACAACAAAAAAGTTATTTTATCTGCCCTGGCTGGTATCCTCAGTAGTTAGAGCATTAGTGTGCACACTGAAGTGTCATGGGTTCGAGCCGCACCTCCAGTCAGGCAACATGAAGGAGTTAATGTGTCTCTCTCACACTGATGTTTCTTCTATCTCTTCTTGCCCCCCTTTTCCTCCCTGCCTCCACTCTCTAAAAATGAATGGAAAAAAAACTCACAGGTAAGGATTAAAAAAAAAAAAAAAAAGTTTACTCTAATTTTGATTTACATTTACGTGAGTATGTTAGCTATTGTTTATAACCATTTCCATTTCTTTCACTATGCAATCATTTAAATTTCTTTCATTGTGAACTGCTTTTTCATGCTCTCTCCATAGAATTATCTTACTGATTTGTAAAAGCTCTTATGATACTAGCCATATTTGTTTTAGTTGTTGGAAATATATTTTCTCCATTTCCCATCTAGGCCCCCTCCCAAATGAAATTATATAAAACAATAACCTTCTTAACCACATCTCACAGCCCAAATAGTACTGACTCAAGAATTAACCAACTTGGTTGGGACTTTACCCCAGGGTAAGGAACTATTGAAGTTTCTTTCTCCCTTTCACAAGGAGAATAATTATCCAATAGCCTCCAGTGCTATTGGGGTCTGTAGCAAAATTTCCAGCAATGACTGAACATAGTAATGGTATCAGAGCCTGACTGTTTCTGCTTATTGAGGCATCACTCTGTGTTGGATCTGTGTTTGAAATGACGCTCCTCATGGGACTTCAGAAGACTCACAGCTGCATCATAATCTGAATTTTTTCCTACTGAATATCCCCTTTCTTCTTTTACTCTCTTAATAGGTATTAGACCAGCATAAAGGTGTGTCTATTCCTATTTTTTCTCCCCTTTATCCTGCACAAATGCTATCCCACAGTAAATATCTTTCTCTTTTAACTCTTATCTTGGCATCTGCTTTCCAAAGGAACTCACTCAAGTGAAACAATGACATTTCAAATTCCAAGGTTTACTGACTATCATGCATTACCAAGTTTACCAGAATAGTGACTGGGCATCAAACTAAGTTTAAAATGGGCCCGTGTACTACTACAAAGGAATGTAAATTTGAAAATCTCTTCAGAATATAAAAATTCAACCTTCTTTACATTTACCTAAGTAAGCATGTTAGCTATTAACTTGGTTGAATCAACTAGTCAATATTTAACATGCAGAATCTACCAAAAATACTTACATAACTGTGTTGTCATCCACTAATATATCACAACCGTGAGCAGGACACGAAATAGTCTGAAAAAGGTTGAAATTTAAACTGTTTTCATTCAACAACTATTTATTGAATGCTTATCATCGTAAGGCACTTGGCTAGGTCATAAGGATACTGGATACCTCAACATTTATAGGATCTTAATCATTCCCTTTCTATTAAAGGAAGTCTATATATATGATTGTGTTTATCAATATAAGGCAAGCATGTCAAACTCACGGTCCATATGGTCCACAATGAATATTTTTGCGGCCAAGCCAATGTAAGCAATGTTTTAATAAAAATTTGTAACTTAATTTTTACAGTAATTATTAATAATGAACTACAACGTTCGCTAATGATTGATTACTATAATTGTGTTGCATCCATTTCCCTTACATGCAGGTGCACCATTTCTCTCTACTAATATAAGCAGGCAATATTTTAGCAGCCGAATGCCATGTCATTAGTCTTGTACTGACTTGTTTGGTGTGCACAACAGGAAATATTCCATTTTCGGAGAATAAGAAAAATAGGCTTATTTGCATTACGCTTATTAATTTGTACAGTTATTCAGTGTCTGGTAAGTTAATGTTCAAGAAAAAATATTTTTATTAAAATGTTCTATTATTTTAACGATTACTCATTTATTTCAGCCCTTTGTATTCAGCATGTTTGTATCGAAATAAACCTATGTTTCTATGAAAATTGAAGTGTTTGTTATTTTGTAGCCCACATAAACTTAAACCTTGTTTATTTGGCCTGTGTTAGCCTTTGAGTTTGACGTGCATGCTAAAAGGGAACTAAAATTACTGACCTGAATTGGTTTTTCAATATAAAACTTGAAAAGCAAAAGCAAGAGGTCTTGACAAAATTGTTCAACAAATTTAGCTTGATATACATAAATGTTAATGCCCACTAAGAAAACATTACTGAATTGGATCTTTAACTGGAATGTCACATTGTAAACAGAACAAAACTTCAATTATCTTTTTTGTTGTTTTAACCTAGAAAAAAGTTGTCATACAATTCTTAATGGAGAATGCTTCACCTGTTTATATTTGTACAAGAGTTTAAACCTGTAGGAAATTCAACAAAAATTAAAATTTAAAAAAAAATGGCATCTTTACCTGTCCCATGCCTTCTTCCATTATCTTAGTGGTTAAATATTCACTCCAGCACTGCATACAAAACTTATGTCCACATTCAAGGCCAGTAAAATACTGCAACAAAATTAATACAGGGACTTTTAAAAGAGATTATCAGAATAACATTATATTGTGACATTTGTCATAGTGGCTAAAATGTCCAATTTGACAAGGCTCCTCAAATTAGTATCTGGGTGGTAAATCTAGACATGAAAACACACTGAACAAAAACAAATGAGAAATGCATCCATAGTACATATTTATAATTTTTAGGCAAGATAAATAGGTTGTATTAAATTTAAGAATATGTCATGTACCAATAAGCATATGAAAAGATGTTCAAATATCCTTAGCCACCGGGGAAATGTAAATCAAAACTACAATGAGACACCACTTCTGCCAGAAACTAATCAGTTTCACTAAAAGAGAGATGTTGACAGGAAGCCAGGAAAGCTGGTCAACAACCTTAATTGCTCTAACCACTCACCCTTTACTTGAGACATTGTTAGCTGAAGCAGCCTCCACCTTGTCTGTCCCAAGTAAGTTTCTGTTATTTCCTGCCTTAGGGATACATGTAAATTTTTGTTTATCTTGCCTAAGATGTTTTCCCCAAAGCCTCAATAAAAGGGATGGCAGGGCCAGAGCAGTGAGTATTTTTCCCACTAGAGTTGAACTACCACCTGGCCCCCCATACTGCCAAATTGAATTTCTTCAAGTCTCTTTTCATTTGTGTGCGCCCTTCTCCAGAACCCGAACCTTGAATTGGAACCTTTTCCATAAGGGACGTGAAAGAGATTCCTACACACTTCATACCTACTAGGTCAGCCATAAAAAAAAAAAGAAAAAAGAAAAAAAAGATAGATAACAAGATTAACAGGCGTATATAGAAATTAGAACCTAAATACTGACATAGGAACGTAAAATGGTGGAGGAACTTTGGAAAACATTCGGGCAGTTTCTCAAATTGAACATAGAGTTACCATATGATTCAGCAATTCCACTCCTAGGAATATACTCAAAAGAAATGAAAATATGTTCACACCAAAACCTGTACACAAAATGTTCATAGTAGCATTATCCATAACAGCTCCAAAGTGGAAAGAATCCAAATGTCCATCAACTGACAAAATGTGAAATATATCTATATAAGGGAATATCACTGAGCCATAAAAAAGGAATAAAGTATTGATGCATAATTTATACTAGTAAAAGGGAAATAATATGCTAATTAGACTGAGTCAACCAGCCATCTTCCAGATGTCCGACTTCCTTCCAGACAAAGCCACAGTGGTGGGGGCACAGGCAGTTAGGGGTGATCAGGCTATAAAGGGAGGGTAGCTGGGTGCAAGATCAAGCTGGCAGGAGAGAGCAGTTGGGGGTGAGATCATACCTGCAAGGTAGAGACAGTTAAGGGGTGATCAGGCTGGCAGGGGTGTTGGAAGCCACCCATTGCCTTCACTAGCAGAGAGGTATGGACAAGGAACCCAGAAGGCTGGTCAACCTCGAAGCTCTAAAAGGTCAGAGCCAACCACCCACCTTTTAGTTGAGACAATGGTAGCTAAAGCAACTTCCACCTTTTAGTTTTATGTAAATTCTTGCTGATTGACTATTATTGGAATTGCCTGCCTAAAAGCTTTGGGTGTATCCCATAGTCTTAATAAAAGGGATAGCAAGGCCAGAGCGGGGTGGAGTTCTTCCTCTTGAGTTGGGCTACTGGCCCCCAATATTTCCAAATTAATATTTTCTAGTCTCTCTCATTTGTGGGCAGCCTCCTCCAGAGCCTGAACCCTGAACCACGTGGGACCTTGGGGGGAGGGAGGGAACACGACAATGACGACACACTGGCAAGTGGTGCCCAACCTGGGGCACTTGCACAGGGGAGAGCAGTCAGGGGTGAGATCAGGCTGGCAGGGGAGGGCAGTTAGGGGTGATCAGGCAGGAAGGTGAGTGGTTAGGAGCCAGCAGCCCAAGACTGTGAGACAAATATTCAACTGGAGAGGGTGCAGGTTGGGCTGAGGTAACCTCCCCACCCCCATGCACAAATTTCATGTACTGGGCAACTAGTATATAACATAAACTTTGAAAGCATTATGGTAAGTAAAAGAAGCCAGTCATAAAATACCACATATTGTTTGATTCCATTTATATGAAAAGTTCAGAATGGGCAATTTCATAGAAAAAAAAACCCAAAAGGTTAGTGATTGCCTAGTGCTGGAGAGTTGGGGGAAAATAAGACATGACTAAAAAAGGGTATAGGGTTTCTTTCTTGGGGTTATAAAAATATTCTAAAATTAACTCTGGCAATGGTTGCACAACTATGACTACACTTTTAATAGTGAACTGTATGATATGTGAATTATCTCTATAAAGCTATTATAAAAAATAAGTAGGCCAGCTGGCATGGCTCAGTGATTGTCAACCTATGGACCGGGAGGTCACAGTTTGATTGCCAGGCAGGCCATATGCCAGGATTGTGGGCTTGATCCCCAGGGTAGGGAGTGAAGAAGGCAGTCAATTGATGGTTCTCTTTCATCATAGATGTTTATATCTCTCTATCCCTCTCTGAAATCAATAAAAATATTAAAAAAAAAACAAACATGTCACACAAATATAGAACTTAATGGAGCTGTGCAGACTGTAGCAAACCTAGAAAATAAATATTATGGAAACCAAAGGATCTATTCAGAGAGCTAAGAAAATAGCAATATTTTGGTCTAATCATATTTGATTTGAAATATTAATTTGAAGGTTGGCTAAATGAAGTATACTATATTCTATGATGAGATATGAATCAAGTACTTTAACATTAGAGAGTCTAGAGCAGTATATTTTTTAAAAGACAAAACTAGAGGTTACATTATTTTTTTTATTTTAATATTTTTTTATTGAATTATTATCTGTGTACATATTTTAACTCCCCCCCTCCCATACATACCCTCCCTCCCCAGAGTTTTGTGTCCATTGGTTGTACTTACATGCATGTATACAAGTCCTTCGGTTGATCTCTTATCTCCCCCAGATCTCCCTACTGTCCCTGCTGTAATTTTACAGTCTGCTTGTTGCTTTACTGTCTTTATATCTGACTTTTGGTTTGTCAGTTTATGATGTTCTTTAATACCCATAAATGAGTGAGGCCATGTGGTATTTCTCTTTCATTAACTGGCTTATTTCACTCAGCATGATGTTCTCTAGTTCTATCCAGGTTGCTGCAAATGATGAGCATTCCTTTTTTTTATGGCAGCAAAGTATTCCATTGTGTAGATGTACCATAGTTTTTTTTATCCAATCATCTGCTGACCAGCACCTGGGCTGTTTCCAGATTCTAGCTATTGTAGATTGTGCTGCTATGAACATAGGGGTGCATATATCCTTTCTGATTGGTGTTTTTAGCTTCTTGGGATATATTCCTAGGAGTGGGATTGCTGGGTCAAATGGGAGTTCCATTTTCAGTTTTTTGAGGAAACTCCACATTGTTCTCCACAGTGGTTGCAGCAGTCTGCATTCCCACCAGCAATGCACGAGTGTTCCTTTTTCTCCACAAGTGGTTACATTATTTTAAGAATATTTTATAATAGTCCTGGCTGGTGTGGCTCAGTTGGTTGGGTGTCATTCCATACACTGGTTCAATTCCCTGTTAGGGCACATGCCTGTGTTGTGTTCTTCATCCAAGTTAGGTGCATGCAGGAAGCAGAACAATCTTTTGTCTCACACGGTTACGAAAAGATAATATTTATATTTGCCACTAAATTATTTTTGAATGAGTAAGTAATATAGGCTCATGGTTAAAAACAATTATTTAAGAGTATGAGTTTATGTAGGAAAATAAGTCTCCTTCATCTTCATCCTTGGTCCTCTTCTTCCCTACCCAAAAGTAATAGCTATTTCTAAGATCTTAAATATTTTTCCAGAAATGTTCTAATGTACATAGGTATATACAGTATGAATACAACATGCTATTCTCAGTTTTAAAACATTTAAAAAATATACATTTTATTGATTTTTTTTAAACAGAGAGGAAGAGAGAGGGATAGAGTTAGAAACATCAATGAGAGAGAATCATTGATCAGCTGCCTCTTGCACATCCCCTACTGGGGATATGCCCACAACCAAAGTACATGCCCTTGACCGGAATCAAACCTGGGACCTTACAGTCCACAGGCAATGCTCTACCCACTGAGCCAAACCAGTTTTGGCAGTTTTAAAACACTTTTAACTAGAGGCCTGGTGCATGAAATTTGTGCAGAGGGGGTGGGGGAGTGGAAGTGTCCCTCAGCCCAGTTTGCACCCTCTACAACCTGGGAATCTTTAAGGGATGTTGGACATCACTCTCACAATCCAGGACTGCTGGCTCCAAACCACTCACATGCCTGCCTGCCTGCCTGATTGCCCCTAACTGCTACTGCCTGCCAGCCAGATCACCACTAACCACTCCTCTGTCTGACTGATCGACACCTAACTGCTTCCCTGCCAGCCCAATTGTCCTAACTGACTTCCCCTGCTGCCCTGGTCGCCCCCAACTGCCCTCCCTTGAAGGGTTCCTCGCCTCCAAGTGCCCTCCCCTATAGTCTGGTTGCCCACAAATGCCCTCACCTGCTGGCCATCTTGTGTCCACACAGGGGCAGCCATCTTTGACCCAATGGGGCAGCCATATTTGCATTGGCGTGACAGTCAATTTGCATATTACTTTTTAAAATTAAATATATATTTATTAATTTCAGAGAGAAATGGAGAGGGAGAGATGGAAACATCAATGATGAAAGAGAATCATTGATCAGTTGCCTCCTGCACACCCCCATTGGGAATCAAGCCCACAACCCGAGCATGTGCCCGACCAGAATGCAACACAGGACCCTTCAATCCACAGGCTAATGCCCTATTCACTGAGCAAAACCAGCCAGGGCACATATTACTCTTTTATTAGATAAGATAAATTTATTGATTTGCCTACTATGCTACTGCGCTGACTGTATGTACATCTTTGTGATATAATTGTATCTTAGAACAAGTTTGTATCTTAGGACAAATTTGTACAAATAAAATAGCAGGTATACAATTTCATAGATTATTATCAAACTTCAGCAATTGATAATGTTCAAGACAACTCATTTTCTCATACCCATGTCAACATTATATATTATTTAATTCCTTTTTTATTTTATTTTTTTAATATATATATTTTATTGATTTTGTACAGAGAGGAAGGGAGAGAGATGGAGAGTTAGAAACGTCGATGAGAGAGTCATTGATCAGCTGCCTCTTGCACACCCCCTACTGGGGATATGCCCGCAACCAGGGTACATGCCCTTGACCGGAATCGAACCCAGGTCCCTTCAGTCCCCAGGCCGACGCTCTATCCATTGAGCCAAACCGGTCTTGGCTTATTTAATTCCTTAATCTCTGCCACTGGAACAGGTGAAAATGAACCAACTTCATTAGTTTTGATTTTAATTTATTTAATTATAAGTGAAGTTTAAACATGTGAAGAGAGATTTAAAGCTTTTTTTCTGTGCATCCTCTTTACCTATTTTGCCCATTTTTTCTATCTTTCTCCCTCTCCCATTATTCTTAATGATATAGTGGGGATTTTAACTTATTTAGAAAATAAATATTTTCCTCCAGCTCACATTTTGTTGCCATGCAGAAGATCTTTATTTTTGCTTTGAAGCAAAATGTACTTTAAAAATTTATGGCTTCTATATTAATTAACTTTGATATAAGGAGTTAGGTAGAAATCTAAGTTTCTACCTCAGGTGGCTACTAAATTATTTCAAAACCATTTACTGGATAATCCCACCTGATCCTCTACTAGTATAATACGATAAATTATCTTTTCCCCATCCCCATCAATCTGTTCTTCTTTTCCAATATTTCACCTTTCAAAATACTCAAGTAGTTCTTATATTTCCCTTAGAATTTCAAGTTTTCTTCATACAGATCTTTCATATTTCTTACCAAGTTTATTCCTAGCTCTTATATTCTTTTGGTGGCTCTTATAAGTGGTATATGTTATTCCATTACATTTTCTAATTAGTTATTTGAAATATGCCTATGAAATTTCTTATGTTACTTATATTAGATGCAAGTTATCAGAATACAAAATTATGTATTATAGCACATCACAACAATAAAAAAATACCTAGAAGCAACAATGGAAGAAAATGTTCCAGAGTCCTGGGACTGGTTTTACATATCAAATGAAATGAAAAGTATTTATCAAGTTTAAAATACGCTGGTATTCCGATTGATGATGATTCTGCCATTCACAAATCAAATGAAAGTAGTTTTTTCTGCCATTTTTTTTTGTGTCACTATAGTGGTGCACATGAATGTACTGGCTGGTATAACTCAAAGATCTAGAAAAATAAAACAAACTGCTCCCCATCTAAGTTTGGTTTCATTGTACTGAGAACCTCAGCAGACATCATGGACCATGAAGAAGCAAGAGGAAAACACATAGGAGATAAAATTCTGGGATTTTTTCATACATGCAACTAAAACATACATGTAAATAAAGTGCCTCTATGGAAAAAAACAAAAAACAAGTTAAGGTAAATATTTCGTAAATAAATATTTTCATTCATAAAAAAAATATCTGGGAAAAAGAATCTATTCTCATTACTCCCCACCAGTGAAGGAGATCTGGCATTAACTTGTTGCCAGACCACTAATGAAGAGTATTTAATTTTCAAGGTTGTAATGAGAAGGAGAATTCTGTAAAGGACAAAATATAGTATAGTAACACATCAATGGTTCTAAAATGTTTTATTCATAATTTAAAAGCATACAAATTCTAATGTGCTTTATTATTTTTTTTTTCAAATAAGAATCCTTAAGACAGAGAGATTAAAAGTCATAATGTTTACAAAGTAATAACTAAAAGTAACATCTCTACATTTGGGACTTCACATCATGGCCCATATAAGATCAAAAGATAAAAAGGAAGCTTTTTATTATTTCAATAATTCTTTTAAATATTTTTTTATTAAAAAGATAACACTAAATAAGAGAAACCAGAAAAATAAACCACACATGCATATCTAAAGATAAAGCAAAAATTAATCTGTGGTGTACAGACTTACTCATTATGCTTAAGAACTGGGTATCTACCTGTCTGTCTCATTTTCCTGCCCCCCCCCCCAGCCCCCCCACTCCATGAATGTACTTACTTATACTTATCTACTTGGTTCTCTGGGCCTTCCCCTGACTCAGGGGATCAGACTTCCTACTCATCAAACTTATCCGTTTATAGCATAAATAAATATGACCAAGAATACACTAAAATATATATGAAATACTGCCTACAACAACAATTAATGATCCTAGAAAGATCCTGGCTAGGTAGCTCAGATGGTTAGAGTATCATCTTGATATGCCAAGGTTGTGGGCTCGATCGTAATCAGGGAACATATAAGAATAAACAAAAAATTGCATAAATAAATGGAATCAATGTTTCTATAAAATATGGTCCTGAATAATAAGAACTGAAGGAACAATACATACTCTTTAAAGGTTGCATTTATCTTCATCATTTTACATACACAGCAACTAAATGTCAAACAGTACTAAGAACATTAAGAATTATCTTTCCTCCATCAGAAGTTGCCCATATAATCTCCAAAACTGAAACCATTTTGTTTATAAAGTCTGAGCAAATAATCAGAATATCAGTTCTTCATCTGTAAAATAGAATTCATTAAAAGGATAGAGTTGGACATAGATCACATTTTCAGTATACTCAGGTCTAAAAAAATTCAGAGGTTCAGAGGTGCTTGAGTGTAGTATGAAAGGTAAATTACCCCTCATAGTCTTCAACTTTGTCTTTATCTGTTTAACAAATATTATTCTTAGGAAATACAAGTTCTTTACTTCATAAAAATGAGATATTGATTGGCTTTCTCCTGCACCCGCCCTACTGGGGATCAAGCTCACAACCTAGGCATGTGCCCTGACTAGGGAATTGAACCATGACCTCCTAGTTCATAGGTCAAAGCTCAACCACTGACCCATGAGAGCTAGGCTCAATTAACTTTCTTTTAAAAACTTTTTTCTAAGTACCTGTACATGCGAACACATCTTTCCCCTTTCAATAGAATTCTTTAAAGATATACATATAAAACTCTATAGTAATTATTAGAAAAAGCTGTTTAAAATAAAGCAGCTTTATAAAATAAGATAGCTTTAATTATTGTATAATTAAATTATTTCTCAGTTATCTTCATTTTTTGTTGTTATCAATGCTTTACTGTTAAAAACAAACTTGAAAATCTCTGGTACATAAAACAATTATTTCTACAAAAGGAAAGACTACAAATCTCGATCATTTATATAACAGCTTCTCAGATATCCTCGAACATCTTAAAAGGTAAATTCCAAGTCACTGAATACATCTATGCCACAAATATAGTTTTCCTATGGTTATTAATAAAGTAAGGCTTCATAGAAAGATAATGTTTATTTAAGCCTAAAACTTCTTTACTAGACACACTAATCATCTAAATTCAACAGATTTTAAGATGAGTATTTTTAGTTAAGAGGAACATCAACTAATTAGTACTATTATTTGCTTCCACTGACACCACTTGATGTTTTTAAGAAACTCCATTAGAATGGATCTATACAAGGGAAAATCTTTGTTTTTTAATCCTTGTCTGAGGAGGTTGTTTTTTTTAAAATATATTTTATTGATTTTTTTTTTTTTTTTTTTTTACAGAGAGGAAGGGAGAGGCATAGAGAGCTAGAAACATCGATGAGAGAGAAACATCAATCAGCTGCCTCCTGCTCACCTCCCACTGGGGTATGCTCGCAACCAATGCACATGCCCTTGACCGGAATTGAACCTGGACTCTTCAGTCCTTAGGCTGACACTATATCCACTGAGCCAAACTGATCTCAACTGAGGAGGTTTTTCCATTGATTTTTTAGAAAAGAGTAGAAGGAAGGGAGAGACACACAGAGAGAAACATTGATGTGAGAAGCACACATTAATTGGTTGTCTCTCAAATGGGACCTGACCAGGGTCAGGATCAAACCTGCAACCTAGGCACCAGCAACAATACATGACCTTCACCGGAATCGAACCTGGGACCCTTCAGGTGACAGGTCCACACTGAGCCAAATCGACTAGGGCAGTGGTCGGCAAACTCATTAGTCAACA
This sequence comes from Nyctalus aviator, assembly GCA_036971965.1. Lineage (NCBI taxonomy): Eukaryota > Metazoa > Chordata > Mammalia > Chiroptera > Vespertilionidae > Nyctalus > Nyctalus aviator. The sequence continues at coordinate 101,033,060 of CM072922.1, forward strand.
GAGCCAAATATCAACAGTACAACGGTTGAAATTTCTTTTGAGAGCCAAATTTTTTAAACTTAAACTTATTCTAACTCCACTTCTTCAAAATAGACTTGCCCAGGCCATGGTATTTTGTGGAAGAGCCACAATCAAGGGGCCAAAGAGTCTTATGTGGCTTGTGAGCCGCAGTTTGCCGATCATGGGACTAGGGCACGAAAATCTTTTTTATGAAGAATCCTGAAAGCTCCCTAGTGAAACAGTATTAGAAACATTTTATAAGTTTTTTATATATAGTTTTAAAATTAAAATTTTAAATCTTTCTAATTTGCATGAAAAATAATTCTACTCTCTGCCTACCTATTACACAATTCTCCCGTGGTAGTAAAATAAGCTCAGAAAAGATTTAGATATACAATGAAAATTTGGATAAATTGCTGCTTAAAAAAACAAATAGGGAAGAAGGGGGCTATATAATAGGGTCTTCTTCTTTCTCTTCTTTTCTCTATCCTTTATATCTTTACTAGAGATCCAGTGCATGAAATTCGTGCATGGGTATGGGGGGTGTTAGTTGCCTCAGCCCAGCCTGCACCCTCTCCAATCTGGGACCCCTCAGTGGATGTCTGCCAGTTTAGGCCCAATCCTAAACTGGTAGTCGGACATCCTCTCACAATCCAGGACCACTGGCTCCTAATTGAACACCTGCCTGCCTGCCTGATTGCACCTAACTGCCCCTTCTCCCCCATCAGCACCTCCAACTGTCCCCCTCGCTGGCCTGGTCACTCCTTACTGTCTCCCCTCCCCCGCCAGCCTGACCACCCCTGCCTCAGCCTGCCGGCCTGATTGCCCCTAATTGGCCCCCCTGCCAGCCTGATCACCCCCTAACCACCTTTGCCTGCCTGCCTGCTCACCCTTAACTGCTCCCCCCACCCCTGCCAGCCTGATCATCTCTAACAGCCTCTGATTGCAGGACTGATAGCCCCTAACTGCTCCCCCTACTGGTCTGGTCACCCCCAGCTTCCCCTCCTGTCAGCCTGGTTGCCCCACACAGCCAGCTGTTTAATCATTTGGTCATCCCTCACTAACACCTCCCCTCTTCCAGCCTTGTTGCCTCACACAACCTATGTCCGGTTGTTTTGGTCGTGACAGCCCCTGGCTTTTTATATAATTATGATAGGTTATTGCTTTATATAATCTCAGATTCTGAGATCTTCCTCCTTTTTTAAGTAATGAAAGATTATTTACCCTCTAAAATTGAGTCAGTGCTAGCCTTAAACTACCAGATACTCACCGAGTTAGGGTAGTTCAAGTAGCAGATCTGACAAGGCATATCCTGTGCTGATGACCTTGTATTCATCTGGCGTGTTCGAGACTTTTTACTTGGATTAATTACATGACACTCAGCAAAGAGCTTCTCCAGGTTTCCATCAAAGTACCTGCATTATTTAAACAGAAAGGATGAGAGCCCAGCAATAGCACACTGTTAGAGCTCTCCAAAAACCTGATTTTCTATAGGGATAAGCAATGAACTGAATTAAAATAAACCAAGATTATAACCTTTTTTGTTCATAGGAGTTGTGTAGCTCAAATTGTAGCAAATGGAGATATAAAAGTATGAAAGCAGGCTAAGTTTTTGTTGCTATTTTGGATGTTTTATTCTGCTTTTATCCTGAGAAGTTAAACTATTAGTATTTTAATAGTACTATAATTAAAACTTAAGGATGACAGTTGTACTATCTCTAGTGATACCTTATGCATAATAAATGCTATTTTAAAAGGGTAGGCCATATTATTTACAAATAAATTCATTTTATTAATAATTTTAGCCATACCAGCTTAAATATATTAGTAAGTAAGCCTACAAGTGCACCTCCACCTCAAAGTCATTTAAAAAATGTAATTACATGACTCTCATTTACAAAACAAACTTGCTTTCTGAATATTGCTTGAAATACTTTTAATTTACTATGAAAGGGGGAGGGAAAAAAAAACCCACAAAAAGTGATACCTTAAGATATTTCTATATCAAGTAATCGATATATTAGCTTTTCATAAAACATGTATGTACATAAAACATATATGTACTTCGCTAAAATGTCAAGAAGCATGCTCCAGAGTTTCAACTAAACTAACTACAAATGGCTTGACAAAAGATAGTGGCAAATACATAGCATAATATTCCCCATTAATATCCAGCTGAGACATGGTCCCTGTTCTCCTTAAATATCTTATTCTAAAGGGAAAGCAATAGGTAAAACACAACCTTTCAATCTGTGAATCAATATAACCAACAAAAATATTAATACAGAATGTGGTTAATTTGTTTTTAACTTATAAAGACTACTCTGTTTCCCCGAAAATAAGACAGTGTCTTATATTAATTTTTGCTCCCAAAGATAGGCTAGGTCTTATTTTCAGGGGATGTCTTATTTTTCCATGAAGAAGAATATGGTACACATTTATTGTTAAATGAAAATAAAGGAAATTTATTACCTGTATACGGTAGTTGTCAACACAAACCAGACAAACTGTGAGTCCTACAGTATCAAGAATTTAATCATTTATTCATTGACAATCATGTCATCATCTTCTGGAACATCATCATAACAATCCAATTCCTGAATTTCCTGGTGAATTTCTTGTGACTCCATTTCTTTCAGAATCAGTGGACCAAATCTCTCATGTTTAGCAATAGCACTGTCTTTAAATGAGTATTTCTTGTCAAGGTAGCCTGCTCGTAGTGCATTTGCAATGCAACTGTCAGTGATTTTCTCCCATGAATTCTTCACCCAAGTCACAACTTCTTGCAGTTTAGGTTTCACAAAGTTTCCACGCTGATTTCTCTCCATTCTATTTTCAACGTAGTCATTAATTTCCATGCACAAATTGTTTTTGAATGGCTTGTTTATTGCAATATCTAGAGTGTGGAGATAGGCCGTCATTCCTGAAGGAATCATTATCTGATCTATTTTTCTTTCGTGAAGAAATGTCTTCATGTCTTTAGCACAGTGAGTGCTGGCTGCTTCCCAGACTGGCAGACCTCTTTGGCTCCCTTGCATAACAAGCGGCAGCATTAAATCGACCCACTTCCTTATAACTGCTTGTGAGGCCCAGGCTTTTTCAGTTTCAAGAATAAAAATGCCCAAAACACGTTCAATCTTTTCCTTCTTACCCTTAGAAATGATTAAAGGTGGGATTTTAGTGCCATCCAGACGAATTGCCAAAAGACAGGAAACAGTGGAGGGAATGTACACTAAGGAGGCACCCTGCTGTTCAATTGTTGTTTGAGATGATTGGCCCATAAATACTGCAGTTTCATCCATAGCAATCATGTTGGGAAGATTGTATTTAGAGAAGTCAGCATCATCAATAAAGGACTTGAATGCAAGTGCTCACTTAATAACTTGAGTATCTTCCAACCTAAACAATGTTGTAGATCTTTTTAAAGACAGTTCACTTCACTGAAGGAAATTATCCAGCCAGTGTTGTGATGCTTTGAAGTCTTTGGGGGCTATGTCAAACTGTGGTGCCATTGCAAGGGCAAATTCTTGAAACTGAGCCCTATTCACAACCAAAGCCTCTGCTCTCCTGTCAACACCCATTCACAGATCAGGTCTTCCAGCTCGGAAAATAATGGTTGCCGACCTGATCCACACTTGCGCTTTTTTAGCATTTCCCTTGTCCACTTGTTCAATGAGGTTACCATACTCTGCTCGCCATTTTTGGACCAATCGGATACTCAACATCTTCTCTTTGCAGAAAGCAGTAAGATTTTGGCCCCAAGAGTCTTCCACGATTCCTTTCTTGTACTCCAAGGAGTAGCTTTTTCTTTTTGTGCTCATTTCTAGGGGTAAAAAAAAAGTATTGGGGTATCAAGGTGGAGGCAGGGGGATCACTTAAAATGACACAGGGGGTATCAGAGAGGGGAGTCAAAATGGCACAGGAGAATCAGAGGGGGGATTACCATTTTAGTAACCCCCTTTGATCCTCCTGTGTTTTTGATTGCCCCCTCTGATCCTCCTGTGTCATTTTAAGTGATCCCCCTCCTCCCACCCCTGTGCTACTACTGAACACCTTCACCAGACATTCCCCCTACCCCTTTATCAGACATTTACCCCCTGGGGCCTGCCTGGGGCCTGGATCTGGGCTGGAGCAGGGTCTGCCACTGACTGAGAATCTTCAGTCATCATGAGGGCGGCCGCGAGCATCAGGTAGTGTCACCAGAGAAAGACCAGCACTCACCACCTTCGCAGCGTTCCGTCTGCTCTAATCCTCCTGTTCTTCTACAAGCATCTGCGAAAGTCTCCTCTTCTCTCCCGCCCCACGCTCACCACTCACTCCAACCTCCGCTCCGCCTCCACATAGCAGTGACCCTAACGTCACTGGTTGCTAGATGCCAGTCGGGGCGGCCCTAGTACCAGTTTATAGTAAATTAATTTTCATTCTGAGACAGAGCCTTATTTTCGGGGGGATGCCTTATATTTCACTCAGAAGGAAACCTGTAAGTAGGTCTTATTTTCGGAGGATGTTTTATTTTTGGGGAAACACGGTAGATATCAATAACTATAATGTTCTTTACAAATAGAAAGTTCTCAGGTTAATAATTAAAAAAAAAAAAAATCAATACTCAGATGTTCTCCATCCACGCCCCCCCACTTGCTTTCTCTCAACTCTCTAATTTATCACCAGTGGATTTCATATAACCTACCTATTTCCCCTCCTTTGATTAGATAAGACCAACATTTTCCAGAGCACTATCCCAAACTGTTGAGATATTGCTTCCTGGCAATTATCGACAGTTTGGCTCAAATAAAAATCACAAAAATTCTTAACAGGTGAATGGTTTTTACATTTACAACATGATCTGTTGAGCAATAATTCTGCTATGATTATATGGAATATACTGAAATCTATTTTTACTAAATATAACAAAATCAATTCTTAAACCTATTTGTCAACTTTAATAATACATTGATTGTTCTTATATGAAATTAGAGGCCCAGTGCACACTTGGGAGGCGTCCCTCAGCCCAACCTGTGCCCTCTCCCAGGTCTGGGGTTCTTGGGGGATGTCTAACTGATGGCTTAGGCCCATTCCCTGTGTTGCCATGGAAGAGGGAGAGGCTCTTGCCACCACACTGCGCTTGCCAGGGCTTCTGCTGAGTGGTGTACCCCTGTAGGAGAACCATGACTACCAGGGGGCAGTTGCTGCGTTGAGCATCTGCCGCTGGTAGTCAGTGCCTGTCATAGCAACCAGTCATTCTGCATATTAGCTTTCATTATATAAGATGTAAGATACACTTTTTCACTAATTACATTACTTTTACATTATATAGTTTTCCCCTCCAATAATGATTAATGCCTTTTATTTCCTACACTTGATTATCCTGGATTAGACCTACTTAAAAATGTTCATCCTTCCTACTGCCCTGGAGAAGCTCCAAAGCTTTTATTTCCTCAAGAGACTACCGGTATACCTCCCCAAATGACAAGAACCAATATTATTGTTAAAAACTATTTTTTACTTCAAAGAAAATTAAGACAATAGCTTCCATACCCTGTCCAAATATAAGTATGCAAGGCAAGTCTATTCCCTCTGCTCTGCTCAATGGTCTTCCTCCCCACCCCTCCATCCCCCCCCAACCTACTTGTATGATTTATGCAATAGTGAGTCTGATTTCAATTAAAGAGACAAATGATATATAAAAAGAAGCATCCTCTATATTCTTTTGATAATGGTGTTTCAATATACTTAATGGAAATCCTCTTGTTGTAAATGTTGAGAGCCTCAAGAATTTTTAATATAGCTATGCTTAAACTAAGAATAAGCGATCAAAACACAAGATAGGCCCTGGCTGGTGTGGTTCAGTTGGTTGGAGTGTCAACCCATGCACTGAATAGTTAAGGGTCCTAGAAAGACTGTGGGTTCAATTCCCATAGAGGATGGATATGGGAGGCAACTGATCGATATCTCTTACATCAATGCTTCTCTCTCTCTCTTTCTCAATCTCTAAAAAAATCAATCAAACAACAACAAAAAATACAATATATAATTAATCAATTTTTACATAGTTCCATCACAGATTAAGCAACTATATGTGGGAGCTGTGCTACTTAATGGCAATATTGTTTTAAAGGAAAGAGAGGGACAGTTTTTTGCAAAATGATATGCTAAGTATGTAAGAGGAGAATGCTAGAAAAGTAATAGAAAATACAACTAATGTCAATAAGTCAAAGAATTCAGAGAATAAAGAAATGTCCGTAAGTGAAATTGGCCCTACCCAGTTTTGCTCAGTGGACACAGCATCGACCTGTAAACCAAAGGGTCCTGGGTTAGATTCCAATCAAAGGCATGTACTGTCGGGAGCCGAAAAAGAATTAGTGACTACATCTTAAAAGACACCTCCATCTTAGACATTGTGTTTCTGATTTACCAGAACTCCTGTGACAAGCTGAGGTTTGGCAGTTAACTAGAAACAATCTAAATGCCTAGCAGCGTATCTGGCCATTGAGCAAGGCACACCTGTTGTGATAACTCCCCCCGCCCTGGAGGGTCTGCTGTATCCTCCCCTGCAGGCACATCGTGCTGATACGCAACCCTCCCGGCCCTGGAATGTCTCCCCGGCAACGTCCCCCTACTACCTGTGTACATATATTATGACTGGAACAAATAAAAATTGGGGCTTGATCAGAACTTTGTCTTGCCCCCGTTCTTCGCGTTCCTTGTTTGTTTCATTCTCTTAGGTGGTTCCGGCATGCCCCCGTTGATGCCCCGCGGGCCGGGGCAATGTACCTTGGTTGCAGGCTCCTCCCAGGCCTGGACCTTGGTCAGGGCTTGTGCAGGGGGCAACCAATCTGTTTTTCTCTCATTGATTTATTTTTTTGGATTTTTCCTTTTTGCTTTTCCAGTTGAGTGTTTTTTGCTTCTTTGTATTTCAAATCTTTGATTTGATCTTGCGTTCTTCTAGTCTGCTGTTGGATCTCTGTATATTTTTTTTTAATTTCAGTCAGTGTATGTTTAATTTCTAGTTGGTCCTTTTTCATATTTTTGAGGGTCTCATTAAATTTATTGGCCTTTTCTAGGAAATGCTTAAAAAGCCTTATAAACGTGGTTTTGCATTTTATATCCAGTAGCTTGTTCTCCATTTCTTTCATTTGTGGTCTGTTTCTTTGATTCCACATTTTTGCTACTTCCCTGAGTTGGTAGGGTAGCTTTGTGTGCTAGGTTTCCTATATGGCCGGGTGGGTCAGCCTCCCCAGTTACCTGAGGTGGACATTCTTGATGCTCCCCCTTGCGGACTGTATGTACAGCCTTGTTGTAGTTAAGTCTTGATTGTTGCTCGTATCACTGGGAGGAACTGACCTCCAGGCCAACTGGCTGTAATTACAGCTGTGTCTACGCAGGGATACCTTCTGTATTGGAGACAGCCTTATAGGACCAGAGTTGCAAAATTGCAAAAGCCTCTGCCCTCAGCTTGGATGGGGCAGAGTGTCAGGGCTGAGCAGACAGACTTGGCTTCCGTCAACCCTGCGCTTGCACACATGCCTCCAGACCTCTGCCTTCATGGATCCTGAGTTTCCGCCTGACAGTCCAGATTCTACCTGTAAGAGTCTAAGGCCCCCAGGGGCTCGCATGGAACTGGGATTCAGTGCAGTCACGAGCTTCCGACTCCTTCCGCTATGGAAAACCTGCGGCAACCTCCACAGTCAGTCCTCTCTGCACCTCCAAACCCCTGGCCGCTTTGGCTCTCCTGAGTCTCAATGTGCCTTTCTCTATAGTCCAGACTCTATCTGTATGAGCCTGGGTCCAAGGGGTTTCAGCTGGAGCTAGGGTTCAGTGTAGTAGGGCCTGGGGTTCAGTTCAGTCAGGGCTTCCTTTCCCCTCCTGCCAGCCAGGCACTCAGGCGCCCTTTCTCTCTGCACATGCGTCTCTGTACCTCAGCATTTTGCAGCACCTCTAATCCGTGAGCTTTCCTCTTTTCTTCTAGTTGTAGAATTTCCACTCAGCAAGCTTTCATGTGATTCTGGATAATGTCCCTTCTGTTTTTTAGTTGTTGTTTTGAAATTGTTGTGTGAGGCAGTAGTTTAGGTGCTTACCTAGGCCACCATCTTGGTTTCTCCCCTGGCGGGGATTTAAATCTGAAACCTTGGCATAATTGGGATGGCGCTCTAACCAACTGAGCTACAAGGCCCAGGCAGTTTTGCCTATTAAATGTCATATTAACAAAGCATATAGAAGATGGGTTGTTTTTTTAAATCTGTCCTTTCATCTATGTAAACACATATAGCTCTAGTCAATTTATTTTTTTTGATGAATCACACACACACACAAATGTGTGTGTGTATGTATATATGTATATATGAATATACCATGATTATCTATCTGCAGATATTTTGGTTGTTAGTAGATTTGAACTATTATGAATAATGCTACTGTGAATGTGAATATGCTTTGAGTATATGACTTGAATGTTAGAGGTGCATATTTCTTTCTATAGGGTATATAACTGGGTGTGAATTACTGGGTCAAAGTATCACACAAATGCTAAGAGAAAGATTTATATTTATAACAGTTGTTTTAACAACTTATCTATAAACTTTTCGGAATTTTCTATGTACACAATTCATATCATTAGATAATATTTACTATTTAGCATTTCCCTTATAACAGATGTACTTTATTTTTTTTCCTTGTTTTGGTGTATTATTAGCTAGGATCGCCTTCAGTATAATGCTGAACAGAAATGAGGATAACATATTCATGTCTTGACCATCATCTAAAAGGGAAATCTTTTCAACATTTCAGCATAAACAGTGATATCTTCACTGTTTTGACTTGATTGGTTATAAAAATTCTCTTTTTGCCCTGACCGGTTTGGCACAGTGGATAGAGCGTCGGCCTGTGGGCTGAATGGTCCCAGGTTCAATTCCAGTCAAGGGCATGTACCTTGGTTGTGGGCACATCCATAGTGGGGAGTGTGCAGGAGGCAGCTGATCAATGTTTCTCTCTCATCAATGTTTCTAACTCTCTCTCTCTCTCTCTCCCCATTCCTCTCTGTAAAAAGTTATTAAAATACATATATTTAAAAATTCTCTTTTGTGCTTAATTTGTTAATGGTTTCTTCTTAAAACCATGAATGATCATTGATTTTTAGTAACCTATTCTTTAGTAACCTAACCTAACCAAATTCATGAGAAAAACTAAAATTTTTTCTCATGAATTTGTTCAAGTCACCAAAAATATCGAATTGTTTCAGGCTAAACCAATCTAGCATTCCTGGGATAAATCTGATTTGGCTATGCTGCCCATTATCCTTTAAGTTTGCTGAATTCAACTTATAAATATTTTAGAGTTTTTTGTTTCCTTATTTACATCTATGTACATGTAATTTTTCTTTGGGTTTTTCTATCAAGGTTGCAATAGCTTCATAAAGGTGGGAGATCCTCATTTGCCATTTTCTAGAAGAATATTAAGATTAGCAAATATAAGGTCAGAGTTACTGTCTCATTCAATGTTGACAGGATTTTCCAGTACACACATCTGGACTGAAGACTTTTCTTCATAGAAAATTTCACTTTATAGCCCCCATACAAGTTTTTCTATTTTGGTAAACTGCAAATTTCTAAGAATTTATCAATTTTATTTAAAATTTCAAATTTTAACAGTTATCCACAATATCTTATGAGATTTTAAAAATATATTTGCAGAATTAAAAATGACTTTTTTTCATCCTGTGCTTTCTCTTTTAATCTCACCAGGATGTTGTTGGAGACCAGGTGTAAGCTGACATGGTCCTTGCACCCGAAGGGGCTAGCTTTGCTAGCTTTGCTAGCCCCTTACCTACACAGTTTTCCCAGGCTTGTTTGGATGGCAGTTATCAGTAGAATGAGAGCAACCTTTCATGGCTTGCCAAGAAGTCTGTAACTATTTACTGAGATTTATTGTACCAAGAATTTGTCCTGCTCTGTCTCTCCCTTAGAAATTGAAAGGAACAAAGAATACATTCCTCTTAACAGTGTTTTGTGTATAAAAAGCATTATGCAGTTAATATAGTTGCTGCAGTCGGTCAATGGCTACCTACAACCCTCCCAATCCCGCTTTCCTATCTTTCTTACTTTTCTCAATTCCCACTTCCATACCTCAGCCCGGTTCAACTGTCAGGGTGGCCCTGGCAGTATGTCAATGTCATCAGTTGGAAAAAAATTTTAGGCTTCTTGATTACTCTCTACTGTTTATTTTCTCCTTTATTAAATCCTGTTCTCTGTTATTTCTTCTTGCATTTCCTCTGCATTTATTTTGTAGCTCTTTTCCTATTCTGATACATCCTAATCATTACTTGAAACTTTTAAGATGAATTCTTTGCTCATTAGTTTCCTTATACAGGCAGTTCTCGGGTTATGTTAGACTCAATGTATGTTGTTTTATGGTTATGTCACCATTTCCCATTTATTTATTAAAATAAAGTTATGTCATTTCAACATATGTACATATGTGCTTTATGTTTTTTATTTACTTACCACAGATAAAGGTCAGGAATTGTTATCTTTCTTTAAATTTTTTTTTGCTGTTTCACTTCATTACTGCTGTGTATGTGCTCCATGTGAGTGACATAGGTGCTTATGTGGGTGAAAATCACATTACATCCTGCTGTAGGAATGGATCTCCTACATAACCTAAGGACCTACTGTATAAATATTAAAGGCTATAAACTCCACCATTAAACAGAATCTGGTGTGCACTCCATAACCCTCTTCCCCTTAATATCCAAATCCTTGCTTCCTTCAATAATTCTGAGTGCATGAAATTTTAATTAACATTGATAGAACTTAAAAGTGTTGGCTTAAAAACAAAAAACAAAAAACAAAAAAACACCACCAAGGCCAGGTGCAACATAAAGCTATTTATATTAATTAAAAGAAAGATAAATATAATAAGATCTCACTCATTTGTGGAATATAATGAACAACATAAAATGATGGACAAAAACAGATCCAGAGACAGAGAAGCATCAATCAGACCGTCAAACCTCAGATAGAAGGTAGGGGAGGGAGGGGAAAGGAAGAGAGATCAACCAAAGGAACTAAAGGACTTGTATACTATAAGCCTAACCAATGGACACAGACACTAGGGGTGTGAGAACCTTACTGGGGGTAGGAGGTGTGAACAATGGAAGATAAGGACACATATGTAATACCGTAATCAATAAAGAAAAAAAATGATAGCACTGTTTACGAATATATTTTCCATGGACACAGTATTCTAGATTGATATTATTTTCCTTCAACTTATTGAGGCATAACACAGCTATCATGTCCACTGTAGTTATTGAGAAACCAGCTCTTCACTAGAAAAATACAATTATAATATATACTCCTTCTACATTTTTTCTCTGTATACATTATATATACAATATATACACCTTTCTCTGTATCTTTAATTCTACACCTTTACTATGTTTTAAAACAGGGGTTTCTTTTAACCATATTTCATAAAATTCATTGGTACCAAATTTTCATGATCTTATGAGAAAGTGAAATTGAAAAATTTTACATAAACCAAAATTTCAATCTTGTTGGACTATGAGGTGCCTTTAATTGAAAGATGCATTCAGATTTCAGACATGACAAAATGTGAAAGACTATAGTTCAGGACCAATAAAATCATATTTATTATATAGTAAACCTTGATATAACGAACTAATTCTGGCAAAGGGTGTCTATTAAAGCTGAAAGTCCATCTATCTATATATATAAAAGTTTACCACCTGACAACTGGCTAGTAGCTATTGAATTTAATTAAAATATTTACTAAACACTGACTATATGTTAAGATGCATCCCAGCTAGTGTAGCTCAGGGTTGAGTATCGACCCATGGTTTGATTCCTGGTCAGGGCACATGCCCAAGTTGCGGGCTCGATTCCCAGTAGAGGATGCGCAGGAGGCAGCTGATGGGTGATATTTCTTTCTATTTCTCTCTCTCTCTCAAAAAACATACATTCATATGCCTGGCATAAGATAATGAGAAAGAATAGAGAGAGAAAATGAAATTTAAAATACTTCACAACTATGACTTGATAAGATTTATATTTTAAGTATGTCAAATAAACAGTAGTGACATTTGAATACATTCTGTATTACCAAGTGGGAAGAAGATTTTATTTTTGAATGCTAAGCAATAAAAACTATTGGCCATATAGTCTACCGTTTTTTGTGATTCCCAAGATTCTAAATATTTACAAGATTTTTATACTTCATTTTATTTTTATACATTCATTATTCTTCATTTATATACTCAATTGGGAGATGCACAATGTCAATAAAGTATAAAAATGATTATAGTTAATGTTGAAACATTAGAAGCTTGCCCATTAAAACAAGAGAAGTGTAAAGATTAGAAAGGAGGAAAAGTAAACAATACGAATTCCTTTCTCCCTCCTTTGCATTCTGCGTTTCTTTTCAGTTTTTAAGGATATTAAGGGAAGGCAAGGGCAAAGGAGGGAGAAAGGAATGGAGAGAGGCAAAAGCATTCGTATTGTTTACTTTTCCTCCTTTCTAATCTTTACACTTCTTTTGTTTTAATGGGCAAGCTTCTAATGTTTAAACATTAACTATAATTTTGCTGTATATTATTAGTTGATACCCTTTATTCAGATAAGAAATTACCTTTTTAGTTTACTAAATATTTTTTTCTAAATCAAGCATAAATGCATAATATTAATAAAGTACATTATTGGGATTTATTATGATTACCTTTTGGTTTCACTTCATTAACACCTGTTAAAGCTGAAAGTGCTCTACATGAGTTTCTTTCCCAATGGTGACCTATTCTATTCTTAGGAGAAATCCTGTTATGCCATAAATTCACTCAATTCAATTAATTAACATTTTATTTATGAATGCAACAGCTATGTCCATAATAAAAATGATTTTCTGACTCTAGTTTGGCACAGTGAAGAGACATGAGAGGTATAGAGTAAGCGGGAGGCCTCTGGTGCCCCACTGTCCCCACAAGGGGGCAAGGCAGGGTCTGCTGACCTAAAAAAATAAAAAGATTTTTTTATGTTGTTGTCTTTGTTAAAAATTTGTAACCACAGCCCTAGCTTGCTTGACTTAGTGGATAGAGCATTGGCCTGAGGTTTGATTCCAGTCAAGGCACATGCATGGGTTGAGGCTCGGTCCTAGGTGGGGGGAATGAAGGAGACAGCCTATAGGTGATTCTCTCTCATCGTTGATGTTTCTCTCTCTCTCTCTCCCTCTTCTTTCCTCTACAAAATCAATAAAAATATATTTTAAAAATTTGTAACCACAGTTATTTTAATTTTACTAACACCCTATAATAGAAGACTAATATGCAAATTGTCCCTTTGACTTGGAGTTTGACCAGGGGGCGGAGCCAGCCAACTGCCTGCAGCCCCTCCCCCGATCGGCCCCCCACTCACCGATTGGGGGTGGGGCTAGCTGGCCTGATTGTGGAGGGACGGCCTGATACCACCCATGCATGAATTTGTGCACTGGGCCTCTAGTGAATTAATAATGCAATACACATTTTTCTAGTTTGAAATAACTTTCAATAGGACTGGCAGTCCCCTGAAGTTTTTTTTTTTTTTTTTTTTTTTAGAAAGAACTTGTCCTTTAAAATCATCTAGTGCTTTTTGGAGGAGAGATATATACATTTTAGTATATTTTTTACATTTCCCTATGATTATCTTTCTACTTCTTGAGGATGGTGGGCAGTTTAGGTAATTTAGATTTCTAATCTTTCAAATGTGTTAATAAAAGTGATACATAGTATTCATTTATAATTGAAGTATTTTTCCTACCCATAGATATGTATTATTTAAAATATTTGTGCCCTTGCCCCCTAGAATGCCATTCACATTTTCAAACAATTTATTTCCCCATTTCTCAAAACAGACAATTTTTTAAGAACAGTTTTAAGTTACAAGTAAAACAGCAGCCGAGAATAGTGTGTTCACAAATATCCCTGGCTCCTACATGAACACAGCTTCCTCCACTATCCATATCTCTCAACAGAGTTGTACATTTGATACAATTAATGAATTATGTTGACACATCATTGTCACCCAAAGTCCATCATTTACATTAGGGTTTACTTTTGGTATTGTACATTCTATGGCTCTGGACAAATGTATACTGACATTTGCCCACCATAACAATTTTATACAGAATAGTTTCACTGCCCTAAAAATCCTTTTGGCTCCACATAGTCATCTCCACCATCACCAGCTATCACCTGAGGATATGTTTGTTGATTTTAGGAGGGGGAGATGGAGAGCGTCAGAGAGAATCATGGATCAGTTGCCTCCCATACTCAACCTGACCAGGGATTGAAACTGCAACCTAGGTATGTGTCCTGACCAGAAATCGAACTCACAATCCTTTGGTGTACAGGATGACGCTCTAACTGAGCCACCTGGCTAGGGCATTCCATTGTCTGGATGTATTAAATTTATTTATCCATTCACTTACTGAAGGATATTCTGATTGCGTTCAAGTTGTGGCAATTATAAATAAAGCTGCTATGATCATCTGTGTGGATGCAATTTTTTAACTCATCTGGGTAAAAAACAAGAAGATGACCTGCTGGATTGTATGGTACAAGTATGTTTAGTTTACTAAGAAACTGCCAAATTGGAAGCAAAATGGCTGTACAATGTAGCATGCCCTAATAGCAATAAAAACCAGTTCCTATTGCTCCACATCCTCGTCAGCATTTGGTAATGTCAGAATGTGACCAATTCTATATAATAAAAGCCCGGCAACCAAATGGCAGAAGGACCAGAATGACCAGTCACTATGATGCACACTATCCACCCTGGGGCAGACACTCAAAACAGGATCTGCTCCCTGGTGGTCAGTGCGCTCCCATAGCAGGAGCACCACTCAGCCAGTAGCCGGGCTCACAAGTGGCAAGCACGGTGGTAGAGGGAACTTCTCCTGCCTCTACAGCAGTGCTAAGGAGCAGCAAGCCAATCGATAAGGAGCAGGTCTAAACCAGCAGTCAGACATCCCCTGAGGGGTCCAGGAATGCAAGAGGGCACAGGCCAGATTGAAAGACACCCCAACCCCTGCCCTCAGGCATGAATTTCATGCATCGGGCCTCTAGTTTGAAAATAATATACTCTGAAAAGTACCAAATACCATTACACAGTTTAAATTCTCTTTTTATTTACTGATAAAGAGTCTAAAAGAAAACAGTGTAGAATAGTTATGTGCTTGAGAGATAAGAGAGCTAGAATCCCACAAAACAATAATAAAATTATTAAAATAAAGTTGAATAGTGTTGAAAAATTCAAGATAGCTAAATAAGAAAATGGATACAGAAAGAAAAGCAAATTAGTAATATTAGTAAAAAAAAAAAACTTCAACAGTAGTTTAAAATTTTCTGTAAAATGGTATGTTCATATCAGAATAAAATTCCTGATAAGTTAAAAAAAAAGTTATTGAATTAAAGTCAGACCTGAGGAATTTTCACAGATCAGAGTAGAAACACAAAGATGACACGTACAAAAGAAGTATTTTGAAAAGAATTAGAATGAGTGATGCAGAGGAATAGCAGCATGAGAGATCCCCTTGGCCTCTCCTTTGAAGTTTCAACAATCTGAACAGCTGTAATTCAACAAATGATTCCCTACTCAACTCACAAACACATTTGAGAGATCCGGGCAATGAAACATCTAAAGGTGGGTAAGTGGGAGTGAACAGGGGAAGCAAGAAGAGAGAAGATATCAAAGGAGTGAGAGAAGCAGTCCTCCAGATCACTGTTGGGCTCAGCAGAGAGGGAAAATGAACCATGTTTTGAATGGCACTCCCTTTGGCCGGGAGGAGCAAATAGATTTAGTGAGCGTTGCTGCAGGAATGGAGAGTATAAGCTGCAGCTGAGACCAGTGAAGTGGCAGGGATGAAGCACAGGTGTGGCCATGGTTGTCTGGCAACTGACAATGTAGACAAAGAAACAAAGCCACAGAACCTGGCTGCCTTCCTTTAACCTCCCTTCACTCTTTGAATTGTGCTGCAGAGCACATTGCCTACAAACCCAAGAACAGTTACTACAGAAATACTTCTTCCCTGAGTGATAGGGAAGTCTGCAACTAAACTGAAGGTTGGGTGGAGATAGAGGCTGTGAGGTCTGAGGTTGCCATTACTTGAAGGGCAAAACAAAGGCAGCTGGGTTCCCCCAGTTCACTCTACACTGAAACACTGAGGCTGCACTGTTCACTCTACACTGAAACACAGGAGACAGCACTTTGATTTCATAGATTTGGAGCCCCATCCACACTGTGTATCCCTTTAGGGTTGGTCACCCAGGACCACTACAACTGGATCATAGGGAAGGCACCAACCCACCTTACCAGGGAACACAGCCATTTTCTACCACCCCAGAGATCCGAAAAGCTAAAGGTATGCAAGAGAGCTAAAAACTGGTGATTTGGTGCCACCTACTGGAAACAATAGGAATCATTCTTATATATCTACAACAGAAATAGAGAAGGAATCCATGAATATTATGAATAACCAAAATAATGAAGCAGCTCAGAAAGAAAATTAAAAAAATCTCAAGAAAATAAAATTAAAAGACATGGAAATTAGTGATTTAAATGACAGAGAATTCAACACTGCAGTTCTGAAAAAAGTCAACGAAGTGTAAGAAAACAGATACACAGTTTAATGAACTCGGACACCAAATCAACTAACAACACAAATACTTTCCCAAACAAACTGAAGCTTTAAAAAAGAAGCAAATAAAAATTCTGGCAATGAAGAACACAATAAAAGAGATAAAGAATGAAGTCTTTTAACAAGTATAGGAAACAGATTGATGGGGCGTGAGCCTGCAGCAGGCATAGTGGGGACAGGATGAGCAGGACCAGCAGGTAGGAGCTGCAGGTGGCATGGCACCGTGGGTTTCAGCCCGATCCTTGCAGGCCCCCAGAGGGACCCCACCCATGCATGAATTTCATGCACCGGGCCTCTAGTCTTAAAATAAAATGTGACAATGGTACTATAAGACAACACAGGATACTCATTAAATGAGACAAAAACAGTAGATATTGATTAAAAAAAAAACACTTTTTATTTGGAAAAATGCATTAATAATAAACAGACTTACGTAAATAAGTCTAACTCACTAAAAGCCTATCAGATATAAACAAGAAAACTCCTTTTCCTAATAAAGATGCCATAAAACAAGCCTAAAAATGTTACCAATTTAAGAAATATCATTGACTTCAAAAAAGATGGTGAGATGCATGGGGGAACAAAAAGAAACAGAAAAATATTAAGAAAAAGCTAGCCAAGGAGCATTTCATTGTTCATGAATTGTGAGAAAGATGTATAGTTTGTATTTAAGAACATAAGCATAGGAGTCCAACAAACCGGAATCTGAATGCTAACTCCTTGTGTTACAAAACTGAAGTAAATATATTATTAAACTCTTAAGTCTTGGTTTCTGCATCAATGAAATATAATAGTTTTTAGCCCCTTTATGGGGGCTATCAAGATGATAAAATGAAATAATGTTTGGCACAGAGGGTTCAATAATTGACAGGTATTATTGTCACTATTAAATTGTATTTGGGTATAAGGTATGAGAAATCATGTAATACTCTTGGTATTATCTAATGTGTTTTAAAAAGTGCTTTCAATTTTCAAATCAAAGGGGAAATATTTCTATTTTTCACAATATTTGGGTTCTCAGTTTCCAATAACTAGTTGTAATTTTTTTATTAAAATTAGGATTGCTAATTTTATACTGAGAATAAAGGCTGAGAGAATAAGTGCTCCAAATGTCCAATCTAAGGAAGAGAAAAAGATTGAGAATGGCATCAGTATTGTCATTCTCCAGTCCCTTTTAGAATTAGAAACATTTTCTAAGAGAAAATATTTTTTTAAATCTCCTATGGAATACAATCTTACATTGAAATCAGAAAATCAGTTCAATTAGCCATTTTGGTGGCCAGGATATCAAGAACAACTTCTTTATTTTCTTTTTACTGAATAAATGTCATTAATATGCCTAACAAGGATTTAAAGGTTTATGGGCAAGAAATTTTAAGTAATTTAAAGATCTTACACATTTTGAAAAACTACTTTTACTTCTTGGTACTAAAAAGGAAATATATGGAGAAAATACTGAAGCAGAGCTCCCCACTTCACCTCCAAAATAAAATAAGAAACATTAATCCCGGGTTTCCTTAAACACTAAATTTATTGCAAAATTATGGATGGAGAATATAAGCGATTAAACCAGATATTGCTTGCATATTGGTTTGTTCACACACTGATATATAGTAAATACAACTCCTTACTTGCTTCTTGTAAATTCTGTTCAAAAGGTTTTGTGTGTTAGTTGTAAGTTCAAAGCTGATATGATAATTCCTTACCTTTCCATTAGCTTCTCTTTATCCCAATTGAAGTGGCTAAGGAGTATTCTTGTGATAGTTGCTGGATTCTAAAGGGGGAAAAAAAGTCCATTTTCAGGTAATAGCACTTCATTGACATTTAGTGAATTTTTAGGTTGAATTTATAACACTCCACCTAAATTTCCTTTCCTACAATTATTTTTTATCCCCTTAAAAATGATCAAGACCATTTAAAAACAGTAAGCCACACCAATGAGGCAGGTTTCTAAAGGATTCTAAAGCATTAGTCAAAATAAGCCAAAAATGAATTTAAATGAAAGATTACTGTATTAAGTCAAGCACTAATGAAAATTAACATTTTTTTTGCAATTAAGAGTTAACATCTGCCACATTACCACACTATAAATCAATAACATTTCTAGCATCTTATGTATTGAATAGTTCTAATGATTATAAACCATTTTAAATCAGAAGGTCCTTTAATGAACAACAAAAAAAAGGACAAAAACCTATACTGTGTAATAATTTATGCAGTATAAAATAGGTTGGCATTTCATTTCCAGAAGGCTAATGCCATAAAATAAAAACTTTACTGCCCTATCACAATGCTATTATAAATTTTTCCTTTTCCCATGAAACTAGTGAGCTTACTACCTGGGCACAGAATTTTGACTTAAAATGCAATAGAGCCTAAAAGATGAGAAAAGCCTAACTGGCCTGAAGATACTAGAGCTAATTACAATACCAGAATCTGCTTATTTGTATTTCACATATAATTTTATTATATCAAATAGCATTTCAAAAAAGGTTTCTGTGCATAAAACTACTTTTATTTCACCATAGTTGGACTACAATATTAGTTAAGTACTGATTCAGTTAAAAAATAACTCTATATAAAAATTATGTCATAATACTGACAGACTCAGAGAGAGCTGGCTGACAGCTGGAGGAAGGGACAGGGGAGAGGACTGAGTCAAAAAGAGAAAGAACTCGTGGACACAGACAACAGTGTGGTGATTGGGAGGAGGTGAGTGGAAGTGGTAGAGGGCATAGGGAGGATAAATTGTAATGGGGAAAAAGGATATAAAATAAAAGGGAAAAAATCTTGTCATGAAATAAATCTCTACTCATTATTCTCAACAATACTATCTGTCACAGAAAAAATACTTATTATCCCAAAAAAAGCAAAAGATGCAAAGGAGGTAACTCCCATCCACTCACCACTCCAGGCACATCCTACCTAATAAAAAGAGTAATATGCAAATTAACCATCACTCCACTATACCCACCAGCCATGCCCACCAGCCAATAAGGAATGGGTATTCAAATTAAACCAACCAAGATGGCTTCGGCCATCAAGAGAGCAGGAGGGAGGCTTGGGTTTCCCAGGCGGTGGAGGAAGCCAAGCTTTCCGCACACCTTGGCCTGCCTAGGCCTCCGCTTAAGGCTACAAAGCTTCAATTATAGAAGATAAATAAATCCCAACAAAAATGGCTGCAGCCAATAAGCGAGCAGAAAGCTTGGCTCAGCTCCAAGCTACAAAGTTTCAATTGTAGAAGGTAAATAAATCCCAGATATCAGGGCCTCTGCTTGGGTCACCAGAGGGTGTGGCCAGCCTATAAATCACCACAAGCCCCTTGCACAGGCTGCCCCACTCCCCAAGGGAACCACCACCCTGATCCGGGAGACTCCTTGGGGCAAACCAGCTAGCCCCCACCAGGCCTCTATCCTATCTAATAAAAAAGTAATTATGTAGATTGACCATCACTCCAACACACAAGATGGTTGCCCCCATGTGATCAAAGATCCTGCCCCCACATGGAACAAGATGGCTGCCACAAGATGGCCAGCAGGGGAGGACAGTTGGGAAAGACAAGGCCTGCATTGGCGGATAGTTGGGAGCGATCAGGCCTGCAGGGGAGGGTAATTAAGGGCAATCAGGCTAGCAAAAGAGTGAAGTTGGGGGCAAACAGGCTGGCAGGGGAGCAGTTAGACATCTATCAGGCTGGCAGGGGAGTGGTTAGGAGGAGATCTGGCTGGCAG
The DNA here is from genome assembly GCA_036971965.1 of Nyctalus aviator. Taxonomy (NCBI): domain Eukaryota; kingdom Metazoa; phylum Chordata; class Mammalia; order Chiroptera; family Vespertilionidae; genus Nyctalus; species Nyctalus aviator. Next base: position 101,053,465 of record CM072922.1, read on the forward strand.
GCAGAAGCAGTTAGGGGCAATTAGGAAGGCAGGCAGGCAAGTAGTTGTGAGCCAGCAGCCCTGGATTGTGAGAGGGATGTCCGACCGCCTAAATGGGCGGTCGGACATCCCTCAAGGGGTCCCAGATTGGAAAGGGTACAGGCTGGGCTGAGGGACACCCCCCCATCCACGAATTTCGTGCACTGGGCCTCTAGTCTTATATAATAAAAGTTTGATATGCTAAGTGTCCAGTAGACTGATCAGCCATTCAACCAATCAAAACATAACATGCCACTCGCTATAATGTACAGTGACCACCCTATCACAATGCTATTATAAATTTTATAATAGCATTGTGATAGGGCAGTAAAGTTTTTATTTACTTTACTGTGTGATAGGGTAGGTTAGCAGATTCGGACTGAGCGAATTGGGCTGGACACGTCCTGGAGCCCTCCCATGGTCCCTCCCTGGCCCTAATCATGCACTGGTGGGGCCCCTCAGCCTAGCCTGTGCCCTCTCACAATCTGGAAACCCTCAGGGGATGTCAGAGAGCTGGTTTTGGCCTAATCCCGCAGGCCAAACTGAGGGAACCCACTGGTGCACTAATTTGTGCACTGGGCCTCTAGCCTATATAGTAAAAGCCTAAGTGACCATTACAGCGGAACAAATGGAACTACCGGTTGCTATGATGTGCACTGACCACCAGGAGGTAGAGGCTCAACGCAGGAGCTGCCCCCTGGTGGTCAGTGTGCTCCCTGAGGGGGAGTGCCGCTTAGCCAGAAGCCGGTCTCTTGGCTGGCCAGCACAGTTACAAGTGTGTCAGGAGCCTCTCCTGACATTGCAACAGCAGGCACAGCAGGTTGGGATGAGTGAGAGTAGTGCCTGGCCCCAATTTGGGTTCCTCTCTGGCCACCTGAAACTTGGCATGCTGGTACATCCCCCAAGGGGTCCTGGACGGCAAGAGGGCACAGACCAGGCTAAGGGATGCCCCTCACCCCCCAAGTGCATGAATTTCATGCACCAGGCCTCTAGTTTACATTATAATCTATCTAGTACTCCTTACTTCTCGGGCCCTGACTTTATTAAGAATCCTTCTTTGCCCTGCAGGTGTGGCTCAATGGTTGAGCATAGACCCATGAATCAGGAGGTCACCGGTTGGAATCCTGGTCAGGGCACAAGCCTGGATTGTAGGCTCATTTCTCACTAGGGAGCATGCAAGAGGGCGTCTTATAGATGTTTTTCATGGATGTTTTTCTCTTCCTCTCCCTTCCTCTCTCTTTAAAAATCAGTAAAAACATAAAATGCTTCTTTAACACAGCACTCAGATAGATACCACCAATCTAGAGAGCTATTTAATATGTGAAAAAAATATACTAATCCTCAATTATAATGTATTTATTTGCACAGAATATTTAGACATTGTCATGTACCCAGCTTTTTCTTAGAAATGTGATTCAACATTTTAAAAAATGACAAATTCTGCCAAACCGGTTTGGCTCAGTAGATAGAGCGTCGGTCTGCGGACTCAAAGGTCCCAGGTTCGATTCCAGTCAAGGGCATGTACCTTGGTTGCGGGCACTTCCCCAGTGGGGGGTGTGCAAGAGGCAGCCAATCGATGATTCTCTCTCATCGATGTTTCTGGCTTTCGATCCCTCTCTCTTCTTCTCTGTAAAAAATCAATAAAATATATATTTTTTTAAATGACAAATTCTAAGTTTGGTAACAGTTTTTCACAATAGAATTGGCCTACAATTTAAATGTAGTTACTAAGATTTAGTCATTTGTAAAATAAAGGCAATAAGCCTATCAATAAGCAAAGAAAATAAAGGGAGTTTGAGTGATTGAAAAAAATTCTACTTTTGTTGTTGTAAATCCTTGCTCAAGAATATATTTACCATTGATTGTCTTTTTAAAAAAATATATATTTTTATTGATTTCAGAGAGGAAGAAACATCAATGATGAGAATCATTGATTGGCTGCCTCCTGCACACCCACTACTGGGGAATCAAGCCTGCAACCTGGACATGTGCCCTTGATCAGAATCGAACCTAGGATCCTTCAGTCCATAGGCCACTCTATCCACTGAGCCAAACTGGCTAGGGCTCCATTAATTTTCTTTAATTAAAATTTTTAAGAAATCCTCAATGCCCTAGCCAGTTTGGCTCAATGAATAGAGCATTGATCTGTGGACTGGAGGGTCCCGGGTTCAATTCTGGTCAAGGGCACATGCCCGGGTTGCAGGCTCCATCCCCAGTAGGGGGCATGCAGAAGGTAGCCAATTAATGATTCTTTCTCATCGTTGATGTTTTTATCTCCCTCTCCCTTCCTCTCTGAAATCAATCTTCTATATAACAGAGGTAATATGCAAATTGGTCCTAATAGTAATGACCTATTTATATATTTAAAGACCAGCAGGAGGCTGTGCACACAGCAGGGGGGACTTGCTTGAGGCTCTCTTTCCTGCCGGCCCCCACCCCCACCCCCACCAGAGTCCCTTTTTTTTTCTTTTCTTTTTTTTCTGGATGCACGGTCCGACAAACACCCCCAGGACACCACGCCCCATCTGAGTGCACTCTGCCCGAGAATGCCACTACTCTACGCCCCCCCCCCCCCCGCCCCCAAGGTGGAGGGGCGAGCCAAGGGGGTGATACCTGCACGGCAGAAGGCCGGTTCTTGGGGCACAGTCAGCAGATACCAACCTGGGATGTGAGCATTGGCGGTGACCCCCAGGTGGGGTCCCGCACCCAAATCAAGAGGGCATGGACCCAACATGAAGGAAGGGTTAGGGTTGACAACAGAGAGTGGACGTGGAGGGAAGGCACCAGACTTGGACAGGCCATTGGATAGACAACGTGGGGATCCCACTGCCACAGACACGCAGGGCAGCTTGGTGACACAGGTTGATCCTCCCAAGCGCACAACCTTGAAGCCTCCTCCCGCCGAGCAGGGCCCAGCCACCGTGGAGACCACAGGCGACACTCAAACCACAGGGAAGCTGCTGTGGCTTTCTCCAGTCATCCACCCATTAATCTGCCCAGACCTACCCAGACAGGGGCTCGCATCCTGGGCTGAACGCCCCCACAAGGACAAGCTGGGCCCCAGCGCAAGCACGCCCGTCGCCTGCAAATTCCAGAGGGGAGCGGAGTGGATGGAGAGCCACTCGAGGCGTGGGAGCAGGCACGTTGGGGGAGGGGGAAAGAAAGGCCTCCTCTGAGTCCCTCCCAGCTTCGGCAAAGTGAGAAAATCCTTACATGCATACGAATGCACACGCGCGCCCGCAGATAATACAGCGGTCCCTGCGATGGACGCCAGCCTGGCCAGCTGAACCCTCCCCCAACTCAGAGGGGGGAGGCATGGACCACAGACCAGACACAGGTGTGTTGTCGCTTGGTCCCTGCTTGGTCCCTCAAAGCCGGTTCAAGAGGAGAGTGCCCAAACAGAGGCAGCTACTGTTCCCAAAGAGGAAAGCAATCAGTAGTAAGACAGGATGAAAAGCATAGAATTTTTAATCAGTCTGTAAAAAGAGTAAACAAGTGAGGGAAGAGGGAGAAGATGGGAGAAAAGGGAAGATGGGAGGAAAGAACTTTATAAAGGAGTCAGTAGAGAGCAGAGTTAAAGAAGGAAAGAAGATGTGTGAGTGAACTGTAGGAGATATAATGAAAATAAAGTATAGTTGTGTACTGAGGACAGATTTTAAAAGTAGGAGTCAGAAAAGAAAAAAGATAAATGATAGTGAATATTTAGGCAGGCAGGTAGATAGATATTAAAACAGTGGAAGTAAGTAGAGAAGAATGTATGGGAAAGGTTGGATGAGAAAGAGGGAGGAAAAAAAGTTTTACAGGCGAGGTGGTAGGGCTTAACAGAATGGGAAAAAGGAAGAAATAAGGGAGGGAGCAAAGCAGGTCCGAGGGAGGAAGTGAAGAAAAAAATTAAGGTGGAAAGGAAGGAAAAGGGGAGGGAGGAAAGAAAAGAAAAGAGGAAAGAAAAAATGTGGGCAGGGAGGGAGAGTAGGAGAAAGATGGGAAGAAGGCTGAACAGAAGTAGGAAATAAGGAGGAAAGAAAAGTTTATAAATGATGAGACAGTAAAAAAAAAAAAAAAGTGTTACATAAAGGAGAGAGAAAATTTGTGTGAGAGGGAAGTGAATAAGAAAGTCAAATACAATTGTGTGTGAAGGGGATAAGATTAAAGAAAAAAACGTTTAGCCAAAGCCAGTTTGGCTCAGTGGATAGAGTAAAGGGTCCCAGGTTCGATTCCGGTCAAAGGCATGCATATTGGTTGCGGGCACATCCCCGGTGGGGAGTGTGCAGGAGGCAGCTGGTCAATGTTTCTCTCTTATTGATGTTTCTAGCTCTCTATCCCTCTCCCTTACTCTCTGTAAAAAGATCAATTAAAAAAAAAAAAAAAGTTAATAGGGGTGACCAGGCCGGCAGAGGACAGTTAGGGGGATCAGGGCAGCAGAGAGCAGTTAGGGGGATCAGGCTGGCAGGCCAAGTGGTTAGGGCAGGCAGGCAGATGAGATGTTAGGAGCCAGAGGTCCTGAATTGCGAGGGATGTCTGACTGCTGATTTTGGCCCGATCTCTGTGGGACCCCTTATGGGATCGGGCCTAAACTGGCAGTTGGACATCCCCCAAGGGCTCCTGGACTGGTGAGGGTAGAGGTAAGGCTGAGGGACCCCTTCTTCCCGCACACTAATTTTGTGCACAGGGCCTTTAAAATAAATAAATATATATATGAAATGTGGATGTTTAAAAAAAAAAATCTTCATCCAAGGATATGTTTCTATTAATTTTTGCAGAGAGTGGAAGAGGGACAGACATATTGATTGCCACTTGCCCACACCCCAAACAAGGCTAGGGAAAAGCCTGCAACCAAGGTGCGTGCTCTTGATCAGAACTGAACCCAAGACTCTTCAATCCATAGGTTGCCCAAGACTCAATCCACTGAGTCAAACCAACCCGGATTTTCCATTGATTTTTAGAAAGTGGAAGAGAGGAAGGAAGGGGGGAGAGAGAAAAAACATCAATGTGAGAGACACATCATTGGTTGTCCCCTGCAAACATTCCCTATCAATCCCTGGGATCTAACATTCAACCCAGGTACATGCCTTTGACCGGAAATCCAACCCACAACCCACACTTCCATGAACAGGACAATGTTCTAACCATTGAGTGACACCAGCTTTTTCTTAGAAATGTGACAATCTGGCTTTTTGATTCTGGCCAAGATGGAATAGGGCAATAAATTCACTTTAGTGTCCCTTTCTTCCACTGATTATAAACTCTGGACAAAATACATCTAATAAAATACTTTGAAAACGAAATGACAGCAAGCAGATCGGAAAGTAAATGAAGAACTAATAAGGTAGTGATGAGTATCCTGCTTTGTTTTGTTTTCCCATTTATTTCTTGGCTTTGACCAAAGGATGGGCCAAACAGGGAAACTGTAACAAACTCAGAGAAATGTTTGTGTGTATGTGTACAGTATACTAGTAGCCCCGCGCATGAATCCATGCGCCAGTAGCTCTCTGCGGGGCCCAGCCACTCTGAACCCACTGCCAAGAGGCCCATCCATGGCTGGGCGTGGAATGCTTGCCTTGTTGCCAGGATGACCACATAAGCGTTCTTTCCCCAACCCCCGCCACTCCATGCTCGCTGCCCAGAGGCCCTCTGCGGCCAGGGTGGAATGCCTGGCCACAGCGACGAAAGCGTTCCATCGGGCCACTCACACTGCCCACTTTCAAGGCTGCGGCCCACCAGTTCCCCTCTCCCCCAGGACTGGGGGACTTTGGCAGGTCTGAGAGGACTGGGTGTGGCCAATTTGTGGCTATGGGCACAGCCATCTTTGTGATGGAGTGAGTTAATTTGCATATTGCCCTCTTATTAGATAGGATATATCCAGAAGACAACGGCACCTGGAGAATGTAGAATACATTTTTTTCCTTTCTCTTGTCCCACTCCCCCAACCCCCATACTGAAGCCAGACCAGCCATCAAACTACCCAGCTGCAGAGTGAGAACTGAAAACCAAATGAGAAAACATTGCTCTGAATATAGAAATCAGAAAGAGAGTCCCTGTTGTGAAAAGAAGAGTGTAGAAGAATCCATTATTTTCTTTTTTTTCTCTCCCCACTTCACCCCAAGATATGACAGACAGGAAACTAAAACTAAGAAAATTCCATGTTTCTGGCTCTAGGAATAAAGAAAAGGGTCCCTGGAGCCAGAGAGTTAAGGGAAAATCACTGAGGCAGAGAAGTAGATTTCTTAATTCTGTATTTGAACCAAATTCTGAGCCTAACGGTACACTGTACATATGTCAAAACCAGCCAAAGTAGTACAAGAGAGGCTTTCAAAACAGAACTATGACATGAATCACTGCCTAAGTCCTAGACAACCTAAATGGGAATGGAAGGGGCAAATTCAACATAACAAAGGCTTTGAAACTGAACAGATAATGGAACCACTGCCTATATAAAGTGAGAAAGAACTTGAACTTATAACCTCACTGGATTGGATTGTTTACTAAAAGAAATGTAAAATCCTCATCATTCTTAAAAAGATTTCAACAGGATAGAGAATTTTACAACATAATATTCAAAATGTCCAAGACAGAATCCCAAATTATTAGACATAGCAAGAACAACTAAAAAATCTGACCAGGGGAGATGACAATATATGCTAACCCCTAGATGACCTAGCTGTTAGAATTATTAAAGCTCCTAAAAACAGCTATTAATAATATGATCTATTAGGTAAGGGTGAAAACCTTAAAATAAATTTTAAAAATTCTTAGGAAAGAAAAAAAATTCTAGACCTAGTGAGTGTGGCTCAATGTCTATAGAGCGTAGGACTGCAGACCAAAGAGTCCTGGATTCAATTCCGATCAAGGGCACGTACCTTGGTTGCAGGCTCCTTCCTGGTCCAGGATCTGATACTGGCTAATGCAGGAGGCAACAATCAATGTGTCTCTCTCACATCAATATTTTTCTCTTTCTCTCTCTCTCCAACTCTCTCTAAAAATCAATGGAAAAATACCCTCCAGTGAGGATTTAAAAAAAAGAAATTAAAAAAAAAAATCCAAATAGAAATTTTAGAACTAAAAAACACAGAAGTTCATTAAATGGGCTAAAGAGTAAAAAGGAGATACCAAAGGAGTCAATGAACTTAAGAGATATGTTAATAGAAATTATCCAATCCTAACAATAGAAAAATATATTTTTTATATAGACTAGTCACTCAGGACCCTGTGATAATTAAATACCTGTCAGCCTGGAATTCTACATTCAGTGCAAATACAGTAATGAAGACAAATATATTCTCAGACAAAAGAAAACTGGAAGAGCTCATTGCCAGTAGACCTGCTCTAAATAAAACACTTAAAGAAATGATACCAGAGCCGAAACCGGTTTGGCTCAGTGGATAGAGCGTCAGCCTTCAGACTCAAGGGACCCAGGTCCGATTCCGGTCAAGGGCACGTACCTTGGTTGCGGGCACATCCCCAGTAGGGGGTGTGCAAGAGGCAGCTGATCAATGATTCTCTCTCATCGATGTTTCTAACTCTCTATCCCTCTCTCTTCCTCTCTGTAAAAAAATCAATAAAAATATATTTAAAAGAAATAAAATAAAAAAAGAAATTATACCTGAGGAAAACTTGGATCTTCAGGAAAGAAGGAAGAACAATAGAATAAATGGGTAAATATTACAAACTATTTTTCTCCTCTTAACTTTTAAACACATATATAGAAAACTGCTAAAACCAAAAATTATAGCATGTCATGGTGAAGGGAATGGTTAAACAGACATAGATGCAACATACTATCTAAAAAAGGAGTAATATGCAAATTAATCATCACTCCGCTACACCCACCAGCCAATCAGGAGTGAGTATGCAAATTAACCCACCCAAGATGGCTGTGGTCAGAGAGAGAGCAGGATTCTTGGGTTTCCCTGGCAATGGAGGAAGCCAGGCTTTCAGCCTGCCCTTGCCTGCCTTGGCTCTGCATAAGGCTACAAAGTTTAAATTATAGAAGATAAATAACCCCCCCAAAAAATGGCGGCAGCCACGGAGCTGGAGAGAGCAGGAGGCTTGAGTTTCCCCCAGTGATGGAGGAAGCCAAGCTTTCCATACATCCTGGTCACCCCAGGCCTCCACATAAGGCTACTAAAAGTTTCAATTATAAAAGATAAATAAATCCCAAAAGAAATGGCTGTGGCCACTAAGCGAGCAGGAGACTTGGCTCCACTCAAAGCTATAAAGTTTCAATTATAGAAGATAAATAAATCCTAGATACCAGGGCCTCTGCTTGGGTCTCCAGGGGGTGTGACCGGCCTGCAAACCACCATAGGTCCCTTGCTTAGGCCGTTTCATGCCCAAAAGGAACTCCTCCACCCCCACCCCCGCCCCTGATCCGGGAGACCCTTTAGGGCAAACCAACTGGCCCCCACCTGTTCACTATCTAATAAAAGTAATATGCAAATTGACTGTCACTCCAACACACAAAATGGCTGGCGCCATGTGGTCAAAGATGATTGCCCCCATGTGAACACAAGATGGCAAGCAGGGGAGGGCAGTTGGAGGGGACCAGGCCTGCAGGGGAGTGCAGTTAGGGGTGACCAATCCTGCAGGGATGGCAGTTAGGGGCAAACAGTAATTTGGCAGGGACCATTTAGGCATCAATCAAACTGGCAGGGGAGTGGTTAGGGGTGATCAGGCTGGCAGGCAAAAGCAGTTAGGCAGGTAGGCAAGCAGTTGTGAGCCAGAAGTCCTGGATTGTGAGAGGTATGTCCCATATTGGAGAGGGTACAGGCAGGGCAGAGGGACACATCCTCTGTGCATGAATTTTGTGCTCTGGGCTTCTAGTGTAATATAAAGATGGCAACTATAATATAAAGGGATTGAGAGAAAAATCACTTATATACTTGTAAGGTTTCTATGTTTTACTCGGAGTGGTAAAATACTAACTTTAAGTAGAATGAGATGACAAATATTTTACATTATAATCCATAAAAAAAAAAAAAAAAAAAAAAAAAAGGACTGTCTTGGTGTGACTCAGTGGTTAGAGTGTCAGTCCAAAGGGTCCTGGGTTTAATTCCTGGTCAAGGGCACATGCTTGGATTGCAGTTTTGATCCCAGACCCCAGTAGAGGCATGTGTGGGAGGCAACCAATCAACTCCTCTCTCACACATTGATGTTTCTCTCTCTCTCCCTCTCCCTCCCCTGCCTCCCTTCTACTTTCTCTAAAAATCAATGGGAAAAATATCCCGGGAGTGGATTAACATCAAAACAAAAGAAGAAAGGACAGAGGAAAATAATTATAAGGCCTAAATCCAATTACATTAAATGTAAATAGTAAAAATAAATTTTGTTAAAGACAGATTGATATATAAATATCAAATCATTATGTTGTACACCAGAAAGTAATGATATATGTTAAGTATACCTCAATTTAAAAAAAAGAAATGAAATGCTGTTAAATAAAAGACAGTGGGGGGTTTTTTCCCCAAAAGGCAAAACTGGATGTTTTCCATAACAAACTATTTTTCAATGTAATAGTATACAGAGATTAAAAAGGTCCTTTTACCAAGAAAATATAACAACCTTAAATGTAGGTACCTAACAACAAAACCTAACAGTAAAACTAAAAATGAAAGAAAAATAGACAAACCCACAATAATACTTGGAATTTCAACACTCTCTTAGTAAACCAACGATCAAGACAATTTGGAAATTAAATCATCTTAAAATAATCCTAATGAGTTAAGAAGCAAGTCTTGAAGGCAATTAGAAATTCTAACACATTGAACTGCAACACATCTAAATTTGTGAGATGTAGCTAACAGTAATTTATTGCATTAAATGGTTAAAAAAAGAAATGTCACAAATGCTTTTTAAAAAGGGCAATAATCTAGCCGAAACCGGTTTGGCTCAATGGATAGAGCATCGGCTTGGGGACTAAAAGGTCCCAAGTTCGATTCCGGTCAAGGGCATGTACCTTGGTTGCGGGCATATCCCCAGTAGGGGGTGTGCAAGAGGCAGCTGATCGATGACTCTCTCTCATCGATGTTTCTACTCTCTATCTCTCTCCCTTCCTCTCTGTACAAAATCAATAAAATATATTTAAAAAAAAAAAAAAAAGGGGGCAATAATCTAAACCTACAGCAAGCAGAAGAAATAATAGAGAACTCAACAAAACTGAAAATAGAAAAACAAGTCAATAAAATAAAAAACCAGTATTGAAATCAATAGAATTCTAGCAAAGACTAGCCAAGATAAAAAACAAAAACAAAAAAACAAAAAACCACAAATGACTAATTAAAAAAAATAAAAGAGGGAAATATCAGTATAGACCCTACAGACATTAAAAGAATAAGAGAATACTTACTTATAACTTTATGCTCACTAATTCACAATTTAGACGAAAAAACCAATTTCCTTAAAGATACCATTAAAATTCATTGAAAATAAACTGATAAACAAATATTCCTATGTCTATAAAACAAATCAACTGTGTACTTTTTTTGCCGAAACCAGTTTGGCTCAGTGGATAGAGCGTCAGCCTGCGGATTGAAAGGTCCCAGGTTCGATTCCGGTCAAGGGCATGTACCTTGGTTGCCGCACATCCCCAGTAGGGGATGTGCAAGAAGCAGCTGATTGATGATTCTCTCTCAATGATGTTTCTAACTCTCTATCCCTTTCTCTTCTTCTCTGTAAAAAAATCAATAAAATATTTCTTTTAAAAAAAATGTGTACTTTTAAAACCTTTCCACAATGAAAACTCAAGACTCAAATGGTTTCATTGGTAAAGTCTACCAATCATTTAAGGAACAACAACAAAAAACAATCTCTTCAAAAATAAGGAAGGTGTAATGAGAATGCAGGATATCCACAGAGCTCCTCTCACTCCCCCTGCTACACTCACCCAGGATGCCAGGTGCCAGGTGCCCTAGAGGAGCATGCCCTGCATCCATGTGGCCTGAGTGAGCCGGGCCGCAGCCACCGGGACCACAGGGACCAGTTGGGCTCCCTGTGGGTTTGCACAGGACCCGGTCTGCAAGGCCAGCTGGCCAGGAGAGAGTGCACTGCCTGCCTGGCTTCCGTGAAGCATCACTGGGCAGCCCAGAGGCCCACACTGCAACCCGGCCTGCAGCGTCCAGTAATGCTCACCACATCTCCGCGTGTGGACTCAGGCACTGTGACTCAGAGGAGGGGGGTACACAGGCACCAGGGCGCCCAGAGATCAGCTAGAACCTGCCCTTCCATGCCAGAAGCTCCCATTTCAATCCCCACCAGGCTTAGGGACTGCACCCATGCACAAATTTCATGCACCGGGCCTCTAGTATGTGTGTGTGTGTGTGTGTGTGTGTGTTTGTCATATGTATTTACTGACTTCAGAGAGTAAGGGAGAGGGAGAGAGAAACATCAATAATCAGAGAGAATCATTGATTGGCTGCTTCCTGCACAGCCCCTAGTAGAGATTGCCCTGACGAAATGGAACCATGATCCCCTGATTCCTCGGTTCATGCTCAGCAACTGAACTGAACTAGGCTGGAATATATATTTTTAAAACATATCTTGAAACCTAAATAGAAAAAAACAACTCAATTTAAAAAATAAGCATATGATTTAAAAAGATACTTCACAAAAGAAAATCTACTCAGAGGCATAAAAAATATATGAAAAGATGCTCAAGATTATTAGTTATCCAAGACACAAAACTGAAACAATAATGGTACCATTACATGCCTATTAGAATATGTCTTGGGGACAATCCCAAGTGCTATAGAATATGTGGTGTGACTGGAACTCTCTCATATACTACTGGTGATAATGCAAGAGTACAGCTAATAAGAAAAGCTTTAGCAGTTTCTTACAGTTAAACATATACTTAAATACAATTCCAATATCTCAGTTACTGACCCAAGTGAGATGAAAACTTATGTTCATCAGAACACCTGTAAGAGACTATTAACAGCTTTATTTGTACTTGACAAAAATCGGAAATAAAACAAACTGTGGAGGCTGGGCCCGGAGCAGCCAGGTCAGGAGCAGCCAGGCCCGGAGCAGCAGCTGCCAGGCTGGGACGGCCAGACCTGGAGCATCCGGGCCCAGAGAAGCACCAACTATGCCTGGAGCAGCCAGGTCGGGAGCAGCCAGGCCCCGAGTGGCCGGGCCTGGAGCAGCCGGGCCCAGAGCACCTGGGTCGGGAGCAGCCAGGCCCAGAGCAGCAGCAACCAAGCCTGGAGCAGCCAGGTCGGGAGCTGCCAGGCCCGGAGTGGCCGGGCCCGGAGCAGCTGGGCCCAGAGCAGCCGGGTCGGGTGGGACCAGGCCCGGAGCAGCAGCGGCCAGACCCGGAGCAGCTGGTTGTAGAACGGACCAGAGCAACAGAGGCCAGGCCCGGAGCAGCAAGGCCCGGAACAGCTCGCTCCTCGCCTGCCCCCACCCCAAGGCTGCCTCTCAGACATGGCTGGAAACTTTTGGGGGAACTTGAGGGTCTGCTGAATCAAGTGTGAAGGCTTAAATCTGGATGTGTTGAGTTAGTATAGCGCTGGGATGTTGATCTGTGAGTGCCTTGTGTGGGGTCTGGATGAGGTTGGTTGATCTATTTGGAAATGTCTTTTGTGTGAAGTGTATCCTTGGGCATGTGGAGGTATTATTGATTTGAGAAAAGTAACTGATTTACTATCTGAAAAATTTAAAGTTCTGAAAGTTTAAGGTCTCTTGCCAAAAAGAGGTTTTAAAGCTAACACCTTAATTTTAATGGAGAAAGGGAATGACAAGCCCTTCCCACCCAGAACAGGTAATCCAATTCCAACCAGGTATGTTTACACAATGTGTCCATTTACACTTGAATGGCTACACCTTTTGATAGCCTAAGGGCAAGGTTACATGTAAACAAGTTTGCTCTCAATTCCCAGGGCAGAAAAAAAACAACAAAAAACAAGGTTTAAAATTATTAAATTTTAAAATTTATTCTTAGAAGTGTAAAAGTTTATTAACTAAAAAAAAAAAACAAAAAAAAAGGAGATTGAAAAACCTGATGAACAATAATAGCTGTTCATTGTAGTAGAGTCGGCGCGATGGGAGGGGAGTGGACTGACTGTTCTGGGGGGGGGGCGGGGAGGAAGAGACTGAACATAAACTGTGCACCTATGGATGAGGACAATGGGGGGTGGGGAGGGGGAAGAGGGTGGGGTGGGAACCTGGTGGAGGGGGGAAGAAATGAGGAACCTTTGTAATAATATGAACAATAAAGATTGATTAAAAAACAAACAAACAAAACTGTGGTACATATCCCCACAATGGAATACTACTCAGCAACAAAAAGAACTATCCTATATAATGAAAGCCTAATATGCAAATTGTCCCCTCGACCAGGAGTGTGACCAGGGTCGAGGCCACCAGCCAACCACAGGAAGGGAGGCCCTAGCCAGCTGCAGACAACCGCCAGGGGAAGGGAGGCCGCAGCTGGCTGCCCTAGGGATCCTACCCATGCATGCATTTTGTGCACTGGGTCTCTAGAGTGAGTGTGTGTGTGGGGGGGGGGGGGGGAGTGCACAAAGTGTCCCCTTGGGAATTTAGGAGACCAGGAGTTCAAGCACTCGCTATGACATGTGCTGACCACCAGGGGGCGGCGTGGAATATGGCAGGCGACCAGTGACAGTAGCAGGGTGCTGAGGGAGCCAGGGAAGGAGGAGGTAGGGAATCTGATTGGCCCTGATTGCTGGCCAGGCCTCGGTAACCTACTCATGTATGAATTTTGTGCACTGGGCCTGTAGTTGATATATACAATAAGAATAATATCAAATGCAAATTTTCAGTGAAAGCCAGACTCAAAAGGCTACATATTGTATGATTCCATTTATGTGACACGGTGAAAAAGGCAAACTATAGGAATGGTATAGATGTCTGGTTTTCAGGGATTAAGGGTGGGGGGGTGGTTTAAGCCAGTGATTGGCAAACTCATTATCATTAGTCAACAGAGCCAAATATCAGCAGTACAACAATTAAAATTTCTTTTGAGAGACAAATTTTTTAAATTTAAACTTCTCCTAATGCCACTCCTTCAAAATAGACTCACCCAAGCCTTGGTATTTTGTGAAGAGCCACACTCAAGGGGCCAAAGAGCCACATATGGCTCATGAGCTACAGTTTGCCAACCACAGGGGGTTAAGCAAACCAATACAAAGAAGGAATTATATAGGAGGTGATGATGGAGCTGTTCTGATTGTGATGGTGGTGGTTATACAACTCTAGGCATTTGTCAAAATTCATGGAAGTATAGATCCAAAAGTATAAACTTTATATTGAATATAAATTTAAATATAAATTTAAAGTACTAAACTATAAAAGTAATACAACCTGCCCTGCAGTACCTATAATGGAGTTCTGTTAAAAGTACAATGAACATAGATGTGAAGTTATTTAATGCCAGATCTTCATCTTGTTTTTATTGATATTCCTCCTTTTTAAGGCTAAAAACAATCCAAACAAAGAGTTAATGAGCAAAATAACTATAATTAGAAAACTAATACTGGCAGCTGTACCTTTAATTTTTAGGACAATAAAGCTATAATCTCAAATATTCTCTAGTTATAAGCTCTAAAATAATGGTTCCCCATTCTAGCTACATATAGAATCTCCTGTTGTTTAGGGTGAGACACAGATATCTGTATTTTTTACCCCAAGTTTTTACCTAAGGTTCCCCAAATAATAGACATATGCAGCCAGAAATGGGAACTACTATTCTTTGTTTCCCCATTAAGAGGGATCTGAAAAGTAAAGTATATATGTGAAATTCCATGTGAATATAGAAGTATAATATTTTAGTAATTTGAAGAATATTACATTCTAGGGGTACAGAAAACAGTGTCAGCATAGAAAGTTATGGTTCTGCATTTTTTTTAAAAATGGGTCTGATTATAACATCTGACCCAGCTGAGGTTTTTAATGTACTATCATTCTCTAATCCTTTGATCAAGTATTTACTAATAACTTTGGTAGCATATTATAATCATCTGAGGAGCTTTTAAAAAACTAATGTGCAGAACACACCCCAAGACATATTAGAATATGGGGGAGGGATGTTTCTTTTCTTTTAATTTTTATTATTGAAAGTATTATATAGGTCCTCCTTGTTACCCCCATTAAACTCTTCCAGCCCGCTCTGGTCCTCCCCAGCCCTCAAGTTACCACCACATTTTCTATGTCCACGGGTTATACACATATGCATACAAGTTCACTGGTTGATCTCTTCCCACCCACTCTCTTCTGCCTTCCCTCTGAGGTTCAACAACAGTCTGTTCATGCTTCTATAACTCTGGGTCTATTTTTGACCATCAGTTTTATTTGGTTCATTAGATTTCATATATGAGTGAGATCATGTGATACTTAACTTTCTCTAACTGGCTTATTTCTCTCAGGTCCATCCACGCTGTTGTAAATAGTAAGAGTTCTTTCTATTTTACTGGCGTAGAATGTTCCAATGTGTAAATGTACCATGGCTTTTTTACCACTCATCTGCTGATAGCCCTTAGGCTATTTCCAAGTCTTGGCTACTGTAAATTGCACTATGGACATAGGGATGCATATATTCTTTCTGATGAGTTTTTCAGGTTTCTTAGGATATATTCCTAGAAGTGGAATGACTGAATCAAATGGGAGTCCCATTTTAAATTTTTTAAGGAAACTCCATACTTTCCACAGTGGCTACACCAGTCTGCTTTTCCACCAGCAGTGTACTAGGGTTCCTTTTTCTCCGCAACCTCGACAATAATTATCATTGGTTGATTTGTTGATGATAGCCATTCTGACAGGTGTGAGGTAATATCTCATCGTTTTGATTTGCATCTCTTAGATCAGTGTTTCCCAAACTTTTGACATATGTGCACCCCTTCTATAATTTTCATAACGCTGAGTACCCCTCGTACTACTCATGAGAACGTAGAATTAGGCGCAGCTAAGCACGGTGCAGTGCATATCCCCACCAAACTCCGGTGCAACGCGTTCCCCTACCAAACTCTTCCCGTGCCCCTGGAGGTACACATACCACACTTTGGGAAACACTGTCTTAGATCATTAGTGATTTTGATCATTTTTTCATGTGTCTTGGCTTTTTATGTCCACTTTGGATAAGTATCTATTTATGTTCTTTGCCCATTTTTTAATTGGATTGTTTGTCTTTCTTTGTAAAGTTGTGAGTTCCCTATATATTTTGGAGATTAATCCCTTATCATATGTGGCGTTGGCAAATATGTCCTCCCATGTGGTGGAATCTCTTGTTATTTTGATGATTTCTTTTGCCATGCAGAAGCCTTTTATTCTCAAGAAGTCCCATTTGTTTATTTTCTCCTTAATTTCCATTGCCTTCGGAGATATATCAGTAAACATATTGCTACAAGAGATGTCTGAGATTTTGGTGCCTATGGTTTCTTTAAGGACTTCTATTTCACATCTTACATTGTGTCTTTTATCCATTTTGAGTTATTCTTGTCTATGGTGTAAGTTGGTTGTTTAGTTTCATTTTTTTTGCACATATCTGTCCAATTTTCCCAATTGAAGAGACTATCTCTGCTACAATGTATGTTCTTGCCTCCTTTGTCAAATATTAATTGAACATAATGGCCTGAGTTGATTTCTGGCTTCTCTGTTCTGTTTCATTTATCTATATGCCTGTTCTTGTGCCAGAATCAGGCTGTTTTGAGTACAGTGGCTTTGTATTATAACTTGATTTCTAGTATAGTGATTCCTCCAACTTTGTTCTTCTTTTTCAAGATTGCTGCAGCTATTTGGGGTCTATTTTGGTTCCATATAAATTTTGGGGGTGTTTGTTTAGGTCTGTGAAGTATGCCATTGGTATGTTAATAGGGATTGCATTGAATCTATAGATTGCTTTGGGTAGCACGGACATTTTAATGATGTTGATTCTACCAATCCATGAACATGGTATATTCTTTCACTTGTTTATATCTTTGGGGAGGGGTATTTTTTTAAATCCCAATTAATGTACATGGAAAGGCCTCCAAAGCCTAGCTTTTTATTCATCTCAGAATTTGATCTTAAATAGAATTAAGTAAGTTATAGACTCCCTTTAAAATCTCAGTTTGAATGGACTCATGCTTCAACATTATGTTTCATTTCTATCTAGCTTTATTTATCTCTAAGCTCTGTAAGAGTTGCTGATGGCCCAAAATTTGTAGACTATTGTTTTGTACTGCCTTTTTAAACAATAATAGAAACTCAAAGCCATAAAGTATAAAACTTCTGTATAGAAACAATCACAACATTTATAATAAAAGGTAAACACAATGTCTATAAAAGAAACCTAACAAAAATAAAGTGTTTATAAATTGACACAATACAACTGGCTGGAAAACAAAATATTAATTCTCAATATGAGTGCTTTTAATCTCTCCCAATGGCTAAGATCTTGAAAATTGATTATATTCAGGAACAAGGGGGAAATGGCCCACCACATGTTAGATAGCTGGCACATTTGGTAAAAACTTGTGAGAAATTTGGCGGAACTGTCCAAAACTTAAAATGCACATGACCTCAAACCCAGAGATTCCACTTCTAGGAAACTACTCAACAGAAATATTCAAGTGTAAGAGGGTACAAATAAAAAATTTAACAGGCAAAATATTTGGAAACCCAATAAAGCAAGAATGACCTACATTTCCCTAAGAGAAAGCCTATAAATTATGTTGTACTCATACTTAGTATATACAAGCACACCACTTTATTAAGCTTTGTAGATACTTTTTTTTTTTTTTAATAAATTGAAGATTTGTGGCAAGCCTGAGTCGAGCAAGTCAATGGTGCAATTTTTCCAGCAGCGTTTATTTGTTCACTTTGCATTTCTACATCACTTTTTGGTAATTCTCACAATATTTCAAACTTTTTCATTATTACGATTTGTTTTGGTAAATTGTGATCAGTGATCTTTGTTGTTATTATTTTGAGGATGCCATGTTCCTACGTAAGATGTTGAATTTAATGTGTGTGTATGCTCTGCTCCATCAACAGGACGTTTTCCCTCTGCTCCCCCGCACTCTTATGCTAGGTTTTCTCCCTTTCCCTATTACCTGAGACATAACAATATTAACATTAAGCCAATTAATAACCCTCTAAGTATTCAAGTAAAAGAGTCACAAGTCTTTCACTTTAAATCAAAAGCTAGAAATAATAGTGAGGAAGGCATGTTAAAAGCTGATAAGCCAAAAACTAGACCTCTTGTGCCAACTAATCAAGCTGCAAATGCAAAGAAAAAGTTCTTCAAGGAAATTAAGTGCTACTCTAATAAACACATAAATGATAAATAAATAATAATAATTAAAAAAAGCAAAACAGCCTTATTACTGATAGGGAGAAAGTTTTAGTGGTCTATACAGAGGCTTCGACATTTCCCTAAGCCAAAGCTTTATCTAGAGCAAGGCCCTAATTCTCCTTAATTCTATAAAGTCTGAGAGGTGAGAACCCTGCAGAAGAAAAGTTGGAAATATCAGACATTTGTTCATGGAAGAATAAGACACACTTCTATAATATAAAAGTGCAAGGTGAAACAGCAAGTGCTGATGTACAAACTGCAACCAGTTATACAAATCTAGCTCAGAAAATTAATAAAGGTGATGGTTACAGTAAACAAAAGATTTTCTTTCTTTTTTCTTAACCCTCACCAGAGGATATTTTTCCGTTGACTTTTAAGAGTGAGTGGATGGGAGGAGTAAAAGTCAGAGAGAGAAACATCAATGTGAGACACATATTGATTGGTTGCCTCCCACACATGCCCCAACCAGGGCCAATAATTAAGCATGCAACTGAGGTACATGCCTTTGACCAGAATCGAACCTGGGACTCATCGGTTAATGGGCTGACATTCTATCCATCAAGCCAAAACAGCTAGGGCAAAACAACAGATTTTCAATGTAAACAGAGCAGCCTTATACTGGAAGATTCCATTTAAGGTTTCCTGGCTAGAAAGAAGTCAATGCTTGGCTTTCAGGCTTCAAATAATAGGTTAATTCTCTTAACCTATATAGAAATATTCAGGAACTAATGTAGTTTGTGGCTTAAAGTTGAAGTCAATAGTCACTTACTGTTCAAAAAGTCCTAGGGCCATTAAGAATTATACTAAATGTACTCTGCCTATGCTCTATAAATGGAACAACAGAGCCTGGATGACCACCTATCTGTTTACAACATAGTTCACTGAATATTTTAAGCCCATTGTTGAGACCTACTATTCAGAAAAAAAGAAAAAAAGTTTCTTTTCAAAGTATTATGCTGATTGATAGTGCACCTGGTCACCCAAGAGCTCTTATGGAGATATACAATGAGATTAATGTTTTCATGCCTGCTAACACAGCATCTATTCTGTAACTCTTGGATAAACGAGTAATTTTTACTTTTAATTCTGCTTATTTAAGAAATATATTTCATAAGACTATAGCCATCATAGAGAGTGATTCCTCTGATGGATCTGGGCAAAGTAAATTGAAAAACCTTCCGGTAAGGATTCCAAATGCTAGATGCCACTAAGAAAGAATATTTGTGCCCTGGCCAGTGTGGATCAGTAGTTAGAGCATAGCCTATTCATTGAAGGGAGACAGATTTAATTCCAGGTCAAGGGCATGTTCTTGGGTTTCGGTTCGATCGGGATTCATGCAGGAGGCAATCAATTGATGTGTCTCTCATATCAATGTTTCTCTCCCTCCCGTTCAATCTCTCTAAAATCAATGGAAAAAATATCAGGTGAGGATTAACAAACAAAAGGACATTCCATGATCCACAGAAAAAGGACAAAATATCAACATAAACAGGAGTTTGAAAGAAGTGATTCCAGCCATCATGAATAACTTTGAAGGGTTCAAGACTTCAGTTGAAGAAGTAACTTCAGTCAAAGATGTGGTGGCAACATCAAGAGAACTAGAATTAGAAGTGGATCCTGACGATGTGACTGAACTGCTGCAATCTATATATATAAGGCTAAGTGACTGACAGTCCATCCAGTACACATGACGCGCACTAGCAACTTAAAAATAAAAGTTGACTTGTGCATGTGCGATAAATATAAAAATTCTTGCTGGCGCCAATCACACGCATGTTTCGATCTGTCATTGTCAGCAGTGAATTTGGTTGTTTTTGCTGACATTCTGAAGCTGAAATAAAGTGGCAGCATCAACAGATTATGTCTGAAGACCAACTATTGGCACAATGTATCTCTCTAGCCATGTCTGACACTGGCCTTCCGTTTAAATTAATTTGAAGACAGTTTCCTGTAATGCCAAAATTTGCAATGACTATTAATAAATAACAAGGACAAACTCTAGACAGAGCTTGTCCTTATTATTTTCCTACTTCAACCCATTTTCAGATAGGGTTAGTTATAGGTTGTTTTCTCTTGAGTTCGAAGAGCATGTGACATTAAAGTTGTAAATACTGAGAGAAATTAAGATGGCAGCATAGGGTAGACACCTGAAAGCAGCCTACCACAACAATTTTGAATTTACAACTGGAAAACAGGGGAAACATCGCCCTGAAGCACCGGATGGCTGGCTAAGAGAAGGCTCTACCATCTGGGAAGGGGAGAGAAGGAACGCTGAGCCTTAGGAACTGTGAAGATGAGGAGAACTGTGCGCGTGAAAAGGTGGCCGCTGAGTTCGCTGCTGGCTTGCTTGCGGCGCAGAGAGGGTGCAAAGCTAATACGTGGCTGGCTTTCTTGTTCGAGAGGAAAGCAAAACAACCCTATTGCTCTGATAGACCGCCCCAGTCAGGGAGAGGCCAGACTGTCAGGCAGGGGGCAGAGATCTCTCAGAGGTGGGTGAAGTCAGCGGCCATTACTGCAGAACTCAGGAACTGAAACCTTGTTGGGAGGGGCTGAAAGGAAACCAAAGCTTGTCTGCTCCACCTGAGACTCCGCCCCATCCAAGCAGAACACAGTAGCCCTCAAGGAGGCTGGCTTTCTCGTTCGGGAGAAAAGAACAAAAACAAAAAACTCCGAACTGCACTGAGAGACAACTCTGAGCCGTGAAAAAAACTGGCTGTCAGGGACCAGGCAAAACTCGAGAACAGCTTTTACCCAAGAGGTGCACGTGCCAGCAACCAATCTTGCAGGACTCGCCTCAAATAGGACTTTCCTAAGGCAGGACTGACAGGCAACCAAAGCTTGTCTGCTCCTATACAATAGAGGTGCATGCACCTGCAACCAATCTTGCAGGACTTGCCGTGAATAGGACTTTCCTAAGGCGGGACTGATGGGGAACCAAAGCTTGTCTGCGCCACCCCGAG
The DNA here is from genome assembly GCA_036971965.1 of Nyctalus aviator. Classification (NCBI taxonomy): domain Eukaryota; kingdom Metazoa; phylum Chordata; class Mammalia; order Chiroptera; family Vespertilionidae; genus Nyctalus; species Nyctalus aviator. The sequence continues at coordinate 101,074,729 of CM072922.1, forward strand.
ACTCCGCCCCATCCAAGCGGAGCACAGAAGCCCTTCTAGCTGAGACACTGCTGATATTCACAGCCAATTGGCTTGGAGATCAATGCATCCTAGTGATACCAACAACGAGCAAGGCTTAACAACAAGACTGCACACACAGCCCACAAAGGGCTGCACCAAGACTGTCCACCTCAGTAGGCCTTCTCCACCTGAGAAGGCTGTGCTACTGGGCTCTACCAGAACACCTAGCACACAAAACTATTCCATCAAATCAGGGAAGCAGCTAAAATGCAGAAAAGAGGCAGGACACAAAGGAAGAAGATGGAGGAAAGTAAAAGAATGGACACTGAGTTCAAAACCACAGTGATAAGGTTTTTCAAGAATTTCCTAAAAAAGGCTAATAAAATAAACGAGACCTATGAGGATATGAAAAGGAATCAACTAGAAATAAAAAGGGATCAACTAGAAATAAAGAATACATTGTCTGAAATAAAAAACATTATACAAGATTGCAGGAATCAAGACAAAGATTTGGAACACAAAGAGCCAGAGGACACTCCTCCACAGAAGCAAGAAGAGAATCCAGAAAGTTGAAGATAGTGTAAGAAACCTCTGGGACAATTTCAAATGAACCAACATCAGAATTATTGTGGTCCCAGAAGAAGAGAGAGAGCAAGATACTTAAAACATATTGGAAGAAATAGTGACAGAAAACTTCCCCCACCTGGGGAAAGAAATAGACTTACAAGTCCAGGAAGCGCACAGAACCCCAAACAAAAGGAATCCAAAGAGGACCACACTTAGACACATCATAATTAAAATGCCAAGAGCAAAAGACAAAGAGAGAATATTAAAAGCAGCAAGAGCAAAGCAGGTAGTTACCTATAAAGGAGCACCCATACGATTGTCAGCTGATTTCTCAACAGAAACCATGCAGGCCAGACGGGAATGGCAAGAAATATTCAAGGTGGTGAATAGCAAGAACCTACAGCCAAAAATACTCTACCCAGCAAAGCTATCACTCAGAATCGAAGGCCAAATAAAGAGTTTCACAAATAAAAAAAAGCTAAAGCAGTTCATCACCGCCAAACCAGAATTATATAAATTGCTGAAGGGGGTTCTTTAGGAAGAGGAAGAAAGTAAAGATAAAAATTATGAACAACAAATACATAACTATCAACAAGTGAATCTAAAAACCAAGGGAATTAAAAAATCTGATGAACAATATTAACTGGTGAATATAACAGAATCAGAGGTATGGAAGGGGAGTGAACCGATGATTCTTGGGGAAAGGGGGAGTGGGGGGTGTAGGAAGAGACTGAACAAAAAATGTGCACCTATGGATGAGGACAATGGGGAGTGGGGAAAGGGTAGAGGGTGGGGTGGGAACTTGGTGGAGGGGAACAATGGAGGGGGGAAAAAAGAGGAACATTTGTGATAATCTGAACAATAAAGACTTATTTTAAAATATAGTTATAAACACTAGTACTTCATCACAAGGGAAATTAGTAAACACACTGAAAGTGTTTTTACTCTTAATTGGTAATACAGGGATTTATTAGGATAAGTTTAAATAAGGGCTGCCCAACAATGATTCTCTCAACATTGATGTTTTTCTCTCTCTCCGCCTTCCTCTCTGAAATCAGTAAAAATATACTTTTAAAACAAAATGCTATCAAACAACACTGCATACTACAGAGAAATCATTCATGAAAGGAAGAGTTAATTGATGTAGCAAACTACTCTGTTATCTTAAGCATCTCTACAGCTACCCAAATTTCAGCAAACCATCACCCTGATCACACAGCAGCCACCAACACTGAGACAAGAACCTACACCAGTAAAAAGATTATGAGTTGCTGAAGGCTCAGATAATAATTCACATTTTTTAGCAATAAAGTATTTTAATTAAGGTATGTATGTTGTTTTTTAGACACATGCTATTTATTGCATAATGAATGGGCAGTCGTAGTATAAGCACCACTTTTATATGCTCCAGGAAACAAAATAATTCATGTGACTCACTTTATTGTAATACTCATTTATTGTAGTGATATATGACTGAACTCACAATATCTGAAGTATCCTGTATTTATGCAGCAATTGAAAAACCAAAAAGGCCAGGGTGGTGTAGCTCAGTGATTGAGCACCAACCTAGGAATTAGGAGGTCCAGATCAGGGCACATGCTGAGGTTGTGAGCTTGGTCCCTAGTGGGCTCAATCCCCAGTAGGGAGTGTGCAAGAGGCAGGTGATCAATAATTCTCATCATTGATGTTTCCATCTCTCTCACACTCTCTCTCTCTCTCTCTCTCCCTCCCTCCCTCTCTCCCTCTTCCTTCCTCTCTGAAATGAATAAAAATATATTAAGAAAATAAAAAGCAAGAAAACTGACCTGTCTGCAAATATGGAAGGATATCCATAACAAAATTTTATGATATATGGAATGTGCCCCCCCAAAAAAGTTTATAAGAATATGAAAGCTATTGAGACTTATAGTTAGAGTCACTGAAAATCTGCAATATAATTAATGCTTAGTCGATGACATACAATAAATTTGTTATGTAGCCCAAGTTCATACACTACCATGTGCAAAATGAAAAAGTAGTATGCAAAATGTAATAGTATTATCTTGTTACCAAAAGATGCTCTTGACTTCAATCAATAAAGATTTGGAAACCACTAGAGCTAAATAGAGAGTATTGATAAAAGGAATTGGGTGCTTAACTGTTAGAAGGAATGAGGAGGGAGGCTATAAAGCTATGTCTGCAAGTAATGACACCATAACATTACAAGACCAAATCACAATGAGTTCTCCCGTTCCAAAAGTCATCAATGGAACCATTAAATTTGAACAGCAGGTAATTGTGTGATTCAAAAATAAGAAAGCTGGAACCAGAGTCACCACTGCCACTGCAACAACTGCTTAAAGATACCCACAAGGCTAGGTTATGTACACAATAAAACATAGTCTAGCCTTTGCCAGAAATGCCCCTTGATAATGCAGAAAGGTGCAGAATGAACAGTGCAATACTGCATTTCTGTAGAAAAACCTCACATCTTCAAAACCCAGTAATTAAAAAAAAGGGGGAATAGGGTGTGCAAAAAAGGAACTTTCAGATCTCCCCCGCCTCCCTGCCTCCCTCCTTCCCTCTCTCTCTCTCTCTCTCTCTCTCTCACACACACACACACACACACACACACACACACATACACACCTCTAACTCCAACTACTATTTCCCAACCAAAATCCTAAATGCAAATAGTATGAGAAATAACATTTTTGGCTTTCTAGCCCAGCAATAGAGAGAGGTGCTTAAGAAGGTTGAGGAAGACAATCACAGAATTCCCAAATGATTTAAAAACTATTATGCTTTTTAAAAAATTTTGTAACTAAAAACACTAATCCTAAAATTTTCCAGTTTTGAATATTTACTTCTAAGCTACCCTCAGGAAAAGGAAGGTAAAAGAGAAAGGAAAAACATTGAGGGTAATGTTCTTGGAGACTCTCACACTGAAGATATTTCTTGGAAAATGCAACAAGAATTTCACACATGCACACACTATGCTTGAAGATTATTTAAAACAAAATTGACAAATTTTGACCTACTATCTATGATTCTTTACATCCATGACACTTAATTTGAAATTTGCTGAGGTAAGCATTTGAACTACAAATAAAACTGTGATGCACCAAAACTTGTTAATGAATACATCTCAAACTTGACTTCTATATTTTTCACTTATCTTCATACATGCATTATATGAAGGAAACTCAAGGCCTTATGCACGAAATTCATGCACAGTGGGGGGGGGTGTCCCTCAGCCCAACCTGCACCCTCACCAATCTGGGACCCCTTGAGAGCAGTCGAAAATCTCTTTCACAATCCAGGACTGTTGGCTCCCAACCCCTTGCCTGCCTGACAGCCTGATCACCCCCTACTCACTCCCCTGCCAACCTGATCAATGCCTAACGGCTCACCTGCTGGTCCAATTGGCCCAAACTGCCCTCCCCTGCAGGCTTGGTCCAACTGCCATCCACTGCAGGGCCATCTTGTATGTTGGAATGATGGTCAATTTGCATATTACCTTTTTATTACATAGGATTATTTCTATGTTATCTAAAATTTAAAGAGTCAAAGATTTCATGTCTAGGGAATGTCCAGAGTTTAATAAGAATTTAATAAAATAAATAAAAGGTTTCCTTAAATAAAATGATATCATCACTGTGCATAATCATTTGATTTATTCAAGTGCAATGGCAACAGGTGATAGAAGGGATAAAAGAGTAATATACTAATTAGACCAGGATATCTTCAAGAAAAAGCCATAATGGCAGGGCCGAGGCAGAGGCAGAGGCGGGTAGGGGCAATCAGGCCAGGAGAGGAGAGCAGTTGGGGGTGACCAGGCTGGTGGGGGTGGGCAGTTGAGGGCAAGCAGGCCGGCAGTGGGGGATGATCAGTCAGGAGGGGACCAGCAGTTGGGGGCAATCAGGCCAACGGGGGGCAGTAGAGAGTGAGCAGGCTGGCGGAAGGGCAGTTGGAGGTGAAATACTACTTTCATTTTTAGAGAGAGTGGAAAGGAGAGAGGAGTAGAGGGGGGAGAGAGATAAGTCTCTTAGCATGCACTGCCATGGGGGCTGGGAGCAGACGGTGAATTGACATTGAGGACGCGGGTTGACACTCACTGAGCAACAATGGTCAGGGTTCAAGTACTACTCAATAATAGTTTAACAGTAACTGAACTAGTATTACGGTATTTCAAACCATATCTTTTTACTTATAGCCTTCCCTTCCCATCATAGGAATTAAAAATACCTGTAAGCCAGGACCGTTTGGCTCAGTGGATAGAGCGTCGGCCTGCAGGCTGAAAGGTCCCAGGTTCGATTCCGGTCAAGGGCATGCATGTACCTTGGTTGCGGGCACATCCCCAGTAGGAGGTGTGCAAGAGGCAGCTGATCGATGCTTCTCTCTCATCGATGTTTCTAACTCTCTATCCCTCTTTCTTCCTCTCTGTGAAAAATCAATAAAATATATTTTTAAAAAAATAAAATTAAAAAAAAAAATACCTGTAAGTGGTAGGATTCTGATTAGCAATTCATTAACTGTTATACTCTAAGTATGTTTATATGGTACATAAAATTTTGAATCATAGATAGTGAGATTATTTAAAAATCATAACACTTTATTTTAAAAGTGTTGAGGTTTTAAATAAATTTGCATCTCACAAACTGTTTTGTAAGAAAAGCCCCTTAAGCCGAAACCAGTTTGGCTCAGTGGATAGAGCATCGGCCTGCGGACTGAAGAGTCCCAGGTTCAATTCCAGTCAAGGGCATGTACCTTGGTTGCGGGCACATCCCCAGTAGGAGGTGTGCAAGAGGCAGCTGACGGATGATTCTCTCTCATCAATGTTTCTAACTCTCTATCCCTGTTCTAACTCTCTATCTCTGTAAAAAAAATTAATAAAATATATTTTTTTAAAAAAAGAAAAGAAAAAACCCTTAAGAAAACTATTATAAATTCTTAAAAGTTCAAAAAGTAATCATAAATCCAAATTACCTTGAAATAGACACAAATATACTTTATTTAAAGAAAGTTTTATAACCAATCTTTATAACCAATCTTTATAACCAATTGCAATCTGATGAGATTGCAATGAATCAGTTTTAATTTTTAAATTTAATGTGTGTGCATAGTGTTATAAATTAATAGTAACCCCCAGGCTTAACAACTTTCTTTGCCATATCTCAGTTATTACTAATTCCCAATCCTTTGAGGCAAACATTTAAAATTCTCTTATAGCTGTTTCTTTGGTATTTACTTTTATTATAAATGTTTATGCTCAGATAACGACTATCTTTCCACATGGGATATTAGCTACTAGCTTCTAATGTGAATGTAAAGATTTTGTACTCCTACATGCACATTCCCCCCCAATCTTTCTTGTGGAATTTTATCAACATTTTTACTTAAGCCACTCCACTAATAGGAATTCCAGAAAAAGAGAGGGAAGAAAATTATCAACACAGTATTAGAAGTTAATTTCCCAAAGCTTTTAAAAGGGCACAGTTTTTCAGTTGAAAGAGCCCACTAAAGGCTCAATTAACCAGAAAAAATCACATTTACACATCTCTCCAGAATACCAAGATTAAAGAGAAAAGGCTAAAACTTAAATAATAATAATAATAATAGCAATAGTACAGAAATCAGTATCTTTCATAAACCTTCCAATCTAGAGTTTCTCAGCTAGCCAATTAGCAATTGAATTTGAAAGGCAAATTAAAGACAGTATCAGGGCCACAATGAGTAATATCTTAAGTCATGTAGAAGTTAAATTAGGGATGTAGTCCAGCAAAATAATATTAAATTTTTAAAAAGACATAGATCTAAGAAACAAGTTCTGGCCCAGGAGAACAGTAATATAAAAATTATGGTTGGCAGCTAGCTATACTAGAGGCTTCGTGGGAAGAGCATCTTAATTAGAGAAGAGTAGGAAGAGGTCTCCAGGAAGAGTGTAAACACAATCCAAATGATCTCAATACCAAAAGTTGTTTGTTTTGTTTTGTTTTTGCATCCATGGGTGGGCACAAACAGAAGAAGTGTTCTTAGAAAGATCCAGAACATTTTTTATTAGGCCCCTTAAAAAAAAAAAAAAAGTGCCAAAACTGGAATGGCTCAGTGAATAGAACATCAACCTGCGAAGTGAAAGGTCCATGGTTCCATTCCAGTCAAGGGCATGTACCTTGGATACGAACACATCCCTAGTAGGGGGTGTGCAAGAGGCAGCTAATGGATGTTTCCCTCTCATCGATGTTTCTGACTCTCTATCCCTCCCTCTTCCTCTCTGTAAAAATCAATAAAATATATTAAAAAAAGAAAATGCTCTGAGCACATTTAAAAATAATCATCATCATCATCATCATCATCATCATCATCCTGCAAAGAGAAATCAATGCCCAGCTCAGAGAAGGAGGAGCAGCAGCAGCAGTAGTGGGAGCACCATAGCCACCAAGGGTTTCTCTGGCCAGTGTCTCTCCCTCAGGTCTAATAACAAGGGGAACATCTTTGGAAAGGGCCTTTTTGGCAAAAAATAAATGCACATTCTTGCAATAAGCCTGGATGCTGCAAAGAAGACCAATATCCAATACAAACTGAAGCTGGGTGAGATTATGATGACCACCATTCTCACCATTGGAGACTATCTATCTATCTATCTACCTGACTAAGTGACCAGCCAACCAGCCAACAGGTTGATGCACACTGACCACCAGTTTATCTCCCATCTGGAGTTTCAGTGGGAAGACCACCCACAATATTAGTACACAGGAGCTGCTGAGCGACAGGCAATTTTGCAGAGCACCCTTTTTCACTCTGGGGCCCCTTGGACTGCCAGTTTTGGCCCAATCCCTCAGGCCAGGCTGAGGGACCCCACCTGCCGGAGGGACCCCACTCAGTTGACAGATGCCCTTCGAGCCCCAGAGCCAGCCCAGGTGCGGCTGGGGAAGAACCACAGGAGGTTGGTTCCAGGGCATTTTCCAGCCCATCTCGCCCAGTCCTACCCAGCTAACCACCTTCTAATTAAATTCCTTTGAGTGTGCACCAAGCCTGTAGTGGATTATAAAAACATCAGCTTCACCGTTTGGGACATGGGCAGCCAGGACGTGATCAACCTCTTTGGAGTCACTACTTCAAAAACACATAGGTTTCACCTTATCAGTTCACAGCAATGACCAAAACGATACCCAAGAAGAGATTATACAGGTGCTGGTGGAGGACAAGTTCAAAGATGCTGTCCTGCTGGTGTTAGCTAACAACCAGGACTTCCCCAATGCCCTGAATGTGACCGAGATCGTGGATAAGTTGAGCCTGCACTACAGGAACTGGTACATTCAGGCTACCTATTACACCAATGGCAATGGGCTCCACGAGGGACTGGATTGGCTGTCTAATCTTCTCCATAAACAGAAGTGAGTCATATTTCTCTCTCAACCCTCACTCCCTCCTTCACCCTGTGGTATGAATGCTGGAAACTGTCTCCAAGGTGGTCCTAGTGTTCTTCATAATACTATACAAATGCAAATACAGCCTACAAAGGGGTTTTTATTTAATGTAAATAGTTCTTGTTCCAAAAAGGCAATTTATGGTACTCCTCTGCAGTATTATTTAGCTTTTTTTTTATTGTAAAAAGAGAAATCAACCCACTGTTTAGTACTGAGAATGGATTTGGGGCACCCAGGGCCTCTAGGAGTCACTGAGAGATCAGCTCAACCTTCTCCTCTGGACTTTAGATCTGTGATATCCATTTTTGTGGTTGGTTTTAACCCATACTCAGTTCAAAAATAGTTACAAATACAAGCTAAGAAGACCCTTGAACACAGAGAAGGGAGACATCTGCCTCGTTTAGGTTCTGTAATAAGTTCAATCTACCCGTAGTCTGTCTCCTATCTGGAGTGTTCAGTGGGCAAACCACCCACAATACATTCTACATGGCCACCTACAGTCCCTGATTGGCTCTCTCTCTCTCTTGGTCATTTGTATCCTATAGCATCTGTGCTTGTACCTATGCTTACCCCAATACCCAGGGGATGATCCAGGGGCTGTGGCCACCACTCACAGATCCCTTGGAGGGATTCACAGCTTTCCTTTAGGTTAGCAATGGTACACTGGTGGAGCCATTCTGGCCAGAACAGGAGTTCCCCACGGTCCCCATGTATGCTTCTTGCTCCAGGATGCCTGAGTCTCACCAGTAGGAGCATGGACAGGTAGCTAGTCATCTTAGAGCCTAGCTCCTCAGAACTTTCATCCACATGTGCTTTCACTCCTTCCGCCTAAAAAGGTCAGATTTGACATTAAAAAAACAACCTCTGTCAAAACTGGTTTGGCTCAGTGGATAGAGCGTCAGCCTGCGGACTGAAAGGTCCCAGGTTTGATTCCGGTCAAGGGCATGTACCTTGGTTGAGGGCACATCCCCAGTAGGGGGTGTGCAAGAGGCAGCTGATTGATGTTTCTCTCCCATGGATGTTTCTAACTCTCTATCCCTCTCTCTTTCTCTCTGTAAAAAAATCAATAAATTAAAAAAAAAAAAAACACCTCTACTTTTTTTCTTCTTTTGAATTTTGATAAACACTGAAGAAGGTGGAGCTGTTAAATTTTATTTAAGGGATAACCTCAGAACTGGTTTATCTGATGTTATTGAATCTCTTCCTACTTTCAGTACATGACTAGTATTCAACTATTTGGTATAGCTGTTTTCAATTTTCATTAAAACAAACAAATACTGTAATTATAGCTATGATAATAAAATCTCTCAACTATTACAAACAAAACAATAATTCTAATATAGTGCTTGGACTGTCGGTGAATGATATTATAATCCTAGACATAATAGTGTGACTTTTAGAAACTAAATTATGAGCAAATTAAGACTTAGCTATTATCACAAGACAAAAAGACTGTAATAACAAATACATAACTGCATAAAATGGGAATCTCCAAGATGAAACATAAAGGAGCAAAGAGATCATGTCAAAGGGTGATAAAAAAAAAAAAAAAGGGTGTATTTAAGCAATAAATGTAATTATTTGAAGGCATAATAGGTCTTTTTTTTTTTTTTTTTTTAGCCACATAAATAAATTACTGTCTTAAAAAAGCAAAACAAAGGGGAGACGTGGGCTGGAGGGGGTCAATGAGGGGAAAAGAGGGACACATATAATACTTTCAACAATAAAGATTTACTTTAAAAACAAAACAAAACAACAGCCCTGGCTGGTTTGCCTCAGTTGGTTGGAGCACTCAAAGACTGCTGATTTGATTTCCAGCCAGGGCGCATGCCTAGGTTGTGAGTTCACTTTGTACTGGAAGGCAAAAGATCAATCGATGTTTCTCTACCCCCGCTTCTCCTTTCTGAAGGGAAAAAAAATAAGAACAGATTGGAGAAAAGAGCTATAACAACATACGTTAAGACATTAAGAAAAGGTACAATGGAATTGAAAAGTCAATTCAGAAAAATGGTAAAACAACCATTAGTATTTTATTTATCAAACTATTGAAAAACTTAAGATTCTTAATAGTGTCAGCAAAGGTATAGAGAAAATGATAGTTCACACACTGCTGGTGTAAAGATAAATCCAATAACCTTTTTTGAAAATGTCCAGTCTTATTTGTAAAAACTATAAATAAGCCCGACATGGCTCAGTGGTTGAATGTTGACTTATGAACCAGGAGGTTGCAGTTCAATTCCAGGTCAGGGCACATGCAGGTTCCATCCCCAGTGTGGGGCATGTGGGAGCCAGCTGATCCCCAATCAATGATTCTCTCTCCTTATTGATGTTTCTATCTCATTCTCCCTCTCCCTTCCTCTCTAAAGTCAATAAAAATATATTTAAAAAAAACAACACACAAAACAAACAACAACAAAAAACAACCAAACAAAACTATACATGTCTATACCCAAAGCCCAATAAGCCCATTTCCAAGATTAGATTAGGTTTAGAAATGAAAAAGACACATGATATAGAATGAAATAAAATGTTCATCAATAGGGAAAATGATAAACTTATATGAAAAAATACTGTACAATTTTTAAATTAACAATATACTGTGGGGAAAAAACATCAACCTGCAAAGTAAGGTGGAAATGGATCAGGAAATGAGAAAGGGCACAAACAGAACTTTTTTTTTTTTTAAAATAAATAATTTCAGTTGTAGATTATTGACATAAAAAAGCATACTTTAAAAAAAATCAAATCTTAACAATGATTTAGGATCCAGTTAAACAGTTACCATATTAACCAAATTTTGTAAAGATACCACCGACATACAGTTTAAGAGAGAAACTAAAAAATAAGTTTACTTTTAAAATGTCAATAGTAGCTGAGTCATAATTAAAACAAAGTCTCTAAAATTAAGAACTATTTTGCTTTCTATTGAGTTGGATTGACAATTTTGAATAAATTATAGATTCATGACAATTATTCATTTTAATATTTTCATACCACAAAAGGTAAAAAAAAAGATTTAGAATCTATTTAAACCATGAAATATCTAAAACACATTTGGAAGAAGGTGCTAAATATGAAATAAGGAATGCAAAAAGAATTTTTCAAGGCAAAAAAAAGGGGGCCATCTTAAAGCACACCAAATCATCTTGTTTTAACACTACTGAATCAAAGTGCCTCTTTCTACTATGATATACCATTAAATCTCACTTCAAAATGTTTCCACGTTCAAGAAAGTAGAGTAGATCGCCTCAATATAGTATATAGTTTATTCAAGTGATAAATACTGCCCTTGCCGGTGTAACTCTGTTGGGCATCAGGATTGCAGGCTGGTTGCAGGCTTGATCACCAGTAGGGTGCTTACAGGAGGCAGCAGATGTTTTGCTCTCACATGTTTCTCTTTCTCCCTCTCCCTTCCTCTCTCTATAAACAAATACCTTAAACAACAACAACAAAAAAAGCCTGTTTAAAGTGTTAACTACTAACATCAGCCCCTTTTGGGTCAGAATTTAGGTTGTGGATACTTAAGATCTTAGGTTTTACAGTAATTTTGAAAACCCAGCAATCTTCTATGAAAACCAAATAAAAAACTTTTATCTGTCTTTTTGTTTAGGAAGTTTTGAGAAGCACTGTATTAACTTATTTGAAAAAAACATAGCCCCTTCATTTTAGAAGTCTAATAACAAAGAAAATAATGCGAATATCATTCAGCTATCCCTGTAATTCCTCACTTTACAACCAATACTAAAGTAATATAAATAATCAACCAGCACTTCACACCTTATAATATAAGCCTTTCATTTTGTTTTCTTCAACTGTTTGCACCACTTTATTTTGTTAAGTGCCAAGGTAAACTTCTAGTTTAAAGGAAAAATTAAACTGTGTCCTTATAAATGCATTATTAAATTTGTTATGTCAGAACAGGCTTTCCATAAAGATTTATAGGCCAAAATGAGGTACTTGCTGCCAATATATGCGTGCGTATATGTATTTAATGGTCCTTTAGTGACTTTTCTTTGGAATGATTCTGTCCTACCTTTGCTGCTGCAGCCCGCCTGTCCTTTGCATCACTGAATTCATACTTCTGGAAGTACCCAATATGCACTGTAACAGACAGATGGACAGATCAATGGGCCACAGCGGCAAAGGCCAGACAGACAGACTTGATAAAAATTAAAATCAAGGTATATAAAGGGGAGGGGGAAACCAGAAAAAAAACGTATCTATCTATATCTATAGTAAAATACCTGCTTCATGTCTGCAACCCTCCCATGCATATACCCAAATAAACTATTCTTGATTTTCATATTTCCCTTCTTTCAAGAAGAAAGAGTACCAATGCAATAGGCAAAATAAGTATTTTTAATACCATCAATAGTTACTGGCACTTCTGTAACCATGCCACGCAATTTCTTCAAACAGATATTGCTCTTTTCATATACAAGAAACTATCATATCCAAAGACTTTCTCTACCAAAATTAAAATGGCAATTATTACATGCATAAATTTTCTACTATGCTGCCAAGGTGTGATTAGAGTACACTTGAAATCACTAAATAAAAGTCTTATTTCAGCATTTTACCATTCTACATTTTTCTATATAAAACGATTGCTAGCACCATATCTACATAAGATAATTTTGGGATCTTAAAAGAATATATAATGGTGCCATTCAGGTCAATTACCAAGATAAGTAAAACATACACAAAATTACTCCAGCTATTCCCTCTCTTGAGCACTCCTAGGAATTTCCTCCACCCCTTTCTTTCCCTAGGATGTGTTTTCTCTCTCTGGAGCAAGCCTATGTCTTTCCCCCTCAATTTCCCCTAGGTTGTGTTACCTCTGCTTTCTTTTCTCTAAGCTTCAGACCATTCTTTTGCCTCTGTGAGTTGCTTCCTGCACACATGCAACCCAGATGGCTCACTTTTTTCTACCTTTATGACTTTCTAAATAAACTCTCTCTTATAATTTGAAAAAAACCTTAATAATATCTTTAAAAGTAGTCCTGTTACCTCAAATTCATTTAAATGAATATTCAAAAAGCTTCTAAGTTATTTTTTAAAAAGCACTTTAACATCTAAAAATGCTGACATGACTTAAGCTTCATCAAAAGCTTACATGCATATAAAAGCCATTTTAACTTAATCAAATGTTTTATTTTGTATGCAACTAAAATAATACAGATCCATGTCTGATATTTAAGGAAGATTGAGGGGAAATGTTTCCCCTTTTGCTTCCAGGGGATCTAATCATACATTTCTTATTGTAGCCTCGCAAAAACATGAGCAGGTAATGAAACATGATAATCAAATATAATGTATGACCCTTGATTAAATTCTAGACTGGAAGAAGAAAAGCTCTAAAAGACATTACTGGACAAAACTGAGAAAGAAATCTGAATGTGGTACATATATGAATATTTTCCTATAACAACTTGTTCAGATATAATTCATATATTCAGAGTTGTGACACATAGTTGTGTCACCCATTAATTTTAGAATATTTTATCTCCCCAAATAGAAACTCATACCCATTAGCAGCCACTCATTACCCAACCCAGCCTCTGACAACCACTGACTTACTTTTTGTCTCTATGAATTTGCCTATTCTGGACCTTTCAAATAAAAGACATGACATAATATGAGGCCTACGGCAAACGGGGTCAGCGCACATCCCGGTGGTCAGCACACATCCTGGTCAAACTCCCAAGGGGACACTTTACATATTAAACTTTTATATATACAGATGCCTCCTTAAAGAGTTGTCCAGTATCTCTATTCCTCCAGCACAGTGTAGCAGCTAGAGAAATATTTGTCAGTAAAAAACTCACATAAAAAAACAGCCGAGACCGGTTTGGCTCAATGGATAGAGCGTCGGCTTGGGGACTGAAGGGTCCCGGGTTCGATTCCGGTCAAGGGCATGTACCTTGGTTGCGGGCATATCCCCAGTAGGGGGTGTGCAAGAGGCAGCTGATCGATGACTCTCATCGATGTTTCTAACTCTCTATCTCTCTCCCTTCCTCTCTGTACAAAATCAATAAAATATATGGGAAAAAAAAAACAAAAAAAAACCACCAGCCAAAACCGGTTTGGCTCAGTGGTAGAGTGTCGGTCTGCGGACTGAAAGGTCCCAGGTTTAATTCCGGTCGAGGGCATGTACCTTGGTTGCAGGCATATCCCCGGTAGGGGGGGTACAAGAGGCAACTGGTCGATGTTTCTCTCTCATTGACGTTTCTAGCTCTCTATATCTCTCCCTCCTCTCTGTAAAAAATCAATAAAATAAAAAAATTAAAAAAAAAAAAACACCACCACCACAATCAAGTTAAGTATTCAAGTTACATATTGTTCCCAATTAAACTAAAGCATTATTTTTAGGAACCCATTATCCTCAGAAATTCATAAAATAATTTCAATATATTTAGGATCTTTTTTTTTCTTTTAGTTTAGTTTACTGATTTTTAAAGGAGGAAGAGAGAGAAATATCAATGTGGGAAACACCAATGGGCTGCCTCCTGCATATACATATCCCCTTATCGGGGATTGAGCCTGCAACCCAGGCATATCCTTGGGTGAGAAGTAAAAAAAAAAAAATACACAAAAAAAAACAACAACAAAGAATGAGCATAACAGTGGTTGCCTCTAAGGAAGGGAATCAGGTAGTTAACATATTTTTAATTTTTAATCTTTTGCACTTTGAAATTTGAGCCCAAAAAATTATACATAAACAAATTTTTTAAAATTCTAGAAAAATTTTATCAACAGTGTTAGACTACTAAGGCTGTTTCACTGGCAGCTGGAAGGGTTCAATGGAGGGGAGAGAGGGGAGAAGGGGGACGTATGTAATACTTTCAACAATAAAGAATTTTTTAAAAAAAATGATGCCTAGCCCTAGCCAGCTTGGCTCAGTGGATAAAGTGTCAGCCTGTGACAGAAGGGTCCTAGGTTCAATTCAGGCCAAGGGTGGTGGGCTCAATCCCCCATTGGGGAGGGCATGCAGGAGGCAGCCAATCAATGATTCTCTCTCACCATTGATGTTTCTTTCTATCCCTCTCTCCTCCCTTCCTCTCTGAAATCAATAAACATATATACCGTGTTTCCCCGAAAATAAGACATCCTCCGAAAATAAGACCTACTTACAGGTTTCCTTCTGAGTGAAATATAAGGCATTCTCAGAAAATAAGGCCCCCCCAGGCTCTGTCTCAGAAACTTTGTGAAATCTAAACTGCAAGAAGTTGTGACTTGGGTGAAGAATTCATGGGAGAAAATCACTGACAGTTGCACTGCAAATGCACTGCAAGCAGGCTACCTTGACAAGAAATACTCATTTAAAGACAGTGCTATCGCTAAACATGAGAGATTTGGTCCACTGATTCTGAAAGAAATGGAGTCACAAGAAATTCACCAGGAAATTCAGGAATTGGATTGTTATGATGATGTTCCAGAAGATGATGACATGATTGTCATTGAATAAATGAGTAAATTCTTGATACTGTAGGACTCAC
This sequence comes from Nyctalus aviator, assembly GCA_036971965.1. Lineage (NCBI taxonomy): Eukaryota > Metazoa > Chordata > Mammalia > Chiroptera > Vespertilionidae > Nyctalus > Nyctalus aviator. The sequence continues at coordinate 101,090,204 of CM072922.1, forward strand.
AGTTTGTTTGGTTTGTGTTGACAACTACCGTACTACCGTACCGTATACAGGTAATAAATTTCCTTTATTTTCATTTAACAATAAATGTGTACCGTATTCTTCTTCATGGAAAAATAAGACATCCCCTGAAAAAAAGACCTAGCGCATCTTTGGGAGCAAAAATTAATATAAGACACTGTCTTATTTTAGGGGAAACAGGGTATATATTTTAAAATGATGCCTAAAAATAAGGAGAAGAAGGCTGTTTAAAACTTCCTTTTTTTAAACTCAGAAGTTATTGCCTAGGGTGGGGGTGGAGGCAGATTAGAAGAGGTCAATGGGGGAAACAGGGGAGCATATAAAATACTTTCAACTATAAAGATTTTTTTAAAAAGTTACTGAAGAGAGTTCAACTTAATTCTTTGTTTTGGTTATAAAGAAAGAAGAAAATTCTGATTCACCAAGATAAGATATTTCAGAATATTCTTCACTTAAACTGACCCAGAAGCTTAATAAAGGTAGCAGAAATATTTTATTCAGAGCTAACTCATTAACACTGTCTAGCAACGACTTTTATTTTTATAAATGCAGAATCAGAAATATAGAGAACTCAAAACCCCAAAATTATTAACAAAACTATAACATCAAGATTAGTCACCAATCCACTTGTTATTGCAAAACCTGTCAGTGTCTGCAGTGAGGATATTAACGAACATGCTTCGTCTTGTCTGGTATTTATTTAACTGAACAGAGTGCACATGTGTGCCACCGTGATGTTAGACCTTTTATAATTTTAGAAAGGCTACCATGAACAAAGGTTAAAACCAGGCAGGTTCAAGAAAAAAGCAACAGATAAACAGATATTACTATATGGAAGAACTTAAAAATCAGTGCTATTAAATATGAAATGCACTCACTTCTACAAGCAGCTGTGGGGTTTTAAACCACTGCAGAGGTTTTAAGAATAGGTTTAGGGACCACTTAACAGGACAGAAATACTTGGTAAGTGGTTGGCCAGGAGATCCTTTAAAATCCCTTTCATACATGTCAATCTGAAAAACTGTGTTGACTCCGATATGAAACAAAGATTAGAAAAGTTTACTGTCATCCTTAATTCTTTAACTATTGTTTAAATGCTTTACTTTCATTCTTAAGAATGACTACAGGATTTCTGTGAGTTCTAAAGTCCTATTTTCACTCTGCTGGCTTTATAGCTGGGTGGAATGCAAAAATTTAAGTCAAGCTTCAGACAGTCATATATCCCAAGGACCCAGATATTAATGCAATATGAATTAAGACAATTATAGAAATCAGAGACAAAGTTTAAGGCCAAGGAAACCAAATTACTACTTTTAAAAAGTCAGACTGGTGACTTTATTTACACTTTCTTTTCAAAGAAATATTATTCCTATATTAAATAACAATCTCAGGCTCGCTCTAAGATTTTGTTTAATAAGAACTGAGGTAATGAAAAGCAGGTTAAATGGTAAAGGCATTTCCTTATATTTGAGTTTAAATGGTATCCTAAATAATAATAGAGGTATATGCAATTGTGTTACTCCATAATGTTACGACAGATCACAAGAGGATGCCTGTGTGTGCACGGCGAGGAGTTGCTCCGGAGATGGGGCAAAAGCGGGGCAGCAACCAGAGGAGAAAGGACCATCCCATGCTGGGATGGGTGGGATAAGGGCCTGTAGCGCACCCATTACTGGTCTTTTACCATCCACCACTCGCACTCAGAGCATCCTGCCACCCACCTGCCAGGGGAAGGAGCACAGTGCAGCAGGCTCCTCCAGAGCCATGACTGGATGGAGCCACCGCATTGCTCCAGACACAAGGTGGAAACAGGGAGGTGCCCGGAGAAGGCGTAATCAGGGAGAGCTTTGAAGCAGCAAGAGGAGGCCAGAGGATCGGGGGCTGGGCCAGGCATGGTGGAGCTCCCAATGAAGAGGTTTGAGAATCAAAGCAGGGCAGGGTTGTGCAGATTTCACACACAGGGCTCCTAGTCAATAATAAACTCCTATGGGAACTTCAGAAAAGAACTATTTTCTCATTATTTAGCAAAATAAGTCAGGTATTCTCACCTTAATATATCCAGCATTTGTAATCTTGCACTTCCACAATTTCACAATGCTATTCTTTTTGATGTTGTTGTTGTTGTTCAACCTCAACCGAGAATATTTTCATTGATTTTTTGAAAGTGGAAGGTGTGGGAGAAACCAAGATGGCTGCATAAACACCTGAACTGCTGCCTCGAACAACAATTTCAAAACTGTAACTAAAAGACAAAACAGACAGCATCCAGAACCACAGAAAGACTGGCTGAGTGGAAATTCTACAACAAGAAGGAAAGAGAAAAGCACACTGAGACTCAGAGGAGCTGCAGGAGGCAGAGGTACTGAGGTGTGCACACAGAAGACTGGCAACTGAGTGTGCAGCTGGCTTTCTCAAACTGGAAGGAGGTAAAAGCTCCCGACTGTGCTGAACTCCAGTTCCAGGCGAGACTTTGGGGACCCATTTGGGGAGAAACTGGACTGTCTGGCAACAGGTGGAACTCGAGGGTGGCTTTCTCTCACAGGTGCTTGTAGCAATTACCACGGGATACTGAGACACAGGGGCCTATTAGGAAAGGACTGACAAGAAACCAAAACTGTCTGCTCTGCCCTGAGACTCTGCCCCATCCAAACTGAGCACAGAGGCTTTTGCAAGTCTTATTTCATAACAGTGTCTCCAGCACAGAAGTTTTCCCATTGTAGACACAGCTGATGCTCACAGCCAATTGGTCTGGATGTCAATTCATCCCAGTAATATCAACAATCAAGGCTTAACTACACAAGACTGCGTACACAGCCCACAAAGGGGTGCACCAAGAGTGTCCACATCAGGTAACTGGGGAGGCTGAGCCACTGGGCCCTATAGGACACCTAGCACACAAAGCCACTCTATCAACTCAGGGAAGTAGTCAAAATGCGGAGACAAAGAAACAGATCACAAATGAAAAAGTGGGAGAAAACAAAAAACTGGATATAGAGTTCAAAACCACAGGTTTAAGGTTTTTCAAGAATTTTCTAGAAAAGGACGATAAATTTAGTGAGACCCTTAAAGATGTGAAAAAGGACCAACTAGAAATTAAGCATATACTGACTGAAATAAAAAATATTATACAGAAATCCAACAGCAGACTAGAGGATCACAAGAATCAAGTCAAAGATTTAAAAATACAAAGAAGCAAAAAACACTCAACCGGAAAGGCAAAAAGAAAAAAGAATCCAAAAATATGAAGATAACGTAAGGAGCCTCTGGGACAACTTCAAGTGTATTAACATAAGAATTATGGGGGTGCCAGAAGAAGAGAGAGAGCAAAATACTTAAAACCTATTTGAAAGAATAATACCAAAAACTTCCCCCACCTGGTGAAAGAAATAGACTTACAAGTCCAGGAAGCGCACAGAACCCCAAACAAAGGGAATCCAAAGAGGACAACACCAAGACATATCATAATTAAAATGCCAAGAGCAAAAAGAGAGAGAGAGAGAGAGAGAGAGAGAGAGAGAGAGAGAGAGAGAATATGTTACAAACAGCAAGAGAAAAAGTTACCTATAAGGGAGCACCCATACAATTGTCAGGTGATTTCTCAACAAAAACTATGCAGGCCAGATGGGAGTGGCAAGAAATATTCACAGTGATGAATAGCAAGAACCTACAGCCAAGATTACTCTACCCAGCACAGCTATCATTCAGAATTGAAGGTCAGATAAAAAGCTTCACAGATAAGAAAGAGCTAAAGGAGTTCATCATCACCAAACCAGTATTATATGAAATGCTGAGAAGTATTCTTTAAGAAGAGGAAGAAGAAGAAAAAAGTAAAGATAAACATTATGAACAACAAATACATATCTATCAACAAGTGATTCTAAAAATCAATTGTATTAAAAAAAATCTGATGAACAGAATAAACTGCTGAACCAATAGAACCAGGGGCATAGAAAGGGAGTGAACTGACAATTCTTTGGGGGAGGGGGGGGAATGGGTGTGAGGGGTACAGGAAGAGTCTGGACAAAAATCATACACCTATGGATGAGGACACTGGAGGTTGGGAGTAAAGACAGAGGGTGGGGTGGGAACCAGGTGGAGAGGAGCTATGGGGGAAAAAAGAGGAACACTTGTAATAATCTGAATAAAGATTTATTAAGTTAAAAGAAATATATGTTCAAGTACTTAAAAAAAAAAAAAAAAAGTGGAAGGTGTGGAGGGGAGGGAGAAAAACATAACTGTGAGAGAGACACAGTGATTGTTGTATCCTGCAAGTGCCAGGAATCAAACCTGCAACCTGGTACACGTCCTTTATTGGGAATCAAACATGAAGCAATCAGGTTTGATTCCCAGAGGTGGACAGTCTGATGCTCCTACCACTGAGCACTACCGGCTATTTTTCCAGAATCTGTAGATACTTCTCTCAGACAAATATTACATTAATATATATATGTACATATTATAAGTCAAGTAGTAGAATTATTTTATGTTAATACTTTGTTGTTTTTTTTGAATGCTTACATTGAATTAAAATATAGTAAATGTTGTGCCGGGACCGGTTTGGCTCAGTGGATAGAGCGTCAGTCTGCGGACTGAAGGGTCCCGGGTTCGATTCTGAGCAAGGCATGTACCTTGGTTGCGGGCACATCCCCAGTAGAGGGTGTGCAAGAGGCAGCTGATCGATGAGTCTCTCTCATCGATGTTTCTAACTCTCTATCCCTCTCTCTTCCTCTCTGTGAAAAATCAATAAAATATATTTAAATTAAAAAAATAGTAAATGTTGTAATAGCCATTGTGATTTGAAATTTTCTTGAGGATGGTACATATGTAGGCTCTAAAGTTTAAATGTGGCCTTCTTATTCTATTCCACTCTTATTATTTGGATTCATAGGTCACAGCAATGAAGTCACAAGACAAAGCCCAATGTCTCAGTCTACACAAGTCACTCTCCTGGGATATATAGCTAGATGGAAAAAGGGAGAGTGGATCTGAGAGTCAAACAAAAATTACCCAGCACAAAAGACACAACATTCACATATGGTTTATTTATATTTAATGATATAAAATACCGAGATCTGGCTCCAGCTATGAAAGCCTGAGAAAGTTATTTAATTCCTCTTAGTCTCAATATCCTTATCCATAAAATAGTAAAAATACAATCTACTTCAGAAAATAGTTGTGATGACTTACATTCTTTAAATAACTGGTTAAGAGCAAAAAACAGTATATTAGAGAATGTGAAAAGAGTTAATTCAGTGAAATCAACAGAAGAATGTGAACAACTCACAAATAATAAAAATAGGGATAGTATACCAAGATTTTTGTCAATAACAAAATCAATAAGAAAACTCATTCATATTTAATTTTGACTATTCAAAGTCTGTTTATCAACTATTTTCCAGGAACTGTGCTGGTCAATGGCAATACCAAAAGTAATACACTGATCCTACCCTTAAGGATTTTAGTCTATGTAGTGGAAGACTAAATCATAGAGATAATAGCTTTTTTCTTTATTTTTAATTAAAAATAATTTTGCCCTGGCAACTATTGGTTGAGTGTTGTCCTGTGCAGCAAAAGGTCACTGTCTCAATTCTCAGTCAGGGTACATGCCAGATTTTTGGGCTCCATCCTCAGTAGAGGTGCATGCAGAAGGCAAGCAATCTATTTCCCTTTAACATTGATGTTCCTCTCTTCCTAAAAATCAATAAAAGCATATAATGTTTAAAATATTATTTCAAAAAATATATATATATATTATTTCAATGTTATTATCGAAAATGTCCCTATTTTCATCCCCTTTGCTTATTTCACCTTCCCCTCCCTTTGGCCTTCACCACACTACTCTCCTTGTCCATGGAGTATTTATATATGCTCTTTATCCAATCACTTCATCTTTTTTATCCAGTCACTCCCACCCCACCCATTTCTTGGACACCCAACAGTCTAGTCCTCAAAACAGACTCATTAGATAAGAGCTTTCAAGCAATGATGTTTAAGGTGCATTTTGAACATGAATGAATTTATTAAGGGAAAAGCATTTGAAGTGAAGAAAAAAACATAGAGAAAAATTCCACAGAGAATATCATTATTTTGCTATGCCAAGATGAAAGTGAAGAAATGGCAGATAAGGTAGATAAGAGTTGAATTATGAAAAGCCTGATCTATTATACTAAAGAATCTTTTATCCAAATTTGCATCCTCTTATAGCCTAGTTATTGGATTGGGACTTCGAGGCTCAGACCTTGATGCTTAATAGACTCTTCATAAGCACCATTTCCTATCTAATTCCCACCCCACTGCTTAAGAAGAATGGTTAAAGATCTGGTAAGCTTTCTCAGGACATATGTGTAAACCAAGTATGAACATTTCTGACACTAAATAGATGACCATCCTGTATGAAAAGAAGATATTCAGCATTTCCTGGAAAATCTGTGGTGACTATACTATACTACTTACAAGGCTCCATTTTCTACCAATATCACCCTTTTCATGTTCTTTTGATTTTTCTGGTTTTGCCAATGAGAGCCTTCTACTAACCTCTAACAGCTTCCAACAAGACTCTACTTATTAATACATAGGCCAATATTTTCCTTCTTTACTAAATAGTTGTTTAACAAGCAGCAAAGATGTACAAACACTCAACAGAAGATAAACACACCAGGGATGACTGTAAGAATAAAACTTCAGAAGTCAAACTAGTATATGGAACTTATGAGTAATGACAGTGTATATACTAAGATCCTCTCCTTTGAAAACCAGGCCAAGGCAAGTTCAGTAACAGGAAATAATAGAGAGGCTATACATGAATAAAAGTAGGCTGGGTCCTGAGTTATTTGACTTTATAATCAAATATTTCTTTACATGACTGCCCTACCTAGAGTAGGAGCCCTGGAAAGGAAAGGAATGTTCTCCACTCATCTCTGTACTTCTACTACCAACCCCATGTACCAAAGGTGGCATATAGCTATAATGGTTGAGTACAGATTTAGCAGAACATGGAGATAGGAAGATGTACAGTGGTTTTAGGAATAGTAAAATCCAAGAGGATCAAGATAGACAATGTCATTTATATTAGATGGGAAAAAGGCTTTGTTTTTTGTTGTTGTTGTTTTTAGCTTATCTTGAAAATATTCACAATTATCTTCTATCACAGTTTGAATTTTATAAATGGAAAAGAACTTTGAAAGTCATTAAGTCAAAATAAGTTTATTCTGTAAGGACAAACTTATTTTGACTTAATGACTTTCAAAGTTCAGACTACTGAACTTTGAAAGTCATTCAGACTACTGACTTACTAAGGTCACACATTTAGTATCATAGATGGAACTAGTCTTTAGTTCTATACTATAAGGTACAAGAATTCTATGTAATTTATCACATATAAATTAAACAAAGTGACTGTTATGTTCTCCACAGCTTTATAAAATACTTTATAAAATCTCACATATGCAAGAAATTTTTAAATACTGATTTTGGTAAACTTACTGTACTATGCAAAAGGAAGCTTAGTGGTTGAGCGTTAACAATGAACCAAGAAAATTTGGTTTGATTCCCAGTCAGGGCTCAATCTCCAATAGGAAGCATGCAGAAGGCAGGTGATTGATGTTTCTTTCTCATAGATGCTTCTATCTCGCTATTCCTCTCCCTTCCTCTCTTTCTAAAAACTATTTCTTAAAAAAAGGAAGCTGTCTTACACTCGGTTTGGAGGGCTTTCAAGTTCACTTTTGATTCCTCATTAAACATAACAGCATTAAAAAAAAAAATCTCATAATCCTGGAACTAAAATCTTGCCTCACATCCATATCCCTTTATCTTACCCTTCCCTTCACATGGTAATGTAGTAGCCAGCCTCCAAAATAGTCCCAAATGATCTTGGCCTCCTGATATCTGTGTAGTCCCCTCCTTTTAGTAGTCCAGAGCTGTATAGCCCAGGGCTGACTAGTGTGGCCAAAAGGACAATGCAGGAGTCACAATGTATGACTTCCAAGTTAGGTCATAAAAAAAAAACAGTATTGCATCTGTTTGGCTTTCTTTGATACTTCTGTGAGAAGCCAGCTAACATGTAATGTAGTGAGGACACTCAAGTACCCTTATGGAGAAACCCAGGTGAGAAAAAACTATAGCCTCCTATCAACAGCCATGTGAGTGAGCCATCTTGAAAGCGGTTAATTCTTCAGCCCAAACCAAGCGTAAGACAAACGCAGCCTAAGCTGATAGGATGACTACAACCTACTCAAAGACTCTGTGGCCAGACCACTAAGCTAAACCATTCAAAGTATGAGACAATAAATATGTGTTTTTAGCCTCAGCAACCCACTTGGAGTAATTTGTAGTGTAACAATAGAGAGCTAATATATAAGTTCTCTAATATAACTCATCTAAAGTCAGAGTCAATTAACTACAACGAAAGATAATTTTAGTATTGTTTTCAGTATACAAACAGAGAAAACAAGCACAAAAATTTGGCTTAGTCAAAAAGTCCAACTAAAGTCTGGAAAAAGTTTGGTATAGCAAAAAGAGCTTGTACTTTTAATAGTAAAAAGGACCGGTTTCAATGACCTCCTGCTTGTTCTCTAACAAACCCATTTCTCAGTTTTTCTAACTTCAATTTACCACTTATGTCTATATCTGTTTCCCCTTACATAAAAATGAAATAAGATCTTTTTCTGCCTTAAGCCTGTTATTCTGCCAAATTTCGGGCAGATTACTTATTCCAATCTTTAAGATGTCATACTTTCTAGCTAAAATCCAAGTTCAAAAGTGCATTCTAGCTCAGCTGATGTGGCTCAGTGGTTGAGTGTCCACCTAAAACCAGGAGGCAGCCAAAACCGGTTTGGCTCAGTGGATAGAGCGTTGATCTGCAGACTAAAAGGTCCCAGGTTCAATTCCGGTTAAGGGCATGTACCTTGATTGTTGGCACATTCCCAGTAGGGAACGTGCAAGAGGCAGCTGATCCATGACTCTCAGGGCTAAACTAAAAATCTAAAGGTAAAAAGCATCTAGCCTCATCTAGGGATGAAATATATTCTATCCCTCTCCCTCCCTCTCTGTAAAAAAAAAAAAAAAAAAAAAAAAAATATATATATATATATATATATATATATCTTTAAAAAAAATCAATTATGAGTATCATTGATTGACTGCCTCCTACACTGCCCCCTACTGAGGATTGAGCCCACAACCTGAGCATGTGCCCTAGATCAGAAATGAACCCGGGACCTTTCAGTCCTCAGGGATCCACTAAGCCAAACAAGCTAGGGCTCAGCAGAAGTTTTTAAGGGCTAGGAAACTGACAGTCTCACAGTGGCAGATATAATTTTTCCAAAATTCTAATTTTCACTTTAAAACTTCAAATATTAAGAGCAATTTTTGCTTGAAATGACAGGTGTTATTATTTCATTAGTTTGAAGAAACATTAACCATATGTTTATTTGCCATTTGTCTAAATAAAGTTTGTCAGTCATTTTTTCAAGTAAAAATAGTGTTCCAACACAAAGCAGCTTGTTCAGGTCACAAATCAATATGTTTTCTTTGAGACAACCATGTACTTTAGTATGCAGCAGTGCTCCATGCATATCTCCAATTTTGCCACATAAGCTATTAAGATGGGTACTTATGGGATAGGATATAAAACTAATAATCAGAAGTCGTTTCTGATTCTTAGTAAGTACTTACTTATAAGGACAAACCTCTAATGTGTACACATTGAATTTTGAGACATTTTGGGCAGGCATTTCTCGGAAACCCATTTGAAACTCAAATTTATTCCCTTCTCTGAAGACTCCTCTACCTTTGATTTACTTACCAGTAAACCATTCTTGAAATTTAAAAATCATCCCCTCTGCCCTAGCTAGTTGGGCTCAATGGATAGTTGTCGGCTGTGGGCTAAAGCAGGGGTTGCCAACCTTTCCAACCTCACAGACCACCAGTTGTCAACCACTGGGCTCAAAGGTCCTGGGTTGGATTCCAGTCAAGGGCACATGCCTGGGTTGCGGGCTCAATCCCCAGTAAGAGGGGATGCAGGAGGCAGCTGATCAATGATTCTCTCCCATTACTGATGTTTCTATCTATCCCTTCCTTTCTAAAGTAAATAAATAAATATATATTTTTAAAATCATCCCCCTGCATTTCCCATAGTCAAGTTAGCCCCAATCAAGTTACCTCTAAAATTTATTATTGCTAACCTTTTTACTAACTAATCCTAATCTACAGCCTTTTTTTAAATTATTACTATCCTTACCTCTAGGCTTTCAGCCATACTACCAAATACAAATACAGTAGTAATTTTCCTGCTTAAAAAAACAAAACCAAGCCGGGATCGGTTTGGCTCAATGGATAGAACATCGGCTTGGGGACTGAAGGATATGGGTTCGATTCCGGTCAAGAGCATGTACCTTGGTTGCGGGCATATCCCCAGTAGGGGGTGTGCAAGAGGCAGCTGATCGATGACTCTCTCTCATCGATGTTTCTAACTATCTCTCTCCCTTTCTCTCTGTACAAAATCAATAAAATATATTTAAAAAGAAAAAAACTTAATTGAGTCATTGTTCTCCACACCCTCACCCCCCCAAAGACTAGTCTGATTCCTTAATAAGGCATTCATGGCTTCCCCATCTTAATGTCAGCTAATTTTTTTTTATTTCATCTGCTTTTGTGCCTGATTTTTTTTCTACCACGCCCATTGCCCAACTTCTGATTCCGTAATATATAATACACCTTTCTGTTTTCTAACTTTTTTGCTCAAGCTGGTCCTTCTGGTGATACACTTTCTCTTCCTAACTTCCTTATGTACTCACTCCTATTCAGATTCTGCTCAGATATTACCGTATCTTTTTCCAGGTCCCTCTCCTCTACCTTTCCAATGCTCCCTTATCTTATGTTTGCAGAGCACTTCATACAAAGTTTGGTGTAACCTACATAAGATGGTAATATAGCCATCTCAATACCTAAATGTTTCTAGGTATGATAGGTATGAGGGGTGACAGATGAATCTTCTTTAACCATAGCATACAGCACACTAACACAATCTCTGACACAGAAGAAATTAAGTAAATACTTAAGTTTGTCCCTGCCTAGTACTATGTGTACTAGTTAATAAAATGAAGATTTTTTTCAATAGATGGAGTTACACATTTGTTGATATATATGCAATTCGATATGTTTGCTATTTTGTTGTATTGACAACAGCTTCAAAACTTCATGTCAAATTTTCTGAAGGTGTTAAAATCATAGATATTTTTTATATTTAAAGATGTCAAATTTCGTGCCCAAAAAAGAGCATTTGTGGGAAGTTTTAGTTCATTATTTTCAAGAAAAGTGGTGCTGAAAGTTATCATATACTTCGGGAAGTTTATGGTGAACATGCTCCATCTCAAGATACTTGTGAACATTGCTTAAACACTTTCAAAGTGATGATTTTGATGTGAAAGACAAAGAACATCCAGGTCAACCAAAAAAAATTTGAAAACCAACAATCACAAGCATTATTGGATGAAGATGCATGTCAAACTCAAAAACAACTTGCAGGAAAATTAAACATTGCTCAGCAAACAATTTTCAATCATTTACAAATAAAGAGAAAGATTTTAAAGGAAAATGGGTGCCACATCAACTGAACAAAAGACAAATGGAAAACCAAAATCAGTAAAATGTTGCTTCAACGGCACAAAAGGTCTTTTTGCATCAAGTTGTGGCTAGTGATGAAAAGTAGATTTATTTTGAGAATCCCAAATGCACAAAATCATGGGCTGATCCAGGTCAACCACCAACATCGACTGCACAGCCAAATCGCTTCGGAAAGAAGACAATGCTCTGCGTTTGGTGGTATCAGGAAGATGTAGTGTATGATGAGCTTCTAAATCCAGGTGAACCATTAATACTCAATACTACAGACAACAAATTATCAATTTGTATCACACTTTAATCATCAAAGGAACAGAATGTGCCAGAAGACACGGCAAAGTAATTTTGCTTCATAAAGCACCATCATGCACTTCAAAACTAGTTAAAGATGTGTTAAAAGGTCTTTCCTGGGAAGCATTAACCCACCCGCTGTGGGTTAATTCACCAGACCTTGTGCCTTCAAATTACCACTTGTTCCGATCAATGGCATACACACTTTCTGAGCAATACTTCAAAATGTACAAAGTGGAAAATTGTTTGAATGGTTTGCCTCAAAACAAGAAAAGTTCTGCCAAAACCAGTTTGGCCCAGTGGATAGAGCATCGATCTGCAGACTGAAGAGTCCCAGGTTCGATTCCAGTCAAGGGCATGTACTTTGGTTGCAGGCACATTCCCAGGAGAGGTTGTGCAAGAGGCAGCTGATGGATGATTCTCTCTCATCGATGTTTCTAGCTCTCTATCCCTCTCTCTTCCTCTCTGTAAAAAAATCAATAAAAAATTTTTTTAAAGAGAAAAAAAGAAAAGTTCTATTGGGATGTTATCCACAAATTATCTGAAAGATGGGGGGGAAATGTAGCTAGCAATGGACATTACTTTGAAAAAAGCTCTTTTGATATTTCTCTTGAAATTATCATGATTTCTTTGATTACAAAATCCGAATTATTAAAGGATGCACCTAGTAAAAGCTTGCTGCCTTAGTTTCTTTATCCAGCCGTGAGTCTGACATGCTTGCTGTATGGTAAAGGGAGATAGACAAGATATTTTTATGGCATTAATAAACTTTTTATGACTTCTAGATAATACTAACATAAGGTAGGTAGTATAAGATGGCAAGAAAAAAAGTGTTTAAATTCTTAGAAGACAAGCCTTTTAAGGCCTCTGAATATATGGTGACCCTTATATAAGCTATTATTTGCATATAGTTCCTGGCACTTAATTTACTCTCCCTGCTCCCACCCCTAGCACTTTATATAAACCAGGAGTGAGGGAGCTTTTTTCTGCCAAGGGCCATTTAGATATTTATAGCATCATACACAGGCCATATAGAATCAACAACTTAAAAATTATCCTGCTATATTTGATCAAACATTTCATTAACTCCAGGGCCAGATCAAATGATTTTGAGCCTGTGTACCGGACAGTCCCCACCCCTGGTCTTAGTACTAATGAAATGTTACCTACTACTTCATTATCTGCTCTACTTTCTGCCAAAATGTATTAAGTGTTAGATCAATTGTGACACTTCTTCCAAATGGAATATAGCAAAAAGGAAAAACGTTATTGAACAATGTTTACATTTAAAAAAAAAAAAAATTAGATGGGAGGCCCTGGCTCAGTTGGTTACAGTGTTGTCCCAATACATCAAGGTTTCATGGTTCAATCCCCCGTCAGGGCACATACAAGAATCAACAAATCAATGCATAAATAAGTGGATCAACAAATAAGTGTATCTTTCTTCCCCCCACCCCCTTCCTCTCTCTCTAAAATCAATCAAGGAAAATAAAATAAAATTTTAAAATTACATAGGAAAAACTACCAGCACAGTATTTGGCATTTCTCATTTATACCCTCACAACCTTTTGGCCTTAATACCAGCATTCTCGTTTTTTAAAATGAAAAAAGTAGGACTCTAAAAAGTCAATCTGCCAGTGCAGCTGCTAGCTCAGTAATAACTTTTTAAGCTGCCTTTTGAGATACCAAACTACCAATGAGGCATCACTGCACCAATTATATCAAGGAATGAGATATTATGCACTAATATATATCAAGAAATGAGACATTATATTCAAGATCGAGCCAGATGATAACATATCACTGGGTGAATGGGAATTTAGGAAGAGAAAAATTTAGGAAGAAATGACGTATATACTACTTAGAATATGTACTGTTTTTTGAAATTGAAGATTCAACTTTACCCCACATTTTAATTAGCTAGGATAGTTTTGTTTTGCTTTCTTTTAAATACTATTCAGCTTTTGAAAACATTGAAAGGAAAGGATTTCCATTACTATTTCTGTGGGTCTCAATCATCTCAGGTTAGAAGTCTCTGATCATTCTCTCACCTAATAAGTGGTCATCAAATGTTAGCCTAAATAAATTCTCATTGTTCTATTTATCACATCATGTAAAGGGAATAAATAAGTTCTTTATAAACCTAATGCCAAGATCAAAGGATGACCTGTATATATTTTGACAAGATACTAATGAAGTTATTGCCTATGATACAGTATCTATCTAATCTACACTAATAAAAGAGAAAAATACTAATTGACCGTAACTTTGCTATGCCCACAGCCAATCAGAGCAAGTATGCAAATTAACCCAACAAAGATGGCAGTTAATTTGCATACCTGAGAGAGAGAGAGAGGGATGGAGGGAGGGAGAGAGAGAGGGAGGGAGGGAGAGAGAGAGGGAGGGAAGAAGGGAAGGAAGGAGTTAGGGAGGGAGGGAGGGAGGAGTGAAGACTGAAGACAGCTTAGAAGGAAGAGGGAGGAAGAGCCGAAAGCAAGGTGGCTGCCAGAGGGAAAGAGGCGGCTGAACTGGCCCCCTCCACCCCCCCACACATGCAGCAGGTGCTTGCAGTAATCTTCCTGCAAAAGGGCTCCTAGTGTGGTACGAGTACCACCAGGGGTATGGGAAGAGTTTGGTGGGGATACGAGTTGCACCGGAGTTTGGTGGGGATATGCACTGCACCGTGCTTAGCTGCATCTAATTCTACGTTCTCATGAGTACGAGGGGTACTCAGCGTTACGAAAATTATAGAAGGGGTGCACATATGTCAAAAGTTTGGGATTAGGGAAATGTGCATAATCAAAGATATAGGTTCATGTCATAAAAGAAATGAAGGGAGTTTGGTTTTAAAAACAAAAATAACCTAGTTCTTGGCAGGGATTGAAAGAAAAGTTTTTCCTTCAAACTTTCAAAACAATAGTTATGTTTAAAAATCTTTTTTTTTTCATACAACAGACCACCCTGAGAATAATGCATATGAGTAAACATGAAAGCATATTTTAATTCCATTTTTTTAAATCAGGGGTTAAAAATTGGAATAAGCTACATCACAAAATAGTTCAATCATTTATTTGTACTTAAGCAGAGAAAGGATTCTTTAGAGACATTAGGCAAGAACAGAGGCTCTCAATCCTGGATGTACATTAAAATAATCCAGAAAAGGTAAGATTTTTGTTTAATGACAATGTCTACTCCAGGGTCTAAATGCCTGAATTTTTAAAAATCCTCAAGTAGACTGCATCAATGTCAACATATTGGTTGTGATATACTACAATTTTGCAAGATGTTACCATTACAGATAAATCAGTAAAGTATGTGGGTTCTATTTGCATTACTTTTTAGAACTGCATGTAAAAGCTAAACTTTAAGAGAAAAAAAAATCAGGCCCGGAGCAGCGGCTGCCAGGCTGGGAGCGGCCCGGCCCGGAGCAGCAGGGTCGGGTGCGGCCAGGCCCGAAGCAGCAGCAGCCAAGTCCAGAGCAACTAGGTTGGGAGCGGCAGTGGCCAGACCCGGAGCAGCTGGTTGTGGTACGAACGAGAGCAACAGAGGCCAGGCCCGGTGCAGCCAGGCCCGAAACAGCTCGCTCCTTGCCTGCCCCCGCCCCAAGGCTGCCTCTCAGACACGGCTGGAGACTTTGGCGGGAACTTGAGGGTCTGCTGAATCAAGTGATGAAGGCTTAGATCTGAATGTGTTGAGTTAGTATAGCGCTGGGGTGTTGATCTGTAAGCGCCTTGGGTGGGGCCTGGATGAGGTTGGTTGAACTATTTGGAAATGTCTGTTGTCTGAAGTATATCATTGGGCATATGGAGGTATTATTGATATGAGAAAATGCTAAGTAACTGATTTACTATCTGAAAAGGGATTTACTATCGAGGAAAGGGAGGGAGGAAGAGACTAAACATAAACTGTGCACCTATGGATGAGGACATTGGGGGAAGGGGAGGGGGTGGAGGGTGGGGTGGGAACCTGGTGGAGGGAGGAGGAAATGAGGAACCTTTGTAATATTATGAACAATAAAGATTGATAAAAAAAAAAAAAAAAAAAAAAAAGAGAGAAAAAAAATCAGTAGACTGGAGAATCTCAAATTCCTGCCAAATTTTAGAGACTACAAACTGTCCTTTTAATCTTAGCTAATTAAAGATAATTAGGAATGCTTATCATTTAAAGGTAATGATAATGCTTTGCAAAGCCAAATACAAATATTTAAGATTAATCCAAACTAAAAATCCAAAACTACTAAGCCTTCCTAAGAGTATATAAATTGATTGGATAAACAGAATACATATTTGCTATTCACATCTTGATTGAGCCAGATACATATCTGGGATATCCATATCTGTATCTATATATCTATATATTTTTGTAATCCCCTCGATTATGGGCTGAATTTAGTTACAAGTAGAAAATATTAAGTGATGGGATATCACTTCTGAGATTGTTATAAAAAGACTGGTTTCCATCTGAGATAGTTATAAAAAGACTGGTACTCTCTCTCAGAAAGAAGTTATTGTGCTGTAAGTTACTTTATGGAGAAGCCCATGTGGCAAGGAATTTGATGTCTCTGGCCAACGACCAACCAGTGAAAATCTGAGGCCTGCCAACAGCCACACAGATGACAGTGGAAGTGAATCTCCCCCAATCAAGCCTTGAGGCCTGCAGGGTCTTGGCTTGGCTGCAACCTCATAAAAGAAACTCTGAACCAGAAGCACCTAGCTAAGCTGCATTCAGAATTGTGACCCCATAGAAACTGTGAGCTAATAAATGTTTGTTGTTTTTAAGTCACCAAGTTTTGGGGCTAAAGAGAAGTAATTCATGTAGCTACCATAGGCCAAACCCAAAAAAAGAAATCTAATGTGGTGACTTCTGCCTACCTTTCTTCATAGTATCAAACCTCCAAGCTTCAATAATTTATAAATTCTTCTGCTTTGGCTGACCTCAATATTAGCCAGACACGTTCCTCATTCTCAATTTCTCAGAAGGGCTTCCTACTTCTCTTTTCTATCCATTGAAATCCTAGCTATCTTCCAGATCTGAATACTTATTACTATTCACTTAGCATTTGACTAAACAACTAACTGACCTAATAGCTTTGAGTATCTAAATTCAAAGAAATCACGAACTCTTTCAGAAGTCTCATAAAACCCCTAGCAGTGAAGGAAGGATTGAAAGAAAACCAAGTAATCCAACCTAAAATATAAGGCATCACTAGTTTGGTTTGCACACTTGCAAGAACTGAGTAAAGACCACCTTGTCTGAAGGATAGCAGTAATGATGACAAATCTTCAATTCTATGATTAGTCTAGTAAGTGCTGTCCAGGCTCTTAAAATTTTCCTTCCATTAGTTTCTTAAACAACTTGCTTCCATCATTAACCCACTGCCATTAAATTTCAACTACAATCATTGGTCCTCAAACTTCAGCTTGCATGAGCATCACCTGGATTGCTTGTTAAAACAGATTGTTGGACCCCATCCCCAAAGTTTCTGATTCAGTAAGAATATAATTTAAAACTTCTAGCTCAAAGAGACTAGTTAGAAAAAGATAAAAAATAAAAAAGTTCAAGAAGAGTAAACCATACCCAACAATGGGCCTCTAGTTAAACTATAAGAGTTACAGAAAGCCAGAAAAATCAAATTTTTTAGAAGAGGAAGTGTTAATTTATAACCACAAATAACAGTATATATCTGTTGTTGGCCAAACTACTTTCCCAGAAAAAGTAAACAAATTCCCAAGGAAAGAGCAACTTGGTGATCTTTTTACATTTCAATCATTTCCTCCTGGAAAAAAAAAATATATATTTGTATGTAAACCACTGAGCCATACTGTCAAGACTCCTGAAATTTATTTTCAAATTCGCTAATAACGCACCTGATTTCATATTGAAAAGTAACACTGGGGAGGGGGGAATTTAATATGTTTTTTTTTTTTAATATATATTGTCAATCCTCATCTGAGGATATTTTTCCCATTGCTTTTCAAAGAGAGTTGAAGAGTAGGAGCGGGGGTGGGATGGGAATAAAAGGGAGAGAGAAATATCAATGTGAGAGACACATGGACTGGTTGTGTCCCATAGGCACAGACCAGGGGCAGGGAGCGAACCAGTAACTGAGGTACATGCCTTTGTCAGAGAATCGAACCTGTTATTTGGCGCACAGGCTGATGCACTAACCACATAGGCCAAGGCTTTAATACGTTTTCATGGATTTTGGAGAGAGAAGGGAGAGATAGAGAAACATCAATGAGAGAGAAGATCAAAACTGATTGGCTGCCTCCTGCACTGGGATCAAGCCTGAAACCCAGGCATGTGTCCTAATCGGGAATTAAGCTAGGGAACTCTTGGTGCACTTATGCCACACTGGCTGGACAGATTTATATTGTTTAGAATTAGCAGTAAGCTCTCTAATTTGAAATAAGTAAAACAATGGTTTTTAACTTAATAAAGCTTATTGTCACATTAAACTATCATTAGTATTTTTTATTGAAAAAACTAAACTGATAATTTATGAATATAAAGAGGTCTTATAAATACTAAAAAATAAATATCCCAAAAAAGGGGTAAAGTGAGCAAACGCAAAGGACTATTACAAAAGAGACATCAATGCCCAATAAACATGTTAAAAGTTCAACTTCATCAGTTTGTTTTTTTAAGTAAATTTTATAAATGAGCATTTATCCTCATTAAGCATCAACTGGTGAAGGAAACTAGCATAACCTTTCTGAAAGTAATATGGTAATATGTTCCAAATGTCTTGAAAATAAGCAAATCCTTTGACTTAGTAAATCAATTTATCCTAAGGAAATATTCAAAGATTTAATCTATGACAGGTATTCCCAATGAGATTTATAAAAGCCAGAAATTAAACAATAAAAAAGGAAGGTCAATAACAACAGATTGATTAGATAAATTAATTTAAATCTGTGATCATGTGAGCACTTGAAAAATATTTACTGAAAGTTGAGATACATTCAGTGTTTTTTTTCCTACTGAAAACATAAACATATAGAGTATCATTTTGTTATTAAAAACCTGTATAGCTTATCCAGAGGATCTAGAAAGAACTACAGTTATAAATTTTGATGCGTCTCCCTGGGTGTTTCCTTCTTGCCCAGTTTTTTCTTACAGTGCGCATATATTACCTGTGTAACTTTTCAAGTTTAAATCTATTAACATAAATAATCTATAACATAACCAGAGCCTAGTCTAGATTTAGTAAGCATGCCATTTGGAGAAAAAATGGTCTGGGGAAAAATCCTATCCTTTGATTTACTGATATTTCTAAATATGAACTTTTAAAATATTTATATATTCAGGAATTCTATTTAAAAAAGAATGAATGATGCGGAGTGCATTACCTATATATCTGTTCCAGAAATGCCATAAAGAACTTGCAAGGTTTGACCTCAGTGATTAAAACACACATAAAAGCTGAGAAAGTTGAAGATATTTAACTACATGAACATAGACCATAAGTTAAAAAGTTAAAAAAAATAAAATATCCATGTTTTTTAAAGCTAATTGAAATGTCAATAAACTAGGTAACAAATTTGAAACATCAGATTTTATATAGTTGCAAATAATGAAAACAGAATTCAACGTTTTACTCTGAATTCTTTTGATAAAGTTTCCTCAAAAAAAAAAAAAAATATCTCAATTTAGTGACTTAAAAAGTCAACTGTCATATTTTGTGAATCCGAAAAAGAGCAGTAAACTTATCTTTCTTCTACAACCCTTCAAATTCCTCCTTAGACTGCATTATCTATATGAAAAATTGAGATTTACACTGTTTAGCAACAGATATCAGATTTTTTTTTTTTTACTATAACTCAAAACACTGCTTTCCAATGGGCCTAAATAGATGATTCAATTTTCAAAATAAAGTGTTGCTTATTAGATGATACTGTAAAAATCTGTTAACTGCAAACTCAATAAATAGGCAGTAACATACTGCTAACTTGCCAGTAAATATTAGCCAACAGATCTTAAGGGGGAAAAAAGTAATGACTGACATCACAAGAAGGTAATAGTTACTTGCTGCTCACATATATAGTTTCCTTCCATGTTACTTGTGTTTTCTAAAAGTTGCATTGAATAGATTTCATTTTTTTTAGACTTCATTTTTATTCTTCAATGTATACCTGACCCCTCATAATAAAACTTATTTCCTAAAATTCAAAATGGACGTTACAAAAAATGTTATCAAGTTAAACCAAGCCTAACTTACTGACCACGAAATAGAAAGGAATCCAGAAGCAAAAAGCCTACTTTCTAAATCACAACAGAGTCTTGTCCAGTATCAGACAATAACATTGCGTTTTGTTGTTTTATTTGCAAGGCTGGATACGCAATCTGCAGTAACTCTTCCAACAGCTTCAAGTAAGTCACACCACTACTGCGGAAAGCAGCAGTTAGGTCCCAAACAAACAGCAAAGACGTAAAAAAAAGATGCAAGCAAATGTCTCACCATCGGAAAAGAAGGCCCATCAGCAGCTCTTCCGAGAAACAGTTCCCTTCCCCCAACTTTAATCTGCACTTCAGACTGCCAAACAGACCCATTTCTTTATTAAAATGCCCTCTTGGGGCAACCGTACACCAAGCTGCTCTTAGGCCTAGTCTAACTCTTTCCAAAAGTGCTCAAGTGAGCCTGAAGGCCGGGGTAACCCTCCAACGAGCCTAATTTTTCCTGCTCTTCACCACCACCACCACCACCCTCCGTCCCGCCTCCGTAGGCGCTCCTCCGGCCCGAGGAAGGACACAGGGACAGGCAGAAATTGCCCGCTAGAAGTCTCAGGCGGCTGGAGGCCTCCGCCATACCAGGACCTGGGAAGTACCGCCCCCAACGCATCTCCCCACACCCGCTAACCAGCAAACGCCTGCTTTCGACACCCAGTCCCCAGCAGAGGCAGCGGAGGAGGCAGGACAGGGAGGCTTCGGGTTGGGCTGCGCACCAGGCCCAGGCCTGCCCTTCGGGGCCACGCGGGCCGCCCGAATCTGCTCCCCGGTACAGGCAGGTCAAGCCAGCTCGGCGGCCACCCTCACCTGGATGACCTCGTTGACCTCCCGGATACATTCCACCATGTGTTGCAGTATCTGCTCAGCCGTGAGCACCTCGTAGCGGTAATCCTCTTCCTGCTCTTGCCCCGGCCCGCCGCCGCCACCGCCGCCGCCACTGCCACCGCCGCCGCCGCCGGACCCGAGAGCGCTGCTGCCACCGCCGCCGCCGCCCGTCTCCCCGCACAGCAGTCCGTCCCGTTCCCCGCCGACGCCCAGCCCGGGCTCCACCAGCTCCACCTCGCCCAGATCCAGGTTATCGTCATCTGGCTCGTCCTCGTCCTCCTCCTCGGCGCCGCTGTCCTCCTCACTGCACTCTTCGTCCTCGTCGAACTCGTAGTTGTAACCCTCGTCTGAGTCCATGGCGCGACGCGCGGGGGCCTGGCAGCCGCTGGTCCTAAGGCGGGGAGAGGGCGGGGACGCCCAGGCCCCGGCTCCCGCTCCGGTTGAGGTCCGGCCTTAGGCCTGGCTCCGGCCCGCGGGCCGCGGCTCCTCGCCGGGCGCGGCGGTTGGCAGTTGGCGGCTGGCGGCGGTGGAGAGGTCGCGGAGGAGAGAGGGAGGGAGCGAGGGGGCCTCCCGCCTCAGTCAGACGCGGCTCCTCTCCGGCCTCCAAGAGAAAAGAGTCCCCAGCGCCACCTCCACGGCCGCTGCTACCTCTACTGAGCCAACAAAGGGGCGTGCGTCATCGCGTCGCGCTGCGTATTCGCGTCACTAGCCTTGGCGTCACCGTGCCCGCCCCTCCGCCCCTGCGTGGAATTAGGGGAGACCCCATGGCCCGGCCCAGCCCTTGGGACGCGGCACCGCCACGGTCGCTTCGGTTCCAGCAGCGGTTGCTTGGTTGGGGGGAGACCAGTGGATCCTATGTTTGAGGAGGCAGTAGGCTCCTCGTCACTTTGAGGGCCCCCAGGATCGCCCTGGGGGTGTATTTTGCAGATCCGGCCCCCTCCCCAGAGTTATTCTGGGAAGATCTCTGCTGTTGAACCAAAATTCCTGTTACCCAGGCTACTGAGTGGAAATCTTATGCAGAACCTCTAAACTGTGACAGGTGAACCTCATTTTAAGTAGTTTGATTACGTACACTGGTACAGACCGGCTGTGGTTTTAAAGTCGCCTATAGTGACGTCATTTTAAAGAAACTTTTCCTAAACTCCGCCCAAAAGTACCAATTAATTGAGCACTGTATAAGAACTTGACGTATATTCTCATCTTCATGGAGCCACAGTACCCCATCCCCTTTGGAAAGGGACTTAACCAAGACCACAGAACACTTGCCCTCTTAGCCTCTGCGTGACCTAAAATACCAAACATAAAAATGCTTTATTATGCATGACCTGTATTAAATACTATATATGATATGCATTTTAGTACAACACAAGTCAGGCAATAATTGAAATATCTACAGGGACAAAATAAAGCAGAGAGATAGTGCTTCTCTATCTGGAAATGTGCTGTGTGAGTTGAGTGTTAATGGATGCTAGAAGGTAGGTAAAATGGTCAAGCCTCAGAATAACAGAAGCAAAGGCACAGTAAGTGTAAAGCATTTTAATTTGGGGAACTTAAAGAGTAGAAAGGAGTAAATGACAAGATATTAGACAAGTTAGGAGCTGGGACAGTAAGGTAATTTATGTCATTCTAAGAGTGGACTTAAATCTTTGTATAAGGACAGGAGTTCCATATAAGTGTTTGGAAGGGAAAAGAGTCATAAAAAAAGCTCCCTCTGGATAATTTGAAGGATTGGTCAGATTTAAAACCTTTTCAAATCTGAGTCACTAATTTATTGATAGGGATTCCTAACTGTTCAGCATACAGTTTCCCTTGGGAAATTGAATTTGAAAAGTTATACAATGTAAATAAGCCTCTACTAATTTGCCCACTTTTTTAGTTTTTAAATAATCAGATTTCATAAACAGGATTTGCAAAATAAAGCTTTTAACATCATTTCTGGTAGGTCTTGGTCCTCTGATTCTTAGCAACTATGTTGTTGCCACATCTGGGGTAAGCTAAGAACATTAGCAGCCCTTCTCTCCATCCCACCCCCATTGCTATATACTTACAAAAAAAATCAGTAACACTTATCAGTACTTCATTTGATAATGAAGAAGAGAAGTGGTCAGATACATAGTTTGAAAGTAGAGCCAACAGATTTGCTGATGGCTTGACTGTGGGTTTGATAGAAGAATCAAGAATGCCTGTTAGATTTGAGGCTTGGAACAACTGGATAAATGATGGTGCCATTTACTGAAACATATTAAACCTGAGATGATTTTTAGATATAAAGGTATTGAATAGGCAGTTTTATACACTAATGTACAAGGTCAGGAGAAGTTAGGGTTGGAAATAGAATTTTAGAAGAATTTAAGTCAACAATGTTGAGAAGTAGCATAGGCTAAAAAGGTCTAAGAGCTTATGCTTTGAAGAAAACAGAGTTGAATTTGCCTGTGCTCCCCCAGTTGCTGTCTATAACCTTGAGCAAATGACTGAACCTCTCTGAGCTTCACTTTAGAGGATTATAATTCCTCTTCTGATAGGATTTTTTTTTTATGAGAATCAAGTGAAATAATTCATTTAAAGCATTTGGCACATAGTTAAATGCTCAAAAATTAGAACTTTAAAAAAGTATCATATATCATCTTGCATCTTGTGGGGGAAACTATAGTCAATTAGATTTATAACCTTTCAATGGATTTTATTTTAATCATGTATGTATGTACATAGCCTGTGTCATCCCCATTTTCTAGGAGAAAAATGAGTATGGTTTTTTCTCAGAAACCTTTTCCATTATCTCATGACTTCTTTTTTTGGTCAATGTCATGGGAAATATAATGCTTCTGAATTTTAGGATCTTGTATTCATGGATAAACCAAATTTTTTCAGCAGCACTCATTCCACTGATATTTTGTATATTATCTTAGAATCAGGTTAGGTTATAGTGCTGTTTAAGGAAACCAGTATAACAGCTTCTCTCTCGCTCCAACTTCTCTCTATTGGCCTACGTCTGACTCACATACAATGTTTTTCTAAATGACTTGATTGTAAAGGCATTGCCTGTGTTATTGCTTTCTCAGCTATTGTGATTATGAGGTAGAAGTAGAGTAGTCTGTAAACAACAACAGGAAAAGGTCCTTGAAAACAGAAGAGGCAAGTTAATATTTCCTTGGTGCCAAAAGAATCACTGTTGGTAATTAGGTACTCCCATTGTCCCCATGTCCTAATAGGGTTAAAAAAAAAAATTAGTAGTTGTTTATTAAATATCTATTCATGAAGGAAAACTCCATAAATATATGCTCATCAAGTGGTTATGAACAAAATTCCAACAGGAAGAATATGAAAGACCTTTTCAGATAAATATAAATTAAAATAGCACTGGAATTTTTCTAAGGGCAGATAATAGAGTTGTAAACTATGGGAAAAGCCTTTAGTAATGGCAGGGCACATAGTGACCAACCATTCCACTCGGCACAGAACACAGGTTTCCCAGGATGTAGAATTTTCAGTGATAAAACTGGGAAATCAGAGGCAAATTGGGATGGTTGGTCACCGTACATGGTATGGCACCAAAAATTCTTGTATAATGTAATTAAAACACTTTCAAAAACTAAGTGGAAAGAAATTACTTTTTGTCATTTTTTAAGTTTGTTTTAATGAAGCATTTTTGCTTTGTTTTTATTGTTTTACCAAGCATAAGATAAGAAAATGTAATTTTATTTTATTTTTAAGAAAATGTTAAAATTATATGAATTTAATTTAAAACTTAATTTTAGCAAAAAATGTAGAGATACTCATAAGCTAATTGAGTATTTTGCACTTCTTTAAAAACATGTCTGTGTACTTCAAATTTTGTTACAAATAACAAGTGTTACACCATTTTTGAGAAGCAGATCTTATTATATAAGTTCTATGTAGTAAATAATAAAGCTTAGAGAGACTGAGGTTATTAGAAGTCTGGTAGAGCCGAAACCGGTTTGGCTCAATGGATAGAGCGTCAGCTTGGGGACTGAAGGGTCCCAGGTTCGATTCCGGTCAAGGGCATGTACCTTGGTTGTGGGCATATCCCCAGTAGGGGGTGTGCAAGAGGCAGCTGATCGATGACTCTCATTGATGTTTCTAACTCTCTATCTCTCTCCCTTCCTCTCTGTACAAAATCAATAAAATATATTTAAAAAAAAAAAAAAAGAAGTCTGGTAGAGAAAGTAATAACCAAAATTGGAATCTGAGATTCCTGACTGCAGCCCTTTCTCTAAGCTATTATCTATTATTTTTCTTCTAGAACCCAGGGTAAATTAAAGCTGGAACTAGAATTAGAGTACATGCCCTCACAATTAAGCAAATATACAAAATGGTATGTCTGTCTTCTTCATAAATTGCAAGATATGTTTGGCCTAACAGTGTGCTTATGCCCCAAGGTATTTCAAGACTCTATATCCAGTCGCTTTTTGTCCTTCATTTCTTTCATTGTGATCTGTTTCCTTGTCTCAGCATTTTCGCTGCTTCCCTGAGTTGGTAGGGTGGCTTTGTGTGTTAAGGTGTCCTATAGGGTTCAGTGGGTCAGCCTCCCAATTATCTGAGGTGGACACTCTTGGTGCACCCCTTTGTGGACTGTGTGTACAGCCTTTTGTAGTTAAGTCTTAATTGTTGTTGGTATCACTGGGAAGAACTGACCCTAGTCCAATTGGCTGTGAGGATCAGCTGTGTCTATGCCAGGAGACAGCCTTATTCAAAAGCCTCTGTACTCAGTGTGGATGGGGCGAAGTTTCAGGGTGGAGCCTACAGCCTTGGCTTCCTGTCAGGCCTGCCCTATGAGGTTCCTGAGTCTCAGTGTTCCTAAGTGTCCTTTGGTACTCGCTGGAAGCACCTCTGAAAGAAAGATGCCCTCAAGTTTCGCCCACTACCAGACAGTCTAGTCCAGGGGTCTGCAACCTTTAAGACATAAAGAGCCACTTGGACCCGTTTCCGAAGGAAAAAAAAACCTGGGAGCTGCAAAACCATTGCTACATTTAAAACAAATATAACACTGCATGTATTGTTTCTTACCGTAATGCTATATACCGGATCATGCAGTTAGCTGTCAATCTGAAGAAAAAAAGGACTTTTTCACAAAACAATATAAAATATATTTTTGCAAATTAATAGCTAATTAAAATATTTAATTTACCTGGTTAATGGGATTTTTGCTCCTGAACCTCAGTGCACAGTGTCAGCACATCAGGGCTGTAAGATGTTACCTTCATTTTCACACAGGCTTGCAAGTTGTCGGAGCCGCGGTAAAGCTTCAAAAGAGCCACATGCGGCTCTGGAGCCGCAGGTTGCCGACACCTGGTCTAGTCTCTCCCCAATGTACCAGAACTGGGGTTCAGTGAAGTTGGAAGTGGGGTTCAGTGCAGTCTGGAGCTTTTGTCTCCTTCCCGCTAGGGCAATCCAGTGGCACAGTCAACAGTTCGTCCTCTGCCTTTCACCGCTCCCCTGCGTTTCCACCTTACAGCCTAGAATCCCTCTGTATGAGCCTGGGTCCCCAAGGTCTTGCCCAGAAATGGGGTTCAGTGCAGTCGGAACTGGGGTTCAGCACAGTCCGGAGCTTTTATCTCCTTCCCACTAGGGAACGCCAGCCAGGCACTCAGCTGCCCCTCCTCTCCAGCTCAGTCCTCTCCCCACGCGTGCACTGTGTCTCTGTATCTTAGTCTTTTACAGCTCCTCTGATTTTCCTTCTGGTTTTCTCTTTCCTTTCTAGTTGTAGAATTTCCAGTCAGTCAACTTTCCTGTAGTTCTGGATAATGTCCACTTTATATTTTAGTTGTATTTTTTGAAATTGTTGTGTGAAGCTGCCATCTCGGTTTCTCTCCCCTGGAAGCGTTTTGATTATTGCTTCGATTTCTTCCATAGTTATTGGCCTATTGAGCTGTTTTAATTCTTCCTGATTGAGTTTTGGAAGGTTATATTTTTTTCTAGGAATATGTTCATTTCCTCCAGATTGTCCAGTTTGTTGGAATAGAGTTTTTGTAGTATTTTGTAACAATCCTTTGTATTTCTGTGGGGTCTGTTGTTATTTCACCTCTTTCGTTTCTGATTTTGTTTATTTGGGTCCTCTCTCTTTGCTTTTTGGTGAGCCTGGTCATCAATTTTGTTTATCCTTTCAAAGAACCAGCTCTTGGTTGTGTTGATATTTTGTATTGTTTCTTTGGTTTGTGGAGGTGGGCTGCTCCAGAGCTGGCTGTCAGATGGTCGCTCCCGGCTCCAATCCCCTGGTTCAAGAAAAAAAACTTCTCCCTGCAGTCTCCCAGGGCATTCCTACTGGGTGATCCTTGCTTAGTAATCAGAAGCAAGGAAATGAAGAGGAAAAAGCCAAGTGCATGAGCAATGGTTTTGCAAGCAAGTCTAAGCAGCCTGCACACCTTTAAAACTCCTAGGCTATTCCTTCTCACCAGATCAAAATGCGTTGTTTTTTTTTAGAGGTATCTTCTGTTAGCAGCTCTGAGGACCTCCTTCCGCGTTCACGGATCATACCAGTGCCAACAGTCAAGGACTTATCTAGGCACAGACTTCCCTAGTCCTTTAGCTCCCTCCCACAAGCACACATTCCTCTCTTCTGCAGAGACAAGAGACCTCACCTTATCCCCTGCGAAATCTGACCTTCCTGTGGTGGAGTGAATAGTTCCTTTGAACCCGCATGTTTGCGCCATTTGGGGACAGGTGTTCTGGGGCTTTCAGCTGTTCAGTGGTTTCTGCAGTTGTGGATTTTCAGGTTTCCTATAAGATTCACTTTCCTTTTCAAGATTGAGAGGTTTCCCCATCAGAGCTCATAGGAGGGAGGGGACCCAGTCGCAGCTGCAGTGGGGACTGTCTGGTCAGGGCAACCCCTTCCAGCAGTCCTCCACCTTCTCCTGGACTTTAGCTGCCCCTTAGCTTGCCAACAACTGTACGACCTGGAGTTTAGCTGTCCCTTAGCTTGCCAACAAGCATGCAACCCTCAGCTGCTCCTTCTTTCTGCTCCGTGACAAGGCTCAGAACACGTCTGTCTATTCTGATGTCATTTTCTCCTACTCTTTGGGAGGTTTTTGATGGTTGTTTCAATTTCCTCACTGCTAATTGGTCCATTTAGATTTTCTAATTATTCATGATTTAGTCTATAAAGGTTATGTATTTCTAGGAACTTACACATTTTTTTTTCCTATTGAATTTGGAAGCATAAAGTCTTTCATAATATTCTAGTATGATCCTTTGTGTGATGACTTCTCTCTCATTTCTGATTTTCTTTATATGGGCCTTTCCCTTTTTTTCCTTAGTAAGTCTAGCTGGAGTTTGTCAATTATATTAATCTTTTCAAAAAATCAACTCTTTGATTTATAGATTTTTTTGCATAGTTTTTTTGTTCTCTATTTCATTTAATTCTGTTCTAATTTTTTTTTCCTCTTGCTGACTTTGGGTTGTTTTTGTTCTTCTTTTTCTAGTTCTTTAAGATGTGATGTTAGGTTGTATATGTTAATGAAAAAAAAACAAACATTGAAACCTGTAAAAAAAATTTTAATGAGTTTATTTGAGCCAAAACTGTTGACATATGCCGGGAAGCAGAGCCTCAATGGATTGAGATAATGCTCCGAAGAATGGCGGTTTACATTTCTCTATTTATACACCGAAATCAAAGGAGGTTCATAGGTGGGTTACATGAAATTCAGAAAGCAGAGCAGTGGGAAACTCCTGGGATTGGATAAAAAGTAAAATGATGGAGGTGTACTCAGGTGGGTGCAGGAACAATTAACATGATAAAGAAGGAATTTGAGGCATCTGTCCTGGTGCCCACCACATTTGGTTGTTCCCCAGGGGCTCCGGGAAAAGGGAAGCTACAAGTTACCCAGACATCTCACAGATATGTTATCTTAGAGGCAAAAAGGCAAATGGGCTCAGTAAAAAGATCAAAGTTGATCTTTGTCTGGGAAAATATCTGGGACATGACTACCTACTATAACCTGTTAGATATTTAATTTTCAAACCATCTTTTGTGGTTATCTTAGGTCTCTGGGTTTGCAAGATTGCCACGCAGGCCTTCCCTGAGCTTGTCAAGTTAGCATGTGGCTATTTTATTTCACATATACTCAGGATTTCTGGGGGTTTTTTTTGAGGTAAGCCTGTAATAACATAAACTTCCTCTTATTCCTGCTTTTGCTGCATCCCAAAGCTTTTTTAAAAATAAATCTTTATAGTTCAGATTATTACAGTTCCTCTTTTTTTCCCCTATAGCTCCCTTCTGCCCAGATCCCACCCAACCCTCTGCCCTTACCCCTCCCCAACACTGTCCTCATCCATAGTTGTTTGATTTTGTCCAGTCTCCCCCGAACCCACCACACCTCTTCCTCCAAGAATTGTCAGTCCACTTCCTTTCTATGCCCCTGATTCTATTATATTCACCAGTTTATTCTGTTCATCAGATTTTTTATTCACTTGATTTTTAGATTCACTTGTTGATAGATATGTATTTGTTGTTCATAATTTTTATCTTTACCTTTTTCTTCTTTTTCCTCTTCATCAACAATACCCTTCAGCATTTCATATAATACTGGCTTGGTGGTGATGAACTCCTTAGCTTTTTCTTATTTGTGAAGCTCTTTATCTGGCCTTCAATTCTGAATGATAGCTTTGCTGGATAGAGTAATCTTGGCTGTTAGGTTCTTCTATTCATCACTTCGAATATTTTTTGCCATTCCCGTCTGGCCTGCATAGTTTCTGTTGAGAAATCAGCTGACATTCCTAAATCAGTACCCATTCCTATATGGGTACTCCCTTGTAGGTAACTGTTTTTCTCTTGCTGATTTTAATATTCTCTCTTTGTCTTTTGCTCTTAGCATTTTAATCATGATGTGTCTTGGTGTGGTTTTCTTTGGATTCCTTTTGTTTGGGGTTATCTGTGCTTCTTTGACTTGTAAGTCTATTTATTTCACCAAGTGGGGGTGGTAGTGGTGGTGGGGGAAGAGTTTTCTGTCATTATTTCTTCAAATAGGTTTTCAATATCTTGCTCTCTCTCTTCTTCTAGCACCCCCATAATTTTGATGTCAGTATACCTTAAGTTGTCCCAGAGGCTCTTTCTGCTATTTTCATATTTTGGATTTTTTTTTTCTTCTTGCTTTTCTGGTTGGGTGTTTTTTGCTTCTTTGTATTTCAAACTTTGACTTGATTCTTGCATTCCTCTAGTCTGCTGTTGGATCTCTGTATATAATTCTTTATTTCAGTCAGTGCCGGCTTAATTTCTAATTGGTCCTTTTTCATATCCTCAAGAGACTCACTAAATTTATCGGCAGTTTCTAGAAAATTTTTGAAAAACCCTTATAACCATGGTTTTGAACTCTATATCCAGTCATTTGCTTTCCTCCATTTCTGTCATTTGTGACTTGTATCTTTGCTCCACATTTTGGCTGCTTCCCTGAGTTGATAGAGTGACTTTGTGTGATAGGTGTCTTATATGGCCCAGTGGCTCAGCCTCCCAAATTACCTGATGTGGACACTCTTGGTGCACCCCTTTGTGGGCTGTTTGCACAGTATTATTGTAGTTAAACCTTGATTGTTGTTGTTATCCTTGGGAGGAATTTACCTCCAGGCCAATTAGCTGTGAGGATCAGTTGTGTCTTATGTGCTGGGGACATCCTTAATGGATAGGACTTGCTTCAATAAGGCTTTGGTGCTCAATGAGTCTGCCCCCTGAGTGTATCCCTTATGGATCTGAGTTTTAATCTGGATGATCCCACTCTGACCACTGGGTACACTGGCTCTTGGATCTCCAAGGAGGTGAAAATATAGCTCTGCCTGAGGCCAACCAGCAGGAGCTATGGAAAGATCTGCAGATTCCTCTTCTTTGTTTGTGGTTTGGATGTGCCCAGATGAGGCCCAGCTGTGAAACAATACAAGCTGCTGTGGAACCTTGGAAGTTCTGGGTTTCTCTGATGCAGCTGCAGTTTGTTAGGTAATTTTAGATTGCAAGAGCAAGTCCATTCATATGCAAAAGCTTCTGCACACAATTGGGTAGAGTTGTAAATTGAGTGGGGTGGGGTCTCAGGTAATCAACAGGGTGGATCAAACAGCAATGGCTTCCTGTCATCCCTGCCCTAAGAGTCCCCTGTGCTGGAAATTGATAATTGTCAACAACTTTCATTGCTCTGAACTAGTTCTCTTGCTTCTTAGCTGAAACATTGTTAGCTGAAGCAGCCTCCACCTCTGTTTGTCTTATATATTTTTGTTATTGGAATTTCCTGCCTAAGGGGTATGGGTGTGTCCCATAGTCTCAATAAAAAGGTTAGCAAGGCTAGAGCAGTGGATAGTCCTCCCACTAGAGGTGAGCTCCTGCCTGGCCCCCCATATCACCAAATTAATACTTTTCTAGTCTCTTTTCATTTGTGTGCAGCCTTCTCCAGAATCCAAATCCTGAACCGGAACCCTGTACCACACAGGATATGAGAGGGGTTCCTTCGCCCCCGGGTTTTAGTGTCCTGTGGTAATCGCCGCAAGCACCTCTGAGAGAAAGCTACCGTGTGTTCCATCCAGATGACTGACAGTCCAGTTTCCTCCCATATGAATCTGGGTCCCCAGAGTCTTGCCTGGAACTGGAGTTCAGAGCAGTCGGTAACTTGTGTTCCCCTACTGATTGAAAAAGACAACCACATCCTCAGTTGCTAGCCCTTTTCATGCGCACATGCCTCTGTACCTCTGCACTTTACTTCTGCCCCTCCTCTGAGTCTCAGTGTGCTTTTCTCCTCCCTTCTAGTTGTAGAATTTCTGGATGATGTCCATTTTGTCTTTTCATTATAGTTTTAAAGTGGTTGTGTGAGACAGCAAGTTCGGGTGTTTACCTATCCCACCATCTTGGTTTCTCCCTCAGATGTTTTTGAGAGATAGACATTGATCAGCTGCCTCCTGCACACCCCCCACTGGGAATGTGACTGCAACCAAGGTATATGCCCTTGACCGTAATCAAACCCGGGACCTTTCAGTCCGCAGGCTGACGCTGTATCCACTGAGCCAAACTGGTTTCGGCGAGAACCAAATTTTTAAACTTAAACTTCTTCTAATGCCACTTCTTCAAAATAGACTCTCCCAGGTCATGGTATTTTGTGGAAGAGCCACACTCAAGGGGCTAAAGAGCCACACGTGGCTCGCAAGCTGCAGTTTGCTGACCACAGGCTAGGGTATTTGGCAATTGCTGATTGGTGGTTCAATGTATAGTCCAAATAAGGTGTCTGGTTACATGCTCAGGAATGTGCAGGCTGCAGGTGCAGGTTACATCATAGTTCATCCATTTGTTGGGAGAAGGGAGGATCTATCAAGCTCTATGAGACCTCTCAGATTCCATCAGAAAAAGTCACATCAGAATCATAGGCATTGTGGAGGAAGAGAAGAGGGAGCATGGAATGGAGAGTCTATTAAAATAAATAGTGTTATCATTCTCATTTGTCTCTATATATCTTTTGATCTCATTTTTTTAATCTCATTTTTTATTTCTTCTTTCACCCAGCCATTTTTTGGTAGTATGTTGTTTAATCTCTACATATTTCTTGGGGATTTTACTTCCTTTTACAGTTGATTTCTAATTTCAAGGCATTGTGCTCAGAAAATATGTTTGGTATAATTTCAATCAAATGTTTTAATTTGTTGATGTGAGTTCTATACTTGAGAAAGTTCCATGTATGTTGGAGAAGAATGCATACTCTGATGATCTGGGATAAAAGGTTCTGTAAATATCAATTACATTAGTTTGATCTAATGTTTTATTTAAGGCCGATATTTCTTTATTGATTTTCTCTTTGGTTGATCTGTCAAAGGAGTATTAAGATCTCCAACTATAATTGTGTTTTGATCTGTTTCTCCTTTTAGCTCTATGAGAAGCTGTTTAATATATTCCGGTGCTTCCTGGTTGGGTGCATATATATTAAGAAATTTTATGTTTTCTTGATGTAGTATTCCATTTATCATTTCAAAGTGTTCATATTTGTCACTTGTTATCTTGATATCTATTTTGTCAGATTTAAGTATGGCTACATCTGCTTTCTGTGGATGTTATTTGCTTGGAGAATCATTTCCCACTCTTTTATTTTGAATCTGCTTTTGTCTTTCCCGTTTAGATGTATCTCTTTTAGGCAGCATATGGTTGGGTTTTATTTTTTGACCCACTCTGTTACTCTGTGACTCTTTACTGGTGAATTCAGACCATATACATTTAGAATAATTATTGATGTGTGAGGATTACCTACAGCCATTTTATCTTGTTTTCTCCTAGCCCGGTGCAAAGCTGCTCTGTGACATGACATGGTGAAGGGACCCCTCACTGAGCCTTTAGATCCCAAAGGCCAACATTCTCACCCCTTTAATGCTCTGAAAACTGCTCTGATCTCAACGCCTTCTCAACCTGCTCCCACCCACACTTCACTGTCCTCAAAAAACAACTTTCTTGACTGCATCAGCTTACTAACCGTCAGGCTATTATCAGAAACTGAGATCATTATCTCTCCAACCTTAGCACGTTATCTCTAGGAAAAATGGGCAGTTTTAAAATCTAAGCAGCTAGGGACCTGGGAATAGGCTGTGGGGCCTGCTCCCTCCTCCCCCTTTTCTAAATATTTTTAAATAGCATACAATACTGAAACATTGATTGCTAGACATGTTTGGAAATACTTAATGGAAGGTCTGAGATAAGGTTATGAATTTTGAAGGACATAGAAAGAAGTTTTGAGGGCTAATTTGAAAGTGTGAAATTTGTGAACGTTGTGTATGTGATGAGAAGGAAAAGAGAAATGTTGAAAGAAAGAAGTCCTAAAGTTAACTATTTGCAAGAATTGTAGAAGGGACATTTTACTCTGAGCTCTCGGCTTCAGTCTCCAAGCCTGGAGGGACAAGGTTGCTGGATACGTCTTAAGCTAAACCAGAATATTCACAGTGTCTAACCTCTTATTCAACCTTCCAGGTCATTGGCTTCCACTACTTTCCTTACCTTTCCCTCCCACTTTCATTGCAATACAATCTTTTTTTTTTTAATATATTTTATTGATTTTATACAGAGAGGAAGGGAGAGAGATAGAGAGCCAGAAACATCGATGAGAGAGAGTCACCGATCAGCTGCCTCTTGCACACCCCCCACTGGGGATATGCCCGCAGCCAAGGTACATGCCTTTGACCGGAATCGAACCCGGGACCCTTCAGTCCCCAAGCCGACGCTCTATCCATTGAGCCAAACCGGTCCCGGCTGCAATACAATCTTAATCACTCATCTGTCACCCCTTATTGGCAGTGGCATGGTGATTACCCTTGGAGTTCAGAAGTAGGAAAAAAGGAATCTCATTTCCTTTAGTCCACCTCTTCTCCTTATACCTATCAGTTTGTCTCCATGATCAGGGATTTTTCTTCCTTTGTTGGGAAAACTCATACATCTGTCTCCCCTTTAGCTGAACAGGAACCTGTACTCTTTTTATCTATCACCCAATGAAGATACAGCCCCCAATAATCAGTCTTTACCTATCCCCATAACCCACTATGTCTGATACAAAAGAGCAGTCCAGATAGTCCCTCTCCTCCTCATCCTTGGCATTTCAGCAGGGGTTGGAACTGCCATAGAGAGCTTAAACACTGCTATATCATACTTTGAAACCCTGAATCAGGACCTACAAGAAACCTCTGGATGCCCAGCAAGGAGCAAAACTGGGAAAATATGAACCTCAACCCCAGGATAACCTATTCTCCCCTTTCATATCACTAGTGAGGCAACTGAGACTCCTTTTCCACCCTAAAAATAACATCTAGGTCACAGTTGTATTTCAGCTCCAGGCCCAGAAAAACAGAAAAACTAGACAAGTGATGCTGTGGCAGCCTTAAAACCAGATTTTACCTCCCAAGTGACTCAACTGGATCATTCTCTTGGGAAAATCATGCTGCTGCACCCCTCGTCCTTAGCAGCAGTAGCCCTATAGAACCAGCGTGCTTTAGATCCCTTGAAAGCAGAAAAAGGGGGTACCTGTGTTTTTCTTGTAGAAGAATGCTGCTACTTTTTAAGTGAATCAGGAATTGTCAAAGATCACATTAAATCCCTACAGGACAACATTGACCAAAGATGGCATAACCAACTAGGGGGAGGAATGTCATGCCATATTTGGCTCATTTACCCCATTAGGCCCCGTGGTATTTGTTCTTTTAATTTTGCTCTTTGCCCCCTATCTCATGCACTGTTTTACTAGTTTTTTGCAAAACAGAATGCAGGTGTTCACCAACTAGAAGTGGGGAGAGATCTATGTGGCCTTGAATTCAGAAGCTAGAGACACCTATGTCATCAGAATCCTTTAAACTTCAGGTAGATGGCCCTGACAATGTCCCCTCTCAGCAGAAAGTAGCTACGGAAGACGGACCTTCACCCCCTGGACTCTGAATTTTTTAAATATTACCAAAAGTCAAGAATGATATATCCTCCTTTCCCCCAAATGATGGACAGAGTATGACATAATCTGCACCTGTGGCCTGGATACGCCTGAGGACTTAACCAGGCACTTTATATGGACTATACATTGAACCACCAATCAGCATCTGCCAAATACCCTAAGCCCTTGATTCCTAGGTACCTAAGTGCCTAATCATGTGCCTTATATGACATCATCAATCAATGCATGTCAAGTACCATAAACCCCTTCATGCCTCCCCTCAAAAGGTGTGTTCACCTCTGCACGTGTTTCTGTTCTCCCTTTGCAAGACAATTAGGGTCCTTCTCCTCTAATAAAGCTTGTTGCCCTATTTTTCGGCCTCTCTCTCATTCTTTCAGAGCTTGTTCATTTTTCTATATTCTTAGGTCTCTCCTTTCTTTCCTATGCATCATTTCTTTTTTAAAAAAATATATTTTATTAACTTTTTAAAGAGAGTAAGGGAGAGGGATAGAGAGCTAGAAACATCGATGAGAGAGGAACATCGACTAGCTGCCTCCTGCATCCCCTCCCCCCCACCACCAGGGATGTGCCGCAACCAATGTACATGCCTTTGACTGGAATCGAACCTGGGACCTTTCAGTCCACAGAGTGACGCTCTATCCACTAAGCAAACTGGTTTTGGTTACATCATTTATTTTTTATTTGTTTATTTATTTTTTTAATTAAATTATTATATGTGTACATATCTTATCATTGCCCCCCCACTCCCCATAGTTTTGTGTCCATTGGTTATACTTATGTGCATGCATACAAGTCGTTCCATTGATCTCTTATTTCCCACATATCTCCCTCCCCTTCCCTCTGTAATTTGACAGTCTGCTTGTTGCTTTACTGTCTCTATATCTATCTTTTGCTCCATCAGTTTATAATGTTTTTTTTATTATCCATAAATGAGTGAGGTCAAGTGGTGTTTTTCTTTCATTGACTGGCTTATTTCACTCAGCATGATGTTCTCCAATTCCATCCAGGTCGCTGCAAATGATAAGAATTCCTTCTTTTGTATGGCAGCATAGTATTCCATTGTGTAGATATACCATAGTTTTTGGATCCAATCATCTGCTGATTGGAATTTAGGTTGTTTCCAAATCCTAGCTATTGTGCTGCTATGAACATAGGGGTGCATATGATTGGTGTTTTGTTTCTTAGGATATATTACTAGGAGTAGGATTACTGGGTCAAATGGGAGTTCCATTTTTAGAATTTTACTGTTCTCCACAGTGTTCTCCACTGTTCTCCACTGTTCTCCACATACTGTTCTCCACAGTGGTTGCACCAGTCTGTATTCCCACCAGGAGTGCACGAAGGTTCCTTTTTCTCCACAACTTCACCAAAACTTGTGGTTTGTTGATTTGTTGATGTTGGCCATTCTGACAGGTGTGAGATGGTACCACATTGTTGTTTTGATTCAGATAATTAGTGACTTTGAGCATGTTTTCATGTGCCTCTTGGTCTTCCTTCTATCTTCTTTTGAAAAGATTTTATTGAGGTCCATTGCCGTGTTTTTTTTTTGTTTGTTTGTTTGTTTATTTTTTACATGTTATATTGTTTAAAAATAAATCTTTATTGCTCAGATTATTACAATTGTTTCTCCTTTCCCACCTCATAGCTTCCTTCCACCCGGTTCCCACCCCACCCTCTGCCCTTACCTCACCCCCACCCCCGCCATTGTCCTCATCCATAGGTGTATGATTTTTGTCCAGTCTCTTTCTGCACCCCCCACACAACTTTCCCACTGATAATTGTCAATCCACTCCCTATCTTTGCCCCTGATTCTATTATACTCACCAGTTTATTCTGTTCCTAGATTTTTAATTCACTTGATCTTCATCTTCTTAAAGAATACCTTTCATCATTTCATATAATACTGGTTTGGTGGTGATGAACTCCTTTAACTTTTTTTTTTTTTTTTTATCTGTGAAGCTCTTTATCTGCCCTTCAATTCTGAATGATAACTTTGCTGGATACAGTAATCTTGGTTGTAGGTTCTTGCTATTCATCACTTTGAATATTTCTTACCACTCCCTTATGGCCTGCATAATTTCATTTGAGAAATCAGCTAATAGTTATATGGGTGCTCCCTTATAGGTAACCAACTGCTTTTCTCTTGCTGCTTGTAAGATCCTCTTTTTTGTCTTTGCCGTTGACATTTTAATTATGATGTGTCTTGGTGTGGTCCTCTTTGGATTCTCTTCTTTGGGGTTCTGTGTGCTTCCTGGACTTGTAAGTCTATTTCTTTCACCAGGTGGGAGAATTTTTATGATATTATATATCAATTTCTCCTCTGTTTCTGTATCTTGCACTCTCTCTTCTTCTGGCACCCCCATAATTCTGATGTTGGTATGTTTGAAGTTGTCCCAGAGGCTCCTTACACTATCTTCTACTTTCTTGATTCTCTTCTCTTCTTGCTTCTGCAGAGGAGTGCCCCTTTCCTCTTTGAATTCCAGCTCTTTGAATTGTTTCTGGTGTTCTTCTAGTCTGCTGTTGGATCTCTGTATAATATTTTTTATTTCAGTCAGTGTATGTTTAATTTCTAGTTGGGTCTCAATAAATTTATTGGCCTGTTCTAGGAAATTCTTGAAAAATCTTATAACCGTGTTTTTGAACTCTATATCCTTTATCTCTTGTTTGAGACCTATTTCCTTGTCTCCGCATTTTCCCTGCTTCTCAGAGTTGGTAGGATGGCTTTGTGTGTTTGGTGTCTTATATGGCCCAGTGGGTCCGTCTCCTCAGTTACCTGAGGTAGACACTCTTGGTGTTCATTGCCCACTTTTTAATTGGCTAATTTACCTTCCTTTTATTAGGTTGTACAAACTGTCTGTAGATGTTGGAGCCTTTATTAGTGATAACATTTGCAAATATGTTCTTCCATACAGTGGGCTTTCTTGTTGTTTTGTTGATGGTTTCTTTTGCTGTAAAAAAAAGCTTTTTATTTTGATGTAGTCCCATTTGTTTATTTTCTCTTTAGCTTCCATTGCCCTAGGGGCAGTATCAGTGAAGAAGTTCTTTTGGCATATGTCTGAGATTTTGCTGCCTGTGGATGCCTCTAGTATTTTTATGTTTCCCATCTTATGTTTAAGACCTGTATCCATTTTGAGTTTATTTTTGTGTAAGGTATAAGTTGGTGATCTAGTTTCATTCTTTTGCATGTATCTGTCCAATTTTCCCAACACCATTTATTGAAGAGACTGTCGTGACTCCATTGTATGCCCGTGCCTCCTTTGTCAAATATTAATTGAGCATAGCAACTTGGGTTGATATCTGGATTCTCAATTCTATTCCATTGATCTATATGTCTGTTCTTGTGCCAATACCAGGCAGTTTTGAGAACAGTGGCTTTGTAATACAGCTTGAAATCTTGTATTGAGACCCCCTTACTTTACTCTTCTTTCTCAGGATTGCTGTGTCTATTCGGGGTCCTTTTTTTTTTTTTTTTTTTTTTCCCCAGATGAATTTTTGGAGCGTTCTTTCTAGGTCTGTGAAATATGCCGTTGGTATTTTAATGGGGAGTGCATTGAACCTATAAATTGCTTTGGGAAGTATGGACATTGTCATGATGTTGATTCTACCAATCCTTGAACATGGTATGTTCTTCCATATGTTTACATTTTCCTCTATCTCTTTTTTCAGTGTCGTGTAGTTTTCTGCATATAAGTCTTCTACCTCCTTAGTTAAGTTTATTCCTAGGTATCTTAATTTTTTTGGTACGATGGTAAGTGGGATTGCATTTTTAGTCTCTGTTTCTGTAAGTTCACTATTGATGTATAGAAATGTCATGGATTTCTTGGCATTAATTTTGTTTCCTGCTACATTGCCAAATTCATTTATTAAGTCTATTAGTTTTTTATGTTATTTTTTGGTATTTTTATGTACAACATCATGTCATCTGCAAATAAAAATAATTTTAGTTCTTCCTTTCCAATTTAGATGCCTATTATTTCTTCTTCCTGTCTAATTGCAATGGCTAGTACTTTCAGTACTATGTCAAACAGCGGGGGTGAGAGTGGGCATCCCCGTCTTGTTTCTGTTCTTAGAGGGAATGGTTTTAGTTTTTGCCCATTGAGTATGATGTTTGCTGTGGATTTATCATATATAGCTTTTATTATGTTGAGGTATGATCCTTCTATCCCACCTTGTTGAGAGTTTTTATCAGGAAAGGGTGTTGGATTTTATCAAATGCTGTTCCTGCATCAATTGATATGACTATATGGTTTTTATCTCTCAATTTGTTTATGTGATGTAACACATTTACTTCTTTGCGGATATTGTACCATCCTTGCATTCTCAGAATAAATCCTACTTGATCATGGTGTATGATCTTTCTGATGTACTGCTGGAGCTGATTTGCCAGAATTTTGTTGAGGATTTTGGCATGTATGTTCATGAGGGATATTGACCTGTAATTCTCTTTCATTGTGTTGTCTTTATCTGGTTTTGGTATTAGGGTGATGCTGGCATCATACAAGGAGTTTGGAAATGTTCCTTCCTCTTGAATTTTTTGGAATAGTCTGAGGAGGACCGGTTTTAGTTCTTCCTTGAAAGTTTGATAAAACTCTCCTGTGAAGCCATCTGGCCGCGGGCTTTTCTTTGCTAGAAGCTTTTTGAAGACTGTTTCAATATCTTCCAAAGTCACTGGTCTATTGAGATTTTTAGATTCTTCCTGATTGAGTTTTGGAATGTTATGTTTTTCTAGGAATATGTCCATTTCCTCCAGGTTGTCCAGTTTATTGGAATAGAGTTATTCATAGTATTTTGTAACAAACTTTTGCATTTTCACATCTTTTGTTTCTGATTTTGTTTATTTGGGCCATCTCTCTTTGTTTCTTGGTTAGCCTGGCTAGAGGTTCATCTATCTTGTTTATCCTTACAAAGAACCAGCTTTTGGTTTTGTTGATCTTATGTATGGTTTCTTTGGTCTCTATGTCATTTATATCCGCTCTGATTTTTATTATTTCCTTCCTTCTGCTTACACTGGGCTTTTCTTGTTGCTCTTTTACTAACTCTTTCAGCTGTAGAGTTAGATGATTTGTTACCATTTTTTCTTGTTTTTTGCAATAGGCTTGTAGAGCTATTCCCTCTCAAAACCGATTTTGCTGTGTCCCATAGATTTTGGACTGTTGTGTTTTCATTGTCATTTGTTGCCAGGATGTTTTTAATTCCTTCCTTGATTTCTCTGGTAACCAAGTCCTTATTTAATAGCATGCTGTTTGGTCTGCATGTGTTTGATTTCTTTGGATTATTTTTATTGTAGTTAATTTCCAGTTTTATGCCACTATGATCTGAGAAGATGCTTGATATGATTTCTATCTTCTTGAATTTGAAGAGACTTTGCCTATGTCCCAAAATGTGGTCTATCTTTGAGAATGTCCCATGTGCGCTTGAGAAAAATGTATATTCTGTGGCTTTGGGGTGGAATGTTCTGAAGATGTCGATTAATTCCATCTGGTCTAGTGAGTCATTTAGGATTGATATTTCTTTGCTGATTTTTTGTTTAGATGATTTGTCAAAGGGTGACAGTGGGGTATTAAAATCTCCTACTATGATTGTATTGCTATTAATCTCTCCCTTAATGTCCTCCAGCAGTTTTTTTTATATATTGGGGTGCTCCCGTATTGGGTGCATATATATTTACCAGGGTTATTTCTTCTTGTTGGATTGCTCCCTTTAGTATTATGAAGTGGCCTTCATTATCTCTTGTTATGTCCTTCACTCTGAGATCTAATTTGTCAGATATAAGTATTGCTACCCCAGCTTTTTTTTCATTTCCATTTGCCTGGAAAACCTTTTTCCATCCCTTCATCCTCAGTCTGTGTGCATCTTTTTTTCTGAGGTGGGTTTCTTGTAGACAACAGATATATGGGTCTTGTTTTCTTATCCAATCCGTTACCCTATGTCTTTTGATTGGGCATTTAATCCATTTACATTTAAAGTTATTATTGATAGGTTCTTATTTGTTGCCATTTTAATTCTATACCCCTATGTTCCTTCTTTGTTTCCTATTTCTGTTTTATTTTTACAGCAGACCCTTTAGCATTTCTTGCATTTCTGGTGTGGTGGTAATAAATCCCTTAGACTTTTTTTTGTCTGTGAACCTTTTGATTTCATCTTCAATTTTGATCAATAGCCTTGCTGGGTACAGTATTCTTGGATTCAGACCCTTCCTTTGCATGACTTT
The DNA here is from genome assembly GCA_036971965.1 of Nyctalus aviator. Lineage (NCBI taxonomy): Eukaryota > Metazoa > Chordata > Mammalia > Chiroptera > Vespertilionidae > Nyctalus > Nyctalus aviator. The sequence goes on from CM072922.1 coordinate 101,131,787, forward strand.
GTATATTTTATTCCATGCCCTTCTGGCCTGATGAGTTTCTGTTGAGAAATCAGTTGCTAGTCTGATGGGGGTTACTTTATATGTAACTTTCTGTCTCTCTGTGGCTGCTTTAAAGATTATTACTTTGTTGTTGGTGTTTGCCACTTTATTTATAATGTGCCTTGGCATCGGTGTTTTGGGATTCATTTTGCTAGAGAATCTGTGAGCATTTGGATTTGTGTGGTTTTTTTCTTCTCTATCTCAGGCTAGTTTTCTGTCATTCTTTATTTCTTTTTTTAAATTTTCAAGCGGGGGTATTTTTTATTTTTATTTAAAATAAATCTTTATTGTTCAGATTATTACAAATGTGTTCCTCTTCCCTCAATTGCTCCCTTCCACCAGGTTCCCACCCCACCCTCTGTCCTTTCCCCACCCCACACTGTCCTCATCCATAGGTGCAGTTTTTGTTCAGTCTCTTCCCGTACCCCCACACACTTTTCCTCGAGAATCGTCAGTCCACTCCCCTCTGATTCTATTATATTCACCAGTTAATATTGTTCATCAGATTTTTTACTTTTTTAATTTTTTTAAAATATATTTTATTGATTTTGTACAGAGAGGAAGGGAGAGAGATAGAGAGTTAGAAACATCGATGAGAGAGAGTCATCGATCAGCTGCCTCTTGCACACCCCCTACTGGGGATATGCCCGCAACCAAGGTACATGCCCTTGACCAGAATCAAACCCGGGACCCTTCAGTCCCCAAGCCAACGCTCTATCCATTGAGCCAAACTGGTCTCGGCTCATCAGATTTTTTTAATTCCCTTGGTTTTTATATTCACTCGTTGATAGTTACGTATTTGTTGTTCATAATTTTGATTTTTATCGTTTTCCTCTTCTTAAATAAGCCCTTCAGCAATTCATATAATTCTGGTTTGGTGGTGATGAACTCTTTTAGCTTTTTTTTATTTTTTATTTGTGAAGCTCTTTATCTGGCCTTTGATTATGAGTGATAGCTTTGCTGGGTAGAGTATTTTTAGCTGTAGGTTCTTGCTATTCATCACCTTGAATATTTCTTGCCATTTCCATCTGGCCTGCATGGTTTCTGTTGAGAAATCAGCTGACAATCATATGGGTGCTCCTTTATAGGTAACTACCTGCTTTGCTCTTGCTGCTTTTAATATTCTCTCTTTGTCTTTTGCTCTTGGCATTTTAATTATGATGTGTCTTGTTGTGGTCCTCCTTGGATTCCTTTTGTTTGGGGTTCTGTGCAATTCCTGGAGTTGTAAGTCTATTTCTTTCCCCAGGTGGGGGAAGTTTTCTGGCACTATTACTTCCAGTATTCTTTTGGTATCTTGCTCTCTCTCTTCTTCTGGGATCCCCATAATTCTGATGTTGGTTCATTTGAAATTGTCCCAGAGGTTTCTTACACTATCTTCAACTTTCTGGATTCTCTTGCCTTCTTGCTTCTGCGGAGGAGTGTCCTCTGGCTCTTTGTGTTCCAAATCTTTGACTTGATTCTTGCGATCTTCCATTCTGTTTTTACGACTCTGTATAATATTTTTTTTATTTCAGACAATGTATTCTTCATTTCTAATGGATCCCTTTTCATATCCTCAAAGGTCTCGTTTATTTTATTGGCCTTTTCTAGGAAATTCTTGAAAAACCTTATAAGTGTGCTTTTGAACTCTACATCCAGTTGCTTCTTGTCCTCTATTTCTTTTGTTTGTGATCTGTTTCCTTGTCTCAGCATTTTCACAGCTTCCCTGAGTTGGTAGGGTGGCTTTGTATGCTAAGGTGTCCTATATCGTTGAGTGGGTCAGCCTCCCAGTTACCTGAGGTGGACAGTCTTGGTGTAGCCCTTTGTAGGCTGTGTGTGTAGTCTTGTTGTTAAGCCTTGCTTGTTGTTGGTATCAGTAGGAAGGGTGGGTCTCCAACCCAGTTGACTATGAGGATCAGAAGTGTCTCAGCTAGGTGGGTTTCTGTATTTCATTTGGATGTGGCAGAGTCTCAGAGTGGCACAGCCAAGCTTTGGTGAATCCGCAAGATTGGTTGCAGGTGCACGCACCTCTTTGGTATAGGTGCAGACAAGCTTTGGATTCCTGTCTGTCCCTTCTTAGGAGAATCCTATTCACGGCGAATGAAAAAGCTAGCCACTGGAAGGGCTTCTGTGCTCTGCTTGGAGGAGGCAGAGTCTCAGTGGTGCTAACAAGCTTTGCTTTCCTTTCAGCCCCTCCCTACGAGGTTCAGGTTCCTGAGTTCCGCAGTAATGGCTGCTGGCTTCACCCACCTCTGAGAGATCTCTGCCCCTGCCTGACAGTCTGGCCTCTCCCTGACTGGGGCCGTCTATCAGAGCAATAGGGTGGTTCTGTTTTCCTCCCAAACAAAAAAGCCAGCCATACAATAGCTGTCTGCATTCTCCACGTGCTGGGAGTAAGCCTGTAGCGAACTCGGCCCGCCCTCTCTGCACTCCGCAAGCAGGCCAGCAGCAAAGTCGGGTGGCCGTCTCTTTGCACGCGCAGTTCACCGCACTTCACAGTTCCTGAAGTTCGGCATGCCTTCTCTCTCCTTCCCAGATTGTAGAGCCTCCTCTCAGCCAGGCGTCCGGTGCTTCAGGGCGATGTTTCCCGTTTTCCAGTTCTAAATTCAAATTTGTTGTGGTAGGCTACATTCGGATGTCTACCCTATGCCGCCATCTTGGTTTCTCAGTACCTGGATATTAATACAAACTACAATACCCACTAATATCCAGCAAAGCAAAGGAAAGCAGAAGTAAAAAACAAACAAAAACAAAACACTAAAAAAGCATTAAAAACACAATATAGTCAACATTCACACAAACATCATCAAAAGGACAGAGAGGAAAACAATTTTTTTTTTTTGCTAGTTAATACAGCTAAGAGAGGGGTGTATATGCACTTGGCATAGGGGATTGGAAATTAGATATATATGTAGGTTAAAAATTTTAGCAGGGGGTAGACAGAAAGAGTAGGGAAAATCTAAAGTAGGAAAGGGTTAAGATTAACAGGACAGCAACGGGGGAAAAGTTAGGAAGAGAGTGATGGTATAAAGGTCATGTTGAGATAGGGTTAAACGATGCTAAAGGAGAAATGAAAATAGAATGAAGAGCAGTAATTCCAATGTAAAATAAAGAGAAGATAAAATGGCACTTAAAAAGAAGGAAAAAAAAGATCAGGGAAATAAAAAAGTTAAAATAGCAGTAGTAATAATGCTGATTGAACCTAAAAATGTACTAATTAAAAAGGTAAAATCAAGTGAGGAAAAAGGGAAAAAATTCGTTTCTTAACTAAAAGATGCAAAAAATGAAAATAAAATAAAAAATAAAAAAATTAGCAAAAAATGTGTGCAATAGTGAAGGACATTCACTTCCTCTGTTATTCTTTTTTTCACGCCTGTTCCTCAGTCCAGATAGTATTGCAGTTCCCTGCGTTCCACTACACCTCAGTGTTGTAAGCTAGTCCTTAATTTTAAGTTGGTGATTTCTTAGTTTCTTGTTTTTTGATAAAATAAAACTAATAATAAACACAGTCAGTTTGTACTCCAGCCCCTAGGTGGCAGTGTTTCTAGTTTGATGTCCCTGTCTTTTTGGCTGCTCTAGCCTTCTTTCTCTATGGCACTCAATACTGTTTTGTGGAGGTGGGCTGCCTCAGAGCTGGTTCCCAGATGGTCTTTCCCTGCTCTGCTCCCAACTTCTAGAAAAGCAGTTTCCCCTTGCTGTCTCTCAGGGTCAGCCAATCTGGGTGGTCTCTCCTTTGTAATCAGATGCAAAGGGTTGCAGGAGAATAAGGCCAGTCTGTGCATAATTACAGACAGAGTGCATACCTTTAAAACTCCTATGTTCTCCCTCCGTGTCAGATCAGAATAGGTTGCTCCCTAGAGAACCCCACTATTAGTAACCTTGAGGACCCCCGTACACTCTCACAGATCACACTAGATCCAACAGTGGTCCTCTGGGTTTTACAGCATACTTGCGTGTGCTTTTGTCTCTCCCACGGCGGCTGCTGCAGTTTCTTCTGCCACAGCCTGTGCAGCTGTCGCCTCCACTTCTGGGACCCAGACACCCCACGTTATCCCCGGCAAAATTCAACATTTCTGTGGAATCTGTGTGTCCACACCGACCAGGGCCCCAAGCTGTTCAGTGGTCTCCACAATTATTGTGTTTTTTGTTTTTTTTTTCAGGTCTCAGATAAGATCCCTAGTTATAGTTTTGATGTGATTGTGAGAGGCAGCAAGTACAGGTGTTTACCTATGCCGCCATCTTCCATCATTTCTTGATTCCTTTCTTCAATATCACTAGTTCTTTCCCCTACCTGGTTGGTTCTGTTTTTCTATGTTCAACAGCTTACTTTTTTTTAATTTAATCTTTATTATTCAGATGATCACAGTTGTTCCTCTTTCCCCCCTGCTCCCCCATAGCTTCCTTCAACCCGGTTCCCACCCCATCTTCTGCCCTTACTCCCCACCCCCACCACTGTTCTCATCTATAGGTATATGATTTTTGTCCAGTCTCTTCCCACACCCTCCACACCCCTTCCCCCTCCCTGAGAATTGGCAGTTCACTCCCTTTCTATGCCCCTGATTCTATTATAGTCACCAGTGTATTCTGTTCATCAGATTTTTTATTCACTTGATTTTTAGATTCACTTGTGGATAGATATGTATTTGTTATTCATAATTTTTATCTTTTCATTTTTCTTCTTCTTCCTCTTCTTAAAGAATACCTTTCAGCATTTCATATAATTCTGGTTTGGTGGTGGTGAACTCCTTTAGCTTTTTCTTATCTGTGAAGCTGTTTATCTGACCTTCAATTCTCAATGATAGCTTTGCTGGGTAGAGTAATCTTGGTTGTAGGTTCTTGCTATTCATCACTTTGACTATTTCTTGCCACTCCCATCTGGCCTGCATAGTTTCTGTTGAGAAATCAGCTGACATGCCTATGTGTATTCCCTTGTAGGGGAGACAAACTTTTTCTCTTGCTGTTTTTAATATTCTCTCTTTGCCTTTTGCCCTTGTCATTCTAATTATGATGTGTCTTGGTGTGGCTTTCTTTGGATACCTTTTGTTTGGGGTTCTGCGCGCTTCCTTGCTTGTAAGTCTATTTCTTCCACCAGGTGGGGGAAGTTTTCTGTCATTATTTCTTCAAATAGGTTTTCAGTATCTTGTGTTCTCTCTCCTTTTGGCACCCACATAATTCTGATGTTGGTAAACTTGGAATTGTCCCAGAGGGTCCTTACACTATCTTCATATTTTTGGATTCTTTTTGCTTTTTGCTTTTCCAGTGGGTGTTTTTTTGCTTCTTTGTATTTCAAATCATTGACTTGTTTCTTGCAATCCTCTAGTCTGTTGTTGGATCTCTGTATATCATTTTTATTTAAGTCAGTGTATTTTTAATTTCTTGTTGGTCCTTCTTCATATCCTTGAGGGTCTCACTAAATTTATCACCAGTTTCTAGAAAATTCTTGAAAAACCTTATAACTTGCTTTTGAACTCTATATCCAGTTATTTGCTTTCCTCAATTTCTGTCATTTGTGATCTGTTTCTTTGTTTCCACATTTTGGACGCTTCCCTGAGTTGATAGAGTGTGGTAGATGTCCTATAGGGCCCAGTGGCTCAGCCTCCCAAATTACCTGATGTGAATACTCTTGGTGCACCCCTTTGTGGGCTGTGTACACAGTCTTGTTGTAGTTAAACCTTGACTGTTGTTGGAATCACTGGGAGGCATTGACTTCCAAGCCAATTGGCTATGAGGATCAGCTGTGTCTATGCTGGGAGAACTTCTGTGGGGCAGACACCCTTATTAGACAGGAGTTGCAAGAGCCTTTGTGCTCAGCTTGGATGGGACAGAGTCTCGGGGAAGAGCAGATAGCATTGGTTTCCCATCAGCCCTGCTGTAATAAACCCCCATGTCTCAGTGTCCCGTGGTAATTGCTGCAAGCACCTCTCAGGGAAAGTTGCCCTTGAGTTCCTCCCTCTGCCAAACATTCCAGTTTCTCCCCAAATGGGTCTGTTTCCCTGGAGTCTTGCTTGGAACTGGAATTCAGCATAGTCGGGAGCTTTTGTCTCCCTCTTGCTTGAGAACTCCAGCAAGAGTTGCCCACCCTCTCGGCGTGTGTACTTCAGTATCTCTATCTTCCACAGTTCCTCTGAGTCTCAGTGTGATTTTCTTTCCTGACAGTCCAGTTTCACCCTGTATGAGTCTGGATCCCCAGAGTCTCGTCTGGAACTGGAGTTCAGCACAGTTGGGAGCTTTTGTCTCCCTCCCGCTTAAGAAATCCAGCCGCACATTCAGTTGCCAGTCCTCTTTGTGTGCACAACTGAGTACCTCTGCCTCCTGCAGTCCCTCTGAGTCTCAGTGTGCTTTTATCTTTCCTTCTAGTTGTAGAAATTCCACTTAGCCAACCTTCCTGTGGTTTTGGATGATGTCTGTTTTGTCTTTTACTTGTAGTTTTGAAATTGTTGTTTGAGGCAGCAGTTTAGGTGTTTACCTATGCTGCCATCTTGGTTTCTCCAGCTTACTCTTGATCTCCTTAATTGACTGCTTCATTTCCAGGAATTCTGATATATTCATTTTTAAAGTTTTATTTCCTTGGAGAAATACTCATTTTGTTCATTGATTTTTTTTCTGAGTGCACTTAAATGTCTGTCAGTTGTATCTTGTTGAGTATTTTCATAACTGCTATCTTGCAATCTCTATCATTTATATCACACAATTCCATGCATTCCAGCCTACTTTCTGGGGATTTTTCTTTTTCCTTCTGGTCATCATCATTACCCTGGCTGTTCATGCCATTTTCTGTCCGTTGTTTTCCCATTTATCTCTAAAGAGGTCTTTCTATTCTGTTCCAGTAGATGGTGCTGAATTGCAAGATTTTTACCTTTGTAGTCTCACAGTTTGAAGACTTAGTGGCTTCTATAGTACAGTACTGCCTCTAGTGCTCAGGGATGGGGTTTGTTTCCCCTCACTTTAATGCAGATCCCTGATATCCGGGAATTCAGCCCAAACACTCCTCCTGGGGTTCAGTCACAGAGGGAAACAGGGATTCTACTGCAATAACTCATGGTTTACAGATAATATACTTCTGGAGCCAACTCTAAGCGCAATGGGAGGCGAGTTTGGAGAGTCTAACCAGGGGCACGGCTCTGGTTATTTACTTTATTTATCTGAAAGATCACCTCCAGGCCCAGAAGTGGGGAACTGTGAGGTAGCTCCCAGTGCTCTGTAGGGCAGGTGTCTGCTGACTACTCACCCTATTCGCAGAGTGCCTGCAATACAGACACTGCAGTCTCTGGTTGATTGCCTGCAGGACCTCACAACTCAGACAATGTCCTCTCCTGGACTGGAAGCTCACAGCTTTCAGCTAGCAAATTGCCCTGCCAATCTTCTGGGCTGCCCCCCACAGTTCTCAGTTCCTCCTGGCTAACAGAGGGAAGTACCTGCTACTGAAGCTGGCCTTCTCCCCTTTCTGAGTTCTGAGCTGTGCAGATGCATATCCTAGTTTCCCTCCTTTCTTGTCTCCTAGCTTATCCCAGGAAGCCCACCTTAGGTGTTTCAGTATGCTTGTCTCTCAAGTGTGCATCTGTGTTGAGTAGGGACTTCTTTTTTGAATTACAGATAATTAACTTGTTGAAATGTCAGGGGGAAAGGAAAAGACATGCCCTTATGCCACCATTCCTCTGACATCACTCTTTCTATTGGTTTTGATTGTAGTAATTCTTTCATTGTTGTTCAGATCTAAATATTTGTTCATTTCTATTGTGGTTTCTTTTTCACCCAGGAATTTTAGGGGAAATTTTTAAGGTTTTCAAAAGTATAATGAAGTTTTAAATTATTTTCTTTTTATAGAATTCTATTTTTTTGTGGCAGGAAACAGGGGCTGATTGATATTCTTGATATTTACTGAAACATCCTATATATATATTAAAATATATTTTTATTGATTTCAGAGAGAAAGGGAGAGAGAGTTAGAGCTGCCTCTGCACACCCCCTACTGGGAATTGAGCCTGCACCTAGCATGTGTCCTAGACTGAAATCAAACTGGGGACCCATCAGTCTGCAGGCCAATGCTCTATCCACTTAGCCAAACCAGCTAGGGCTCAATGGCTATATATTCTTAATTTTTTTTCAATTACAGCTGACATACAATATAGTATTAATTTTAAGTATAACAGCATAGTGTTTAAACATTTTTATAACTTATGAAGTGATCACCCTAATAAGCCTAGTACCTATCTGACACCATAAATAGTTATTATAATACTAGAGGCCTGGTGCATGAAATTTATGCATGAGGGGGTGTCCCTCAGCCCAGCCTGCACCTTCTCCAATCTGGACCCCCTCAAGGGATGTTTGACTGCCCATTTAGGCCAAGATACCGCTCTTACAATACAGGATTGTTGTCTCCCAACCACTCACCTACTAGCCTGCCTGATTGACCCTAACTGCTTCTGCCTGCCAGCCTGATTAACACCTAACTGCCCTCCCATGCCAGCCTGGTCGCCCCTAACTGCTCTTCCCTGCTGGCCTGATTGCCCCCAACTGCCCTCCCCTGCAAGCCTGTTCGCTCCGCTCCCCAACTGTCCTCCCCTGCAGGCCTGATTGCCCCCAACTGCCCTCCCTAGCAGTCCTGGTCCCTCCCAACTGCCCTCCCCTGCCTGCCATCTTGTGGTGGCCATCTTGTGTGCACATGAGGACAGCCATCTCGTGTGTTGGAGTGATGGTCAATTTGCATATTACCTCTTATTATATAGGGTTATTAACTATATTTTCTATGAGGATAACTATATTTTTTATTCCCATGATTTCTAATTGGTCCTTTTTCATTTAATGTATTATTGTTTTATTTCTATCTAGTTTTGTTTCATAGTGTTTGGCCTTTTTTTGTAATCCATAACTATATAATATCTCTGTGTATCCTAGAAATACTTGAAGTCTTTATCATATTACACACCAGACAATCTGAAATGAGTTTATATTATGATTATTGACTTTGAGGTTTTTTTCTGAACATTTTTTTTTTGCATGTTTGGAATTCTTGTTTGTAAGTACAACTTTTTTTTAATTGTTGCCTTTTTTTGTTTGTTTCCTTTTCTACCTCTCTGCTCATTCCATCAGTACTTTGGAGTTTTCTTACTTTGGCCAAAGGCCCCAGGGTCAGATCTCTTAAGGTGGTATTTCATACTTCCTCTTGTTATGCTATCAGGGAAGGCCATTGATCCAGCTAGTGAATAAATTGGTTGCTTGTCTCTGTTTACTGCTTTGGGTCTGTGGTTCCAAATAACCCCAGTCGGTGCTTGGCAGTAGTTTTTATTTCTTTTCATAAGTCCTTAGCTTGAGCTACAGCTGTGAATCTGGCTCTTAGTCCATGTCTTGAGAAGCACTGATAGTCCTTTTCACTCCACAAAGAGTTGTCTTCCTATTCATTTCTGCTTACTTTTCGACTTATAGCCCTTTAAATCTATGGCTTAACTCAAATCAAAGCCTTGAGTTTTTGTTATTTTTCTAGACAGTGAAACTGCTTGTCTTGTTTTGACTTGAGTTAATATAATCTCTCTTCCCACCCCTTCATCTATCATGCAATATGTTTGGAGCAAAAGGGATGTATCAAAGGGTCATTTACTGAGCTATCTTATTGAAAATCCACTTAGGCTTTTAAAGGCATTCTCTACAAGCAAAGAAAGAGAGAATGAAGAAAATAAAGAGCATTCAGTTTTTAAAGGAGCAATGAAAGGTTGTCTCTGCTTATATGGCCATTCTCTGTTAGCAAAGTTGAACCTTAGTTATAATCACTGCCTGTTCTCCCCGAATAGCCAGAATCTTTATCATTACTTTTTTATTATCCAGCATCTTCCGCTCTTAGACCTGCTTCCTTCTCCTCACACCACTTAAAACTTCCCTTTCAGTACTCAGCTTCTTGTCAATTTATTCATATAATTAAAGTATCCAAGCAATTTGAACTATAAAGCAAGTTTGTGAACCCAATGACTCCTTAATTAGTCAATATGTGAGGTATACTTCATGTGTGAGTGGTGACGGGAGAAAGGGGTGCTAGACTTGACTAATGTTTATTCTTACAAACAGAAAAGGTCCAGGAACAGAATGAAGAGTCTCTGAAATGAGGCCACTTGGAATAAGGAGACACCAGCTATTCTGCCCTGACTAAGATCCCCTGCTATGAGGAGGAGCCAACATGGGGAGAAGGGTTTTATAAAGCAGAGTCAAAATGAGGTGTGTGCATATATATGTTTGTATGTGTGTCTCTGAGTGGGTGCACACATGCATGTGCTGCTAAACTCTTACCCTTAAAAATAAAAGCCTATGGTATTAATATATTGAGCTTCCAGTTACTATCTGGAAATGTTTAAGAATTATTGATCAGATTATAAGAACTGAGGTTATAAGAACAATGTAATTACTCCATTTTTGTTTTGTTTGTTTTCTACAAAGGTTACTGGTGAATCTTTATTTAAACCAAAAAAATCTTTAAGAACAGCAAGGGGTTGGGAACTGTAGTTAATTCCATTGCCAGGCTTGGGGACAAGAAGAATGGACCTCAATCAATATAGTAGTAGTGGTACCTACTAAAAAAATAAAGGAGTCTTCTGTCTGGAATTTGGTCTGGTTATGACAGAAATATGTAGCCATCAAAAGATCTATGTAGGAGAGAGTCGGAGATGCTATCGGCTTCCATCCGTCGCACAGACCCTGCCGGAGCTGCTGCCGCTATGGATGATCCGGAGGATGTGGTGTACCAGGCGAAGCTGGCCGAGCAGGCTGAGCGATAGGACGAAATGGTGGAATCAATGAAGAAAGTAGCAGGGATGGATGTGGAGTTGACAATTGAGGAAAGAAACCTTCTATCTGTTGTATATAAAAATGTGATTGGAGCTAGAAGAGCTTCCTGGAGAATAACCAGCAGCATTGAACAAAAAGAAGAAAACAAGGGAGGAGAAGACAAACTAAACATGATTCGGGAGTATCGGCAAATAGTTGAGACTGAACTAAAGTTAATCTGTTGTGACATTCTGGATGTACTAGACGAACACTTTATTCCAGCAGTTAACACTGGCGAGTCCAAGATTTCCTATTATAAAATGAAAGGGGACTACCAAAGGTATCTGGCCGAATTTGGCACAGGAAATGATAGGAAGGAGGCTGCAGAGAACAGCCTAGTGGCTTACAAAGCTGCTAGTGATATTGCAGTGACAGAACTTCCACCAACACATCCTATTCGCTTAGGTCTTGCTCTCAGTTTCTCCGTATTCTACTATGAAATTCTTAATTCCCCTGACAGTGCCTGAAGGTTGGCAAAAGCAGCTTTTGATGATGCAATTGCAGGACTGGATACACTGAGTGAAGAAAGCTATAAGGACTCTACACTTATGCAGTTGTTATGTGATAATCTGTCACTATGGACTTCAGACATGCAGAGTGATGGTGAAGAGCAGAATAAAAAAGCACTGCAGGATGTGGAAGATGAAAGTCAGTGAGACATAAAAGCCAACAAGAGAAATCATCTCTGACCACCCCACTCCTTCCCATCCCACCCCCTCTTGGAAATTCCCCTATTGTCACTGAGAACCACCAAATCTGACTTTTACATTTGGTCTCAGAATTTAGGTTCCTGCTCTGTTGGTATTTTTTTTGGTTTTGGTTTTTTTGTTTGTTTGTTTGTTTTGTTTTTTAATACAGTTTTCAAAAGTTTTTAAAGGCAAGAGTGAATTTCTGTGGATTTTACTGGTCCCAGCTTTTAGGTTCTTTAAGACACCAACAGGACTGTATAGAGGCTTTTTCAGCATTACTGTATTGTCTCCTGCCGGATGTGGCAAGGTCACCATTAGAAATGGAAATTACATTTGAAAGCCATTAGACTTCTAGGTGAAGCAAGCATCTAAGAGAGAGGTTAATCACACTATAGTGGCATATGTGGTATCATTTTTCCTTTTTCTAATTGTTTAAATTGAATTTTATACCAATGTTTAAGATTGAGTGTTAGCTTGAGGTGGTTAAAGGTTGTTTGGGGAATTTGTTGTAATGGTTTTGCTGTAAAAAGTATTCAAACTCTGCTGAAAAGCATGGTGCTGGTAACAGTTCAACAATCCGTGGCTGCTCATTCTTGCCTACTTATACTCTGCCTCTGAAGCAGGTTAGCGTTGAAGATGGTATGGAAAAGCCTGCTTGCGTGTTCAATTCTTTGTTTCTTCTCCTTCCCTCTCCCTGGCCTCCCCCTCCTTCACTCGCTCAACCTCTTTTGTTCAGTGTGTGTAACTTGAAGCTAATTTGTACTACTGGATATCTGACTGGAGCCACAGATACAGAATCTGTATTGTTCTTACTGAAACATAGCATGGAATTAACATTAAACTTAAATAAAACAAACCTAAATTAAAAATGCCAAAAAAAAAAAAAAAAAGCTGAAACCAGTTTGGCTCAGTGGATAGAATGTCAGCCTGCAGACTGAAAGGTCCCAGGTTAGATTCTGGTCAAGGACATGTACTTTGGTTGTGGGAACATCCCAGTGGGAGGTGTGCAGGAGGCAGCTGATCGATGATTCTCTCTCATCAATGTTTCTAACTCTCTATCCCTCTATGTAAAAAATCAATGAAAAGAAAAGAAAAAAAAAAGAAAAGAAATGCCAAAAAAAAAAATCTATGTGGCCCAGCTGGCATGGCTCAGTGGCTGAGTGTCCACCTATGAACAAGGAGATCAAGGTTCAATTCCCAGTCAGGGCACATGCCTGGTTTGCGAGCTCAATCCCCAGTGTGAGGTGTGAAGGACCCCATCAATGATTTTTGTCATCATTGATATTTCTATCTCTCTCTCCCTCTTCCTTCCTCTCTAAAATCAATAAAACTATATATATTTTTAAAAACTATGTGATTTCCCTGGCCGGGTGGCTCAATCAGGCACATACCTAGATTGCAGGTTTAATCCCTGGTCAGGGCAAATGTGGGAGGTAACTAATTGATGTTTCTCACATCTCTCTCTCTCTCTCTCTCTCTCTCTCTCTCTCTCTCTCTCTCTTTCTCTCTCTCTCTCTCTCTCTCTCTCCTTCATCTCTCTGAAATCGATAAAAACCAGTGAGAATTAGAAAAAAACCTATATGATTTCTGGAATCCCTCTGCCACCATTTCCTTAATCTTACAGGATATATAAAACAAGATAAAGTCTTTCAACTTGGTCCACATATGATCAGGCTAAAGAAAGATCTTAAGACCTTTAGCGTCATTTGGCTCAGTGAAACATATTTGATGATTAAGGAATCAAAAGAGTCACAGGGTTGTAAAGGATCTAACAGAGGCTATGACTCTTTTCACAGAAAAGTGCAAACACAAGTTTTGTATAGAATTTCAGAGAGTTTGTATATGTCTGATTAAGGTATCTTCCAGCTTAGGGAGAAGCAATGAGCTCATATAGTATTCTGTAAGGGTTTAAAATGTCCAATTCTTATAGGAAATGGGACCTCATGGATTCACCCAGAATCCTTGCCCCCCAGCACCTCCCAACACCTTTGGGTGATAGGTATTATTTCCATTGGTCTTCATTCCATTTCTGGTAGCTATCTCCAGTTCAAATTGAACAATATTGTCTAAGTACCTCCATCCATGCTCACAGCCACAAATAATGAGATTTTCAAACAGAATTAGATGACATTTTACTCCATTTCCCACTTTGGTCCATGATACCACTGATGCCCAAAGAGATCTCTGATCCACACACTGCATCTATTGCTAGTTTCTTTCATTCATGACCCTAAACACTGATGTTTTCTTATATATTTTTTTCTTAATGATATTTCATTACTTTCTTTTGATTTTCATACATATTTTGGGTCTATTGCATACAAAGGACACTTCATCAGCTTTAATGCTGTCTCCTTCAGTAATATGGACATGATATTAAGAGAGATTTTTTTTAGAGTCTACACAATCATTTCCAACTTAGCAATTTCTCCCCTATTTTTAAGACAAGCAGTAATTGAGTTTTCCTATCACCATCACATTTCTGCATTTGATAGTTCTGCATTTGGTAGTTCTGCATTTGATAGTTTTTCCTCTTCATCACTTGGAGATTCCATCTCAAACCTTGACTCTTCTTCTTTGGCAGGTGATACTGTAGTCACTGGACCAATACCCAGCCTTGACCTCTCTGTGGGAATCACAGTGACATTTTGATCAAGGGGAGGAGATCTGAATGTTATGTAGTTGAGGAAGGAGATGATCCCTGTGGGAAGAGAAGAATTTGAGATGAGTTACAATAGACACATGGCCTTTTGACTTATAAAATTCATACTCATCCTTTAAATCCTTAGTTCAAAGGACCTCTTTTCAGTGAAACCAAACCTCCTTTCCCTCAGCAGAATTACTTTACAGTCCTGTGTTCTCATTCCATTATAGTATTTTCACATGGTTAGGACAAAGCTTGAACCTCCTGGAATCAAATTATAATTCAACTGCTTTCTGTGTGGTTATAGAAAGTCACTCAACCTGTCTACGCTCATTTAGTAGTAGGACAAATTACTAATTCTAAATTTTTAATTTCATACCATACTGCTCTAAATAGGAATAGTCAGTGCTTTTATTTTTCCTAGATTCCACCTCTCTTTCAAGAAGCGTATTCCCCTTCCATCCTTCTGGGATAAGGCAGGGGACTGACTCACCAGCAAACATATATAAGAAGTCACTCCACCAATTAAGATAATAGGTCCACAGGAGGTTTGACTCCATGGCATCCCTGGTGTGCCAGTGAACCTGTGCCAGAAATAGGATGAGGCAGAAGAGCAAGCAGATGGCTAGGATCAGAAGAAAAGATGTCAAAACCCATCAGTGTTTTCAGCCTGCCTTGACTACCACCCCCAACTCTTCTTCTGCTTCCAGATGACATTTGTATGGCAGGATCAAAATTTGAGGATTGACCAGGTGGGAAAGAAGGGCTTCTACTTCTCTCCTGGCATTTCACTGAAAATGTGCTGTATATAATAAGACAGGGTAAGTAGCTGGTAACTTGATATAATATTGAAAAAGAGAAAAGGGAAAAGAAAAAGAGGATGAAAACCCCATAGAGAAATTTTGTTCCTTTGACAATTTTACCCTGGCATCATCCTGCCAGTCTATGGTTGTACCTGAGATGAAGCTGAGCATGGATACCTTCAGATCCAAGTTGCTGGTCATGCTTCCTCTTCTAGGGAGGCAAGAACTTAAGATCAAGCCAAGACCAATGAGTATGGTGAGGACAGAGATTAGGAAGAAGGCCTTGGAATATTGGAGGTAATCTGCCAATGAGAAGTAGAAAGTAAAGGCTTGGTTACTTGGTTACTGAGAGGTTCCTTCTCAGTGGGAAATATCTCTCAAGAAAACCAGATAAGGGTCTTTAAGAAGGAAGTGAGGACTAAGGAAATGAAACTAAGCTTGCTATGTGGCATCCAGAGAATTAATAAAGATCTTCTTGCTCAGCTCTCAATGATACTATAATTAGAATGTTTTTACTATGAAAGAAAAGCCTTCATTGCAAAACTAAAAATAATATACAAATAGTTCTGAGCATATTAACACATTAACCTAGATGTAAACTAGCTAATAAGAAGTATGACTTGCCCTAGCCAGTTTGGCTCAGTGGATAGAGTGTCAGCCTTCGGACTGAAGGGTCCCAGGTTTGATTCCAGTTAAGAGCACATGCCCAGGTTGCTGGCTCAATCCCCAGTATAGTGTGTGCAGGAGGCAGCCATTCAATGATTTTCTCTCATCATTGATGTTTCTCTCTCTTTCCCTTCCTCTCTGAAATAAATTTAAAAAGATTTTTTTTAAAGAAGTATGACTTTAACATCATAAACAAATTAAAATATTTTTCTTATTCCCAATTCTAATTATAGATTGGAAATACTATAAAAAAGAGGAAGAAAATGAGCCATAATCCCATGAGCCAGAGGCAACAACCACTGTTAGTATTTTGTTTTATTTCTTTCTAGTATTTTTCTGTCTTCTGTATATAGCAGATATAATACTCAACATCATGTAATTTTTCCCTTGAGATTATATGGTAAGAATTTTCCCATATCACATTGTAAATATAATTTTTAATGGCTACAAAATAGTATGTTGTACTTTGTTTATTTTTTATTTTTTATTTTTTTAAAATATTTTTTATTAAATTATTATCTGTGTACATATTTTAACTCCCCCCCTCCCATACATACCTTCCCTCCCCAGAGTTTTGTGTACATTGGTTGTACTTATATGCATGTATACAACTCCTTCGGTTGATCTCTTATCTCCCCCAGATCTCCCTACTGTCCCTATTGTAATTTTACAGTCTGCTTGTTGCTTTACTGTCTTTATATCTGACTTTTGGTTTGTCAGTTTATAATGTTCTTTAATACCCATATATGAGTGAGGCCATGTGGTATTTCTCTTTCATTAACTGGCTTATTTCACTCAGCATGATGTTCTCTAGTTCTATCCAGGTTGCTGCAAATGATGAGAATTCCTTTTTTTTTATGGCAGCAAAGTATTCCATTGTGTAGATGTACCATAGTTTTTTTTATCCAATCATCTGCTGACCAGCACCTGGGCTGTTTCCAGATTCTAGCTATTGTAGATTGTGCTGCTATGAACATAGGGGTGCATATATCCTTTCTGATTGGTGTTTTTAGCTTCTTGGGATATATTCCTAGGAGTGGGATTGCTGGGTCAAATGGGAGTTCCATTTTCAGTTTTTTGAGGAAACTCCACACTGTTCTCTACAGTGGTTGCACCAGTCTGCATTCCCACCAGCAATGCATGAGGGTTCCTTTTTCTCCACAACCTCGCCAACACTTGTCGTTTGTTGATTTGTTGATGTTGGCCATTCTGACAGGTGTGAGATAGTACTGCATTGTTGTTTTGATTTGCATCTCTCAGATAATTAGTGACTTTGAGCATGTTTTCATGTGCCTTTTGGCCTTCCTTCTGTCTTCTTTTGAAAATATTCTATTTAGGTCCACTGCCCATTTTTTAAATGAATCATTCATCTTCCTTTTATTTAGTTGTATAAGCTGTTTGTAGATGATGGAGATTAAACCTTTATCAGTGGTAACATTTGCAAATATGTTCTCCCACACAGTGGGCTTTCTTGTTGTTTTGTTGATTGTTTCTTTTGCTGTAAAAAAGCTTTTTATTTTGATGTAGTCCCATTTGTTTATTTTCTTTTTAGCTTCCATTGCCCTAGGGGCAGTATCAGTGAAGAAGTTCTTTTGGCATATGTCTGAGATTTTGTTGCCTGTGGATGCTTCTAGTATTTTTATGGTTTCCCGTCTGATGTTTAAGTCCTGTATCCATTTTGAGTTTATTTTTGTGTATGGTGTAAGTTGGTGATCTAGTTTCATTCTTTTGCATGTATCTGTCCAATTTTCCCAATACCATTTATTGAAGAGACTGTCTTCACTCCATTGTATATTCATGCCTCCTTTGTCAAATATTAATTGAGCATAGTGATTTGGGTTGATAACTGGGTTCTTGATTCGATTCCATTGATCTATATGTCTGTTCTTGTGCCAGTACCAGGCTGTTTTGAGAACAGTGTCTTTGTAATACAGTTTGAAATCTGGTACTGAGATACCTCCTACTTTACTCTTCTTTCTCAGGATTGCTGTGGCTATTCTGGGTCTTTTATTGTTCCAAATGAACTTTTGGAGAGTTCTTTCTAGGTCAGTGAAATATGCCGTTGGTATTTTAATGGGGAGTGCATTGAATCTATTGATTGCTTTAGGAAGTATGGACATTTTGATGATGTTGATTCTACCAATCCATGAACATGGTATGTTCTTCCATCTGTTTACATATTCCTCTATCTCTTTTTTCAGTGTCGTGTAGTTTTCCACATATAGGTCCTTAACTTCCTTAGTTAAGTTTATTCCTAGGTATCTTAATTTTTTTGGTGCAATGGTAAATGGAATTGCTTTTTTAGTCTCAGTTTCTATAAGTTCGCTGTTGGTGTATAGAAATGTCATAGATTTCTTGGCGTTAATTTTGTATCCTGCTACATTGCCAAATTCATTTATTAAGTAAATTAGTTTTTTAATGGAATCTTTTGGTTTTTTTTATATACAATATCATGTCGTCTGCAAATAAGGATAACTTTACTTCTTCTTTTCCAATTTGGATGCCTTTTATTTCCTCCTCTTGTCTAATTGCAATGGCTAGTACTTCCAGTACTATGTCAAAGAGGAGTGGTGATAGTGGGCATCCCTGTCTTGTTCCTGTTCTTAGAGGGAATGGTTTTAGTTTTTGCCCATTGAGTATGATGTTTACTATGGATTTATCATATATAGCTTTTATTATGTTGAGGTATGATCCTTGTACTCTCACCTTGTTGAGAGTTTTTATCAGGAAAGGGTGTTGGATTTTATCAAATGCTTTTTCTGCATCAATTGATATGACTTTATGGTTTTTATCTTTCAATTTCTTTATGTGATGTATCACGTTTATTGCTTTGCGGATATTGAACCAACCTTGCATTCCTGGAATAAATCCTACTTGGTCATGGTGTATGAGCTTTGTGATGCTCTGCTGGAGCCAATTTGCTAGAATTTTGTTGAGAATTTTGGCATCTATGTTCATGAGGGATATTGGCCTGTAATTCTCTTTCATTGAGTTGTCTTTATCTGGTTGTGGTATTAGGGTGATGCTGGCTTCATAGAAGGAGTTTGGAAGTGTTCCTTCCTCCTGGATTTTTTGGAATAGTCTGAGGAGGATAGGATTTAGTTCTTCCTTGAATGTTTGGTAAAACTCTCCTGTGAAGCCATCTGGTCCTGGGCTTTTGTTTACTGGAAGCTTTTTGATGACTGTTTCAATTTCTTCCCAAGCCACTGGTCTATTGAGATTTTTAGATTCTTCCTGATTGAGTTTTGGAAGTTTGTATTTTTCTAGGAATATGTCCATTTCCTTCAGGTTGTTCAGTTTGTTGGAATAGAGTTGTTCGTAGTATTTTGTAACAATCTGTTGTATTTCGGTGGGGTCTGTTGTTATTTCACCTCTTTCGTTTCTGATTTTGTTTATTTGGGTCCTCTCTCTTTGTTTCTTGGTTAGCCTGGATAGAGGACCATCTATCTTGTTTATTCTTTCAAAGAACCAGCTCTTGGTTTTGTTGATCTTATGTATTGTTTCTTTGGTCTCAATGTCATTTATCTCTGCTCTGATTTTTGTTATTTCCTTCCTTCTGTTTACACTGGGCTTTTCTTGTTGCTCTTTTTCTAACTCTTTGAGTTGTAGAGTTAGATAATTTGTTACCATTTTTTTCTAGTTTCTTGCAATAGGCTTGTAGGGATATGAACTTTCAAAATTGCTTTTGCTGTATCCCATAGATTATGGATAGTTGTGTTTTCATTGTCATTTGTTTCCAGGATGTTTTTAATTTCTTCCTTGATTTCTCTGGTAACCCAGTCCTTGGTTAACAGCATGCTGTTTAGTCTCCATGTGTTTGATTTCTTTGGATTTTTTTTCATTGTAGTTAATTTCCAGTTTTATGCCACTATGATCTGAGAAGATGCTTGATATGATTTCTATCTTCTTGAATTTGAAGAGACTGCCTATGTCCCAAAATGTGGTCTATCTTTGAGAATGTCCCATGTGCGCTTGAGAAAAATGTATATTCTGTGGCTTTGGGGTGGAATGTTCTGAAGATGTCGATTAATTCCATCTGGTCTAGCGAGTCATTTAGGATTGATATTTCTTTGCTGATTTTTTGTTTAGATGATTTGTCAAAGGGTGACAGTGGGGTATTAAAATCTCCTACTATGATTGTATTGCTATTATTCTCTCCCTTAATGTCCTCCAGCAGTTTTTTTATATATTGGGGTGCTCCCGTATTGGGTGCATATATATTTACCAGGGTTATTTCTTCTTGTTGGATTGTTCCCTTTAGTATTATGAAGTGGCCTTCATTATCTCTTGTTATGTCCTTCACTCTGAGATCTAATTTGTCAGATACAAGTATTGCTACCCCAGCTTTTTTTTCATTTCCATTTGCCTGGAAAACCTTTTTCCATCCCTTCACCCTCAGTCTGTGTGCATCTTTTTTTCTGAGGTGGGTTTCTTGTAGACAACAGATATATGGGTCTTGTTTTCTTATCCAATCCATTACCCTATGTCTTTTGATTGGAGCATTTAGTCCATTTACATTTAAAGTTATTATTGATAGATACTTATTTGACGCCATTTTTATTCTATACCCCTGTGTTCCTTCTTTGCTTTCTATTTCTTTAATTTTACAGTAGACGCTTTAGTATTTCTTGCATTGCTGGTTTGGTGGAGATAAATTCCCTTAGTCTGTTTTTGTCTGTGAAGCTCCTGATTTCACCTTCACTTTTGATTGATAGCCTTGCTGGGTACAGTATTCTTGGATTCAGACCCTTCCTTTGCATGACTTTGTATATTTCATCCCTTCTGGCCTGATAAGTTTCTCTGGAGAAGTCGGTTGCTAGTCTGATGGGGATTCCTTTATATGTAACTTTCTATCTCTCTGGCTGCTTTTAAAATTCTTTTTTTGTCGTTGGTGTTTGCCAGCTTAATTATAATGTGTCTAGAGGTCGGTTTACTGGGGTTCATTTTACTTGGGACTCTGCAAGCATCTTGGATTTGTGTGGGGTTTTTTCTTCTCTATCTCAGGAAAGTTTTCTGTCATTATTTCTTGAAATACGTTTTCCATGTTTTCCTCAATTCCCTTTCCTTCTGGAACCCCTATTATTCTAATATTGTTTTGTTTTTTATTGTCCCAAAGTTCCCTTAGACTTTCCTCCTGTTTTTTAATTTTTTTTTCCAGAAACTGTTCTAATTGGGTATTTTTTTCCATCTTGTCTTCTGGCTCGTTGATGCGGTCCTCTGCTTCTTCTAATCTACTCTTGATGCTTTCTATTGAGTTCTTTACAATAGCGATGTCATTTTTCATTTATCCTTGGTTATTCTTCATTTCTTCTTGGTTCTTACTCATATTATCAAATTTGTCTTCCATTCTTTTTAGCCATCTTATGATCATTACTCTGAATTCTTGCTCTGGTAGGTTGCTTGCATC
This sequence comes from Nyctalus aviator, assembly GCA_036971965.1. NCBI lineage: Eukaryota > Metazoa > Chordata > Mammalia > Chiroptera > Vespertilionidae > Nyctalus > Nyctalus aviator. Next base: position 101,152,826 of record CM072922.1, read on the forward strand.
TATCTCGTTTACTTCCTTTTCTGGTGAAGCCTGCTTTTCTTTCATATGAGGGCTGTTTTTTGGTCTCCCCATGATTTAGGATGTCTGGTTGTGTAGTTCTCTCTCACCTGCTTTGATTTAAAGTCACAAAATACAACACAACCAGGTACAACACGCAAGGCACTTAATAGAAATGTGTTTGTAATATTAATAACCAGCAATAAAGGTGACTAGAACCCAGCTAACAAAAACATACAATCAAACAAAAAGAATAGGCAAATAAATCTTATTAAAAAAAAAAGCATACAACTTCAGTATAGTTACCATTCAACATACAACTTCAAAGAGTTAGAGAGAATGACTGTTTTTTTTTGTTTTATTTTGTTTTGTTTTTAGGACAACTGCGAGGGAGGTTTGCATGGGCTTGGAGCAGGTAGTTGGAAATTAGATATATACAAGTAGGGTGAAATTTTAGGAGGGGGTAGACAGAAGGAATGGGGAAAATCTAGAGCAGGAAAGGGTTAAGATAAATGGGGTACCAAGGGAAAAGATTAGAAAGAGGGCAAAGGCATAAAGGTAGGGTTGTGATAGAATAAAGCGTTGGAGAAGGAAAGATAGATAAAGACTGTAGAACAGTAATCCTGAAATAAAAAAATATATATATAATATGATGAAATAAAAACAATAAAAATAAACAAAAGAAAATAAGATAAAAAAAGTAAATTAGTAGCAGTAGTAGTGTTGATTATGTATACAATGTATTAATTATAAAGATAAAATCAAGTGAGGAAAAAGAAAAAAAATAGTTTCTTTAGTAAACGTTGCAAATAATGAAAACAAAAATAAAAAACAAAAATTTTTTTTTAAATTTAAATAAAATTTGCAGTAATGAAGGTCATTCGTTTCCTCTATTGTTATGATCCAGTCCTGATTTTTAGTTTTTATTACACTAGAGTCAATTTGTAAGTTAGCCTCTGGGGGCAGTGTTTCTAGGTTGACTTCCCGGACTCTAGAGCCTCTTAGCTTTTTTTTTTTTTCCCCCCCATCCTCTTTGAAGCAGGATCTACGGAGTGGGGAGGGGGCAGGTCCAAGCAACTGCAATCTCCCACAGCTCTCCAATATCCCTCCGAGCCAGATCCAAATGTGTTGCTCTTTAGATCTCCCCTGTTAGGAGCCCCGTCCACTTTCACGGGTGACACCCGCCCAACAGCCAGGGCTTCCACCTGTAATCACCGCCCTTGTCCTCCAGCTTCCATGTGCCTTGTGCGTGTAGCCTTTTGTCTTCGCCCGAGCACTCTCCACCCTCTCCCTGCGAAATCTGACCTTTTCACTGTGCAGTGGGGCACTCCTATGGGGCCCGGTGTTCCTGCTGCCTGGGATCCATGTTCTGGGGGTCACAGCTGCTTGGTGGTCGCTGTGGCTGTGGATATTCAGGCCTCTGACACGATCCTATCTTCCTCTCAAGATGGTGAGGTTTCCCCGTCCAAGCCGGCAGGTAGCTCTGGGAAGGGATGCAGCCTGCGTGGGTGCCTCCCTGTGAGGGGTACCTCTGTCAGCGGCCCCCAGCCGTTTCTTCTGGCGTTCGCTGTCTTCCAGGTTGCTAATAAACACTCACAACTCAACACCATCAGCTGCTCTCTCTTTCTGCTTCGGGACCGGGCTCAGAATCCTCCCATCTATTCTTCCGCCATCTTTCCTCCTCCTGTTGTACTTTGTTTAATGATAAACCATTGTTGGGGTTTGTTTCTATTTTTTTCTCTTTCAAATTTAATATATATATATATATATATATGTATGTATATATATATATATACATATATATATATATATATATGCCTTGTCAGTCAGTGATTACAAAATGAAGTCACGTCTACTTTAATTCCTATATTCTAATAATTTCATGCCCTCAGTTTACTGGATTGCAAGGATTTAACACTCCCAAAATATCTTCCTTTTTACCCTCTTGAAATTCCCTCAAGGTCCTATATCACCTTTGTTCAAAGATAGGTCTGCTAAAGTTCTTTTGCTCCAAAGCCTTTACTCAAGGTCCACATATTCCTCTCCCCTCTTCTCTTGGCTCCAGATCTTTGTTACTTCAACTAGGATGTTGGTAAGAGAGAAAGGGGGGCATGCTAAACCCTAATTTTTGTTACCACATTCCTGATATGCAACAGATCCTTCTTGACTTCGCAGCAATGTTTTAGGAAACAGAGGATAACCTTTCCAACCTGGGCCTGGCAGAATGGCTCCTACAAAAAAGGTGAGAATAAGGGCTGATCTGCCATCAACAAGGTAGTGACCAAAGAATACACCACTAACATTCACAAGCACATCCTTGGATTGGGTTTCAAGAAGCATGTCCCTCCGATGCTCAAAGAAATCAGGATATTTTCCAGGAAGGAGATGGGAATTCCAGATGTGTTCATTGACACCAGGCTCAACAAATCTGTCTGGGCCAAAGGAATAAGGAATGACCCATAGCATGTGGGGTGTGGCTGACCAGAAAATGTAATGAGGATGAAGATTCACCAAACAAGCTCTGTAAGTTGATTATCTATATACTTGCCCCATTTTCAAAAATCCACAGATAATGTGTATGAGAACTAACTGCTGATTGTTGAATAAAGTTAGAAAACTGCAAAAAAGAGAAAAGAAATAGAGGATAACTTATAATTGCAAGATTATATAGTTTTTCTGAGATACCACAGATCCAGTGATTTCTTCAACATGCTTTGTAGGGTGCCTCCTTGTCTAGTGTCTTTCCAGTTTCAATGTAGTAGGGCCGATCTCATCTCTTCCATTGAAAATTCTCTAAGCACTTCTATGCTTAAGAATTCCAATCCAGCTAGCAAGTGACCCAGAGACACAAAATTATGTACCATGATTATCCCTGTCTAAGATCTGCCTCTAAATATTTTGTTTTCTAGAACTTATGATTTACCAACACCATGAATAATAGCTATTTATGTCCACAAAGAGACAACACACTCCTACTCACAGAAGTGAGTTGCTCTGCATGTTAGCGAAATTAAAACAATTACCCCAAAGCAGCACATTTTCTAAGAACTGGGTCACTTAGAATTAGCAGTCTATGTAGCCGGTGAGAACCACCAGCCCATATTGATCTGCATAAAGCTCAGTGATAGGTATCTTTAGCCTTCATCCTCCCCTGGGCCCTAGTAGCCCCCTGACTGTAGTTAATTATAACAAGGAAGGGGATCTGACCCATGTTGGACCAATTTGATTATTTTTTTTATTTTTTAAAAATATATTTTATTGATTTTGTACAGAGAGGAAGGGAGAGAGATACAGAGTTAGAAACATCGATGAGAGAGTCATCCATCAGCTGCCTCTTGCACACCCCCTACTGGGGATATGCCTGCAACCAAGGTACATGCCCTTGACCAGAATCGAACCTGGGACCCTTCAGTCCCCAAGCTGACGCTCTATCCATTGAGCCAAACCGGTTTCGGCACCAATTTGATTTTTATAGTTCAAAATTTGGATTTGGGACTAATTAATGCTAATTTTATATTTTGCTTGATTCAACCAAGAATAATAAAGCCAGAGAGAAACCAAGATGGCGACATAGATAAACGCCTAACTGCAGCCTCACACAACAATTTCAAAAAAATACAACTAAAATACAAAAGGACATTATCCAGAACTACAGGAAAGTTGACTGACTGGAAATTATATAACTAGAAGGAAAGAGAAAACCAGAAGGAAAATCAGAAGAGCTGTAAAAGCCTAAGGTACAGAGACATGGTGAGTGCGTGGGGAGAGGAAGGGGCTGGAGAGGAAGGGCAGCTGAGTGCCTGGCTGGTGTTCCCTAGCGGGAAGGAGATAATTCCAGGCTGTGCTGAACCCCAGTTCCGATAGCACTGAATCCCAGTTCTGAGCGAGACCCTAGGGACCCAGGCTCTTACGGAGGGAGTCTGCGCTATAAGGCGGAAACTCAGGGGAGCAGCAAAAGGAAATCCCGGAGGCGCACACATTGCGTGTAGAGAACAGACTGTTGACTGGAGCCAAGGCTGTAGGCTCCACCTTGAAACTCCGCCCCATCCAAGCTGAGCACAGAGGCTTTTGAAATTTTCCAAGTCTAGTTGAATAAGACTGTCTCTTGGCATAGACACAGCTGATCCTACCAGCCAATTGGCCTGGAGGTCAGTTCCTCCCAGTGATATCAACAACAATCAAGACTCAACTACAATAAGGCTGTACACACAGTCCACAAAAGGGGGCACCAAAAGTGTCCACCTCAGGTAACTGGGAGACTGACCCACAGAACCATATAGGACACCTTAGCCACCCTACCAACCAGGGAAGCAGCGAAAATGCCCAAACAAGGAAACAGATTACAAACAAAAGAAATGGAGGACAAAAAGCGACTGGATATAGAGTTCAAAACCATGCTTATAAGGTTTTTCAAGAATTTCCTAGAAAAGGCCAATAAAATAAGCAAGACCTATGAGGATATGAAAAGGGATCAACTAGAAATAATAAGGGATCAACTATAAATAAAGAATACATTGTCTGAAATAAAAAATATTATTCAGAGTCCTAAAAACAGAATGGAAGTTTGCAAGAATCAAGTCAAAGATTTGGAACATAAAGAGTCAGAAGACACTCCTCTGCAGAAGAAGAAGGCAAGAAAATTCAGAAAGTTGAAGACAATGTAAAAACCTCTGGGACAACTTCAAGTGAACTAACATCAGAATTATGGGGGTCTCAGAAGAAGAGAGAGAGCAAGATACCAAAAAACATACTGGAAGAAATAGTGATAGAAAACTTCCCCCACGTGGTGAAAGAAATAGACTTACAAGTCCAGGAAGCACACAGAACCCCAAACAAAAGGAATCCAAAGAGGACCATACCAAGACATATCATAATTAAAATGCCAAGTGCAAAAGACAAAGAGAGAATATTAAAAGCAGCAAGAAAAAAGCAGGTAGTTACCTAGAAAGGAGCACCCAAATGATTGTCAGCTGATTTCTCAACAGAAACCATGCAGGCCAGACGGGAATGGCAAGAAATATTCAAGAACCTACAGCCAAAAATACTCTACCCAGCAAAGCTATCGCTCAGAATCGAAGGCCAGATAAAGAGCTTCACAAATAAAAAAAAAAGCTAAAGGTGTTCATCACCGCCAAACCAGAATTATATGAATTGTTGAAGGGGGTTCTTTAGGAAGAGGAAGAAAATAAAGATAAAAATTATGAACAACAAATACGTAACTATCAACAAGTGAATCTAAAAATCAAGGGAAGCAAAAAACATGATGAACAATATTAACTGGTGAATATAATAGAATCAGAGGTATGGAAGGGGAGTGAACTGATGAATCTCGGGGAAAGGGGGAGATGGGGATGTGGGAAGAGTCTTAACATAAACTGTGCACCTATGGATGAGGATAATGGGGGGGATGGGGAAAGGGCAGAGGGTGAGTGGGAACCTGGTGAAGGAGAGCAATGGAGGGGGAAAAAATGAGGAACATTTATAATAATATGAACAATAAAGATTTATTTTTAAAAAAAAAAAAGAATATATAAAGCTAGCCTAGAATATACTTTTTGGGCACTTACACATTACCAATAAATGAGAAAAAAAGTAGATATAAAACAAAGCATAAACAAAGATGAGTGACAAAGCAACTCTAGAGATAACGAGTGACTCGTGGGCTTGATCCCAGTTTCCTCTGAAATCCCCAAGGTCCAGCAAACTTCCTGCCTTTGAAGTCTATGAGATTCTTTTGAGTCTTCATAAATAAGTTGCTCTTTAACTTATGCTAGTTAAAACTGGTTCTAATATTTAAAATGCAAAAGCACACTGTATAAAATATCCAGCCCAGCTTCTGTCTAAGGTATGTTACAGTTCAGCCTTTCTTCTACCCTGAGGGGAAGACTGTGCCTTCATGTTCTTCTTACAATTTCTCTGTTTTAGCTGTTCATCTCCTGAAAACTACATAAACAAAATCACTCACAACTCCAAAGGAATAACTAAAGATTTCATCATAGAACAGTCTAACTGCTCAAAGGACTCAAGTCTACTAGTCATAGTCATACACAACAAATTACCTAATCAAACGAAACACTTACATTGAGAGTTTAAAACAACTGCATTACTTATTTTTAAAATTCATTTAACAAAACAAAGGTCCCAAAACTGAATGTAAACCTCAACCTCCTGTAAGGCCAAAACCTATATCAAATTTAAATGACAGTTTTCATAGCAGCTTACCCATCAAAGTTTCGAAAACCTTAGAACCTAAGTTACAAAAGGCCCTACTTGTTCCTAACAGTAAGAAGCCTTAGTCCAAGGAGAAAAAAATGCCCTAGATACAAGGAACACTATTTAGGTCACATATATCCAAACATTTCTGAAGCTTTCATTAATGCTATGCTGTGATGTGGACTTTGGTTATAGGAATAACAAGGCAAGCCTCTCAGTTTACTGAAGACAATGAAGCTAATACCCTTGGAAGAGAGGGAATGTCACTTTTAATTTGAAGAGAAAAAATTTAAAATATTTTAAAAACTTGGTAGGATCCTTGCTGATGTTGTTGGGATCATCCTAATCAGTGAATCTATACTTCAGAGCACTATCAGGTAGGATGTAAAAGCTACCAAGGCTGGAAGGGACACTGCCCAACCAAAAAACAATAGTGTTTTTCAGTGAATTGAAAACTCTTACCATTTGGTGGTATGTAACTTATGGGCAGAATCTTTTTCTACTGTTGTGAAAGTAAAGCTTTGCCAGGAGGTTTTAGTTTATAAGCCACCCACTCTTGTGAACAAATAGGCTCAGTTAACAATAAATTTTATTTTCCTTTATAGCTATTGACTCCCTGAAAGGAAGCAGTGGGGAAGCAAAATGTCATTGGAAGGAAGAAGTAGAAGAGAGAAGCCAGCACCTGCTATTCAGTGATTCCAAAGAGATTTGGTAGTGGACTTACTCACCAAACCCTATGTCCTTAGCAAAAATCAAAACCAGGCTAGAGATGCAGTGTTTTAAAAAAAAATCTATCCCTTTTTAACATAAAATAATAGAACATTTTAATAAAAATTATTTTTTCTTGAACATTAACTTACCAGACACTGACCAATAAGCGTAACACAAATAAACACATTTTTCTTGTTCTCCAAGAGTGAAATATTTCTTGTTGCACACACCAAACAACTAAGTACAAGACTAATGACATGGCAATCAGCTGCTAAAATATTGGATGTTAGTATTAGTGGAGAGAAATGGTGTGCCTGTGTGTAAGGGAAATGAAAGCAACATGACTATAGTAATCAGTCATTAGCGAATGTTGTAGTTAATTATTAATAATTATGTATAACAGGATATTGTAAAAATTAAGTTATGAAATTTTTATTAAAACATTTCTTACAATCTGTTATATTAGCTGGGCTGCAAAAATATTTGTTGTGGGCCACAAATCTGACATGCTTGAGCTAGATTGAGTGGGAGGATGTGGGGTGTGGATATTAAGGATGAAGATGATATTGCTGAAGACAAGCTGGGGAATCAGCCCACTTATTTAGCCAAATCTAAACCTCCACATTACTGCCATTGTGCCCTTATTCCAGGCATAAAAGGACAAGACAACACTTCCCCAGACTCAGAGGAAATGCACACAGGAAGTGGTTTTGAAAAAGATCCTGGATGGAGGATCTGATACCCTGGAGAGGAAGTTGTAAACTCTGCTTAGTATTTGGGTTCTCTGGTAACCCAGTTAGGAGCACCCGAATAAAACTCACACAACTTGGGGATGTTTATTGTGTGGCAATTCTTGAGCCCACATTCTTGAGCCCACATGAGACAGTCCCTGAAGAACTCTCAGAAATGACTGGGGGATACCATGTGAGTGGAGACTAAATTCTTGCAATCCAGTAAATAAAAGTTTAAAGTTCTTGTATTTAGATAATAATATATTAGGGCAATAAAACATATTGTCATAGGCTGATGTGTGGCAATTCTTGGGGCCCTGGGTGTAAGAATGTCTTCATCAAAAGCTTGGACATACAGATTACATGTTGGAAATTCCTTTTGAGAACTGTGTTCCAGACTGAATTTAGAATTAGGACTAGTTAACACTGGAAATAGGGGGTGGGTGGATACTTGTATTTGTATACATAGTGGACTCAATTGACTTTCTTTAAACCATTAACGTTTGGACTCAGATGAATTCAAAGCTCTGAAAATTGAACCTTTTACTATTTTAAATGACAAAATATCAAGATTCTGATTCATTAAAAATTCTATGAAATAAAAGGCTAATATGCAAAATATCCCCATGGGTGGGAGCTTGACCAACCAGGAGTTAGATGTGCACTGACCACAGGGGGGCAATGTGGAACATGGTGGGTGTCAGCAATGCGGCACTGGCAGCAGGCTGAAGTGGAGGCACTGCCAGCCCTGATGGACTCCAACGAGAATGGGACTATGGTGGGATGGTGGAGCAGGTGAGTGGGCGGTGCCAGGCCAAGGCTGGTGTGAGTGGGGGCCCCAACCACCATATGGGTCACTCCACAGATCAGCCCTGATCACCAGCTAGCCCTAGGGACCATACATGTGCATGAATTTCATGCACCAGGCCTCTAGTTTAAATAATAATCTAAAAAGTCCTGAGTTTTAATCTGGGAACACAGTTACATAAATATAATTGCAACTTAATTTTTATGCCTAACTATCTTTTACTCCATTTTTCTAGAAATTGAATTAGTGTAAATCTATGGTTACATTTAATCGTATTACTTTAGTTATACCCATTTTCATGGTTCACAGTGTGTTTAAAAGTGTGAAGTATTGTATTTTACCTTTTAAAAAAATTAGAGAGAGAGAGATCTATGTAAGAGAGAAACATTGAAACATTGATTGGTTTCTTCCCCAAAGTGCTCCCACTCAGGATCTAACTCACAACCTGGTAGATACGTGTCCTGATAGGGAATCAAACCTGCCACCTTTTGGTGCACAGAGTGATGATCCAACAAACTGATCCACAGTGGACAGGGCTGTAATTTACTATTTAAATATCCATTGTCCATTTGATTTGCCTTTCTTTAATCTCTCATTAAGGTTAAAATATTTTTTCCTATATTTATTAGACACACTTTGTATTTTCTGTTTTGTGAATTGTCTGTTTACAGAAAATTTATTTAGTTGGGTATTTATCTTTTTCTTAATAATGATTTTATATTTTTTAATATATTGAGGCCATTAATCTTTTATCTTTCATACTTAGTGCAAATAAATTTCTAGTTTTTCTTTTTAGTTGAAGATGCACCTGGATTGTCTGCCTGCCTATGATTTTAGTTTCCTCCCAAGGTCTTCCCCTTAATTCCAAATGCCCATGCCCATGGCCAAATAACTTATGCTCCTCCTCAGGGTTGGGCGTAGGTGCACCCCTGGTCCCCAGTCCCAGCATGTGGGGCCTCTCCTTCTCTGAGAAGGAGAAATAAATGCTTTACACATGCATGTTTTCCTTTTTTTAATTTTTTTAAATATATTTTATTGATTTTTTACAGAGAGGAAGGGAGAGAGATAGAGAGCTAGAAACGTCGATGAGAAACATTGACCAGCTGCCTCCTGCACACCCCCTACCGGGGATGTGCCCGCAACCAACGTACATGCCCCTGACCGGAATCGAACCTAGGACCTTTCAGTCCACAGACTGATCCTCTACCACTGAGCCAAACCGGTTTCGGCACACATGCATGTTTTCTTTCACAATACCTGTTTCTTTGTTAAATATCTCTTATGGATGATGAGTAAACAAGTAGTGTAGTTATGTCTTTCCTCTAAGTCTTGGTTCTGATTGGAAAACTTTTAGCCCTAGAAGCCGGTTTTGCTCAGTGGGTAGAGCGTCGGCCTGCGGACTAAAAGGTCCCGGGTTCGATTCCGGTCAAAGGGCATGTACCTTGGTTGCGGGCACATCCCCAGTAGGGGGTGTGCAAGAGGCAGCTGATCGATGATTCTCTCTCATTGATGTTTCTAACTCTCTATCCTTCTCTCTTCCTCTCTGTGAAAAATCAATAAAATATATATTTAAAAAAATCTGACTGAGTTTGAGACACTTTTCATTACCTCCCAGCTACAGGCAATCACTTCTCTTCTATTTATACAAGCACGTTAGAATACCAATCATAATAACATCTTGTAAAAGACAAAAGGATTCTTTCCAGAGAGTGTCCACTCATTATTTGGGAGAGGAAACAACCTGCAATAGGAAGGAGAAAGGGTACACTGAAGCTACCAAAGAAAAGGATGGCTATATCCACAATCTGGCGAGATCCATGTTAGACTTAGAGATGTGAGAGCCAAAAGATCTTGGAGAAAGAAAGATGAAGGGTAATGTGGCAGAAAGCTCTGAAACTGTGGGGCCTGTGGCATTTAATTTTTGTGGCACTCACAGGGTGGCTTTGGTGTGTGGCTCCAGCACAGTTCATGGTGGCATGAGATCCAGAGTCCTGCGTAGAGCTCAAGGCCATTCTTGATCACCAGGAACTGCACCCAGTTCAGTGGGGACACGCAGATCAGCATTAGGAGGCTAAAACCACAGAGACTGCCACAGAACATTCGGATGTAGGTGTGTGTCTGATTCACATGCTGCTGCCGCATCTGGGGTGGCATGGAGGCACTCGGATGTTTGTTGGTGGGGAGGGTAGGCTACAAGGATGAGGGAAATATTGCCTACCCAGAAAGATAACTTTTGATCCCCAGGGTTTCCTGCTCTTCTCTACCTTGAATATTCCCATGTGAGTTTGATTTATGGATATCTATCCCGACCCCTTCTATAAAAAGAATGATCTTTGCTCTGTCCTTAGGATACTCTGACTAGGTCCATCTTTAAGAAAGTCCTCCCCCTTCTGTCTGACCTGTAAGTAGGTACCTCCTCACCCTTTGGTATTTCCGGTTCCCCTTAAGTTTGGGGACCTCCCTCCTCACCCTTTGGTATTTCCGGTTCCCCTTAAGTTTGGGGACCTCAGGACTATAGAAGGTCAACACTAAATGTTCCCTCCTCTCCATCTTGACAGCCAGTTCACTTTCTAACTGCCACGGAATTTGTCTTAGCACCTCCACACACATGCTGGCAGAATCAAAAGGGGCCAGAACACATGGCACATATCCCATGTATGTATGATTCTCCCCACTCTCCCTTCTTTGACTCCTCCCAACACCTTTATTAAATAAATCCACAAATATTTTGTCAGCAGTTACTTTGTGTCAGGCATTGTGTTTAGTCCTGAGACATACAGATGAATAAGACACAATTATCTAATAGTAAATTAAAAAGTATAACTTAGATGTCTCCAGGATTCAATATGTGCTTATAATTTAGTTTACTGACATACATATTAGTAGTTCAGAATCCATACTCTTGCCCAGCTCTAAGTGGAAAGGCCCAAGTGTATCTCAATAGGCTCATGAACCCATCTGTCAGCCATAGTCCTTCATGCAGTATCAACTATTTTCTTCCCTTCTTGCTATGTTTCCCTTTCATTAATGGTCTCTGCTCATGAAGTCATTTAAGGGTGCTATACCACACTACCCCCCCCCCACTGCTACTGCTGATTAGGGCCCACTATGAAAATGCCAGTATTCCTATCTCAGGGGGCTACCAGCCAATGTGCTAAAAGCTGCTATTCAAGGTACTGCCACAATGGTGGGTTCTATGTAGAAGTGAGGATCATGGCCTTCCCTGGGCCCAAAGCCAGTAAAACTTGTGCCCAGAGTATCTCAAATCTCCTTTTCAAAAAATTCAGAGTTAGTCCTAACTCCTCTCCCTATATGGACTCAAAATTTATCCAAGATGCTGAACAGATACCATCCTGTTCCACAGCATAAATGTTGATTCAAATAAATACTTCACTGGATCACCAACTCTTTGATCAACTTTGATTCCTAACTTTGCGCTGAAATCAGTATACCCTTATTCCTCCCTTTCCCAGGTAGTGGAAACTACTTTAGTAGTTACATGCTTTAGTATGCAGTCCTCATTCTGTAATAGTGTTCTTTGACTCTCTATCTCTTCATATTTAGCCTCATACCTGGAAAAAATAGTATTTCATGTTGAATGAATGAGTCAACAATGCATATTTATATAAAATACAAAAGTTAATACAGAGGGCAGAATGGTTAACATGATCAGGAGAAAGTTAAAGGTTTTCTGGAAGAGGTGATATCTTTAGCTGGATTTTAAAGGAATTTACCAGATATTGGAGGTAGAATGACATTTGAGGCAAAGAGAACAGTAGGCTTCACATTAGCAATTCATGAACAGCATGAGGTTCAAGGGTACTAAAAGTAGTGTGGTTCTGCTAGACACAAAATCAAAGGTAAGTGTTGAGAGTTGTAGATAAAATGCTAGATCACAGTTTTTTATACCTCAGTATGTGATTATATTGTGAAATCTCAGTTGCTGGAAAACTCTAGCCTTATTGGCATGATTTTTGGAAAGACTTTTCACTACAACAAACTGGTTTGTACAGCATAACTGTCAGAAACACATGCTGGCTATGGAGCCAGATAGGAGTATGAATAGGCAGGCCTGTATTTTAATCCTGGTTCTAATACTTAGTTCCAGCACTTACTGGCTAGGTTCCTTTGGGAAATTTCCTTAATCTCACTGACCTTCAGTTTCCTCACTCCAAAACTGAGATAATAGCCGGGACTGGTTTGGCTCAATGGATAGAGCGTCGGCTTGGGGTCTGAAAGGTCCCGGGTTCGATTCCGGTCAAGGGCATATATCTTGGTTGCGGGCATATCCCCAGTAAGGGGTGTGCAAGAGGCAGCTGATCGATGACTCTCTCTCATCGATGTTTCTAACTCTCTATCTCTCTCCCTTCCTCTCTGTACAAAATCAATAAAATATTATAAAAAAAAACTGAGATAATAATCATTCCTACCTCATAGAAGTGTTGTGAATATTAAATGAAATAATGCACATAAAGATCTTTACACAGTGCCTTAATATGCAATCAATTCTATTATTGATGGGTATTGATATTATTGATAAATACATTATCCATATCAAGCAATTAATAGTGCTCAGTAAATTTCTTATTTTTAAACTGTCTTTATAAGTTTGCTTGGTCATATCTTTGGCACAAGCTATCCCTAAGACAGATGAAATATTAAAGCTAATGGAAAAGATGTGTCACCCTTTTACCCTTCACTAGTGGCACTAAACAAGTACATTACCAAAGATATGATTTTGTTGTAAGATGGGGTAATACTGTTTTGAGAACAGTATCTGATTTGGTAAATGATGCAAGTCTCTATTAAAGGAATAGGTCAGGCCGAAACCAGTTTGGCTCAGTAGATAGAGCGTCGGCCTGTGGACTGAAGGGTCCCAGGTTCGATTCTGGTCAAGGGCATGTATCTTGGTTGCGGGCACATCCCTAGTAGGGGGGGTGTGCAAGAGGCAGCTGATCAATGATTCTCTCTCATTGATGTTTCTAACTCTCTATCCCTCTCTCTGTAACAAATCAATAAAATATATTTTTTTAAATATTAAAAAAAAGGAATAAGTCAGGCACCATTCTACCCGCAGGCCTCTTTCAGGCCTATCATAAGGTAGGAAGAATGTTTTGGCCAGTTGGGAACTTTCTAGGATCTTTCATGCATATTCATACCTGGTGGCTGTGTATATTGGTATTTACCCACTTTCTTTTAAAATGAATATTTTTATTAATTTGAGAGAGAGAGAGAGAGAGAAAGGGAAATGGAGAGGGAGGTAGAAATACAGATGAGAGAGAAACATCAATAGGCTGCCTCCTGCACATCCCCTACTGGGGATTAATCTCACAAATCTGGCATGTGCTCTGACCAGGAAGCCAACCAGTGACCTCTTGGTTCATGAGTCTGTGGTCAAAAACTGAGCAATACCAGCAAGCCCATTCACCTACTTGGGGTCTACACCCTGTGTGGAAATCATTGCCCCAGAGCCTACAGTGGCCCCTGGAGCCCATGGGGTATGGCAGAGCATAGCTACCAGTAGACCCAGTGCCTCCGGCACTCTCTTCGAAATATCTGGAGCTGCTGCAGAAAAGATATTGTGAAGGCTATTTATGCTCCCTCCTGATTCTGGCAGAATACCAGAGCTTGCAGCCCTTCATTGTAGGACTTGGCTCAGGAAGGTTAAAGACTTGGTCTCTGAGAAAACAATTGAACTGATGTGATTGCAGTGTTGGAAATAAATGTAGACAATATATATTGTAATAGTATACCTCATCAGCCTGTGGCCATTGAACTATGGAAGGCCTGTACACCATCAGAGGCTGGCCTTGTTTCTGGGCCCCAGATTGACTTCACAGGGCCCCAAGGAGGATGGAAAGCCAACCTTACCATACTGTGGACTGAGAAGAAGTGGATAGGAAGAAGCTGCCAAAAGATAATCTGACTAAAATATGGCTTATGAAAATCACTGACGGAGGAGAAAAATAATTGGATGACAAAGCACATAATATCCAGAGACTAAAAATTTATGCTGAAAATATACAGAAATTTCTTCTTTATTTAATACTATAAATATTGGGTAGAAAGGATCTTCATGCAGATGATGCCACAAGTCACACTGGAAAAACATGCAGAAACTGCTTTCACAAGAATAATTTGATGAGAAATGTTAGTTTGGATCCCTGCCACAGGTACTATCCAGGACTGCTCAATGAGGAAAAAGCCAGTGGGACTCCAAGCACCTGAATCTGACACCTGCAGGACCAGTTCCATGAGGGAAGGAAGTATAGCTCAGAACAGGGTCATTTAAGATCTGAGACTCAAGGCAGACTCAGCCTCTGGGCAAAGGGGTTCCCAAACACTGGACAGTTGGTACAACAACATTAGGGTCGAACCTCACTGGAAACACATCAGAGGGGAGATCCCTCCCATTCATAGGATATTAGCCATCAAATTCTAATGACAAAGGAGAGCACAAACAATGCACATCAGGTGCATTCCTAGATCATCCAGCTAAGGTGAACAAAGAGACTACACCACTGGACCTCTCAAGACACTTACTACATAAGGTAGTCCCACAAAGACTGGGAGGCATAACAGTTCTATCTAATACATAAAAGCAAATACAAAGAGATAAGAAAATATCTTTTGCCCACTGCATGAGAAAACATATTTGTCAATGATACATCTATTAAAGGGTTAATCTCCTAAAATTATAGGTAACTCATACAGCTTAACAAAAGAAAGATTAAAAATCCAATTTAAAATTGGCAAAAGGCCTAAATAGACACTTCTCTAAAGTGGACATACAGAAGGCTTAGAGGCATATGAAAAAAATGTTCAAAGTCACTAATCCTATGAGAAATGCAAAGTAAATCAACAATGAGGTTCCATCTCACAAGTGTCAGAATGGCTATCATCAGCAAATCAGCAAACAACTGATGCTGGTGAGGATATGAAGTGAAAGGAACCCTTGTACACTGCTGGTGAAGACACCATGGAAAACAATATGAGTTTTCTCAAAAAATTAAAAATGAGGCTCCCATTTGACCC
Source organism: Nyctalus aviator (assembly GCA_036971965.1). Taxonomy (NCBI): domain Eukaryota; kingdom Metazoa; phylum Chordata; class Mammalia; order Chiroptera; family Vespertilionidae; genus Nyctalus; species Nyctalus aviator. Next base: position 101,168,321 of record CM072922.1, read on the forward strand.
AGTGATCCCACTTCTAGGAATATATCCTAAGAAACTTAGAACATTCATCAGAAAAAATATATGCACCCCTATGTTTATAGCAGCACAATTTATAATAGCTAAGATTTGGAAACAGCCTGAGTGTCCATCAGCAAATGATGGGACTAAAAAAGGGTGGTACAAATCATATCAAGCATCTTCTCAGATCATAGTGGCATAAAACTGGAAGTTAACTACCGTGTTTCCCCCAAAATAAGACATCCTCTGAAAATAAGACCTACTTACAGTTTTCCTTCTGAGTGAAATATAAGGCATCCCCCCCCAAAAAAAAATAAGCCCCCCCTCGCCCCCTAGGCTAAACATGAGAGATTTAGTCCACTGATTCTGAAAGAAATGGAGTCACAAGAAATTCACCAGGAAATTCAGGAGCTGGATTGTTATGATGATATTCCAGAAGATGATGACATGATTGTCATTGAATAAATTTGTAAATTCTTGATACTGTAGGATTCACAGTTTGTCTGGTTTGTGTTGACAACTACCATACTACTGTACCGTATACAGGTAATAAATTTCATTTATATTCATTTAACAATAAATGTGTATGATATTCTTCTTCATGGAAAAATAAGACATCCCTGAAAATAAGACCTAGCGCATCTTTGGGAGCAAAAATTGATATAAGACACTGTCTTATTTTCAGGGAAACAGGGTACAATAAAAATAATCCAAAGAAATCAAACACATGGAGACTAAATAGCATGCTATTAAACAAGGACTGGGTTACCAGAGAAATCAAGGAAGAAATTAAAAACATCCTGGAAACAAATGACAATGAAAACACAACAATCCAAAATATATGGGACACCGCAAAAGCAGTTTTGAGAGGGAAGTTTATAGCTCTACAAGCCTATTGCAAACACACACACACACACACACACACAAAAAAAAATGGTAGCAAATTATCTAACTCAACAACTCAAAGAGTTAGAAAAAGAGCAACAAGAAAAGCCCAGTGTAAGCAGAAGGAAGGAAATAATAAAAAACAGAGCAGAGATAAATGACATAGAGACCAAAGAAACAATACATAAGATCAACAAAACCAAGAGCTGGTTCTTTGAAAGGATAAACAAGATTGAAGAACCTCTATCCAGGCTAACCAAGAAACAAAGAGAGAGGACCCAAATAAACAAAATCAGAAATGAAAGAGGTGAAATAACAACAGACCCCACAGAAATACAAAGGATTGTTACAAAATACTACGAACAACTCTATTCCAACAAACTGGACAACCTGGAGGAAATGGACATATTCCTAGAAAAACATAACATTCCAAAACTCAATCAGGAAGAATCTAAAAATCTCAATAGACCAGTGACTTTGGAAGATATTGAAACAGTCTTTAAAAAGCTTCCAGCAAACAAAAGCCTGGGGCCAGATGGCTTCACAGGAGAGTTTTACCAAACATTCAAGGAAGAACTAAAACTTGTCCTCTTCAGACTATTCCAAAAAATTCAAGAGGAAGGAACACTTCCAAACTCCTTATATGAAGCCAGCATCACCCTAATACCAAAACCAGATAAAGACAACACAATGAAAGAGAATTACAGGCCAATATCCCTCATGAACATACATGCCAAAATCATCAACAAAATTCTAGCAAATCAGCTCCAGCAGCACATCAGAAAGATCATAAACCATGACCATATAGGATTTAATCTGAGAATGCAAGGATGGTACAATATCTGCAAAGAAGTAAATGTGATACATCATATAAACAAATTGAGAGATAAAAATAATATAGTCATATTAATTGACACAGAAAAAGCATTTGATAAAATCCAACACCCTTTCCTGATAAAAACTCTCAATAAGGTGGGATAGAAGGATCATACCTCAACATAATAAAAGCTATATATGATAAATCCATAGCAAACATCATACTCAATGGGCAAAAACTAAAACCATTCCCTCTAAGAACAGGAACAAGACGGGGATGCCCACTCTCACCACTGCTGTTTGACATAGTACTGGAAGTACCATCCATTGCAATTAGACAGGAAGAAGAAATAAAAGGCATCAAAATTGAAAAGGAAGAAGTAATATTGTCCTTATTTGCAGATGTACATAAAAAAAACACAAAAGGCTCCATCAAAAAACTAATAGATTTAATAAATGAATTTGGCAATGTAGCAGGATACAAAATTAACCCCAAGAAATCTATGGTATTTATATACACCAATAATGAACTTATAGAAACAGAGACTAAAAAAGCAATGCCATTTACATAACACCAAAAAAATTAAGATACCTAGGAATAAACTAAACTAAGGAGGTAAAAGATCTATACATGGAAAACTACATGACACTGAAAAAAGAGATAGAGGAAGATGTAAACAGATGGAAGAACATACCATGTTCATGGATTGGTAGAATCAACATCATCAAAATGTCCATATTTCCTAAAGCAATTTTCAGGTTCAATGCACTCCCCATTAAAATATCAATGGCATGTTTCACAGACCTAATAAGAACTCTCCAAAAATTCATCTGGAACAAAAAAGACCCCAAATAGCCATAGCAATCTTGAAAAAGAAGAATAAAGTAGGAGGTATCTCAATACCAGATTTCAAGCTGTATTACAAAGCCACTGTTCTCAAAAGAGCCTAGTACTGGCACAAGAACAGACATAGAGATCAGTGGAATAGAATAGAGAATCCAGATATCAACCTAAATCGCTATGCTCAATTAATATTTGACAAAGGAGGCACGAACATACAATGGAGTCAAGACAGTCTCTTCAATAAATGGTGTTGGGAAAACTGGACAGATACTTGCAAAAGAATGAAACTAGATCACCAACTTACACTGTACACAAAAATAAACTCAAAATGGATACAGGACTTAAACATAAGATGGGAAACCATAAAAATACTAGAGGCATCCACAGGCAGCAAAATCTCAGACATATGCCAAAAGAACTTCTTCACTGATACTGCACCTAGGGCAATGGAAGCTAAAGAGAAAATAAACAGATGGGACTACATCAAAATAAAAAGCTTTTTTTTTTTCAGCCAAAAAAACCATCAACAAAACAACAAGAAAGCCCACTGTGTGGGAGAACATATTTGCAAATGTTATCACTGAGAAAGGCTTAATCTCCAACATCTACAGTACGCTTATACAACTTATTAAAAGGAAGATAAACAATCCAATTAAAAAATGGGCAATGGACTTAAATAGAATCTTTTCAAAAGAAGACAGAAAGAAGGCCAAGAGGCACATGAAAACATGCTCAAAGTCACTAATTATCCAAGAGATGCAAATCAAAATGACAATGCAGATGCAAATGCAAAATGACCTGTCAGAATGGCTATCATCAACAAATCAACAAATAACAAGTGCTGGTGAGGATGCAGAGAAAAATGAACCCTCGTGCACTGCTGGTGGGAATGCAGACTGGTGTAACCAGTGTGGAGAACAGTATGGTGTTTCCTCAAAAAACTGAAAATGGAACTCCCGTTTGACCCAGTAATCCCACTTTTAGGAATATATCCTAAGAAATTAGAAACACCAATCAAAAAGGATATATGCACCCCTATGTTCATAGCAGCACAATCTACAATAGCTAGGATTTGGAAACAGCCCAGGTGCCGGTCAGCAGAAGATTGGATCAAGAAACTATCGTACATCTACACAATGGAATATATGCTGCCATAAAAAGCAAAGAATTCTTATCATTTGCTGCGACCTGGATGGAATTGGAGAACATTATGCTGAGTGAAATAAGCTAGTCAATGAAAGAAAAACACCACATTATATCACTCATTTATGGATAATAAGGAACATTATAAACTGATGAACAAAAAGATAGATACAGAGACAGTAAAGAAACAGACTGTCAAATTACAGCAGGGAGGGTAGGTAGATATGGGGGAGATAAGAGATCAACCAAAGGACTTGTATGCATGCATATAAGCATAACCAATGGATGAAAATCTCTAAGGAAGGAGGGCATGTATGGGAGTGGGAGTGTATGGGGTTTGGTAAGGTATATACACATATAATACCTTAATAAAAAAAATGAGAAAAATATAAAATTGTGGTAGGCTGCAATTAGGTGTCTATCCTATGCCACCATCTTGGTTTTCCCCACAAATGTATTCTTGACCAAAGTTAATAAAGGAATGTTTTCTATAAATTTGACTTTGGATCCTTTTTACTTTTGCCCAAAGAATTTTGCTTTGGTTTATTTTGACACCATGTGTGTTTTTCTTTTCTTTTATTTTTTTAAATAAATTCTTATTGTTTATATTATTACAATTGTTCCTCATTTCCCCCCCCCTCCATTGCTCCCCTCCACCAGGTTCCCATTCCACCCTGTGTCCTTTCAGCCCCCGCCCTTGTCGTCATCCATAGGTGCACAGTTTATGTTCAGTCTCTTCTCACACCCCTCACTCCCATTTCCCCCACAAGAATCATCAGTTCACTCCCCTTCCATACCTCTGATTCTATTATATTCACCAGTTAATATTATTCATCAGATTTTTTATTTTTTTATTTTTTAAAATATATTTTTATTATTTTTTACAGAGAGGAAGGGAGACAGATAGATAGCAGAAACGTCGATGAGAGAGAAACATCGACCAGTTGCCTATTGCACACCCCCTACTGGGGATATGCCCACAACCAATGTACGTGCCCTTGACCTTGGGACCTTTCAGTCCGCAGACTGACGCTCTACCACTGAGCCAAACCGGTTTTGGCTTCATCAGATTTTTTAATTCCCTTGGTTTTTAGATTCACTTGTTGATAGTTACGTATTTGTTGTTCATAATTTTTATCTTTATTTTCTTCCTCTTACTAAAGAACCCCCTTCAACAATTCATATAATTCTAGTTTGATGGTGATGAACTCTTTAGCTTTTTTTTATTTGTGAAGCTCTTTATTTGGCCTTCGATTCTGATTGATAGCTTTGCTGGGTAGATTGTTGTTATTTATCACCTTGAATATTTCTTGCTATTCCCGTCTGGCCTGTATGGTTTCTGTTGAAAAATCAGCTGACAATCGTATGGGTGCTCCTTTATAGGTAACTACCTGCTTTGCTCTTGCTGCTTTTAATATCTCTTTTTGTCTTTTGCTCTTTGCATTTTAATTATGATGTGTCTTGGTGTGGTCCTCTTTGTATTCTTTTTGTTTGGGGTTCTCTGTGCTTCCTGGACTTGTAAGTCTAATTCTTTCACCAGGTGGGGGGAGTTTTCTGTCACTATTTCTTTCAGTATGTTTTTGATATCTTGCTTTCTCTCATCTTCTGGGACCCCCATAATTCTGATGTTGGTTTGCTTGAGGTTGTCCCAGAGGTTTCTTACACTATCTTCAATTTTCTGGATTCTCTTGCCTTCTAGCTTCTGTGGAGGAGTGTCTTCTGGCTCTTTATGTTCCAAATCTTTGACTTGATTCTTGCGATCTTCCATTCTGTTTTTAGGACTCTGTATAATATTTTTTTATTTCAGACAATGTATTCTTTATTTCTTGTTGATCCCTTATCATTTCTTGTTGATCCCCTATCATTTCTTGTTGATTCCTTATTAATTCTAGTTGATCTCTTTTCATATCCTATTAGGTCTTATCGATCTTTTCTAGGAAATTCTTGAAAAACCTTATAAGCTTAGATTTGAACTCTATATCCAGTCGTTTTTGTCTTCCATTTCTTTCTTTTGTGATCTATTTTGTTGTCGCATTTCGCAGCTACAGATGGGGCGGAGTTTCAGGGTGGAGCCTACAGCCTTGGCTTCCGTTAGCCCTGCCCTATGTGGCTCCTGGGTCTCAGGGTCCTTCAGTACTCGCTGCAAGCGTCTCTGAGAGAAAGGTGCCCTCGATTTTTGCCTGCTACCAAACAGTCTAGGCTCTTCCCCAATGAGTCCGGTATTGGGGTTCAGTTCAGTTGGAAGTGGAGTTAGAGGTGGCGTTCAGAGCCGTCTGGAGCCCCTGTATCCTTCCCGCCAGTGCAATTCCAAGGCACAGCCAACCGTCCCTTCTCTGCGGGCAATCTGAGCATTGAAACTATAATTGTGAGATTGAATTTCCTTTTTTTCTCCTATAATCTTAGTATAATAAACCTTCTAAGAGAAATTTGATGAATTCTTGTAATCTACAGCAGTGAGAGATGATGTTTCTTTATCTGATTTCCCATTATGAGTCATCCTACCTAATAAAAGTGTGGTACACAAATTAACCATCACTCCACTCAAGCCATGCCCACCAGCCAATCAGAGCAGGCATGCAAATTAACCCCAACCAAGATGGCTGCAGCCAAAGAAAGCAGTTGAGAGGCTTGGGTTTAAATAGTGGAAGCCAAGCTTTCACACATCCTGGCCAGCCTAGGCCTCCATTCAAGGATGCAAAGTTTCAATTATAGAAGATAAATCCCAAGAAAATCGGCAACAGCCACGGAGCTGGAAAGAGCAGGCTAGGGTTGCCTCCAGCAATGGAGGAAGCCAAGCTTTCCACCTGCCCTGGCTGGCCTAGGCCTCCACTCAAGGATACAAAGTTTCAATTATAGAAAATCATAAAACCAAACAGAAACGGTGGCAGCCAGAGGGCAAGCCGGAGGCTTGGCTCTGATCCAGGCTACAAAGTTTCATTTATAGAAGGTAAATAAATTCCAGATACCAGAGCCTCTGCTTGGGTTGCCAGGGGGCATGGCTGGCCTGCAAATCACCACAGGCTCCTCACTCAGGCTGCCCCACACCCCAAGGGAACCCCCACCCTGATCCAGGACACACTTCAGGGCAAACCAGCTGGCTCACACTCATGCACCAGGCCTCTATCCTGTCTAATAAAAGAGTAATATGCAGATTGACCATCACTCCAACACACAAGATGGCTTCCCCCATGTGGTCAAAGATCCTGCCCCTATGTGGACACAAGATGGCCACCACAAGATGGCCAGCAAGGGAGGGCAGTTGGGAGGCATTAGGCCTGCAAGGGAGGGCAGTTGGAGGCTATCAAGCCTGTAGGGGAGGGCAGTTAGGGGTGGCCAGGTCAGCAGAGGATGAAAGTTGGGGGCAAACAGGCTGGCAGGGGGGCAGTTAGGCATCAATCAGGCTGGCATGGGAGTGGCTAGGGGGTGATCAAGCAGAAGCGGTTAGGGGCAATCAGGAAGGCAGACAGGCAAGTAGTTGGGAGCCAGCAGTCCTGGATTGTGAGAGGGATGTCTGACTGCCCGTTTGATTGGGCAGTTTAAATGGGTAGTTTAATATCCCTCAAGGAGTCCTAGATTGGAGAGGGTGCAGGCTTGGTTGAGGAACACCCCCTCACACCCCATGCATGAATTTCATGCACCAGGCCTCTAGTTATATATAATAAAGAGATAATATGCAAATTGATCATCACTCCAACATACAAGATGGCCACCACAAGATGGCTGGTAGGGGAGGGCAGTTGTGGGCAATCAGGCCTACAAGAGAGGGCAATTTGGGGCAACCAGGCCTGCAGATGAGGACAGTTAGGGGTGACTGGGCCAACAAGGAAGGACAGTTAGGGGTGACTGGGCTAGCAGGGGAAGGCAGTTGGGGCAAAGGGGCTGGCAGGGGAACAGTAAGGTGTCAATCAAGCTGGCAGGGGAGTGGATAGGGGGTGATAAGGCTGGCAGGCAGAAGTGGTTAGGGGCAATCAGGCAGGCAGGCAGGCAGGCAAGCAGGCGAGCAGTTGGGAGCCAGCAGTCCTGGATTATGAGAGGGATGTCCAAATGCCCGTTTAGGCCAGATCCCAGTGGGAGGACTTAAACTGGCATTTGGACATCCCTCAAGGGGTCCCAGATTGGAGAGGGTGCAGGCTGGGCTGAGGGACATTCCCCCGCCCCCACTGTGCACGAATTTTGTGCACCAGGCCTCTAGTGTACATATAACTATTAAATTGAGTAGCTAAATATCTAAATACAGGGTAAGGGGAAATACTTACAGTTGTGAGTATGTGAAAGAGAGAGTTTATTATTGTATTATCATTTACTAACTAGAGGCCAGGTGCACAAATTTGTGCATGGGTGGTGTCCCTCAACCTGGCCAGCAATTGGGGTTGATTGGGGCAGGGGGGAGGGGGGGATTGGCTGGGGGGAGGGCCCACAGGAGGTTGGCTGTGGGAGTGCACTGACCACCAGGGGCTCAGTGCACATCAGAGCAACCAGTCGACCAGTTGTTCAGTCATTCAGTTGTTCAGTCCCTTAGGTTTTTATATACACTGAATGGCCAGATTATTATGATCTCTGAACGCATAATAATATGGCCACTCAGTGTATATACACTATAATAAAAGGCTAATATGCATATTGTCCCCTCAACCAGGAGTGCAACCAGAAGGCAGGCTGGCCAACTGCCCTTGTTCCTTCCCTCTGGCTAAGCTGGCCGGACCCCACCTATGCACGAATTCATGCACCAGGACTCATATATATATATATATATATATATACACACACACTGAGTGGCCAGATTATTATGCGTTCAAAGATCATAATAATCTGGCCACTCAGTGTATATAGACTGTTGTATTATTTTCCATACAAACAATGTAAGCCCAGTTTTGCCGCACCCTGTATAAATTACCATGATTTTATTTTTTTGTTTGTTCATTAATTCTCATCCAAGGATTTTTTTTCCTCCCATTGATTTTTAAAGCAAGTGGAAGGGAGGGGAAGAGACATTGATGTGAAGTGATCTGGATCAGGCTTTTGTTTTCTGGAAGTTGTCTTTTGTTTTGTTTATTAATTATTGATCCAATTTCATTATTTGTTATTGACTATTCAGGTTTTCTGATTCTTCCTGATTCAGTTTTGGAAGACTGTATTTTGCTAGGAATTGGTCCATTTCCTCCAGATTGTCCAGCTTGTTCATCTGAGCCCTTTATTTTGAAAAGTTCATTTTTCTGATTTTCACACTTTTTCTTTTTTCATATAGGGACCTTGTGATTACACCACCTGAATTATCCATGGAAGCCTCTCCATCTCAAGATCTTTATTTTTTTTAATTTATTTTTATTTTTTAAAATATATTTTTTAATTAAATTATTATTTTTGTACATATACCAATACCCCTCCCTCCCGTACATACCCTCGCTCCCCAGAGTTTTGTGTTCATTAGTTGTACTTATATGCATGTATACAAGTCCTTCGGTTGATCTCTTATCTCCCCCAGATCTTCCCAACCTCCCTGCTGTAATTTGAAGTAAAGCTTGTTGCTTTACTGTCTCTATATCTATCTTTTGGTTCTTCAGTTTATAATGTTCTTTATCATCCATATATAAGTGAGGTCATGTGGTGTCTCTCTTTCATTGACTGGCTTGTTTCACTCAGCATGATGTTCTCCAATTCCATCCAGGTCAGTGCAAATGATGAGAATTTTTTCTTTTTATGGCAGCATAATATTCCATTGTTCACACTTTTTCTAATACTAAAATAAAATTTTATGATTTAAAAAACTTATGTACCAACCAAATAATGCCACACATATCCATCCTCGTTAGTATAGTGGTGAGTATCCCCGCCTGTCAAATAATGCCACACAATAGCATTATTTTATTCTCCTTTTTTTGTAAAAATGAAACAGATTTTCAAAGCCATGCAGTATATATTTTTTTCTTTTAAAAAATATATTTTATTGATTTTTTTTTTTTACAGAGAGGAAGAGAGAGGAATAGAGAGTTAGAAACATCAATGAGAGAGAATCATCTATCAGCTGCCTCTTGCACACCCCCCCACTGGGGATGTGCCCACAACCAAGGTTCATGCCCATGACCGAATCAAACCTGGGACCTTTCAGTCCGCAGGCCGACGCTCTATCCACTGAGCCAAACCGGTTTCAGCTATTCTCCTTTTTTAGTCTGTTATTCAACCAAGCTGTGAAAAAGGAAGACAGTGTCCCTGACTCAAGTATCTGTGGGTTCTCATTGATCAGCCCTCAAACCTCTATTATATTAAGCCCCGTACTTCTGAATACCCACTATTTTCTGGATCTATAGCTCTTTTCCTTCCCTACTGCTATAATTCAAGCTCTCATTTACATGTTTTTAAAAAACCTAACTGGATTCTTATTCAACCAAATATTGAACATGAGATTTCTAAAATGCAGATATCAGGGATGGTTTTCAATTGCACACAAAATAAAGTCCTGGCCTTGGACTTCTATATAAGCTCCTGTCTTATCTCTGGGCATTCTCCATATTGAACCTAAAGTTCAACCAATTTTGTCTTACTACTTGCTGTTAAGTACAGACCCTCCAGTTTGTGAAGTTTTGGCTGGGGAGAAGAGTGTGAGGGAAAGTTACCTGAATATTATCAACCATCAAGAGAAGAGCCAGGAGAAGCAGGAATTACAACACATCAAGCTTGCTCTGAAAGCTCATTCCCCCCACCCCCACCCCCGCCAATCATAAATAGATCATATTTTTGTGATCTTATGATCCTCTCTCTAGAAAGGCCATTTCTTATTACCTAAGCCCAGCCCCAAAGCATTTTGAATCACAATCTGTGGTTTTAATCCCCTCTCTGCTTCCTGGCGAACACTTATTCCTCCTTCATGATTCAGCCTAGAAATCCCCAGTCTGAGGACTTTCCCGCTCCCTTAGTGGCACTTCAACAGCTGGGGCGCTCACAGTTCCATGAGGAGGGCAGGCATAGCATCAGCGGTAAACACCAGCGACTGCGCCACCAGGCCCTCAAGCAGGCGGAACCAGGCGATCGCCGATGCCCAACATCCTCGGCAGCCCAAGTCTCTGGAGGACCTGGGTTGCCAGGAGAAGGGTCAAGGTTATGTTTCGGAATCAAGGGTGAAGAGCCTCACCCAGTCACGTGACACGCCGGTTGTCACGCGGATGCCGCTCACCTGACGGGGCGGTCACGTGGCCAGGCCCGCTGGGACCTAGGAGACTGGCGGGCCATGGCAGGCGCCAAGCTCTGGCTCTCCCTGCTGCTGGCGGCAGCGTTCGCTGGGCCGGCCGCAGCCTTATGGCCTTGGCCCCAGTACATCCACACCTCCGACTGGCACTACACCATCTCCCCGCACAGCTTCCAATTCAAGTACCACGTCAGATCGGCCGCGCAGTCGGGCTGCTCCGTCCTCGATGAGGCTTTCCAGCGCTACCGTGACCTGCTCTTCGGTTCTTGGCAACGTCCTGCCCTCACAGGTAAGGCGGACCTGCCCCGCCTGCTTCTGGGCTCTGAGCCTGTCTGCCTTGGGACAACTCTCCAGACTTCCTGAGACGCCCTTCGTCGGGCTTTTGTCCTCTACTCTAGTCTCCACTTTCTCCTGCCCTATCCCGCCGGCTGTCACAGCCTCCCCGAGGTTTAGTCCACTAATGCCATTCACCTCACTGAACTCCTACCCTCGGACTGTATTTCACCCAAAATGCCTGTTATAGGACTACAGTTCAATCAGGATACCAAATTACTGTAAATACTGTGCCAATGGACATCTAAGGAGATCCCTTTTAAAGTGTTCAAGAGTCACAGGGTCCTAGAGAAGCTGTGGCTAGAGATGGGTGGAGATCAGAGCTGACATCCAAAATTCATATAACAAAATGTGAGAAATGCATTGATCTATACAAAATTACATGACAGTGCCTGACACATAGCATGTTTAGGAAATGTTTAAACGGTGAGAGAAATCATAGAACACTTCCATGAGAAAGTGAGTTTTGAGCAACCACCTATAGTGAGGTGGTGAATATAATGGGACTGGTTATTCCAGGAAGGGTACAAGGCTTGAACAGTCACAAAGGGTTATGATTGATCTCAAAAGTGCTGGGCTGGTATGTGTGATGAGGGTGGGGGCTGGGGAGTGGTGAGGGATGGGATTCTGGGGTGGAGATAAAGTGGGATTAAATGAAAAGTCAGGAGTGCTTTGGATATTGGTTTTATCTAAATTAGCAGGGGTTAGCAATTTTCTTTAAGGCAGCTGCTGAATATGTGTTCGAGGATTATTACTTTAAACAAATTAATGAGTGCAGTCATCAACACAAAGGAATCAAATTCTATTTTATGCATGTAAAATTTAGAGTTTTGAAAAGCTGGAATCTAGTTCTCTGGTTGTGATGCATAGGTCTTCATGAGTGGAAACGATATTTATGGTTGGGCCATATGGTAACATCATTTTGAGTGATATTTCAACTGTGCTTAAATTACTTTCGCAAAAAATTTTCATTTGATATAGAATTAAAAGCATGTAATTAAACAGATGGCAGTTAGAGAATGACAGAGAGTCTTGGCCTCAAAGTGAAATGAGTTAGGCTGGGAGGATAAAAGGCCTGCTATTGTGTGGTATAGCACATATTTCTCTTAGTCTTTTGTGGCAAATATTAGAATGCCTTACACAGGATTGGCACTTAAAATGTGTTTAGTTTTATATAGAACAGTTAGGGCCTGGCTTGTGATAAAAAAAAACACCCCCATAGATCTGTCATCTAATTGCTTTGTGTGTATCCCAGTGGTGGGCACTACGGATGTTATAAGACATGTAGAAGACTTAGGTTCAAGCTTTGCAGTCCAAGTGGGGAATATGATGCAAAAGGACACAAGGTATTATAAAATGCTCAAAATGTGGTAATTGGGATATTTACTACTATTGTATAAATTAAGATTATCCTGTACTTCTAAATTAAGCCTTTACCTCCATTACAGTAGAGCTACAGTTTAATCACAAAAATAGAAACCATGATTATGTGACAATAGGATGCTGTAAATTTCTTATGAAATAGATTTGGAGGTAGATAAGAAATGAAATAAAATGTTTATTTCATTTTATTACCTTTTTGTGAATGAATTTACTCTGCTAGTTGAGGAGTTCTTATCCATTGAAAGGTAATAAAAAACTGGTTTGGATGAACATTACCAAAGACATATGAGTAACTTCTTTCTCTATTGTTCTTCCCAAGGAGCCTTCCCTTTGAAACACAGTTTTCTGGGGAGGCTTTCAGATGACTTGAGCTATAATCCTATTTCTCGGGAGGGGGTAGGAAGAGATGAATTGATAGAGGGGAAAGTACCATCAACAAGGCCCAAACAAGGGTATATTTCTCCTGGGGGCTGATTTTAGTAAAGAAAATAACATAGGCAAGTTAAATCTTAGCTAACTGCTTTTCATCTCGTTCCTCCAAATAATTTCCTTGTAGTTGTAGACCAGTGTTTTTCTTAATGCAGCACAACTTCTGGTTTTTATATGAACCTCGAATTCAGTGAGATATACTTCCCTTTCCTGACAAACAAGTCCAGTACTGAGTTTCCATTCTATTCTGAATTCACCTTCAAGGGTTAGCCATAGCCCTCCAGCTGCTAAGTGATCTGTGGAGATGTTGAGGATTTGCTACCTGTCATTGAAAGGTGTCTCTGTCAACTGGAGAGTGTGTGCTACATATTGTTAAACCTGTTAAATGGAATTATTTTAGGCTCTAGATATCTAGTTCTGTGTTTTGGTTATTAAACCACATCCTGTTTGCAAATCAAAGATCTGATCATTTGGGATGGCATCCATCTACTATTGCCCAAATACTTTTTCGGGTGATTAATGGAGCTGATAAAACCCTAATTTTTCAGGTTAAGTGGCTAAATTTGATTATGTCATTTGCCTGCTGTCTTCTTTGCTTTCCTTGAAATTAGTTGATTGAAGCCACAGTATTTAATAGCTAGAGAGAAAGAATAATGCTGATTAGTTTTCTTCACTCTAATTGGACTAGTAGCTATGTACACTTTAACCTTTCCCATAATAAGGACAAGGCCAAGTTAATAATCTTAACTTGATTTCCACCAACTTTCTTCTTTTAAAAGCAAAAAAGGAAGAAAACAACAAAGAATTCTATAGTAGAATTATTTTTCTTGTGAAGGAGAATAGAGGGACACATAAAGGAGGAGAAATAATAAGATTTGGAAAGGAAATAGGTAGAAGGATCTAGTTTTTAGGAGCAAAATAATTGAGAGGCAATCAGCCTCTCCTTTCTGTTTTTTTCTTTACTCCCAATTGGTAATGCTTTTTATATAACCCTGGATAGTACTGAGCCCAAGGAGCTCTGCTTGATCAAGATGTGTGTGGTAGTCTGGAACTGGTTAATGAAAAATTAAGTCTTATTTACTTGAGCCATTGTTGCTCCCCTGCCTTGTATTTTCTGCTTGAAGACTGTATACAGTGAAGTACTTGGTCTGGAGCATGATTTATTCAGATATCAGCCAGAGAATGTTTACTAGTCACTTATTTAACTATTAGAGGCACAGTGCAGGAAATTCATGCATGGGTAGGTTCCCTAGGCCTGACTGATGATCAGGACCAATCTGTGGGGCAACCGGCAGGGCGATTGGGCCCCCTCCCCACATGGCCGGCACCCGCCTTGGCTGGCGTGGGGCCTGTGGGCTGGGGGCAGCTCCTGTGTTGAGCATCTGCCCCCTAGTGATCAGTGCACATCATAGCTACTAGTCATTCCACTATTTGGTCAATTTGCATATTAGGTTTTTATTATATAGGATGTGCCCACAGGCAACCTGCCTAATTTCCAAGCATCTACTGCTGCATTTAAAAAAATATTCCAAACATTTATTCCAAACATTTCTGAAGATAACAAGACAGTGATAAATGTCTTTACATGTAAGTAGAAGGAAGAACTCAGAGTTTGTAAAATAAAACAAAAATAAAAAGTCAGTCCTAGTGGTGTCCCTCCTGCTCTTTTTTCCTCTCCACCAAACAAGTGAAGCAGGGCATTGTAGAGTTTTGCCTGTTGGTACTTTCTTTTTTTGGTTTGTTTCTAATTGCAGGTATAGGCTTTTTTTCTTTTTTTCTTATAGCTGTACAGCCTCTTTCTGGGGTTTGTTATCAATATATTAGCCTGTTAAAGGCATAAAACTAATCCTTTTCCTGTTGATTATACAAAAGGAAAGTTTTACTGCCTAACCAAGCTTCTTTTAGAAATGAAGGAGGTCACTGTTAAGTTTCTGCATTTTTGTAAATTTCCCCTGCTGGCCCTGGAAATAAGTGGTAAGAGTAGAGTCAGTGTGCACCATCAAGAGGTTTAACCAGTTGGATTAAGTAGGATCTTTCTCCCACATTGTGGGGGCACCAACAGCAAGGTCAGCTGTAAATGTGAGATAGATTTTTATGGAATGGTTTTCTGTGATCTGCTTCAAAGTTTATGGTCTGTATTCATAGTCATAGAGAAATGAATTTTTTCTCTTCTCTATTCCTGGTTCTACCTAATAAAATCTGTTATTGGGTCAAGAACTTCTCTGTTTCATTTCCTTTGCTTCTGTTTTAACCTTCAGTTATTGCTTAATCAGCAGTCGTCAACCTTTCAGACCTCATGGATCACCAGTGGTCTGCAGACCACCAGTTGGCTAGAAGCTTCCTGGCCATGCACTCAATTCTGATCTCCAGCCAATAGTGCTGTGCTATCATTGTGGCCACATTTGAGGTTGGTTGGGGTTTGGCTATACATATGTGTTCAGATTTAGAAATTTGGGCATTTGCCAGCTCAGATGTCAGTAAGCAGTTTTTCCTTTTATAAAGCTTTAGAATGGGAACAAGGGAAATGGCTTAACAGGTACACCGAAAATTTTTAAATTCTGTCCTGTTTGACTTTGTTCTGATGGAGACTAGTAATGGGATCCCATATTATTAGCTTTGATCTTTTGATTGGGGCCACAGTCCTAGTTTGAGGCAGATTCAGAGCTCCAAGCTTAAGTTCCTCTTATATGTTGTAGTATCAGCCTGTTTGTCATACAAGGTGGCATCACACAGCCATGGAGCCTTCAGGCCTCTGAAAAAAGTTCATGAAATACTCATGGGGAAGTTGCTGCTAATGGTATGTTTATACCACAAGGCCCACAGCCCCTGACTTACGGGGAAAATGGAAGTAGAAAATGGAAAGAAACTAGCATTTATTGAATGTTTGACACTGCTGTATATTATGCCCTTCATAACAATTCTATGAGGTTGGTATTATCTCCAACTTCAAAACTGAGTGTCACAGAGGTTAAATGATATGTTCAGGGTTACATAGTTGACAGTAGTGGAGCAAAAATTCCAGCCAGGACTGTCTGTCTACAAATATTGTGCTCTTTTTATTGTGCAATTATAGGTTAATCAACTCATAAGTATCTTCACCAAGTATTTTACCAATTAGATATTTGAATCACATTTCTAACATCTAATTTAATTGCTAGTACTCAGGCTATGAATATTTTGATATTTGGCCCATCATGATCAATATTCCAGGAGTATTTCTGGCTGGCTTCTTTCTTTCCAACCATTAGGATTTTAAGCAACTATAGTTTTCAGTATCAGTAGGATTTTAAGCAACTCTAGTTTGTCAGCAGCTGTGATCCAAAGAATATTGATTGAACTACCCCCATCCTTAAAGAATTTACAGTCTCTGGAAGTGGGATTCAGGCATAGAAAGAAGTGTGATTTTTCCCCCATAATAATTGAAGAATAATGTGCCTAAGAGGAGGAGGAGGAGCCGCCGCCTTGGGAGCACCTGACCCAAGTGTGTGTGTAGGTACATTTTTGAGAGGCATCCATAAAGAGGTGTCTAATGAGATCTGAAAGTAGGAGTTGGTGGAGATGGAGGTAGTAATCCACATAAAAAGAACTGCAGCCAAAACCAGTTTGGCTCAGTGGATAGAGCGTTGGTCTGTGGACTGAAAGGTCCCAGGTTTGATTCCGGTCAATCAAGGGCTTATACATTGGTTGCAGGCACATCCCCAGTAGGGGGTGTGCAGGAGGCAGCTGGTCAATGTTTCTCTCTCATCAATGTTTCTAACACTCTATCCCTCTCTCTTCCTCTCTGTAAAAAATCAATAATATATATATATATATATATATATATATATATATATATATATATATTTAAAAAGACCAGCATGTGGGAAAAGCCTTCAGGAAAGAAGCTTTCATGCCATGTTCAAGGAACTCGAGGTCAGTATGGTTGAAGCAAACAGTTCTAGGTTGAGCCAGCAAGTTCTAGAAAAGTAGACCCAAATCATCTGAGAAATACTCTAGATTTATGATGTAGCAATTTGAATGTCTTCTCCTGCCATTTACAAAGATATGGAAAACAGCAGGAGTGAAGGGAAAGGAGGAAGGATGGAATGAAAAGAGACAGATACTGATTAAGAGCTTTGAAGTGGGGTGAGAATAATAAAAAGTAAGTTTGATTTTTTGGACCTGTTAAGTTTCTAGCAAACAGCTACATGGTACTGAAGCTTGCAATTTTGCAAGTCTGATCCTCTAAGACTGTCTCCAATACAGAAGGTATCCCAGAGTAGACACAGCTGATACTCATATCCAATTGGCCTGGAGGTCAGTTCCTCCTAGTGATACCAACAACAAGCAAGACTTAACTACAACAAGGCTGTACACGCAGTACACAAAGGGGAGCACTAAGAGTGTAACTGGGGAGGCTGACCCACCGGCCCATATAAGACACCAAACACACAAAGCCACCCTACCAACTCAGGGAAGCAGTGAAAATAGGGAGACAAGGAAACAGATCTCAAATGAAAGAAATGGAGGAAAACTAAAGACTGGATATAGTGTTCAAAACCACGGTTATAAGGTTTTTCAAGAATTTCCTAGAAAAGGCCGACTCTCGAGGATATGAAAAAAGACCAACTAGAAATTAAACATACACTGACTGAAATAAAAAATATTTTACAGAGACCCAACAGCAGATTAGAGGAACGTGAGAATCAAGTCAAAGATTTGAAATACAAAGAGGCAAAGGACACTCACTGGAGAAGCATGAAGAGAAGAGAATCCAGAAAGTTGAAGATAGTATAAGAAGCCTCTGGGACAACTTCAAACGTACCAACATCAGAATTATGGGGAATGCCAGAAGAAGAGAGAGAGTAAGAGATTGAAAACCTATTTGAAGAAATAATGCCAGAAAACTTTTCCCTCCTGGTGAAAGAAATAGACTTACAAGTCCAGGAAATGCACAGAACCCCAAACAAAAGGAATCCAAAGAGGACCACGCCAAAATACATCATAATTAAAATGCCAAGGGCAAAAAGCAAAGAGAGAATATTAAAAGCAGCAAGAGAAAAACAGTTAATTACCTATAAGGGAGCACCAATACTATTATCAGCTTATTTCTCAGCAGAAACTATGCAGGCCAGACTGAGTGGCAAGAAATAGTCAAAGTGATGAATAGCAAGAACCTACAACCAAGATTATCCTACCCAGCAAAGCTATCATTCAGAATTGAAGGTCAGATAAAGAGCTTCTCAGATAAGAAAAAGCTAAAGGAGCCGAAACCGGTTTGGCTCAGTGGATAGAGCATAGGCTTGTGGACTGAAGGGTCCTGGGTTCAATTCCAGTTAAGGGCATGTACCTTGATTTCGATAGGAGGTGTGCAAGAGGCAGCTGATCGATGACTCTCTCTCATTGATGTTTCTAACTTTCTCCTGTCCTCTCTGTAAAAAATCAATAAAAATATATTGGGGGAAAAAAAGAAAAGAAAAGAAAAGAAAAAGCTAAAGGAGTTCATCACCACCAAACCAGTATTATATGAAATGCTGAAAGGTATTCTTTAAGAAGAGGAAGAAGAAAAAAGTGAAGATAAAAATTATGATCAACAAATAAATATATATCAATAAGTGAATCTAAAATTTAAGTGAATTAAAAATCTGAGGAACAGAACTGGTGAATATAATAGAATCAGGGGCAAAGAAAGGGAGTGGATAATTCTCGGGGGAAAGGGATGTGGGAGTGCAGGAAGAGACTGGACTAAAATCATATACCTATGGATGAGGACAATGGGGGTGGGGGGGTTAAGGGCAGAGGTTTGAGTGGGAACCCGGTGGAAGGGAGCTATGGGGGGGAAAGGAGAAACTATTGTAATAATCTAAGCAATAAAGATTTATTAAATTAAAAAAGAAAAGAAAAGAAAGATAAAAGGTATGCCATAAAAATATTAGAAGGAAATAAAGAGATTGTTCATATGCTCCTATGGGTAGAGGAGGACTAGCTAAGCCAGCAAATAAAGGAAACCTTAAAGGAAGAAATGAACTGATTTCACTGCATAAAAGTAAAGCAAAATATCCCATAAAAGTCATGCCCTAGCTCCTGTGGCTCAGTGATAGAGTGTTGGCCAGTGCACAGAAGGATCTTAGGTTTGATTACCTGGATTGTGGGTTTGTCCCCGGCCATAGTTAGGGCACGGGTGGGAGGCAACCAATCTGTGTGTCTCTCTCACATTGATGTTTCTCTTTGTCTTTCCTCTTCCCTCTCCCTTCTTCCCATTCTCTCTGAAAACGAATGGAAAAATATCCTCAGATGAAAATGAACATGAATGAATGAATGATAGAATAATAGTGGAAATAGAGTGACTATTTGTAAACTTAGAAGACAAGTTTAAAATCTAGATAGACCTTTACAAATCAATAAAAGAAAATTAACCAAAAAAAGTACAAAGAATACGACAGTAAATGCAAAGCAATGCTCAAATTTATTTATTATTAAAGAAATATAAATTTAAAAATGATATGTTTATCAGTCTGGCATTAATGAAAAAGCATTGGAACAGTCTAGTTTTGTAAGGATGTGAAGAGATGGGACCACATATATTGGTTCAGATATAAATCAGTGATATAATTTAGAAAGAGTAATTTGGCAGTATCAAAACAAAATATTTTATATCTTTGGCTTAACATTTTCACTTCTAGGAATTTTCATACAGAAATCTCTCATACCACTTTTTAAAAAAGATACACACAACTATTTACTAGATATTGTTTATTATGTCAAAAACTTAGAAGTATGTCCAGATGTCAACAAAGAGGAAAGAAGTTAGGACTTTAAATCTTTAAAGTATATCTCAAAAATGGGATTGTATTCGGCATCTAAAAGTGATATAGATTTATATATGTTGATATTAAAATATTTGCAGATTATTTTGGTAAGTGGAAAAACGTTACTAATATGCATTAGGCTCTTTTTTGTTTTAAAAATTAATAATCTGCCTTTTCAAAAATTGAAAGACTGCAAGACCAAGTTATCTCTTGGAATGTATAATTATAGGGAGATGTTTTCTTTTCTTTTTTTTTTTTTTCATCAATCTTTATTGTTCATATTATTACAAAGGTTCCTCATTTCTTCCCCCCTCCACCAGGTTCCCACCCCACCCTCCACCCCCTCCCCATTCCCCATTGTCCTCATCCATAGGTGCACAGTTTATGTTCAGTCTCTTCCTCCCTCCCTTTCCCCGATAGTAAACCCCTTTTCAGATAGTAAATCAGTTACTTAGCATTTTCTCATATCAATAATACCTCCACATGCCCAATGATACACTTCAGACAAAAGACATTTCCAAATAGGTCAACCAACCTCATCCAGGCCCCACCCAAGGCACTCACAGATCAACACCCCAGCGCTATACTAACTCAACACATTCAGATCTAAGCCTTCATCACTTGATTCAGCAGACCCTCAAGTTCCCGCAAAAGTTTCCAGCCATGTCTGAGAGGCAGCCTTGCGGGGGGTGGGGGCAGGCGAGGAGCGGGCTATTTCGGGCCTGGCTGCATCGGGCCTGGCCTCTGTTGCTCTCGTTCGTACCACAACCAGCTGCTCCGGGTCTGGCCACTGCTGCTCCCAACCTAGTTGCTCTGGACTTGGCTGCTGCTGCTCTGGGCCCGGCCACTCCGGGCCCGGCCACTCTGGGCCTGGCCGCTCCCAGCCTGGTAGCTACTGTTCCGAGCCTGGCCGCTCCCAGCCTGGCAGCTGCTGCTCCGGGCCTGGCCGCACCAGACCCGGATGCTCCGGGCCTGGACGCTCCCAGCCTGGCAGCCGCTGCTCCGGGCCTGGCCGCTATAAGGAGATGTTTTCAATGGGGTCATAGGGGAAGAGGAGGAGGATACATCGAGTTTAAAAGTAGAGGGGAAAAAAAAACTTTTAACTACAACCTTTACAAAAGAAGATGGAAGGAAGAGCATTCAAGATTCATCTGTGGTCTGGACCAGTTGCACTTCTGAGTAGTAATTAGATGTCTCTGGAGGATGCACCATGGTCCAAATTGAATTCAGCAGCATTATGGAGGGGCTCCGGGCTCCGGGCAGCTGGTTTCTTAGACTCCTGCTTTACTGGGATAAAAAGTTTGGCAGGGATGGCCTTGCTTTCTCCCCAACCACAAAAGTGTACTTTCACACTAACTGCTTACCAGGCTTTGGTGTTCCTCATTCCCTCTTGATAGCCTGGCAAACACCAACTTGGGGTTCAAGGTTCCTGGTCAGATGTTCCCAAGGTTAAGCCTGCTTCCCTTTTTGGAGATAGCTATATATCTACTGCAGTCCTTATCATGCTGTTTTGTAATTTTGTTAGTATTTGTCTCTCCCACTAGACTGTGAGCTCATCAAGGGCAGGGACCAGGGCTTGTTTTTCTTTTTAACTGCCCCAACACCTAGCACAGTTCCTGATGCATAGTAAGTGCTCAATATATTTTGGTTGAAATGAAAAAATGAGTGGGAAATGAATTATTTCAAGGGTTTTTATTAGGTTGAATATCCGGAAAGGAAGCATGGATGTTACATATATAAAGGGGTTAGGGAGAGGGGAATAAAGTGTGCATAGAGAACCAATAACATTAACACCAACCTAGGCAAGTACAAGGAGATATAGGGCAGGGTAGACCTGAAAGAGTGGGAAGACGCCAAAGGCTGGGTTGACTTTCCTAGTTTCTGCTCCAGAAACCAAACCAAATACCAATTTATAACCAAAATGAATGTGTTTTCTACATACTGCTAAGATTCTGTGAATTAAATGCATTATCATGATAGGTATGTTTTGATTGAGGGAGGAGAAGGATTGGTGGAGGGAGAGGCTATTGTGCATTGAGGTAAAGACAGAGTTTCTTGATACCCTAATGTAGCAATGAGTTGTCCTGTCTAGAAAAGTGAAAAGTCATGAATCTTTAGATTTATGGACCCTTTTTCAGAGCAGTGTCTAAAAAGGTACTTTCGGTATGCCTGTATATCTTCTTATCATCTCCCACCCCAGTCCCCAAAATACTAGGTTTGGGTGTATAAAAGTAATCTCTACATTAACTGTTGTCATTTATACCTGATTATCATGTAGCCTAATCATTATGCATATTAAGTATGCATTTTTTAAATTCTAGCATCATTCATTATTTTCAGGAAATATTTATTGTGTCAGGTGCTGGGAATACAAAGACACTGAGATTGGTCCCTACCGTTGTGGAACTTACAGCCTCAGTGAAAAAATGTACAAACAGCGTGTGTATATGTATATGTGTGTGTGTGTGTGTGTGTATATATATATATATATATATATATTTAATTTAATAAATCTATATTGTTCAGATTACTACGATTGTTTCTCCTCCTGCCCTGCCCCCCCCTCCCCTATAGCTCCCTTTCACCTGGTTCCCACTCCACCCTCTGGCTTTACCTCCTCACTGTCCTCATCCATAGGTGTACTATTTTTGTCCAGTCTCTTCCTGCACCCCCACACTTCTTTCCCCCTGAGAATTATTAATTCATTCCCACTCTATGCTCCTGATTCTATTATATTCACCAGTTTATTCTGTTCATCAGATTTTTAATTCACTTGATTTTCAGATTCACTTTTTAAAAATATATATATTTTATTGATTTTTTCAGAGAGGAAGAGAGAGGGATAGAGAGAAACATCGATGAGAGAGAATCATTGATCAGCTGCCTCTTGCACACCCCCTACTGGGGATGTGACCGCAACCAAGGTACATGCCCTTGACCGGAATCGAACCCAGGACCTTTCAGTCCACAGACGGATGCTCTATCCATTGAGCCAAATCGGTTTTGGACAGATTTATTTTTTGATAGATATGTATTTGTTGTTCATAATTTTTATCTTTACTTTTTTCTTCTTCCTCCTCTTCTTAAAGAATATCTTTCAATATTTCATATAATACTGGTTTGGTAGTGATGAACTCCTTTAGCTTTTTCTTATCTGTGAAGCTCTTAATCTGACCTCCAGTTCTGAATGATAGCTTTGCTGGGTAGGATAATCTTGGTTGTAGGTTCTTGCTATTCATCACTTTGACTATTTCTTGCCACTCCCGTCTGGCCTGCATAGTTTTGTTGAGAAATCAGCTGACAATCATATGGGTGCTCCCTTGTTGGTTATTAACTGTTTTTCTCTTGCTGCTTTTAATATTCTCTCTTTGCCTTTGCCCTTGGCATTTTAATTATGATGTGTCTTGTTGTAGTCCTCTTTGGATTCCTTTTGTTTGGGGTTCTGTGCGCTTCCTGGACTTGTAAGTCTATTTCTTTCACCAGGTGGGGGAAGTTTTCTGGCATCATTTCTTTAAATAGGTTTTCAGTCTCTTGCTCTCTCTCTTCTTCTGGCACCCGCATATTCAGATGCTGGTATTTTTGAAGTTGTCCCAGAGGCTTCTTACACTATCTTCATATTTTTGGATTCTTTTTTCTTTTCCGGTTCAGTGTTTTTTGCTTTTTTGTATTTCAAACTTTGACTTGATTCTTGCGTTCCTCTAGTCTGCTGTTGGATCTCTGTATATTAATTTTTAATTTCAGTCAGTATATGTTTAATTTCTAGTTGTTCCCTTTTCATATCCTCAAGGGTCTCACTAAATTTATTGGCCTTTTCTAGGAAATTCTTGAAAAACCTTATATTTATGGTTTTGAACTATATATTCAGTAGTTTGTTTTCCTCAATTTCTTTCCTTTGTGATCTGTTTCTTTGTCTCTGCATTTTCGCTGCTTCCCTGAGTTGGTAGGGTGGCTTTGCCTGAGGCCACCCAGCAGGAGCTACAGCGAGAACTACAGTTTTCTCTTCTTTGCTTAGAGTTTGGAGGTTTTGGAGCTGTCTGACCAGAGCTGAAGTTTGTTAGGTTAAGCTACAACAGGGCAGGCCATTTATATGCAAAAGCCACTGCGTGGAGCTTGGGTGGATTTTTAGGTTGTTTGGGGTGGGTTCTCAGGGAGTCACTAGGCTAGGGTATAGCAAACAGCAATGGCTACCAGTTAGCCGACTCTGTATTTCCACGTTTCCAAGTCCCCGTGTCCGGTACTCTAGCGCAGTAAGTGATTATTGCTGGGCGCACCTCTGCAAGAAAGTCACCCTCACTTTTGGACCCAATGGCAGACAGTCCACCTTCTCCCCATAGGAGTTTGGGTCCCCAGTGTCTCCCCAGAAACTGTAGTTCAGAGTAATTGGGAGCTTGTCTCCCTCTGGGTTGAAGAAAGCTGTGTAACCTGACACCTGTTGCCAGCCCGATTCATGCGCCTCTGTACCTCAGCTTTTCAGCCCTTGTACTTGTCTCAATACTCTTTTCTCTTTCCTTCTAGTTGTAGAACTTCCACTAAACCAGCTTCCCCGTGGTTCTGGGTGATAGACATTTTGTCTTTTAGTTGTAGTTTTGAAATTGTGCAAGGCAGCAGTTTAGGTGTTTACCTATGCCGCCATCTTGGTCTCTCCCAAACAACATATATTAAGATAAATGTATATTAAGATAAATGTCATGAAAGATGTATGCATATATTGATTCATGATCACCTAGCAAGGTTTCTTAGGATAGGGTGGGGACCTAATAGCAAAGCTTTATAAAAGGAAAACCAGCGTTGTTTCTTATTCAGGTGACATGTGGAAGCAATGACAATTTGTTTCAATTGGAAGTAGCTATGTGTGCAAAGAAAAGTATGGAGAAAATTGGGGGTATTCAGGGTTCTGTAAAGAGTTCATTGTGCTACTGTGAGAGTTTCTATACAGAGTTTCTACAACAGAGAAAGACACAGCTGGAGTTTATTGTCATCCAATGGCTTCTGGACTTTATCCTGAAAGCTATGGGAGCCATTGGAGGACTTTGAGCAGAGATTGTCATAATCTGATTTTCATATTAAAAGATCACAAAGGATAGTAAATTGAAATAGGGTATATGTGGAGGCAGGGAGAGACCACCTGGGAGATTTTTTATAGTCATCCAGCTGAGAATTTATGAGAGGCTGAATTAAGGCATTGTCCAATGGAGGTGAGATGATGATGATGACAGATTTGTAGTTATAAGACTTAATTGGATCTTTCTTTTCCACTGTTGTAATCTCAGTACTTAACACGGTGTTTGACACATAGTAAACAGACAATAAATATTGAATGAATTAACTTGAGATCTACTTTAAAAGGTGGGAGGAGTAGAAGGAAGAGGTTTATGGTCTGGGTTTATGATCTATTGATTTAATAGATGGTGCTATTATCAAACTGAGATGACCAGCCAAAAAAATAAATGAAGAGTTGATTTAGTTTTGTATTTAAGCTTCAAGGTGCTTTTGAGACATTTGAGCAGAGGTGTGTGAGTCTAGAGCTTCAGGAGGTTTGGCATAGAAAGTAAGGTTTAAGAGTCATCAGCCTATGTGGGAGTGGATGGGATTGTCTCTAGGGAGAGCATAAGTGAGGAGAAAAAGAGTATAGTCTATGACTTGGGGAACACCAGCACATAGACATTGGTAAAAAAAAAAAAAAAAAAAAAAAAAAAAAAAAAAAAAAAAGAAGAAGAATGATGAAGCATATTCAAGAAGTTAGAAGGAAAACCAAGAGAGAGCAGTGTTTCCTAAGCTAGGAGAGTTTAGTTTTAAGAAGGTCTGGGATGCTTGATGCTGCCATGAAATCTCAGAGGGAGTGAGTGGTTACTAAAATATTAGTTCTGTGACAATAGGGATTTTTGTTGTTTTGGTCACTGCACTATCCTCAGCACTTAGAACAACCTGGCACATATATATTCAATAAATAACTGTTAATTGAATGAATGAATTGAAAAATGGATTTAGTCACAGAATCACAGTAACTTGGTTAAGGCGTTTTCACAGTGCTGGTGGAAGGAAGCCAGATTATAGTAAACTAGTATTCCAGGAAGTGGCTACGAAAAGAAGACTTAGGATGGCTATCTCCATGAGCACTTATCATGTACTAGATACTGATCTAAGCACTTTACATGCATTCTTTTAATCTTTCCACTAAAGTAGGTATTGTTATAATCCCCATTTTATA
Organism: Nyctalus aviator; assembly: GCA_036971965.1. Taxonomy (NCBI): domain Eukaryota; kingdom Metazoa; phylum Chordata; class Mammalia; order Chiroptera; family Vespertilionidae; genus Nyctalus; species Nyctalus aviator. Next base: position 101,194,327 of record CM072922.1, read on the forward strand.
TACAAGGAAACTGTAGCTCAGAGAGGGAAAATTACTTGCCCATGGTCCCACAACTAGAACAAAATATAAAACCAAGACTTCCACCCAGATCTGTCTGACTTTGTCAGCATCTGACTGCTCAGGCTACATTTGATTTAATTGATTGAAAATTATTTGATTTCCTCTAGAGTTTCTTTGTGATTGAAAGGCAAGTGAAAGAATGACTGTTTGAGATGACATACAGTTGAGACTTGAAAATATTTTAATGCTAATGGGAAAGATTCACCTGAAAGAAATAATGTGAAGATTTTGGGGGCAAAGAGAAATAATTTATACAAGAGGAGCATAAGGAGAAATCTAGAGTGCAGGTGAAAGGAAATCCCTTCCACCAGGGTAGAAAGAGGAGAAGGTGAATACCAAGTGGGTGTTGTAGATATTTTGTCAGGGAGGAGAAAGGAAGATAGGGTGGATGGGAGTTCTTCTGATTGTCCCCTGAGAGTAACAGAGGTGGTGATCAAGCTATAGACTTGAAGAAAGTTGTATTGTTAATAGTGAATGATGCCAGATGTTAGACCACAGTCCTTGAGTTTTGGCTAAGAAAGAATTCAAGGCCAAGACTCAAATATAGCAAAAGTTTATTTAGAAAGTCACAGAGATAGAAGTGAGCTGTGGAAGAAGTGAGGTCCATGGGCTCAGGAAGAGAGGGGGAGAAAAGGCAGATAGGATCAAGAGAGGGAGAGAGGGGAACAGAATAAATGGGGTGAAGAAAGACATGCTGGGTTGTTTTCTTTCTTCTTTTTTTAATCTGAAGATATTTTCCCCCCCATTGATTTTCAAAAAGAGTAGAAAGGTAATAATAAAAAAGGGGGGGGGGCAGGGATAGGAAGAGGAGAAGGAGGAGGAGAGAGAGAAACATTGAGAGAGAGGAACTGAATTTGTGACCCTTGGATGAGCAGGATGACACTCTTAACTCTGAGCCATACTGGCCAAAGCCATGCTGGGTTCTTAATCTGAAGGGTTTTAAAGGCAGGAATTAGCCCTAACTGGTTTTGCTCAATGGATAGAGCATCAGCGTGGGGACTAAAGGGTCCCAGGTTCGATCCCGGTCAAGTGCATGTACCTTGGTTGCAGGCATATTCCCAGTAAAGGGTGTGCAGGAGGCAGATGATTGATGTTTCTCTCTCATCGATGTTTCTAACTCTATCCCTCTCCCTTCCTCTCTGTAAAAAATCAATAAGATATAATTTTTAAAAAATAAAGGCAGGAATTACAGGCAAAGTCTCAAGGGAGGATCTCAAGGGAATATTCATCAATTTTTTTAGGTGTGTTCTTTTAGGGTTATGGTCTCCACTGATTGTCAATACCAGGACAAGGGGTCATTAGTCATCACAGCTGATCCTGCTGTCAGCCATAATGGCACCTCTGTTGGCCTTGCTGCTTTCCTGGGCCTGGAGCTGAAACACAACTGAGGTCTAGATGGTATCTCTAGTGTGGCCAAAACAGACTGAGGCTTTGTTCCTGAAATTATTTGATAAGGACCAAAACCTCATTGTCCTGAGGGCTTAATGTTAAGAAAGTTGTATGGGAGTTGTATGAGGCTATTTTCTGTACCCCATGTTCTTCCTGTAAAGGAGACTTCCACAAGACTAGTGACATGCCAGGGGGAGGGTCTGAATCACATGACCAGTGGTATGAAAGGTTAGGGAGTCTAAAAGGAATGACCAGAGATATGCTATAGGAAGAAAGGTCACCCTGAGGGCAAGGTCCCACCCTACAATTGTCCATACCAGCTTGCTGCCCTGGTGATCTCTGTATCTGGCCTATCCTACTTTTCTCATGCCTGCCTAACTGCCTACTATATCAGTATATGTTTGAAATAGCTGTTACAGAAAATAGAAAAAATAGCAATGGCAGAGACAGAAGATTTTCAGGGTAGCATTTAGGGCCCAGCCAAGATGAGAGACTATGATTTTCCCACTGATAAATATTTTTAGGTTTGAGAGTTTTGCCCACTGAATGCAACAGAAGATAAAAGAGACAGGTTGTTGAGAGAAGTGGCTAGAATGTGAGGTGATGGCCCACCACTTCTAGGGCAGGAGGGATGGAAGTGAAGGTGGGAGAGGATTGCAAAAGAAAACAGATAGAAGGTTCCAGGTGAATCACTGGAGATGGTTTGTCACTTGTACTTTGGGGATAAAAGGAGCTCAGAGTTTCATGTCCAATAGGTCTGTCTGATGAATAAAGCAAAATTATGTTTAAAATGGGACACAAGGGTAGAAAACTCTCTTCAGAGAGTGACAAAGGAGGGGTATAAAGACAATTTGTTTTAAACACTCTGTACTGCTCAAATTTTTAAATTAACAAACACACAAAGAACTTCTCAGTGAACTCTAAAAGAGCAAGTTCAAGTGAAAGCAGAGAGATGAGGGAGCAGTGGAGATAGGAGGCAGTGGTCATTGTGAAAATAAACAAGTCATCTTCCTGTCGAAGAACAGTTTAGACAGCCGCCATTTTAGACTGCGTGACTTGGCAGCCGCTATTGGCCTCATGGCTTACAGCCTTTATGGGGGCCTCCATCTTGAAACAGCAAAGGCGAACCAACCCCTCCCTTTGAATTAGCCAATCACAAAAGACTGTGCGCCTGAGCTCCAATCAAGAGCAAGAGACAGGTCACTTGCATTAGGGGTTATAAATCTTGAGCAGACCATGTGTGTGTACCCTTGTATATAGAAGTAAAGATGTTTGCCTTGCTGCCTGTCTCCTGAGTATGTTTTGTATTCTACCAGGACCCCCAACTTGGGAGGGGGGGGCTCACCATATTTCTAACATCATGAAATGAGGCCTGGAAGACATGATCTGGTCCCACCCTGTCATTGTTTCCATGGGAGGAAATGGGAGCCTGAGATTCACTCAGCTTGGCACCAATAGAACCATAACCATAACCTACCTTTCCTGATTTCCCAACTCCTTGTTGTTTTCCAGGCTATTTCCTGGGCATTGGAGGCTTCAGGATTTCCTGCTGTCCCCTCTGGGCTTACTGTGAATGTGCCCATGAGATTGCTGCTGATGGGCTGTTTCCTGTCCTGTGCCTCCAACACTTGGGTTCTTCTCTGTGCAGTCTGTGTGCAGAGATGGCTAGCCTATTCCCTGCCTATTTTCTTCTCTCATAATAGCAAGTTGAAGGTGGAAAACCACAATGATACTCTATTTACTTCATTTTAAAGTGACCAGTGTTGCCCTGACTGGTTTGGCTCAGTGGATGGAGCGTCGGCTTTTGGAGTGAAGGGTGCCAGGTTTGATTCCAGTCAAAGGCATGTGCCTTGATTGTGGGCACATCCCCAATGGGGGTGTGCAGGAGGCAGCTGGTGGATGTTTCTCTCTCATGTATGTTTCTAGCCCTCTGTCCCTCTCCCTTCCTCTCTGTGGAAATCAATAAAATATATTAAACAATAATAATAATAATAATAATAATAATAAAGTGACCAGTGTCCCTCCTGTTTTGTAGCTCTCCTACCACCATCTCACACAGATTTTCCTCCTTAGCTTGTTTAAGTAGCAGGCCAAACCCAGATGAGTCACTGAGGGCACTTAGGACAGGGATTCTTTACCATGTGATTAGTGGCACGGGTTGAGCCTTTAATTTTCATTAGATCTTCAAAAGAATCTGTGACCCTCTCCCTGAATGACTATGGATTTATTTTTATTTATTTATTTATTTATTTGTTTGTTTATTTATTTATATATTTTTTTATTAAATTATTATTTTTGTACATATACCAATGGCCCTGCCCTCCATCCCCAGAGTTTTGTGTCCATTGGTTGTACTTATATGCATGTATACAAGTCCTTCGGTTGATCTCTTATCTCTCCCAGATCTCCCCAACCTCCCCGCTGTAATTTGACAGTCTGCTTGTTGCTTTACTGTCTCTATATCTATCTTTTGGTTCTTCAGTTTATAATGTTCTTTATCATCCCTAAATAAGTGAGATCATGTGGTGTCTCTCTTTCATTGACTGGCTTGTTTCACTCAGCATGATGTTCTCCAATTCCATCCAGGTCACTGCAAACGATGAGAATTTTTTCTTTTTATGGCAGCATAATATTCCGTTGTGTAAATGTACCATAGTTTTTAGATCCAATCATCTGCTGATGGGCACCTAGGCTGTTTCCAAATCCTAGCTATTGTAAATTGTGCTGCTATGAACATAGGGGTGCATATATCCTTTCTGATTGATGTTTCTAGCTTCTTGGGATATATTCCTAGGAGTGGGATTACTGGGTCAAATGGGAGTTCCATTTTCAGTTTTTTGAGGAAGCTCCATACTGTTCTCCACAGTGGTTGCACCAGTCTACATTCCCACCAGCAGTGCATGAGGGTTCCTTTTTCTCTGCAACCTCGCCAACACTTGTCGTTTGTTGATTTCTTGATGTTGGCCATTTTGACAGGCCAACATTGTTGTTTTGATTTGCATCTCTCGGATAATTAGTGACTTTGAGCATGTTTTCATGTGCCTCTTGGCCTTCCTTCTGTCTTCTTTTGAGAAGATTCCATTTAGATCCATTGTCCATTTTTTAATTGGGTCATTTAACTTCCTTTTATTAAGTTGTATAAGCTGTCTGTAGATGTTGGAGATTAAACCTTTATCAGTGATAACATTTGCAAATATGTTCTCCCATACAGAGGGCTTTCTTGTTGTTTTGTTGATGGTTTCTTTTGCTGTAAAAAAAAGCTTTTTATTTTGATGTAGTCCCATTTGTTTATTTTCTCTTTAGCTTCCATTGCCCTAGGGGCAGTATCAATGAAGAAGTTCTTTTGGCATATGTCTGAGATTTTGCTGCCTGTGATGCCTCTAGTATTTTTATGGTTTCCCATCTAATGTTTAAGTACTGTATCCATTTTGAGTTTATTTTTGTGTAAGGTATAAGTTGGTGATCTAGTTTCATTCTTTTGCATGTATCTGTCCAATTTTCCCAACACCATTTATTGAAGAGACTGTCTTGACTCCATTGTATGTTCGTGCCTCCTTTGTCAAATATTAACTGAGCATAGTGATTTGGGTTCATATCTGGGGTCTCAATTCTGTTCCATTGAACTATATGTCTGTTCTTGTGCCAGTACCAGGCTGTTTTGAGAACAGTGTCTTTGTAATACAGCTTGAAATCTGGTACTGAGATACCTCCTACTTTACTCTTCTTTCTCAGGATTGCTGTGGCTATTCGGGGTCTTTTGTTGTTCCAGATGAACTTTAGAAGTTTTTTTTCTAGGTCAATGAAATATGCCGTTGGTATTTTAATTGGGAGTGCATTGAACCTATATATTGCTTTGGGAAGCATGGACATTTTGATGATGTTGATTCTACCAATCCATGAACATGGTATATTCTTCCATCTGTTTACATCTTCCTTTATCTCTTTTTTCAGTGTTGTGTAGTTTTCCGCGTATAGGTCTTTTACCTCCTTAGTTAAGTTTATTCCAAGGTATCTTAACTTTTTTGGTGCAATGGTAAATGGGATTGCCTTTTTAGTCTCTGTTTCTGCAGGTTCACTATTTGTGTATAGAAATGTCATGGATTTCTTGGCGTTAATTTTGTATCCTGCTACATTGCCAAATTCATTTATTAAGTCAATTAGTTTTTTAATGGAGTCTTTTGGGTTTTTCATGTACAATTTCATGTCATCTGCAAATAAGGATAACTTTACTTCTTCTTTTCCAATTTGGATGCCTTTTATATCCTCTTCTTGTCTAATTGCAATGCTAGTACTTCCAGTACTATGTCAAACAAGAGTGGTGAGAGTGGGCAACCCTGTCTTGTTCCTGTTCTTAGAGGGAATGGTTTTACTTTTTGCCCATTGAGTATGATGTTGGCTATGGGTTTATCATATATAGCTTTTATTATGTTGAGGTATGATCCTTGTACTCCCACCTTGTTGAGAGTTTTTATCAGGAAAGGGTGTTGGATTTTATCAAATGCTTTTTCTGCATCAATTGATATGATGATATGATTTTTATCTTTCATTTTGTTTATGTGATGTATCATTTTTATTGATTTGCAGATATTGTACCATCCTTGCATTCCTGGAATATATCCTACTTGGTCGTGGTGTATGAGCTTTGTGATGCTCTGCTGGAGCGATTTGCTAGAATTTTGTTGAGGATTTTGGCATCTATGTTCATGAGGGATATTGGCCTGTAATTCTCTTTCATTGAGTTGTCTTTATCTGGTTGTGGTATTAAGGTGATGCTGGCTTCATAGAAGGAGTTTGGAAGTGTTCCTTCCTCCTGGATTTTTTGGAATAGTCTGAGGAGGATAGGATTTAGTTCTTCCTTGAATGTTTGGTAAAACTCTCCTGTGAAGCCATCTGGTCCTGGGCTTTTATTTGCTGGAAACTTTTTTTTTTTTTTAATATATTTTATTGATTTTGTACAGAGGGGAAGGGAGAGAGATAGAGAGCCAGAAACATCAATGAGAGAGAGTCATCGATCAGCTGCCTCTTGCACACCCCCTACTGGGGATGTGCCTGCAACCAAGGTACATGCCCTTGACCGGAATCGAACCCGGGACCTTTCAGTCCCCAAGCCTACACTCTATCCATTGAGCCAAACCGGTCCCGGCTATTTGCTGGAAGCTTTTTGATGACTGTTTCAATTTCTTCCCAAGGTACTATTCTATTGAGATTTATAGGTTCTTCCTGATTGAGTTTTGGAAGGTTGTATTTCTCTAGGAATATGTTCATTTCCTCCAGGTTTTCAGTTTGTTGGAATAGAGTTGTTCGTAGTATTTTGTAACAATCCTTTGTATTTCGGCGGGGTCTGTTGTTATTTCACCTCTTTCATTTATGATTTTGTTTATTTGGGTCCTCTCTCTTTGTTTCTTGGTTAGCCTGGATAGAGGTTCATCTATCTTGTTTATCCTTTCAAAGAACCAGCTCTTGGTTTTGTTGATCTTATGTATTGTTTCTTTGGTCTCTATGTCCTTTATCTCTGCTCTAATTTTTGTTATTTCCTTCCTTCTGCTTACACTGGGTTTTTCTTGTTGCTCTTTTTCTAACTCTTTGAGTTGTAGAGTTAGATCATTTGTTACCATTTTTTCTAGTTTTTGCAATAGGCTTGTAGGGATATGAACTTCCCTCTCAAAACTGCTTTTGCTGTGTCCCATAGATTTTGGATTGTTGTGTTTTCATTGTCATTTGTTTCCAGGATGTTTTTAATTTCTTCCTTGATTTCTCTGGTAACCTAGTCATTGTTTAATAGCATGCTGTTTAGTCTCCATGTGTTTGATTTCTTTGGATTATTTTTATTATAGTTAATTTACAGTTTTATGCCATTATGATCTGAGAAGATGCTTGATATGATTTCTGTCTTCTTGAATTTGAAGAGACTTTGCCTATGTCCCAACATGTGGTCTGTCTTTGAGAATGTCCCATGTGCACTTGAGAAGAATGTATATTCTGTGGCTTTGGGGTAGAATGTTCTGAAGATGTCGATTAATTCCATCTGGTCTAGTGAGTCATTTAGGATTGATATTTCTTTGCTGATTTTTTTTTTTAGATGATTTGTCGAAGGATGACAGTGGGGTATTAAAATCTCCTACTATGATTGTATTGCTATTAATCTCTCCCTCAATGCTCTCCAGCAGTTTTTTTTTTAAAATGTATTTGGGTGCTCCTGTATTGGGTGCATATATATTTACCAGGGTTATTTCTTCTTGTTGGATTGCTCCCTTTAGTATTATGAAGTGGCCTTCATTACCTTTTGTTATGTCCTTCACTCTGAGGTCTATTTTGTCAGATATAAGTATTGCTACCCCAGCTTTTTTTCATTTCCATTTGCCTGGAAACCCTTTTTCCATCCCTTCACCCTCAGTCTGTGTGCGTCTTTTTTTTTTTTTCTGAAGTAGGTTTCTTGTAGACAACAGATGTATGGGTCTTGTTTTCTTATCCAATCTGTTACCCTATGTCTTTTGATTGTAGCATTTAAACCATTTACATTTAAAGTTATTAATTTATAGGTACTCATTTGATGCCATATTTATTCTATACCCCTGTGTTTCTTCTTTGCTTCCTATTTCTTTATTTTTACAGTAGACCCTTTAGCATTTCTTGCATTGCTGGTTTGGTGGAGATAAATTCCTTTAGTCTTTTTTTTTCTGTGAAGCTCCTGATTATACCTTCAATTTTGATTAATAGCCTTGCTTGGTACAGTATTCTTGGATTCAGACCCTTCATTTGCATGACTTTGTATATTTCATCCCATTCCCTTCTGGCCTGATAAGCTTCTGTTGAGAAATCAGTTGTTAGTCTGATGGGGATTCTTTTATATGTAACTTCCTGTCTCTCTCTGGCTGCTTTTAAGATTCTTACTTTGTCGTTGGTGTTTGCCGATTTAATTATAATGTGCCTTGGCGTCGGTCTTCTGGGATTCATTTTGCTTGGGACTCTGCGATCATCTTGGATTTGTATGGGTTTTTTCTTCTCTATCTCAGGAAAGTTTTCTGTTATTATGTCTTAAAATACGTTTTCCATGTCTACCTCAGTTTCCTTTCCTTCCGGAACCCCTATTATTCGAATATTGTTTTGTTTTGCATTGTCCCAAAGCTCTCGTAGGCTTTGAGGTGAGGTCAACTCCTGCTTTTTAATTTTTTTTTCCTAGAAGCTGCTCTAATTGTGTATTTTTTTCCATCTTTTCTTATAACTCACTGATGCGGTCCTCTGCTTCTTCTAGTCTGCTCTTAATTCTTTCTATTGAGTTCTTGTAGTAGCAATGTCATTTTTCATTTGTTCTTGGGTCATCTTCATTTCCTCTTGGTTTTTCTTCATTTCCTCTTGGGTCTTACTCATGTTGTCAAATTTGTCTTCCATTCTTTTTATCCATCTTATGATCGTTAGTCTGAATTCTTGCTCTGGTAGGTTGCTTGCCTCTAACTCGTTTACTTCATTTTCTGGTGATGACTGCTTTTCTTTCATATGTGGGCTGTTTCTTTGTCTCCCCGTGGTCTCTCTTTTCAGGATGTCTCTCTCCTGCATTGATTTCTCTCTCCTGCGTTGATTTAAAGGCACAAAATACAACACAACCAGGTACAACACACAAGGCACTGACCATAAATGTATTTGCAATATTAATAACCTCCAATAAAGGTAACCACTAGGGAAAGGCAAATTAGGGAGTAGGAGAGAAAGAGGAAGAGTAAAAAGAGAAGAGGGAGGGAGCAGAAGAAAAAGAGTGTCAAAATGAATTTGGGTAACAGGGAGAAGGAAAAAAGAGAGAAAGAGAGAGAGAGAGAGAGAGAGAGAGAGAGAGAGAGAGAGAGAGAGAGAGATCATTGACACTTTTTATAACATAAGCCTCTAGAGACACAAGGATGGTTTCCATTTTGGACGCATGGCAGTTAACTGGTTGAGGCTCAGGCATGGGACAATACAATCACAACTGAAGGTCATAGAAAAGAACTAGTAGGAGGATGAGAAGAGACAGCATTGGTGTTTTGTCTTTTTTTCACTGTATACTGGGTTTGTAAGACTCTATACAATAGCCTGTTGGGCTCAGATTAGGTGGCTTTCCACTGATGGGAGAGAACCTAGATAGAGTAGAGGAGGGAAGGAAGCAGAATGGGCTGATGACCATATGCCTTTGCTAGGACACCAGCTGGATCATCTCAGGCCTCCTTTGCATAGGAGATCCCCCTGTCTTCATCTGCTCACATTAGCTCCCACTTTACAAGGTTGGAAAGTCTTTATTTGGTGCCTTCAAGAGAAGTGCTACATCAAGTGCCAGTCTGAAATGAGATGGGAATCATACATATCAGAATGTGAAACTGTTTCCTTCATCAAAACCTTGCTGTGAAAAAAATGTTAGAACTAACTTTTTTTGTTCTGACAATAATTGATTTACATTCTGGCATCATATAAGCTTCCTGTCTAGTGACCAACCAGTAACAGAAGAATGGATCAGCTAACCCACAGACCACACTTTGAGTAGCAGTGCTCTAGAGCTGCCTCTAGTTTCAAAGCAGTTGCTAGGGCCTTAAAAATGTGTATTTGTACTGTATCAAGCCAGAAATGTACAGTCCTGGTTATAAAGGGCTGACACTAGGTCATCCATACATGGTCAGGTGGGGTCACTGGGGAGAAAGGGGAGCACAACCAAAATGAAAAAGTTGCACAGATGACTAGGCAGTTCATATGCCAAGGGTGCATGCCCTGCCTTGCCTCCCCTCTTTCCACAGACAGGCAAACCGAAGGGACTAGAGCTAGGGATCCTCCTTTGGGGTTTGGTTTTGCCTGCTGCCTTAGGTAGCAGGTCAGCCACATTAAGTTTACACTGTCCTTGCAGGAGAACAGCATACTTTGGAGAAAGATTCTCTGGTTATCCTTGTGGTCACTCCTGGATGTGACCAGCTTCCTTCTTTGGAATCAGTGGAGAATTGTAAGTACCCTGTTACCATTCTAGAAGAGCAAGCACTTGTCTGGAGCTGGAGCTCTGGGTGGCCTGGCTTAAGTTGCTGAAGGTAGGCCTGGAGCCATCCATGACTATTGAGACTAAGGGCCGCTAAATGCAAGAGCCATAAATGGTGAGTTTTTCCTATGCCCTCTAACTAGTATCTGCAGGCTGACTAGACTGTCACACTGGCTGTTTACTGAGTCCCAGAGTATGCCTACCTTCGGGACTGAGCATAATTATTTGGCCATTTTAGGAATGTGTGTATACTTTGCTGATATTGTCTAAGAGATTTTACACAGGAAAGAGGAGGAGTTTTGGTCATTTGAATTGAGGTGAGGTCAAGTCCTGTAATTGCCTCCTGTCTTTCCTGATCAGCAGCATTTGGGCACTTCTCAGTCTCAAAGTGAATTGGCTTCTCAAGTCTTGGCTTCTTCCTCACATTCTTGGATGAGGTAGCTGAAGCCTGGAGAAAGGGGGGTGGTTACAAAGTCTGTGAACATCAGAACCTGGACTCACCCCTCCGAGCATCACTGTTCCTTTGCCAGGAGACTTCATACTTCCAGCTAAAGAATGGCAAGAGTTTATGTTTCTTGGGGGAGAAACTGACCCATAAGCAGGTGGTGGCTTGTAGAAGACTCTGCTGTAGCCTGACCCTCATCATGTGTCATCTCCTAGGGCCTGCAGAGCCCCTAGGTAACCACCCTTCCACTCTGGCCCCAGGCCTGGCCGCCTTGCAATTGCCCTGTTCTGGATGTCTCCTCTTTGAAAGAAAAATAAAGTGATCTTGCTGTTGTCTTTTAATACAGAACATGTGGTATGTAATCTGAGAGTAGAAATCTTTAACCACGTTGGGTCATTTCTGTCATTCCAGACACCCTGACCATAAACAATGAGCAGTGTTTCCTTCTGTCTGAGACCGTCTGGGGAGCTCTTCGAGGTAACAAGATGGAGCTGACGCTGGGAGAGAGACCATCGGTGATGTGGGACAGTTGGCATTGGTGGGGTGAGAGGACAGGACTGGGGACCCAGTGGCTATCCACATACTCACATTTTAAGAAGCTTTCTATGTAGAGGGCAAGTAGAACATTCCCCCTTCCCTCCAGCCCCCCAAAAGCGTGTTTTTACAGCTTTCCCTGGAAATTGGCAGATTTTACCTGTGAGTGGCAGCAATTCCCCTGGGCAGGTGCTCTGGGGAAACAATAGGAGACCCTGCAGGCTGCTGTTCAGGGTGCCAGGAGAGGGGCGACTCTGCCACAAACACTGCCTGTCCAGCTCTCATTAAAGATATTCAATTGGCCAGATTTTATAAAAAGGAAAACTATGTCAAATAAATAAATGTTAAAAAAAAAAAAAGCCCTTCCTCTTGGTTTACTGAAAAGGAATTTGGTCCCTAGATACAGACTAAGCCAAATATCTCTACTTTTGTTAAAACATCTGCTAGTAAAGGATGAGGGGCATTCTCAGAGAATTCCAAACCTGGGTTTAGTTTGTCTTTGTTCCTTTGCCTCTCCTCTCCCCTCTCCTATGTTTTGGAGAAACAGCATACCAACTCTCTTTTTGCTCTCTTATACCTTTTGTGCAAGTGCTAATGATTACTTTGATCAGATAGGGGAAATCTGTAACTCCAGAGCGCTGGGCATCAGAGTCAGAGTGGAGAAAAGCCAAACAATATCCTAGCAGTTTGCCTCAAATTAGGTGCTGAGTGCCATGATTCTCTCATTCTGAAAATTTGAGACTCTAGAATTCCTTTGTGGGGCCTCCAGCTGTTGAGAATATAACAATGCTCTGGATTCAACTTGCCTGCCCTTGGGCCTAGCCAGAATCTAGGAGTCTGTGTCCTGTGGACTGGGGTAGCTGCTGCCTGCTACACCTCATACCCGTTTAGCTGGGTCTCTTCTTAATCCCTGAGGAGGAAAGGGGGATGATTTTTTTGTAGGTCCATATGTGGACCCAGATACTTTGGAAATCAAACTTATGATCATGTTTTCACAATTCAGTCTGGGAGATGTGAAGGGGCAACAAACTGGGTATTCTTTTTCTCAGCTCCTGCTGCTGCTGCTGTTCTTCCTCTTCCTCCTCCTCCTCCTCCTCCTCCTCCTTTTCTTCTTCATTTTTATTTATTTATTTATTTAATATACTTTATTGATTTTTTACAGAGAGGAAGAGAGAGAGGGAATAGTTAGTTAGAAACATCGATGAGAGAGAATCATCAATCAGCTGCCTCTTGCACACCCCCTACTGGGGATGTGCCCACAACCAAGGTACATGCCCTTGACTGGAATCGAACCCAGGACCCTTAAGTCTCCAGACCGATGCTCTATCCACTGAGCCAAACTGGTTTCAGCTCCCTTAGCTCTTCTGAGTATTATCTTTAGAAAGCCTTAACTTCTTGCAGGCCGACTGTTCCTGCATCTGTCTTTACAAACACACATCTTTTTAATATTCTTGTGAGTTCGTTCACACCTTTGGAAATATGGGTAGTAGGTGTGTAGGTTTTTAGGCTTAATGTGTTTCTAGAAGGGCCACTAAAACCCCTTATCCAGCCACCTTCCAAAATAAAAGAGTAAAAATTGATACCGGCATCCTAATATCCCCCTTTCACAGTGTTGAGAATCATCAAGCCTCCATTACACCTACTTTAACTTTATGTCCCAATGTCATCCCTGCCACATGGGGCACCTCCCACATGGATCCATCTTTTCCCACCTCTTGGGGTCTTTATTTTGTCTCTGCTTCCTGTAGGTCTGGAGACTTTTAGCCAGCTTGTTTGGAGATCTCCTGAAGGCACAGTAAGTGTGGGCCCTCAAATAAGGGCTCCTTTTAAAACTTGAGTTTGCTCCCAATATTCATAGCCCTGGAAATCTTATTTTGCTTTAAGACCAAGTCCTGGAGGCTTGAAATGGCCTCAATAAGAGTGTACAGCATGGAAACTAGTTTGGTAGATTTGGTGTTTGGAGTCACTGTAATTTAGTTCCCCTGAGTCATTATTTAGTAATGACTTGAGACTTTCACAGCGCTCTGAAGAAAACAGTGTATTAATAGTGAAAATGTAGACCCTATAGGCTGAGGTTGTGGGACATCTGTATTTGGCTAGCCTGGGACAGTTGCTCTCTGGGCAAGTTCCTGTTTATTGTCATTGGGGTAGAGGTGTGGGACATTTGGGGAGACACTTACCCTGTAGCATGGTTACAGGGTGGCTTTTCAGAGATCTTGGGAGACTTTTCCTCATCCCTCATCCCCCACACCCACCCCACCCTCATAGTGAGTTCCCTTTGAATCCTGACATGTTTACTGTTTGGTCCACATAGTTCTTTATCAACAAGACGGAGATTGAGGACTTTCCTCGCTTCCCTCACCGGGGCTTGTTGTTGGACACATCTCGGCACTATCTCCCACTGCATAGCATCCTGGACACTCTGGTACCCAGGCCTTAAGGCCTTCTTTGGGGTAATGGATCAGGGGGATAGCCAAGTGCCATATTCCTCAAGAGTTAGAGAGTATAGGAAATTTTATGGGCTCCTAGGAAAAATGTGAAGGATGGTGTGCTCTAAAACTCAAAAACATAACAAGGGTTTTTGTTTACCCCACTGGCTACTATGGACCAGTGTCCAGCCAGTCTTCTAGGATGCAGAAGGTGTTGTGGGATTGGCTTCTTTGACCAGCTGAGCAAACTTTAGTTTAGTTAGGACAGGTCATAGGAAGGAGATGTTCCAAAGCCTTACCTGGGGACATTTCTCACTATCTTGAGTTTGATGGGCAGTCTTATCTGACAGTTGCTGATCCAACGCAGGTGTCTGCCTTTTCCTTTGCTCCTCTGGTGGAATCATTGGAGTGGTGGCATCCATCAGTCTTGGCTTCTGAGATTTATGGGTTATGGGGCTAAATTCACAATGGAGCACACAATTTAGATAAATACTAGTCAGTTTGGGAGCAATTTGTTTATTTACTTGTTTTTTATTACCCAGAACAAATAACAGAAGGAAGTATTAGTCTGGGGTATTTGGGAGCTTTTAGAAGACTCCAAGAGACCACATAGCTACAATCCTTCTCTCAATGTGGCTACAACTTACCCCAAAAGGAGGAGGCACTGTTTCTGTCAGCCATCTTTGGTTGTGCCCTGGGGAAAGAAGAAATATGCTGGGTCTTCCCTCCATATCAGGCACTCCCTGATGGGAAAGTTTGATAGATCCCATTAACACTTAACCGGATGCTGGGGCTGGCTGAGGGTATGTGGGACATCCTAGAAGTCTGTCCAGCTTCCCAGGCTAGAGGCTGAATTTGGAAAATCTGGTGAGTTCACAGTGCATGCTCTAATTTACAGGATGCCATGGCATACAACAAATTCAATGTGTTCCACTGGCATCTGGTCGACGACTCTTCCTTCCCATACGAGAGCTTCACTTTTCCAGAGCTCACCAGAAAGGTATGTCTTGATTTCACCCTGACCAAGTTCATGGGAACCTAGCTATGGAGCTGATGGCAAGGACACTAACTCTTCTTCTACTCAGCCAGTTTTAGGGACACACTGACATGGGAAGGGCACTGGATTTAAAATCCGGAGACCTGAGTTCGAGTCCAAGCTGTGCCATTAATTTGCTCTGTAACCTTCAGGAGATAATCTCTTCTGGTCTCATTTTTTGTTTGTTAATTTGTTTATATTCTGTCAGCTTGGCATAATACCTGCCTTGTTCATTCCACCAGTCCTCTGGTACCTTTGGACCAGTGAATCCCATTCTCGCTCCACTGGTGTGGTACACAAATAAAACAATATATGTGATAACTTGTGGGGAGTTATGAATAAGTTTTTTAAAGATAGTTCCTGATACCATAGGACTGTGGGTAAATTTTCTGATATCCAGGGAGTCCTGGAGGCATTGTTAGTATCCACTAATATATAAGCCTTCAGGAAATAAGATCCTTAAGGATATTTTGTGCCTTTCAGGGGTCCTATAACCCTGCCACCCACATCTATACAGCACAGGATGTGAAGGAGGTGATTGAATATGCACGGCTTCGCGGGATCCGTGTATTGGCAGAATTTGACACTCCTGGCCACACTCTTTCCTGGGGACGAGGTAAAATGATGTCAGGGGTTGGAGGAAGTCCTCCTTGGGGCTTTAAGGCATTAGTGCTTGGATGCACCATACTTTCTCCTAGAAGAACGCTTTCTGTCAACCTCTTCCACCTGGGAATTAGATAGTTCTTCTCAGGTATCCTTGTCTTAATGAATCCCTTGTAGGTTATCATGCCCTAGAGTGGGAGGAAAGATTTTGCCAATTTGTCTGAATTGGCTCTCTGCTTTTCCTAAAGGCAGTTTGAGAGCTGCCATTAAGAGTGAGGGTGACCCCTGCTGGAAGCAGTGTGTCAAGGCAAGAATGTGTGTGCTGACAGTTTGACTACCCTTTGTCTGTGATAGTGGATGTAGATGTATTTCTTTGATTGTGACTAAACACTAAAGATTACCAGTATCTTTGTGTCCCTGAGTGTTTCTACCTCTGTGAGTCTAATGTTTATTATACTTAGGGTGATTTAATGTCTACATATAAATATAAATATAAATATATATATATATATATATATATATATGTATATATATGGCTGGGCATGGGGGTCTATGTATTTGTGATTCTTGTGTCGGGTTCTCCACTGGCTTAGGTGTCTCTGGATTATTGACTCCTTGCTACTCTGGGTCTCAGCCCTCTGGTACCTTTGGACCAGTGAATCCCATTCTCAACAGTACCTATGAGTTCATGAACACATTCTTCTTGGAGGTCAACTCTGTCTTCCCGGATTTTTATCTTCACCTTGGAGGAGATGAGGTTGATTTCGCCTGCTGGTATGAGCCCTTTGATATTCCCCTCTCAGCCTGATGAATTACTTGCTCAGTATAGAGATTAGGCCCTGACTGGCTGCCTGTCTTGGGTACTGCTCAGGGACTAACCTCTAAGACAGTATTCTTTCTCAATCTAGATGGCTCAGGTCTTGGGCCTTTCCCCTCTCCAGCTACAGAGGGGCCCTGCCTGGTTTTGGCAAGGCTGTGAATATGAAACTCTCCCTTCCTCTTGTCATATCCTTGAGATATTTATGGGAAAACCAGCTCTAGGCACAGAATTGTTTTTGTTAAAATCCGGGATAGGGAAAAATAATTTATGCCTTTGAAGGCTTAAAGTAGTCTGGTTGAAGAGGCAAGACATGGATGAATTTGAGACTAATAGATGACAGTGTTAAGATGTAAATTCCAAATCCTCAGATCTACTTGGCTCAAAAGAGGTTGAAGGGCTTCTCTGAGAAGTGGGCACTAGAGCTGGATCTGGAGAAGTACTTTGGTTTTTTTCAAGACATGGAAGAGGAGAAAAACTTTCCAGGAGAAAATGTGAGAAAAAGACAGACATTGTGGGGCAAGGGAGTGGCAGCAACACTTATATCCAACTGGAATAGAGAATAAATAGTAAGGGAAAAACAAAATATGCCCAGGTTGAGGGTTAGGGAGGGAAGCCAGAATCCAGTGTGCCAGAGCCCCAGGTCAAGACTTCAGAGCTACATGCCAACAGTCCAGAGAGATCAATATGTGTTCTCTTAGAGAGTTTGAACTTAAAGCTGTCAGGTCCAGCTCAAACTTTCTCAGCCTATATCAATGGCCCCCTTCATACAGCTTTGTTCAGCCATACCTTCCATATTTGGGGTCTCTGAGATCTTCATTTGATTATTATTTTAGGTGTAAAGAAAGTTGTGGGAAGCCAGGTAACTAATCTCCAAGTTTTGGAAGGCTTTTAAGATGGTGAAAGAATTAATCTTCATTTTTTCTTGGGATTTAGGAAGTCTAACCCAGATGTCCAGGCCTTTATGAAGAAGAAAGGCTTTGGTAATGACTTCAAACAGCTGGAGTCCTTCTACATCCAGACGTGAGGAAGGAAGGAGGGTGGGCAAGGTCCCTTGAGTAACCCATACCAGGGCCAGGTCTGTCTTGACAAATTCTCTGAGCCTCTGAAAAGAATCTCTTGTCTTAGCGTGGTCATTTCCAAACTGGGGAAGATACTGTTTAATCAGGAATGGGCCCCTAGCCAGGCTCAACCCCCAGGTCACTGGCACCAATAGCCTAAAGCCTATCTGAGCTGAGCAGACACTTTCTTTACTCTTCAGGCTTCTTGACATCGTCTCTGCCTATGGCAAGGGCTACGTGGTGTGGCAGGAAGTGTTTGATAATAAAGTAAAGGTGAGCCAGGGGCAGGGGGAGAATGAACCACCTTCAGTGCCTTCACCTGGTCTCCCAGCCCTTCCCTGCATATCCTGGTCCTCCTGATTTAGCGTAGGCTTTAATGTTCAGAATAGTAGGAGCCATCTCTTCTTTCCCCTCTAGAACGGTTGCAGAGATCTGGGTGTGGGTTTTGGAGCCTCTCTCTAGCTTCCCTCACTACAGATTGATCAAGAATTATTTCTGCTGCTAGGTAACTTGGATACCCAAGACTGGCTTAATGGGTTTTTCTTACTGAGTCATAGACTAAGGTCTTATAGAACTGCAAAAGCAGGGTTTCCCTCTCCTTCATTATTGATCAATGAGACCCCAACCTCCTTCCACATGCTAGGGCTCCCCAGAAATATCTAGAGACTTGGACATGGTAGCTTCCGATGAGTCTGCTGGACCTCACTGCTTGCCTCCCTTAGCTCACAGCCAGTATTACTATCTCAGTGTAGAGAAAGACGGAGACGAAGCAACAGGGAGCTCTCCTATGGCCTATGGAATCCTTGACCTCTGCACTGGGCTAGCAGCTCAGTGGTTCAGAGTCACAGAGAAGTACTTTGCTGCTGGAAAGCAGAGGGAGTACACACCTCTTGGCCTGGTTGCCTGTATAACAATGTGGCCCAGGAATCTCCTCAGCTTCATACAATTACCATCCTTTGACCTTTCTGACAGGTTTGGCCAGACACAATCATCCAGGTATGGCGAGAAGAAGTACCAGTAAGCTATTTGAAGGAGCTGGCACTGATCACCGAAGCCGGGTTCCGGGCTCTGCTTTCTGCCCCATGGTACCTGAACCGCATAAGTTATGGCCCTGACTGGGAGGACTTTTACAGGGTGGATCCCCTGTCATTTGAAGGTGAAAGCAGGGTACTCTCCTTACTGACCAAAGGAGGCTGGGCTTTGGCATAGGGTGGAAGGCAGAAGGGTCTGGGCAGGGTATTTGAGGTTAGGAGATGAAACAACCTATCTGAGGAGAAGGTGGTTGAAGGGAAACCTTAGAGTTATCTGTTATTGCTTGTTTTTCCCATAGGTGGTCCAGAGCAGAAGGCTCTGGTGATTGGTGGAGAGGCCTGTATGTGGGGAGAGTATGTGGACAGCACAAACCTGGTCCCCAGGCTCTGGTAAGGGTTTTCTGAGGACATAGAAGTTGGGATTGTGGATATAGGGTCTCCCATACAGATTCAATCCTGTCTAGCCACCCCAGATTAGTATCCTTCTTTCAGGCCTGAGAGAAGGGCATTGCAGTGATCCTTCTGTTTGTAGTAATATCCATTTCTCACCTGACTTCCACCTATGCTTTTCCAACACCTGTTAGGTATGTAGAACAGAAAGAGATACTGAGGCCTGGTGAGCACAGATGATTTGCTCAGGATCCAGCATGGGAATTCATGATTCCTATAGCAAGACTTTCCTAGACTGCTTCAGCAGCCTCACCAAGCCGGGGAGGGTATTGAATTGATATTCTAACAATACCTGCCACTGCTGCTACTGTCAGTAACATGATGCCTTTAAGACTTGCTCTGGTTCTCCTGTCTGTGGGAGAGAAGAGTGGGATCCCTTATCACATTTAATGAAGATAGAGCTGAACCTTGAGGTCCCTGGCAGCCCTTTAGCCAGGTTGTCACTCTGAAGAGGTGTTGGTCATATCCTTTGGCCCTGAGCCTAAACAAGAGGCAATAGCCTGTGAGTGTCCCACCTCCTTTCAGGGAAATCTAGGGAAACCTGGTGCATATCCCCTTTCCTCCAGGCCCAGAGCAGGGGCTGTTGCTGAAAGGCTGTGGAGCAACAAGGTGGTGACTGACCCGGACTTTGCCTTTAAACGTTTGGCACACTTCCGCTGTGAGCTGCTGAGGTAAGCAGGCTATAGGACCCCTTAATGACAGAAAAAGAACACAATAATTGCTAACATTTATACTGGTAGAGGCTAACTGGTGGTAAACACTGTGCTTAACCTCTTACAGGAATTATTTTGTTGAGGCTTCACCACAACTCCATATAGCAGACATAGTTTTATCCTGATTTTAGAGATAGGTATCTGAGGCACAGAAAGGTTAAGGAACTTGCCCAAAGTCGTTTAGAATCAGGATTTGAACCAGGCCAACTTTAGAGACTAAGCTATGCTTTACTGAGCTCTCATGACCCCTTTGCCCCTGTTGAGGATAATACTTGATTTATTGACTAGGTGTTGAGGACCTAAAGGGTACAGCCTAGTGCTGAGCAGAGCCCCAGGCTGAGAGCCAAGCATCTCAACTGTGTAATTTACTGGGTGACTCTGAGCTAGTTCCCTCCATCTCTAAGTGTATTGCTTATTTGGATAATGAAGGAGTCATGCCTAGTGATGAGGCTGAGAACTAAGGACAGATTTGTTATGTCTGTATAGATTGGGTAGCATCTCAGTCCCCTACCTCCACCACATTCACAGTATTTTAGAACCTTTAAAGGGGGGCTCAGTGGGCCAGGAGTACTGCATACCCATCAGGCATCTACTTTTTTTCTAAAGGAACTGAGTATTAAGAACTGGGGTACCAAGACCGACAGGTCAGAAATAGGGAGGTGCCGCCCTGGCCAGGTAGCTCAGTTGGTTAGAGCGTTGTCCCGGTACGCCAAGGTTGTGGGTTCAATCCCTGGTCAGGGCACATATAAGAATCAACCTATGAATACATAAATAAGTAGAACAATAAGTCAGTGTTTCTCTCTAAAATCAATCAATCAACAGAAAAATTTAAATAAAATAAACTTCAGAAGAAATAGGCATTCCCCAAAGGCCAAAGGAGGGTGACTTAAGGGTGGGTGGAGGTGGGCAAAGGGGGAGGAATGGGGACACCTGTAATTATGTCAACATTAAAATATTTTAATAAAAAAAGCTCAGAACCTAACAAAACTTTACTACCAAATTAATATTTATTCACATCCCTTTGAAAATCAATAGTATCTTATAGAATATGGCAGAGTGTGCATTAGTTCACATTGTTAATACAGCAAAAGCATGTATATATTTTAGATTCTACAGATAGAACAGATTGTTGAAAATGAAATGTTTGACTAGGACTATTAATCTTCATAGAGTAATAAAATAGTCTCTAATTATTTGGGAAATAATAAAATTTAAAAGAAATATGGAGGTGCTCCCCAAAGTTCCTGGGTATCCCTGTATCAGAATCATCTGGAACACCTGTTCAGAATGTAGATTCTTGCCAACCTCTGGCCCCACCCCAAGTAAGAATCTCTGGAGGTGAGAATCCAATACTGGTAGATAGTGACAGTTTGTGATACACTGAAATGTGGGAAAGGAATACTTTATTGTGGTGAGGTGTTTTGGAGGCCTAAGACTAAACCCCTTCTGAATGGGTCATCTCATCCTGTTTCTACATGTCCTCTTGCAGACGAGGTGTTCAAGCCCAGCCCCTCAGTGTAGGCTACTGTGAACAAGAGTTTGAACAAACCTGAGTGAGCAACCCAGGCACTGAGGAGGATGCTGGCCCTGAAGAGTGATGGTGGGGCCAGGCTCCCACTGTTTCCTGGACGGGGGTTGGAGCCCCATGCCCACGTGCCACTGCCTGGAGAGAACAGGGCTGGTGCTGTGCTGGCTTTCAATAAAGAGTGATGGTGACATTTTTCAACCGTGAACATGGATTATCTGTGTAAAAAAAAATGTGAGTGGTCTTTGGGGGAGGGGAGCTGCCAGGACTGGAGTCTGCTCCTAAGTGGTAGGGCCCAGCCAGGTAGGGCTCAGTATCTGCCCCTGGAGGGATCTTGTAAGTTGAAGACTGAGAATGAAACCCATAGCCTTTGGGTTGTCATGCCTCTCTACACTCACACATAGTCCAGATACATACCTCATCCTCTAGATACTTCCCTCCAGGTGGGGAGGTCACTTAAACCTGCAAGGCTTCTGTATATAAAGACATATAGGGGTTAAGAAATTATGGCAGTAGTGAGGGCTCCAGACCCAACATGGCCACAAAATAATCCTGCCCCATGCATGCTCACATACTTCTCTCTCCTAAAACTTTTCTTCTGCTTTGAGCTTCTTGTTACTTTTATGCAACCATTATTTAAATGTTATAGAACACATACTGTGGTAGGTATTGAATATGAAGGACTTGGTCCCAAGAGGCCCCCAAAAGCCAACAACTTCCATCCTCCCACTCATTTTCAGCCCAGTTACATAGTTTTATAGAATTTATGGCACAGCTGATACCAGGAGAAGAAAGCCTCAGGGGTCCAGGAGGTGGGCATATTACTCTAGAAGAGAGTCTTTGAACAAGTAACCAGTTTTCTGTAGGAGGAAGTGGCTTATGGTGGACCCACTCTGTCCCCTGGGCAGGGGGGTTCATGTTCAGAGGTGACAGTGCAGCCCAGAGGTAGGGGAAATAGTGCACAGCAACAGTTTTAGATAAGGATTTTTTTTTTTTTTTTTTTTTTTTTTACTACTGACATTTTTTTACCTGGTCTTGATCCTGGTCCTCAAAGGTTCCCAGGAATTTCTTTCAGAAAGTTTTCAGTCTGATGAACTCAGAAGCTTGGGGAAGGCAAGACTGAGAAGGGATCTGAGTAATATTTGGCCCTTAAACAGCATCCTTCCGTCCCTCAATCATTTTTCTTTGGGGACCTGGTTGAAGGTACACCAGCCCTATCTTCTTGTACTGTTTCTGTAAGGACAGGATAGGCACCTTTTACCTGCAGAACCCTTTTGGGGATGGGGTTTTCACACAGCACAGAGTAGCCATGCCTAGGGCTCTGGCCTAGAGGAACACCATGTGCACCCACCAGAGGACCCCTTATGCACATTACCCAAGAATCCTGTGGGGTGGCTCGGTCAAGACCTTTAATGCTGGGATGTGCTGTTGGGCCCAATGATCATGAGGGCATTTATCAGAAGATCATTAGACCTTGAACTGCTGACCACAGCAACCACCCAGTTGCTCCAAATGCTTCCCCACCTCAGCTCCTTCTACCTGGGCTGTGGATTTAGTGCCCTACCTTGCCCAACCTGCCTGTGTTCTCTCAGCACCACAGGGATGGAGAAATGCCCAGACTTATTTGCTGGTTCCAGTCATCTTATGGTACAAAGAGTCTGCCTCTTTCCTGTGAATCTCCTAAGGATGCAAAGCAGGCCTAGTGGGAATACAAGTAAAGGAGTGAATGGAGGCTAGGAACACATTCAGGCCCCCTCTCCTTAGTAGAAGTTGAAGCCATGTGTCAGGTATCCATTCCTTCTTGGAATCTGTGTTTTCAGGTACATCTCAGTGGATTAGCACATGTATGGGGGGCAAAGGACTAGGGCACAGGTGCTCCACAACACTAGAGATGGGGCAGCAAGGGGGTGATGAAAGTCAAATGTACTAGGAAAGGGTGCAAAAGAAATTATATGGTTATAGACTAAATTTATATAAATGTAGACACTTGTCTCTTGACAAAATTAGCACTCTAAAGTTCAGATTTTTATAGTTTTTGTCAATTTAATTTGCAAAATTAATCAATACAGGCCAAGACAATTGTGTATCATATACATTTTCCTTTTTTCCCCCCCACTACAAAAGTAGGAATTGGACCCGGCCAGTGTGGTTCAGTGGTTGGGTGTTGACTTACGAACCAGGAGGTCACAGTTCAATTCTTGGTCAGGGCACATGCCCAGATTGTGGACTCAGTCAGTGATTCACATCATTGATGTTTCTGTCTGTCTCTCCCTCTCCTCTGAAATCATTTAAAATATATATATATATTTTTTAAAGTAGGAATAGAGTGCTTTGTTTATTAGAATCATTTTGTATGTTTTTCTTTATAAATAAATAAACTCTGAAAGTTTGAAAATTACTTTCCTTTTAATGTATGTACAACATAAAAATCCCTATTAACTAGTTTTAGTGAAATGTTTTCTAAATATATATAGTTTTGAAAAAATGTATATACACACTTTGAATAATTAATTAAATGTGATGTTTATTAAAATATATACATAAAGTGTGTACATCTGTGTGTGTATGTACAAAGTGTGTACATCTGTCCTGACAGTTGTTTTTAAAAAAGCAGTCCTTATGTGTTGTGTGTGTATGTTCCTGCATTTTCCAATAAAATCTTTAAAATGAAACTATCACCCTGCTGGTGTGGCTCAGTTGGTCAATATCCTTTGCAGGAAAAGTTTGCTGGTTTAGTACCCCACAGAGCACATGCCCAATTTGATGGCTATATCCCCAGTAGAGGGCATGCAGGAGGCAGCTGATCAGTGTTTCTCTCCCTTACCCTCTCTAAAAAAATCAATTTTAAAATCTTAATAAAGGTTCAGCTTGAAAATGGCAGCATAGGTAACTCTTGTCCTTGCTGCCTCCCACAATCTTATCAAAATTACAACTAAAATACAGAACTATCATCCATAACTGTGGGGAAGTTAGCTGAGTGGAAGCACTACAACTAGAGAGGTAAAGAAGAAAGCACATTGAGACTGGTAGGAGGTGCAGAGGCATGAAATAGGGTGGCACCTGGGTGTGCCACTTTTTTAATCAGGAGGGAGATAAAAGCTCCCACTTGCTCTGAACTCCAATGCCCAGCGAGACTCTCGGGGACCCAGACACATACAGGAAGAAACTGGACTGTTTGGCATCTGGGAAGGAACACAGGGGCAGTTTTCTTTCAGACAGAGTGCTCGCTGGTGCAGGGCTGACTGGCAGCTATTGCTGTTTGCTTCACCCTGGAGATTCCCTGAGACCCCTTCCCACCCAATTTACAACCCACCGAAGCTGTGCACAGCAGCTTTCGCATATGAATGGCCTTCCCTTTCTCAGCCTGAAACTTGTCAAACAAGCTGCAGCTGGGTCAGGGAGCCCCAAAGCTATCAAAAGAAGGCCCAAGGCTGACACCAGCAGCAGCCTACCTTGCTTTTGGGCCTTATCTGGATAATTTCAAACATGATACAAAGAGGAGAAATTTGCAGACCCTTCTATAGCTCCTGCTGGGTGGCCCCAGGCAGTGGCTGACTGCATCTCCTTGGAGATCTAAGAGTCAATGTAGCCTGTGGTCAGTGTGAGAGCATACCAAATACAACTCTTTACATCCATAAGTGACACTACTCAAGGGGCAGACTCAGTGAGCATGAAAGCCCCACTGAAGCAAGTCCTGCCCCATAAGGGTTTCTCCTGCACAGCTGCTCTTCCACTGTAGACATAGCTGATCCTCATAGCCAATTGGTCTGGAGGTCAATTCCTTCCAGTTATACCAACAGCAATAAAAACTTAACTACAACAAGGCTGTACACACAACCCATAAAGGGGTGCACCAAGAGTGTCCAAATCAGGTGACTGGGGAGGCTGATCCACTGGGCCTTATAGGACACCTATAACATAAGGCCACTCTATCAACTCAAGGAGACTAGGCAGCTACCCAATACATAGAAACAGACACAAGGAAGCAGCCAAAATGTAAATACAAAGAAACATCACAAATGAAAGAAATGGAAGAAAGCAAAATACTGGATATAGAGTTCAAAACCACAGTTATAAAGTTACTCAAGAATTTTCTAGAAAGCTCCAAGGAACTTAGACCTTCAAGGATTTTATGGAAAATGCAAAAAAAAGAAAAAAGAAAAAGAAAAGGACCAGTTAAAAATTAAGCATACACTGACTGAAATAAAGAATATACAGATTCAACAGTAGACTAGAGAATCCTAGGAACCAAGTCAAAGATTTGAAATACGAGAAAGCAAAAAACACCCAAACGGAAGAGCAAAAAGGAAAAAGAATTTAAAAATATGAAGATAGTGTAAAGAGCCTCTACACCCCCAACTCTGAATTATGTGGGTATCAGAAGAAGAGAGAGAGCAAGATACTGAAAACGTATTTGAAGAAATAATGCCAGAAAACATCCCCTACCTGGTGAAAGTCCAGGCAGTGCTGAGAACCCCAAACGAGGAATCCAAAGAGGACCACACCAAGACACATCATAATTAAAATGCCAAGGGAAAAAGACAAAAAGTGAATCTTAAAAGCAGCAAGAAAAAAATAGTTACCTACAAGGGAGTACCCATACAACTATCAGCTGATTTCTCAACAGAAACTATGCAGGCCAGAAGGGAATGGCAAGAAATATTCAAAATGATGAATAGCAAGAACCTAAAACCAAGATTACCCAGCAAAGCTATAATTTAGAATTTAAAGTCAGATAAAGAGCTTCACAAATAAGAAAAAGCTAAAGGAGTTCATCACCATCAAATCAGTATTATATGAAATGTTGTCAGGTATTCTTTAAGAAGAGGAAGAAGAAAAAGGTAAAGATAAAAAAATTATGAACAACAAAGTGATAACAAATACATATCTGTCAACAAGTGAATCTAAAATTCAAATGAATAAAAAATGTGATGAACAGGATAAACTGGTGAATGTAAGAGAATCATGGGGTCATGGAAATGAAGCGGACTGACAATTCTAGGGTGAAGGGGATGTGGGGAGTGTTGGAAGAGATTGGACAAAGATTTTATATGTATATATGCAGTACCTATGTACATGGACAATAGGGTAGTGAGAGCCTGGGGTGGAGTGGGAACTGGGTAGAGGGGAGCTCTGTGGGAACAGGGAGAGGGACATCTGTAATAATCTGAACAATAAAGATTTTTTTTTAATGTTAAACCGTAAAAAAATAAAAGTAAAATAAAAATGTCTATGAACCTTGCCTACTTTCACAGCAATCATTGTATTCTAACCTCAATCATGTTATGTTTTCCCTACCACAATAAGTACTTTTATCTTTAATTAGTTCAGATATTTCAAACAAAAATGTACAGAATAAAATAATGAACACAGTATAACGACCACCCCACTTTATCACATCTTACTAGTTATGTTTCTTCAGATATTATTTAGCTGAAACATTATATATTCCCCCTGTCCATTCCCAAAATAAGGATTTATTTTAATTTTCATTTCCTCAAGCTGTCTGATACTTAGCTGTACTGAAAAAGTATGACTTACTATATAGCAAATTACAAAGGGATGTTTTAGAATCAACTCAAAAATTGTATTTGTGAAAGGAAGACAGACCAGCTGGCAGGCAGACAGGGCCTGGGAAATGGAGCAAGTCTATACTGTGTTGGTGTGCTGCTGATCATGAGAAGGGACATAGTAGAGGTATCTGTATAATCTATAATAATAAAAGTTTAATATGCTAATATGACTAGACAGCCAAACGACTTACTGGACGTCATTCTGGACATTCTTCCAAATGAAGCTGCCATGGCGGGGGCTAGAGCAGAAGTGGTTAGGGGCAATCAGACAGGCAGAAGGGTTAGGGGCAATAGGCAGGCAGTTAGGGGAGATCAGGCAGATGAGTGGTTAGGGGTGATCAGACAGGCAAATGAGTGGTTAGGGGTGATCAGACAGGCAAATGAGTGGTTAGGGGCAATCAGGCAGGCAGAGGTAGTTAGGTGTGATCAGGCAGGCAGGTGAGCAGTTAGAGTTGCTCAGGCTGGAAGGTGAGTGGTTAGGGATGATCAGGCAGGCAGGCAGGTGAGCAGTTAGGAGCCAGCAGTCTTGAGTTGCAAAGTTGATGTCTGACCTGGCAGTCAGACATCCCCAAAGGGGTCCCAGATTGGGAGTGGGTGCAGGTTGGGCTGAGGGATCCACCCCCTGCACAAATTTCATGCTCAGGTCTCTAGTCTATTATGATAACGTATTTAAACATGAAAATTCAACAAAAACTATGTAAGTCAGAAATTTGAAGATATTTGTGGAGATATATCCAGGGGAATGAAAAATGACATTTTTATGTGCTTGCTCTTTCAGGCATTGTTATAAGCACTTATTGGACATTAACTTGTTTAATCTTCATCCCAACTACTGATATAGGTATCAGTATTTTCTTCATTTGACATATAAGTAAATGGATATAGAAAGGTTAAATGACATGTTCATAGTTACAAAGCTAGGCTGATTCAGAATTGGTACTCAGGGAATATGGAATCAAGCTGTGGATGAAAAGAGGCCTAAAGTAACCTCAAAAAATTAAATCAAAACTTTATTAACTAAAAGCAGTTTATGGTGGGCAGTCCTGTCCTAGGCTTATATCTTTCTTGACTAAAGTCAATCTTTCCCTAAACTGAACCTGTCTATGTTGTCTACAGTAACGTATTGTAGTAAAGTCAAAGTAATTTACCATGTTCTAAAACCCTCAAAGCACAAGCACTGCTCTTGAGAGACCACAAATCCTCTCATGTTATTGAGTTAATTGTTAACTATCCAGTACCTATCTAAGTAAAAGAAGTCCATTATTTTACTTTTAATCCACTGCAGAGATTCCCCTGCTTTGCTCTTTCCTGACTCCCTAATCTATTACCAATTGGCTTCATGTAAATAACATACATTGCCTCTTTTACCGTATTTTCTGGCATATAAGACGACTTTTGAAACGAAAAAAAGTCAACCGAAAATCAGGGGTCGTCTCATAAGCCGAGTATATCCCGGAAAATGTCTCGATATGCCACTAAACGAATTTTCCAACTCGATCCTGCACCAATCACTGCAAGGCTGCTCGGACCGCCTCTCTAACTCAGCCAATCCAAGCAGACTTTTTATGCATTCAAATTATACATGTTCTGTACCCGAAGCTACACTGTGTTCTAGTAAAAAGCCTGCTCAGATTGGCCAGGGTCAGAGAGGTGGCCTATTAAAAAAAGAACTGGTGTTGCCTCGGAAGTGGGGGGTAGCCTTATACAGCGAATATAGCAACAAATACATATCTATCAACAAGTGAACCTAAAATTTAAGTGAATAAAATATGATGAACAGCATTAACTGGTGAATATAATAGAATCAGGGGCATAGAAAGGGAGTGGACTGACAATTCTCAGTGGAAAAGGGGTATGGGGGTGTGGGAATAGGTTGGACAAAAACATACACTTATGGATGAAGACAATGGGGGAAGGTAAGGGAAGAGAGTGTGATAAGAACCAGGTGGAGGCGAGCTATGGGGAGGGGAAAGAGGAACAACTGTAATAATCTGAATAATAAAAATTTATTAAATTAAAAAAAAACAACCATTTATATAGCTTATGAAGTAATCATCACAGAAAATCACTATCCATCTGTCACTGCATAAAATTATTGTGATATTATTGAATGCATTCCCTATGCTGTACTTAACATCTGTGTGACTAATATATGTTTTAAGTGTGTACCTCTTAATCCCCTTCACCTTTTTCCCCATACCCTCACCACCCTATCCTCTGGAAACTATCAGATTTTTTGTATCTATGAGTTGGCTTATTTGTTCATTTGTTTAATTTTTAGACTCCACACATAAGTTAAATGATAAAATATTTGTCTTTTTCTGACTTATTTCACTTAGCATAATAACCTTCTAGGTCTATCCATCTTATCACAAATGGCAAAAGTTTATTCTTTTTTTTCATGGCTGAATAATATTCCTCTGTGTGTGTTGTCCATTTCTTTATTCATGTTTCTCTCATTTTTTTTTTCTAAAAATATATTTTGTTGATTTTTTACAGAGAGGAAGAGGGAGGGATAGAGTATTAGAAACATCGATGAGAGAGAATCATCGATCAGCTGCCTCCTGCACATCCCCCACTGGGGATGTACCTGCAACCAAGGTACATGCCCTTAACTTGAATCGAACTTGGGACCTTTCAGTCCGCAGGCCAACACTCTATCCACTGAGCCAAACCAGTTTCGGCTGTTTCTCTCTTATTGATGTTTTGAACTCTCCATCCCTCTCTCCTCCTCTATGTAAAATCAGTAAAAAAAAAAAAAAAAAAAAAAAAAATTTTTTTGAAGGAAAGCTCAGACTAAATAAAAGGAAGGAAATAGTAAAGATTAGAGCAGAAATAAATGACATAGAGACTAAAAAAAAATACAAAAAGATCAATGAAACCAAGAGCTGGTTCTTTGAAAGGATAAATAAAATGGATGAATCATTAGCCAGACTCATTGAGAAATAAAGAGAGAGGACCCAAACAATTAAAATCAGAAACAAAGATGGAGAGAAATCAAGATGGCAGTATAGGCTAACACCTAAACTGTTACCTCCCACAACAATTTCAAAACTACAACTAAAAGACAAAACGGACATCATCCAGAACCACAGGAAAGCTGGTTGAGTGGAAATTCTACTATTAAACAGAAAGAGAAGGCACACTGAGACTCACAGGAGCTGCAGAAGGCAGAGGTATGGAGGCATGCGCGGAGAGGGTGGGCAACTGAGTATGCAGCTGGCTTGCTCAATTGGGAGGGAGACAAAAACTCCTAGCTGCTCTGAGCTCCAGTTCTGGGCAAGACTCTGAAGACCCAGACTCATTCAGGGAGAAACTGCTCTGTCTGGCAATGGGCGAAACTCAAGGGTGGATTTCTCTCAAAGGTGCTTGCAACAAATGCCACAGGACACTGAGACCCAGGGGCCTTTTAGGGCAGGGCTGCTGAGAAGCCTTTGCTGTCTGCTCTGCCCTGAGACTCCGCCCCAGCCAATTTGAACACAGAAGCTTTTGCAAGTCTTGTCTCATAAGAGTGTCTCCAGCATAGAAGTTCTCTCAGCGTAGACACAGCTGATCCTCACAGCTAATTGGCCTAGAGGTAAATTCCTCCCAGTGATATCAACAATGGTTGTTGATATCACTGGGAGGAATTTACCTTTAGGCCAACTACAACTACAACTACAACTACAACTACAAGGCTTAACTACAACAAGACTGTGCACACAAAGGGGTGCACCAAGCACACAAAGGGGTGCACCAAGAGTGCCCACAAAGGGGTGCACCACAGCACACAAAGGGGTGCACCAAGAGTGCCCATCTCAGGTAACTGGGGAGGCTGAACCACTGGGCCCTATAGGACACCTAGCATACAAAGCCACTCTGTCAACTCAGGGAAGCAGCAATATGCACAGATAAAGGAACAGGTCACAAATGAAAGAAGTGGAGGAAAGCTAAAAACTGGATATAGAGTTAAAAACCACAGTCATAAGGTTTTTCAAGAATTTTCTAGAAAAGGCTAATAAATTTAGTGAGACCCTTGAGGATATGAAAAAGGACCAACTAGAAATTAAACTTACACTGACTGAAATAAAAATGATATACAGAGATCCAACAGCAGACTAGAGGATTGCAAGAAACAAGTCAATGATTTGAAATACAAAGAAGCAAAAAAAAAAAAAAAAAAAAAAAAACACCCACTGGAAAAGCAAAAAGAAAAAAGAGTCCAAAAATATGAAGAGTGTAAGGAGCCTCTGGGACAACTTCAAGCATACCAACATCCGAATTATGGGTGTGCCAGAAGAAGAGAAAGAGAAAAATATTGAAAACCTATTTGAAGAAATAATGCCAGAAAACTTTCCCAAACTAGTGAAAGAAATAGACTTATAAGTCCAGGAAGTGCACAGAACCCCAAACAAAAGGATTCCAAAGAAAACCACACCAAGACATGTCATAATTAAAATGCCACGGGCAAAAGGCAAAGAGAGAATATTAATAGCAGCAAGAAAAAAACAGTTAATTACCTACAAGGGAGCACCCATACAATTGTCAGCTTACTTCTCAACAAAGCTCTGCAGGCCAGACAGGAGTGGCAAGAAATAGTCAAAGTGATGAATAGCAAGAACCTACAACCAAGATTATCTTACCCAGCAAAGCTATCATTCAGAATTGAAGGTCAGATAAAGAGCTTTACAGATAAGAAAAGGCTAAAGGAGTTCATCACTCCCAAACCAGTATTATATGAAATGCTGAAATATATTTTTTAAGAAGAGGAAGAAGAAGAAGAAGGCAAATATAAAAATTATGTACAACAAAGTGACAACAAATACATATCTATCAACAAGTGAATCCAAAAATCAAATGTATAAAAAATCTGATGAACGGAATAAACTGGTGAATATAATAGAATCAGGGGCATAGAAAAGGAGTGGACTGACAATTCTCAGGGGGAAGGAGGTATGGGAGTGCAGGAAGAGACTGGACAAAAATTGTATATCTAATGACAGTGGGCAGGGTAAGGGAATAGGGTAAGGTGGGAACCGGGTGGAAGGGAGTTATGTGGGGGGATGGGGGTAAAGAGGCACAATTGTAATAATCTGAATAATAAAGATTTATTAAAAAAAGAAACAAGGATGGTGGAGTAACCACTGATACCACAGAAATACAAAGGATTATAAGGAAATACTATGAACAGCTATGCCAATAAGCTGGACAATGTGAATGAAATGGACAGATTCTAAAAAAAAAAAAAAAGAAAAGAAAAAGGACAATTTCCCAAAACTGAATCAGGAAGCATCAGAAAACCTGAATATTCCAATAACAACTGATGAAATAGAAGCAGTAATCAAAAGTAAAATAAAATAACTCCCAGCAAACAAAGCCTGGGTCCAGACAGCTTCACGGGGGAGTTTTACCAAACTATTTATCAAACTATTCCAATAAATCCAAGAGTAAGGAACACTTCTAAGCTCTTTTTATGAGGCCACCATTATCCTAATCCCAAAATTAGATAAAGACACTACAAAGAGATCCCTTCAAGTTTTGCTGCTTTCAGTGGCCAGAACTGAGGAGTAGAGTAGCCCTTAGCAGCCCAGTGGGGAGGGCACCCTTGCCTGTCCTGGTGCCACACACACACAAGGACACACACACAAAAAAGAGACTACAAAGAAAGAGAATTATAGGCCTATATCCCTGATGAACACAGATGTTAAAATCCTCAACAGAATATTAGCAAATCAGATCCAGTAATATATTAAAACCATGACCAAGTAGCATTCATTCCAGAAATACAAGTCTGATACAATATTTGCAAATCAATAAATATTACATAAACAAATTGAATAAAAATCACATGATCTTATCAATAAACACAGAAAAAGCATTCCACAAATGCCAACACCCATTATTGATAAATAAATAAATAAATTTTTTTTCACCAAAGTGGGAATAAAGGGAGCAATATCTCAACATGATAAACCTACTGCCAACATAATACTCAATGGGCAAAAACTAAAATCATTTTCCTCAAGAACAGGAATAAGAGGTATGTCTGCTTTCACCACTCTTATTCAACATAGTACTGTAAGTCCTAGCCACAGTGATTAGACAAGAAGAAATAAAAGGTATCCAAATTGGAAAGAAGAAGTAAAACTCTCATTCACATTATATTATGACATGATATTATACATAGAAAACCCTAAATACTTCACCAAAAACTACTAGATTTAATAAACGAATTTGGCAATGTAGCAGGATATAAAATCAGCACCCAAAAATCATTGGCTTTTTTATACACCAATAATGAACTCTCAGAAAGAGAAACTAAACAAGCAATCCCATTTACCATTGCAATAAAAATTAAAATACTTAGGAATAAGCTTAAATAAGGAGGTAAAAGACCTATATTTGGAAAACTCAAGACATTGAAAAAGAGATAGAAGATATGAATAAGTGGAAGAATGAGGGGGAACCAAGATGATGACATAGGAAAACACCTAAACTTGCTGCCTCACAGAACCACTTTAAAACTACAACTAAAAGATAAAACAGATATCATCCAGAACCATGGGAAGGCTGAATGAGTGGAATTTATACAACTTGAAGGAAAGAGAAAAGCACACTGAGACTGGCAGGAGGTGCGGAGGTGCAGAAGTGAAGTGTGGAGGTAGGGAGGTGTGCACAGAAAAGGGCTGGCAGCTCACTACACTGTTGTCTTTTTTAACCAGGAGAGAAATACAAGCTTCCGAGTGCTCTGAACTCCAATTCTGGGTGAGACTCTGGGGACCCAGACTCATAGGGGAGAAACTGGACTATCTGGCATCAGGCTGGAACATGAGGGTGGTTTTCTCTCAAAGGTGCTTGCAGCATTCATTGTTCCTACCTGGTGCCACAGAACACAGAGACATGGGGAACTCTTCAGAGCAGGGCTAATGATCAGCCATTGCTGTTTGGTCTGTCTTGGTGATTCTATGAAACCTCACCCCACTCAATTTACTACCCTACCCAAGCTGTGCTGAGAGGCTTTTGCATATGAATGGCCTGGTCTTTTGTAATCTAAAGCCAAAAAAACTGCAGCTGGGTCAGAGAGGCCCAGAGCCTCCAAAAGGCCCAAGGTAGGACAACAGCTTGCATTGCCTCACAGAGGGGCCTATCTGGGCACCTCCAAACCCCAAATAAAGAGAAGGAATCTGAAGATCTATCTGTAGCTCATGTTGGGTGGCTTCAGGCAGTGGCTGACTTTGCACCTCTTTGCAGATCCAAGAACCAGGGTACCAATGGTCAGAGTGAGACAATCCAGATTAAAACTCTTCATATTCATAAGACACATACTCAACCACTAACTGGTTTGGCTCAATGGGTAAAGCCTGTGGACTGAAAGGTCCCAGGTTCAATTCTAGTCAAGGGCATGTACCTTGGTAGCAGGTACATCCCCAGTAGGAGGTGTGCAGGAGACAGCTGATCAATGTTTCTTTTCAACTCATTGATGTTTCTAACTCTCTATCCCTCTCTCTTCCTCTCTGTAAAAAAAAAAAAAATTAAAAATCAATGAAATATTTTTTTAAAAAGAGAGACACACTCAGTGGGCACCAAAGCCCCACTGAAGCAAGTCTTGCCCAATAAGAGTGTCTCCCACACACACGTTCTCCCAGCATAGACAAAACTGATACTCACAGCCAATTGGCCTGGAAGTCAATTCCTCCCAGTGATACCAATAGCAATCAATGCTTAACTACAACA
Organism: Nyctalus aviator; assembly: GCA_036971965.1. Lineage (NCBI taxonomy): Eukaryota > Metazoa > Chordata > Mammalia > Chiroptera > Vespertilionidae > Nyctalus > Nyctalus aviator. The sequence continues at coordinate 101,228,689 of CM072922.1, forward strand.
AGACTGTGCACATAGTACACAAAGGGGTGCACCAAGAGTGTCCACCTCAGGTAATTAGGGAGGCTGAGCCACTGGGCCCTATAGAACATCTAGTACACAAAGCCACTCTATCAACACAGGGAAGCAGCCAAAATTCTGGGACAAAAAACACCACCATCAAAAAACAAACAAACAAACAAACAAAACACACACACACACAAAACAAACAAACAAAAAACAGGTCACAAATGAAAGAAATGGAGGAAAGCAAACTACTAGATATAGAGTCCAAAACCATGGTTATAAGGTTACTCAAGAATCTTCTAGAAACCTCTGAGAAATTTAGTGAGTCCCTCAAGGATATGAAAAAGGACCAACTAAAAATTAAGCATACACTGACTGAAATAAAGAATAATATACAGAGATCCAACCACAGACTAGAGGATCCCAAGAATCAAGTCAAAAAATTGAATTACAAAGAAGCAAAAAACATCCAATCAGAAAAGAAAAAAGAAAAAAGAATCCAAAAATATGAAGATAGTGTAAGGAGCCTTTGGGACAACTTCAAGCTTACCAACATCCGAATTATGGAGGTGCCAGAAGAAGAGAAAGAGCAAGATATTTAAAACCTATTTTTGAAGAAATAATGCCAGAAAACTCCCCCCACCACCTGGTGAAAGAAATAGACTTACAAGTCCAGGAAGCACAGAGAACCCCAAACAAAAGGAATCCAAAGAGAACCACATTAAGACACATCATAATTAAAATGCCAAGGGTAAAAGACAAAGAATCTTAAAAGCAGAAAGATGCCGGAACCGGTTTGGCTCAGTGGTAGAGCATCGGTCTGTGGACTAAAAGGTCCTAGGTTCGATTCTGGTCAGGGGCATGTATGTTGGTTGCGGGCACATCCCCAGTAGGGGTGTGCAAGAGGCAGCTGGTCGATGTTTCTCTCTCATTGATGTTTCGAGCTCTCTATCTCTCTCCCTTCCTCTTTGTAAGAAATCAATAAAATATATTTTTTTAAAAAAGCAGAAAGACAAAAACAGTTACCTGCAAGGGAGTACCCATACAACTGATTTCTCAACAGAAACTATGCAGGCCAGAGGGGAGTGGCAAGAAATATTCAAGGTGATGAATAGCAAGAACCTACAACCAAGATTATCTTACCCAGCAAAGCTATCATTCAGAATTGAAGGTTAGATAAAGAGCTTCACAGACAAGAAAAATCTAAAGGAGTTCATCACCGCCAAATCAGTATTATATGAAATGATGAAAAGATATTCTTTAAGAAGAGGAAGAAGAAGAAAAAGGCAAATATAAAAATTATGTACAACAAAGTGACAACAAATACATATCTATCAACAAGTGAATCTAAAAATCAAATGTATAAAAAATCTGATGAACAGAATAAACTGGTGAATATAATAGAATCAGGGCCATAGAAAGGGAGTGGACTGATAATTCTCAGGGGGAAGGAGGTATGGGTGCAGGAAGAGACTGGTAAAAAATCATACACGTATGGATGAGGACATTGGTGGTGGTGGGGAGTAAGCGCAGAGGGTGAGTGGGAATCGGGTGCAGGGGAGCTGTGGGAGTTGGGGAAGAGGAACAACTGTAATAATCTGAACAATAAAGATTTATTTAAAAAAATAAGTGGAAGAATATACCATGTCCATGGATTGGTAGAATCAACATCATTAAAATGTCCACACTACCCAAGGCAATCTACAGATTCAATGCAATCCCTATTAAAATTCCAACAGGATATCTCACAGATATAGAACCAACACTTCAAAAATTTATAAGGAACCAAAAAAATACCTCAATTAGCCACAGCTATCCTGAGAAAGAAAAATCAAATTTGGAGGAATCACAATACCAGATTTCAAGTTATACTACAAAGCCACCTAATCAAAACAGTCTGGTACTGGAATAAGAACAGGCATATAGATCAATAGAATAGAACAGAGACCACAGAAATCGACTGAAGCCATTGCCATTAAACTCAATATTTGACAAAGGAGGGAAAAGCATACAATGGAGTCAAGATAGTCTCTTCAATAAATAGCATTAGAAAAAGAAAAAGACCCCAAAAATGGTGTTGGGAAAATGCAAAAAAAAAAAATGTAACTAGACTGTTACAGAAGACTTAAGGAACAGTTGCTCTCCTTCCCAGATTTTCCTTCTTTACTCCAAGGCCCCAGAATATCTCAAATCCTCCTCCTCCTTCACCACTTCTGATATCTCCAGCCATCCTCCTGTCCCCAGCCTAGGGCTTCTCTATCTCAGCAGGCTGAGAGTGAATTCCACCACCTCTACCCTTCCTCACACCTGCTCCGGAGCAGTTTTTGGCTCTCTTCCTCCCCCAGAGACCCATTATAAATCTATTAGGAAAGGTAGGCAGGTTGCAGTTCTCAGAACCACATGATTCTCTGTTTGCTAGCAGGGCTGAATAAGACAGCCTACAAAACAGTTAATTATGACTAATCTTAACCCAACAAGCCTTTATTTAAACTTCTCTGGATTGGAAACCTTCAAAAATTTTATATCCTTAAATTAAATCTAGAATTCCAAAATTTTAAACTAACATAGCAAAATTATAAATCAAAGAAAAGCAATTAAAAGTTCTCTACTGTCTTCCCACTAAAGCGGTATTTGCACTGTCTTTCACACAGACTCTCACACTTACATTTATATACCAGACAGTCTGAGTTTTTTACTTCTTCCAGATATTTACTCAGAGTTTAAACAGTCCACCTGATTCCTGATTAATTGCCTGAAGAAGTTCTTGACTTCCGGGGAGGTGATCAAGCTCCCCCTTCCACTCACTCAGAGTGGGCCTAACTGATAGGCCCCTATCAGTTGGCCCCTACCTTATTGATTCTGTTGACAGGTTCAGAAGTTTCCATACACTCTCTCCAGATGTTGGCAGGTCCTAAGCTGAAGTCTGGGAGTGCCCAATCAATTCTGCTAAATCAGCAGAGTGGTGCCTCCCGGAGGCCTATCCAGCTCCCCTAAGCTCCAAACCTGGTCCATTCACCAGAGGCCAAAAGGCCAGCATGTTTGGCCTTCTTACCATTAGGGAGCCATTATGTTGCAGAAGACCAGGGAAAAAAATCAAGCCATGCTTAGAGAAAGGAAGTTATATTTTATTAAGCGCAGGGGGGAAAAAAAATTTATATATACATATCTTTCAAATTTTGCGCCCTCCCCACATGGAGGAAACCTTTTCTATTTATACATTTCCTAGCTCTTTTGACTCCCAAATTTGGAATGAGACTTCTGGGCCTTCTGGGAAAGAAGACCTATGTGTTGGGAATGGGCCATGAGACCATATCTCAAGGTCTGGCCTGGTGTCAGCACTGACAACTCTGTCTGGGGTATAGTCTATGGCCTCTCTGGAATGGGAGTATGTGGGAGCCCCTTTCACGTCCTACATAGTTCAGGGTTCCAGTTCAAGGTTCAGGTTCTGGAAAAGGACTGCACACAAATGAAAGAAACTAGAAGAAATTTAATTTGGTGATATGGGGGGGCCAGGCAAGAGCCCACCTCTAGTGGGAGGACTACCGCTAGGCTCTGGCCTTGCTATCCCTTTTATTGAGACTACTAGAGGCCCGGTGCACAAAATTCATGCACAGGGGTGGGGGTGTCCCTCAGCCCAGCTGCACCCTTTCTAATCTGGGACTCCTCATGGGATGTCTGACTGCCCGTTTAGGCCCTATCTCAATGGGATCGAGCCTAAACAGGCAGTCGGACATTCCTCTCACAATCCAGGACTGCTGGCCTGCCTGCCTCCTGATTACCCTCTAACCACTTCCCTGACAGCTTGATTGATGCCTAACTGCTCCCCCGCCAGCCTGTTTGCCCCTAACTGCCAACCCCTGCAGGCCTGGGTCCCTCCCAACAGCCCTTCCCTGCAGGCCTGGTCACTCCCAACTTCCCTCCTCTGCCGACTTGGTCACCCCTAACTGCCCTCCCTGCAGGTCTGATCACCCCCAACTGCCTTCCCAACTGCCTTCCCCTGCTGGCCATCTTATGTCTACATGGGGGCAGGATCTTTGACCACATGGGGGCAGCCATCTTGTGTGTTGGAGTGATGGTCAATTTGCATATTACTCTTTTATTAGATAGGATAGAGGCCTAGTGCACAGGTTGGGGCCAGCTGGTTTGCCCTAAAGGATGTCCCGGATCAGGGTGGGGGTTCCCTTGGGGCATGAGGTGGCCTGGATAAGGGGCCTGTGGTGGTTTGGAGGCTGCCCATACCCCCTGGCGACCCAAGTGGAGGCCCTGGTATCTGGGGTTTATTTATCTTCTACAATTGAAACTTTGTGCAGAAAGCTTGGCTTCCTCAATCGTTGGGGACAATCCTAGCCTCCTGCTCTTTCCAGCTCCATGGTTGCCACCATTCCTGTTTTTATTTATGTATCTTCTATATGGGAGCAGTGGCGGCCAGAGCAAGACTGCCAGCAAACACGGGACTGGAGGCCATGGCAGAAAGGGTAGAGCAGGGGCACAGAGGATAGGCCGAGACATGCCCTCGTGCCCTTATGTATCTTCTATAATTGAAACTTTGTAGCCTTGAGTGGAGACCTGGCTGGCAAGTGCAGGTGGAAAGCTTGACTTCCTCCATTGCCAGGGAAATCCAAGTCTCCCTCCTGCTCTCTGTGACCATAGCCATCTTGGTTGGGTTTATTTGCTCCTTATTGGCTGGTGGGCATGGCTTGTATGTGTAGTGGAGTGATGGCTAATTTGCATATTACTCTTTTATTAGATAGGATGGGATACATCCATTATTCTTAAGCAAGTTTGGGATACATCCATAGCCCTTAGGCAGGTAAAAATCACATTATCATATCAGTAAGGATTTACATAATTATTTGCTGGGGAAGTTGCCTCAGTTACCATTGTCTCAATTAGATAGGGAGTGGTTGGCTCTGACCTTTCAGAGCTCCAAGGTTGACCAGCCTTTTACATCTTTCTATCAGTGAGACAATGATCGGTTTCTGGCAGGAGTAGTCTTATTTTCCTTATTATTTAATCAAGCAAGCATTTACAGAAGTCAAAATAGCAAGGTTAAAATTTCAAACAGGAGTTTTTATATAAGATGGATGCTTCAAGACTACCAACTTACACCATACATAATAAACTCAATATGAATAAAAGACTTAAATGTAAGTCATGAAACCATAAAAATCCTAGAAGAAACCATAGGCTGCAAAATCTCAGATATCTTTCATAGCAATATGTTTATGGTTACATCTCTTAGGGCAAAGGAAACTAAAGAAAAATAAACAAATGAGACTATATCAAAATAAAAAGCTTCTGCACAGCAAAAGAAACCATCAACCAAATGAAAAGGGAGCCCACTGTGTGGGAGAACATATTTGACAAGGATACATCTGATAAAGGGTTAATATCCAAAATTTATAAAGAACTCATACAACTTAACATAGGAAGGAAACCCAATTTAAAAATGGGCAAAGAACCTAAATAGACACTTCTCCAAAGTGGACATATAGATGTCCAAGAGATATATGAAAAAATGCTCAAAGTCACTGATCATCAGAGAGATGCAAATTAAAACAACAATGAGGTATCACCTCATACCTATAAGAATGACTATCATTAACAAATCAACAAATGACAAGTGCTAATGATGATGTGAAGAAAAGGGAACCCTAGTACACTGCTGATGGGATTCGGACAGGTGCAGGCATTATAGAAAACAGTATGAATTTCCTGAAAAAAAAATATGGAACTCCCATTTGACCCATGTTCCCACTTCTAGTTGTATAGCTTAAGAAACCCGAAATACCAATCAGAAAGACTGTATGTTCATAGCAGCACAATTTACAATAGCTGAGATCTGGAAACAGCCGAGTGCCCATAAGTAGATGACTGGATAAAGGAGTAGTGGTACATTTATACCATAAAATACTATGCAGCAATAAAAATAATTTCTTACTCTTTGAGACGGCATGAAGGGACCTGGAGAGTATCATGCTAAATGAAATAAGTCAATCAGAGAAAGTCAAATATCACATGATCTCATTTATATGTGGAATCTAAGTAATAAAAGAAACTGATGAACAGAGTGGATCTAGAGAAATGGAAGCATGGAACAGAGTGTGGAATCTCAGAGGGAAGGTGGGAGAGGTTGGGTGGGTGCGAGATAATCAACCAAGGACCTTGTATGCATATATGCATTGCCCATGGACTCAGACAATGGGGTGGCGAAGACCTGGGGTGGGCTGGAGGGGGTCTTAGGGTGTAAAAGTGGGACATGTAATACTTTCAACAATAAAGAATTTTAAAAATTACTTTATTGATTAAGGTATCACATATTTGTCCTCATCTCCCATTCCCATCTCAAACCCCTCCCCACACGTGCCCCCACCCACTCCCTCCTTGTTGTCCATGACCACTGGTTAGGCTCATATGCATGCACATAAGTCCTTTGGTTGATCTCTCTCCCGTATCCCCACCCTTCTCTACCTTCCCTCTGAGGTCCGACAGTCTGATCGATGCTGTTATTGTTCATCACTCTATGTTGCTCATAATTTCTCCTAAATGACTGAGATCATGTGATACTATAAATACACTTATAAGACCTGAAAATGAGACAAGCAATAATGATTATGCTGAGAGGCAAATGTATCAGTCTACAGTGAGTTTCTTTCTGGGACAACAGTTGTTTTGAGTCCCAATTTCTATGTCAAACAGCAATGACATTTCAGTTCTGAATGGTGGACAAATGGTGGTAATGCAGGTCTGACCCTTTCTGGTTTGGTCCTAGGCAACCTGCAGTGACACACAGCTGCTGACTGCTAGTATGGCAAGGCATAGTCAGCGTCTTCCATCGCTGGACTGTTTCTCTTCTGTCTTCATGGCTGGAGCACTCCTGTCAATTCCTCTTTGTTGCAGGAATCCACACGAACTCAGAGTTGCTTTTGCTATCAAGTGGTGCATCTTTGGAGGTGGAGGTCCCAGGGTCCAAGGGTCTGCAGCTGGGGTAGCAGAATTTGGGCTGAAGTGATTGCTGGGTCCTGGGCAGTTCCAAGGCCTGTCTGGTTGGTGGTGTTGATGAGTTCAGAAATCTGCCCCTGGGTGCTTGGAGTCTTGGTGTCCCTCGGTCTGCAACTGTTTTGGCAGGTCTTCTACCAGAGCAGCAGTGTCCTGGTTTGCTTCCAAGACCAGACTGGGTGGTGACGAGGCTAGGATTCTAGTCTCAAGCAGTTCTGTTCTTTAAGATGGCGTGGTCTTTGTGCTGCTGGTGTCCTTCCCGGAGTGTTTGCAGTGGCCGCGGGGTTTTGCTGGCTAAGACTGCACAGATTGGAAGCCCCCTGGAAGAACTACAGAGTCTAACTGTCCCTATTTCACTACACACATACCCACACATGTCCACACACACCTCTATCACTCCCTCATTCAATCACACACTCTCCCTCCCTACCTTCCTGCTGGTCGCCATCTTTGAGGATCTCAAAGAATTATTTTTATTTTAAAGAATATGAAAGAGGATATAAGAGATATGAAAGAAAAAAGAGAAGAAAAGAGATTTAATGAAATATAAAATATATATAAATGATTAAAAAATAAGTGGAAGTCTCTTCTTCAGATTTATTTCCCTATTTTGATCACCCTTTGCATCTGCGATTGGTGGAGCTTGATGGATTTTGCTCCAATGTTTTTTGTTTGTTTGTTTTTAATATATTTTATTGATTGATTTTTTTACAGAGAGGAAGAGAGAGAGAGAGAGAGAGAGAGAGAGAGAGAGAGAGAGAGAGCTAGAAACGTCGATGAGAGAGAAACATTGACCAGCTGCCTCTTGCACACCCCCTACCGGGGATGTGCCCGCAACCAATGTGCATGCCCTTGACCGGAATAGAACCTGGGACCTTTCAGTCCACAGACCAACGCTCTACCACTGAGCCAAACCGGCTTCGGCTCCAATGTTTTTTTAATCTGGCCACTTGGTATGCCAGTTCTGAGTCTCCCAGGAGGTTCTCTGGTACAAGCCAATGTCATTCACTATCCCTGGTTGGCCTTCTGAAGCCTGACTGAAGTTCAGCAGGGCAGAGCCCCAAATAGTCTGGCAGGTGGGGCCTCTGGAGAACAGAGGACTTGAGTCTCAAATTTTGAATGTTTTTGCTGTGAGCTGCTCTCTGCATGGAACTGCACTCTGAGGGGATAGCTGGGACTTTATTGGCTTGGTTTAATCAGATTCATGTTGGGGGAGGTGCCTATAACCTGTAAGGGGGTGGGTATTCCTCTCCTTCCCAAGGTTGCACATGCTGAACTTACTGGGGAGCTTATCTCTACTTCCCCTTAATGAAGCTGAAAGGCCCAGCACATGCTAGTCTATCTCCCAGTCCAAAACCCTCCTAAGAGATACAGTTGCAATGCCTCAGCTCTGCCTGGTTCCCTGGCACCTTTCACTGCCACACTAAGTAGAAGGGGATAAAAAACAATAAAAATACCAGCTTCTCCACTCTGGCCATTTTTGCTCAGTAGTTAAAGCGTCAGCCTGTGCACTAGAGTGTTGTGGGTTCAATTCCCCATCAAGGGCACACACCTGGGTAGCAAGTTCAATCCTCATCCCTGGTCAGGACATATGTTTCTCACATTGATGTTTTCTTTCTTTCTTTTCTTTCTTTCTTTCTTTCTTTCTTTCTTTCTTTCTTTCTTTCTTTCTTTCTTTCTTTCTTTCTTTCTTTCCCTTCCTTCCTTCCTTCCTTCCTTCCTTCCTTCCTTCCTTCCTTCCTTCCTTCCTTCCTTCCTTCCTCTCTCCCTCTCTCTCTCTCTTCCTATCTCCCTCCTCCCTTCCACTCTCTCTAAAAATCAATGGAAAAAAAAGATCTTTACTCTTTGCGTGAGGATTAAAAAATAGGCCCTCTTGGCACTCTAATCTTTCCATGCAGCCAGCCTCCACTTGATTAGGCCCCTACCCTGGCTCTGACTGAGCCAAACGTTCAAGTCCTCCATTCCATCAGAATGAGCAGTATGCGCACAGATTACCAGCCCAGTACCATTCCCCTTAGCCTTGGGTCACAGCAGGTCAGGGAAGACCTAGCAGTTTCATCCATGTGCTCAAGATGAGCAAGACCAATCCTCTTTTCCAAGCCACATTATCCAGCCCCTGGCCAGCTCTCTGCTCAAAGTTCTTCCAGAGAATAAGGGGACCCCCAGAATCACTGCTGGATGAACCAATCAGACACCTCCACAACCCAGAGCTTTTCTATGTGGCCCCTCCCAGAGAAAGATTGGGGTGAACTTACCAGGCTAGTGTTGTACCAAAAAAATCACTCTTTGCCTCAGATGGTGTAGTGTGAGCCTTCCAGGTGGACCTAATTCCCGCCAGCTGCCCTTCTCTTCTCTCTTGCTCTGGATTGGGGTTATCTGTGTGGGGCTGAGACCGCCATGGTCCCAAGGAGCAGGGATCCGCTGCTGCAATATCCCTCAATTTCACATTTGTGTATCTGCAGAATGTGGCTCACCCTGTCCTCATCTCCTCCTGTTCTTCCTCCATGTTCCCTACTTAGTATTTCAGATTAGCTACACTTCAACTGGTTTTTCAAGCTGATTGCTTTGTGGTTTATCTGCAAGTTTGGTCAGTGTTAACAAGCAGACAGAGCTTCCAGCTACCCTGCAGCCATCTTGGAATAGCCTCTTTCTTTTTCTTAAAGAAGTCCCTTTAAAATTTCTAATAATACTGGTTTGGTGGTAATGAACTCCTTTAGCTTTTCCTCCCTTCAGTTTTAAATAATAGCCTTGCTGGATAGAGTAGTCTTGGTTATAGGTCCTTGCTTTCCAGCCCTATAAATATTTCATACTAATCCTTCTAACCTGAAATGTTTTTGTTGAGAAATCAGCTGATAGTCTTATTGGAGCTCCCTTGAAAGTAACTTTTTCTCTTGCTGCTTTTAAAGATCTCTCTGTCTTTCAACCTTTTGCATTTTAATTATGATGTGTCTTGGTCTGGGCCTTTTTGGGTCTATGTTGTTTGAGACTCTCTGCACTTCCTGTACTTGTGTGTCTTTCTCCTTCAGGTTAAAAACGTTTTCAGTCATTATTTCTTCAAATATGTTCTTAATCCCTTGCCTCTCTCTTCTCCCCCTATGATGTGGATGTTCTTATGCTTCATATTGTCTCTGATTAAACTGTCCTAATTTTTAAATTATTTTTTCTTTTTGCTGCTCTGATTGGTTGTTTTTTGGTACCTTGTCTTCCAAATTACTGATTCATTTTTTTCTTAATCTGACCCATGGTCGGCAAACTGCAGTTTGTGAGCCATAAGCGGCTCTTTGGTCCCTTGAGTGTGGCTCTTCCACAAAATACCATGTGTGGGCACACACATACAGTGCAATTGAAACTGTGGCCCATGTGCAGAAGTCAGTTTTCGGCTCTCAAAAGAAATTTCAATCGTTGTACTGTTGATTCTTGGCTCTGTTGACTAATGAGTTTGCCGACCAATGATCTAAACTGATATTGATTCCATCTAATACATTTTTTGTTTTAGATATTATATTCTTCATTTATGACTGATCTTCTTGAATAGTTTCTATGTCATTTTTATGCTGCTGTAAGTTCCTTGAGAATCCTTATAACCATTGTTTTGAACTCTTTATTTGGAAGATTGCTTGCCTCCATTTCATTTAGTTCTGTTTCTGGAGCTTTCTCCTGTTCATTTGGGGAATGTCTCTTTGTCTCTCGATTTGTCTGCTTCTCTTATTGTTTCTGTGTATGAGAGAGATCTGCTATGTCTCCCAATCTTGGTAGGGTGGCCTATGTAGTAGGTCTTCTGTGGGACCCAGAGGCACAATCTCCCTGATCATCTGAGTTAAGTACTCCAAGAATGTCCCTTATGTGGGTTTGTGAGCCTTCCTGTTGTAGTTGAGTCTTGATTGTGATTGGCTCTTTCATGTGTGTGGTCGACCTTCAGGTTGGCTGACTGTGAAAATCAGCACCTAGCACAGTATACAAATTGCTGTGCAGGGGCTGACCACATGAAACAGAATTTGCCTCCGCGGGGTCTGGTGCCTGCCAAGACCTCCCTTTGGATGGGCTTGTCAAGCTAATTAGATACTACTCTGATGTTGTCTGAATCTTGCCACTGGGTGTGGTGGTTCTGGAGCTTCTGGTCAGTGTCAGACATTATATGTGACTTGTCCTGAGCAACCTGTTTGAAACTACAGAGTGATTCAATTTGTGGCAGCCTTTGTTGAGTAAAAACCAAGCTGTACACCAAGACCAACAGCACTCAACCTGGAGGAAGTCAACTTAAGGCCCAAGTCTTGCCAAGATCCATCTCTGCCTGCCTAGGCCTGCCTGTTAGATTTAGTGACTGGAAGAGCCTCTGGTGGTACACAAGTTGCCTGAGATAGGTTCCTAGTAAATCATTAAGAGGTTGCATGATACAAAAGTAATATTAAAATGTCAATTGCTATCCTGTATATCAACAATGAATAATTGGAATGTGGTATTAAAAAACAGAGTACCATTTACATTAGCACCAAAATAAATAAATATTTAGGAATAATAAATGTGTACAAGACCTATAGGTAGAAAACTATAAAACTCTGATGAAGAAATCAAAGTAGACCTAAATAAATCCATAGATATTCCAAGTTTGTGTATAGGAAAATTCAATATTATTAGTTCTCTTCCATGTTACCTATCTCAGCAAGTTATTTTGTGAATATGAACAAACTGATTCTAAAGTTTATATGAAAAGACAAGAAACCCAGAATAGCCATTACAATATTTAGAAATAAGAACAAAGTTAGAAAACTGACAATCTCGAATTTAAAGATTTGCTGTAGAGCCACTATAATAAAAAATTTAAAAAGACAATGAAAGTTTTGGTTTTATAAATAGATCAACTTTCTAAAATATTTAAATTACTAGATATTTTTCCTAATCCATATATCTTCAACTCTCACTAGACATGTGCCATATATAATATAAATATATTTGACTTTAATGACTCCATTACTTTTCTCTAAAATTTAAATTATACTAATGAATAATTCTGTTTTAATGAACATTAAAAATTTCTAAGTGTGGGGGGAAAAGCCACACTAATCTTAAAGAAAGTTTAGTATTTGGTAAAGAACAGACAAATATGTCAATGTAACAAAATAGAGAACTCAGAAATAGATTAACACAATTGATCTTTAACAAAGGAGCAAAGGTAATTCAATGGAGAAAACATATTCCATTCAACAAATGGTGCCAAAACACTGGACACCTATATGTAAAAAAATGAACATCCCAAATCAGTTAATATTAATAAAGACAAAACCCACAATTTCATCTAAATAGTAACAGAGAAAACACTTCAGAAAATAAAAACCCATCCTACCTAATAAAAGAGTATTATGCAAATTAACCATCACTCCATTACATCCACAAGTCACGCCCACCAGCCAATCAGAGCGAGTATGTAAATTAAACCCAACCAAGATGGCTACAGCCACAAATAACAGGAAGGAGGCTTGGGTTTCCCCAGCACCTTGGTGGGCCAGGCCTCCACTCAAGGATACAAAGTTTCAATTATAGAAGATAAATCCCAAGAAAAATGGCAGCAGCCATGGAGCTGGAGTGAGAAGGCTAGGTTTGCCCCCAACGACAGAGGAAGCCAAGCTTTTCACCTGCCCTGCTGGCCTAGGCCTCCACTCCAAGGCTACAAAGTTTCAATTATAGAAGGTAAATAAACCCCAACAGAAATAGCTGCCACCACAGAGCTAGCAGAGGATTGGCTTCACTCCAGACTACAAAGTTTCAGTTGTAGAAGATAAATATATCCCAGATATCAGGGCCTCCACTTGGGTCATGGGGGGGAGTGGGGAGACATAGCCAGCCTGCAAACCATTACAGGCCCCTCACCCAGGCCACCCCACGCCCCAAGGGAACCCCCACCCTGATCTGGGACACTCTTCAGGGCAAACCAGCTGGCTCCCACCCATGCACCAGGCCTCTATCCTATCTAATAAAAGAGTAATATACATATTTACCATCACTCCAACACACAAGATCAAGATAGCTGCCCCTATGTGGTCAAATATCTTGCTCTTATGTGGACATAAGGTGGCCACCACAAGATGGCTAGCAGGGGAGGGCAGTTGGGAGGGACCAGGCAAGCAGGGGAGGTCAGTGTTGAGGGGACTAGGCCTACAAGGAAGGGGAGTTGGGGGCAATCAAGCCTGCAGGGGAAGGCATTTAGGGGTGACCAGGCCAGTAGAGGAGGGAAGCTAAGGGCAAACAGGCTGGCAGGAGGTCATTTAGACATCAATCAGGCTAGCATGGGAGTGGTTAGGGGCAATCAGGAAGGCAAGCAGGAGAGCAGTTGGGAGCCAGTAGTTCTGGATTGTGAGAGGGATGTCCCACTGTCCTAAGTGGGCAGTGGGACATCCTCAAGGTGTCCCAGATTGGAGAGAGTGCAGGCTGGGCTGAGGGACACCCCTCTCCCCATGCACAAATTTTGTGCACTGGGACTCTAGTTCATAATAAAAGCTCTCACCAATGTAGGAATAGAAAGGAATTTTCACAACCTATAGTTGATATATTTAATGGTGAAAGACTGTTCTAATATTTCAAACAAAGCAAGAATTTCCATTCTCACCAAAACCAGTTTGGCTCAGTGGTAGAGCGTCGGTCTGCTGGTTCGATTTCGGTCAGGGGCATGTATGTTGGTTGCGGGCACATCCCCCATAAGGGGTGTGCAAGAGGCAGTTGGTCGATGTTTCTCTCTCATCGACATTTCTAGTTCTCTATCTCTCTCCCTTTCTCTCTGTAAAAAAAAAATCAATAAAATATATTAAAAAAAAAAAGAATTTCCATTCTCACCTCTTTTATTCAAGACTGTACTGGAGGAGAATAAGTACCAGTTTTCTGAGTTTTATTAATTTAACTCTTGTATTTCTTACTGAAGATGTGTGTTATAGACATTTACATAATAATTAGTGATAGAACATGTAATAAAAAGAAGTAAAAGTGCCTAAGGTAGGCTTATGTAAATTATTATTATGAGATCTGATTGTGAGGATAATTTTATATTGTAAGTGTACACTATCAATGAAGATATAATATATATAAATCTAAAATCAACATAACTTAGCCTCAAACAATGTAACACAAAAACTGGTAAGAAAAAAAAATAAAATATATATATATATATATGCATATGTGGCAAAATGGAAAGACATACAGTTGTTAGGAAAGTTATTGGGAAAATGTAACACCTCTCTTACAATGATACTTCATATAAATATTGTAGGATATAGAGGATGTGTACATTATAACTGAATTAATACATATCTATAGAACTTTATACCCCAGAATGTTTTATCAGGTTGGCAAACTAAACACAGCTTTGCTCTTCTGTACCAAATTATAGAACTGTTATTACATGTAGTCTGGAATTGGAGTAGATCAAATAATTGGATAGAAGTTAGTAATTTTTCTAAGATATTAAATAGGATATGATTATAGATGAAGTCTCACTCCAAAACATTATTGCAATAAGTGAGATAGCATTAGTAAAACCTAAGGAGTAAATACAGGGTGGTGCAAAAATAGGTTTACAGTTGTTTGTATGGAGAATAATACAATCTACACTAATAAAAGAGAAAAATGTTAATTGATTGTATCTTTGCTATGCCCACAGCCAATCAGAGTGGGTATGCAAATTAACCAAACAAGATGGAGGTTAACTTGCAAATGCAGGCAGGAGCAGTGTGAAGCCTGCTATGAGGGGAAGTGGGGTGCTCCAGACAGAAGCAAGGAGTTGCTGGCTCCAGGAGGCTTCCAAGCGGGGACTTACTAGCTCCCGCTGGGAGTGAAGCCAGAGGCTTATTCTTGCATGAATTCAAACAATGCAAGAATAAACTGTTTTGCATACTCATTACTATAAACCTATTTTTGTCACACACTGTATATAGGGTAAAATCGCCATTGTGGCAGATGTATCAGAAAAATCAGAGTAGTTTCTTCTGAGAACTACTCCCTACCAAACATCAAGTAGTAAAAGATGTTAAAAAAAAATGGATGTAGGAAGATGGCGACCGAACAGTCGGACTTGTTCTGACTCTGGTCCCAGATCAGATAAAAGTAGCGTCTGAGTTGCTGGGGGAATCTTGATTGGCAGCAAAGGGGCAGCGGAATTTTCAAGGAAGGTAAGGAGAAGTCTGCTGGACGGGATTTTCTGACCAAGTGGCCAGTGCTGCCGCGCCTGCAGCAGCGGCGGCGGCAGCGGCGAGCTCCGGGCTGCACCATCTTACCGGGAAAGGACGGGCTTCTCTGAGGCCTGGGAAACACAAAGCGGAGAGGTCCATCGAGCAGCTGGGATGCCCGAGTCGGCGCAAACACGTGGATTCAAGGGAGTTCTTCAGTCACCCACGGAAAGGAGAAGGAACACCACATAACCAGACATCCTGAAAAGAAAGGCCATGGGGAGGCTAAAACAGAGTCTGCACATGAAAGAAAAGCAGGCATCACCAGTAAAGGAAGTAAACGAGTCAGATGCAAGCAGCCTACCGGAGCAAGAATTCAGAGTAATGATCATAGAATGGCTAAAAAGAATGGAAGAGAAATTTGACAATAACCAAGAAGAAATGAGGAAGAACCATGAGGAATGGAAGAAGAGCCATGAGGAACTGAAGAAGAACCAAGAGGAATTGAAGAAGAACCAAGAGGAATTGAAGAAGAACCAAGAAGAAATGAAAAATGACATCGATACCATGAAGAACTCAATAGAAAGCATCA
This sequence comes from Nyctalus aviator, assembly GCA_036971965.1. Lineage (NCBI taxonomy): Eukaryota > Metazoa > Chordata > Mammalia > Chiroptera > Vespertilionidae > Nyctalus > Nyctalus aviator. The sequence goes on from CM072922.1 coordinate 101,244,433, forward strand.
AGAGTAGGCTCAATGAAGCAGAGGACCACATCAGTGAGCTAGAAGACAAGATGGAAAAAAATACCCAAGTAGAGCAGCTTCTAGAAAAAAAGATTAAAAAGCAGGAGGAGAGCCTACGGGAGCTGTGGGACAATATAAAACAAAATAATATTCGAATAATAGGGGTACCAGAAGGAAAGGAAACTGAGGTAGACATGGAAAAAGTATTTCAAGAAATAATGACAGAAAACTTTCCTGAAATAGAGAAGAAAAAACCCACACAAATCCAAGATGCTCACAGAGTCCCAAGCAAAATGAATCCCAGAAGACAGACTCCAAGGCACATTATAATTAAATTGGCAAACAACAACGACAAAGTAAGAATCTTAAAAGCAGCCAGAGAGAGACAGAAAGTTACATACAAAGGAACCCCCATCAGACTAGCAACTGATTTCTCCACAGAAACTTATCAGGCCAGAAGGGAATGGGATGAAATATATAAAGTCATGCAAAGGAAGGGTCTTAATCCAAGAATACTGTACCCAGCAAGGCTATCAATCAAAATTGAAGGGGAAATCAGGAGCTTCACAGACAAAAAAAGACTGAAGGAATTTGTTTCCACCAAACCAGCAATGCAAGAAATGCTAAAGGGTCTACTGTAAAAATAAAGAAATAGGAAGTGAAGAAGGAACACGGGTATAGAATAAAAATGGCGTCAAATGAGTACCTATCAATAATAACCTTAAATGTAAATGGATTAAATGCTCCAATCAAAAGACATAGGGTAACAGATTGGATAAGAAAACAACACCCATTCATCTGTTGTCTACAAGAAACCCACCTCAGAAGAAAAGATGCACACAGACTGAGGGTGAAGGGATGGAAAAAAGTATTCCAGGCAAATGGAAATGAAAAAAAAAGCGGGGGTAGCAATACTTATATCAGACAAATTAGATCTCAGAGTGAAGGACATAATAAGAGATAATGAAGGCCACTTCATAATACTAAAGGGAACAATCCAACAAGAAGAAATAACCCTGGTAAATATATATGCACCCAACACAGGAGCAACCAAATACATAAAAAAACTGCTGGAGGACATTAAGAGTGAGATTAATAGCAATACAATCATAGTAGGAGATTTTAATACCCCACTGTCACCCTTTGACAAATCATCTAAACAAAAAATCAGCAAAGAAATATCAAGCCTAAATGACTCACTAGACCAGTTGGAATTAATTGACATCTTCAGAACACTCCACCCTAAAGCCACAGAATATACATTCTTCTCAAGTGCACATGGGACATTCTCAAAGATAGACCATATTTTGGGACATAGGCAAAGTCTCTTCAAATTCAAGAAGATAGAAATCATATCAAGTATCTTCTCAGACCATAATGGCATAAAACTGGAAATTAACTACAATAAAAATATTCCAAAGAAATCAAACACATGGAGACTAAACAGCATGCTATTAAACAAGGACTGGGTTACGAGAGAAATCAAGGAAGAAATTAAAAACATCCTGGAAACAAATGACAATGAAAACACAACAATCCAAAATCTATGGGACACAGCGAAAGCAGTTTTGAGAGGGAAGTTCATATCCTTACAAGCCTATTGCAAAAAACTAGAAAAAATGGTAACAGATGATCTAACTCTACAACTCAAAGAGTTAGAAAAGGAGCAACAAGAAAAGCCCAGTGTAAGCAGAAGGAAGGAAATAACAAAAATCAGAGCGGAGATAAACGACATAGAGACCAAAGAAACAATACATAAGACCAACAAAACCAAGAGCTGGTTCTTTGAAAGAATAAACAAGATAGATGGTCCTCTAGCCAGGCTAACCAAGAAACAAAGAGAGAGGACCCAAATAAACAAAATCAGAAATGAAAGAGGTGAAATAACAACAGACCCCACCGAAATACAACGGATTGTTACAAAATACTACGAACAACTCTATTCCAACAAACTGAACAACCTTGAGGAAATGGACATATTCCTAGAAGAATATAAACTTCCAAAACTCAATCAGGAAGAACCTATAAATCTCAATAGACCAGTAACTTGGGAAGAAATTGAAACAGTCATCAAAAAGCTTCCAGCAAACAAAAGCCCAGGGCCAGATGGCTACACAGGAGAGTTTTACCAAACATTCAAGGAAGAACTAAAACCTATCCTCCTAAGGCTATTCCAAAAAATCCAAGAGGAAGGAACACTTCCAAACTCCTTCTATGAAGCCAGCATCACCCTAATACCAAAACCAGATAAAGACAACTCAATGAAAGAGAATTACAGGCCAATATCCCTCATGAACATAGATGCCAAAATCCTCAACAAAATTCTGGCAAATCGACTCCAGAAGAGCATCACAAAGATCATACACCATGACCAAGTAGGATTTATTCCAGGAATGCAAGGATGGTTCAATATCTGCAAATCAATAAATGTGATACATCACATAAACAAATTGAAAGATAAAAATCATATCGTCATATCAATAGATGCAGAAAAAGCATTTGATGAAATCCAACACCCTTTCCTGATAAAAACTCTTAACAAGGTGGGAGTACAAGGATCATACCTCAACATAATAAAAGCTATATATGATAAACCCACAGCCAACATTATACTCAATGGGCAAAAACTAAAACCATTCCCTCTAAGAACAGGAACAAGACAGGGATGCCCACTCTCGCCACTCCTGTTTGACATAGTACTGGAAGTACTAGCCATTGCAATTAGACAAGAGGAGGAAATAAAAGGCATCCAAATTGGAAAAGAAGAAGTAAAGTTATCTTTATTTGCAGATGACATGATATTGTACATAAAAAACCCCAAAGACTCAATTAAAAAACTAATTGACTTAATAAATGAATTTGGCAATGTAGCAGGATACAAAATTAATGCCAAGAAATCCATGGCATTTCTATATACCAACAGTGAAACTACAGAAACAGAGACTAAAAAAGCAATGCCATTTACCATCGCACCAAAAAAATTAAGATACCTAGGAATAAACTTAACTAAGGAAGTAAAGGACCTATATGCAGAAAACTACACAACACTGAAAAAAGAGATAGAGGAAGATGTAAGAAGATGGAAGAACATACCATGTTCATGGATTGGTAGAATCAACATCGTCAAAATGTCCATACTTCCTAAAGCAATCTATAGGTTCAATGCACTCCCCATTAAAATACCAACGGCATATTTCACTGACCTAGAAAGAATTCTCCAAAAGTTCATTTGGAACAATAAAAGACCCCGAATAGCCACAGCAATCCTAAGAAAGAAGGGTAAAGTAGGAGGGATCTCAATACCAGACTTCAAACTGTATTACAAAGCCACTGTTCTCAAAACAGCCTGGTACTGGCACAAGAACAGACAGATAGATCAATGGAATAGAATCGAGAACCCAGATATCAACCCAAATCACTATGCTCAATTAATATTTGACAAAGGAGGCAGGAATATACAATGGAGTCATGATAGTTTGTTCAATAAATGGTGTTGGGAAAATTGGGCAGACACATGCAAAAGAATGAAACTAGATCACCAACTTACACCATACACAAAAATAAACTCAAAATGGATGCAGGACTTAAACATCAGACGGGAAACCATAAAAATACTAGAAGCATCCACAGGTAGCAAAATCTCAGACGTACGCCAAAAGAACTTCTTCACTGATACTGCCCCTAGGGCAATGGAAGCTAAAGAGAAAATAAACAAATGGGACTACATCAAAATAAAAAGCTTTTTTACAGCAAAAGAAACCATCAACAAAACAACAAGAAAGCCCACAGACTGGGAGAACATATTTGCAAATAGCACCACTGATAAAGGTTTAATCTCCAACATCTGCAGACAGCTGATACAACTAAATAAAAGGAAGATGAATGATCCAATTAAGAAATGGGCAATGGACCTAAATAGAATATTCTCAAAGGAAGACAGAAGGAAGGCCATAAGACACATGAAAACATGCTCAAAGTCACTAATTATCCGAGAGATGCAAATCAAAACAACAATGCGGTACCATCTCACACCTGTCAGAATGGCCAACATCAACAAAACAACAAACAACAAGTGTTGGCGAGGTTGTGGAGAAAAAGGAACCCTCGTGCACTGCTGGTGGGAATGCAGACTGGTGCAACCACTGTGGAAAACGGTGTGGAGTTTCCTCAAAAAACTGAAAATGGAACTCCCATTTGACCTAGTAATCCCACTCCTAGGAATATATCCCAAGAAACTAGAAACACCAATCAGAAAGCATATATGCACCCGTATGTTCATTGCAGCACAATTTACAATAGCCAAAATTTGGAAACAGCCTAGGTGCCCATCAGCAGAGGATTGGATCCAAAAACCATGGTACATCTACACAATGGAATACTATGCTGCCATAAAAAAGAAGGAATTCTCATCTTTTGCAGCAACCTGGATGGAATTAGAGAACATCATGCTGAGTGAAATAAGCCAATCAATGAAAGAGAAACACCACATGACCTCACTCATTTGTAGATAATAAAGATCATTATAAACTGATAATCCAAAAGATAGATATAGAGACAGTAAAGCAAGAAGCAGATTGTCAAATTTCAGCAGGGAAGGAAGGAGGATCTGGGGGAGATAATAGATCAACTGAAGGACTTGTATACATGCATATAAGTACATCCAATGGGCATAAAACTCTGGGGAGGGAGGGGATGTGTGGGACGGAGGGAGGGGGGCAAAAAAAATCATTAAAATATGTAAAAATAAATTAATTAATTAATTAAAAAAAAAAGAAAAAAAAAGAAAATGCTGAGACAAGGAAATAGAACACAAACAAAAGAAATGGAGGACAAAAAGTGACTGGATATAGTGTCCAAACCCATGCTTATAAGGTTTTTCAAGAATTTCCTAGAAAAGGTCGATAAGACCTATGAGGAGATGAAAAGGGATCAACTAGAATTAATAAGGGATCAACAAGAAATAATAAGGGATCAACAAGAAATAAAGAATGCATTGTCTGAAATACAAAATATTATATAGCGTCCTAAAAACAGAATGGAAGACCGTAAGAATCAAGTCAAAGATTTGGAACATAAAGAGCCAGAAGACACTCCTCCACAGAAGCAAGAAGGCAAGAGAATCCAGAAAGTTGAAGATAACGTAAGAAACCTCTGGTACAACTTCAAGCGAACCAACATCAGAATTATGGGGGTCCCAGAAGATGAGAGAAAGCAAGATATCAAAAACATACTGAAAGAAATAGTGACAGAAAACTCCCCCCACCTGGTGAAAGAATTAGACTTACAAGTCCAGGAAGCGCACAGAACTCCAAACAAAAGGAATCCAAAGAGGACCACACCAAGACACATCATAATTAAAATTTCAAGAGCAAAAGACAAAGAGAGAATATTAAAAGCAGCAAGAGCAAAGCAGGTAGTTACCTATAAAGGAGCACCCATACGATTGTCAGCTGATTTCTCAACAGAAACCATGCAGGCCAGACGGGAATGGCAAGAAATATGCAAGGTGATGAATAGCAAGAACCTACAGCCAAAGATAATCTATCCAGCAAAGCTATCACTCAGAATCAAAGGCCAGATAAAGAGCTTCACTAATAAAAAGAAAAAGCTAAAGGAGTTCATCACCGCCAAACCAGAATTATATGAATTGCTGAAGGGGGTTCTTTCAGAAGAGAAAGTAAATAAAGATAAAAATTATGAACAACAAATATATAACTATCAACAAGTGAATCTAAAAACCAAGGGAATTTAAAAAATCTGATGAACAATATTAACTGTTGAATATAATAGAATCAGAGGTATGGAAGGGGAGTGAACTGACAATTCTCGGGGAAAAGGGGATAGGGGGATATGGGAAGAGACTGAACATAAACTGTGCACCTATGGATGAAGTCAATGGTGGGTGGGGAAAGGGAAGAGGGTGGGGTGGGAACCTGGTGGTGGGGAGCAATGGGGGGGGGCGGAAATGAGGAACATTTGTAATAATATGAACAATCAAGATTTATTAAAACAAACAAACAAACAAACAAAAAAACACTGATTATTCTTTGGCCTTTCCACTGGGAAAGATATCCCTTACCTATTTTCCTTTATGGACATCCCTGAGAGGATGCCCCTTCTGTAATTGAAGCTTCTTCACTTTATACATGATTTTGAGCCCAAAAAGTGTTTTAGAGATTACACATTCCCAGAACCTCATTTGCCAGGTATGAGGATTTTCTAGTGATACAATTCCTTTCAAACTGTTTGATTTTATTCTAGGGCTCTTGTGAACTAATAAGCATCAGCAAGATCTTGCTGAGGCCTTGTCCTTGAGTCTGGATCTGGCCCTTGGGTCTTTTGTCTCTTAGCAACAGGCCACACTTTGCCCATTTCTTTCTCTCTTAATGTCAAGGCTTCCATAGGGCCTGTCTGTCAATAAGTCAACTTTAATCTGCTCAATACCCTGAGACAGATTCCCTATTCTATATTTGGGTGGCTCGTGCTCCAGTGGCTCTGAGCAGAGAGTCACAATCCTTGAGTTGCACTGGCTCCTAAGCTTCAAGGAGATGCTTAGCTCGGGAGTGAGACAACCACACCACCCTCCATTCTGGCCAACCTTCAGGTTGCTCTACTTCTCAACCTCTGGCCATGGCCCATTATTACACTGAGGCCAATTCATCAAAATATTCCTGAAGGGAATATGGCAGTGGACACCAAATTTGGGGAGCCTCAAAAATTTATATAACTTGAGGACTATAGGCAGAGTCTTTAGCTGTTAGCCTTTCTCCTAGAATAGGCCAGAAATGGCTTGATCTGGCAACCTTGGCACTGGGCCCCTTACAAAAAGCAAAAAGCCAGCAGTCTGGGCTAGATTCCCTGTTTTTGAGCAGGAGAAATCAGTTGTGTCCTCAGGACCTTCTTGTTACTATTGGGACCAATGTTGAGATGGGTCTTTGATTGTGGCTCCCTGTCTTAACCCAAGCACTCTAGAAAACACACTCTAGGATGAGGATTAAAGTACTCATACTTTTTTGGAAGATGGAAGCCCAGGAACGTGAAAGTAGAGAATTGTGAGGCAATGTAAGATGTGGAGGAATGCAAGACAATGATTTACTGTTTTGACCACAATTTCATATGAGCCAGAGGGAGAGAGATCTGACAGGTTTGTTTGCTAAGCACAAGGTGTTTGCAAGGAGAAACCACACCTTGGATCAGGTCATGAAGAAGAGAATTGAGGAGGAATTGATCTATCTGTTCCCTTCATGTCTCCTGTTTTCCATTGTCCAAGGTGCACTCCACAGGGTAGTAACTCACTATGAGTTGCATCATTGTCCTCTGGGCATCTGCTTGGGAATTCAGACCCCATGGTCTGTAATGCGGCAATTTTACTATAGATATGGAAGTGGAGGGGCTACTTGGCAATCCATCAGTAGGGTGCCAACTAAGGCAGAGTAAGAAGGAGGTAGCCTAGAGAGTCCAAGAAGGAGTATGAGGTTTGTGACCAATACATCCCACTCTCTCCCACAGGATTCACAGCCAAGGTCCCGGGGCACCAGAATCCTTGGCACTGTCTGAATGCTAAGTGAAATAAATACTGTTTAACTTGGGAGAGAAAAAAAAGAATCATTCAGGCTTGGAGAATCAGTCTTTAGCCCTGGAACTTCCCAAGCCCTAAGCTCCAGTATCTCCTGTTGGATTTCCTATCTCTATACCTTTGTTTTCACTCACTTTAGCTGGGGGAGGAGGATCTGGTTTTATCTATAAGACACATGATTACGCCGAAACCGGTTTGGCTCAGTGGTAGAGCGTAGGTCTGTGGACTGAAAGGTCCCAGGTTCGATTCCAGTCAAGGGCATGTACATTGGTTTCGGGCACATCCCCAGTAGGGGGTGTGCAAGAGGCAGCTGGTCATTGTTTCTCTCTCATCGACGTTTCTAGCTCTCTATCTCTCTCTCCTCCTCTCTATAAAAAAATCAATAAAAATATATATATTTTTTAAAAGACACATGATTACTAGACTCTTGGCAGTCTTACCTTGCTAGCCATGGGCAAAAAAGGCAACACTAAACAGCTGTGTACAGTTATGGTTCTGCCAGCATAAAAGAAAGCTGAACTGCAGAACCTTACTGAAAATCTTAAGAGGCCAGCATACTTCAATATCCAGACATCTTCCCAGTGTGTCCCTGAAATCTCCATCTATGATGGATGCATGACCCAAATCTCAAGATAAAATAGATAATTTAAACAGCCAACTTGATACCAGATAACAAGGATTTCCAACTTCTCAACCAAGGACCATCAGATACCCACTGAAATTTCACTTCAGTTCTGACAATTCCACATTCTGGAGTCTGTTGTTTTTACACTACCATTTCTGTATGAGGGCTGGTTTAATTATAAGTGATAGGAACCAACACAAACCAGCTTGAGCAAGAAGGGAACTGTGTGATGGTATTACTGACTTCAAGTAGAGCTGAATTCAGGGCTCAGACAAATGTCACATGTCTCTCCCACTCCATCTCTCAGGGCTCTGCTTTACTTTGTGCCTTGGTCTCATTCTCTTTCCTGCCATGGACACATATTCTCCATGTGGCAGAGATAACTAAATGCCAGCTGCTTCAATCTTATATGCTTCTATCATCATGTTTCCAAAAGCAAGAGAGCTTTGAGGGGAAGATTATGATTAGCTTTACTTAGGTCACTAACCCATATATAAACTAATCATTTTGGTCAGGGTGATAGAGTCCCTGGCCTGTTGGGTAATCTCTGTGTAGTAGAATAGAGGAGAGGAGATAGAGGTGACATTATGACTGTCAGTCCCACCAAGTACTTTTTCAAAAATATATTTTTATTGATTTCATAGAGGAGGGAGAAGGGGAGAGATATAGAAACATCAATGTGTCCCACGCTGAGAATCTAGCCCGCAACCCAGGCGTGTGCCTTGATAGGGAATTGAACCATGACCTCCTGGTTCATTGGTCAATGCTCAACCATTGAGCAATGCCAGATGGGCCCAAGTACTTTTGGAGTGCAAAAACATGTACTTCGTGGTCTGGGAAAAACGTGTAATTTTACCTGGGTGGAGTACAGGATGCAAGTGTAAAGGTGGTGAAAGTCAAGTAGGAGGCAGATCCAAAGAAAGGGTGTAAGTTTTATCTTGGGGCCAGTAGGGAGCCATGGAAGGATTTATGTAGAGGAATAAAATGATTAATTTTGGTTTTCGGAAAGATTTCCTTGGACAGCTAAGTAAAAAATAGGTTGGAGGAGTAGATACTGGGATAAGGGGTCTAGTTAGGAAGCTAGAACAATTGTTCTAGTGAGGAGGAATAGGAATATAAAGGAGAGATTGATTTGAGATGCATGAAGAGGTAAAATTGGAGATCTTCATGAGGTAAAATAGATTCAGTTTAAGTGAGGATGGTAGAAATCTAAGATGCTTCCCTCTCAAGGTTTAGAGTAAACATGTCATAGGTGTTATTTACTAAGCTAGATATATGAAGAAAATGCAGATTGAGAGATGAGTTTGCCTGTGAAGAGTGTTTCTTAAAAGGCAACTTATCCACCTTGACTGATGTAGTTCAATTCGTTGGAGCATCATCCCATGCACTGAAGGGTCAGGAGTTTGATTCCCAGTCAGGGCACATACCCAGGTTGTCGGAAAGGATGGATATATAGATTTATGAGTCCTAGAAACTCATCATCAATGGTTACATAGGCTGATTTAAGCAGAAAAGCTATTTGTTGAAAAGGCACTGGGTGGGGCATGGGATTGCCAGGCAGGAGACACAAATTTAGAAAGTAAGCAGGAGCAATGGGATGCCAATCCATCAGAGCAAAAGTCAAAATTAGATTCCAGAACCAACCTAGTGACAATACTCCCACTATCATCATCACTGGTCACTGAATATCACCATGACCAGTACCCACACCACTACAGCCTTCCTCTCCCTCAGCATGGAATAAAGCTGACCCTACTATGGCCACTGCCACCGGGATAAATTAGCTGTTGTTCTAGTTCTCTTAATCACTTACTGAAGAATCTACATTTCTGGGGGCTACTTGGCCAGGCATAAGTTACATGCCTCTGTTTTAGTTGCAAAAAACTTGGAAAGCAAAGACACAACTTTTTCAATGTCAGTTGTGGAATGAGGATTATGCTTACATTCAAGACCTGTAACATAGAAAGGAAATTCAGATTCTGGACATCCTCAAATTGCCAAGGTCTGCTTCTGGTAGATACTAATGAGGTCACTGAGAAGAGCAATGAGGGTAGAAATGTGTATGAATTGAATTGTTTTTTAAATTTATTTAAATAGTGAATGATAGAAAAGGAGTCTATTAAGGATGCTGTGAAGAAGCCATAGTAGGTGCTAACAGAGAAAAGAGATGCAGGGATAGGGTGACCAACAGTGCCAAGTGACATCAATTAGGCAAATAAGTCAGAATATTTCCAGTAAATTTAGTAGTTTGGAAGTAATTTGAAACTTTGGTGAAAGTGTGTTCAGCATAGATTTGGGGAGAGGTCAGATGGCTCTAGACTCAAGGAATAAATGGGAGGTGAGGACATGGAAATGAAGAGTATAGACTATTTCCTAGAAGCTTGGTTGAAGGCAAGAAAAATTATACAATAACCAGTAGTATGTGGGATTAAAATTGGACGTTTTAAAAAAGGTGTGGGAGGCTGATCAAGTTTATATGCTGAGATAAAAGAGTAGAGGAGAAGAAAAATTTGAATATTCATGAAGTAAAGTCATAGTGAAGGAGGAAAATGAATGAAATACATGTTACAGTGAAAAGATTAACCTTGAATTTGAAGGGAGACCTCTCTATCTGTAAGAAAGAAAGGGTGGGAAAGATTCGTGTTTGGAGACTGCTCAAAATTGAGAGTTTTCATAAAAAAAAAAAGTTTATTTTCTCTGTGAAGCAGAATGGGAAATGGTAGCAGAAGTGTGGAAAGACTGCTACTCTGTTTCCCCAAAAATAAGACAGTGCCATACCCTGCAGGCCAGGCATGCATCTACCCCTCCCCCCAAATGTCCTCCCCTCCAGGCCTGGTCCACCCAACTGCCCTCCCCTGCAGAGTTGGGTCCCCCCCCAACTATCCGCTACTGCAGTCCTGGTCTCCAACTGCTCTCCCTTGCAGGCCTGCCACCCCTACTGCCCTCCCCTGCAGTTCTGTTCCCCCAACTGCCCTCCCTTGCTGGCCTGGTCTCCCCCAACTGCCCTCCTCTGCCAACCTGGTCACCTCCAACTGCCCACATCTGCCCCTGCCATCTTGTGTCCACATAGGGGCAGCCATCTTTGATCACATGGGGGCGGCCATCTTGTGTCTTGGATAAAGTGACCAGACATCCCACTTTTGGCGGGACAGTTCCAATTTTTAACAATTTGTCCTGTGTCTTGCGGCATTTTAAAAGTCCTGATACCGGGACTTTTTTAAAATGCCACGGGACACGGGACAAATTGTTAAAAATCAGACTGTCCTGCCAAAAGTGGGACGTCTGGTCACCTTAGTCTTGGAATGACAGTCAATTTGCATATTACTCTTTTATTAGATAGGATTAGACACAGGAGTTGCTTACTCCACTCTGACTTACTTATGTGGACTAAAACCTGTTTGAACTCTGGGGTAAATAGGCATCCTCAACGCTCAATCTCTCACTACAACCTTGCTTTAAATCAAAAGAAATCTTGCTTTCAATCATGCTTTTCTTGTAGTTCCACGGTTCTTCATTCTCTTACTAGGGAGGGACATCTTGTTCAGTCTAGGAACTATCATAACCCTAGCAACATTACTCATAGAAAAAAATGTACCCACCTTTTTATGTTTTTGATGGACAATTTATCTTCTCACTGTGGACCAGGAATTAATAATATTCCATAATCTGTCCAAACCTAAGACTGAAATACCAGGCAGGGCAAACCCCTTCTCTCTCCCCTCCTCCCGTCATAAAGATATCCCTACAACCAGGGGTATCTTACCCTAAAAGAGAGAGTACCCTCTAAAACCTTAAACCATAAAAGGGATCAAAATTATCATTGAAAAATATTTAAAGCATGGACTTCTCAGATCCTGCCAGTCCCTATGTATAACCCTATTCTCCAATTACAAAAGCCAAATGGAAAATACTGGTGTATACTAGATGTAAGGGCAATAAATGAGGCTATAATTCCAGGATATCCTATAGTTCCACTATCTTAACTCAAATCTCAGAGAAGCCAAATATTCTACTCTATTAGATTTAAAGAATGCCTTTTTCTGCATTTCCCTTTGTGGACGAAAGGGACCACATGCTGACCTGACAAGCTCAGGGGAGGCCTGCATGACAGTCTTGCAAACTCAGAGAACTAAAGTAACCACAAAGGATGGTCTGCAATTAAACTTTAACTAAATGCAGTTATGGTGGGCAGTTACATCCTAGGCCAGTATCTTAACTGAGCCTATCTGTCTTTTTGCATCAATGATAACACACCCTTGAAATGTCTGGGTAACTTGTAACTTCTCTTTTTCTGGAGCCCTAGGGGCACAACCAAATGTGCTGGGCACCAGGACAGATACCACAAATTCCTTCATTATCATGTTCGTTGTTCCTGTACCCACTTAAGTATGTGTCCATCATTTTACTTTTTATCCAGTCCCAGGGGTTTCTCACCACTTTGCTTTATCCCACCTCCTATCACCCATGAATTTCATGTAACCCATCTATGTCCCTCCTTTGATTGCAATGTATAGATACAGATATAACCCGCCATTCTCTGGAGCATTATCTCAATTCATGAGGTTCTTCTTCTTGGCATATGTCGATAGTTTGGCCCAAATAAACTCACAGAAATTCTTTACAGGTTTCAATGGCTATTTTTGCATTGACACCTTCATCCTGATTCCCAATACCTGTTTGCATTGAATGAACTAACCCCCAAATTAGGAAGATTTATCATACACATAACCATGTTCCCTCAGTCCTTAGGGACAGTCTCCATTTGTTTGGAAATGGTTTAGCCAAGGAATTAAGGAAACTCCAGTTGACCAATGGGACATTCCTACAATATATTTATGATTTATTAATTTCTAGTACTAACAAAGGGAACTCAGATAAAAATTCCATCCTGATATTACATTTCCCTGCAGACAATAGATACAAAGTTTCTCCCCCAAAGGCCCAAGTAACATCCCAATGTGTCCAATACCTAGGGTACTTACTCACCCCAGGAGCCTGGACCCTGTCACCCCAAAGAAAAAAGGTGATACTGGCCTTTGGAGTTCCACAAAGTAAATGACAGCTTCAAGTGTTTTGGGGACTAGTTGGCTTCTGTCATCTCTGGATACCAGGTTTGGGGCTAATTGATAAACATTTATATGAGACTTTAAAGCAGTGGTTCTCAACCTTTCTAATGCCGCAACCCTTTAATACAATTCCTCGTGTTGTGGTGACCCCCAACCATAAAATTATTTTCATTGCTACTTCATAACTAATTTTGCAACTATTAATGAATCATAATATAAATATCTGTGTTTACTGATGGTCTTAGGTGACCCTGCTAGCAGTTCTCAACCTGTGGGTGGAGATGTGACAGGTTGAGAACCACTGCTGTAGGGAGATGACAAAGGGGCCTTATAGACTGGACCCCTAAATGCCACCATGCCTTCAAGGAGTTAAGTCAAACTAAGCAGTGCACCCACCTAGGGCTGCCAAATTTATAAAATTGTATACTTATATCTAGCAGAGAGAGAAGGGATAGGACTTGGTATCCACACACAAAAGATGGATCTAACTCTAAGACCAGTAGTTTACTTTTCAAAACAACTAGATCCTATAGCAGCTGTCTGCCCACATTGTGTTCCAACCGTACCAGCTGCTGCTCCTAGTAGGAGAGGCCAATAAACTTACTCTAGGCCATGAGAGGTAAAAACCACTAACAACAACAACAAAACCTCCCCATCAAGCTGTGTTAGAAATAAAGGGACACCAGTGGCTCATAAAGGGAAGGCTAAGCAAATATCAGCTGTCTTCCTCGACTCCTGAATTAACTCTAAAGGGTTGCCAAACTCTCAATCCTGCCACTCTCCAACCAATAAACAAAGAGACCCAGGTCACACAGAAATGAACAGAAACTATGGAACAAGTATATTCAAGGAGGACTGACCTACTAGTAAAAGATGAGCCTTTGCCTAATCTTGAAGCAGATGGTTTATAGATCACAGTAGTTTTATACAAAATGGTGTAAAAAGAAAGTGGGATAAGCCATTGTCATCTGAAACATGAAACAATAGAGGTAAAACACCAGCTCCCTAATGCTTCCTCTAAAAAGTTGAACTTACAGCACTCACTAGTGCCTTTCAGTTAGGGAAAAACCTCTGGGTTAATATCTATATTGACTCCAACTATGACTTTCTAGTATTACATGCCCATGCTGCTACTTTGAAGGAAAGAGGACTTTTTAAATTTATTTATTTATTTATTTATTTATTTTTAATCTTCACCCAAGGATATTTTCCCATTGATTTTTAGAGAGAGAGGAAAAGACAGAGAGAAAAATCAATGTGAGAGAGACACATTGATTGGTTGCCTATTGCACCAGGGCCTGGACCCAGGAGGAGCCTGCAACCTAGTCCTTGACCAGAATCAAACCTGGGATCCTTCAGTCCACAGGCTCTATCCACTGAGCAAACCGGCTAGGGCAGAAAGAGGATATATATATATATTATTTCAGAAAGAAAGGAAGAGGGAAAGAGAGATAGAAACATCAATGATGAGAGAGAATCATTGACTGGCTGCCTCCTGCATGCCCCTGACTGGGGATCAAGCCCACAACCCAGGCATGTGCTTTTGACAGAATCGAACCTGGGACCCTTCAGTTCCCAGGCTGTTTCTATCCACCAAGCCAAACCAGCTAGGACAGAAAGAGGACTTTTAACAGTTAAAACCTCCCCCATAAAACATCATTAAAAAATTTAGAACCCTTGGCAGCTGTAACACTCCCCTAAAAAATAGCAGTAATAACTGATGGTGGAACATAGACATAATTAAAGGTAATACATTTGCAGATTGGGCCATTAAGATGATAGTCAGGTCTTCATCAATGACCCTAGAGGCAGCTCTCTTCACCAACCTCCCTTAGCCCCCAGAAGGCCCCTCCTATAACACAGAGGAGGTCCCTCGGGCCTTAGAGAATGCATTCAGTAGCAAAATTAGTTATGAAGTAACAATGAAAATAATTTTATGGTTGGGGTTCACCACAACATGAGGAACTCTATTAAAGGGTCACTGCATTAAAAAGGTTTAGAACCATAGGCTACATGTTAAGGGATAATAAACTTTTATTACCTTGAAGCTTAAAATGGAAATACATCAAAATGCTCTATGATGACACCCATAAGGCGAGGGAATGCTCTTTCCACTCTTGTCTCTCAACTGTTTGTAACATAAAACTATAAAAGAAGTGATCTGAGGTGTGTACTCTGCTCCAAAAACAATCCCCAGAGTCATCTCCCTCCTCTTCCCTAATGCCAGGGCTCATACCCTAAGGACAATTGCTAAATTGATTTCATTCTGATGCCCCCTAAAGCTAGTATTTATAGACACTTTCACTGGATGGATTGAGGTCCTTCCTATCAGAACAGAAAAAGCTACTGAGGTAGCCAAGTATTTACTAAAAATAAATCTTACCTAGGTTGGGACTACCAGGAAGCTTACAGAGAGAATGGACACTCTATAGCCAAAATTACACAACAGCTGGCTCAAACTTTAGGGATCAACTATCACTTGCACTCATCATGGAGACTTCAATCTTTGGGTAAGGTAGAAAGAGCTAATCACACCCTAAAAAGGACTCTAGTCAAGCTATGCCAAGAAACCTCAGAGTCTGTGTTATCCACAGGTAATGGAGAATGAGAATGAAAGCTGCACCTAAAGGAAAGTTAAGTTAGCCCCTTTGAACTTACCTATAGTAGGCCCTTTCTCAGATCTGAACTGCTAATAGATAAGGAAACTTTTCAGCTATTGTCTTACACCATTAACCTAGAGCAAGTACAAAAAGCATTGCAGGAAATGCAAACAAAATTCTACCTGCCCCCAATAAGGACTACCAAAACAAGTTAAACCAGGGGACATGGTGTATTAAAAATTTGTCATGATAACTGTCTTGAATCCCAGCTACAACCAAGATACAAGGGCCCACATTAGGTCCTGACTGCAGTAAAGTTCATAGGAGTAGTCAATTTAAACCTGTTTCTTGTTAGTCCCCTCAGGAACCATAACCTGAGACTTACTCATGTGAATCCTTAAGCTCCTCTTCAAGAAACAAAAACCAGAAAAGAACCAAGATGGCAGCATAGGTAACACCTGTACTTACTGACACAACAACATCAAAACTGCAACTAAAAGATAAAACAGCTATCATACAGAACGTGGGAAAGCTGGGTGAGTGAATGTTCTACAACTAGAAGGAAAGAAAAAAGCTCATTAAGACTGGTAGGAGGTGTGGAAGTGTGGAGGCATGGAGACACGCATGAAATGGGCTGGCAACTGGGTGTGTTGTTTGTTTGTTTTTTCTTTTTTTATAATATATTTTATTGACTTTTTACACAGAGATAGAGAAAGGAATAGAGAGTTAAAACATCGATGAGAGAGAGAAACATCGATCAGCTGACTCCTATTGGGGATGTGCCCACAACCAAGGTATATGCCCTTGACCAGAATCAAACCTGGGACCCTTCAGTCCACAGGCCAATGCTCTATCCACTGAGCCAAACCAGTTAGGGCTCTTTTTTTTTTTCAATCAGGAAGGAGATACAAGCTTCTGATTTCTCTGAACTACAGTTCCAGACGAGACTATGGAACCCAGGCTCATACAGGGAGAAACTGGACTGTCTGGTATAAGGCTGGACATGAGGGTGGCTTTCTCTCAGATGTGCTTGCAGCAATCATTATTCTTGCACAGTTCTGTAGGACACAGAGACCTGGGAACTCTTCAGGACAGGGCTGACGGTCAGCCATTGCTGTTTGCTCCATCCTGGTGATTCCCTGAGACCCCACCCCACCCAATTTACAAACTTACTCAAGCTGTGCTCAGAGTTTTTTGCATATGAATGGCCTGCCCCTTTGCAATCTTAAACATACCGTACTGCAGCAGGTCAGAGAGACCCAGAGCCTCCAAAAGAAGGCCCAAGGCTTGACAGCAGCTTGCATTGCTTCAAAGCTGGGCCTCACCTGGTCACCTCCAAACCCCAAAAAGGAAGAATCTGCAGATTTCTCTGTAGCTGCAGCTGGGTGACCCCAGGCACTGGCTGACTTTGCACCTCCTTGGAGATCCAAGAGCCAGTGTACCCAGCGGTCAGTGTAAAACCATACCAGATTACAATTCTTCACATCCATAAATTACACACTCAAGGGGAAGATTTAGTGAGCACCAAAGCTCCACTGAAGCAAGTCCTACCCCAATAAGGGTGTCTCTAGCACAGCAGTTCTTCCATTGTAGACATAGCTGGTCCTCACAGCCTGGAGGTCAATTCCTCCCAGTGATACCAATAGCAACCAAGGTTTAAGGGGTGCACCAAGAGTGTTCACCTCAGGTAATTGGGCAGGCTGAGTCACTGGGCCCTATAGGACACCTAGCATATAAGGCCACTCTATCAACACAGGGAAGCAGCCAAAATGCAAAGACAAAGAAACAAGTCACAAATAAAAGAAATGGAGGAAAGCAAACTACTGGATACAGAGTTCAAAACCACAGTTATAAGGTTACTCAAGAATCTTCTAGAAACCTCCAAGGAACTTAGTAAGACCTTTAAGGACCTTAGTGAGAATGCCAAAAAGAAAAAAAAATGGAAAGGACCGGTCAGAAATTAAGCATACACTGACTGAAGTAAAAAAATAATATACAGAAATTCAACAGTAGACTAGAGGATCCCAAAAGTCAAATAAAAAATTTGAAATACAAAGAAGCAAAAAATCACCCAATGGGAAGAGCAAAAAGAAAAAAGAATCCAAAAATCTGAAGATAGTGTAAGGAGCCTCTGGGACAACTTCACATATACCAACATACAAATTATGGAGGTGCCAGAAGAAGAGAGAGAGCAAGATACTTAAAATTTATTTGAAGAAATAATGACTGAAAACTTTCCCCACCTGGTGAAAGAAATAGACTTACAAGTCCAAGAAGCACACAGAACCCTAAACAATAGGAATTCAAAGAGAACCATACCAAGACATATCATAATTAAAATGCCAAGGACAAAAGACAAAGAGAGAATCTTAAAAGCAGCAAGACAAAAACAGTTAATTACCTACAAGGAAGCACCCATACAACTGATTTCTCAACAGAAACTATGCAGGCCAGAAGGGAGTGGCAAGAAATATTCAAAGTGATGAATAACAAGAACCTACAACCAAGATTACTCTACCCAGAAAAGCTATCATTTAGAATTGAAGGGCAGATAAAGAACTTCACAAACAAGAAAAAGCTAAAGGAGTTCATCATTACCAAACCAGTATTATATGAAATGCTGAAGGGTATTATTTAAGAAGAGAAAGAAAAAGAAAAAGGTAAAGATAAAAATTATGAACAACACCCCTAACTGGTTTGGCTCTGTGGAGTCCCAGGTTCTATTCTGGTCAAGGGCATGTGCCTTGGTTGGCGGGCCAGGTGACGGGGGCGGCATGGACCCGGGACCGGTGGGGAAGAGGTCGAGGCCTTGCAGCTCTCCACCCGCTGGCTGGAGGTGCTGCGCACCTACTTGGAGCTGGTGCTGTGCGTCCGGAACAACAGGAACCTTCAGAAGTTTAGCCTTTTTGGAGACATAAGTGTTCTACAACAGCAAGGAAATTTGTCAAATACATACCTCAGCAAGGTGGACCCTGATGGCAAAAAAAATCAAGCAGATTCAGCAGCTGTTTGAAGAAATACTGGGTAAGAGTAGGCAACTGAAATGGCTGTCCTGTTGGTTTATGCTGGAAATAGTAATCCAACATCACTGTCTTCTCTCTCAAACTCTATTGCCAACACCATGGAGCACCTAAGTTTTCTGGACAACAATATTGCTGGTAACAGCACCCTTATCACTACAGTAGAAATAGAGAAATTTGTGAATCTGCGCTCACTTGCCCTGGATTTCTGCGACTTTACAGCTGAGATAGCAAGAGTCTTGAGTGATAGCAACCATGTGCCTTTGCAGCGACTGTCTCTCCTGGTCCACAATGTTTCTGTGATGCATAAGTTTCCAGACAGCATGCCAAATGATGAGCACTGGAAAGCCTTGTCACGTAGGAGCCCCAGCCTCCAGGTCTATATAATGGCATTTGATATTAAGAGTGAAGATATATTAAAGATTCTGAAACCCAGTAACTAGAGAGGATTCATTTTGACAGCTACACATCACTTGTGTTTCGGGAGCTATTGTTGATCTTATTTCAAGGCAGTATGACAAGTTCCTCTTTTCATATTAATGAATGATGTGATTGATACGTC
The DNA here is from genome assembly GCA_036971965.1 of Nyctalus aviator. NCBI lineage: Eukaryota > Metazoa > Chordata > Mammalia > Chiroptera > Vespertilionidae > Nyctalus > Nyctalus aviator. The sequence goes on from CM072922.1 coordinate 101,263,882, forward strand.
TGATTTTTCAGGTCTTAGTGATAATCTGAATGAAGATCCATTGGTGTTATTAGCATGGAGGTGCACACAGTTCTCTATTCTGGCAATTTAAGGTTACACAGGGTGGGCACACAACCTCATTGCCATTGCTCGTCTTTATGGCTCTAATCTAAAAGTGCTTGAAGTCACTGAAGAAAGTATTGATTTTGACCAAGGAGAACTGGCTGACCAGGATGTGGATCCAGTGCATAACCTAATTGAACAGGTATCCCTGGGCCTGGGTCAACCTTGGCACGCAGTCATGGACATCGAATCACTCAGTGTCTTCACTGAACCAAATCGTCATTTTTACAGAGAGATGCAAAGCTTTAGTGAAGACATTTAGCTTTTTTAAAAATGTACAATTCCTGTGGTAACATATGCAAGTAGGGTCCTATTATGGTTTGGTTTTTTTTTTTTCAGTAGTGTGAATTAATCCCTTTGTGCTGTGTTTAATCAGTATTAGCTTCATAGAATTATATATGTATATTCTACTTCTTGATCAAAGAACATAGTCAGGTATTGGATTAGAAGTTCAAAATGACAATGTGTAGGGCTTTCATGATTAGACTTGTTACCAAATCTTAAAGATACACAACCGAAGGTTGTCTGAGGTTGCTGGCTAACTTCATTTTTCACTGAGTTACTCTGCCTTTGATTATTTTATTTTTTGAATGTCAGAGCTGAACTCGGGAGCCAAAATATTTTTATACATATATAGATACATACCCATAGCCTGGTGGATTTGTATGCAATATACTGCATTCACGCATTCTAATAGCATTTCATTAATTCTTATTTGAAATGGAAGGGAGGATAATGTCCCAAATGAGTTATCTTTAACAGAAATGCCAAGATTTTAACTTTCATTACATATATAAAATTGAGTATCACCAGTTATCATTCTGAATTTTGTATAATACTAGGTTAGAATCTTGCTTAACCCTTTTTTAAAAATGCATTTACACAAACAAGTACTCAAATTGTTAGATTTTTAGGAATTATATCTGACATGATTTTATTCATCAATTATATTACACACTCAAGTTAACTTTTAAGCCCAGATTTCAAGTAGTGGAGGAAGAAAGAAACTATATTCCAGGTAAAAGCTAAAAGAAAATTAAAAAACAGAATTGTAAACACACATGCTTGCAAGCAAACATTAGTCGTGAAATCCCTATCAACAAGTCACTGGATTTTTCTCTGTCAGCGCGCATGTCAGCTGCCAAAGAATAGACTTAACTGAAGAAGTGCCCACATGCTGGCAGGGGCCGGCCCATTCTGGACAGCCAGATTCTGCTAGATATATAAGGTCGAATTTCAATCTATGGTACACAGCTGTGCTGTGGCTCAGTCAGCAACCTCAGAATTCTGAAAAACAAAACAAAAAATAAAAAATAAATAAAAAACATGCACCTGTTTCACTGTGAATAGTGAATGTAAAGGAAGAGGAAAAACTGAAAACTTGTACTATCACAGGTATGAGCTGCTATAATACATGAAGAACATTCCATGAAGTATGTTTTAAAACCTTGTTATATCTGAGAGGCTTTAAAAGCCGATTTTCAGGGCAACCACGGTACAGATGTGGTCTCTGTGAGACTTCCACCTGACCCCAGTTTTAAGTGGTATGAATGTTGTGCATTTAATGTTAAAGGACAGTCTGCAATAATAAAGTAGCCAACATGGGTGCTCAGCAGTGCTGAAACCTGGCTGCTCTATTGTAAGCTTTGGAAACACAATTTATACAACAGATGTCCAGATACGATTCTATTATGGAAAAAGTTTATATGTGCTTTACAAATGGTTTTACCATCTTATATTAAAATGATCTTTTGACAGGTGTGCACTGTTTTGTCTTCAGTGGGCACATACCATGTGGATTTTATGTGTACATCAGTAGTGTGAATCCACTGGCACAGTGTGTGTAAATGCCAGATGTGGTGAGATTTTATCTTATAAATGTGATCAGATAAAATAACTCCTGACAGAAACTGTAAGGAAACCAGCTGAATGTTTGACCTGATGACTGATGTTATATGGTTTATGTTAAATGTATATTCTTTTAATCAATGAATAAAGCATTAAAAAGTGAAAAAAATAAAAATAAAAATAAAGTAAATAAAAAAATCTGATGAACAGAATAAACTGGTGAATATAATAGAATCAGGGGCATAGAAAGGGAGTGGACTGGCAAATCTCAGGAGAGAAGGGGTGTGGGGTGCGGGAAGAGACTGGACAAAAATCTTACACTTATGGGCAAGGACAGTGGTGGGGGTATGGGCATGGGGTGGGGTGGGAACCGGGTGGAGGGGAGCTATGGGGGATAGGGGAGAGGAACATCTGTAATAATCTGAACAATAAAGATTTATTTATTTTTTATTGATTTTTTACAGAGAGAAAGGGAGAGGGATAGAAAGTCAGAAACACTGATGGGAGAGAAACATTGATCAGCTACCTCCTCTACACCTCCCACTGGGGGATGTGCCACAACCAAGGTACATGCCTTTGAGCGGAATCGAACATGGGACCTTTCAGTCCGCAGGCCAGTGCTCTATCCACTGAACCAAACCAGCCAGGGCAAGATTTATTAAAAAAAAAAAAAAAAAAAAAAAAAAAAAAAAGGAAAAGGAAAGAAAAGAAAAGAAACAAAAAAATGCTATGACCAGGTGACTCAATTGGTTGGAGCACCATTCTGTATCCCAAAACATTGAGGGTTTGATTCCCTGTCAGGGTACATACCTAGATTGCTGGTTTGGTTCCCAGTTGGGGGCACATATGAGAGGCAACGATCAATGTTTCTCTTTCACATATATGTTTCCTCTCCTCTCCTCTCCTCTCCTCTCCTCTCCTCTCCTCTCCTCTCCTCTTTCTCTCTCTCTCTCTCTCTCTCTCTCTCTCTCTCTCTCTCTCTCTCATCTCTATCTCATCTAAACATATTTTTAAGTGAGGATTTTTAAAGAAAGGAAGAAAAAATAACCCGTCACAGGTAAGTAATGTGGTAATTGGGCTTTAATTTAATTGTCTTTCTCATATATTTCTGACACTTGTCCTATTAGCCTGTCAATATGCTCAGCTTCCTCTCCCAGGAAAATAATTTTTTTCTGTCCTTGTTGGATTGAATCCTTATCAGATTAAGTCCATCTATTCTGCTCAAATTATTCAAATTCTAACCAACGATGTGTATCTTTCTTGTTTTCATGACCCTACTGTACCCTGTCATGACCTTACATGACCCTGTCTTGTTTTTAGGATTCCTACAAAGAGAATGGAAGACCAGCATACTAATAAACTTTTCCATTATCATTGCTACTGGAAATCAACTTTCCAATGGCTGGATCTACCATAGACAGCCAATCCCAACAGTCCTCCCACCTCAGTTTCAACCTACAGTTTTCAATATGAATCTAATTCTACTATCAGGGTCTCCCAAGGATTTCAAAAAGGCCAGGCTTTTTTTTTTAAACCTCCTTCCATTCCTGGGGGCTTCCCTTGCACTAGCCTCACCCCATTCATCTGGCAGACTAGTAACTGGTCAGTACAGATGCTCTTATGCAAAACCCTGTTGTCATTGTGTTATAGCCAAGGAATGTATTAATAATCCTGAATTAAATGATTTTATCCCACCAAAGATATTTTTCTAACAGTGTCTTCTGTAGCAGACTGGTGTTTGTCCACTAGTCTGAATGAGCCAATCAGGTGTCTGGGAGACTAATTTTTTCTTTTCTTTTCTTTTTTTAATATATTTTATTGATTTTCCACAGAGAGGAAGGAAAATGGATAGAGAGCTATAAATGTCAATGAGAGAGAAACATCGACCAGCTGCCTCCTGCACACCCCCTGCTGGAGATGTGCCCACAATCAATGTACATAGCCTTAACCGGAACTGAACCTGGGACCTTTCAGTCCGCAGACCGATGCTCTATCCACTGAGCCAAACCGGTTTCTGCTGGGAGACTAATTTTCAAAATGACCCCCAGAACACCTGCAGCTATTGGCAAGAAGAAACTAATATTAACTGAAAATTCCTTTATCAGATCCCCACAGCACACAGAGCCCCCACAGTGCCATGGGACCCACTCCTAAAGGGGGATCTCTCCCTAACTGCAAGGGAGACACCTACTGGGGTCTAATCCTACGAGATTGTTGTTTAATAATATATCTCAGCAGGGGTTAGTCTTCCTTTGTGGACAACCCCAAAATAGCCTACATTATGATAGCAGACCTTGTACCAAGTTGTATCAGCCATTACCTGCTTTAGCCTACTCATGTGTCATCAACACATAATTTCAAGGCCAGTGCACTTTAGATTTTCGTTGCCTCAAGGGATTTCTGTCACTGATCATAATTCCACTCATCTTCAAATAAAAGGGCCATTGGTCTCATTGTAGCTGGCACAGAGGCAGCCATCAGCCTAGCAGCCCCCTAGGGAGGATTTACTTATCATGAAGCCACCTTAAGAAATTTAACAGATAGTATAATTGCCCTAGAAAAAAGTACTAATGCCTTTATTCTTTTATTTCTTGTAATTATTTACTCTTTGAGTTACCAACTACTGTCATAGTTACTATCTTGCAGATGGAGAAATAGAGTAGAGATTAGGTAGTTTGCCCTCAAAAACTTACAACAATTTTTCTTGCTAACTTTGTGCTAGATAACAGATTAGACATCAATTACCTACTAGCAGCAGAAGGACTGGGAGTAGTCATAAGCACAACCTGCTACACTTATACTAACTCTTCAAGTCAAGTAGAGGAAGACATAAAAAAAAAAAAAATTATGACCAGGCCCCCTAGCTTCATAACTTTAGAAAGGGAAACCCTTCTACTAACTCAATCTGGGATTCTGTAAAGTCTACTCTCCTTTCCATTACTTGTTTTTTATCCCTCCTTGCTCCTCTAGTAGTTATAGTTCTCCTCATCTTTGAACCATGTCTTTTTTTTTACCATTTATTTATTTTTTAATCCTCACCCAAGGATATTTTCCTATTTATCTGTCAGAGAGAGTGGAAGAGAGAGAAACACTAATGCTAGAGAAACACATTGATTGGAGCCTCCTGCACGAGTCCCAAACAGGGCCTGGATCAAGGAGTCTGCAACTGAGGTACATGCCCTTGACCAGAATTGGACCCAGGACCCTTTGGTCCACAGACCAATGCTCTATCCACTGAGCAAAACCGGCTAGGGCTGAACCATGTCTTTTTAACTTTCTTGTCAAAATTTTCACCTTTAGGATACAATTCCAAGATGATGATGCTTCAGGGATTCTGGCCCATCCTGCCTTAGAAGAATTAGCTAACAGCCTCTCTGTTCCAGTCTTAGATTCCATTCCCCTTTTCTCCCTTAGACTAGTCAAGGAGAGACTTCCATACCCTATGCAGGCAAAAATCATGACCCTTGTCACTACGAACAGTTGCTGAAAACAGACCCTCCTCCTTCATCACCCCTAAAAGACTTCAGGGATGTAAGTCTCTTGAGAGGTAAATGAAGCAGGTTAGTAAGAAGCTAGGAAAATTCCTTAACAAGTGAAATTGGGAAACTGAGACAGCTGAACAAACTGATCAAGCAATTTATAGCCACTATCTTCCCTAACCAAGTACACTTAGGATCAAATGGTTTACACATTCCAGACTAGGCTGGGGCAGACCCTCCTGGTCCCAGTCCCTCTTTAGTGGCATTCTTTGGAGGCAAAACTGACCAGAGAATGACCCTGATCCCTCTTTACACTCATTTTGATAAATCAACATATTGAAAGGCACACCTGGAAAGCTGATGAATATTCTATTGAGATATTTCCAAGACCAATCCTAAAATTCCCACTTTTAGAAAACAGATAAAACCCCTCAAGGTAAAGAAAGCCACAATATGCTTTCTCTAAAGCATGCCTGAACCACATCCAGCACAGCCAGGGGAGAACATGAGGAAGGGCAGTGAAGGATTAAAGAAGACATACAAGATAATACAGTTGGAACCAGGTGGGATCACTGTGCCTGGATGAGGAAACAGTGACACAGCCTGTAAGCCCAAGTTTTATTTTATAGTCAGATCACACAAAGAAAAACAAGGGCAGTAGTCAACATATGTACAATGTTCTTGTGAGTTTCATTTCTATTTCATTACTCAAGCCTTGTTTTGGCAGTGCTTGCTGCACCTCCCACAGCCCATTAGCTAGCTACCTAGAAACAAGGGAGGACTATAAATTCAAGCTTAATTGTGTTGGGAGGGCTCTGTCCTCCAATCTGGGACTTGTATGTGGCTCTGCCACAGGTCAGTCCAAGGATTGACCCTATAGCCGCTCCCTACACATGCGCACATCCCTCTTTTCCTCAGATGTGTATTTTTGTTTTCTTTCTTCTAAAGTCTAAGGGTCTGGACAAAGCTTGCAGCCAGGGAAATACCAGGCAGTGGCAGCCCATCTTGGGCTTACACTTTGAACCTGTTTCTAAGGACCCTTCTTTTGTCTAACTTTTCAGTAAGCTGAAAAGCAGCTCCACTTAAGCTCATTCTTTGCCTCTTCTATCTTTTTTTTTTTTTGTATTCAAAACGGGAACATTTATTACTTATCCTTTTCCTTATAAATTCCTTTACAGCAACACAAAGAAAAGCACAAGAAGACTTATCTGTGCACACACAGGGAGCACACCCACCACTGGTGGCCAGAGACCACGATGGAGGCCACATCCCTCTCACAGCCCAGCCTCCTGGATGGACCCTGGCAGCAAGGACCTGTATCAGGCCTAAAATCATGGCCTCTTCTATCTTAAGCTTTTCCTTTGTTACACTGTCCCCAGCTTTAATAAATGTACTCCCCAAATCACCTAGATTCAAATTACAAAATCATTCCTGCAAGCATTCAAGAAGCCACACATTCCAGACCATGCTAGGGTAGAGACAACTCAGTCCTTGTCCCTTTCTGGTGACAAGGTTACACCCCTAACCTTGGTATTGTTCAAGGGTCAACTGTATGAAATTGCAGGTATTAAGACTCTATATCCTACAAAACAGCATTTTCTTATGGCTCAACCAACCATCTAATTTCATCCTCATCACAGCAGCACCATTAAATAGTTACATTTTTCCCACTTTACAGATGAGAAAACTAAGATTCAGAAATGAGGTTGAATAGTCAATGAATACTGAAACCAAGCTTTGAACCTGGTTGATCCTTCTTGTATAAAACTATAAGAATTTAGTTTGAATGAGAATGAGCCAATATTTTATTGTTTTTTTAAAATCCTCAGCTCCTTGCTGGTTTTAAGATTCTCTCTGTCTTTAAAGAAAACTTCAGGCATACAAACATTCACATCATAAGGATTCTGGAAGTAGAGATTGAGCAAGAAATTAAAAATCTATTAAAAAATAATGACAACTCCCCCAACTTGGTAAAGAAAATAAACATATAAGTCCATAAAGTGCTGAGAGTCCCAAACAAGACACAAAGAGGCCCATACAAGACATAGCATAGTTAAAATGCAAAAGGTTAAGGACAAAGAAAGAATCTTAAAAGCAGCAAGAGAAAGCAGTTTGTTACCTGTAAAGGAGTTGCCATAAGACTATTAGCTGACTTCTCAATAAAAACAGCAGACCAGAAAGGAGTGGCAAGAAATATTCAAAGTGATGAATAGCAAGGACCTACAACCAAGATTACTCTACCCACCAAAGCTATCATTTAGAATCAAAGGTCAGATAAATAGTTTCCCAGACAAGAAAAAGCTAAAGTTCATCACCAACAAACTAGTATTACATGAAATGATAAAGGGTCTTCTTTAAGAAGAAAAAACAAAGATAAAAAATATGAACAGGATGCCCAGTACCCCGGGCAGAGCAAGGCTGTGGCCGCAGATTATAGGGCTTTTCTTTGCCCTACAAAGAAAGTTAATAGGGAGAAACCAAGATGGTGGCAAAGGTAAACAACAAAAATGCAGCCTCCCACAACAATTTCAAAAATACAACTAAAAGACAAAACAGACATCATCCAGAACCACAGGAAAGCTGACTGACTGGGAATTCTACAACTATAAGAGAAAACCACAAGGAAAATCAGAGGAGCTGTAAAAGCCTGAGGTAAGGAGACACAGGTGCGCACATGTGGAGAGGACCGAGCGGGAGAGGATGGAGCGGGAGAGGGGTGGGTGGCTGAGTGCCTGGCTGGCGTTCTCTAGCAGGAATGAGATAAAAGCTCCAGACTGCTCTGAACCCGTTCCAATTGCACTGAATCCCAGTTCCAGGCGAGACCCTGGAGAACCAGGGTCATATGGAGGGAATCTGGGCTGTAAGGCAGAAACTCAGGGGAGCAGCGAAAGGCAGAGCTCTAGAGGCACGCACATGAATGTGAACAGAGGATGGACTGTTGACTGTACTGCTGGATTGCCCTAGACAAAAGCTCCAGACTGCACTGAACCCCAGTTCTGGGTGAAAATCTGGGAATCCAGATTCATTGGGGGAGAGACTAAACTGTCTGGCAGTGGGCGAAACTCGAGAGTGCCTTTCTCTCAGAGGTGCTTGCAGTGAGTACTGAGGGACACTGAAGAACACTGAGACTCAGGAACCTCATAGGGCGGAGCTGACAGGAAGCCAAGGCTGTAGGCTCCACCCTGAAACTCCACCCCACCCAAGCTGAGCTCAGAGGCTTTTGCAATTTTGCAAGTCTAGTCAAATAAGGCTATCTCCTGGCATAGACACAGCTGGTCCTCACAGCCAAATGGCCTGGAGGTCAACTCCTCCCACTGATACCAACAACAATCAAGACTTAACTACAACAAGGCTGTACACACAGTCCACAAAGGGGTTCACCAAGAGTGTCCACCTCAGAGGCCGAGCCACTGGCTCATATAGGACACCAAGCTCACAAAGCTACCCTACCAACTCAGGGAAGCAGTGAAAATGCAGAGACAAAGCAACAGATCACAAACAAAAGAAATGGAGAAAAATAAACAACTGGAGATAGAGTTCAAAACCATGGTTATAAGGTTTTTCAAGAATTTCCTACAAAAGGCCAATAAATTTAGCCAGACCCTTGAGGTTATGAGAGAGACCCTCGAGGGTATAGAAAAGAACCAACTAGAAATTAAACATACACTCACTGAAATAAAAAATATTATACAGACACCCAACAGCAAACGAGAGGAATGTAAGAATCAAGTCAAAGATTTGAAATACAAAGTAGCAAAAATCAATCAAGTCAAAGATTTGAAATACAAAGAAGCAAAAATCACTCAGCTGGAAAAGCTAAAAGAAAAAAGAAACCAAAAATTTGAAGGTAGTGTAAGGAGCCTCTGGGACAACATCAAGTGTACCAACATCATAATTATGGGGGTGTCAGAAGAAGAGAATGAGCAAGATAGTGAAAACCTATTTGAAGAAATAATGACTGAAAACTTCCCCCACCTGGTGAAAGAAATAGACTTACAAGTCCAAGAAGTGCACAGAACCCCAAACAAAAGGAATCCAAAGAAAACCACACCAAGACACGTCATAATTAAAATGCCAAGAGCAAAAGATAGAGAATATTAAAAGCAGCAAGAGAAAAATATTTAATTACCTACACGGGAGCACCTATACGATTGTCAGCTGATTTATCAACAGAAACTATGCAGGCCAGATGGGATTGGCAAGAAATAGTCAAAGTGATGAATAGCAAGAATCTACGACCAAGATTACTCTACCCAGCAAAATTATCATTCAGAATTGAAGGGCAGATAAAGAGCTTCACAGATAAGAAAAAGCTAAATGAGCTCATCAACACCAAACCAGTATTATATGAAATGCTGAAAGGTATTCTTTAAGAAGAGGAAGAAGATGAAAAAGGTAAAGATAAAAATTATTAATAACAAATATATATCTATCAACAAGTGAATATAAAAATGAAATGAATTAAAAATCTGATGTACAGAATAAACTGGTAAATATAATAGAATCAGGGGAATAGAAAGGGAGTGGACTGAAAATTCTCAGGGGAAAGGAGTGTGGGGTTGGGGAAGAGACTGGACAAAAATCTTACACCTATGGATGAGGACAATTAGGGGAGGTAAGGGAAGAGGGTGGGATTGGAACCAGGTGGAGGGGAGCTATAGGGATTAAAAAGAGGAACAACTGTAATAATCTGAACAATAAAGATTTATTTTTTTAATTCAAAAATACATTTATTTTAAAAGTTAACTTTGTTGATGATTGGTTATTAGTTATTTTTTTAAACTTCTTTATTGATTAAGTATCACATATTTGACCTCAACTGTCCCCCACTCATGCCTCCACCCCCCTATTGTCCTTGACCACTGGTTGGGCTCATATGTATGCACATAAGTCTTTTGGTTGATCTCTCTCTTTTATCCCCACTCTCCCTCTGAGGTCCCATCTGACCATTTGATCCATGGCTCCTTATCTCTGGGTCTGTTCTTGTTCATCAGTCTATGTTGTTCACCATTTCCCCTAGATGAGTGAGATCATGTCCTGCTGGAAATATACTTACAAGAATTGAAAATGAGACAAGCAATAATGGTTATGCTGAAAGGCATATGAATCAGTAGTGAGTTTCTTTCTGGGTCACCAGTTCTTTTGAGACACAATTTCAATGTCAAACAGTTCCTTATGTGTATATGTCAGCAGTGATATTTCAGTTCTGGATGGTGGACAAATGGTGGTAATGCAGGTCTGACCCTCTCTGGTTTGGTCCTGGGCAACCTGCAGTGACACCCAGCTGCTGACTGCTATTATGACAAGGCATCGTCTGCGTCTTCCATCTCTGAACTGTTTCTCTTCTGTCTTCATGGTTGGAGAAGTCCTGTCAATTCCTCTCTGTTGCCAGAATCCACATGGTCTTCGAGTTGTTTTCTGAAAATATACAAACATATTCTCCACCAGAAGTTAATAAAGGAATATTTTCTATAAATTTGACTTGGGATCCTTTTTTATTTTTTGCCCAAATGATTTTCCTCTGGCTTGTTTTGACACCATTTGTGTTTTTCATGGGTGTTTTGCTGATAGCATTACAATTAATTTTCTAAAGTACAAATTTTCTAGATGTAATTTACTTACAGGATATTTTTTTCCTTAAGAATTTATTAAATTAAAAAAATTATATATATATTTATATATATATAAATTTTATACATTTTTTTAATTTATATATATATATATATATATATATATATATATATATATATATATAAATTTTTTTATATAGCCCTGAACAATAGCCCTAGCTGGTTTGGCTCAATGGATAGAGCATCAGCCTGCAGACTGAAGGGTTCCAGGTTCATTTCCAGCCAAGAGCACATGCCTGGGTTGTGGGCTCTAGCCCTAGTAGGGGGAATGCAATAGGAAGCCAATCAATGATTCTCTCTTATCATTGATGTTTCTATCTCTCTCTCTCCCTCTCCCTTCCTCTCTAGAATTAATAAAATACATTTTTAAAGAAAAAAATATGAACAATAAAATGGCAATAAATACATATCAACAGTTAAATATAAAAATCAAAATAAACAAACAAGCAAAACAGAAACAGACTCATAGATACAGAGAATATTTTGACGATCACCAAATGTAAGGGGGGTTTGCAGGGATTGGTGAAAAGGGTGAAGAAATAAAGAAGTATAAATTTATTGTTACAGAAAAGTCATGGGGATGTAAAGTACAGTAAAGAGAATATAGTCAATAATCCTATCTAATAAAGGTTATGCAAATTGACCATCAAGCCATCACAAAGATAGCAGCGCCCATAGCCATAAGATGGCAGTGCCCAGTCCCCTCAGCCCTGCCAGAGTCCTCCAGTCCTTTCAGCCCTGCCCAGGGGAGTGGCAGGTGTAAGGAGTGGCTGGACCCACAATCCTTTCAACCCAGCCAGAAGGGGTTGGAGGGGGGACAGCAGATATACGGTGTGGCTGGACCTGCCCTCAGCCCCCCATTTGCCTAGGGCCAGCCTGAGGTGCAGGCAAGCCTAGGATGGTGGCTATCTAGCCTCCCAGGACCACCCAAGGCTCAGGTAACCAGGGCTCATCGAGGCTTTCACTGCCAGCAGTGGCAGCAGCAGAGGTGTGATGGGAATGTCACCTTCCCCTGATCACTGGGTCACATCCTGCCCCTGAGGGCTCCTGAACTGTAAGAGGAGGCAGGCCAGGCTGAGGGACCCCCATCCAATGCATGAATTTTTATGCACCAGGCCTCTAAGTCTAAATATATAAAAGGCTAAGCAACCATCCAATAGTCTGATAGGTATGATGTACACTGGTCACCAGGGGGCAGATGCTCAATGTATGAGCTGCCAAGCTGTGGTGACTTGGCAGTGGTGGTTCTTGGATGACACACCTCAGAACCAGAGAAGAAGGAACGAGGGGTGGAGAAAATTGCGATAGAATAGAGACGTGTTCCGCCGGGACCGGTTTGGCTCAATGGATAGAGCATTGGCTTGGGGACTGAAGGGCCCCGGGTTCGATTCCGGTCAAGGGCATGTACCTTGGTTGCAGGCATATCCTCAGTAGGGGGTGTGCAAGAGGCAGCTGATCGATGACTCTCTCTCATTGATGTTTCGAACTCTCTATCTCTCTCCCTTCCACTCTGTACAAAAATCAATAAAATATATTAAAAAAAAAAAAAAGGAATAGAGACGTGTTCTGAGCCTTGTCCTAGAGCAGAAAGAAAGAACAGCTGAGGGTCACACTGGGAGTATTTGTTAGCAAGCTAATGGAAAGCTAAACTCCAGGAGAAAGTGTGGGACTGCTGGATGGGGTTCCACTGACAGGGCAGTCCCCACGGTGGATCCCCTCCTGGAACTACGGGCTCAGATGGGAAAATCTCACCATCTTGAAAGGAAAAGTAGATCTTGTCAGAGGCCCAAAAATCCACAGCTGCGGTGACCGCGAAAAGCTGTGAGCCCTAGAACACCAGTCCCAGGTGGCGCGAACGCTTGGACTCAAAGGAGCACTTCACTTCACCATGAAAAGGTCAGATTTTGTGGGATAGGGTAAGGTCTCTAGTCCCAGAGAAAGACAGAAATGAGCATACTGTGGTGCCTGGAGCACTGGGGAGGTCTGTTCCTGGAGAAGCCCCAGGATGTTGGGCTGGTGTGATCCGTGATTGTGGAAGGGGTTCCTCAGAGCTGCTAACAGGGGGATCTCTAGAGAGCAACCCATTTTGATCTAATGTGGGACGATAGCCTGGGAGTTTCAGGGGAGTGCAGTCTACTTGGACTTGCCCACCAGCCTCCGCAAATGGGTTGAGTGCCACAGTGAAAAAGGCTAGAGAGGCCTTAGAGTCCTGGAAGTCAACCCAGAAACACTGCCACCCAGAGGCTGAATCACAAATTGTCAACAGTATAAAAAAATAAAATAAAGAAATACTAGAAATTAAGATACTGCTTGCTTAAAAATCAGGACTGGATTACAACACTGAGGATCAGTGAAACACAAGGAACTGCAATACTGTCAAGACTGGGAAATAGGCATGCCAAACAGAAAAAAAGAAGAAGTGAATAACCTTCACTATTGCACATTTTATTTATTTGTTTATTTTTAAATTTTTATTTTTTTAATTTTCATTTTTTGCATCATTTAATTAAGAAACTAGTTTTTCTTTTTTCCTCACTTGATTGCACTTTTTAAAAAATATATATTTTATTGATTTTTCTTACAGAGAGGAAGGGAGAGAGATAGAGAGCTAGAAACATCGATGAGAGAGAAACATTAACTAGCTGCCTCTTGCACACCCCCTACTGGGGATGTGCCCGCAACCAATGTACATGCCCTTGACCGGAAACAAAACTGAGACCTTTCAGTCCGCAGACCGATGCTCTACTGCTGAGCCAAACTAGTTTCGGCTAATTTTACATTCTTAATTATTACATTTTTAACTGTAATCAGTATTATTACTACCCTGTTACCCCGAAAATAAGACAGTGTCTTATACTATTTTTGCTCCCAAAGATGCGCTAGGTCTTATTTTCAAGGGATGTCTTATTTTTCCATGAAGAAGAAAACGATACACATTTATTGTTAAATGAAAATAAAGGAAATTGAGGAGAATCCAAGATAGCTGCACAGGTAAATACCTAGCCACAGCCGCACACAACAATTTCAATAAAATACAACTAAAATATAAAATGGACATTACCCAGAACTATAGGAAAGTCGACTGATTGGAAATTCTACAATGAGAAGCAAGGAGAAAACCAGAAGGAAGCACAGAGGAGCTGTAAAAGCCTAAGGTACGGAGACACATGGCGAGCGCGGAGAGAACCGAGCTGGAGAGGAAGGGCGACTGAGTGCCTGCCTGGCATTCCCTAGTGGGAAGAAGATAAAAGCTCCGACTGTGCTGGGCCCCAGTTCCGACTGCTCTGAACCCCAGTTCTAGGCCAGACCCAGGGACCCAGGCTAATCCATAGGGAGCTGGGCTGTAAGGCGGAACCCCGGGGGAGCTGCAAAAGGAGGTCCTAGCAGAGTGCACATTGCACACAGAGAAGGGACGGTTCGCTGTGCCGCAGGATTGCCCTGGCAGGAAGGAGACTGGGGCTCCAGACTGCTCTGAACGCCACCTCCAATCCTACTTCCAACTCAACTGAACCCCAGTTCCGGGCTCATTGGGGGAGAGCCTAGACTGTTTGGTAGCAGGCGAAAATCGAGGCACCTTTCTCTGAGAGGCGCTTGCAGTGAGTACTGAAAGACCATGGAACTCAGGAGCCGCATAGGGAGGGGCTGACAGAAGCCAAAGCTGTAGGCTCCACCCTGAAACTCTGCCCCATCAGGGAAGCTGCGAAAATGCAACAACGAATAGATCACAAACGAAAGAAATGGAGGACAAAAAGTGACTGGATATAGAGTCCAAAACCATGCTTATAAGGTTTTTCAAGAATTTCCTAGAAAAGGTCGATAAGACCTATGAGGATATGAAAAGGGATCAACTAGAATTAATAAGGAATCAACAAGAAATGATAAGGGATCAACAAGAAATAAAAAATACATTGTCTGAAATAAAAAAATATTATGCAGAGTCCTAAAAACAGAATGGAAGATCGCAAGAATCAAGTCAAAGATTTGGAACAGAAAGAGCCAGAAGACACTCCTCCGCAGAAGCAAGAAGACAAGAGAATCCAGAAGGTTGAAGATAATGTAAGAACCTCTGGGACAACTTCAAGTGAACCAACATTAGAATTATGGAGGTCCCAGAAGATGAGAGAGCAAGATATCGAAAACATACTGAAAGAAATAGTGACAGAAAACTTCCCCTACCTGGTGAAAGAATTAGACTTACAAGTCCAGGAAGCACACAGAACTCCAAACAAAAGGAATCCAAGGAGGACCACACCAAGACACATCATAATTAAAATTTCAAGAGCAAAAGACAAAGAGAGAATATTAAAAGCAGCAAGAGCAAAGCAGGTAGTTACCTATAAAGGAGCACCTATACGATTGTCAGCTGATTTCTCAACAGAAACCATTCAGGCTAGACGGGAATGGCAAGAAATATTCAAATGATGAATAGTAAGAACCTACAGCCAACAATAATTTACCCTGCAAAGCTATCACTCAGAATTGAAGGCCAGATAAAGAGCTTCACTAATAAAAAAAAAAAAGCTAAAGGAGTTATCACCACCAAACCAGAATTATATGAATTGCTGAAGGGGTTTCTTTCGGAAGAGAAAGTAAATAAAGATAAAAATTATGAACAACAAATACGTAACTCTCAACAAGTGAATCTAAAAACCAAGGAAATTAAAAAAAATCTGATGAACAATATTAACTGTTGAATATAATAGAATCAGAGGTATGGAAGGGGAGTGAACTGACAATTCTTGGGGAAAAGGTGAGAGGGCTGGGTGGGAAGAGACTGAACATAAACTGTGTACCTATGGATGAGGACAATGGGGGGTGGGGAAAGGGCAGAGGGTGGGATGGGAAACTGGTGGAGGAGAGCAATGGAGTGGGGGGAGGGGAAAAGGGACATTTGTAATAATATGAACAATAAAATTTTATTTTAAAAAATAAATAAATAAAATTTAAAAAATAGAAGAACAAGAACAAAAAAAAAAAAAAAGAAAGAAAATAAAGGAAATTTATTACCTGTACACAGTGAGGTAGTATGGTAGTTGTCAACACAAACCAGACAAACTGTGAATCCTACAGTATCAAGAATTTGCTCATTTATTTAGTGACAATCATGTCATCATTTTCTGGAACATCATCGTAACAATCCAATTCCTGAATTTCCTGGTGAATTTCTTGTGACTCCATTTCTTTCAGAATCAGTGGACCAAATCTCTCATGTTTAGCAATAGCACTGTCTTTGAAGGAGTACTTCTTGTCAAGGTAGCCTGCTCACAGTGCATTTGCAATGCAACTGTCAGTGATTTTCTCCCATGAATTCTTCACCCAAGTCACAACTTCTTGAAGTTTAGGTTTCACAGAGTTCCCATACTGATTTCTCTCCATTCTATTTTCAATGTAGTCATTAATCTCCATGCAAAAATTGTCCTTGAATGGCTTGTTTATTGCAATATCAAGAGTCTGGAGATAGGCCATCATTCCTGCGGGAATCATTATCTGATCTATTTTTCTTTCGTGAAGAAATGTCTTCATGTCTTTAGCACAGTGAGTGCTGGCTGCATCCCAGACTAGCAGACCTCTTCGGCTCCCTCGCATAACAAGCAGCAGCATTAAATCAACCCAATTCCTTATAACTGCTTGTGTGGCCCAAGCTTTTTCAGTTTCAAGGATAAAAACACTAAAATTACTTTCAATCTTTTCCTTCTTGCCCTTAGAAATGATTAAAGGTGGGATTTTAGTGCCATCCAGATGAATTGCCAAAAGACAGGAAACACTTGCACTTTTGTAAGCAGTGGAGAGAATGTACACTAAGTAGGTACCCCGCTGTTCAATTGTTGTTTGAGATGATTGGCCCATAAACACTGCAGTTTCATCCATAGAATCATGTTAGGAAGATTGTATTTAGAGAAGTCAGCATCATCAATAAAGGACTTGAATGCAAGTGCACACTTAATAACTTGAGTATCTTCCAACCTAAACAATGTTGTAGATCTTTTTAAAGACAGTTCACTTCACTGAAGGAAATTATCCAGCCAGTGTTGTGATGCTTTGAAGTCTTTGGGGGCTATGTCAAACTGTGGTGCCATTGCAAGGGCAAATTCTTGAATCTGAGCCCTATTCACAACCAAAGCCTCTGCTCTCCTGTCAACAACCCATTCACAGATCAGGTCTTCCAGCTCGGAAAATAATGGTTGCCAACCTGATCCACACTTGCGCTTTTTAGCATTTCCCTTGTCCACTTGTTCAATGAGGTTACCATACTCTGCTCGCCATTTTTGGACCAATCGGATACTCAACATCTTCTCTTTGCAGAAAGCAGTAAGATTTTGGCCCCAAGACTCTTCCAGTATTCTTTTCTTGTACTCCACGGAGTAGCTTTTTCTTTTTGCACTCATTTCTAGGGATAAAAAAAAGGAATTGGGGTATCAAGGTGTGGGTAGGGGGGGGGTCACTTAAAATGACACAGGGGGGATCAAAAGAGGGAATCAAAATGGCACAGGAGAATCAGAGGGGGGATTACCATTTAGTAACCCCTTTTGATCCTCCTGTGCCATTTTAAGTGATTCCCCTCACCCTACCCCTGTGCCTCTGAACATCTTCATCAGACATCTCCCCTACCCCTTATTTACCCTCTGGGGCCTGCCTGGGGACTGTCACTGGGCTTACTGGGGCCTGGATCTGGGCTGGAGCAGGGTATGCCACTGACTGAGAACCTTCAGTCATCATGAGGGCAGTCGCGAGCATCAGGTAATGTCACCACAGACAGACCAGCACTCACCACCTTCGCTGTGTCCCATCTGCTCTAATCCTCCTGTTCTTCTATATGCATCTGCAAAAGTGTCCTCCTCTCTCCCGACCCACGCTCACTGCCCACTCCGACCTCCGCTCCGCCTCCACACAGCAGTGATGTTAGGACTGCGCATAATGTCACTGGTTGCTAGATGCCAGTCAGGGCGGCCCTAGCGACCAGTTTACGGTAAATTAATTTTCATTTTGAGACAGAGCCGGGGGCGGGGGGCATTTTTTGGGGGGAGATGCCTTATATTTCACTCAGCAGGAAACCTGTAAGTAGGTCTTATTTTCAGAGGATGTTTTATTTTCGAGGAAACACAGTACTACTATTTTACCTTTGTTAATTTTACTTACTTTTTTAAATTATTTTTTTATTGAGTTTTTATAGAGAGGAAGAGAGAGGGATAGAGAGAAACATCAAAGAGAGAGAAACATTGATCAGCTGCCTCTTGCACACCCCCTATGGGGGATGTGCCCCCAACCAAGGTACATGCCCTTGAGCGGAATCGAACCTGGGACCTTTCAGTCTGCAAGCCAATGCTCTATCCACTGAGCCAAACCGGTTTCGGCTTTAACAATTTTTTTGAAGTGTCATTTTATTTTCTCTTTATTTTACCTCAGGATTAGTGTTGTAGAGTTTATTTTCACCATTCCTTCACAATCATTTTATTCTATCTCAACTCTACCTTTATGCCATCACTCTCTTCCTAAGCTTTCCCCTTTTGGTGTCCTGTTTATCTTAACCCGTGCCTGCTCTAGATTTTCCCTATTCTTTCTGTTTACCCACTGATAAAATTTCACCCTACTTATATATATAGCTAATTTCCAATCCCCTGTTCCGAGTCCATACACACCTCTCTCTTCACTGTCCTATAAAAAAAATTGTTTTTCTCTCTGTCCTTTTGTAGTTCTATGTTGAATGTTGACTATATCAAATTTTTTTGTGAGACTGTTTTGCTTATTCTTTCTGTTTGTTTTGTTTACTGTGTTTTTGTTTTTTAACTTCTGTTTTCCCTTGCCTCGCTTGATATTAGTTGGTGTTGTAGGTTGTATTCATAATACTAAAGGTATCTAACAGGAAGAAATAACTCTGGTAAACATATATGCACCCAATATAGGAGCACCCAAATACATTTTTTAAAAAACCACCTGGAGGATATCAAGGGAGAGATTAATAGCAATACAATCATAGTAGATTTTAATACCCCAATATCACCATTGGACAAATTCTCTAAATAAAAAATCAGCAAAGAAAAGTCAATCCTAAGTGACTCACTAGACCAGATGGAATTAATTGACATTGTCAAAACATTTTATCCCAAATCCACAGAATATACATTCTTCTCAAGTGCACATGGATCATTTTCAAAGATAGACCACATATTGGGACTTAGGCAAAGTCTCTCCAATTTCAAGAAGATAGAAATTATATCAAGCATCTTCTCAGATCACAGTGGCAAAAATTTGGAAATCAATTACTATTTTTAAAAAATCCAAAGAAATCAAACATATGGAGACAAAACAGCATGCTATTAAACAATGACTGGGTTACCAGAGAAATAAAGGAAGAAATTAAAAACATCCTGGAAACAAATGACAATGAAAACACAACAATACAAAATCTATGGGACACAGCAAAAGCAGTTTTGAGAGGGAAGTTCATAGCTCTACAAGCCTACTGCAAAAAAACAAGAAACAATGGTAATAAATTACTTAACCCTACAATTCAAAGAGTTAGAGAAAGAGCAACAAGAAAAAACCCAGTGTAAGCAGAAGGAAGGAAATAATGAAAATGAGAGCATAGATAAATAACATAGAGACCAAAGAAACAATACATAAGATCAACAAAACCAAGAGCTGGTTCTTTGAAAGGTAAACAAGATTGATCAACCTCTAGCCAGGCTCACCAACAAACAAAGAGAGAGGATCCAAATAAACAAAGTCAGAAATGAAAGAGGTGAAATAACAACAGACCCCACCGAAATACAACGGATTGTTACAAAATACTATGAACAACTCTATTCCAACAAACTGGACAACCTGGAGGAAATGGACATATTCCTAGAAAAATATAACCTTCCAAAACTCAATCAGGAAGAATCTAAAAATCTCAATCGACCAGTGACTTTGGAAGAAATCGAAACAGCCATCAAAAAGCTTCCAGCAAACAAAAACCAGGGGCCAGATGGCTTCAAGGAGAGTTTTACCAAACATTCAAGGAAGAACTAAAACCTCTCCTCCTCAGACTATTCAAGAGGAAGGAACACTTCCAAACTCCATCTATGAAGCCAGCATCACCCTAATACCAAAACCAGATAAAGACAACACAATGAAAGAGAATCACAGGCCAAAATCCCTCATTAACATAGATGCCAAAATCATGAACAAATTCTAGCAAATCGACTCCAGTAGTACATCAGAAAGATCATACACTATGACCAAGTAGGATTTATCCCAGCAATTCAAGGATGGTACAATATCCGCAAATCAATAAACGTGATACATCATATAAACAAACTGAGAGAAAATATCACATAGTCATATCAATTGATGCAGAAAAAGCTTTGAAAAAATCCAACACCTTTCTTGATAAAAACTCTCAACAAGGTGGAATAGAAAGATCATACCTCAACATAATAAAAGCTATATATGATAAACCCACAGCAAACATTATATTCAATGGGCAAAAACTAACACCATTTCCCCTAAGAACAGGAATAAGACAGGGATGCCCACTCTCACCACTACTATTTGACATAGTACTGGAAGTACTAGCCATTGCAATTAAACAAGAAAGGCATCCAAATTGGAAAGGAAGAAGTAAAACTGACCTTATTTGCAAATGACATGATATTGTACATAAAAATAAAAAAAGACCCCATCAAAAAACTAATAGACAATAAATGAATTCGGCAATGTAGCAGCATACAAAATTAATGCCAAGAAATCTATGGCCTTTCTATACACTAATAGTGAACTTAAATAAACAGAGACTAAAAAAAGCAATCCCATTTACCATTGCACTAAAAAAACTAAGATACCTAGGAATAAACTTAACTAAGGAGGTAAAAGACCTTTATTTGGAAAACTATAGGAAACTGAAAAAAGAGATAGAGGAAGATGTAAACAGATGGGAGAACATACCATGTTCATGGATTGTTAATCAACATCATTAAAATGTGCATACTGCTCAAAGCAATCTACACATTTAATGCACGCCCCATTAAAAAAAAACCAATGGCAGCCAAAACCAGTTTGGCTCAGTGTATAGAGCATAAGCCTGCAGAGTGAAAGGTGCCAGGTTCAATTCTGGTCAAGGGCATGTACCTTGGTTGTGGGCACATCCCCAGTTAGGGGGTGTGCAAGAGGCAGCTGATCGATGATTCCCTCTCATCAATGTTTCTAACTCTCTATCCCTCTCTCTTTCTCTCTGTAAAAAAAAAATCAATAAACTATATTTCACAGACCTAGAAAGAACGTGCCAAAAATTCATCTGGAATAAAAAAAGAGCCCGAATAGCCACAACAATACTTAGAAAGAAGAATAAAGTAGGAATCTCAATACCAGATTTCAAGCTGTATTACAAAGCCACCGTTCTTGGGGAGAAGCCAAGATGGTGGACTAGGTAAGCACCTAAACCACCACCTCACACAACAATTGCAAAACAACAACTAAAATACAAAACAGATATCATCTAAAACCACAGGAAAGCTGGCTGAGTGGAAATTCTACAACTAGAAAGAAGGAGAGAGGCTCACAGATCAGGGGAGCCGCAAAGCACCAAGGTAGGGAGATGCGTGCATGCAGAGAGGAAATGCAGCCAAGTGCCTGCCTAGCAGGAGGGGAAAGGAAGCCCCCAACTGAACTGAACCCTAGCCCTGGCCAAAACCCCGTGGACCCATGGTCATACGGATGGAGTCTGGACTGTAGAGAAAGGCACACGGAGACTCAGAGACTCGGGGGAGCCAGGAGCTGCAGCGGGCTAGGTCTAGAGGCGTACACAAGTGAGTACAGACAGAAAGGTCTGACTGCAGAGGTTGTGCAGCCTCTCCATAGCAGAAGGAATCATAAGCTCCTGGTTGCACTAAATCTCAGTTCTGACTGCACTGGGATTAAAAATACTATACAGAGACCCAACCGAGTTCCAGGTGAGTCCCTGGGGCACCCACACTCCTGCAGGGGGAATCTGGACTGTCAGGCAGAAACTCAGGGGATCCGTAGAAGGCAGAGGTTTGAGGAACATGCACAAGGGCAGGGCAAAAGGGAAGCTAAGAATGTTGTCTCAGCCCTGAGACTCCACCCCATCCAAGCTGAGCACAGAGGCTTTTGAAATTTTGCAAGTCTGATCCTATGAGACTTTCTCCAATACAGAAGGTATCCCAGCATAGACACAGTTGATACTCACATACAATGGGCCTGGAGGTCAATTCCTACCAATGATACCAACAACAATCAAGACTTAACTACAACAAGGCTGTACACACAGTCTACAAAGGAGAACACCAAGAGTGTCTACCTCAGGTAACTGGGGAGGCTGACCCACCGGCCCATATAGGACACCAAGCACACAAAGCCACCCTACCAACTCAGGGAAGCAGTGAAAATAAGGAGACAAGGAAACAGATCTCAAATGTAAGAAATGGAAGAGTACAAAAGACTGGATATAGAGTTCAAAACCATGATTATAAGGTTTTAAAAGAATTTCCTAGAAAAGGCCTATAAATTTAACGAGACTCTCGAGGATATGAAAAAGGACCAACTAGAAATTAAACATACACTAACTGAAATAAACAATATTATACAGAGACCCAACAGCAAACTAGAGGAACGCAAGAATCAAGTCAAAGGTTTGGAATACAAAGAGGTGAAGGACACTCCTATGGAGATGCAAGAAGAGAAGAGAATCCAGAAAGTTAAAGATAGTCTGAGAAACCTCTGGGACAACTTCAAATGTACCAACATCAGAATTATGGGGGTGCCAGAAGAAAAGAGTGAGCAAGATACTGAAAACCTATTTGAAGAAATAATGACTGAAAAATTCCCCCACCTGGTGAAAGAAATAGACTAACAAGTACAGGACGCACACAGAACCCCAAACAAAAGGAATCCAAAGAGAACCACACCAAGACACATCATAATTAAAATATCAAGGGCAAAAGACAAAAAGAGAATCTTATAAGCAGCAAGAGAAAAACAATTAGTTACTTATAAGGGAGCACCCATATGATTGTCAGCTGATTTCTCAACAGAACCTATGCAGGCCAGATGGGCGTGGCAAGAAATAGTCGAAGTACACAGCTGCTGCCTGAGCTTTCTGTTCTTGTGTAGATTGAAGCCTCATGATGGCTGGTACCAGTGGGGTGAGCCGGGCCCTTCCTGGAGAAGAAACCCGGGTTCCCTAAGGTATGTGATCAGTGCTGGGGCCCCACCAGCAGGCGAGGGGATCCTAAGGCAGGAGCTGGATGGGGAGGCCACGGGGGCATAGGATACCAAGGAGACAGAACTAAACCACACATCACCCTGTTTGGCCCCAGAGGATGGCTGGTTAGTCAGTAACTGGTAAGATTTCTCAGGGAAGGAACAACCTAAGACAGGCACAGTCAAAGAGGGGCCATCAGGAGAGAACTTGGGGAGGGTCAACTTAGGTGGGACACAGATCCTCACCCCCAAAACTTTGCAGGGGCCTGAAACCTCACCCCTGCTGAGGAAGTGTCCTGCCCCCATGGCTGCTTACCTTCCCATATCCAGCTCAAATCGGGACCCGGGTAAAAGACAGAGACTTGGCTGACAGCAGCTGCCCTGGCACTAAAACAAGACTTGTTTGAGTTTTCTTATAAACATGGTGTTGGGAAGTGGGTTTTTGATATCTAAATCCAGCCTACCATCAGGAATGTTCAGGATTATTTACTCAAGAAAGCAAATAATCCTTTCCCTTAATATTTACAGGGCAAAATAAGATTGTTTTAGAGTAATAAATTTAACAGTAAAATAGTAGACAAGTTTTCAGGCTATTTTAAATTGGCTAATTGAAATAAGCGAATACCCTAGAAAAATTAATTGCACTGGACAAAAAGCTGTTCCTAAAGTGTTAACTAAAATTGTTATTGGTAGTTCATCTCAGGATAAAATCTCACAATAGGAAATGAACTTAAAGCAGTCATATTATAATGCAAAAAAATAAAATTTAAAAGCTATCAAGACTACATTATAAAATTTTCAAAAGCTTCCTAATATTTAAATCAAAAAAGGGGGAAAGTAGAAGAATATCATGTAAGGAAATATCCTGTTAGTAAATTACATCTAGAAAATTTGTACTTTAAAACATTAATTGTAATGTATCAGCAAGACACCTATGAAAAACACATGTGCTCTCAAAACAAGGCAGAGGAAAATCATTTGGGCAAAAAATAAAAAAAGGATCCCAAGTCAAATTTATAGAAAATATTCCTTTATTAACTTTTGGTGGAGAATATGTTTGTATATTTTCAGAAAACAACTCGAAGACCATGTGGATTCTGGCAACAGAGAGGAATTGACAGGACTTCTCCAACCATGAAGACAGAAGAGAAGCAGTTCAGAAATGGAAGACGCAGATGATGCCTTGTCATAATAGCAGTCAGCAGCTGGGTGTCACTGCAGGTTGCCCAGGACCAAACCAGAGAGGGTCAGACCTGCATTACCACCATTTGTCCATCATCCAGAACTGAAATATCACTGCTGACATATACACATAAGGAACTGTTTGACATTGAAATTGTGTCTCAAAAGAACTGGTGGCCCAGAAAGAAACTCACTACTGATTCATATGCCTTTCAGCTAACCATTATTGCTTGTCTCATTTTCAATTCTTGTAAGTATATTTCCAGCAGGACATGATCTCACTCATCTAGGGGAAATGGTGAACAACATAGACTGATGAACAAGAACAGACCCAGAGATAAGGAGCCATGGATCAAATGGTCAGATGGGACCTCAGAGGGAGGGTGGGGATAAAAGAGAGAGATCAACCAAAGGACTTATGTGCATACATATGAGCCCAACCAGTGGTCAAGGACAATAGAGGGGTGGGGGTATTAGTGTGGGGGAGGGGGAGTGGAATGGAGGGTTGAATTCAAATATGTGATATCTTAATCAATAAAGAAATTTTAAAAAAGAAATAGTCAAAGTGATGAATAGCAAGAACCTACAACCAAGATTACTCTACCCAGCAAAGTTATCATTCAGAATTGAAGGGCAGATAAAGAGCTTTACAGATAAGAAAAAGCTAAAGGAGTTCATCAACACCAAACCAGTATTATATGAAATGCTGAAAGGTATTCTTGAAGAATAGGAAGAAGAAGAAAAAGGTAAAGATAAAAATTATTAATAACAAATACATATCTATCAACAAGTGAATCTGGAGATCAAGTGAATTAAAAATCTGATGAGGAGGATCCAAGATGGCTGCACAGGTAAACACAGGTAACCACAGCCGCACACAACAATTTCAATAAAATACAACTAAAATATAAAATGGACATTGCCCAGAGCTACAGGAAGTCGACTGACTGAAAATTCTACAACAAGAAGAAAAGAGAAAACCAGAAAGAAAATCAGAGGAGCTGTTAAAGCCTAAGGTACGGAGACATGCTGCCCGTGCATGGAGAGGACGGAGCCGGAGAGGAGGGGGAGGCTGAGTTCCTTGCTGGCGTTCCCTAGCAGGAAGGAAATAAAAGCCCCGGACTGGGCTGAACCCCAGAACCGAAAGCACTGAACCCCAGTTCTAGGCCAGACCCTAGGGACCCAAGCTCAAACAGAGGGAGACGGAGCAATGAGGCGGAACCCCAGAGGAGCGGCAAAAAGCACAGCCCCTGGAGTCGCGCACATTGCGCGCAGAGGACGGAATGCTGAGTCTGATGCTAGATTGCCCTAGCAGGAAGGAAATAAAAGCTTCGGCTGTGCTGAGCCCCAATTCCGACTGCTCTGAACCCCAGTTCTAGGCAAGTCCCTGGGGACCCAGCCTCAAACAGAGTGAGACGGGACTGAGAGGCGGAATCCCAGGGGAGCGGCGAAAGGCAGAGCCCCCTTAGTCGCGCACGTTGCGCGCAGAGGACGGTCTGTTGACTCTGATGCTAGACTGCCCTAGCGGGAAGGAGACAAAAGCTCCAGTCTGGGAAGAACACTGTTAGGAGTGGGAGTTGCTGCCGGAAACTAGTAAGTTGGGCGCCAGCAAGGAGCCAGGCGACAGGGGGGAGGTGCCACTGGCCCCTCAACCGCTGATCACGGGCCACGGAGCCAAGGCCAGGGGCTGCTTCCTGGGCAGCACCGACCCGGCAACAGGCTGAAGCCACGCAGAAGGCTGCAGAGAACAAAGGGGCGCTGCAGGCCAGCCTGCTGAGCTCCAGGGCGAGGAGGAAGAAACCGAAGAATTTTTCAATGTGGAGAAATCAAGTTATAGCAAAAGATAGTAAAATTACTTAAGAAAGAATAAAAAGATCTTGAAAAATCGAAGATTAAGACAAAACTCAACTCAGCAGCCAACATTGCAACATAAATGCGTTTAAAAAAAAAAAAAAAAAGACAGAATGTTGGAGTAGCGGCGGCAAGGCCCAGAGTGGCCAGGCCCAGGGCAGTGGTAGCCGTGCCCAGAGCAGCTGCAGCCAGGCCCTGGAGCAGCAGCAGCCAGAACCAGAACAGCAGCAGCCAGGCCCAGAGTATCCAGGCCTGGTGCAGCAGCAGCCAAGCCCAGAGCAGCCAGGCTGGGAGCGGCCAGGCCCGGTGTAGCTGGGCCCAGAGCAGCCGGGCCCAGAGCAGCCAGGTGGGGAGCACCCAGGCCCGGAGCAGCAGCAGCCAGGCCGGGAGCATCCATTCCCTGAGCGGCCGGGCCCAGAGCAGCAGCAGTCAAGCCCGGAGTGGCCAGGCCGGGAGCAGCCAGGCCCAGAGCAGCAGCAGTCAAGCCAGGAGTGGCCAGGCCGTGAGTGGCCAGGCCCAGAGCAGCAGCAGCCAGGCCGGGAGGGGCAGTGGCCAGACCTGGAGCAGCTGGTTGTGGAGCGGACCAGAGCAACAGAGGCCAGGCTCGCCAGGCCCAGAACAGCTCACTCCTCGCCTGCCCATGCCCAGGGCTGCTTCTCAGAGTTGAGGGTCTGCTGAATCAAGTAATGAAGGCTTAGATCTGGATGTGTTGAGTTAGTATAGCGCTGGGGTGTTGATCTGTGAGTGCCTTGTGTGGGGTCTGGATGAGGTTGGTTGATCTATTTGGAAGTGTCTTTTGTGTGAAGTGTATCCTTGGGCATGTGGAGGTATTATTGATTTGAGAAAATACTAAGTAATTGATTTACTACCTGAAAAATTTAAAGTTCTGAAAGTTTAAGGTCTCTTGCCAAAAAGAGGTTTTAAAGCTAACACCTTAATTTCAATGGATAAAGGGGAGGACAAGCTCTTCCCACCCAGAACAGGTAATCCAATTCCAGCCAGCAGCTATCTTTAAACAATGTGTTCATTTACATTTGAATGGCTACACCTTTTGATAGCCTAAGGGCAAGCTTACATGTAAACAAGTTTGCTTCTCAGTTCCCAGGGCCGAAAAAACAAGGTTTAAAATTATTAGATTTTAAAGTTTACTCTTAAAAATATAAAAGTTTATTAATTTTTTTAAAAAAAGGAAATCAAAAAACAATATTAACTGTTGTTTATAATAGATGAACAATATTAACTGTTGATTATAATAGAATCAGAGATATGGCAGGGGAGTGGACTGACAATTCTCAGGGGAAAAGGGGAGTGGTGGAAGCGGGAAGAGACTGAACATAAACTGTGCACCTATGGATGAGGACAATGGGGGGTGGGGAAAGGGCAGAGGGTGGGGTAGGAACCTGGTGGAGGGGGGAAGAAATGAGGAACCTTTGTAATAATATGAACAATAAAGATTGATTTAAAAAATAAATAAATAAATAAATAAAAATCTGATGAATAGAATAAACTGGTGAATCAGGGGCATAGAAAGGGAGTGAATTGATAATTCTCAGGGGGAAAGGGGTGTGGGGGTTGCAGGAAGAGATTGGGGGGGAGGTAAGGGCAGAGGGTAGGATGGGAACCAGGTGGAAGGGAACTATGGGGGGTGGAGAAATAATTGTAATAATCTGAGCAATAAAGATTTATTAAATTAAAAAATAATAATAATAAATGTGAAAAAAAGCCACTGTTTTCAAAACAGCATGGTACTGGCACAAGAACAGACATATAGATCAATGGAATAGAATAGAGAATCCAGATATCAATCCAAACCACTATGCTCAATTAATATTTGACCAAGGAGGCATGAACATACAATAGAGTCAAGACAATCTCTTCAATAAATAGTGTTGGGGAAATTGGACAGATATATGCAAAAAAAAAAAAAAAAAATCAAACTAGATCACCAACTTACACCATACACAAAAATAAACTCAAAATGGATACAGGACTTAAACATAAGACAGGAAACCATAAAAATACTAGAGGAATCCACAGGCAGCAAAATCTCAGACATGTTGAAAGAACTTCACTGATACTGCCCCTAGGGCAATGGAAGTTAAAGAGAAAATAAACAAATGGGACCACATCAAAATAAAAAGCTTTTTCACAGCAAAAGAAACTATCAACAAGAAGTCCCACTGTATGGGAGAACATATTTGCAAATGTTATCACTGATAAAGGTTTAATCCCCAACATCTACAGGCAGCTTATATAATTTAATAAAAGGAAGATAAATGATCCAATAAAAAAATGGACAATGGACCTAATTAGAATCTTTTCAAAAGAAGACAGAAGGAAGGCCAAGAAGCACATGAAAACATGCTAAAATAAATAATTATTCAAGAGATGTAAATCAAAATGACAATGAGGTATCATCTCACACTTGTCATTGTCAACAAATGACAAGTGTTGGTGAGGATGCTGAGAAAAAGGAACACTCGTGCACTGCTGGTAGTAATGCAGACTGGTGCAACCACGGTGGAGAACAGTATGGAGTTCCCTCAAAAAACTGAAAACGGAACTCCCATTTGACCCAATAATCCCACTCCTAGGAATATATCCTAAGAAATTGGAAACAATCAGAAAGGATATATGCACTCCTATGTTCAAAGTAGCACAATTTACAATAGCTAAGATTTGGAAACAGCTTAGGTGCCCATTAGCAGATGACTGGATCAGAAAACTATGGTACATCTACACAATGGAATACTATGCTGCCATAAAAAGAAGGAAGAAGGAATTCTTACCATTTGCAACAACCTGGATAGAATTGGAGAACATCATGCTAAGTGAAATAAGCCAGTCAATGAAAGAAAAATACCACATGATCTCACTCATTTATGAATAATAAAGAAAATTATAAACTGTTCAACAAAAAGATAGATACAGAGACAGTAAAGCATCAAACAGAATGTCAAATTACAGTGGGAAGGTTAGGGAGATATGGGGGAGATAAGAGATCAACCAAAGGACTTGTATGCATGCATATAAGCATAACCAATGGACACAAAACTCTGGGGGGTGAGGGCATGTATGGGAGTGGGTTGGGGGGGGCCGCAATGGTAAGATATATACACGTATAATACCTTAATAAAAAAATGAAAGAAAAAAAAAAGGAGAGGAAGGAACCCAATTCCTCCAGAGGTCCCACAATTCCACCTTTAGCCATGGGTTATGTTGTTGCTGGGGCACTGTCAGCCCTAATCTGGCTTACTGCACACTTGTGTTTGCATTCCACACTTTTTAGAGTGCCCTCTGGCAGTCTGTGACCCCTCTCGGAGAGCTGATTTTGGCCCAATCCCACAGCCCAGGCTGAAGGGCTCTATCTGCCAGAGAAACCCTGCTCACTCTGCAGATGCCCTTTGAGCTGCAACATTGCCCCAAGCACTGCCAGAGAGGGATGGATATTGGCTCTAGGGAGTGTCCTTCCAGTCTAGCCCCACAGGCCACCTTCTAATTTATTTCCTTTTGATGTGCCTGAATTCTTACACTGGGGCCACTAATATTCTATCAACAGTGAATGGTGTCAGGGGGTGCAAGATTTAATAAGAGATCATTTAGTAAGTTATGTAATGTCTAATCACTGGGTTGTAAAATAATATTCAATGTCAACTCTAATAGAAAAACTTTTAAATGATTAAAAAACATTTACAGTGAATAGTACTGGTATGCAGGCAACAAGATAACAAGGAGGAATTTCATGGTCTCCTGTTCTAGTGGTCTTGTGCTCTGTTGTCAGCAGCTGTGTCTCTGAGGGGTTCTGGAAAAGGAAATTACTGTGACATTTCGAGGGTATGTTATCCTAAATGCGTAAGTAAAATGGACAGGGCTCACTTAAGGTAAAGCTTGACCTTCCATGACTTATCTAGTTAAGAGTTCTCAATCAGACCATGCTGTGTGGTTACTTTGGGTCACTGAGTATGTCAGGCCTGCCAAGTAGTCAGTCCTCTGAACTTGTCCCTTCTACTACGTCCTCCCCTTTTCCCCACAAACCTACTGTCGGAACACCGCAGCTGCCCGAGGAGTAAATGTATTAAACTTAAGAATTAAAAAACCCTGAGGTGTTTGACTTCCATTACAAATCAGAGATCCTTGGAATCAGCAGGGCCTCAGAAGGCCCTTCTCAATCTCCATCAGCCTGCCTGACTTCCAATACCCAGAGGCAGCTTCGGACTGCCTACCTTGTTCACTCCTCCCAACCACACGGGGCGCCAAATGCCGACGTCTCTTTTAGAGGGCCCTCCGCGCACCCGCAGAGACCCTCTTGTTTCTTCACGCACCTACCTTATAGTTAGGGTGCACCCCCACCCCCTCCCAATCGCACTCCCTTCCCCACCACCCACCCAACCTGCTAGCAGTGCGCAGGCTCCGCGAGCCAGGCCTCGCCAGCAGCTGCGCGCCTAGGGGCAAGCCGCGTGGTGGTTGGTCCGGAGCGGGTCACGTGGCCACGGTATCGTCGTGTGCGCATGCGCCAGTGACGGAACGACCGGGGCGGGGCAGGGGGGGGTAAGCACGACCTCGCCCGCCCGGCCCGGCCCGGCCCCCGCCCCTCGCTCTGCCACTCCGCCCCCGCGGGGCGTCCCGGGCCGCTCGTCCCCTCAGTGGCAGCAGCGCGCGGCCCGGGGTCGCCGTGAGTACTCGCGAGGCCGACCTATGAAGCGGCTTCCACGGGGAGGGGCAGGGCGGCCGGGACGCGTGAAGGGTGCGGCTGGGGTAGATGAAGTGAGGGGCTTGAAACGGGGGGGGGCTGGGGGGGGTGTTAAGGGACTCTCCTAGGCTTGACAGTCTTCGCTCCCGCCGGGCGGCGGGCAGCACAGTTCGGGCTTAGACCTTCCCCCGGACGCAGGAGTCCTTGGGGTCTCTGGAGGAGACCGGGGACTCCCCTAGGGAGGCCTCCGGGCCTGTCCTGGAAGTGAGGTGGCGGCTAGTGTTTTGGGGGCAACCCCGTTTTCTCCCTCCACGGGGTACACCGGGATAGCGTTGTACTGCGAGAACCGCCCTCTGTGGGTTCTCCTCCACACTCTTTGTTCGGTGGCCTCGTCTTTCTGAAAAAAGAGCACTCGATGTGGACCAGAGTAACCTCCTTTCCCAAGACCACAAAGCTGGGAGTCAACCCCAGAGTTTAAACGTTGACATTTTTGGCTAGATGAAGTTGTCACACCGACAGTTCCTGTGGACCAGGGAAAGATCTTGGTGATCCAAACTGAGGTTTACTTACATTTGGTCTGTTACCAAGAAAATTCATAAAGCATTCTATGTTAGCTGCCATCATCCAAACTACACTGAGCTGAAGGATGCCCTTCTCTGGACACTGTTCACACACATTTGGCTCACCTTCTTTTGAAAAGGGTCTCTCCTTTACCTAATTTAGATAAATCAGGTCTTTCTTGCTTAACTCATTAGGAACCCCTTAAATTATTTAAAATCACATCATGTAAAAATAGAAATAATTAAGACCTGTCAAATATACTTATAGTTCCTCTATACTAAGCAAGTTGCTTGACCTCCCTACACCTGTAGTCTACATATAATACGGAATCTTTGAAATGGGTTTATTCTCAGGTTTATTCCTCTTTAAAAATGTCTCTTGAGTCTGAATTTCATTACTCACCACTCCAATTCCCCCACTCTGCCTTTTAAACTCGTTTTCCATCTCTTGAGAGGAATGGGCATTGACAGTAGAAAGTGGCAAGTATATTTCACTGCAACAGCCTGGTTTGGAAAAGATGCTAGTATCTGAATTATTTCTTCCCTGAACAAGAAAATTTTTCTCTGAACTACCTTTTTCTCCTTGTGTTAACAGCAGAAACCAAGTAACAACAGCCCTTGGAGAGAGGCTGTTTCTTGACTTCTACAGTGACAAAGACCTGGAGGAAGCTAGTACTTCTGACTCACTCTGCCGACATCCTACCACCCAGCCCAAAACAGCCTAGACTGGACATTAGTGCCTCCTCCTTTGTTCCTTTGTGATCATCTAGATTAGCATCTGACTTTATTTTCAAGTTTCACAAACCCAGCCCCCAGATTTTCATATTCTGGTTCTCAGCTGCTCTTAAAGGTGAATGGAGTCTTGCTTTTTAAAATCCTTTTTGAATGATTTTATCTATGGTTAGGTGCATTTAGGTGCTTAGATGTATTTGCCCTTTGACTTAAGTATCCAGCAAACAGTTGATTCAATCATTCATTCATTTAATAAATATGTGTTGAGAATCTGGCAATAGAGGCAATGAAAATAGTCAAAGCCTATGCCACCATAGATCTTACTTTGTGGTGGAAGATAAACACAAACATTTTATATGTCAAAACATGATAAGTGCTGTGAAACAAAATAAAGCAGGGAAGAGGGATAGAGTGTGCTAGTATGTTTGTGTTGAGGTTTTGCTGTTTTATATAGGGTGGTGGTCAAGGTGACCTTAGAGTAGAGATCTGAAAGAGTGAAGAGGCAAGCCATGTAGACGTATGGGTGAAAAGCATTTCAAGAAGTGGGAACAGCAGGGGACTGTGGTGGGAATGTGGTTGGATATGTTGAAGAATAATAAGGATGCATTTGTGGAGTTTCAGGGAGTTGACTTTTTAGGGAGAGCTCCTGCAAGAGTCCAAGAATAGCCTCTGATTATTTTTTTAAGACATTCAGAGTACAAGAAACCCTCCTGTACCCGTCACCTAGCTTCATCCATAATTGGCATTTGCCATTCTTATTTCATCTATCCCTCTCTTTTTTTTGTACTATTTTAAAGCAGATCTCAGAAATCAGGCTATTTCATCTTTAAGCACCTCACTTTCAATTTCCTTTTGCATATTGTTTTTTTTTATGTTTGGTTTTTTTATATGTCTCCTTTTCCCCCAATTGATCCCCTTCCCCAGCCATTCCCACCCCAGGCAAGCCCCCACTGCCCCGTGTCTGTGTCCATTAGTTATGCTGCCTATTGTTTTTGATGGGTCAGGCAGTGTTGGCTGGGGGATTGCTGTGTTATTTGTGTTGTCTTTGTGCCTTAGGTCGCATAATGGGTCAGTTACCAGATTTAAGTTGTATCTGAGGAAAACACCACAGGTCCTTGGAACACAGGATTTAGAACAGTGATTCTCAAATTTTATGCACCAGAATAACTTGGAGGGCATATTAAAAAACAAATTACTGGCCCTAACTGGTTTGGCTCAGTGAATAGTGTCAGCCTGTGGATGGAAGGTTCCCCGGTTCAATTCCAAAGCACATGCCTGGACTGTGGGCTCCATCTCCAGTAGGGGGCAGCCAATCAATAATTCTCATTGATGTTTCTATCTCTCCCTCTCCCTTCCTCTCTGAAATAAAAATATAGTTAAAGAATAATAATAATAAAAATAAATAAATAAAACCGATTACTGGCCCTCTACCTCTGGAGTTTCTATTCAGTAGATCTCAGTAGGATTCCTTGGATTTGCATTTTTAACAAGTTCCCTGGTTGTACTGATGCTACAGATCTGCAAAGCCCATTCAAAAACCTCTAATCTAGAAACCAAGAAGGTTCAACACAACCATATTAGAAAACAAGAAGCCCTCTGTTTAAGGTAGGAATGCGTGAGACATACAGGCAAAGCCAGAAAGGCCCAGAATAGTGGTACTCACTTTTTTTGAAAGAACTATGGGTTCAGGTTTTTCTGAGCATTTATTGTGATCATTATTTATTTTGGTTTGGGAAAAGGTTCTAAGATGAGTCCAAGGCATTATTTTCATAACAGTTCAGACTGTGCCTACTAGAGGGCATTCGGTATTATTAATATTATTATTTTTAAGATTTAAAAAAATATATATTTTATTTTTTGTATTTTTTTGTTTGTTTTTTTGTTTTGTTTTGTTTTTTTTCAGAGAGGAATAGAGCGTTAGAAACATAGATCAGCTACCTCTTGCACACCCCCTACTAGGAATGGGCCTGCAACCAAGGTACATGTCCTTGACCGGAATTGAACCTGGGACCTTTCTGTCCGCAGGCCAACACTCTATCCACTGAGCCAAACCGGTTTCAGCGGTATTCAGTATTATTGAGGAATTTTAAAATTATCTATGATATCTATATAAAGGTTTCTAGTGAGACTAATAAGCGATAATGATGACTTGTAGAAGTAATAGGGGGTAAAAAATTCCCAAACAATCTGATTCTGATGGAAGTTAGTACCGTGAAAAATGTCCCAAATGAACTGAGGTAATAGAGTAGCATAAGCATCTGGTTGCCACCATCACTTTTGGCTTCAGAATTGGTATAGTGTTATGAACTAAAGCAGGAACTTTCTCTACTCACAACTCTCCAGCTTAAATAGAACAGTAATGTCTTATATTTCTATAGTGTTTCAGGGTTCATTATCTATAAAGAACTCTGTGCACAAGTGTATGCACATGCATGCAAGTATGTCTCAATGTATAAGTGTCTCTACATATCTATAATAATAAAAGGGTAATATGCTAATTAGATCTGACATCCTTCCGGATGAAGCTGGGGCAGAGGGAAGCAGCCTGGGTTCCGGATGCCTGGTGGCAGCCAGAGAGAAGTAGCCAGGGTTCCGGGTGCCAGAGGGAAGCAGGTGCCAGCAGCTGGGGGAAGGAAGGCCTACTCTTTTTTTTTTTTTTTTTTTTTTTAATATAAAACAGAACACATTTTTATTTAGTAGTTACTGCAGGTAATGTTTATATATCAGTACTATGATGATATGCAGCATATCACTTTATTTAGCCTCTGTTGCATCATTGCTCTCTTCTTCATCACTATTCTTTCACACATCAATTTCTTCAACTTCTATTGTATTACTTCTGTCTTCTGAGTCACTGTCTATATATGTGAGATCATCGTCATAAATTGCTGGCATTTTTTGAGTTAATTTTGTTCATGTTCTCATAGCCAACCCTTCTCATGAAATTGAAGTGCTGTTTTGCCCTTCTTATAAAATCAACAATGTTCATCTCACTTGCAAACATTCTTGCCTGACATCAAATAAGCTTGGTTTACACACATAATCCAAGTCTTAAGCCTCTGCTCCAAGTTTGCCCATTTTGCTGGTGGAAGGCCTACTCTTGCACGAATTTTCGTGCATTGGGCCTCTGGAGTATAATAAATGTATTTCCATAAACATGTGTGGCTGTGTATATACATTAGCTTTTATTTGGCGATGAAACCAATTGTTGTCTACTTTCTACAGGACAGTGACTTGTTATCACCACAGCAGCCGAGCCTACCATCCCCAGCAGATCTCCAGTCAGCTTCTGACATCACTCCCCTCCCTTGTCTCCCTTTTGACCTCCTAAATGCCCATCTCGTTGGCCTGGGTTCAGCTGGTGGTATGGAGGGGTGCTGCCTAGCACTGACGAAGTGTGTGTGACCCATTGACCCAATGGTGAGGACTGACTGCCCACCTCTGCAACTGATAATCTAGGGGATAGATGGGACAAAGGTCTCATCTTTTCTGGTGTTTTTTCCCATCCCTTTGGAAGGTAGACTGGTTCTTTGAAATTAAAGGACGGAGATGAGGCATGGAAACAATATTACTTGATGTGTGTATAGGTGAATTTTCTTGGGAAAGAAAAAGATAGAAAGGGAGTGATGAGACAAGAGAGTTTAGGAATGCTTTGGACCTGCCTTGGGTCGCTTGATGATTCTAGAAGAGGCTAGCCTATACTGGAACCTAGATATACCTAGAAATCAACCTTGACATTGAATTCTTTTACATCCTTCCCCCCTCTGGCTGCCAGACCCTCAATCATGCCTGATACTTAAGAAGGTCAAAATTCCCTATTGTTTTTCTCCATCCTATCAAATGAGAGGTAGGCCATGGTTATGGCCAGATTCAGGAGAAGACTTAATGCTCCCAAAGGATGAGGTGGAGGGAATAAAGGGATTAGTGACTCAATTATTCTATCCCAAGGGGCCTTCTCCCATTCTTTGTGGGGATCTATTTCCCACCCTGTCGTCCCTCTTTGTTCCATGGGGTAACAGGGATCAGTAAAAGGTTATATGCTTCTTTCTCATTACTAGGACATCAAAGGACAGTTTTGGAATGATGATGATTCGGAGGGAGATAATGAATCAGAGGAATTTCTCTATGGAGTTCAGGTGAGATTTCAGCGCCTAACATCCATGTTGGGTGGTGGAAATGTGCTTCTTTCTGGATATATCAGAAGTGAGAGATTATTCTGGACCATAGATACAATGTTAGTTGGTTTGAGCATTATCTTGTCAGAGCTGATATATCTTTGCTTTTGCCTGGGACTCATACATTTCCTAGAGTAAACTACATCCTCTCTACATGGAGACTACCCAAATGTTCTTTTTTGTTGTTGTTAATCCTCACTCAAGGATATTTTTCCATTGATTTTTAGAGAGAGGGGGAGGAAGGGAAGAGGGGAGAAAGAGAGAGAGGGAAATATCAATTGTCTCCCATATGGGCCGACTGGGGATTGAACCTGCAACCCAAGTATGTGCCCCTGACCTGGAATCAAACCCATGACCCTTTAGTATGTGGGCTAACTCTAACAACTGAGGAACACCTGCTAGAGCTATCCACACGTTCTTTGGAAATAATTATTTTATAACTTCCCTCTCTAGCCAATGGGATCATTTTAACCATTATGGGAAAAATTTGTTAAAAATTACCCTGCCAGCTCTAACCGATTTGGCTCAGTGGATAGAGCATCGGCCTGTGTACTGAAAGGTCCCAGGTTCAATTTTGGTCAAGGGCATGTACCTTTGTTGCGGGCACACTCTTGAGTAGGAGGTGTGTAGGAGACGGTTGATTGATGTTTCTCATTGATGTTTCTAACTGTTTTCCTCTCTGTAAAAAATCAATAATATATATATATATATACTTTTAAAAATTATCCTGCCAGTGCCCTGGCCAGGTGGCTCAATGGTTGGAGTAGTCTCATGCACCAAGAGATTGTGTTTCAATTTCTGGTCATGGCACATGCCTAGGTTGTATGTTGGATCCCCTGTCAGGATGCATGCTAGAGGCAACCAATCAATGTTTCTCTCACGATGTTTTTCTTACTCTCTCTCCCCCCCAAAAAACAAAACAAAACAAAACAAAAAAACAGTAAATATATATTCTTGGGTGAGGATTAAAAAAAAAAAAAAAAAAAGTCCCTGCCAATGATTGCTTAATGTCATCACTACCCAAGGCATGATCTTGAGCAGGAATGTTGGACTCTTCAGATAGAGCCAATCTGAATTAAATTCTGTACTCTTCAGTCTGTTCTGAGTTTTCATAGAAGGGACACCTAAGTATTCTGGTCAAGGTGTGAGAGGAAAAGTGAGACTTAAGGATGTAAAGTTGTCTATTGAAACTTCTTATACTGATGATGGAGGGAACTGGTCTGTC
The DNA here is from genome assembly GCA_036971965.1 of Nyctalus aviator. NCBI lineage: Eukaryota > Metazoa > Chordata > Mammalia > Chiroptera > Vespertilionidae > Nyctalus > Nyctalus aviator. The sequence continues at coordinate 101,301,557 of CM072922.1, forward strand.
AATGAAATCCCCAGGTAGGGCTGCCGCCAAGAGCCCCTTTGTATACATAGCTTTTTGCTTATATGTACTGCTACTGTTTAATTTTCCTGCTCCTGGTTTCTTCATTTTATTTCTCACTTCTCTCTTTACCCCTTTGTCTTCCTCCCTACCCACTGCTGTTTTTGCTACTGACTCAGGGGAGCTGTGCAGCTGACCTATATCGACACCCACAGCTTGATGCAGACATTGAAGCTGTGAAGGAGGTCTACAGTGAGAACTCTGTATCTGTCAGGTGGGATTCCACTTCAGAGATGGCAGTGGACAAGCCACTTCTTTCTGAGCTATTAAAAGGCTGGATATTTTTCTATGGTATGGTAGGGAATCTGAGGACATTGATAAATTATGAGCTTAGTGATCGTGAGAGTTGCTCAGAGTATTTAACCTTGGCTGATGGGTAAGGAAGGAAGTGTAGCCACTTTTCTTAGACATTCCCTCTTATCCTTGACCCCTCTAGACTGATAATTTCAACTTTTAGGTAAGAAAGGCTTCTGGCTGGAGAAGGCTCTGATTATTAGGTAGCTTGAGGCTGTAGCTAAGAGCCTAGGTACAGAGATACTTTCTACCAGTCCCTCTCCTCTGGCCCTGGCTCAGTTCTCCTTCCCTTCCTCAGTCTCGTTCCCTTCTTCTCCCTTAATGAGTCTCACCTGTGATTGCCTGTATCTCTATAGAGAATATGGAACCATCGATGACGTGGACATTGACCTCCATATCAACATTAGCTTCCTTGATGTAAGTGGTGCTAATACCTGCCAACAACATACCTAGCTGGACTTAATGGATTTTGTCATATAGTCCAGGAGTCTTATTCCTGAGTGCTATATTTGGAGCATGTATTTTCCATCCCTGTCTTTTTTTGAACATCAGTATACAGAGGTGTGTACTGTCATGTTCATGTGTGTGTTGCATAGGAAAAATTTCAGGTCTATTTCTCTCTGTTGCTAAACTGGAAACTGTTTCCCTTACTCTTCTGTTCTTTTTTATTTACTTACTAGAGGCCTGGTGCACGAAATTCGTGAAAGGTGGGGGGCGGGGGGCGGGGGTGTCCCTCAGCCCTGCCTGCACCCTCTACAATCTGGGACCCATTGAGGGATATCCAACTGCCCATTTAGGATAGTCAGACATCCCTCTCACAATCCAGGACTGCTGGCTCACAACTGCTCACCTGCTTTCCTGATTGCCCCTAACCACTTCTGCCTGCCAGCCTGATCAAGCCTGATCACCCCCTAACCACTCCCTGCCAGCCTGATTGATGCCTAACTGCTCCCCTGCCAGCCTATTTGCCCCTAACTGCTATCCCCTGCAAGCCTGGTCACCCCTAACTGCTGTCCCCTGCAGGCCTGGTCACCCCTAACTGCTCTCCCCTGTAGGCCTGGTCCCCCCAACTGCCCTCCCCTGCAGGCCTGGGTCCCCCCCAACTGCCCTTCCTTGCATGCCTGGTCACCCCCAACTTCCCTCCTCTGCCAGCCTGGTCCCTCCCAACTGCTCTCTCCTGCTGACCATCTTGTGGTGGCCATCTTGTGTCCACATGGGGGCAGCCATCTTGTGTGTTGGAGTGATGGTCAATCTGCATATTACTCTTTAATTAGATAGGATAGAGGCCTGGTGCACAGGGGTAGGCTGGCTGGTTTGCCCTGAAGGATGTCCAGGATCAGGGTGGAGGTTCCCTTGGGGCGTGGGGTGGCCTAGGCGAGGGGCTTGTGGTGGTTTGCAGGCCGGTCACACCCCCTGGTGACCCAAGCAAAGGCCTGGAATTTATTTATCTTCTACAATTGAAACTTTGTAGTCTGGAGCAGAGCCAAGCCTCCTGCTTGCTCTGTGGCAGCAGCCATTTTACTTGGGGTTTCTATATCTATAATTGAAGCTTTGTAGCCTTAAGAGAAGGCCTGGGCAGGCCAGGATGTGCAGAAAACTTTGCTTCTTCCATTGCCGGGGGCAACCCTAGCCTCCAGCTCTTTCCAGCTCCATGGCTGCTGCCATTTCTGTTTGGATTTGTTTACCTTCTATAATTGAAACTTTGTAGCCTTGAATGGAGGCCTAGGCTGGCAAGGACAGGTGGAAAGGTTGGATTCCTCCATTGCCTGGGAAATCCAAGCCTCCCTCCTGCTCTCTGTGGCTGTAGCCACTCTGATTGGCTGCATACTCACTCTGATTGGCTGGTGGGCATGGCTGGTGGGCATGGCTTGTGGGTATAGTAGAGTGATGGTTAATTTGCATATTACTCTTTTATTAGATAGGATTTATTGTGTTCCTGTGACTTGGGTACGACCTTATTTTTTAGGAGGAAGTTTCTACAGCCTGGAAGGTCCTCCGGACAGAACCTATTCTGTTGAGGCTGCGATTTTCTCTTTCTCAGTACCTTGATGGACCAGGTAAAGGCAGTGACTTTGAGCAAGTATGAACTAATCCAAAGTCCTAAATTAAGAGAAACGAGAAAAACTAGGAATAAGGCCCTTGGGCATAATCTGTAGGCTATGGGTAGGGGCTTTTCAGCCCCCTCTTACTCGTGTCTTCATTCCCTGTCAACTGATAGTAAACTCTCCAATCCTTCTTGGTTATTGAAATTGTTTTCTTTGGTTCCTCCTCCCCTCAACTTGAAATTGGTCAGTCAGCTTCCAGACTATGCCTTATGCTGCAAATGTATTTCTTCTCCACCATTATTGTTTAGAGTATTGGTTAGAATCTGAGGAAACTAGTCCACTGAACTGGGGCTTTGGACTCCCAGGAGTATAAAGACATATACATACTAGAAGCTTTCTCTTCTCTTTGCAGAACCATCAATTGAAGTTTTCCAGCCATCAAATAAGGAAGGATTTGGCCTGGGTCTTCAGTTGAAAAAGTGAGAACTTTGATCTTTCTGGTTATAGACATAGTTGGGTGGACAGGCAGATGGAATGTTTGTCCATCCTTGGATGGAATATTTTCTTCCAAAATGTCTTTCTGAGATATGCCAAAAAAAGACTAAAATAAATTTGAAGAGCCAAATTTATGGTTAGGCAAAGGAGCCTGTGGTTCTGGGGTATCTGGCCTTGAGACATCTTGAAGGTAAAAAAATAGGTTCATTAGTATTTAGTATTTAAGCAAACGTACAAATAGAATTAGAGCCATTCTCTTCACATTTCCTCTTATAATTTTCTCAAAGTGGGGTCTAAAAGTTAGACAGGTTTAATTTATTGAAAGTGTTTAGCACCTTGCTAATATTTGGTATACAAAGAGAATTGAGCTACAGAGTCTACACTCAGTGAATTCCAAATAGAGTCCAGTGAAGATACATGTTCTAATACAAGTGAATACGTAAGTTTTAGAAAGAACCCAGAGAAGGAGTGACTCAGTCTGGTGGCAGGAGGAAGACTATGAATGAATGAATAAAAGGGAGATGAATAATGGTTTTCAAGGATAGATAAGAGATGCCTACGTAAACAGACTCTAAGAGTAAATAACATTTGTTAGGGCACAGTAACATGAGGCAGATGTATGTAGAAAGCTTCAGACAGTTAATATTGCTAGTGAAATGCAAGGGAAGAGTGGCAGGGACTGAACCCAGAGAAGCAGGAAAGGGTCTAAATCAGAAAGGATCATGGGCTTTTATGTTGTCAGGAGTGAGAGTATTACAAGGTTTTAGGCAGAGAAAGGACATAGTTTATTTAACTTTAAAAACACTGTTCTGGTAGTACTGGGCAAAAATAGGTAGGAGGGGTGAGACAAGAGATCAGAACTCTTATTTTATTAAGAGACTTTTGTAGAAGTCCAGACATGAGATGATGAGGGCCTGAACCAAAGTGTGACTGCAGGTAAGAATAGAGATGAGAGATAGTAGACTGGAGAGAGAGATTTATGAGGTATAGAGATCAATAAGACTTGCCTTTTGGCTCTCTGAGCAGCATCATGGCAGTCAGCAAGAACAAGTGCCTTATGAAGGGCGGCAAAAAGGGAGTAAAGAAAGTGGTTGATCCATTTTCTAAGAAGGATAGGTGTGATAGGAAAGCACCAGCTATGTTCAGTGTAAGAAATATTGGGAAAACACTAGTCAGCAGAAGTCAAGGAAGGTTGTGGGTTTGTGTTATGTTTGTTTTGTTTTGCTTTTATAACTTTTTTTTAGATATATTTTATTGATTTCAGACAGGAAGGGAGAGAGAAAAAGAGATAGAACTATCAATGATGAGAAAGAACCATTGATCGGCTGCCTCCCGCATGCCCCCTACTGGGGGTCAAGCACTCAACCCAGGCATGTGCCCTTGACCAGAACTGAACCCGGGACTTTTCAGTCCACAGGCTAATGCTCTATCCACTGAGCCAAACCAGCCAGGGCAAGGGGGTTGTGTTTTTGAAGCAAGCCTAGCTGATCTACAGAATAATGAAATTGCACTTAGAAAATTTAAGCTAATAATTGAGAATATTCAGGACTTATTTCCATGAATCTTACCTGTGATAAAATATGCTCCAGGGTCAAAAAAATAACAGACCATGATTGAAGTTCTTATTGATGTCAAGACTACTGATGCTTATTTACTTTGTCTATTCTGTGTTGGTTTACTTTAAAAAAAAAAAAAAAAAAAGCAACAATCAGATTTGGAAGACCTCTTATGCTCATCATCAACAAGTTCAACAAATCCAGAAGAAGATTATAATTGTGAGCTGAGAGGTGCAAATGGCTTGAGATAAGTGGTCAATAAATTGATTCCAGATAGCACTGGGAAAAGACAAAGACAAAGCTTGCCAATCTGTTTATCTGCTCCATGATGTCTTTGCTAGTAAAGTCAATATGCTGGAGAAGCCCAAGATTGAACTGGGAAAACTCATGAAGCTTCCTGGTGAAGGTAGCAGTTCTGAAAAAGCTACTGGGGATGAGACAGGTGCTAAAATTGAACAAGCTGATGGATATGAGCCTCCAGTCCAAGAATCTGGTTAAAATTCAGACATTTAATAGTGACAAATAAAAAAATTCTATTTGTGATATATTTTTTTAATCAGTAAGACTTGAAGATTGATTTGGATATATTGTATGTGGTCATAAGCCAAGGAATAGTGGAAAATTGCTCATAGGTTTTCATCCCAGATGTCTGGGTAAATTGTAATATCACCAGTTTAAATAGGGATTTAAAAAAGAGGAGCAAGTTTATGGAGTGAGGATAGATAATTAGTTCCATTTTAAACATGCTTAAAGGTAACCTTGGGATGTTTAAGTGGCTATGCTTAGTAGATACACATGTAGATTTGGTACTTATAGGAGAGGTTAGGATTGAAGATATATATCAATCAGTCTATGGATGGAGATTACAACCAGTGTAGAATTGGAGATTGCTAGAGGAGAGCATAATGGAGTGAAAAGATCAAGGGCAAAACACCCTTTAACATCCAGACAAAATACCCAAGAAATTAGCAGGGTAAGCAGAAGAATAAGAAACACTGAAGGTAGGTCATAGAAGTTGGAGAAGAATGGGAAGAGAATGGTGTCACAAAAGCCAAAAAGAAGAGTTTCTACAAGTAAGGCAAGGTGGAAGAGAATCAATAAGAGAACGTAGCAGTTTCTGTTGGATTTAGCATCAAGATAGGAGCAGTTGTGGTGGAATGGTAAAGGTAGAATATATTGATAAGTGAGTGGTTAGTAATGAAGTAGAAACAATAAGTATAGATTGAGAAATTTAGAATAGAATAGGAGGGAAAGAAGGAGAGTTAGCTATGTAACTAGACTGAGGGGTAGAAACTTGGAACTTTTTGTAGACTGGGAAAGAAACTGGTAATAGAGGGGGATGATTGATGGATTAAGGTCCCTAAAGAGAAAAAAGGGGCTGAGATCTGGAGCACAAATAGAGGCATTGATCCTTAATAGTAGGATTATCTTGTCTCCAAAGAATGGAGGGATTTTGGTAAGGGTGAAAATGGAAATAGATTTGGTAATTAGGTTGGAAAATTAAGAGAGCTGATATTTTGTGGCTTCTATTTTTCTCTAGAAAGAAGGGAGGTCATTTGTTGTAGGTGAAATTAGTTGCTTAAAGAAGGTGATAAGGATTTAAGATAATAGCTTAGAGCAACAATTTTCAACCTTTTTCATCTTTTTTTTTTTAAGAGTTTTATTTTTTTATTTTTATTTTTATTTTTATTTTATTTATTTTTTTTTAATATATTTTATTGATTTTATACAGAGAGGAAGGGAGAGAGATAGTGAGTTAGAAACATCGATGAGAGAGAGTCATCGATCAGCTGCCTCTTGCACACCCCCTACTGGGGATATGCCCGCAACCAAGGTACATGCCCTTGACCGGAATCGAACCCGGGACCCTTCAGTCCCCAAGCCGACGCTCTATCCATTGAGCCAAACCGGTCCTGGCAACCTTTTTCATCTTAATGCACACATTAATTACTAAAATTCTGCAACATACCAAAAATATATTTTTTACTAATTTGACAAAAAAAGTATAATTTTGATTAATTCAAACGAGATGGCTATTGTGTTGAGTGTTGGCATTTTAAATTTGATAATCTAAGGAAAAAGAGGTCAGTTCCCCTGACCAAATAGTCTGGTATTGCATGTTTTAAAAATTCTTGCGGCATACCGGTGTTGAAAATTGCTGACTTAGAGTAATACTGGAGAGACTGATTGAGGGCAAACGAAAGGATTGACAAGACTAGCTGAGGGCCCAGCTCAAGTTGAAAATCATAAATTTGGGGATGTAATTTTTTACCTGACAATGTCAGTATCTCTCATGTCCCTAGTTTTTTTTTCTCTTCACTATTCACAAGGCAGAGGGTGGTACTTATCTCTATACCACTATTTTCGTTTCACTCTCAGTATATTTCATTCTTGGCAACAAATTCCAAGATTTACAACTTTTGTATGCTTACCTTTTGTATGCTTATCTCTAAAGACACAGCATCTGATAATTTTTTTAGACTAGGTAATTGGAGTGGGTGTTTAACCTCTAGGTAGGTAAAGAGGTACTTTAGGACAGTATATTTTAATGTGCTAAAGTTATATGGGGAGGGGATTCAGACACATTCCCCCACCACTACTTTTGCAGTTCCTTTGTCTGAATTTTAGATTAGTTGCTTTTTATAGTCCTATTTCTTGACCTATTCCCCTGCCTGAGCTTTCCTAAGCCCTTTTTCCTTAATTCCTTAGGATCCTGGGTATGTTCACATCCCAACAATGGAAACATCTCAGCAACGATTTCTTGAAGACCCAACAGGAGAAGAGGCACAGTTGGTTCAAGGCATCTGGTACCATCAAGAAGTTCCGAGCTGGCCTCAGCATCTTGTCACCCATCCCCAAGTAAGTGCTTCCTTGGAAGCTAATCATCTCCAGTCACTTTAGTCTTGTCTAATTCCCCACCCCGCCTTCTTGATTACCTAAATATATCCTGTACTCTTCTTGGATCCTCTGAATTCTGTACCTTTAACTACTAAAAGTATCCATATGTGCTCCTTGTCCTTCTACATCTGATCCCAATTTTTATACCTCACTCTTCAAGTAAATCATAATACCTAACTGGTATGAATTTGGAAAAATGTGTGCTAATCTTTCTGTATTTATTGACCCGTGTCCTTATTGCCTATCCTAAAGAGGCAGAGTCAGATAGCAGACACCGACTCCTTGCTCTTATGCAAGGGTACATCGATTTATCAGTTATCTAATAAATAAAACATTACCCCCTCCTGTGCTTTCTGATCTTCCCAAAGGCAAATACAGGCCCAGATTTTTAGCTTCCCAGGTACTGTTGTTGACAGGACATCAGGCTCTTTGGGATGAAACTAATTCTTGACTAGTATAGTATTTAGCACTTAATCATATTTATATTCCAGTAAGTACATACACACATAACACACACACACACACACACACACACAGTGTGTGTGTAAGTGAAATGCATCCTCTCCGAGGGATCATTCCATATCTGGTCTAGATGCCATAAAATTATCTAGGTTTAGCCTCTGCCTAACCCTCCATGTTCCAACCAGAAAAACACATAGAAAATTACATAAAAATCAGTTCAGATGTGTGATCTATTTACTTATTTTAACAGTTTTTAGATCCAGAGAACTTTCCTCATATGTCCTTCTTTGATTTATGATACTTCACTTATCCTGTCCTAGGGCCCACTATCTCCAAACCTCTCCTAGGGCTCATACTGAATCCCCAGTTTAATCACTTCTTGCTCTCTCTCCAGGTCTCCCAGTTTCCCTATTATACAGGACTCCATGCTGAAAGGCAAACTTGCTGTACCAGAGCTTCGGGTTGGGCGCCTCATGAACCGTTCCATCTCCTGTACCATGAAGAACCCCAAAGTGGAAGTGTTTGGCTACTCTCCCAGCCCCCAGGCAGGTCTCCTGTGCCCCCAGCACTTGGGCTTCCCTCCCCCAGCACGGACCTCTCCTTTGGTACATGAGCTGGGGCGGGTTTGACTTGGGTATCAGAAGGGTGGGAGTGGAATTGTGGGAGTATAGCTTCTTAAAATGGGGTGGAAGAAAGGTTTTCCAAGCATCATAAATCAAACTTGGGCATGTGCCATGACTGGATGGAATGGAACACATTTTTTAATAGCTGAAAACTTATTTATACCTAAGCTATTGAGCAGAAAGTCTTGGGTTGGGTATTACAATGAAATATCATTTTATGGTTTTATTAGGTCTGGTTAAGAATTGATAGCTGCTGTACTAACCTATTCCACCTATCTTGAAGAAGGTTAAGGATGGGTCAGCTCTTTTTTTTTTTTTTTTTTTAATATATTTTTATTGATTTCAGAAGAAGAGCGAGGGAAAGAGAGATAGGAATATCAATGACGAGAGAGAATCATTGATCGGCTGTCTCTGCATGCCGTGTAGTGCAGATTGGGTCCACAACCTGGCCAGGAAGTAAACCAAGACTTCTTGGTTTATAGGTCAGAGCTTAACCACTGAGCCAGACCAACCGGCTAGGCCAGCTGTTTTTAAGAACCTTTCACAAAAATGTCTAAATGTGTCTCCAGCTTTGGAATCACTTAAGCTGACTGGAGCTAGGGCTTAGCTACTTTAGGAGAATCCTAAGTGAGGGCGTGAATAATGTCTGTACAGCTGCCAGTTTTATAGGAAGCTCATGGGATATGTCTTTTTACTCTTACCAGGTCAGTGGTCACTGCAAGAACATCCCCACTCTGGAATATGGATTCCTTGTCCAGGTAAATCAAGCCCAAAGTTTGTTTCATTCCAAAGCCTTTTCCCTATTGTCTGATCCATCTGATCCTCTAACATCTAGCTCCTCAGTCCATTAAATATTTCCTGAGTTACTCCCAGAACTATACTAAGTATTATGTGCATAAGAGAAAAGAAGACATAGTTCCATCCTCAAGAAGTTAGACATTACTGGAAAGACTATTTACAGACCACTTATGATCAAGTGCCAAATGGTACACTGCAGATTTTAGTCTCCATGTGTTTGATTTCTTTGGATTTTTTTCATTGTAGTTAATTTCCAGTTTTATGCCACTATGATCTGAGAAGATGCTTGATATGATTTCTATCTTCTTGAATTTGAAGAGACTTTGCCTATGTCCCAAAATGTGGTCTATCTTTGAGAATGTCCCATGTGCGCTTGAGAAAAATGTATATTCTGTGGCTTTGGGGTGGAATGTTCTGAAGATGTCGATTAATTCCATCTGGTCTAGCGAGTCATTTAGGATTGATATTTCTTTGCTGATTTTTTGTTTAGATGATTTGTCAAAGGGTGACAGTGGGGTATTAAAATCTCCTACTATGATTGTATTGCCATTAATCTCTCCCTTAATGTCCTCCAGCAGTTTTTTTATATATTGGGGTGCTCCCGTATTGGGTGCATATATATTTACCAGGGTTATTTCTTCTTGTTGGATTGTTCCCTTTAGTATTATGAAGTGGCCTTCATCTCTTGTTATGTCCTTCACTCTGAGATCTAATTTGTCAGATATAAGTATTGCTACCCCAGCATTTTTTTTCATTTCCATTCGCCTGGAAAACCTTTTTCCATCCCTTCACCCTCAGTCTGTATGCATCTTTTTTTCTGAGGTGGGTTTCTTGTAGACAACAGATATATGGGTCTTGTTTTCTTATCCAATCCGTTACCCTATGTCTTTTGATTGGAGCATTTAGTCCATTTACATTTAAAGTTATTATTGATAGATACTTATTTGATGCCATTTTTATTCTCTACCCCTGTGTTCCTTCTTTGCTTTCTATTTCTTTAATTTTACAGTAGACCCTTTAGCATTTCTTGCATTGCTGGTTTGGTTGTGATAAGTTCCCTTAGTCTGTTTTTGTCTGTGAAGCTCCTGATTTCCCCTTCAATTTTGATTGATAGCCTTGCTGGGTACAGTATTATTGGATTCAGACCCTTCCTTTGCATGACTTTGTATATTTCATCCCATTCCCTTCTGGCCTGATGAGTTTCTGCTGAGAAATCAGTTGCTAGTCTGGTGGGGGTTCCTTTATATGTAACTTTCTGTCTCTCTCTGGTTGCTTTTAAAATTCTTACTTTGTCATTGGTGTTTGCCAATTTAATTATAATGTGCCTTGGTGTTGCTCTTTTGGGATTCATTTTGCTTGGGATTCTGCGAGCTTCTTGGATTTGTGTGAGTTTTTTGTTGTCTATTTCAGGAAAGTTTTCTGTCATTATTTCTTCAAACAGGTTTTCCATGTCTTCCTCAGTTTCCTTTCCTTCTGGAACCCCTGTTATTCTAATATTGTTTTGTTTTGTATTGTCCCAAAGTTCCCTTACGCTCTCCTCCTGCTTTTTAATTTTTTTTTTTCAGAAGCTGCTCTAATTAGGTATTTTTTTCCATCTTGTCTTCTAGATCACTGATGTGGTCCTCTGCTTCTTCTAGTCTACTCTTGAGTTTTCTGTTGTGTTCTTTACAGTAGCGATGGCATTTTTCATTTATTCTTGGTTCTTCATTTCCTCTTGGTTCTTACTCATATTGTCATATTTGTCTTCCATTCTTTTTAGCCATCTTATGATCATTACTCTGAATTCTTGCTCTGGTAGGTTGCTTGTTTCTAATTTAATTACTTCCTTTTCTGGTGATGCCTGCTTTACTTTCATATGCCTGCTGTTTCTTTGTCTCCTTATGATCTCTCCTTTCAGGATGTGTGGTTATGCAGTTCTCTCTCTCCTGCATTGATTTAAAGGCACAAAATACAACACACTCAGATACAACACACTCAGGTACAACACACAAGGCACTGAACAGAAATTTGTTTGCAATATTAATAACCTTCAATAAAGGTGACCATTAGAGAAAGGCAAATTGGGGTAGGAGAGATAGAAGAGTAAAAACAAAAATGAGTGGCAAAATGAAATTGGGAGAATGAGGGGGAAAAAAAGAGAGAAACTAGAATTATAGTAATAGAGAAACAAGGAACTAACTATAAATATGGGAAGGAAGGAAATTCCAATAAAACAACCATTAATCACAGCAAATGCAAGCAACAAGTATCTGGAGATTAATACAAGTTACAACACCAACTAATATCAAGCGAGGAAATGGAAAGGAGAAGTAACAGCTAACTAAAACACAACTAAGAGAAACATACAATCAAACAAAAAGAATAAGCAAAACAATCTCACAAAAAAGCATAAAACTTCGATATAGTTAACATTCAACATACAACTATAAAAGGATAGAAAGACTTTTTTTTTTTTCTTTTAGGACTGCGAAAAATGAGGTGTGTATGGGCTTGGAGCAAGGGTTTGGAAATTAGATATACACAAGTAGGGTGAAATTTTAGCAGGGGTAAACAGAAAGAATAGGGAAAATCTAGTGCAGGAAATGGTTAAGATAAACAGGACACCGAAGGAGGAAAGGTTATGAAGAGAGTGATGGCATAAAGATAGGTTTGAGATAGAATAAAGTGTTGGTGAATGAAAGGTAAAAATAGACTATAGAACACTAATCCCAAAGTAAAATAAAGAGCAAATAATATGACACTTAAAAAAATAATAATAAAAATAAATTAAATAAGATAAAAAAAGGTCAAATAGTAGTAGTAATAACGCTGATTACAAATAAAAGTATATTAATTAAAAAGGTAAAATCAATTGAGGAAAAAAGAAAAAATAGTTTCTTGAGTAAATGTTCAAATAATGAAAATTAAAAAATTAAATAAAAGTGCAGTAATAGCCGAGACCAGTTTGGCTCAATGGATAGAGCGTCGGCTTGGGGACTGAAAGGTCCGGGTTTGATTCCGGTCAAGGGCATGTACCTTGCGGGCATATCCCCAGTAGGGGTTGTGCAAGAGGCAGCTGATCGATGACTCTCTCTCATCGATGTTTCTAACTCTCTCTCCCTTCCTCTCTGTACAAAATCAATAAAATATATTTATTAAAAAAAAGTACAGTAATAAAGGTCATTCACTTCCTCTATCATTCTGTTTGACACGCCAGTTTCCCAATCCAGACAGTATTGCAGTTCCCTGCATTTCACTGCTCCTCAGTTTTATAATGCAGTCCTGATTTTTAAGCAGGCCTTGCTTTGATTTTTTATTACACTAGGGTCAATTTGTGATTTAGCCTCTGGGTGGCAGTGTTTCTGGGTTCACTTCCAGGGCTCTAAAGCCTCTCTAGCTTTTTTTTTTTTCTCTCTCTCTCTCTGTGACACTGATCTGTGGAGGTTGGGGGGCAAGTCCGAGCCAACTGCACTCCCCTGTAATTCTTCGGATATCCCTCCACATCAGATCAAAACGTGATAACTTTAGATATCTACCCTATTAGGAGCCTGTTCCACAATCAGGGGGCACACCAGCCCAACAGTCTGCGGCTTCTCCTTGTAAACACTGCCCCAGTCCTCCAGCTTCCATGCAGCACGCGGGCTTCTGTCTTCACAGGGACTCACCCTATCCCCGCGAAATCTGACCTTTTAGTCATGCGGTGGAGCGCTCCTTTGAGTCCAAGTGTTCGCGCCACCTGGGACCAATGTTCTGGGGCTCACAGCTGCTCAGTGGTCACTGTGGTTGTGGATATTCAGGCCTCTGACAAGATCCACTTTTCCTTTAAAGATGGCGAGATTTCCCCATCCAAGCCCATAGGTAGCTGCGGGAGGTGACCCAGCCCCACGTGGGTGTTTCCCTGTAAGGGGCACCCTGATCAGCAGTCCCCCACCTTCTCCTGGAGTTTGGCTGTCCCTTAGCTTGTTAACAAACACTCCCAGCGCGACCCTCAGCTGCTCTCTCTTTCTGCTTCGGGACAAGGCTCAGAACCCGTCCATCTATTCTTCTGCCGTTTTTTGTCTCTCTCGAGTAATGTCCCACTTCAGAAACAAGGCCTACATTAACTGACTTGCCTGAAGTTATATGTGGTATTAAGTAGAGAAGAGGGAAATCTTAACCCAGATCTCCTTCCAGGGTGGTCTTTTTTTTTTTTTACTTTTAATATATAATCTTAGCTCTGGAGTTAGGCCGTTAGTTTAACTAAGTTCAGGGCCCAGGAAAAGATTCTTTTCTAGGGACAGGACTCGGAGAAAGAAGAGTAGCTGGAAAAGTTCAAAATAGTTCTCATATCTGTGCCTGTGCTTACAAAAAATTTAATAGAATCTCTTTTCTCCCCAGATCATGAAGTATGCAGAGCAGAGAATTCCAACATTGAATGAGTACTGTGTGGTTTGTGATGAGCAGCATGTCTTCCAGAATGGGTCCATGCTCAAGGTATAAACCCTTACTCTGTGACCCTCTTTCTTGGACCCTTAGTCAAGACCCTTTTCCTCCTTATCTCTTCTTTCTTCCTGGTTCTGTCCTTACTCCCTGAAACTCTAGAAATAATTGTTTCTCTCAAAGAATAAATGTCAGCACTCCTACTTGGAAAGATGAGGTAATGTGAATATTTTCGAAGATATAATCTCCACCCAGCATTTAAAAGTAGGTATCAGATATTGACCAAGGTAATTGGGTATGATACTGTCCTTAAGGACTCCAAATCTAGGTGATTAGACAGACACTTCACTATCAATGTATAGAAGAGATATTAGTGTTGTGAAACTCGACGAGAGAGCATCTAACTACCTAGGAAGGTTATGGAAGTCTTTGTATAAGAGACAGCATTAATTTTCAAACTTATCAGTAAGTTTGACACAGTGGACCCCAAACTCCTGCCTCATTATAGAGTTGTCTGAAGTCAGGATTGCCCCTTTCTCCCTACAATACTTTTTTACTGCAGCTCCCCTACCGCCATTGTGTGTTTTAATATGTCTATTTAGCCAGCCGTCTGTACTCGTGAACTGTGTGTTTTCTCCTTCTACACACTGGGAGTCATGTCTGGAGCTGCAGAGGAGGTGGCCACTGGAGCAGAGGTATCTCTCATCATTGATGTTTCTATCTCTCCCTCTCCCTTCCTCTCTGAAATCAATTATTTATATATATATATATATATATATATATATACTTTATTTTTTTATTTTTTATTTTTTTAAGGCTGGGGAATCTAGCATTTTCATTCCTTAGAACTTAACCTCTGGAAATGCTTTATGTCCCTACAGTGGAAAAACTATTCAGCTATTTATGGATAGAAAATTATAACATATAAGGAAACACATCCGTATATATAGTATAGTTCTTTTTTTTTATTGCCTATATAATAAAATAACTATTTCCATAGGAAAAATATCTGGAAGGATGTACATCAAACTTAGCAGTTTACCTATGAGGAATGAGATTTGTTTAGGGGATGAATTTTTAAATTGATTTTTAGAGGTGGGGAGAGAGAAAGAGTAAGAAACATTGATTTGTTGTTCCACTTATTTATGCACTCATTGGTTGATTCTTGTGTATGCTCTCATTGGGAATCAAACCTATAAACTTGGTGTATTGAGTCAACACTCTAAGCAACTGAGCTATTCTGCCAGGATATTTTAATCACTTTCTAAATCATTGTTATTTGAAATTTTATGAGTTTATATTATCTAATGGAAAAAGCATATTTGCTTTTAAAAAGAAGAGCAGAGAAAAATGCTGAAATCCCAAAAGGTAGACTTATTCTGGATATTATGTGTTTTCTAGAACTGAAAAATCATTTGGCTTTTGCTGACCCCTTTCTCTCTTTTCCCCTAAGGTGGTGGATCTGCTGGTGGCCATGTGTAGGGCAGCTTTGGAGTCCCCTAGAAAAAGCATCATCTTTGAGCCTTATCCCTCTGTTGTGGACCCTACTGACCCCAAAACTTTGGCCTTTAACCCTAAGGTATAGTTGCTTGGGAAGAAAGTCAGGGCTAAGGAACAGAAACAGTAGAAAATAGTGGAGACTATGAGCTGTCATTCTAGTTACACAGCATCTTAGAATAAGGATCAGAAGAAATGAAAGACCTGTTTCCTGGGAACTCTTGACCTTAAGTTTTAGCTATTTTAGTGAATAAATAACTGACTTTGTCAGAAAAGAAGAGAAGAATTAATATTAATTATGGCATAAAAGGGAAGAATAAAGACTTTAGAGCCAGGCAGACTTGGATTCCACTTGAAACTCTGCTGTTTCCTAGCTGAGTGTTTTTAGACAAGTCAGTTAACCTTAATGAATCTCAATTTCCTTATCTATAAAAAGGGGATAATATCTACCTTGTGGATTGTTATAAAAATTAGGGATAATATGTAAAGTATTGCATTGGATAGAGTTCTCCAGAGAATCATAACCAACAGGAGATTTATTATAAGGAATTGGCTCATAAATATGAAGGCTCAGAAGTCCCAGGATTAGCAGTCAGCAGACTAGAGAGACTCAAGAGAGCCAATTATTTAACTTCCAATGCAAATGTAGCAATCTCCAGATCTGAGTCCAAAGACAGAAAAAGACCAACTGTCCCAGCTTCAAGAAGTCGGGTAGGAGGAGCCTCCTGCTTGGCCTTTTTGTTCTATTCAGACCTTACACTGATTGCATGAGGCCCACAAATTAGGGAGGGCAATATGCTTTACTTAGTCTACTGATTCAAGGATTAATCTCATCTAGAAATCCTAGCACAGGCACTCCCCGAAATAATGTTTGACAAAATGTTTGGGCATTCTTTGGCCCAATGAAATTGACATTATTAACGATGGACACAATCATTATAGTACCTGACTATTACTCATTGTTATATGTCACACACTATGGTTCTTTACATAGTTTCAGAACATCTAGGTTAGGATAGTGGGAATTTTTATCTTCATTTATTCACAAGATTACTGGGCTTCCAAGAGGTTAAGTAACTAACCCTATTACTCTCAGTTTGTAGAGAACTAGCATGTGATGGACATTAAATCTCTTTTCTTTCCATGACATACTACCCTTTCCCTAGGGCCTAAACTTTTTTTTGTATATCTGGTTCTGCTTTTTTTCACATCTTGACTATCCATTTTTCTTCATCTGATTTTTCTCTTCCCATTGATTTGCCACAGAAGAAGAATTATGAACGACTTCAGAAAGCTCTGGATAGTGTGATGTCCATCCGGGAGATGACCCAGGTAGTCTGCCGTTTGCCTGTCCCCTGCCCTCTGCTTGTGCCACAAGTGTTGTATTCTGTTTGCAATGCATGGAAGTGGAGTGAAGACTTAGAGATGCTACTCAGATACCTCACAGTGTTTACTTTTGTCTTCCCTCCTGTTCTGTTTTATTAACTCTGTTATTACTCTTCTTTCTTACTTTTAATATCTCCCTCAACCTTTGCTTTTGCTGCTAATTCCTTAACAGGTTGTTCATATTTAATGTTTATTTTTTCATAATTCTTAGGAAATTAGGTAAGGGAAAGACCATTGGGAGGTTTAGAAGGGGTTCTTGGAGATAAGGAACTAGACCCAGGGACCTCCATCTTCTATCCTTCTAGGGGTGGGGCAGCCACATGGAGCAGTGGCAATCCTTTGACTCAAGGCCTCACCAGACTTCCCCACCCCTGGTCTGAAATCTCTGTATGAATGGACATTCATTTGTGCTCATTTACAGGGGGCCTCTTAGCAAATCCTACATATCACAATTGATATTAATACATAAGATACACCAACAAGGGATGATTTGCTTGTCAGAAGAACTCTTTGCTTTATGTAAAGTTTTACCACAGGATTCCTTAGCCTATTCTTTCTGACATTGATTTCATTTATTTTTTATTTACAACCAACTTTGTAGGGTGGTAGGAATTGCATAAAATGAGGGAGATCCACCTACATGTTGTTTTGTAAGCATCTTCATTCATTTTCATATTTATTTATGAATCTTCCCAATCTGACTGGGTTCCTTGTGAGTGGGAACCCATCTCCTCTTGCCTTTGTATGGCCTTCGTTACCTACCTTGCCCTGGGCCCTGATAGTCATCTGTGGAAAGTAGGAGGGCTCCCACTGCTCCTGGAAGTTAACCTTATGGCTATTGTTTTACAGGGATCATACCTAGAAATCAAGAAGCAGATGGACAAGCTGGATCCCCTGGCCCATCCTCTCCTGCAGTGGTATGGATAGAATGCTTCATCCTTCCCAGAGTGGGGCAGGGACATGGTATTAGATGTGTAGCCTACACCTTCTCTTAGAGACAGTTTCAGCTTCCTTCTTTCCTTCCTTCCTTCCTTCCTTCCTTCCTTCCTTCCTTCCTTCCTTCCAGACCCAGTGCACGAAATTTGTGCACATGGGGGTCCCCTCAGTTCAGCCTGCACCCTCTCCAATCTGGGACCTCTTGGGAGATGTCCGACTGCCGGTTTAGGCCCAATCCTGGGGATTGGGCCTAAACCGGCAGTCAGACATCCCTCTCACAATCCTGGACCGCTGGATCCTAATTGCTCACCTGCCTGCCTGCCTAGTCACCCCTTAACTGCCCCCTTCTTCCCCACCAGCCTGGTCACTTCCTGTCCCCCTCTGACAGCCTGGTTGCCCCTAACTGCCCCTCCTTCTGGTCTGGTTGCCCCTCACTATCCCCCTTGCCAGCCTAATCGCATCCAATTGCCCCTTCTGCCGGCCTGCTCCCAATTACAAACCCCCCCCCCCCCAATCTACCTGGTCGCCCCTTACTGCCCCCATGCTGACCTGGTTGTCCCTCACAGCCTCCCCATGCAGCCTGCTGTTCAATCATTTGGTTGTCCCTCACTACCCCCGCCCTTCCCACCCCCCCCCACCTGGTTGTAGGCAGCCATCTTGTGAGGTTTAATTTGCATATAACCTCTTTATTATACAAGACTAGAGGCCCAGTGCACAAAATTCATGCATGGGTAGAGTTCCTAGTTGCTGCTGGCTGCAAGCCGGGGCCTCCCTTACCTGGCTGCTGGCTGCTGGCCAGGGCATTCCTTCATTCCACACCACACCCTGATGGTCAGCGCACATCATAGCGAGTGATCAAGCTCCCGGTCCGTCAAACTCCTAAGAGGACACTTTGCATATTAGGTTTTTATATATATAGATTTTTGGTCATTGAAAGAATTAAGACTCAGCTAAGATGTAAACTCATGGCAGATATAGAGCAGACTTAAGGATCATCTTTGAAACATCAGGTTCTTTTTTGAAAGACATAACATTTTGTCTTGTGATAAGAGAAAGGAGCTTTTATTAGGTTGGTAATCAACATTTGAAACCAATGTGATTTTTATAAAAAGATGGCTGCTTTTTCTTGTGGTTTTATTGACACCAAGCTTTGACAAGAACTCAAATCCTATAGAAAACCCACAAATTCTGAGATGTTTCAACTTCTTGTTACAGGTTTCTTATTTCTCAGGAGGTTTTTCAGTGCCCCTTGCATATAGGAATTAACACTTTTTGCATCAGATAACTTCAGTGCACCCTACTATTCCCTTTTCCTGTCTCAAGGTCTTCCCCATTGACATAGACTGTCCAGAGCCTTTCAGCAAAGATTCTGACCATTCTCTACTGCTCTCAACCCCCACCCTCCCTCTCTGATTTATTTATTTATTTGTTTGTTTGTTTATTTATTTAAATCTCTTTATTGATTAAGGTATCACATATTTGTCCTCATCCCCCATTCCCATCCCCCACTCATACCCCCACACCCTGATGTCTTTGACCACTGGTTAGGTTCATATGTATGCACACAAGTCCTTCGGTTGATCTCTCCCTTTTATCCCCACCCTCCCTCTGAGGTCCAACAGTCTGATTCATTACTCCTTGTCTCTGGGTCTGTTCTTATTTATCAGTCTATGTTCATCAGTTCCCCTAGATGAATGAGATCATGTCCTACTGGAAATATAAGAATTGAAAATGAGACAAGCAATAATGGTTATGCTGAAAAGCATATGAATCAGTCTATAGTGAGTTTCTTTCTGGGCCACCAGTTCTTTTGAGACACAATGACATATGTGTATATGTCAGCAATGATATTTCAGTTCTGGATGGTGGACAAATGGTGGCAATGCTAGTATGACCTTCTCTGGTTTGGTCCTGGGCAACCTGCAGTGACTCCCAGCTGCTGACTGCTGTCATGGCAAGGTGATGTCAGCATTTTTCATCTCTAGACTGCTTCTCTTCTGTTTTCATGGCTGGAGTAGTCCTGTCAATTCATCTCTGTTGCCAGAATCCACATAGTCTCGGAGTTGTTTTCTGAAAATATACAAACATATTCTCCACCAAAAGTTAATAAAGGAATATTTTCTATAAATTTGACTTGGGATCCTTTTTTATTTTTTGTTCAAATGATTTTCCTCAGGCTTGTTTTGACACCATGTGTGTTTTTCATGGGTGTCTTGCTGATAGCATTACAATTAATTTTCTAAAGTACAAATTTTCTAGATGTAATTTACTTACAGGTTATTTCCTTACATGATATTCTTCTACTTTCCCCCTTTTTTGATTTAAATATTAGAAGGCTTTTGAAAATTTTTAATGTAGTCTTGATAGCTTTTAAATTTTAATTTTTTTGCATTATAATATGACTGCTTTAGGTTCATTTCCTGTTACGAGATTTTATCCTGAGATGAACTACCAATAACAATTTTAGTTAACACTTTAGGAACAGCTTTTTGTCCAGTACTATTAATTTTTCTAGGGTATTCGCTTATTTCAATTAGCCAATTTAAAATAGCTTGAAAACTTGTCTACTATTTTACTGTCAAATTTATTACTCTAACAACAATCTTATTTTACTCTGTAAATATTAATGGAAAGGATTATTTGCCTTCTTGAGTAGGCCTTGGGCATTCCTAATGGTAGGCTGGATTTAGATATCAAAACCCACTTCCCCACACCATGGGTACAAGACAACTCAAACAAGTCTTATTGTAGTGAGAGGGCAGCTGCTGTTGGCCAAGGCTCTGTTACTATTTTTTTTTTTAATTATTATTGTTGACAGTATTACAGATGTCCTCCTTTCTCCCCACTAGTCCCCCTCCACCCAGCCCCTGTCCCTCATCACACTATTGTCTGTTCTTTGGTTAACCTCTTCCAGTTTCCTTCTTCCCTCCCCCACCTCCTCACCTCCAAAATATGTCAGTCTGTACCATGCATCCATGCCTTTAGATCTATTTTGTTTGTCAGTTTATTTTGTTGATTAGATAAGTAAGATCATGTGATATTTGTCTTTCTCTGACTGGCTTATTTCACTTAGCATAATAATCTCCAGGTTCATCCATGCTGTTGCAAAGGGTAAGAGATCCTTCTTTTTTACAACTGCAAAATATTCCATTGTGTAATATACCACAACTTTTTTACCTCATCTATTGCTGGGCACTTGTGCTGTTTCCAGATCTTAGCTATTGTAAATAATGCCACTGTGAACATAGGATGCATATATTCTTTCTGATTGGTGTTTCAGGAGTCTTAGGACATATTTCCTAAAGTGGAATTACTGAGTTAAATGGCAATCCATTTTTAATTTTTTTTGAGGAAATCTCATACTGTTTTCCACAGTGGCTACACCAGTCTGCATTACTACTAGCAGTGTACTAGGGTTCCTTTTTCTCCATAGCCTCACCAGCATTTGTTGTTTGTTGATTTATTGAAGGTAGCCATTCTGGCAGGTATAAAGTGTAGTTTTAATTTGCATTTCTCTGATGATTAGTGATGTTGAGCATTTTTTCATATGTCTATTGGCCATCTGAATGTCCTCTTTGGAAAAGATTCTATTCAGGTCCTTTGCCCATTTAAAAAAATATATTTTTTATTGATTTTAGAGAGTGAGAGGAAGGGAAAGGGATAGAGAGATGAGAGAGACACATTGATTGACTGCCTTTTTGCATGCATGTTCCGCTCTCTCCCTCCCCCCACCACTCCACCCCTGGTCCAGGGATCAAGCCTGAAACCCAGGCATGTGCCCTGACCAGGGATTGAACTGGTTCCTCTCAGTTTATGGGTCAATGTGAAACCATTGAGCTACACCAGCCAGAACTTTGCCCATTTTTTAATTGAATAGTTTGTCTTCCTGGTGTTGAGTTGTATGAGTTTATATATTTTGGAAATTAACCCCTAATCAGATATATCATTGGGAAATGTTCTCTCGTACATTGGGTTCCCTTTTCCATTTTGTTGATGGTTCCCTCCCTGATCTTGATTCCTGTTCTGTTTTCTTGACATGGCTTTTCCCTTTCTTCTTAGTTAGCCTTAGACATCAGTAGTTTCTCAATGCAGCATGCTCCCTTTTTAGCATGAGGAATGACAAGGCATAGATCTTCCAGAATGGCATCATAAGTACATTGGTGAAGCACAGAAAAACTAAACCATCCACCATAGGAGATAATGTTCCTTTGCTGATCCCTTAGTGTTTTATTCCTTTGTTCTCTTTTGTCCTCTGAGTCCAGCCTACATATAGCCTAGTCTATCCTTGAATCCTCATGAAGTTTGTTCTAGTTTCATCTACTTCTTTCTTCCGCCCAAGCAGTAATATTCTATCCATTCTTCACCATCCCCAAGAGCCTTCAAACTTCCTCTGAGCTCAAGTGGGATGGTCCTGAGCTCAGTTCTGAGTTTCTAAATCCCAAGGATAATTCATCACCATTCTACTACAGACCTCTCATTTATTTAACTGACTTCTTGTTCTCTTCCTTTTGTTTTATTCTTTTCTCTCCCTAGATGTAGCAGCTCACTTCCCATCCCTCTCTTTCATCTGTTATTTAACTATCAGTAACTAGCTTTTTTTTTTTTTTTTTTTTTTTTTTACATTTTTATATGCAAGCATTACTACCAAGGGAATATCCTGATGGTGGCCTGGGTATTTCACACAATTCAGACAACCCTGGAATCCTTGCTTTTTCTCTTAAGGGCACAGAAAGGCTGCTGCTTTGTTCACAATAGCCTAACCACACACTTACTCTGTCATTTTCCTTATTTCTCTCTTTTGTTCTAGGATCATCTCTAGTAACAGGTCACACATTGTCAAACTACCTCTCAGCAGGGTAAGTGACCTTTTTTCTTCTAAACTTAAATATCTGATGAGAGGCAGGAAGGGCCTCCAAACCAACCAACTACATTGGTCCTAGGTTTTCCTGATTGTCTTTGCCCATCAATTATGGTCTTTGGGCCAAAACCGGTTTGGCTCAGTGGATAGAGCGTCAGCCTGTGGACTGAAAGGTCCCAGGTTCGATTCTGGTCAAGGGCATGTATCTTGGTTGAGGGCACATCCCCAGTAGGGGGTGTGCAAGAGGCAGCTGATCAATGTTTCTCTCTCATCGATATTTCTAACTCTCTATCCCTCTCTCTTCCTCTCTGTAAAAAAATCAATCAATCAATCAATCAATAAATAAAATAAAAATAATGGTTTTGGGACCTAAGCATATTTCCTTTATTTGGGGTCATTGTAAGCCTTATTTGCTCCCTATCCCCAACCCTTCTCTCCCTGATCTCCATTTCTGCTCTGTTTTTCTAACCCCACCCCACCCTGGCAGCAGCTGAAGTTCATGCACACCTCACATCAGTTCCTCCTGCTGAGCAGCCCTCCTGCCAAGGAGGCACGGTTCCGGACTGCCAAGAAGCTCTATGGCAGCACTTTTGCCTTCCAGTAAGAGGGGGATGGTGGGAAAAGCAGAGGGCAACAAATGTAAGGTGATGGGAGAGTTCATTTGAGATTAATCAGTTTGTGTTACTTATGTTCATCACCAGTCAACAATTAGTTATATTGTGGTAGAGTCTGTAGAACAAGCATGTCAAACTCGCGGCCTGCAAGCTGCAAGTGGCTACAACGAATATTTTTGCAGCCCAACCAATATGACAGTATGTCATAAATGTTTTAATAAAAATTTCGTAACCTAATTTTTACGATATCCTGTGATACATAATTATGAATAATGAACTACAGTGTTTGCTAATGACTGATTACTATAGTTGTGTTGCATTCATTTCCCTTACATGCCTTGCACAGGTGCACCCTTTCTCTCCACTAATACTAGCAGCGAAAATTTTAGCAACCAATTGCCATGTCATTAGTCTTTTACAGACTAGTTTGGTGTGCACAACAGGAAATATTTCTCTTTCAGATTTGTTTGTATTATGCTTATTAATGTATGCAGTTTTTCAGTGTCTGGTAAATTTATTTGTATTATGCTTATTAATGTATGCAGTTTTTCAGTGTCTGGTAAATTATTCAAGAAAAAATATTTTTATTAAAATGTTCTATTTTATGTGAACGATTACTCATTTATTTCAGACCTTTGTATTCAGCATGTCTCTATCAAAATAAACCTACGTTTCTCTTTTTAAAGTATATTTTATTGATTTTTTTTTTACAGAGAGGAAGGGAGAGGAATAGAGACCCAGAAACATCGATGAGAGAGAAACATCGACCAGCTGCCTCCTGCACCCCCTACCGGGAATATGCCCTCAACCAATGTAAATGCCCTTGACTGGACTCGAATCTGGGACCTTTTAGTCCACAGACCGACGCTCTATCACTGAGCCAAACCAGTTTCAGCCAAACCTATGTTTCTATGAAAATTGAAGCTTTTGTTTTTTGTGGCCCACATCATAAACTTAAACCTTTTTATTTGGGCCATGTTAGCCTTTGAGTTTGACATGCTTGCTGTAGAATATAAAAAGATAGCATGTGATATGGTCTTTACTCTCACGCTATTTATGATATAGTTGAGAAATGGCAGTTGCATATAAAAGCGTGGTTGAAAAAACAGATTAGAGGGATTAGATTTGAAAACTAGCTTGATGAAATCATAATTGTGGGAGAAAAGAGAAAGAAAGAGTCATATTAAAGGTAATGCACAGGAGTAGTGGTACTCTTTTCCCAGAGTAAACCTGAGTTCAGGTCTGTAAGCCATATTTGCATTCAGTGATAAGTTTGTTGAGTTTGAGAAGAATTCAATCTGAAATTTAGGGGAATAGGCAGGTGAAAATATTGAATAAGCAGTTGAGGATTTAGAATGCAAGTAGCTAAAGCATGGAAGAGATGATGGGACTGGATATTAAGATATAAGAGGTTAGTCACACACATCCATCTGCATGCTTGTGACTATGTCCATATGCATGCCCATGTGTCCATCTTCATGTCCTGTGTGGGTGAGAGTGGGTGGGAATGGTATTCTTGAAAGTACTCCTGGGAACTTCCTACTATGAAAAGATATGCATTCTACCCTGCCTTACAGTGGGTCCCACATTGAGAACTGGCATTCAATCCTGCGCAATGGGCTGGTGAATGCATCC
Organism: Nyctalus aviator; assembly: GCA_036971965.1. Classification (NCBI taxonomy): domain Eukaryota; kingdom Metazoa; phylum Chordata; class Mammalia; order Chiroptera; family Vespertilionidae; genus Nyctalus; species Nyctalus aviator. The sequence goes on from CM072922.1 coordinate 101,326,109, forward strand.
TACACCAAACTGCAGGTGAGGCTGTGCCCCTTTTTTCTTTTTCTCCACCCTTTGTTTTCTGTCCCACTCAGTTTTGGGAAAGTCTTCCCTAGAGTACTCAGTTGTTTTTGCCTCAGCATCCTTAAATTAAGTCTGCGTGTGGCTTCCCTAAGGAGGAAGTTGGAACTGTATGTATAGAATGAATGTAGCTTTTATATATTTTACCTTCAATTTTGCAGCCATTAGATGAATTACCCTATTAGTACTTTTCAATATATGTGACTATTTATTCAGAGTTGTATAGTATCACCAGAGAATTAAATTTCTCCTATGCTTATGGTAGTGGGTGGCTCTAGAGATAACACTGAAATAAGCATTTTCAGAAGTCCCCGTGGGAGAATGAGATATGGTAAAAGGCTTTATTGGCAGGGAGTTACATTCCTCAGGTTCCAAAGTCCTATGCTCCTTAAACCAGTCATGAAAGAGTGCAGCTGGGGTTCCAGTAGAGCCAAAAGGAGAGCCAGTGTCCAAAGTGTCAGTTCCATGTTGAAGCTGGGCCCAGTGCATTTAGTCCAGATTCAGTCCATTAATCCATTGTGTGGGTCCCACATAGCCATGAGCCACGTGGGTGCAGGGTAGCTCCCCTCTGCAACAGGGTAGCCAAGAGCCCAGCTGTATGTGAGAAAGAGGCTCCTTTGTTCAGAAACTTAAATATTCAGGTATAGTGCTGTAGTGGCCACACACATTCTGACCACTGATTTGCTCTCCAGTGTGACTGACAGACAGGTAGGTATCGTCCCACATCACTCAGACCTTACTGCGCATTAGTCCAAACTGCCTTTGTTCACTTCCTTCCCACATCTGTCTATGGGGAACAGGCTTGGAGAGTGTTAAATTAGCACAGCTGTATACATGACATGCCTATATTACCTAGTCTTTCCTTTATTCCTTTTCTGTTAAATAATAACCTGGTTATTATAATGGTATCAATAGGAGACTTATTTCTTTGTCCTGAGAAACCCCAAGGAACAGTTATTGCCCTCTTCTTGGCTATCTGTTCTGTAGTTCTTTTTTTTTCTTTTTTCTTTTTTTTTTTTGGAGGGGGTGGGGGGTGAGGATCTGCATATGTACCAATACCTGGGGACTGGAACATGGATTCTGAGGGACTGACTCAGCAGCTGTGCTATTCCTCACTCTCCAAGGCTTCAATATTTATTATTTTATAGACAAAAGGGTTAACCTGCAATCAATGTTCAGCCATTCGGCATTTTAAGACTAGATGCCTAGAGCCATCTGAATTAGTGATAATGGAGGGAAGAGAGGGCTGGCTATGCCTTGTGGCTCCCTAATATTCAGTCATGGGAGGGCCTAGGCTCATATTGCTCATCCTGGTGTTTCCCTGCAAGCTGCATGGAGCAGCCTATGGCAAAGGCATCTACCTGAGCCCCATCTCCAGTATTTCCTTTGGATACTCAGGTAAGAAATACTTTCTGGCCACCTTGACTTGATTTATACTGAATCCATTTTGTGAATATACCACCTGTGCTGTCTCCTCCTCTTCTATCATAGATACTTGGTCTATGTCAGCTCTTTTTCCAATCATGGGTACAAACTCTGTCTTTCTCAGTTTTCTCTCATTAGAGAATGCAAGTAGCTAATGTAGCTTTCTTTTTTCCATGGAGATATGGCACAGGGAACTGGTGAGGGAATAACTGGGAAATGAAACTAGGTTTTTGGTAGACAACATTTTTAGTCTTAGCAATAGTCTGTCATCATAAATTGTGTATATGCACATGTGCATGTGTGTTTACCAGTAAATACACTTGAAGGCTTGAATCCCTTTTATTGGCTTACATTTCTGGAGACATTGTTTTCCCTGCCAACTATCTTTTCAACAATGTATAATTACACACTATACTATCAGTCACATTGAATGAAAGAGAAAGCATTTCATTCCAAAGATAAGGCATGAGTGAGGTCCAGAATCTGATTAGGAGATGAGTCTAATTTTGTCCTGCTCAGAAAATGATTTTGTCTTAAAACTCTCTCTGTGTTCCAGGTTCATGTTTTCATTCCTTTTCTGTTTTCTTTTGTTCTTGTTCTGTTTATGTATAAAAGAGAGCCACCATGTAGTTGTATGTCTACCATGTTTCCCCGAAAATAAGACATCCTCCGAAAATAAGACCTACCACATGGAAAGATAAGATATCCCCTGAGGAGGGGAGGGAGATCTGGGGGAAATAAGAAATCAACCGAAGGACTTGTATACATGCATATAAGTACAACCAATGGACAGAAAACTCTGGAGAGGGTGGGTATGTATGGGGGGGTGGGGAATGGTAAAATATGTACAAAGATAATAATTTAATTAAAAAAATAAAATTAAAATAAAGACATCCCCTGAAAATAAGACCTAGCGCAACTTTGGGAGAAAAAATTAATATAAGACACTGTCTTATTTTCAGGGAAACAGGGTATCATATGAAGGAGACAGTGCTAGAGTTTTTATAGATTATCATTTTGAATCCTCCAGTAATTATAACTTTATAAATATTAAAAACTTGCTCCATAATTGCAGAACTAGAAAAGTTTCTAACAACACAATAAACTAAAAAAGTAGGGGGGAAAAAGAGAATACAGGTAAGAACTGAAATCAACCAAATAAAAATAGGTACAATAGATAGAACCAAACAAACAGAAGTTGATTCTTTTTAAGAACAATGTGTATATATATATATATATATATATATATATATGTATATCAAACAGGTATAGCTGGTTAGATGGAAGAAAAAGAGCACAGATAACTGAAAAAGGGAACATAACTACAGATGTAGCAAAATTTAGGAAGCTAATGGGACAATTTTGTCAACTTTATGTTAGTACTTTGAAAACTTTGACAAAATATGTAAATTCTTAGAAAAATATCACTAAAAAATGATTCAAGAAGAAATAGAAAGCTTAAATAGTCCTAAAACTATAAAAGACATTGAAATGGTAATTTAAAATTTTACACCACACTCCACACTGTCCCCCCCCCCCCCGCCCCCGCCACACACACACTCAGGCACACAAAACTCAAAATACCTACCTAGCTCAGATAGTTTTCAAGTCAGTCTAAACTTTCAATGAACAAATTATTACACAATTTTACACAGAATATCCAGAGAATGAAAACAGATTCATGAGTCATAAAAGATTGGTAAATTTGACTTTATTAAAGCTAACAACTTCTGTTTATCAGAAGACATCTTTAAAAAGTGAAAAGATGCCCTAGCTGGTTTGGCTCAGTGGATATAGCGTTGGCCTGCGGACTGAAGGATCCTGGGTTCGATTCTGGTCAAGGGTACATGCCCAGGTTGCAGGTTTGATCCCCAGTAGTGGGCATGCAGGAGGCAGCCGATCAATGATTTTCATCATTGATGTTTCTATTACTCTTTCCCTCTTCCTTCCTTTATGAAATCAATAAAAATTTATATTTTTTAAAAGTGAAGAGACAAGCTATGAACCAGGAGGACATTTGTAATACACATAACCACAAAAGGTTAGTAATAAAGATATATTTTAAAAATTCTTAGAAATTGCCTTGTCTTGGTAACTCAGTTTTAGGCCATCGTTCTGTGTACCAAAAGGTTGTGGGTTCAATCCAAGGTCAAGGCAAGTACAGGAAACAACCATTGTTTCTCTTTCTCCCCTTTCTCTCTATCCCTGATACCCTCAACCTCTCTTTTCCTCCCTCTCTAAAAATAAAAAACATATTCTTGGATGAAGACTTTTAAAAAATTCTTATACCCGGTAGATCAATAAGAAAAAGTCAACCAAATATAAAAATAGGCAAATGAGAAAAAAAAACTACCAGTTAAGATGCAATATGGTTGCCCTAGCCTAATGGTTGGCAAACTGCGGCTCACGAGCCACATGTGGCTCTTTGGCCCCTTGAGTATGTTTCTTCCAAAAAATATGTGTAGGCATGCTTGTACAATGCGATTGAAACTTCGTGGCCCATGCGCAAAAGTCAGTTTTGGGCTCTCAAAAGAAATGTTAATTGTTGTACTGTTGATATTTGGCTCTGTTGACTAACGAGTTTACCGACCAATGCCCTAGCCAGTTTGGCTCAGTAGAAAGAGTGTCAGCTTGGGCTGAAATGTCCCAGGTTCGATTCTGGTTAAGTGCACATACCCAGGTTGTGAGCTTGATCCCCAGTAAGGAGGCATGCAGGAGGCAGCCAATCAGTGATTCTCATTATTGATGTTTCTATCTCTCCCTCTTCCTTCCTCTCTGAAATCAATAAAAATATATATTTTTTAAAAAAGATGCAAGATGGCCACATAGATAAATGTACTCATCTTCTTCCACAACCATGTAAAAATTACAACTAAAGTACATCACTCAGAACCACCTATAATCAAGCTGAATGGAAGTCTTACAACTATGAAATTGAAGAAGCCACATTAAGACTAATAGGGCAGAGACATGGAAGGGCTGGTCCCACACCCATGTGTGGCACATAAAAATCAGGAGAGATCTCGGCAGTGTAGAGTGAGAAGTGAGGTGTCCCAGTCCCACACCAGACCTCCCCACTGAGGGTCTCAGTGCCAGCAAAAGAAGTCCCAATAACTTCTAGCTATAAAAACTAGTATGGCTTGAAGCTGAGGAAGGCTGACACTGCTGAAGTTCCAGGGAGTTTCTCTTAGAAGGGATTGTACATTGACTTACTAGGGACCCACTCTTTCTGAGCTCCAGCATAGGGGAGCAGCTTGAAAGGCACCAGAGATAAATGAGGAGAAATTGCATTGTTTGGCATCAAGGTGAGAGCCAGAGGGACAGCTCTCTCTCAGACGGAAGTATTGATAGAAGCCATTCTTTGATGACCCTTTCCCCCACAGAGCTATCAGGTGCCATATCTGAAACTCTGCCAACCTACCTTAAACTGTGTACCACCATGGTGATTCCCTGAGGCCCTTTCCACCTAACTTTTGGGCCCACCCAATCTCTTTCCAGTGGCTTTACTATAGGAGTAGCCTGTCTTGACTGGTGCTTCAGATTTTCCTAAAATCTCTCAAACAAGCAGCTTTTGGTATCAGCAAACCCTTCTCATTAGGTGGCCCTAGGCCTGGTACTAACAGTAGCCAGCCTTGCCTGGGCACCTCTAAACCCAGTGCAAGAAACAGCCATCTGCAGGTCGCTTTGTAGCTTATGCCTTGTGGCCCTTGACAGAATGCAGGTATTGGCTGACCTTGACCTGCAACTCCTAGAAGATCTCAAAGCCAATGCACCCAGTGGATAGCTTCAGGCAACATTGAAACACCACCACTCAAGTACTTGCACAAGTGATACACTGAAGTGGTGGAATCAGCTGGAACTAAACCCTGCTGAAGCAAGTCTTGCACTGTGTGGTGGGCCCAAGCACAGCTGATCTACCAAGGTGATTAGAAGTTGGTGGTCAGCTGATCAGCCTGAGTAAACCCTTTCCATTGAGATGCCAACAGCAATCAAGACTCAATTACAACAGAAGGGTGTACAGCTCACATGGGGGAAGGTACAGCTGTAGTGCCAAACTTGGATGATCAGGAATGCTGTGCTGCTGGACCCCACAGGTCACCAATTACATTAGGCTATGCTATCATGCCTAGGAAACATAGTAGCTCTACCTAATACAGAGAAACAAGTACAAGGAGGCAACCAAAATGAGGAGACAAACATCCCACATAAAAGAATGGAACAGAACTCCAGAAAAAAATAAAATTGAGAAAAGCAATCAACTAGATTCAGAGTTCAAAACACTGGTTATAAGGATGCTCAGGAAACTTAGTGAGAACCTCAACAGCATTAATAAAAATTTAAAAAAAAAAACCTAATTGAAATAAAGAATAATTTACAGGGAATCAACAGTAGAGTAGGTGAAGCCAAAAATCAAATAATTGACTTGGAATGTAAGAAAGCAAAAAAAAAAAAAAAAAATTAGAACAACAAGAAAAAATTGTGTCCCCCCCCTTCGAAATGAGGGTAATGTAAGGAGTCTGGGACAATTTCAAGTGTACCAACATTTGCATCATGGGGGTGCTGGAAGGAGAAGAGAAAGCAAGAAATTTGAAGAAATAATTACAAAAAACTTAAGTTGGTGAAGGAAACAGACATAGAAGTCCAGGGATATCAGAGTTCCAAACAAAATGAACCTAAAGAGATCCACACCAAAAAACGTCATAAAATGCAAAAGGTTAAAGACAATCTTAAAAGCAATTACCTACAAGGGAAGCTCCCATAAGACTGTCAGCTGGTTTCTCCAAAGAAACTTTGCATCCCAGCTGGCATGGCTTAATGGTTGAGCATTGACCTGTGAACCAAGAGGTCATGGTTCATTTCCTGGTCAGAGCATATGCCCAGGTTGCATGCTCAATCCCCAGGAGGGTGCATGCAGGAGGAAGCCAATTGATGTTTCATTGGTTTCTCTCTTTCCCTCTTTCTCTCTCTAGTCAATAAAGATATTTTTTTTATAAAAGAAATCAGTTTTTAAAAAGAAAAAAACTTTGCAGGCCAGAAGGGAGTGGCAAGAAATATTCAAAGTGATGAAAAGCAAGGACCTACAACCAACAGTACTCTATCCTATAAAGCTATCATTTATAACTGATGGGCATATAAAGGGCTACCAGCCAAGAAAAACTAAAGGAGTTCATCACCACCAAACCAGTATTACATGAAATGTTAAAGGGTCTTCTTTAAGAAGAAAAAAATATATAAAAATATGAACAATAAAATGGTAATAAATACATATCTAGCAACAATTGAAACTACTAACAAAATGAACAAGCAATAAAACAGACTCATAGATACTGATAATTTTTTTTGTTAGTTGCCAGATAGGAGGAGGGTTTGTGAGAATGGCAAAAAAAGGTGAAGTGATTAAGAAGTACAAATTTGCCGAAACCAGTTTGGCTCAGTGGATAGAGTGTCGGACTGCGGACTGAAAGGTCCCAGGTTCAATTCTAGTCAAGAGCATGTACCTTGGTTGCAGGCACATCCTCAGTAGGGGGTGTGCAGGAGGCAGCTGAGTGATGTTTCTCTCTCATTGATGTTTCTAACCCTCTCTTTCTGTAAAAAATCAATAAAATACTTTTTTTTTTTAAAGTACAAATTTGTTACAGAATAGTCATGGGAATGTAAAGTACAGCATAGGGAATCCTATCTAATGAAAGAGTGATATGCAAATTGACCATCACTCCAACACAACATGACTGACCCCATGTGGACACAAGATGGCCAGCAGGGGAGGACAGTTTGGAGGGATCAGGCCAGCAGGGGAGGGCAGTTGGGGGCAATCAAGCCTGCAGGGGAGGGCAGTTAGGGGTGACCAGGCCTAAAGAGAAGGGCAGTTAGGGGTAAACAAGCTGGCAAGGAGAGCAGTTAGGGGGTGATCAGGCTGGCAGGCAGTAGTTAGGGGCAATCAGGAAGGAAGGCAGGCAAGCAGTTGTGAGCTAGCAGCCCTGGATTGTGAGATGGATATCCGACTGTCCGTTTAGGCCCAATTCTACCGGTATTGGGCCTAAATGGGCAGTGGGACATCCCTCAAAGGGTCCCAGATTGGAGAGGGTGCAGGCTGGGCTGAGGGACAATCCCCCATGCACAAATTTTGTAAATTGGGCATCTAGTCTATACTAATAAAAGGGTAGCATGCTAATTACACCAGATAGACTGGATGTCCTTCCTGACAAAGCCGCAGTGGCTGCCAGGGCCAAGGAGGGAGTGGTAGCAGCAGTGGGGTGATAGGGGTGGCACCTTCCCCTGATTGGTCTGGTCACCTCCTGCAGAGGGAAGCCAGCACAGGGAGTGGGCCTAAGCCATCAGTAGGACATCCCCTGAGGGCTCCTGAGCAGGCTGGGGTGAGGGACACCTCCCCCTTCCGCCATTCATGAATTTTTGTACACCAGGCCTTTAGTATAGTCAGTAATATTCTAATAACTAGGTATGGTGCTGGATGGGTTTAGGATTTATTGGGGTGATCAACTAGTTAAATTATGTAATGTCTGGTCACTGGGGTGTACACCTGAAACTAAAGATGTATGTCATGTATGTCAATTGTAATTGAAAATGGAAATGATTTAAAAAATAAGATGACATGAACAGGTATATCACTGAAGAAATTACCAAAAAATGAAAAGCTGCTCAGCCACTATTAATCAAGTAAATAAAATCAAGACCAAACGACTTAACATTTTAGGACCAAATGGATTAGCAAAAATTAAGAAATCTGATAATACTTCTGATTGTACCAGAGTTATAGGTCATCACGATTTCTTTTATTGCTTATCCTATATAATAAAAGGGTCATACGCAAATGACCAAACTGTGGAAGGACAGGTTGCTATGATGTGCACGGAACAGTGGGGGGCAGATGCTCCACGCAGGGACTGCCCCCTGGTGGTCCGTGTGCTCTCTCGGGGAGTGCTGCACAGCCACAAGCTAGGCTGGCAGCTGGTGAACACAGCGGCCTGCTTCCAGCAGCACTAAGGATATCCAACTGCTGTTTAGGCTCCCTGAGGGGAGTGGGCCTAACTATCAGTCAGACATCCCCTAAGGGCTCCCATACTCCAAAAGGGTGCAGGCCAATCTGAGGAGATCTCCCTCCCCAGTGCATGAATGTCATGCACCAGGCCTCTAGATGGGATATAAATTAGTATGACCCTTTGTTGTTAAATTTGATAATAATTTAAAACTGAAAATTTTATCCCATTGACCCAGCATTTTCATTCCTGTGTATGTGCACCCAAACGTGTACAAAAATGTTCAAAGCAATACTGTTTGCAACAGTAGTCTTGGAAACAACCCAAATCAAGAGAATGAATACATTTAAATACATTCTCATGATTGACTCTTCAGCAATGAGAATGAATAGTGGCATTCAGCATCATGGAAAGATCTTAGTAATAAGTTGAGGGGGAAAAGGCCAGCCCAAAAGACTATGCTACCTTTTTTTTTAATGTTCAAAAGCAAATAAAATTAAATATTAGGCGTGTGTGTATATGTTTCTGTGTGTGATAAAATTAAAGAAATTTCAGGATGGTGGTTACCTTCCAAAGGGGATGCAGGTAGTTGAGTTAGGATAGCAGCACATAGATGTAAGTCATTAGTAGTGTTTTAGTTGTTAGATTTAGTCTTGAAGCTTTCTGGCCCTGAATTGAATATTCGGACCACAATTCTGTCACAGAACTTCAGTGTGAGTGCATGATGAATTTACAGCCTGATCAGTAAAGAATGTTAGTCCAGTGGTTATCATTCCCACAGCAACTCCATGGCTATCACAAGACCAAAAATTGAAGCACAGTGGTGTTAGTAATAATAGAAAGTTCCAGGGTGGAATGGTTGATAAGGGCCCTGCTTATGGCCTGTAATGATAGCATCATTCTCCATCTTCCTCTTAGTCTCATACACACACACACACACACACACACAAAGAGTCTGATAAGGCTACCTGTGCTAAAGCTGAGCATAGACATTGAAGTCCTAATCACAGGCAAGAAGAGTTGGGAGCAGGAGCACACAGCACTGTTTTATATCTAAGAAAAATAAAAAATGAGTCTATAAATGGTTATAAACAGGACTACTCATTGGTAGGTAAGGATGGTGAATGATTTATGGATTTAGATAGGGTAGAAACGAGGAAATTGGCACCACTTCCTAAAGTGCGGGGACTTTGTGAAGGAAGCATGATTCTTCAAGTTTTTTGCCATTGTGATTATATGGAAAATTAGTTATCCCTTAACTGCTATGCTTTCACCCGTTTCTCTTGAAAGACTCTGGTCACAGTATTTTATGTAACTTTGAGACTAAAGCAGGTTGGACTTGCTCTGCTTGCCTCCTCTCTACTCATTTCACTCAGCCTGACATTTGATCTGAAGTGCTGATGTCACCACTGTCTTGGGCACCTCATTCCTCTCATTTCATGTGTTACTCCCCTATCAGAACCCTTCAATGATTCCCTGATGTTCTCAGGATGAACTCTTGTTGCCTTACATGGCTACAAGGCCTGCTTAAACTGATCCTAGCTCACCTCTTAGACATCATCTCTTGCCACTCCTCTGCCATTGGCTATACTCAGTACAAACTAAGGCATACTGATTTTTTCACTCCAGACCTTCTATATCTTATTACCTCTGCCCAGAACATTGCCCTCTCTTCATATAAATTCCTCATCCTAGAGTTCTTACCCTAGCTATCACCAGGAAGCCTTCTTCAGACCTCTAGGCTAGGTTCCTTCTCTGCCTCTGATTTACACAGTGCTCTCTATTGTCCCCAGCACAACACTTAGCATATTGTTTTGTAATTACCTGTTCTTTGCCTGTACTCTCCACCAGACTAAATTTTGTGAGGAAAGATGTCCTGTTTGTTTTTTCACTGCTGTATTGCCAAGTGTCTAGCACAGTGCCTGACAGTAGGCACTTGAGTAAATGTTTGATCAAGGAATGGGTGAATGAACTGGTTTTGTTGTTTTATGACAGGAATGGGAAAAGGACAGCACAGGATGCCTTCCAAGGATGAGCTGGTCCAGAGATATAACAGGATGAATACTATTCCCCAGGTATTAATACTTGGCCCTGCTCCAGTGAGTTAGTACACTTCTCCTGGGATAAGTTTTGGTTACAGAGATGGATGGGAAAACAGTGGTGGGGTGGTGGGTAATTTGAAGGAATCAGGTACATTCTAAGATGAACATGCTTCCAGTCATAAGTGGCTTTAGTCATAACTGAAAACAGAGACTGAGTTTATGGGGAAAAAAATGCAGTGACATGTAATTGTAAAGATGGAAACTGTGGACTCATCCAGACTGGTGTTATTTTTGTGGAGGGGAAGGGGTGGTTAGAAGCCCAGGATATCCCTGATCCCACCCATCATCAGCAAACCAGCCTCTATAACAGTCTACCTGGGCCCTGATCTCTTTCTCTTCCAGACCCGATCCATTCAGTCAAGGTTCCTGCAGAGTCGGAATCTAAACTGTATAGCACTTTGTGAAGGTAAGTAGCTCAACCAGTCCCTGTTTTTCTAGGTCCCCAACCTAGTACATATACACTTTATATTTTTATTGATTTCAGAGAGGAAGGGAGAGGGAGAGAGATAGAAACATAAATGATGAGCCGAAACCGGTTTAGCTCAGTGGATAGAGCATCGGCCTGCAGACTCAAGGGTCCCAGGTTCGTTTCCGGTCAAGGGCATGTACCTTGGTTGCAGGCACATCCCCAGTATGGGATATACAGGAGGCAGTTGATAGATGTTTCTCTCTCATCAATGTTTCTAATTATCTCTCTCCCTTCCTCTCTGTAAAAAATCAATATATTTTTTTAAAAGAAAGAAACATAAATGATGAGAGAGAATCATGGATTGGCTGCCTCCTGCATGTCCCACACTGGGGATTGAGGCCATAACCTGGGCATGTGCCCTGACTGGGAATCGAACCATGACCTACTGGTTCATAGATTAATGCTCAACCACTGAGTCACACCAGTGGGCCCAACCTTTCTTTTTGGTGCAACTAATGGCACATGATCAAGCCCATGGTGATGTCGAAGCATCATATCTTCCCTTCCCTGCCTGGACTCTGACCTAAGCATTATATATATATATATATCTGCTCCTCTTCTCAGTCATTACATCTAAAGACCTCCAGAAGCATGGGAACATCTGGGTGTGCCCTGTGTCCGACCATGTCTGCACACGGTTCTTCTTTGTGTAAGTCTAGGAGGGTACCTAGGGGATTACTCTGAGGAGTGAGGGTGGGGGTGTGCTGGCATGTGACTACTGTTATCTTAGACTTGTCCCTGGCTACCTGAGTGCAGCTGGCACTGGGACTTTCCCCTTGGAGGTTGGGGATACCTATATATCAGGGTCTGTTTAGAGGAAACCAGGTAAGTTGAATCTCTTCCACCCTAAGAAGAACCAAGAAAGTGTTTTTATTTATAGGATGGTACACCTTCAAATACAGTTACCCTGGATGACATTATTTCTAGTATTGTTCTCTCTCTTATGCTCACACTTGCCCTATCTTTGGCAGATATGAGGATGGTCAGGTGGGCGATGCCAACATTAATACTCAGGACCCCAAGATACAGAAGGAAATCATGCGTGTGATCGGAACTCAGGTTTATACAAACTGAGGGGGCCCAGCCCTCGTACCACCCCTGTTCCCCCAGGATCCATCTGCCCTTATTGAAGGGCTCAGGAGCAGCTAGTGAGGCTGCCCTGAGGAACCAAGGAGCAGGCAAAGGATAGAAGCGGCCACCTTCATAGTGGAGATTGACCTAGGAACCACTCCACATTTGGATGGCCCAGACTGACCCCCTATTCCTGATATTCCCAGTTGATTTCACCCTGTTTGTAAATAAAACAATAAAATGAAAGGTGCTGTGGACTGGATATGATCACTGTGTTCTGACTGGCCTTGGCCCAGCACCAGCCCCAAGCCCCCAAGGTTTGGGGGAGGGGGACGCGGGAAGAGTGGAATAGTATGAGGTTTGAGATTATTTAAATTAGGTGGAGTCAAAACTGAGTTCATCTAGTGTAGAATACTACAGATCTGTCAACATTGTAATCAATTAATTAATAAAGAAGGGAAATGAACAGTTTGCAGATTACACAAACTAAGATAATAGAATACAATAACACTGTTCCTCTTGTTTTAAAAGGACCATTAAGGGCAAAGTAGCTCAGATTTCCTACCTCTGCTTTCTGCCTAAAACCTACCGTATCCATTTTCCCTTGATTTGTATCTCAGGCTGGGCTCTTACTGTTTTCCTCCTCCCAGGTATTTTTTTGGGATGGGGAAATAGGGGAGAGCCACCAGTTGGGTTTGTCTCTAACTTGAAATCTATAAAAAGATCCTAAGGAAATGCAACCTCCCATAATGAAATAAAATTCAGATTATCCAAGGCCAGCCAGAAAGGTGAGAAAAAACTGCTGTGCTTTTTATTTTCTGATTTTTTAAAATTTAATAAATCGTTATTGTTCAGATTATTATAATTGTTTCTCCTTCTCTCCTCCCCTCCACAGCTCCCCTCTACCCAGTTCCCACGCCACCCTCTGCCCTTACCTCCCCGCACTATCCTCATCCATAGGTATACAATTTTTGTCCAGTCTCTTCCTGTAGCCTCCTTACCCCTTTCCTCCTGAGATGATCAATTCACTCCCATTCTATGCCCTTGATTCTATTATATTCACCAGTTTATTCTATTCATCAGAATTTTAATTCACTTTATTTTTAGATTTACTTCTTGATATGTATTTGTTGTTCATAATTTTTATCTTTACCTTTTTCTTCTTCCACTTCTTAAAGAATACCTTTCAGCATTTCATATTGGTTTGGTGGTGATGAACTCCTTTAGCTTTTTCTTATCTGTGAAGCTCTTTACCTGACCTTCAATACTGAATGATAACTTTGCTGGGTAGAGTAATCTTGGTTGTAGGTTCTTGCTATTCATCACTTTGAATATTTCTTGCCACTCCCTTCTGACCTGCATAGTTTCTGTTGAGAAATCAATTGACAGTTGTATGGGTGCTCCCTTATAGGTAACTAACTGTTTTTCTCTTGCTGCTTTTAATATTCTCTCTTTGTCTTTTGCTCTTGGCATTTTAATTATGATGTATCTTGGTGTAGTCCTCTTTGGATTCCTTTTGTTTGGGGTTCTGTGCACTTCCTGTACTTGTAAGTCTACTTCTTTCACCAGGTGGGGGAAGTTTTCGGTCACTATTTCTTCAAATAGTTTTTCAGTATTTTTCTCTCTCTTTTCTTCTAGCACCCCCATAATTCTGATGTTGGTATGCTTGAAGTTGTCCCAGAGGCTTCTTACACTATCTTCAAATGTTTGTGTTTTTGTTTTTAAATATATTTTATTAATTTTTTTACAGAAAGGAAGGGAGAAGGATAGAGTTAGAAACATTGATGAGAGAGCAACATCAATCAGCTGCCCCCTGCACACCTCCTACTGGGGATGTGCCCGCAACCAAGCTACATACCCTTCACCAGAATCGAACCTTGGTCCTTTCAGTCCAAAGGCCAACACTCTAGCTACTGAGTCAAACTGGTTAAGGCTATCTTCAAATTTTTGGATTCTATTTTTTCTTTTTGCTTTCCTGGTTGAGTGATTTTGCTTCTTTGTATTTCAAATCTTTGACTTGATTCTTTCATTCCTCTAGTCTGCTGTTGGGTCTCTGTATAATATTTTTTTATTTCAGTCAGTGTATGTTTAATTTCTAGTTGGTCCTTTTTCATATCCTCGAGGGTCTCGTTAAATTTGTTGGCCTTTTCTAGGAAATTCTTTTAAGATATATATATATATATTTTATTGATTTTTTACAGAGAGGAAGGGAAAGGGATAGAGAGTTAAAAACATCGATGAGAGAGAAACATTGATCAGCTGCATCCTGCACACTCCCCACTGGGGATGTGCCTGCAACCAAAGTACATGCCCTTGACCAGAATCGAACCTGTGACCCTTGAGTCTGCAGCCAATGCCCTATCCATTGAGCCAAACTAGTTAGGGCTCTCAGAAATTCTTGAAAAACCTTACAACCATGGTTTTGAGTCCTATATCGAGTCATTTGTTTTCCTCCATTTCTTTTGTTTGTGATCTGTTTCTTTGTCTCCGCATTTTCTCTGCTTCCCTGAGTTGGTAGGGTGGCTTTGTGCACTAGGTGTCCTATATACCCCAGTGGGTTGACCTCCCAGTTACCTGAGGTGGACACTCTTGGTGCACCCTTTTGGGGACTGTGTGTATAGCCTTGTTGTAGTTAACAGCCTTGAATGTTGTCGGTGTCACTGGGAGGAATTGACCTCCAGGCCAATTGGCTGTGAGGACCAGGTGTGTCTATAATGGAAGAACTGCTGTGCTGGAGACACGCTTATGGGGCAGGACTTGCTTCAGTGGGACTTCGGTGCTCACTAAGTCTACCTCTTGAATGTGTCACTTATGGCTGTGAGTAGTTGAAATCTGGTGTCATCTCACACTGACCACTAGATACACTAGCTTCTAGATCTCCAATGGGGTGCAGGTCAGCTACTATCTGAGGCCACCCAACAGATGCTACAGAGAGAACTACAGTTTTTTCCTCTTTGCTTAGGGTTTGAAGGTTTTGGAGCTGTCTGACCAGAGCTGCAGTTTATTAGGTTAAGCTGCAATAGAACAGGCCATTTATATGCAAAAGCCACTGTGTAGAGCTTGGGTGGGTTTGTAGATTGTGCAGGGCGGGGTCTCAGGGAGTCACTAGGCTAGGGCATGGCAATCAGCAATGGTTGCCAGTCAGCCGTCTCTGTGTCTGCATCTCTGCGTTTCTAAGTCCCTGTGTTCTGTGCCCAAGCGCAGTAAACAATGATTGCTGGGCGCACCACTGTAAGAAAGTCACCCTCACTTTCCAACCCCATGGCAGAGAGTCCAGCTTCTCCCCATAGGAGTTTGGGTCTCCAGGATCTCCCTAGAAACTGGATTTCAGAGTAATTGGGAGCTTGTCTCCCTTCGGGTTGAAAAAAGCCATGCAGCCAGCCCAATTCACGTGCTCTGTACTTCAGTTTTTCAGCACTTGTGCACGTCTCAATGCTCTTTTCTCTTTCCTTCAAGTTGTAGAACTTCCACTCAGCCAGATTTCCCGTGTTTCTGGGTGATAGATGTTTTGTCTTTTAGTTGTAGTTTTGAAACTGTTGTGCAAGGCAGCAGTTTAGGTGTTTGTTTATGTCGCCATCTTGGTTTCTCCCAAACTGCTGTTTCTAGATCTAATTTTTCAGTGAAATTCAACTCCTTGTTGAAATTCCCACTGATAACCTCTACTAGCCTTTGTGCTTCATGTACCTACAACACTTAATTGTAAGTGACAGGTTGGACATTGATAAATAGTTTGAAATATTAATGAAGAAAAACAGGAATATAAGCACATAATTTTTTTTAAAAGCATTTAAACAAGCATTTTCAAGTACAAGCATACCTTGGAGGCACTGTGGGTTCAATGCCAGGCCACTGCAGCAAAGCAGCTATTGCAATAAAGCAAGGTATAATCTTTTTGCTGATGGAGGATATTGCCTTCAATTTGTAATAAAAAGGTAGCATCTGTGAAGTGCAATAAAACTAGGTCTGCTTCCCAATAAATTCAATTATTAATAATTTTTTAAAATGAGGTCTGCCTGTATAAGCTTTTGTTGTTGTTGTTGTTGTTGTTGTTATAGCTTCTTGATTTACAAAGCCAGTGCTAGATCAGCTATTTTCTTGCATTACCTTCACCCTACTTTGGAGATACCCTTCTTTGCCTGGGTTCCTTACCTGCTTTGTAGTTCTAGACTTACCTTCACTTGGAAGTACCATTTTTAAGGTCCAAACCTCCCTCTTCCCCTAGGAGCTATTTCTTTACTCATTCTTGATCAAGACTACTACATTCTGGCTCTAAAAGTCTTCTAAGGCTCTCTCCCCTTTCTAGTTTCAGGTTTAGCAGAAATTGTCTTCACTAAATAAATGACCCCATCAGGGAGCCCACCCTAATTGACATTTCTGCCTCTTGGGATGACCATTGCAGCTTATCTGTACAGTATCAGAGATAGCTAACATCTTAGTTTTTACTAGGTAGGTACTAGGTATTATCCTAAACACTTTAATAATTTTCTAACACTGGCTTACTTACTATGTGTTTGGCATTATAAGCTCTTTACATGTATTGACAAATATAATTCTCTCAAGAAGCCTATAAAATAGGTGCCATTATCCCAATTTTGTAGATGAGAAAATAGAGGCACAGAGGTAGTGATTTACCCATGTTGCACACTATTCACAGATAAGCAATCTGATTCCAAAATTGCTGTTCTGGTTTTATACTAGACTAGAGGCCCAGTGCACAAAATTCATGCAAGGGGCCAGGGGGGGGGATGTCCTTCAGCCCTGCCTGCACCCTCTTCAATCCAGGACCCCTGGAGAAATGTCTGACTTCCCAGGATTGGGCCAAAATGGGCGGTTGGACATCCCTCTTACAATCCAGGACTGCTGGCTCACAATTGCTTGCCTACCTGCCTTTCTGATTGCCCCTAACCACTTCTGCCTGCCAGCCTAATCACCCCCTAACCACTCCCATGCCAGCCTGATTGATGTCTAACTGCTCCCCTGCCAGCCTGTTTGCCCCCAACTTCCCTCCTCTGCTGGCCTGGTCACCCCTAACTGCCCTCCCCTGCCGGGTTGATCGCTTCCAACTGCCTCCCTTGCAGGCCTGGTGCCTCCCAACTGCCCTCTCCTGCTGGCCATCTTGTGGTGGCCATCTTGTGTCCACATGGGGGCAGGATCTTTGACCACATGGGGGCAGCTATTGTGTGTTGGAGTGATGGTCAATCTGCATATTACTCTTTTATTAGGTAGGATAGAGGCCTGGGTGCACAGGCGGGGGCCAGCTGGTTTGCCCTGAAGGGTGTCCCAGATCAGGGTTGGGGTTCCCTTGGGGCATAGGGCAGCCTGAGGGAGGGGCATATGGAGGTTTGCAGGCCGGCCATGCTCCCTGGTGACCCAAGTGGAGGCCCTGGTTTCTGGAATTTATTTACCTTCTACAATTGAAACTTTGTAGCCTGGAATGGAGTCAAGCCTCCTGTTCACTCCATGGCCAGCAGCCATTTCTGTTTGTATTTCTTTACTTTCTATAATTGAAACTTTGTAGCATTGAGTGGAAGCCGGAAAGCTTGGCTTCCTCCGTTGCCTGGGAAACTCAAGCTTCCCTCCTGCTCTCTGTGGCTGTAGCCATCTTGGTTGGGTTTATTTGCATACTCTCTCTGATTGGCTGTTGGGCATGGCTCGTGGGCATGGCTTGTGAGTGTTGTGGAGTGATGGTTAATTTGCATATTTTTTATTGGGTAGGATAGCTTTTCCAATTTTACAAATGTTTTCATTTAATCCTAACAACAAAAGGTGGAAGGTAGGTTTTCTGTAATGATCTTAATGTGTCCAAGTCTCATAGCTAGTTAGTGGCAATGCACAGTCTTTAATCAGATCTGCCCAACCCCAGAATCTAAGCTGTTAACCATTCTTTTAAATTCCCTGAGGTTCTCAAACTGCTCCCACTGGTGTTTCAACAACTATACCTAGATGCTTGACTATTCAAATGGCATAACAATTTTGCTCTATTTTCAAAAATTGTCAATAGATTTTTCTCAGTTGTAAGCATATCTTTTTAGAAAAATTTTTTTTATTGGTTTCGGAAAGCAAGGAAAAGAGAGAGAAACAACAATGATGAGAGAAAATAAATCAATTGGCTGTCTCCCACACACCCCTTACTGTAGATAGAGCCTGCAACCTCTAGCATGTGCCCTGACCAGAATCGAACTGTGACTTCCTGGTTCATAGTTTGATGCTCAACTACTGAGCCACAATGGCTGGGCTATAAGCATTTCTTATTTTTATTAACAGAGCAAGCACTAGTAAATGATGAAATGAGAAGTAATGAACAGATAGGGTATGCTACCTGAGAAACACAAATACCTAAGCTAGTCTCATGGTTGTCTGGTTTTTTTAAAAATATGCATGATAATCTTTTTTTTGGCCCAAAAAATTGTAATGAAATTAGGTACAGCAAGTCCTCCAATAACATGTCTTTATGATGTTGATTAGATACCAAAGGAACTTAACTGTTTGTGTTGTTTTTTTTACAACAATTAGCCTATGATAAAATTGGTCTACTTGCATGCTAGACCTTAAAGGCACAGAAAAGCTACTGGTAACATTAAGTCAAGACTTACTGTACCCCATTTTAGTATTTGAAAGCCATACATAATCATAGCTAAAAAAAAAATTTTAAAACCTGTATGGTATAAAATCTGATTAAAAACCTATAACAAGAATGCCTTTATTGCAGGGGAACTTGATTTGGCCATGAGTTTCTAGAGTGGAATCCTCCCACAGCCTGGAGGAGAAGTTGGGGAAATATTGTTCCTTCCCCCCAACCCACACCTGGCTACCTTGGAGGAGGGATATGTGAAACCCAGGTTTGAGCAAGACATTGTCCTTCATAGAGGCCAAGGCTATTACTAATACTGCACACAAAGCTTGACAGTGGCCTCCTATACAGTCCTGGGTTCAAGCAGCCCTACTTCATTGAGACCTGCATATGCTTCGTTAGGGATAGTGCCCAGGGCTAGGAAAAGAATTATTTTCCTCAATCAATTCCTGGTGGAGAGTAGATGGCTGTGATTTCTTGATTGAGAACTCAAAAGCCCTAGGAGCTTAACTTTCTCTTTCCCTCTCATGATGATTTTCCACCGGTGTAGGGTGTGGCCATGACTCAGTTTGTGGTTAAGATGTAGCCATACACAGGGGAGGAGCCTCCTGCTTGATTCTGCTTTTCATGCTAGCTTGTGGGGAGAGGAAGGGAAGAGTCTGGTGCTGAGTCATAACTGGGTTTCTTACCAGCTCTCACAGGATGAATTCTGAGCTGGAGGTTTGGAAAATGTCTCAGCTCTGGGCCCAATTTAGGAGTGATGGGAAGGAATTAATGGGTCACAGAATTCCCCCAGAGCCCTCTTCCCAAAAGGGTGGGAATAAAATAGGCCTAATTCATTTATGTTTTTGTTGTTTATATTTTTTATTGGTTTCAGAGAGGAAGGGAGGAGAAACAGAAACATCAATGATGAGAGAGAATCATCAATGGGCTGCCTCCTGCACACCCCACACTGGGGATCAAGCCCACAACCTGGGCATGTTCCCAGACTGGGGATTGAACCGTGACCTCCTGGTTTATAGATCGACGTTCAACCACTGAGCCACCCGGCCAGGCTTAATTCACTTGAAAGGGCATCATTCTCTCTGGAGTATAGGACTTTGCATATATATTTCAGGACCCCCTGCAATAAGGCCAAATATACCACCCTAAATTAAAGCATTGTCTACCAAAATTATTTCATCTACCATGTTTCCCTGAAAATAAGACATCCTCCGAAAATAAGACCTAGCACATGGAAAGATAAGACATCCCCTGAAAATAAGACCTATCGCAACTTTGGGAGAAAAAATTAATATAAGACACTGTCTTATTTTCGGGGAAACAGGGTAGTAGAGGGACAAGGTCTCCTTAATCCTAGCTGTCATTTTTGGGCTAAGTGGGTCAGGTTAACTGGTAGCCAGTGAGTAGGGAGGTGGAAACTAGAGGTATAACCAAACAATCAATGGGTCTGTGCTTCCTGTTACTACTTAAGGCAATTAAGCAGAGAGGGTTGAATCATATATTAGTGTTTATTCCAATACTGCCAGCAGTGTGGGAGAGCAGCAGGTCATCCACAAAAATCTGCCCTGCAGCCCCCCATAAGCCAGCTGCTTATATAGGGTAGGGCAAAGATTACTTGGGAAAGTAGGGAGTACAGGCATGGGGAAGTAGGAGGCTGTGGTGGGACTCCATTGGTTGGAAAAGGTTTTTAATCTTTTCATGATAATAGGCAGATCCTGAATAAGAATGGTTCCAAGGTTGATTCCCAAGTACTAGGGGCATATAACTCCCAGACAGGTCAGAATGTCCCTTCTTTAACACAAGGCAATCATGGTTAAGGGAGCATGATTAATATTTCCCATAATCATAGTATTCCCCAGTATTCTATCTTTGCCCCTAACAGAAGCAAGGTGCCAAGGAAAAGACAGACTTTGGTTGATTTGCAACAGAACTTCCTGGGGAAAGGGGCACTTGATCCATTGTTCACTGATGCCTTTCTTGGTCGGTCCTCCTAATCTTGATTATTTTTGGGAGATGGGATCTGCTTACATTTGCATCTTAGGGAGCCTGAGTTCTGGAAAAGGGCCTCCAAGGAGTGGTTTGGTGAACAGGTTAACCTGCTCTAAGGAGACTTGTTCTATAAGCCCTAGCAGTCCTGGACTAGAAAAAAAGATTGCTGGTGGTTACTTCAGCTGACAGGGTCATGTTGGCTGAAGCAGTATTTCTGCTTCTTCCCTCTTGCTTCTTTCTATGTGCTGATGGGGCATTTCTTCGAGGGGGTACCAGATATATGGTTGCATTCAGAAAACGTTCTTTACTGTTGCTTTCCCCTGGAATGGCCTTCCTATACCCATTTCTGTCCTGACCAACCCTCCATCTCTTCCTCCATGAAACCTTCTCTTTCCCAGACAATCTGTTCTCTCTTTATCCTTAACTCCAAAAGGCCAACTTTCTTTTCCATTTAGGACTTTCTGGAGGGAACTATGGAATTAAGATTTTTGTGCTATCCTTGTGGGCCTGAAGAGATCTTGGGAGTCTGAAGGAAGACATAGAATAAATGTAAATGTCTACTTGGTCTGGCTCTGGAAAAGGCATATAAAATCCAAAGTTAAAACACTTCTGCTTTAAACCTGCTTTAAACCTGACATTCAGGGTCTATAGGCTGCACTGGAAATCTGTATTGTAGTGAGAGAGAAATAATATTGCTGTTTCAGGTAGAGGCCAACAGGTCACATAATGGTAAAGCCTGTAACTAGGGCCAAAGCTCATCTTTGGGCTCCAAGATTGGATCTAGTATCGTTTGCTGACACACATACCCCACCTGGAACTCCAAATGGCCTTTGAGACTTAAGCCATTAAACTCCAGATTATGTGTTCTGTGGTCCACAATCCAAACAAGCAACAGGAATCTAAATGTCATTTATAACCCGGACCAGTGAATCTAGTGGCTACCCCTCCCATCCTGCTAGATCAGGGAGCACAGTGGAAGGACTGGCTCTAGGGAGCGGGGCCTGGCCTCGAGGAGAGTCTGTCCTTCCTCAGCTTTCCAGTTTCCTGTAGACCTGGGATTACTTGTTGCTGGGTTGATAGAAGTGAAGATTCAGGAGGATGCCAATAGAAAAGCAAACTGAGTTATTTGAATTTAGAAGGATGTCCTGGCACCAGTCACAAAAACAACCCTCCCGAACAAGTCAATTCCCAAAGAAAGAGGATGCCTTGGGCTGACATCATCTGGCCAAACCCCATCCTATGAAGCAGGAATTGTCCTCAGTTTACTTTTAAAAAATTTTTTTCTTTTCTTTTAATTTAAATTCTTTATTGTTTAAAGCAGTGTTTGCTAACTGGTGGTCTGCTGACCACTGGTGATTCATGAGGTTCGAAAGGTTGGCGACCACTGGTTTAAAATATTATAAGAGTCTCCTTTTTCCCCCATAGACCTCTCCCTGCCGCTCCCAAACCCCAGCACATGTTCTTTCCTCCCCCTACTGTCTGTGTCCATTGTTCAGTGTCCGTTGTTCAGTTTACTTTTAAGGAACTGGACTCTTACACATTAAATTCCAGGATATAGCCATAGGGGTAGTGAATGAAATTGGAACTAAGATATGACGACGAAACATAAGCTTCTATACTATGCCGCTTTTCAGCAAAATGACAATCAACTTAAACTCAATGTGACAAATTTTTCTCTTTGCATCTAATGTGAGCAGAGATATGCTGGATTTATCTCTGCCAGAGTTTCATGGACAGCATTTTTATAACTGTTGGATGATCAACATCTATAACCAACAGTTTGCAACCAACTCTCTAGTTTAATAAATGTGTGTTTCAATATTGGAAATACAGTCAAACTTCGGTTTTTGAACATCTTTAATCTCGACCAAGTTGTTCACAGAAAAAAATGTCTCGGTTGTGAACCAAACTTCTGTTTTGGTTTTTGACCTGACAACCTTTTCTTGCTGATACTTCAGCAAGACAGCATCTGTCTGGCAACAAAGGAGATAATGCTTTCATTGCTGGCGAAATTTTGTTGCTAGCACAATTTTAAAACATAAGGAGGCTATCAAGAGTGCTAATGTTGCTAAAGGCATGAAAGAAACAATGACCATATGCAATTGAAGACGTAGAAAAACTGTTATAGATTTGGAAAAACATTTTCTTAAATATATTTTTGTTGATTTCAGAGAGGAAGGGAGAGGGAAAGAGTGATAGAAATATCAATGATGAGGAACATTGTTTGGCTGCCTTCTGCAACCCCCAACTGGGGATTGAGCCCAAAACTAAGAATCGAACCTTGGACCCTTCAGTCCTGAGTCCAACGCTCTATCCACTGAGCCAAACCAGCCAGTACTAGAAAAACATTTTTATCCAAAAGCAGACTGACAGCATTTCGGAGGCAGTGATATATGAGCAAACAAAGATGCTGCATGTTGAAAGACACCCCTGGAACATGTGCTGAAAGAACTTCACTTAAAGCTAGTAGGGGGAGGTTTGATAACTTTAAGAAAAGAAGTGTTATTTGTAGATTAAACATTATATAAGAATGGTTAAAACGGAATCATTTGGTCTGGAAAGGGTTAATTCAAGTTGCATTATTTTTTATGGGGAAAAATGATTTGGTTTTCAAACAAATTACTTCTTGAACAGCCTTCCAGAAGGAATTATATTTAAGAACCAAGTTTCCACTGTATATCTAGATTTAGAACTTAAAAATGCAACATAGTACAACATTGACCAGATCACTATCCCCATATCTCCCAGTGCTGTCCACAGCTGTACTTATTTAAAGAGCCAAAGAGGGCCATTTATGCCATTCCTCTTTCTCTGATTAGGGAAGAATATGATTCTCCTAATAGCATGGCCTTTTTTTCTTTCAACAACTTCATGTGGTCTCACCACTTCAATAAACAAGCATTTACTTCCTGTCTTCAACTAAAGGACCCAAATAGGCTCACAGAAGAAATTAAGAGATTTTGTCCCAAACAGAAATTTACTTTTTGGGTTCACTTTTTCCACCCAGCTTATCGTAAGTTAACGGGAAGCAGAATGAAGGCCCGTGATTCAGCTGCAGGCAGTATCTGCCTGAGCAGGTCACACCCATTGGTCTAATTTTCCAGGAAAAGCAAAGAACCTAAAGAAGAGTCTTTTAACGATTTTTAATGAAGCAATATGGTATTTGCTATCAAAACTTCACTGAATAAAGGCAAGGGTTTACTAATACAACTTTTGTTATCACTGGTTGGTAGCTAATTACTCTGAAACTGGAAAATGCCTTGGAGAAAATGTAAGAAAAACAACAATATTGATATAAATATACAAGGTTGAAAACAGAAGTGCTGACTCCAGCAAAGATCATTGACTTATTTCCTGATGGTCAGTTTTGCACTAATATTAATACCTTCTATAGGATTTCTATTCTCAGGGATTCCAGCCCTACTAAAGTATTCACGTGACCCTAATTTGTCCTTCCTGACCCTAGAACAAAAGGGCTTTGCGCTCGCGCTCCAAGTACATTGCACCCTCCCCAGTTCTCCCTATCCCCAGCTCCCGAGTCTGAGCGCCCCAAAGGAGGGCCCAACCTCCAACTAGCCACAGATATCCAACTCTTCCCCACCTTCTGATTCCATCTCAGGCTCCCTAATTTCCTCTTCAACTCAGTCCACTGTGCATTAGGGAGGGCATCCGAAGGGGTGGGGCGGAGCTGAGGGAATGCTGCCGAGGGACCCCTAAATCTGGGAACTGCCCAATAGGCCAGGGCATCAGGGTGACCTGAACCGTGGGTCAGGAGAGAATCCCTCCTCCAACGTGCTAATTGGCGGCAACAGGTGGCCAAGACGCCCGAGGGTCTGGCGGGGGGGGGGAGGTCTGCGGAGCTCCGAGGGCGGATCCTGCCGCCTCTTCGCTTCCTCATTGGCCTCCACCGAGCGTCACCGTGAGTCAATGTACGGTGTCCTTCCGCCACAGAATTTAGTCCTCCCCAAAAGGACAACCTGCAAGCCCGTTCCGGCCTCGAGGCACTTCCTTCTCAAGTGACTGCTACGGTGAGCACGCAGAAGGGCGGGCCGGGCGAGAGGGAAGCCAGGATTGGGTCGGGGGCGGGGCGGCGGAGGGATTGCGGCGGCCCTACAGTTGGGATAACCTTGAGGCAGAGACTGCAGACTCCGCAGAGCAGCGACGCCTCCGGAGCCTCCCGACCTGCCAGCTGTAGCTCCAGCCGGACCACGCCAGAGGTGAGCGGGGGCAGGGGATGCGCCCCGCGTGCCCACCTAGACCCCATCAGCCCAGCTAGTGCGGTTTCCTGGCACCCATTCTACGGCGGCTGGGTCCTGGGCATCTTGGACCTGGTTGGATTGAGGGAGAGGAGAAGCTGCTCGCACCCAGGGCCTGTTCTTCAAAGCAAATACCCCAGCTCCCGTTTCTTCCAAAGTCAAATGGGTCAGCTAGCCCCTTTCCTGCCTCAATCCCTACTCTCATTTGGGCCCCATCTTCGCCTACCCACCTTTCCCTCCTAATCTGCTCCCCTCTTCCTCTCTCCCCCTCCCGCTCCCTTGCTTGCTTGGCCCTTAACTCTGAAGACGATTCCTTTCGCCTCCTCATATTAAATCTGCTCTTTAACCCCTCATTCTGATGCTTTCCTTGTAATCTCTCCATGAAGGTCCTCTAGCTCCCATCCCCCCGTTCTTTCCTACTCAAGTCCTTGTGCGCTCTGCATACCCACCCCCACCCCGTTCTTGCTCTACTTCTCGCCCCTCCCCTCCATTCCGGTTCCGTCTGCTCCTCCGCATCTCTGTTCTCGGCGCCGCGAGGTCCTTGCCCCTCCCACTCCGTTCTGGTCACGTCCTTCTACTCCCCGCCCCCATCTCCCATCTCCCATCTCTGCCCGGTCCCTTCTCCGTCACGCATCCGTCTCGGGCTCTTCCGGAGCCCCGGGGCGCATGGCCCGGTCACCGCCCGAAGTGCAGGTTCTGCGATGGGCGGGTTTGGCCCCGGTGCGGCCGGGATGCAGCGATGGTCTGGGTTATGTAACCTGTGACCTTCCCGCCTCAGGAGAAGAAAGGGTGGATGCTTCTGGGACGCCCCAGATTCGATCGGGGTGACCGCGGCGCTGCGACCTCTTCGAGAGCGTCGCCGGGCTCCATCCCGCCGCGGTGGGGCTGCACGTAGCGGCGGGCGTCTAGGACCGCCCCGTGTCCGCCTGGGTTCCGCGCAGGCGGCGCGGAGGCCACGCCTTTGCTTCCCGCTGCCAAACGGATGCTCCCCGATTGTGGTACGCAGGGTGGGATAGGGTAGGTGTGGGCTTGGCACCACGGACCGCGATCATTCAATAAAAACTGTGTGCTAGGAGTTGTTTGGAGAAAAGGGATGACTAGATCGGTCATAGTCCACAGTGTTCACAATCGTTTAAAAAATAATTCTTGATTTTTTATTTTTTTTTTTACAGAGGAAGGGAGAGAGAAACATTTATCAGCTGCCTGCTGCACACCTCCCACTGGGGATGTGCCCGAAACCAGGGTACAAGCCCTTGACTGGAATCGAACCTGGGACCCTTAAGTCAACACTATCTAGGGAGCCAAACCGGCTAAGGCAGTGGTCGGCAAACTGTGACTCAAGAGCCACATGCGGCTCTTTGGGCCCTTGAGTGTGGCTCTTCCACAAAATACATTGCTGTTGAAACTTCGTGGCCCATGTGCAGAAGTCGGTTTTCGGCTCTCAAAAGAAATTTCAGACATACTGTTGATATTTGGTTCACAATCTTAATAGAGAAGTTATCACTGGTTAACGTGCTGAGGAAGGTACGCCTTTCCTGCTTGGGGAAGGGGGTGGTGGGTGCCAGGAGGCCTCACAAGGTGGCATCACACTAAGTTTAATAGGAAAGAACCTTATGATCTGAAGGTTATTTAAATATATTTTATTGATTTTTGTACAGAGAGGAAGGGAGAGAGATAGAGTTAGAAACATCGATGAGAGTCATCGATCAGCTGCCTCTTGCACATCCCCTACTGGGGATATGCCCGAAACCGAGGTACATGCCCTTGACCTGAATCGAACACGGGTCCTGGATCTGAAGGTTATTTAAAGGCAAGGTCATGGAAAGGTACCCTTGGCTTCTTATGCATGTCTTCAAAACAGGATATTAGGCCTCTTCAGTACCGGAGAGCCTGAAGGATAGAGGCATTGGGAAGTTGTTAGCAAGCTTTTAAGATTAGGTTTGATTCATTAACATACTAATAAAAATAATGAAAGGAATTTGGCCTCAGGAGTTCAGTTATTCCCTGTGGAAACCTGGAGTAACATTTAGATTCTAGGATTTGCCCAGCCAGCTGGTAAGTGTGAAATTAGGATGGCTGTAGCCCCCTCCTGGCTGTACTGAGGTGTGGCCACTCCCTAGGGTAATAGGCGGGCCTAGGTCAGGACTACCACTCTGTAGCATTGTTAGCAAATAATTTGTCCTCTGGTTATTCAAGGATGCTGCTGGGAAATATAGTGAGGCTGTTCAGAAGGTGTATATTGCAGCATCTTTGGGGGTGGGGCAGGGAGGCTCTGTGGGGAAGATGACTCAGCCTTTCAATTTAACTGCTTTTGAGAGAATTCTCTTCGTTGGGTGAGTGGAAAACTATATTGTGATTTCTGCAGGTTTAAAAAGTCCTCTCTTTCCTTTCAATGAGTCAAATAATGAAGCATGCATTTCCTAGTTAAAAATATCTCAGCTGCCCAAACCGGTTTGGCTCAGTGGTAGAGCAGCAGTCTGCGGACTGAAAGGTCCCAGGTTTGATTCCGGTCAGGGGCATGTACGTTGGTTGCAGGCACATCCCCAGTGGGGGGTGTGCAAGAGGCAGCTGGTCGATGTTTCTCTCTCATCGACGTTTCTAGCTCTCTATCTTTCTCCCTTCCTCTCTGTAAAAAATCAATAAAATATATTTTAAAAATAAATAAATAAAATAAAAATATCTCAGCTAAGTGAAAAATGGTTGGTTCAGGGCCCCAGCTCAGTACTGTTCGAAGAGCAGAACTACCATGCAGCAGACACCTATATCCAGTCTGTGCACCTGCATTCCAGAGCCTTCTGAGGTGGGTGTGGCAACCTCTTGAGATAAGGGCTATAGTTGACTTGAATATGACATGGAAGAATGTTCTTGGACTCATTTATGAGTTACTGGATTTGAGTCAGATGATATGGACATTAGTTTCTTCCTATCTACTACAGCCGCTCTCATTTTAATCACTGCATTAGAAGTAAATTTAGTGTTGAATTTACAGTTTAACTAAGAGCATTAGTGGGTCTTTAAGAAATGTGCCCTAAATGATTTGGCAAATTTAGTAGCCGTGACTCCAAACAGCTAGCACGTTATGGGAGTTATTTCTGTGCCTTGAATGTTGGGACATCAATGTGGAGTCAGTCATAGGGAAAACCATTTCATTTTTTAAAACTTTATTTCTTAATGTTGAGGCAATGGAAGAAATGAGGAAATGGTTGTAAGTTGGAAGGTAGAAAAAAATCCCACTCTTGCATTAAAAACTCATACTAGCCCTAGTTGGTTTGGCTCAGTGGATAGAGCGTAGGCCTGAGGACTGATGGGTCCCAGGTTCCATTCCAGCCAAGGGCACATGCTGGATTGCAGGCTCGATCCCCAGTAGGGGGCATGCAGGAGGCAGCTGATCAATGATTCTCTTATCATTGATGTTTCTGCCTACCTCTTCCTCTTCCTTCCTCTCTGAAATCAATAAAAATATATTTTTAACAAAACCTTATACTACATAAGTTTTAATCTATTTTGCTTCAGCTTTTATGAAGACATGACAAGAGATGTTATTTTGACCCATAGCTAAGGCTAAGATCAAGGTGGGGAAAGTGACTCATTTGATACTGTTATTTCTGAATCGTTTTGAGGATCCACATTTAAATCCAATTGACTGGCACACCACAAGAATGTGAGCAGAGTTTTCTTGCAATCTTGTGAGATGTATAGTGATTTATTTGATAAAAGGTCTTATAGTACCTTGAGTCATCACTTTAAGCATCACATTCTGGTACAGATTGAGATAGAGCTAAATGAAGACCATTCTTTTTTTTTTTTTTTTTTTAATATATTTTATTGATTTTGTACAGAGAAGAAGGGAGAGAGATAGAGAGTTAGAAACATCGATGAGAGAGAGAGTCATCGATCAGCTGCCTCTTGCACACCCCCCACCGGGGATATGCCTGCAACCAAGGTACATGCCCCTGACCGGAATCGAACCCGGGACCCTTCAGTCCCCAAGCCGACGCTCTATCCACTGAGCCAAACCGGTCTCGGCTGAAGACCATTCTTAATGCCACCATACATTCTCTGAGAGGCAACCTTAGACTAAATAAATGAATAATCTGCTTCTTCGGAACTTTGTCAAAGAAGCTTTTTGGGGAAAGGTGAGCCAAAGGGAGTGGTTGGGGTATATGCAGCTTGGGCTGGGCCACTGAGCAGTGCTGCTCCACCACTGCAGTGGTTTGTGCCAGTCTGCACGTAGGAGAGTGAGACTGCAATACCTCTGGTGGCCTCTGAGACTAACCTCCCCCACTTCTGACCACAGGCAAAGCTCTGGCGCTCTAAGCCTCTTTCCTGATGTCAGCAAGCTGTTTTTGGAAGTCAGGCAGGGACTGTAGTGGGGAGATGCCAGGACCCCACTGTGATAGGGCAGTGAGGTTGCTGGTCATAGGATTTCTGAGTATTACTAGCTGATACAGTCCAAAGATTTTTCTGAAAGAAGCCCATCCTTTCCAAACATCTTTAATTAATCTACAGAGATAATATTTCTTTCACTTTAGACTACAGGTGTCTCTCCTGTCTCAGGTATGAGTCAGCTGAATCAGTTTGGTATGGGACAAAACGATGAACATTTTGGAGAAGCTCTAGAGTTTTGCTCTAGGTAAAATGTAGGGAGGTAAAGATTTGATATCTAATATCCCTCTTTTGTTATTATTTTAGAGAGCAGACTAACAAAAGTTACCCATCAGATGGTATAAAATGTAAGAGAAGAGCTGATATACTGGTTATTTAAATGGATATAACCACTTTGGAGAGCAATTCAGCAATATTTAGTAAAGTAGAAAATAAGCATACCTTGTGGCCTAGGAATTTTATTTCTAGGTATTTAGAACTCACACCTGCATTATGAGACATATACTAGGAAAGTTACAGTATTGAAAGCTGGGGGAAATTGGCATAATGGGGGTGGGGGGGAAATGGCCAACCAGTAAGGGAATTTATAAATAAAGCATCTAGCTGTGCAGTGGGCTGGTGTAGTAGTTCACATGAATTTATTAGATCTATTAACTGCATAGATGTTAAATGTGCTGAATTAAAAGGCAAATGTAATGATATTTGTACAGTATACTATTTAGTGCATTGTAGAGAACAGCAATATTACAGGGCTCAGTATAGCTATGGACCCACTTAAATGAACTAGAAGGATAAAAAATGTGTGATAATGGTTGGTGTCAATGTTTTTGATGGGGTGTGGAAGAGCTGAAGGGACCTGGGGATGGAGAAGAATAAACTTAAAATTGTAATTGTTTTTTTTTTAAGTCTAAAAATAAATTTGGCTAAATGTTAATGGTCAGTTCTGGTGGCAGATATACAGATGTTAATATTTCTTTAGTTCAAAACAAAGAAGTAAACCTACTAAGGTCATTGTAAGAAGACCAGTCATACTAACTAGGTCAATGCTATTGGCCAGATGGCACGGCCCTCCTTTTTCTCCCTCCAGTTATGATGCAGGTCGGCTCCTCCTTTAAATGCTAAGGCTACCACCCAGCCTGGTTGTACTTCACTTGGAAGAGCCCAAACCAAAATATGAATCCCATGCCTGGAAGCACTACTCATTACCTTACGCCTAGTAGGAAGCACCGTAACATAACACAGCAAAGCTTCACCCAAACTTCCTTCTTTGGGCTGAAACAAGTTCTCTGCTTTGAGCATGTGCAGTCAAACCAAGAAATCCTTGGCATCTGAGGACATGGAAGTTTCCCTAACATGGGACTTCCTGCCCTGGAGTTGACTGTTCCATTGGGGTTGTGCCCTTTTGTGTCCTGTTCCACACTCTAGTTTAAAAAATGACCTTTGGTTCCTGCTTATAAGGTTTAAGTCACTTCATTCTAGCCCTGAATAAATAAAAAGCAAGGGAATTTTACTTGAACCCACAGGTGGGTTCATTTTGTGTAACCAAGTAAACTAGACTTTGCTTTCTGTTATGGGCCTGCTGAAGGTAGCAATGACTTATAATTCACATCTCTTAGTTAAAAATTGCTTACCCTCCATAACCCATTTTATGTACAAATACACTGTCCTTACTCTAACTGAACATCAGGATACATGCTCATTCACTCCACACTCTAGGTTCTGTGGCTAGCCCAGCACCCATTTGGATCTTCTTGCTGCCATAGTCAGATGAGGGCTACCCTTGGGAATTATATTTCTCTGCTCCATCATCTGGAGACAGAGCTAGAGAGCAGGCTGTCCTGAAGCCTTGTCCAAGATATTGTGATGTAAACTTTGCAATGAATGCTGATCTTCTAAAGATTTGGGAATTGAAAGGCCTTCATGCTCGCTTAGAGACTTGGAGGCCCAAGTAGGAAATTGATGTGAGAGTGAGGAAGACAGTTGTAGGCATCAGACATCATCATTATTGAGTTATTGTGGTGAGGCTGGCATCAAAGCAAAACTGGTGCAGAAATTTCTGGCTGGTTAAAAATTGGCCTATGCATGTATAAGTTCATAGGTCAGGGTGTTTACTAGAGCAGAATGATTTGGGCCTTTCTGAGCCATAGCATTGGTGAAGTGAAGTGTGAATCTTTCCCAGAACAGCTTGCCAACAGTATAGGCTCTAAGAAGTAGCATGTTGGGGTTTTTTGTATGAATCTCCCAACTCCCTGTTGGTTTCTGAAGAGTGGGATGAATGATACAATAGCTTTAGAGAGCCAGGAGTCACTTGATAAGAAAGAAAGGTGGAAATAGGAGTACCTAGAGCTGAGCTGACTTGACTGCCTCTGTCCTGTCAGCCTGTCCTGAGGCCTCTGATGGTGTCTTGTTTCCAACACAGGAGAAATGGCTCTGTGGAAGATCCTACTACAGGGGCTCAGGCTCAAGAATAAAGCTCCTGTACCTGGGCACGGCGTTTGCCACCATCAGTGGATACACTGCGCTTCCACTGCTGCCCAGAGGTTGGCTCTGCATGTCTGTGCCTCCCAAGGAGGAGGATGCAGTAGTGAGTCGGCCTGACATGGCTGGGCGGCATGTCTGGCAGGCACTGTCCAGGTGGCCAGCATGAGGAGGGGAGCTCTTCCCAGAGGCGGGCCCTGATAAACCAGGGCTGTGGCTTTCCAGAAAGTGTTTTAGGCAAAATTCTAGGTGGTTGGTGGGCCTGGCAGCTTGTGCTCTGCAGAAGAGGTTCCTGGAGGTCCTTGGAGACTGTCAGGAGAGACCAGTTGGTTGATGAGCCAGGGATAAAACATGAGATCTCTGGTTTGGTGAAAGCCTTTAATGACATGCTGAGACCTTGTAGGAGTCTGGAACAACTTGCTGACAAGCAAGGGTTTTTTTTATTGCTGCTATGTATTTCCACTCAAATACCAAATAAGTTTTTATTACTAGTCATTTTTGTGAACAAATATAACTGGGTGAACATAAGATGAGAGCTTGTAAACCTTGATTTACTTTGAGATGGTGAAATAGGGTTAGTGTATCTGCTAATAGTCTTTCCTGGTCCTGGAGGCAGGCCTTCTGTACTTGAAAACCATTGTAACAAAGATTTTGCTATGAAGCCTGAGGACAGACTAAA
Organism: Nyctalus aviator; assembly: GCA_036971965.1. Classification (NCBI taxonomy): domain Eukaryota; kingdom Metazoa; phylum Chordata; class Mammalia; order Chiroptera; family Vespertilionidae; genus Nyctalus; species Nyctalus aviator. Next base: position 101,358,590 of record CM072922.1, read on the forward strand.
CAGGAAAAGAAGTTTGCTAGATTTGGTCACATAACTAACAGGTTTTGGCATTGAATTTTTCTATGAACTATATATTTTTAAAAAATATATTTTATTGATTATTTACAGAGAAGGAGGGGGAAGGATAGAGCGTTAGAAACATCGATGAGAGAGAAACATCAATCAGCTGCCCCCTGCACAATCCCTACTGGGGATGTGCCTGCAACCAAGGTATATGCCCTCGACCGGAATCGAACCTGGGACCCTTCACTCCTCAGGCTGACGCTCTATCCACTGAGCCAGATGGTTAGGGCTATGAACTATATTATTAATATTTTTATTTTATTTATTTGATTTGAGGTTCTGAAGGTATCAGGTTGACTTTTTTTTAAATGTGTTTTTATTGATTTCAGAGAGGAAGGGAGAGCTGGAAACATCAATGATGAGAGAGAATCATTGATCAGTTGCCTCCTGCATGCCCCTTCCTGGGGACCAGACCTGCAATCTGGTATGTGCCCTGACAGGGAATCGAACCATGACCTCCAGGTTCATAGGTCAATGCTTAACCCCTGAGCCACACTGGCAGGGTGGGGTTGACCTTCTTAATCCAGTGAAACTGTCCAGTTGTGACCTAGGGCCTAAGATGCGTTATCTTACTTGCTACACTCAGAGTATTCCTGAAGTATATAAAACAGCAATTGAATCAGGAGATTCATATTTGTGTTTTGTTTTTGTTATATCCTATATAATAAAGAAGTAATATGCAAAATGATCATCACATCCTCACAAAAGATGGTCACAAGATGGTTGACAGGGGAGGGCAGTTGTGGGCGATCAGGCCATTAGGATTCAGCAGTTGGGGGCAATCAGGCCAGTTGGGGGGGACCAAGCTAGCAGGGGAGGGCAGTTGGGGACGATTGGGCTGGCAGGGGAGTGGTTAGGGTATGATCAGGCTGGCAGGCAGAAGCAGTTAAGGGCAATCAAGCAGGCAGGCAGGCAGGCAGGCAGGCAGGCGAGTGGTTGGGAGTCAGCAGTCCCAGATTATAAGAGGGATCCCAGATTGGAGAAAGTGCAGACTGGGCTGAGGGACACCCCCCAACACACACACAAACTTCATGCACTGGGCCGGGTGTGTGTGTGATTTCAGAGAGGGAAAGTGAGAGAGAGAAATGTAAGTGATAAGAGAGAATCATTAATTCTGCATGGCCCTTACTGGGGATCATGCCTGCAATCCAGGCATGAGCCCTTGACCGGAATTGAACCTGGGACCCTTCAGTCCCCAGGCTGACGCTCTATCCTCTGAGCCAAACCAGCCAGAGCATCATATTTGTTTTTAAGTTCAACACTTTTACCAGGATGCTTGTAAATACATTGTTTTTAGAAGAGATATATTTATAATTTTTCTTATTATAAAAGTTTTTCATATTAGTAATTTCATTAGCAATAACAAGAAAAATTTTGCTGTACTCCTATCACCCTGATAACATACTGTTAATATTTGGGTAGCTATCCTTCTAGTCCTTTTATGTATGTTTAATTTAGTGTCCGTTTCACCTGAAAAGAAGGAAGAGGAATCAGGTTTTTGTATAGTAGTAAAATATTTTTTAATATATTTTTTATTTTTATTGATTTCAAAGAGGAGGGAGAGGGGGAGAGAGAGAGATAGAAACATCAATGATGAGAGAGAATCACTGATTGGCTTCCTTCTGCATGCCCCCTACTGGGATTGAGCCTGCAACTCATGTATGTGTCCTTAACCGGAATCGAACCCGGGACCCTTTAGTTCACAGGTCGACACTCTACCCACTGAGCCAAACCAGCTAGGACAGTAGTAAAAGATTTTACTGGGAGAGAAATCTCCACCAATGCCCTCCCCTGCCTGCCATCTTGTGTTAGGGTGTGGGATAAAGCATCATAGAGGGACCAGTAAGAACTAACTTTTACCTGTGAATTTTCTGTTATTGGTTTCTTGACATTTCTTGGGAAGCTTGTGTTTTCTTTGTAACATAGCTGAATCTCTTGGAGCTGGTACCACCAGGATACCTGGTTATTAAAGTAATTTTTCCATTACCCCAAAGAGCTTTAGTTACACTTGGCTGTCACTTTAATCCTGTACAGCTCCGCAAGGAAAACCTTACTCAGCTCCGAGCAGTCTTTGCAAGTGGGGCCAAGGAGCTACCCTGGGCCAAAAAAAGAGCATTATGTCACCCGAAGCCCAAGCCAAGAGAACATGAGGTATGACCAATAATGATTGGCCCCAGCCAGATCTTTGCAAGGAGACCCTAATGTCTCAGGTCTAGTGAAGGGCCAGCTGATGCTTTTAAAGAAGAGTGGGGTTAGTTACTCCAACCCAGTCATTCAGACCTTATTTTGTTCATGACATTGTCTTTGGGTTGGATGGCTCTCTCTACTTGGGGGCCCCAACGAGGCCTTTTTGGCTCTATGCCACCTGCAGCGTACAACTCCTTAGTCATGTTCCCTTAACAGCCATACTTGTTTAAGTTTGGCTGGGTGTTCTGAAGGTGTGCAAGCCCTGCTTCAACTGTAAGTACAAGTACAGGGACTTGGCTGTCCAGCCATCCTGCCATAAATCAGAAGTTCCTCAGATTTGGCATGGGAGAGTGGAGATACAACTTTGATTTTTGACAGAGAGGCATTATGACACACGAAAAGGTATTCGATAGACACTGGGATGTGTCCAAGTGCTTAAAGGTACAGAACCAAATAGGTCATGGAGGAGAGGGTTGACGTTGATTTTGGGGGACCTGGTAAATATTAGGGAATTACAAGAAAATGCACATTGAAAAGGAACAGTGTATTTGCTATGTGGAATAGTTAGCCGATATCTTGTTTTTTTTTTATTTTAAAAGTTTTAAATTTTGTATTTGAAGACTTCCAGCCATTCATTTTTAACAACTGACAAAAGATTTGCTTACAACTGGTTATAAAACTTTTGGGACTTTTATGCCGGGACCGGTTTGGCTCAATGGATAGAGCGTCGGCTTGGGGACTGAAGGACCCGGGTTCGATTCCGGTCAAGGGCATGTACCTTGGTTGCGGGCATATCCCCAGTAGGGCAGCTGGTCGATGACTCTCTCTCATCGATGTTTCTAACTCTCTATCTCTCTCCCTTCCTCTCTGTACAAAATCAATAAAATATATTTAAAAAAAAAAAAAACAAAACTTTTGGGACTTTTACCAGATATCTTGAAGATGGCAAAGATGAGTTTAGTTGCATGCTCTCTGGATCCACCCAGAGAGCCCACAAAGTCAGAGATGGAGGAAGAGAAGTAAAAAGGTTATACGTATTGGGAGGGGTTTGTGGGTATTTGAATCCCTGAGACTGAAGAAGAGATGGACCAGGGCTAAAAAGGGGTTTGTTCCTGAGCCTGGACATTTAAGCTTGAGGGCTTTAGAAGAATAGCCCTTGGTCTGAGAACTGAAGGAAAGGGACAGCCTACTGATGAGGAGTGTCAAGCTTCTGCTGCATTCTTGCCGAACAATTCTTCAGAGCACTGACCACAAGCTTCTCACTTTTTGTCTCAAATCAGCTAGCTGGCTGATTGAGTTTAGTTAAAAGTTAGTAATGCAGAAAAGCAAAGGTCAGGACAGTTGTCAGAATTGTAACATTGGCTGGTTAATTACCTGGAACAGATCAGATGGTCTTTGCTACTGGGTGTGGTGTGCTTGTCAGACTTCAAAGGGGAATCAGGATGGTGCATCAGAAAATCAGTTGGGAAAAAGATTTGATAAACAACTTTAATCTCTTGTTCAAATATAGCTCTTTTTAGAACTAGACTAGAACCATTGTGGTTATCCTTGGTTTTATGCAAATTGCTTTGCATATCCTAAAGTCCTGAGCAAAGTAGATATGGTTTTTAGGCACATACTCCTGGGACAAAAGATTTTGCATTCACAATTCTGGTGGGACTTTGCTTCGTGGCTGGGGATCTATTTTTATTGCCCATCAGTGGGCTGGGTCCTACTTGGGCAAATTGAATGAATTTATGTGGTGCTTTGGATGAGTGAAAATCTAGGACTCTGGACAAGGAGGACTGCCTGAGTGGTGGTTGTCTTTAGATCTAGGAACATCACTTGAGGTTTGTGTGGGTTGTTAAGAGGCAATGTGAATGCCCCACCCATCGCAGATATTTGTAGCTGAGACAACTTTTTATACGAAGATCTGATTTATTGAGGCTCTAAACTAGGAGTCAGTTGCTTAAATCACTGGAAGGTGGTTACAATTTTCTTTTGAGTAAGCTCCTTCCAGACATGTAAAATGATAATTTTTATAGGATTATGAGGAAAGCTGTCAAGGTAGAAACTAGGCCAGTATGAGGGAGGTCTGCTTAGAGTGGATGCCTGGGAAGTACATGCATTGAGTCTGAGGTTTTAACTTGCTCATGGTCCCGTGAGCCCTTTACCTGACTTAAGGAACACCCACATGGTCAGAGTATGCAAGGCACCCTGTGGCTTGTGCACAAAACATACATATTGAGTTAATATGTAAGCAGGAAATGGCCTCTTGTGCCAAGCAGCGAAGAACATCCCAGGCTTCTCAAACTCATCATGCTCTTCAATTCCCTTGGACCCAGGACCTCAGAAGCCATGTCAAAACCCCATAGTGATGTCGGGACTGCCTTCATTCAGACACAGCAGTTGCATGCAGCCATGGCTGACACATTCCTGGAGCACATGTGCCGCCTGGACATTGATTCGCCACCTATCACAGCCCGGAACACTGGCATCATCTGTACCATCGGTGAGTGGGCATATCTCTCCTCTAAAACAAGGCTTCATGTTGAAGTGATCTTTTCTCCTAAAAAGAATAAATGTAGCAAACCTGGGTGGTGAGTGAGATTCTACACAGATTCTTGTGAGAACTCAGATCATAGGAAGCTGCAATAAAGAATTAGTATGCTTTGTTTCTGCTAAAGCAAAATTAAGACAGCATCTCCCTTCTAGTATCTCTGTAAGATCATCTCCAAGACCAAGGATAGATCATCTTGTCATTCTCTATGCAACCAAGATTCTGTGGTTGGACATCTGGCTTCAGGGAGAGCAACATATTAAGAGTTCTTTAATCCTAAGCAAGTTTCTAGTATTAATTCTTTGAATAATTAAGACTTATGTCTTTAAAACTTTGTTTACTAGGCCCTGCTTCCCGATCAGTGGAGATGTTGAAGGAGATGATTAAATCTGGAATGAATGTGGCTCGCATGAACTTTTCTCATGGAACTCACGAGGTGAGCCTTGGCTGGGCAGTTTGGCCACTAATATGTCTTGCAAGATGCAGTGTTTATTTGACACCAGTGGACCAGGCAAAAACGAGGCTGGGGTTTATAGCCAGTGAGAAAATGGCCTTCACTAGCCTATTCCTTCTCTCCTTTTCCTCTCTCCTGACATCTCAACTGGCCATGTTGCCTTAAACAAAGACTTTTGTCAATGACCATGGTTCTCTAGCATACCTGGGCTACCATTAGTCCTCACAAAGGAAAGTGGAAGGATTCTACTGAAACCCTTCCTAAGCCATTAGGGAGCCCTGGCCACAGGTCTTGACACTCCCACACAGGTTTCTGTACTAGCTCATAATGCAGTGATGAACCAGAAGGTCACCCTGCATGTTGATTCTGGCCTAGTTTAGACCAAGATAACTGGGCAGGTCCAGGAGAATGGTTTCCACAATGGCAAGTTAAGGACTGAGTTTAAAGCACTAGCAGGTGCCCTGTTAGCATCAGTCTCACAAAGAACTAACACTATTTGGCATTTAATTCCCCACTTAATCAACATTGTGTTCCCAATCTCGCCCTTCCCAAGGGTTCAAGTCCTAACACTTTCCCAGGAAGCTGGGGCTGTTTATAAGCTGACTTGGCCTTACCAGGGACCAGGTGGCAGCTATTGGGAACTCCTCCATTCCTGCTCTGCTCCCAAGGTCAGAGTGCCTTTTATAAAAGCCTTCAGGCTCAACCATGGGTCCTGGAATTTGATAGAAGAATAATGGATGAGGCAAACTTTCCCTGCTCTTTTTGTTGTTGTTAATCCTCACCTGAGGATATTTTTCCATTGATTGTTGAGAGAGTAGAAGAGAGAGAGAAAGACAGAGAGAAACATCCACTGGTTGCCTCCTGCATGAGCCCCGACCAAGGTCTGGGCTGGGGAAGAGCCTGCAACCAAGGTACATGCCCTTGACCTGATGGACTTTGGTCCGCAGGCTGACACTATCCACTGAGCCAAACTGACTAGGACCAAACTTTCCCCACTCGTGCCTTCTGTACTTCTTATTCAGAATAAAGAGAATGCTACCCTATATGGGCAGGGGGTGAGGGGTTGTTCTCTGGTATTTGGAAGTTGGTGTTAAGTTTAGACTAAAAATAAAGCTGCAGGAAAAGCAATCCAAGAGGTGAATTCCTCCTCTTTGGAAACATGAGACTTCATCATAGGTTCCCAACCCATTTCCCATAAACAGCCTATGGCCTGGCAGGTAGCCGCCCTCCAAATGTCATGGGGACCTGACCAAGTTCAGTAGAACTGCTCAGCAGGCACCTCTGGCAGTTAAAACACACCATGACATTCCCTAATTTTCCAAAGGTTGGGGTCCTCCGCAGGAGTCACCAGGAATTACTTAGCCTAAAAAGAGAGCTAAAGACATTAGTGAAAATGGATTCACTATTGATCCCTGCTGCTGGATCAGGGATTCAGTTTCCCCTGTATGCAGGGGAGGGAGTAGAAATAGAGTTTAATATGTTGACCTTTAACTGAGCTTTGTGGCCTCTTCCACCCAGTAAAACAAAACCACACAGCCCTGAAATGGCCAGGGCAAGTGCTGTCTGCTCCACCTGCTGGATGGGGGCTGGCTCTGGGATTTAACTTAAAGAGACATTTGGAGGCAATCTGTGCTTCAACTCTTATTCACAGATTAGAATTGAAATTTCAAAACAAAACAAAAAAACCAAGTCCCTCATGCAGGTTTATTTTCGGTTTTTGGCCAGGATGAGGTTGTCCCTGGGATCTGGACTTTGGAAGTTGATCTGAAATTGTTATAATCCTATATAATAAAGAGCTAATATGCTAATGGTCATTACACCGTTGGACATAATGACCCGATCACCAGGAGGGCGGGGCAGTGAGCTATGAGCTGGGGAGAGCTACAGGAGGGCAGGGCAGCTACGTGCAGTGGAGAGCTATGAACAACAAGTGGGTCAGCTGGCCAGCTGAGGCAAGCAGCAGTGAGCTACTCCTGCATGGATTCATGCCCAGGGTTACTCATATTATATAACTAGAGATCCAATGCGTGATAATTTGTGCACTCGGGGAGAGGGGGCGCCTCAGCCCGGCCTGTGTCCTTTCAAAGTCTGAGAGCCCTCGGGGGATGTTGAATTGATGGCTGGGAGCCCTAAGTTGCAGTCTGGTCTCCCTCTGCAGCCGGCCTGTCCCCTTACCTCCCATCCCCCATCACTGCACCACTACCACCACCATCACCTGTTGCCTTTCTCTACAGGAGGTGACCAGAGGTGACTGGTGGGCTGGCCCTGCACCTCTGCCAGCTGGCTGTTTGGCCATTTTGCATATTAGGCTTTTATTACATAGGATATAATGTAAACAAGTTATACTTTTTACTGTACATCATGGCTCTTGATGTACAAGACTAGCAGCTGGGCTCTTAACATTTTAAATACTCTTCTAAGCAGAACATTGCTTTTTCTTCCTCACTCTGACAGAGAAATATCCACTGTCTGCATTTCATCTCTTCACAGTTTTACCACAGTATTCTAGCCCCCACTTTTATCACTTCACATGGGCAAGATATGTTGTTATTGAACATGTGGTCCCATAATGCCATTTTGGCCAGAAATACTGACTTGACTAACCTAAATTTAGACTTTTCCACAAGGGCAGCATTGAGTGATGCAATTCTTTTTTTTTTTCTTTTTTTTTTCTTTTTTTTTTTTTTAATATATTTTATTGATTTTTTACAGAGAGGAAGGGAGAGAGAGAGAGAGCTAGAAACGTCGATGAGAGATTAACATCGACCAGCTGCCTCTTGCACACTTCCTACAAGGGATGTGCCCACAACCAAGGTACATGCCCTTGACCGGAATCAAACCTGGGACCTTCCAGTCCACAGACCAACGCTCTACCACTGAGCCAAACCAGCTTCGGCAAGTGATGCAATTCTTTACCAATTGGTAACATCCATCAAAGCCACAGCCACAGTGTAAGACTTTAGTACGCCTACCAAAAAATGACCAACTTAGTGGATTTGGTAATATAATACTTGATGATCTAATTGATATGTGTATATGATTTTGTCTACAAGACATAAATGCATGTTTATTTAAAAACACTGATGTGGCTCTGTTGTTGAATGTCGACCTATGAACAGGAGGTTGTGGTCAGGGCACATGCCCAGATTGCAGACTCAATCCCCAGTGTGTGTGTGTGTGTGTGTGTGTGTGTGTGTGTGTCGGGGTGGGGGAAGAGGGGGTTCAGTAGGCAGCTGATTGATGATGACCTCTCATCATTAAATATTTCTCTCCCTTTCCCTTCCTCTGAAATCAGTAAAAATATTTTTTCAAAACAAAAGAAAATATGCTAATAATTAAAAAATATATTAGACCACCAAAACTAAAGTTTCATAAAGTAGAAATTATATAAACCAAATTCTCTGGCTTATCTTTTTATGGAAATTGAGAGTGAAGTCTAATATAGTAATCAGAAAACTTGTAAACTTAAATCCATTTGTCAGAAAGCAAGAGTCTGAAACTAAGTGAAATAAATACATATTTAATACAAAATACTAGGGGGGAAACCTAAAATAACTTAAAAAGGGTGAAGGAAAGCAATTAATTTGACAAATTGAGCCACAAGCTGATTCTTTGGGGCAAAAGAAAAAGTAAAAACCAGTAAAGCAAAAACTGGAAAGCATAGTCAAGGAACAGTTTCCTATTGAAATGAAATTATTTCCCAAGGAGTAGAAAATATTAACAGACTAACAGCCTTAAGAAAATGAAAAAATGGAGAGGAGATCCAAGATGGCTGCTCGGGTAGACACCTAACTGCAGCAGCACACAACAATTTCAATGGAATACAACTAAAATGTAGAGTGGACATTGCCCAGAGCTACAGGTAGTCGATTGACTGAAAATGCTACAATAAGAAGGAAAGAGAAAACCAGAAGGAAAATCAGAGGAGCTGAAAAAAGCCTAAGGTATGGAGACATGCTGCGCGCGGAGAGGTCGCAGCCAGAGAGGAGGAGAAGGCTGGGGGTCTGCCTGGCGTTCCCTAGCAGAAAGGAAATAAAACCCCCGGTCTGGGATGAACCCCCAAACCAGCAGCGCTGAGCCCCAGTTATGGGCCAGACCCTGGGGACCCAGGCTCGGGCAGGGGGAAACGGGGCTGTGAGGCGGATTCCCAGGGGAGCGGCGAAAAGCAAGGCCCCCAGAGTCACGCGCACACTGCGCGCAGAGGACTGAATGTTGACTCTGATGCTGGATTGCCCTAGCGGGAAGAAACAAAGCCTCCGGCGGCGCTGAGCCCCAGTCCGGACTTTCACCATTCTAGGCCAATCCCTGGGGACCCAGGATTAAGCAGAGGGAGATGGGGCTGTGAGGTGGAGTCCTGGGGGAGCAGCGAAAAGCAGAGCCACCAGAGTCATACACATTGCGCGCAGAGGACAGTCTGTTGACTCTGATGCTAGACTCCCCTAGCAGGAAGGAGAAAAAAAGCTCCAGACTGGAGGAATGCGACAAGGAGCAGGAGCCCCTGCCGGACACGGCCAGCCGGACACTGGCCAGCCAGGCACCAGCAAGGAGCTGGGCAACGGGGCCCCCGGGGGGGCGGGGGTGTCCCTGAGCCTTTGACAGCTGAGCGCGGGCAATGGAGCCGAGGCTGGGGGCTGCTTCCTGGGCGGCGCTGACCCCGGCAACAAGCTGAAGAAGCGCAGGAGCCCGCGGAGAACAAAGGGGTGCCACAGGCCAACCTGCTGAGCTTCCAGGACAAGGAGGAAGAAACCAAAGAAGTTCTCAATGTGAAGAAATCAAGTGAGAGCAAAAGACAGTAAAATTACTTAAGAAAGAATACAAAGAAGATCTTGAAAAATCAAAGACTAAGTCAACTCAACTCACCAGCCAACATTGCAACATAAATGCGTGTGTTTTTTTAAAAAAAAAAAAAAAGGACAGAATGTTGGAACAGCGGCAGCCAGGCCTAGAGTGGCCAGTCACAAGGCGGTGGCAGCCGGGCCTGGAGCAGCAACAGCCAGGCCCAAGAGCAACAGCAGCCAGAACCAGAGCAGCAACAGCCAGCACTGGAGCAGCCAGACCTGGGGCAGTGGCAGCCAGGCCTGAGGTGGAGGCGGCCAAGCCCAGGGTGGCCAGTCCAGGAACACCAAGACCCGGAGTGGCCGGGCCCAGAGAAGCCCCGCCCAGAGCAGCCGGGTCGGGAGCAGCCAGGCCCAGAACAGCAGTAGCCAAGATCGGAGCATCCAGGCCGGGAGCAGCTGGGTCAGGTTAGGCCAGGCCCAGAGCAGGGGCTGCCAGGCTGGGAGCGTCCAGGCCCGGAGCAGCCAGGTCGGGTGCGGCCAGGCCCGGAGCAGCGGCTGCCAGGCTGGGAGCGGCCAGGCCCAGAGCAGCAGGGTCGGGTGCGGCCAGGCCCGGAGCAGCAGCAGCCAAGTCCAGAGCAACTAGGTCGGGAGCGGCAGTGGCCAGACCCGGAGCAGCTGGTTGTGGTACGAACGAGAGCAACAGAGGCCAGGCCCGGTGCAGCCAGGCCCGAAACAGCTTGCTCCTCGCCTGCCCCCGCCACAAGGCTGCCTCTCAGACATGGCTGGAAACTTTTGCGGGAACTTGAGGGTCTGCTGAATCAAGTGATGAAAGCTTAAATCTGGATGTGTTGAGTTAGTATAGCGCTGGGGTGTTGATCTGTAACCACCTTGGGTGGGGCCTGGATGAGGTTGGTTGACCTATTTGGAAATGTCTTTTGTCTGAAGTGTATCATTGGGCATGTGGAGATATTATTGATATGAGAAAATGCTAAGTAACTGATTTACTATCTGAAAAGGGATTTACTATCGAGGAAAGGGAGGGAGGAAGAGACTGAACATAAAGTGTGCACCTATGGATGAGGACAATGGGGGATGGGGAGGGGGCGGAGGGTGGGGTGGGAACCTGGTGGAGGCGGGAAGAAATGAGGAACCTTTGTAATATTATGAACAATAAAGATTGATTTAAAAAAAATAAAAAAACAACTAGAAAAAGTAAAAAAAAAAAAAAAAGAAAATGACTAAAATTTCCCTCTGCTCAGAACACCAGGCCCAAATGATTTTGATGGTTGAATTGTATCTCTCCATCAGGAAGAGTTAAATCCTTTGTTATTCTGTTCCAGTGCTAAGATAAGTATAGAAATATTGCCAATATGTTCTTTCTGTTTTTTTATTTTTTTATTTTTATTTTTTTTAAATAAATCTTTATTGTTCAGATTATTACAAATGTGTTCCTCTCCCCCTGTCCCCCTCACTTGCTCCTCTCCACCAGGTTCCTACCCCACCCTCTGTCCTTTCCCCATCCCCAATTGTCCTCATTCATAGGTGCAGTTTACATTCAGTCTCTTCACTCCACTCCTCCGCTTTTCCCTGAGAATCGTCAGTCCACTCCCCTTCCATAACTCTGATTCTATTATATTCACCAGTTAATATTGTTCATCAGATTTTTTAATTCCCTTGGTTTTTAGTTTCACTTGTTGATAGTTACGTATTTGTTGTTCATACTTTTTATCTTTATCTTCTTCCTCTTCCTAAAAAACCCCCTTCAGCAATTCATATAATTCTGGTTTGTTGGTGATGAACTCCTTTAGCTTTTTTTTATTTGTGAAGCTCTTTATTTGGCCTTCGATTCTGAGTGATAGCTTTGCTGGGTAGAGAGTATTTTTGGCTGTAGGTTCTTGCTATTCATCACCTTGAATATTTCTTGCCATTCCTGTCTGGCCTGCATGGTTTCTGTTGAGAAATCTGCAGACAATCGTATAGGTAACTACCTGCTTTGCTCTTGCTGCTTTTAATATTCTCTCTTTGTCTTTTGCTCTTGAAATTTTAATTATGATGTATCTTGGTGTGGTCCTCTTTGGATTCCTTTTGTTTGGGGTTCTGCGGGCTTCCTGGACTTGTAAGTCTATTTCTTTCCCCAGGTGGGGGAAGTTTTCTGTCACTATTTCTTTCAGTATGTTTTCGGTATCTTGCTCTCTCTCTTCTTCTGGGATCCCCATAATTCTGATGTTGGTTTGCTTGAAATTGTCCCAGAGGTTTCTTACACTATCTTCAACTTTCTAGATTCTCTTTTTCTTGCTTCTGTGGAGAAGTGTCCTCTGGCTCTTTGTGTTCTAAATCTTTTGTCTTGATCCTTGCGATCTTCCATTCTGTTTTTAGGACTCTGTGTAATATTTTTTATTTCAGACAATGTTTTCTTCATTTCTAATTGATCCCTTATTATTTCTAGTTGCTCCCTTTTCATATCCTCATAGGTCTCATTTATTTTATCGGCCTTTTTTAGGATATTCTTGAATAATCTTATAACTGTAGTTTTGAACTCAATGTCCAATCTTTTCTTTTCCTCTATCTCCTTCCTTTGTGTCCTTCCTCTTGTCAGAATTTTAGTTGTTTCCCAGATTTGATGGAATAGTTTTGTGTGCTAGGTGTTCTGGTAGAACCCAGTAGCACAGCCTTCCCAGTTACCTGCGGTGGACAGTCTTGGTGTAGCTTTTTGTGGGCTGTTTGTGCAGTCTTGTTGTTAAGCCTTGGTTATTGTTGGTATCACCTGGAAGCATTGATCTCAAGCCAATTGGCTGTGAGGATCAGCAGTGTCTCAGCTAGGAGGGCTTCTGTACTCTGCTTGGATGGGGCGGAGTCTCAGGGTGGCGCAGACAATCTTTGGTTCCCTGTCAGTCTCGCCTTAGAAAAGTCCTATTCGTGGTGAGTTTCGGAAGATTTGTTGCAGGCGCGCGCACCACTTTGTTAAAGGCGCAGACAAGCTTTGGATTCTGGCCAGTCCCTCTTTAGAGAAAGCCAGCCTCTGGGAGAGCTTCTGTGCTCAGCTTGGATGGGACAGAGTCTCGGGTTGGTGTAGACAAGCTTTGTTTTCCCATCGGCTCCTCCCCAAGTCCCGCAGTAATGGCCTCTGGCTTCACACGCCTCGGAGAGATCTCTACCCACTGCCTGACAGTCCAACCTCCCTGACTGGGGCCGTCTATCAGAGCAATAGGGTGATTCTCTTTTCCGCTCGAACAAGAAAGCCAGCTGTGCATTAGCTGTCCGCCCTCTCTGTGCACCAGGAGTAAGCCAGCAGCAATCTCAGTCCCACGTGCCGGAAGTAAGCCAGCACCTTTTCGCTCACACAGTTCTCCGTACCTTCACAGTTCCTGAGGTTCAGCGTGCCTTCTCTCTCCTTCCCAGATGGCAGAGCCTCCTTTCAGCTCGCCATCCTGTGCTTCAGAGCAATGCCTCCCCTGTTTTCCAGTTCTAAATTCAAAGTTGTTGTGGTAGGCTGCATTTGGGTGTCTACTCTGTGCCGCCATCTTGGTTTCTCCTGCCAATATGTTCTTTAAAAGCCTGATGCTAAAATGAGACAAGGACAATAGAAAAACCAGACAGGTTAGTACTAAAGGTTAGTATACTAGACCAGTCTCACGTAGAAAGATGCAGAAAACATAAATAAAATTTAACAGTCTAAATCCAGTAGTGTATTAAAGTCATGACCCTGACCAAGTAAATTTTATTTTAGACACACAGTTCCCATTGTGATTAAAGTGTGATCAGTGTAGTAGAAGATGATAATAGGTAACATTCATTAAGTAATTACTATGTGCTCATTTCTGTTCTAAGTACTTAATGTATTCTCTTACATCAATTCTGAAGAAAAGGTATTTGACAGTATTCAACACCCATCCCTTTAAAATATTTCTGTATTCTATTCTGTACTATTTTATTGCAAGTCAGCAATAGAAATTTTCATAACTTACAATAAGGACCTGTACCTCAAAAAAGGCAGTGGTCCTCATTATAATGTATGCCTGAATTAGAAGCTGAGGATTTTCAGACACAAACTTAAGGCAACACCATGCTTGGAGATTAAACTCTGGTTTAGCTCCTCTCTCTGGCCTCCTACTTGCATGAACTGCTCTCCTGGGCAGTGGTGGTTAAAGGACAAGGCCCACACAATGCTCAGGGAGGTGCCTCTATTATCAGCAATGTCATATTGATTACACTTTTTAAGAACTTTGACATCTTAGCTTTGAGTCAAATGATAATGGCAAGTGGAAAAGAGAAAGGACTTAAGAAAGAAGATTGGCCCAACCAGAGTGGCTCAGTGGTTGTCAACCTATGAACCAGGAGGTCACAGTTTGATTCCTGGTCAGGGAATATGCCTGGATTTCGGGCTCAATCCCCAGTGTGGGATGTGCAAGAGGCAACTGACCAATGATTCTTTCTCATCATTGATATTTCTGTCTCTTTTTTCCCCCCTCTCCCTTTCTCTCTGATATCAATAAAAATTATTTAAAAAGAATGAAAGAAGATTGAAGTCAGGATTGTTGCAAGGGAGAAATGAAAATAGCAAAGAGCATTTAGTTCAGAGAAAAGCATATTTTCATCTTTCCCTATTCCACTTCAGTCTCTTGAAAGTAATTGTGAAAATAGGCCTGCATGACCTTAGGAATAGGCAGCCACCTTTTATTTAGCTTGGGCCATTATTACTTAAGTAAATAACTTTAGGTTTGAATTGTAGCTGGAATCAATAGAGGAAAAGCTTAGAATTACCAAATCTACTCAGCATCTGATTGACAGAGCAGTATTATTTAAACAAGCCTGGACCTTTTACTCCTGTTTTCTGCTTTATTTGATGAGTTCTGAGAAAAAGAGAACCATTGAGGGACACAGGTTTCTCTCTCTTTTCCCCCCATCCCCCCACTGCCCTCAAATTATTGAGGATCATAGAAAAGGAAGAAGGAAAAACATAAACCCTACTAAAACAACCAGGCCAAAGATACATAATGCCAACAATAGAATAGTTGCAAAGTTCCTCTTTGTTTTTGAAATATACAGAAAATACCAAATATAAGAAATGGAAAAAAGTGTTGCAAATGCTTCTGAGGAGTAGAACTAGAGGTTTTAGGGGAAGTACTCTTTTCTTTTTTTTAATAATTCTTTATTGTTGAAAGTATTACATATGTCCCCTTTTATCCCAATTAACCCCCTCCAGCGCCCCCCCCCCCAATCCCTGACCTTAAGCACCCTATTGTCTGTGTCCATGGGTTATGCATATATGCATACAAGTTCTTCGGTTGATTACCTCCCTCTATCCCCTTTCCCCGTGTTCCCTCTGAGATTCCGCACTCTGTTCCATGCTGGATCCACTCCCTTCATCAGTTTGTTTTGTTACTTAGATTAAACATATGAGTGGGATCATAGGATACTTGTCTTTCTCCAGCTGACTTATTTCACTTAGCATGATACTGTACAGGTCCCTCCATGCTCTCTCAAAGTGTAAGAGATTCTTCTTTGTTACTCCTGCATAATATTCCATGGTATAAATGTACCACAGCTATTTTATCCACTCATCTACTGATGGGCACTTGGGCTATTTCCAGATCTTAGCTATTATAAATTGGGGACACAGGCTTCTTTGTGTTGAGACGTGTTTACACCCATGCCTTTAATGGGTTTTTTTGTGGCAATACTCTGAAAAATTTCTAAGATTTACCCTTGCAGTGAATGAGTGTTGTGGTAGAAGTGATGGAAGCCAAGGAGCTTGAAATAAGCAGAGTGGGTGGGTACTCAGTGCACTGATGGTGCTGAGACTAGACTAGCGGTCACCAACCAGTAATCCTTGGATCACTGGTGGTCCGTGAGGTCCGAAAGGTTGGCGACCACTGGACTAGATAATGGTGGAGGAGGCCTAGAACATCCACTGTCTTTCTTGAGTCATCAACATCAGCTCCAGTGCTAGATCCTGACCTAGCATGGGAGAGGACGCTTATCATTTCCCCTCCTTCCCCCCAGTACCACGCAGAGACCATCAAGAATGTGCGCACGGCCACTGAAAGCTTTGCATCTGATCCCATTCTTTACCGGCCAGTTGCTGTGGCCCTGGACACTAAAGGACCTGAGATCCGAACTGGGCTCATCAAGGGCGTGAGTATCCTGAGGAGAGGTGAGAGGGAAGGTGCAGGAGTCAGGGCCCAGAGATGTCCTCAGCTATCTCTGCTGTTCTGGAAGCCACATTCCTCAGAGTTTAGGAGTATAAATGAAGCTTGTATTCATCACTGTGAAAATGTTGATTTAATCTACTTGACTAAAAAACAATATTAAAAAGTTATTCTAAAAAATTACTTTCAGATACTTTTGGGAAGTAATTTGTCTCTTTTCCCCTGTCATTAAATAGCATAACTAGAACATTTGTAGGCATTTCTGGGGTTATTTCTTTGAAATATACTTTGAAATATACTAAGTTAGGCAATATGATTAGTCCTTAAGCAAAGATCTTTACTGTTAGTTCTACACAAGATTTGAGCATTGTTCCCTGGAGGAAAGCATTTCTTTCCCTGCCAAGAGGGCCTGCGTCACCTCTAAAGTTTAGAGTTGGGACTTACTCTCTTGTCTGCAGAGCGGCACCGCGGAGGTGGAGCTGAAGAAAGGGGCCACTCTCAAAATCACTCTGGATAATGCCTACATGGAAAAGTGTGATGAAAAAACCCTGTGGCTGGACTACAAGAATATTTGCAAGGTGGTGGAAGTGGGCAGCAAGATCTATGTGGATGACGGACTTATTTCTCTGCAGGTGAAGGAGAAAGGTATGTTTAAAACTAGCTTCCATCTCTAAATTTTGTTGTTCTGCCTTCCCACCTACTCCATTTCACATGGGTGCTGATTTCTATAATATCTCCTTATCCTCAAAAGAAAACTTGAGTCCTGCATAATTATGCTCCTGGGTAGTATATAAGATTTCTTTTTATGCATCCTCACTGCTTTGAGCTTCCTGCTTCTTTCCTCCATCCATCAATGTGATATGTACAGGACTCCAGTGTTTCTGGGAATGATAGCTAATTTAAGTCCCAGGCACTATTCTAAGCATTTTACATGATAATTTGTTTAAATTATAAGACAACCTTATGAGGAGGTATTATTCCTATTTAACATGTGAGGAAACTGAGGCACAGAGAGGTTAATTGACTTGCCAGTGGAATTGGGATTTGAACTCTGGCAGTATGATTCCAACTGCCCATAATGTGTTGCTTCCCAGTTCACTGTACTGGGGACAGAGGCAGCAGCTTTGTTTCTCCCCCTCATGTTGAGGACGCATGCCCTCATTGCCTTGCCTCCCCACCTACTCCATTTCATACAGGTGCTGACTTCCTGATAACAGAAGTGGAAAATGGTGGCACTTTGGGCAGCAAGAAGGGTGTGAACCTCCCTGGGGCTGCAGTGGATCTGCCTGCCGTGTCAGAAAAGGACATCCAGGATCTGAGGTTTGGGGTGGAACAGAATGTAGATATGGTATTCGCATCTTTCATTCGCAAGGCATCTGATGTCCATGAGGTCAGGAAGGTCCTGGGAGAAAAAGGAAAGAACATCAAGATAATCAGCAAAATCGAAAATCATGAAGGAGTTCGGAGGTAAGTCCCACCATCTGTCTGCACCTTTTTCTGCCCCAGCCCAGCTCTCTGAGGAGACAGGTGTATCCTCTGAGTACCTGGCTGCCTGTGTATCAGAATGCAGACTTAGCTTGTTCCAGACCCACCAAACCAGAATGTCTGTAGGGGAGAAGTGGAAGGCATTGGTACAATACTATCTAATAAAAAGAATAATATGCAAATTAACCATTGCTGTACTATACCCAGAGGCCACGCCCACCAGCCAATCAGAGTGAGTATGCAAATTAACCCCAACCAAGATGGCTGCAGCCATGGAGTGAGCAGAAGGGAGACTTGGGTTTCCCCAGCAATGGAGGAAGCCAAGCTTTCCACCTGCCCTTGCCGGCCTAGGCCTCTACTCAAGTGTACAAAGTTTCAATTATAAAAAATAAATAAATTTCAATAGAAATGGTGGCAGCCACAGCTTGGCTCCACTCCAGGCTACAAAGTTTCAGTTATATAAGGTAAATAAACCCCAGATACCAGGGTCTCCACTTGGGTTGCTGGAGGGTCATGCCAGCCTGCAAACTACCACAGGTCCCTCACCCAGGCTGCTCCACACCCCAAGAGTATCCCCACCCTGATCCGGGACACCCATCAGGGCAAACCAGCTGGCCCCCACCCATGCACCAGACCTCTATCCTATCTAATAAAAGAGTAATATGCAGATTGACCATCACTCCAACACATAAGATGGCTGCCCCCATGTGGTCAAAGATCCTGGCCCCATGTGGACACAAGATGGCCAGCAGGGAAGGGAAGTTGAGAGGGACCAGGCCTGCAAGGGAGGGTAGTTGTGGGCGATTCAGGGAAGGGCAGTTAGGGGTGACCAGGCTGATAGAGGAGGGAAGTGGAGGGTGACTGGGCCTGCAGGGAAGGGCAGTTGTGGGGGGACCTGGGCCTACAAGGGAGAGCAGTTGGGGTGACCAGGCCGGCAAGGGATGGCAGTTAGGGGCAAACAGGCTAGCAGGGGAGCAGTTAGGGGTGATCAGGCTGGCAGGCAGAAGTGGTTAGGGGCAATCAGGAGGACAGGCAGGCGAGCAGTTGGGAGCCAGCAGTCTTGGATTGTGAGAGGGGTGTCCCAGACTGAAGAGGGTGCAGGCTGGGCTGAGGCATACCCCTACCCCCCTGCACGAATTTCGTGCACCAGGCCTCTAGTATTTTAAAAAAGCTTTCCTGGTGATTGGAATGCTAGCATCATGTCATTGTTCCAGAGACCCAGGGATCCACCTTAGAGAGGACAGGGTTACTGTTCACAGGATCAGGAGCCATCATGCTATATGCCTAACCAGGAGTACTATTTGTGTTTGCTGGAATGTGGGGTCACCCAGAGGAAAGGCAACATTGAAATCCCTACAGAGAAGGGCTTCCTTGTTCAAAATATGATGATCAATCGAGCTGGGAAAGGGTGGCTCCTTAAGAAAGTGCCATTTGGAAGGAAGCTCAGGGCCTGGGGTTGTTACTGAACATTATAGCTTCCTAGTGTTCACTTAGAAAGCAGCTGGCTCAGTAACCAGGCATGATACCAGCTTTCCTGAGGGAGGCATATGGTTCTCCTCTAGGTTTAGACTGTCGCAGCTTAGCTCACAACCTCCCCGGTGCCCAACAAATGATTGTGGCCTGTGTGGTGACATCTGTTCTTTCGTTTCATACTAAAAACACAACTCAATGCAGCTAAAACCCTAGACCCACTCATGTGGATTAGGCATGTGCTTATGGAGGATAGAAGGAGCAGCCCTACCGACTATTGTGTCCTTGTGGTCCTTGACTTTGTGTAGGTGTCCTTTGTATTAGGCAGTTTGGATGTGCCATCCTGATAAGTCAGCTGACCTTGGACCCCAGGCCAGGCAGAGCCATATGTTCGCTTCCCTTCAGCAAGTTTGGGGATGGCAGCCTCCAGGAGCAACCTTCGGACTCCTTGGCTGGAAGAAGCTATGAACTTTTGTGTTGGGAGCTTTTCACAAGCCTTAGGTTTCCTTTCTGCCTTGGGAGTATAGATAGCAGAGAGACCTAGGAGGGGCCATCTAAGATGCAGATGGAAAAGAAATGAGCCCGTGGGACTTGAGAGGAAACTTCACCCCTCCCCTAATGAAGTAGCCATACTAGTACTGAAGAAACCCAGCATACCAAACTGTTGGGCCACTCTAGGGAATGAGTTAACTGGAACTCCCACCTCCATGCATCAGTGATGACATAGGTGGCTCTTCTGCAAGGACAGCTAAGGCAGAGGATCCCAGGAAAAGTTCCCTTGCATTACCATACCAGTGACCCCTGTTCCACATAACCTCTCTCTTTCCAACTTTCCATCAGGTTTGATGAGATCCTGGAAGCCAGTGATGGGATCATGGTGGCTCGTGGTGATCTAGGCATTGAGATCCCTACAGAGAAGGTCTTCCTTGCTCAAAAGATGATGATCGGGCGGTGCAACCGAGCTGGGAAGCCTGTCATCTGTGCCACGCAGGCATGTGCCTCTTCTCACTACAGATGCTTTCACTGTTTCTCCCATGGACCCTTCCCCATGTCACAAACATGCACACATGTTTCTTTCCCCTGTGCACCTACCCAAATCCATGCTCTGTGTACATACACACTCTCCAGGGAGTCAGCTTGCAGTCATTCATCTCTGAAGACAGCCCAGTCCATGTCTCACTAATGCTGTCTCCTCTCAGATGCTGGAGAGCATGATCAAAAAACCCCGTCCCACCCGGGCTGAGGGCAGTGATGTGGCCAATGCAGTCCTGGATGGAGCGGACTGCATCATGCTGTCTGGAGAGACGGCCAAAGGGGACTACCCCTTGGAGGCTGTGCGCATGCAGCACCTGGTGAGTTCTTGGGGCCTGCCTGTCTCCCCAGCTCAGGCTCAGGCTGGGGTGGAGGCAGCTGTTGTACAGAGCCATGCTTTTTATTTAAGCTTCTGCACCCACATTTTTTATTATCCTTTAAATCATAGCACAAGTGGGGCAGGGGGTGGGGGGTGTCTTGGTTTTTTTCTGTTCTGCCTTCCCTCCCACAGCCTCCCTCCTGTTTCCCTCTGTTTTGGAGTTTTCTCCTTCATAAGACATAGCCCAATCACTCTGGCTTCTTCCCTTGGCTTAAGAATCGAGATAGCTGTACCTCTTCCTCTGGATAGCACAGAGGACCTAGTACTTCTGCTCTACTCTGGAAAAGGCCAGTGCCTCCTGCTCCTAGCCATCTTTGGCGTCCATTTGACTCCCCACCTGTCCCACAGACAAGGGCCTGTACTGGAAACTGTTGTCCACACTGAGTTGACTGTGAGCTGGCCTTGCATGGTGCCTGCAGCTGGACCTGCTGTGCTGAGCTGTTGCACTCACCCCAGACTAAAAGTGAGGTTTAAGTGACATGCGACAGGTTCACAAATAAAGACTGGTGGAAGGATGGCTGATCCTGCCTGGTCCTGGAGTGAGAGCATCTGGTAGAGTCTTGGAGGTGACTCTCTCCCCTCCTTCCCCCTCCCCCGCTCCCTGTCCAGGAAGCTAACTAGCTTTTCAAGGCTTTTCTGCTCTGCATGTCCCACTGCTTGGTTGAGTGTCATGGCTTGTTTGCTCCTGCTCTAGAGCTTACTGAAGTGTTGACATAGGAACCAGCTATCAGTGTTACAATGCCTGAGAAAATGAATGCTACAAATTGCCCACAATAGTCTTAGGTCAGTGTTTATAATGTGTAGCTCAGTGAATTTGTATTTTATCCTGAAATGGGTTTTCTTTAACTTCCTACTTCCTTTCAATCAACAAAAGACCCCACACCCTTTGTGCAACATCTCCTCTCCTGCATTTCACAAAAAGAACCTCTGGACTAAGTATCTTCCTTTCCCCCATTTTCTGTGTCCGATTATTAGGTTTAACTAGCTTCCAGAGAAGACGTCATTTACAATTTCATACCTTTTCAGTGGTGAACTGGAACGTCTTAACAAAAATTGTCCTTTGAGCTGTCTTCAGCATCCTTCATGGATTTCCCCATGAGGAAATCGTGTCCCTGGCATGTCTGTGTACCTTGGCCCTAGCGAGTATGCACCCCGTTTGTGAGACAAACTTGCTGTTTTGATGCTTGTCACCCTGAGCTATTCTCTCTCCAGGAGACAGTGGGCCTTGAACCAGTGACCTCTTGGGTGGCTGCTGGTATACTTATGGGCCTCTCCATACATTACCAGTCTCTGATTTCCTTGCTTAGATGTATGGCCTCGTTACAAGAGTGACCTGATTTTCTGAACCATGGAACATGTAGGGACTTTAATGTGTCTCAAGACCTTATCTGTAAAATGAATTAGATGGGATATGTTTAATTATAGACTTAGCATTAAATATTCACTGTATAAATGTTTGGTAAGTCCCTGTGTAGACTGATGTAATCTTCATAGCCTTTGGGTGATATAGAAGTTATCTAATTTATAGATGAGGAGTACATAGTAATATAAAGCCTGAGTTTGAACCAATATCTGACTTCAAAGCCAGTGTTCTGTCCTGCACCATATCACTAATATCACAGGATGTAAGGCCAGGTCTCCACATGGGCTTGACTGGGGTCAGAGACTAAGAATCAGGCTCTGGGCTCTCACTTCATGTCCATTTTTTCCAGACCCCAATCTTTCCTATAACATATGGACACCTGAATTACATGGCCCTGCTCAAAAGATAAGTTATGGGGTCCAGGCCAGGTGGTGCTGGTCTGTCCTTTCCATGTCCCTAGTTAACACTGGCTGACAGCTTCTCTTAACTGTTAATTGCTTTCTCTTGTGTCTTAATTGATGCAGTAAATGGTCTGTAACTAGGGGTCAGGCAGTACCGGGTTTGGTTTAGTTCCTGTTTCTGTTCCTCTCCCCTGTCCTTTGGGCTGCATGCATTCCATTCTTGAAGAGAGAAAACTAGTGAATCCTGCTACATATCTGTCAAATTAATGAGATGATATTACTGATTCTTCCCTCGCCCATTATTCTCTATGCTGTTGGTAATGGCATTATAATCCTCTAAAGCTTAAATTTTCTTTCTAATTTTTTGTGTTATCTGAGCAAATGGTCTATAAATAACTCAGTGGCATTCTCAAGACTTTCAATTAGATTTTAATCAGATGTCTTGTTCAACTTGCCTCTACAGGCTCTGTCTCCACATGGCTGTTCAGTCATCCTGACAAATTTGCCAGTTTTCTACCCTCCAGTTAAGCCTCATGGCTTTCACTTTCCAGCGGGTTCATGTGTTTCCATGGGAGGCCATTGGAACACCCCTGTGCCCGATGCCAAACCAAGTGCTCCATGTGTACATGGAAGCTGGGCAGGAAGCCCTGGAGAACTAGACAGCCATGTGAGGAGGAATAGCCTGTTTTCTTCCTGTAAGCTGTATCATGAGGCAGTGTGATCAAGTCCTGCCAATCTGGCCATGTTTCCATGCTAAGGTACTTGAACCTGCCACCATATTGTCTCCCTCCACCCCCACTCCCAATCAAAATAACTTCCAGAATGGAAGGAACAATTTCCCCTTTGATGGAGGGGAAGCAGCAGCAGTTGAGGCTGGAAATTCTTCACATATCCCTGCACTGGCTTGTATCACCCTGCCTCGTTGCATCTGCCTGAAGGGCAGATTTAGCCAATTAACCTAAGGTTACCTTCTCTTCTGATTAATTCCCCATTCTGTCTTTCCATGTTGTTGTCTCATATTTTTTCCCTCCTCCTTCCCTTTCCTCGCCTCCTCTTTGCCCTAAACCTTACAGATAGCTCGTGAGGCTGAGGCAGCCATGTTCCACCGCCAGCTGTTTGAAGAACTTGTGCGGGGCTCAAGTCACTCCACAGACCTCATGGAAGCCATGGCCATGGGCAGCGTGGAGGCTTCTTATAAGTGTTTAGCAGCAGCTTTGATAGTTCTGACGGAGTCTGGCAGGTAGGGCCCTAAAGGCAGGTAACTCTGTAGGATAACCAGCATCTTGCTCTAGCTTGCTCTAGAAAACAGCCAGGGTCCAGCCCTGCACCTAGGACCTGGGCTCAGAGCCTCTTTTTTTCGTTTGCAGGAAGCTAGGGCAGGGCAGAAACAAAGCTTGGTAGGCACAAGTGGTGTCACAGGCACATGGTGAAGGACTGGTTTCTGCGAGTCTTGTTCTTGGTCAGCTCAGAACCTGCAGTGATTGGGTTCCCCTTGGCCTTTGCACCCAGGGATGTGTCCTTCACCAGCTGTCTGTGCAACTCTTCCTCTCCCTCTCCCATTGTGACACAGCTCTGACAAAGCTCTGTCCCCCTCTCGTTCCTCTGGATGGATGTTGCTCCCTTAGATTGCCCGTGAGGCAGAGGCCGCCATCTACCACTTGCAATTATTTGAGGAACTCCGCCGCCTGGCCCCCATTACCAGCGACCCCACAGAAGCCACCGCCGTGGGCGCCGTGGAGGCCTCCTTCAAGTGCTGCAGTGGGGCCATAATCGTCCTCACCAAGTCTGGCAGGTAGGAGGTGGCAGCAGCTTCCTGGGAATGCCCTGCTCAGTGGCACCTTTCCTTGGGGGTCCTGGGAGCAGTGCATTGAACAATGCTCAGATGACACTGAGCCAAGAGGTAAGACCCTGCTGCCTGCCACCTGGACCCTGCAAGGGAAGGAGCTCCCTCAGCCCCCAGGCCAGGGTCCAGGAACGATCAGAGAGCCCCCTGGGCTCAAAGGACTCTAGGTAGCCCTCAAAAGGCATGGGGAATCATTTGGCTTCAAAGCAAGTTTACACCATCAAGACTTCACTGCTTAACTACAGATAGACTTACAACAATTTAAAATATATATATATTTTTTTTTATTGATTTTTTTTTTTTTTTTTTTTTTTACAGAGAGGAAGAGAGCGGGGTAGAGAGTTAGAAACATCAATGAGAGAATCATCAATCAGCTGCCTCCTCTACACCCCCTACTGGGGATGTGCCCACGACCAAGGTACATGCCCTAGACTGGAATCGAACCCGGGACCTTTCAGTCCACAGGCCAACACTATCCACTGAGCCAAACCAGCTTCGGCGACAATTAATTACTTGGTATTTAAAGGCTGGTTTTCTAAAATAGTAGCAGACCTCCAGCTTTGCTTCTTTCAGTTATTGTATGCTCTTTAAAAGCTTGGTTTGGAAAATTAGTGCTGTTCACTGACGTGCCCGATGGTTGGTGCATGAGCTCCTCTCTATCTCTGAACTTTGAAGACAAGTGATTTCTGGCCCAGGAAAAGTCACTATGTTGTCATGCAGCCAAGCTGGGGCCTATTTGGCCATGGACTTAGGATCCCCTGGACAGTCTTGGGGTATGCTCCTCGTCCTTGCCCACAGGACAGCTTGGGTTTCCTGGAAGAGGAGCAGGCAGTCTCCATGCATTGAGAAGCAACAGGAGGGGCTAACCAGATATTAGATTTTTGCAGATTCCTTCAGAAGAGAGTTCTGGGTAATCAGCCCCAACCATTGGGGTTGACATTTATGAAAAGGTCCAACCTTTGCTATCTGGCTATTTTGAGCTCCTATCTTGGATTTCAGTCACAGCTTGTCCTGATTTCAGCAACTGCTTCCCTTTGAAAGTCTTGTAGAGGCCAGGCAAGCCTTAAGCTGGGCATTCTCTGCTGTAATACGGTGTAAGTTTCCTTGACACCTGTTGAGTGTCCTCATATCTTGCCTTCTGGGGCCCAGTCACTCCTGCACACAATTCTCCAACTCCTGCAACTGCAAGTATATAGGAAGTACCCAACACTGGGCTTCAGAGAGGCCCCTAACTTCCAGAGGAACCTGTCCAAGCAGAGCCTCTCATACCAGCACTGCCAGTTCCTGGTCTTGCCCTCACTTAGATACTCAGGTTTGGTTCAATCTTTAGAGCTCAGTTACCTGGAGACCTGGGGGCCACATGGGGTCTTGGAGGGCCTAGCAGTATGGAAGGCAGCTTGTGTTGTAGGTACCCAGGGTGTTGGTAGGCTCTCTTCCTGTTCTTTGCAGATGTCAAGAGTTAGGTACTAGTCACCTGCTACTTGGCTTGTAGGAGTTACTGACGTCTAGAGAAATGGGTACTGGTGAGCTTGGATGAGGGCTGCCTTCCTGTGCCAGAATGGAAAAGTTCAGAGGGGGCATTCTGCCAACTATGGGCCATGTGAGGAAAGTGGGTGAAACTGACCATTCTGGGTCAGGAGGATTTCTGGGCCTATGAAGAGGGGTGGAGGGCAAATGGGTCTCACAAATATTCTGTGGGAGATACAGGAAGAGGAGCTGCCCCAGCCATGGGAATTCCCACAGGGACCCAGGGAGTAGATGTTTAAGTGGCCAAATCCTCAGGCTGTCATAGTGAGTTGGAGTTGAAGCCCCTGGGAGGCTTCTGGAACATTATTTAACGGTATTTTCTACCTGTCCTTCATCCCCTCTCAGGTCTGCACACCAGGTGGCCAGATACCGCCCCCGTGCTCCCATCATTGCTGTGACTCGTAATCATCAGACAGCTCGCCAGGCCCACCTATACCGAGGCATCTTTCCTGTGGTGTGTAAGGACCCAGTGCAGGAGGCCTGGGCTGAGGATGTGGACCTCCGGGTGAACTTGGCCATGAATGTTGGTGCGTGACTGGGAACAAGGGCTAGAGTCTGTGGTAGAGGTGCTTGCACACTGAGCTCTCTGGAATGCTATGGAAAGGGAACATGCAGACCTTAGGGGGTGCAAGAGACCTGGCTGGCCACTGTCAGTGAGAATGTTCTCTCTGATTCCTCCATCCCCGTCTTTAAAGTATTGGGCTGAGCCCAGGCAGGAAGAAGGCTTTTGAGTTGTGAGGCTGAACAGTCCAGTTTGTCTCCTCACTTCCAATCTACGGCCCAAAGCCAAAGGACCTAGATAAGCAGGATTGTCCATTCTTTGGCATCTGCTCATTATTGGGTTTTCTGCACTGTGGGGTGGCACAGATTATGTACTCATGTGGCCTTTGTCCCACTGTACGTGTAGGGTGCCATTGAATGAGAGGAAGCAGCTAACTCTAACCTTAGGTCTCCATCCTCTGGTGCATAAAATGAGTGATGTCCAAAGGTCCCTGCCAAGCCTGCCATCTGAGTGATAGGGAAATCTCAGGACTGTCCTCTTCCCCTTTACCTGGCTTTGAATCTGGGGCCACCTTGTGGTATAAAGAAGTAATAGTCATCCAGCCCTGCTTGCTATCTCTGGGAGTGGGGCAATGTCCCACGTTCATACCTGCCTGATTTGGCATTTACTCACCCACATCTCTTCTCTTCCTTTAGGCAAAGCCCGAGGCTTCTTCAAGAAGGGAGATGTGGTCATCGTGCTGACCGGGTGGCGTCCTGGCTCTGGCTTCACCAACACCATGCGTGTAGTGCCTGTGCCGTGATGGGCCCCAAAACCCCTCCTCCAGCTTCTGTCCCATCCCCTCCCCCAACCCATCCCTTAGGCCAGCGAGGCTTGCAGTGCTCACTTGGGGCTGTAGTGTGCCACCCATGAACTGGGGCTCCAGGAAAGAAGATTAGGGCCTTAGTAAAGTAGCTTTTTTTAAGACCCTGCTCAGGTGAGGTATAGTTCAGAGCCAGGCTGCCCATCTTACAGCCCTACCCAAGCAAGATAGACAGGGGTACAGGACTGGAGGCTCCAAAGCTGAACATAGAAGGCAATAGCTCCTGCTTCTCCTCTGTGCATTCCAATCACTTCCTGTAGAAATGGACACTCAGAGATCTCCCAAGCCTGGCCTCGGTCAGAAGATGGCTAGCTAGAGAAGGCAGTGGTTCCATTTTAAGCAGACTCTGGCCCTGGCCTTCACTTGCTTCTTTAATCCCCTTAGCCTCCCCAACTCCCATCTTGTACACTGTGCACCTCTGTTCCTGCACTCCACTCAGCTGTCACTGCAGACAAACTCCATCCTCCACCTTTATTATCCCCACTACTGCAGATGCCTCTAGGCCTGTTGCTATACAGCCTACCTATATGTCAATAAACAACAGCTGAAGCACCTGTTGCCTCTTTTTTCTGAAAGGAGTGATGGTGATCCCTGTCCTCTGGGTAGGGCAAAATAGCATGAGCCTCAAGGCTCTTGGTGGCAAATCTGGACAGCTCAGGCCACTTGTCAATCTATCCATCTCCACAGCACAGAGTTGCATAGTGAGTTGAATTAGGTGAACCATTAGTAGGTGACTTGCATAGGTTGCCCCCTTCAGGCGGTGTGTAAAAGCTGAAGCCCTGGCTGCTATGGTTCAATTGATTGAAATTCTTGTCTTGTGCACTGGTATCATGGGGCTTGATTTTGGTCAGGGAACATAGCCAGTTTTTGGTATTTATTCTGGTTGGGAAACAAGAATGTTTCTAAAATCAATACCCAAAACTGCAGCTGGGGAAATTTAAAAAAAAATTCTCATCCGCCGAAACCGGTTTGGCTCAGTGGATAGAGCGTCGGCCTGCGCACTGAAAGGTCCTGGGTTTGATTCCGGTCAAGGGCATGTACCTTGGTTGTGGGCACATCCCCAGTGGGGGGTGTACAGGAGGCAGCTGATAGATGTTTCTCTCTCATCGATGTTTCTAATTCTTCCTCTCCCACCTCTCTGTAAAAATTCAATAAAATATATTTTAAAAATTCTCACCCAAGAATATATCTTTATTGATTTTTAGAGAGAAAGCAAAACAATCAGTTGTCTTCCCTACAACCTGGATATGTGCTCTGACAATCAAACCTGTGACCCTTTGATGCAATCAAGGGACAATGCTCCAGTCATCTGAGCCACTGCTTGGGCTCCTGCTGGGGAAATTATGGCTTGTTTGAATCAGATGAGAAGGCAGTGATCAGGGCCCCTTCCTCTTGTTCTGGTGGGTAAACTGGAGTGGTTCTTGCCCTGCCGTCCCCTTAGGCTTTCATGCAGTAGAGGCCCCTGATGGGAGCTATAGGATGAGACCTGGCTCCTGAGACAGCTTCTGCTCCAAAGTTCCCAGAACAGTTTCAAACTTGGGCTCTGTTAGTACCCCTTACGTCTTCCTAGGCCCTCTCTCTGTGATACACAGCTGGGTAAAGGAGGTGGGAGAGGTTTGGGAATGGAACCAAATCCACTTGCACCTTTCCCTGTCTCCCAAGGATTAAGCTCTACCTGGTGGAGATAGGGGGAAGGGGCCTGCAGGCCAAAAAAGTTGGGGGAACCTAAATTTGATCCCATTCTCAAGACCCAGTTCATTGTCATCTCATTAACACAACTAATCTCAGCTCTTCTACTTGTGCTTCCTCTTGATTTCCTGGCCATCTTCAGTCCTTCCCAGACTTCTCCAAGAGTTTTTTTGCCTGGGCCTCGGTGAAGTTTCCAACTCTGGGCAAAGTGTATGGCAGCATTTAGCTCCCAGTTTTTCACTATTGCCTCTAGTATTCCCTACTCAGACCCTCAATAATCTGGTATGGAGAGAAATGGAAAGCTATCCTGGAATTCTGTGTTGGGTTTATTTAGAGGAGGGCTGGAATTGGTTGCAGAGCTCTAAGAAAAGACTCCGAAGGCTGAAGAGGAAGAACCTGGAGGGAACCCAAGGGCAGCCTGGCACCCCCAGTGCTGTTCTTGGATGGAGGTTCAGACTCTGAAAGGGGCGTGGAGATCTGTGCCCCACCTTGAGTCTGGAGAAGGGAAGGACCGACCAATGAGCTGGCCCGTCCCATGAGGGCAACCAATGGGCAGGAGGAGGTGGGCCCTCCTGGCTGCAAGGGCGAGGACTGCCATCTATGACTGCTGTGGGCAGGGACGAAACAAGGGGTGGCTGGCAGGTAAGGCACTGCAACCCGCCTGCCTGGTTCAGGCGAGGGGAGGGGTGGGGCCCGATTCGCCTGGGTGCCTTCTGCCGGGAGGTAGGCACTTCCCGCCCCGCGGAAATGTAGGCTCAGCTCAAGAGCTGTGCTTCTCAGGTTTTGGGGTGTTCACAGCTAGGCACATTGTCCCAGCTACTGTGCTCTGCGCGTGGGGATGAGGGAGGTCCCGGCGCCCGAGAGAACCCTCCTTGGGATATTTCCATAGTCCACCACCACCCTCTACCATCATTCCTGTTCGTTTGTTCACTCATTCATTCATCATTCTCTAGCCATATCGACTTCCACCTCTGACTGTTCCCCACCCAAAGGCTGTTTTCCTACTGATCAGGGATGGGGTGTCAGCTTTTCTGCCCTCCCAGCTGGGTCTGCAATTATATCAGGCTGCAATTGTATCAGGCCCAGGGCTGCCCAGGAGACAGCATGGAGCTGTCCTGGCACAAGTGGGCCACACCCAAGCATTGGCCCATCCTGGTGGGGCGGGCTGGGGCCGGTCTCAGCCTCAAGATTTGATCCAAAGTCGCCCTGGGAGGAAGGAAATTCTTGCACCTAGGGAAGAGGCAGGGAGGCAGGGCAGGTGGAAGGTGGTGTTTCGTGTGACATCAAGAATTGTGGCCTCTGCCCCTGAGGTATGGGCTTTTTTAGGGGTTGGTGAAGGTAGAGGGGAAAGAGAAGAATATTTGGTGAAGACAGAACCGGTGGGTGAGGCTGTAAAATCCTGAGTTCTCAGGGTGCCACAGTCTGAGCTCTGAAGGGCAGCCTGGCACCCCTAGTCAGCTAGCACTGGGGCAACTGGCAAGCCCCCTCCACAGTCCTCTGATCACATTGGCTAGAGTCCAGTCCTGTCCATGTTGACAGGCACAGTCAGGTGTGAGGCTGAGTTTGACAGGACCAGTAAAGCAGTGAGCAGCTCTAGAGCAAATAGTCTAGAGGATGAACCCGAAAGAGGCTGGAGCTTTCAGAAGTTTCTGCTGGGGGCAAATCAAAATTCTCCTTCCTGATTTGCCTTTGGGAGAATGTTCTGAATAGCCTCGAGGGGACAGCCCAGGCCCTATCTATGTCTTGATGTTACTGGTTGCTTTCAAATTAAAAAAAAAAAAAAAAAAAATTAGCTCAGGCAAGTCCTCAAAGCTATAGTGCAGACCTTTGTGCCAATTCATTCATCTAAGATGCCTCCCAAGGTTGAGGTTGCCAGTACTCAAGGTGGCTTTATGCCAGCCAGCCTTCCTGAAGCTCTTCCACTTACCTGCTTGGGTGACTCCACCCTGATTGAACCGCAGTTTTGGTCTTTGAATGCCACCTACCATATTTATCAGACCAACATGAAGGGCCTCATTCAGGGAATCAGAAGTGAGTTCTCAGCCTATTACTGTTCCTATTTTGCTGTGACTTGGAAACAAGTCAGGTTTTTCTCTCTGGGCCTGCTTTGCCCATTTACACCTCCAGATGGCTCTAAAGTCTAGCTCCTTTCAGAGCAGACTTCCAGAGATGTAGGGAGGGAGAGAGGTGAGTAGAGGGTGTCACCTCTACCCTCTAGGTAAGGCAATTGGACTGTAGACCCCCTAAAGCCCTTCTCCATCCAGTCAATCAGCATGTTTTTTTTTAATTATTAATTTTATTTCTGAAGGCATTTAATTTCTTCTTGTTTACAACTAGAAGCCCAGTGTATGAAAATTCATGCAACTGGAGGGATATCCCTCAGCCTTGCCTGTCCCCTCTTACAGTCCAGGAGCCCTCAGGGACAGGAGCCCTCAGGGGCAGGAGGCGACCCAGTAATCACGCCTCTTATGCTGCCACTGCAGGCAGCTCAAGCCGTGGCCAGACCTGGTTATTTCAGCCTCGGGTGGTCCCGGGCAGCTGGGCACCTGCTATCCAAGCCATGGGCAAGCCTCAGTGTCAGCTGGGCAGCCACCATTGAAGCTTGCCTGCATCTCAGGCTGGCCCTGGGAGGCTGGGAGGCTGAGAGGACTGGAGGACTCTGGAGGCAGACACATGGCTGCTGCTCCAGCAGGGCTGAGAGGACTGAGTGCTGCCATATTTGAGGACATGGCAGTCAATTAGCATATTTCCTCCTTATTGGCTGAGGTGCCGCCATTTTGTGAGGACAAGATGGTCAATTAGCATATTTCCTCTTTATTAGATAAGATTTCTTCTTTACTGTAACTACTTAGGGAAAGCCCATGAATTTAAGAACAATACAGCCTTCCACTTTGGTGCCCAGTGTCTGAGTCCAGACACCAGGAAATTATTTGTTTTTCCTTTCTGAGAAGTAAAAATCATTCTTTGGCATGAAGTCCATCTTGGCCACTATTCTGCTATTCACCCTGGCTGCAATTCACTTGGGCTGAAGGAAATCAATTTGTCACCACTGGTTCTCTATCTCCAACCTTTGAAACTTTGATGAATTCCATACTTGTTTACTAATGTAGGAAATAAAGTGGGGTGGGGGAGAGCAGAAGTCCCTGGCATGGAACTTCCTATGCAATTCAGAAAAAAATTGCCTCCCCAAGGAGGACCTGCCTGCTACAGCACAGATGCCAGAAGGCTGGGTTGTTTTCCACAATATAAAACTTCCAATTTTTGTTTGTTTTTATTGCAGTTTCTTTATTAAAATAGGATTATTTGTCCTGTTCCATTCCCCAGTTTGCTGGTGTTGTTAAAAATATTCCTCTGCTCTTGAATTTCCTTTAAATAGTTGGTCTAGATGTTGCTCAAATTCAAGAGGTATTGAGCACTTGAGGAAGAACATTAGGAAGCACATCTGGTTATTTCTCTTTGGAGGATGTCAGCAGCCACTGATGATTATCTTATTTAAATCTGTTATTTCATTAGGGATTGTAAAATGATATTGCTCTAATTCTATCACTCTTTCATCATTTATTGGCTTGAATCTTTCCATAAAAAATGTTTCCTCTTTCAACTATTTGTTTACCCTGAGGTATAGCTAGTAGTAGAAAGGCAGAATTAAAAATGTAAAACTCTTTATTTACAATTTTTCAAAATAATAAAATGGGTCCCTAGTATCCACAAAAGGTGACCAATGAGTCATTTTTGTGTAAAAAGATTTGAT
This sequence comes from Nyctalus aviator, assembly GCA_036971965.1. Taxonomy (NCBI): domain Eukaryota; kingdom Metazoa; phylum Chordata; class Mammalia; order Chiroptera; family Vespertilionidae; genus Nyctalus; species Nyctalus aviator. The sequence continues at coordinate 101,391,064 of CM072922.1, forward strand.
GTGTTTCAATTCATTGTAGACACCATTCTTATTGATACTCTTTGTCTCATTTTCAAAGGCTCCTGAATCTTTATTTTTTTTTAATTTAATAAATCTTTATTGTTCAGATTATTCCAATTATTCCTCTTTTCCCCTCCCATAGCTTTCCTCTACCACATTCCTACCCCCCCTACCCCCCCCCACTGTATTCATCCATAAGTTGTATGCTTTTTGTCCAGTCTCTTCCCGCACCCTTCACTCCCCTTTCCCCCTGAGAATTGTCAGTCCACTCCCTTTCTATGCCCCTGATTCTATTCTATTCACCAGTTAATGCTGTTTATCAGATTTTTTATTCCCGTGGTTTTTAGATTCATTTGTTGTTAGATATGTATTTGTTGTTCATCATTTTTATCTTTACCTTTTTCTTCTTCCTCCTCTTCTTAAAGAATACCTTTCAGCATTTCATTTAATTCTGGTTTGGTGGTGATGAACTCCTTTAGGTTTTTCTTATCTATGAAGCTCTTTATATGACCTTCAATTCTGAATGATAGCTTTGCTGGGTAATCTTGGTTGTAGTTTCTTGCTTTTCATCACTTTGAATATCTCTTGCCACTCCTGTCCTGGCCTGCATAGTTTCTGTTGAGAAATCAGCTGACAATTGTATGGGTACTCCCTTATAGGTAACCGTTTTTTCTCTTGCTGCTTTTAATATTCTCTCTCTGTCTTTTGCTCTTGGCATTTTAATCATGATGTGTCTTGGTATGGTCCTCTTTGGATTCCTTTTTTTGGGGGTTCTGTGCTCTTCCTGGACTTGTAAGGTTATTTCTTTCACCAGATGGAGGAAGTTTTCAGTCACTATTTCTTCAAATAGTTTTTCAGTCTCTTGCTCTCTCTCTTCTTCTGGCACCCCCATAATTCTGATGTTGGTATGCTTGAAGTTGTCCCAGAGGCTTCTTACACTATCTTCATATTTTTGGATTATTTTTTTCTTTTTTCTTTTCCAGAGGAGTGTTTTATGCTTCTTTGTATTCCAAATCTTTGACTTGATTCTTGCAATCCTCTGGTCTGCTTTTAGATCTCTGTATAATATTTTTTATTTCAATCAGTGTATGCTTAGTTACTAGTTGGTCCTTTTTCATATCCTCTAGGGTCTTGTTAAATTTATTGGCCTTTTTAAGGAAATACTTGAAAAACCTAATAACTGTGGTTTTGAACTCTATATCCAGTCATTTTCTTTCCTCTATTTCTTCATTTGTGACCTGCCTCTTTGTCTCCACATTTTAGCTGCTTCCCTGAGTTGATGGAGTGGCTTTGTCTGCTATGTGTCCATTAGGGCCCAGTGGCTCATTCTCCCCAGTTACCTGAGGTGGACACTTTTGGTGCACCCCTTTGTGGGCTGTGTGTGCAATCTTGTTGTAGTTAAGCCTAGATTGTTGTTAGTATCACTAGGGGGAGTTGACCTCCAGGCCAATTGGCTGTGAGGATCAGCTGTGTTTCCGCTTGGAGAGCTTCTGTGCTTAGGTTGGATGAGATGGAATCTCAGGGTGGAGCAGACAGCCTTGGTTTCCAATCAGCCCTGCCCTACAAGGCCCCTGTGTCTCAGTGTCCTGTGGCAATGGCTGCATGCACCTCAGAGAGAAGGCTGCTCTCCAGTTTTGCCTTCTGCCAGATAGTCCAGTTTTCCCCTGAATTAATCTGACCCAGAACTGGAGTTCCGTGCAGTGGGGAGGTTTTGTTTTCCTCCAGAGCAAGAAAGCTATCCACGTGCTTGCTGCCTGACTTGTCTGTGTGCTGCAAGTAAGCCAGCCACATATTCAACCGCCTGCTCTTTCCATACGCTCAAGTCTCTACACCTCTGTCCTCCACAGCTCCTCTGGATCTCAGTGTCCTTTTCTTTTTCCTTCTAGTTGTAGAATTTTCACTGTGTCAGCTTTCCAGTGATACTGTACGATGTCTGCTCTGTCTTCCAGTTGAAATTGTTGTGCAAGGCAGCAATCTAGGTGTTTACCTATGCCACCATCTTGGTTTTCCCCCTCAAAGACTCCTGAATCTTTGTGCCATAACCAGAGTCTTTGATGGCTTCCTTGCCTTCTGGTATGATTAGGTATTTTATGCCATTTGTGCATTCCCTGCCCCAAATATGGAATCAGCCACTTCTTCAAGAAGTATAGGTTCCTTTTAGTGGAAAATGGTATTTAGAGACCAAATCAAAGTACCAATGGTATTTATTATTAGCTGAGTATTTTTTTAAGTAATCAGTTTTGGAATTTATATTTTAAATCCATTTTGTTGCCAATCAAATTAAAGTTGTATTTCCTATAATTTTGGTAGTCTTAGTTTACATTAAAAAATCTAATAAAAATGGAATGCTCTCTTTTCAGATACATACCTCTTTGTTCAGATATAACAATTTTTCCCGAAGTTTCCAGAGTTCCCAGGCCCACCCTGAAACTCTTGCCTAGACTCTAGAGTCTCTTAGACTGTCAACTGTGGTCCATAAAGATGGAGGGCTTTGGAGACTGGCAATAACCAGTTGGCTCCATGTAAAAGCAGCAGTAGGAAAGATATGGGGTCTTTCAATATCACTCAGGAGAAGAGAGGTTATAAGTGGTTATAGCCCAAACTCTTCAGTGGTCACACAAATAGTGGAAGGAACATGATGACATAGGTTTGTTCCTTGAATTAGGCTTATTTGTGTGTTGGAAAGAACTTTCTAATAATCAGGGCTACAGTGATATATGTGATGGATGATATTCACATGTAGGCACATATATTCCTTGTTACAATTAGAACCCCACCATTTTTTCATCCACTTAAATATTTATTTAGTTCTTTTATATGGAATAACTTTTTTTCTTTTCCTTTAAGTCATTAGTAGATGTAGTCACTGTGACATAACAATAGGAAAAGCATGCATTTCAGAAAGAGCTGAACACAAATCCTTGATCCAGTAATTAATGCTGAGCTACTACTGGATCTGAGCCTCCCTTTCTTCATCTATACCATCACATCTGGTTCACTTAAAGGTTCTTAGGTTATGTAATAGCCTAGTCACCAAAAGTTAGTTTCTCTTCAGTGCCCCAGTTTTGAGAATCTGAGACCCAGACTCTGATAATTTAGCTTCAGCTCTAAGAAAAACAACATTTTACCATTTCAAGGTGCAAAGTTAATTTTTAATACACTTTTTATTTTGAAATAATTATAGATTTACATGAAATTGTATAAAATAATACAGAGATCTCATGTATTTTTCACTCAATTTCTCCAAGTTGTACATGGCAGTAGCACAATAACAACCAGAAAATTAACATTGATATAAACCCATCAACTTTGTTCAGATTACACCAATTTACATGCATGTGTGTGTGTGTGTGTGTGTGTGTGTGTGTGTTTTATAAGTTTTATTATATGTGAAGATTTGGCAAAGTTTAGTTATTTATTTTTAATTTATTTTTATTGATTTCAGAGAGGAAGGGAGAGGGAGAGAAACATCAATGATGAGAAAGTATCATTGATTGGCTGCCTTGAGCCTGCAACGTGGGCATGTGTCCTGATGGGGAATCAAATCATGATTTCCTGGTTCATAACTCAACCACAGAGCCATGCCAGGCAGGCTCAAAGTTTATTTTTAAAATCAATGTCTTTTTTTCTGTTGGATTCTGAGGGTTTCCATGTAGGAAATAATGATGTTTTAGGAGTTTGGAATTTTAGAGGTATCTATTAGTTAATATTGATGTGCCCTAGGAATAAGTTTTTGTGTTGTTTGTTTGTTTTGCTATATCCTCCTTCTTCCTTTGAATTCTTAGCTCCAAATGAAATTGTTTGTTGTGATCAGAAAAATCAAGCAAGTACTAGTATACGGAAAAGTCTAAAAAAGAAAATTAAAAGAACACCTAAATCCCAATTCATGAAGAAAAATAGTTAGAATTTTATGAGCATCCTTCCTACATCTATTTTATTATACACTGGAGGCTTGGTGCACTAAATTTGTGCATTGGAGGGGTGTTTCTCAGCCCAGCCTACACCCTTGCCAAACTGGGATCCCTCTCACAATCCAGGACTGCTTGCTCCCAACTGCTTACCTGCCTGCCTTCCTGATTGTCCCTAATTGCTTCTGCTTGCCAGCAGGATTGCCCTCTATCTGCTCCCCTGCTGGCCTGATTGATGCATAACTGCTACCCTGGTGTCCCAATCACCCCCAACTGCCCTACCCTGCTGGCCCAATTGCCCCCAACTCCCTTCCCCTGCAGGCCATCTTCTGGTAGCCATCTTGTGATGTCATGGGTGGCCATCTTGTGATGATGCGAGGCTGAAACGCCACCTAGGCATTTATTAGTATAGTTGCTGTTCTATATAATGCTTTTTTAAGTGTTATATAATGCTATCTGTCCATGTTAATAGACATTTTTTTAAAAATCTTTATTGTTCAAATTATTAAAATTGCTCCTCTTTTTCCCCCCCATAGCTCCCCTCCACCCAGTTCCCATCTCACCCTCTGCCCTTACCCCCTCACTGTCCTCATCCATAGGTGTACAATTTTGTGCAGACTCTTCCCCCACCCACCATACCCCTTTCCCTCTTGTCGGTCCACTCAATTTCTATGCCCCTGATTCTATTATATTCATCAGTTAATACTATTCATCAGATTTTTTATTCCCTTGGTTTTTAGAATCACTTGTGGATATATATATATTTGTTGTTCATAATTTTTATCTTTACCTTTTTCTTCTTCTTCTTCTTCTTCTTCTTCTTCTTCTTCTTCTTCTTCTTCTTCTTCTTCTTAAAGAATACCTTTCAAAAGGTATGGCGGTAGTGAACTCCTTTACTTTTTTCTTATCTGTGAAGCTCTCTATCTGCCCTTTAATTCTGAATGATAACTTTGCTGGGTAGAGTAATTTTGGTTGTAGTTTCTTGCTTTTCACCACTTTGAATATTTCTTGCCACTCCTGTCCGGCCTGCATAATTTCTATTGAGAAATCAGCTGACAATTGTATGGGTGCTCCCTTATAGGTAACTGTTTTTCTCTTGCTGCTTTTATTTATTTATTTTTATTTTTTATTGAGGTATTATATGTATACATATCTTACAATTGCCCCCACTCCCATACATGCCCTGCCTCCCCAGAGTTTTTCTTCCATTGGTTATGCTTATATGCATGCATACAAGTCCTTTGGTTGATCTCTTATTTCTTCCATATCTACCTACCCTCCCTGCTGTAATTTGACAGTCTTTTTGTTGCTTTACTATCTCTGTATCCATCATTTTGTTCATCAGTTTATAATGTTCTTTATTATCCATAAATAAGTGAGATCATGTTGTGTTTTTCTTTCATTGACTGGCTTCTTTCACTCAGCATAATGTTCTCCAATTACATCCAGATTGCTGTAAATGATAAAAATTCTTTCTTTTTTTTTTTTTTATGGCGCCATAGTATTCCATTGTGTAGATGTGCCATAGTTCTTTTATCCAATCATCTGCTGACGGGCAGTAGGCTGTTTCCAAATCCTAACTATTATAGATTGTGCAGCTATGAACATAGGGGTGCATATATTCTTTTTGATTGGTGTTTCTAGTTTCTTAGGATATAGTCCTAGGAGTGGGATTACTGGGTCAAATGGGAGTTCCATTTTCAATTTTTTTGAGGAAACTCCATACTGTTCTCCACAGTGGTTGCACCAGTCTGCATTCCCACCAGCAGTGCATGAGGGTTCCTTTTTCTACACAACCTCGCCAACACTTGTTGTTTGTTGATTTGTTGATGATAGCCATTCTGACAGGTGTGAGATGGTACCACATTGTTGTTTTGATTTGCATCTCTTGAATAATTAGTGACTTTGAGCATATTTTCATGTGCCTCTTGGCCTTCCTTCTGTCTTCTTTTGAAATTATTCTATTTAGGTCCATTGCCCCTTTTTTTTTAATTGGATCATTTATCTTCCTTTTATTTAGTTGTATAAGCTGTCTGTAATGTTGGAGATTAAACATTTATCAGTGATAACATTTTACAAATATATTCTCCCATACAGTGGGATTACTTGTTGTTTTGTTGATGGTTTCTTTTGCTGTAAAAAAGCTTTCTATTTTGATGTAGTACCATTTGTTTATTTTCTCTTTAGATTCTATTGCCCTAGAGGCAATATCATTGAAGAAGTTCTTTTGTCATATGTCAGAGATTTTGCTGCCTGTGGATGCCTCTAGTATTTTTATGGTTTCTGTCTTATAAGTCCTGTATCCATATTGAGTTTATTTTTGTGTATTATGTAAGTTGGTGATCTAGTTTCATTTTTCTGCGTGTATCTGTCCAATTTTCCCAACACCGTTTATTGAAGAGACTGTCTTGACTCCATTGTATGTTCATGCAGCCTTTGTCAAATAATAATTGAGCATTGTGATTTGGGTTGATATCTGTATTCTCTATTGTATTCCATTGCTCTATATGTCTGTTCTTGTGCCAGTACCAGGCTGTTTTGAGAACAGTGGCTTTGTAATACACTTTGAAGTCTGATATTGAGATCCCTCCTACTTTACTCTTCTTTCTCAGGATTGCTGTGGCTACTCAGGGTCTTTTTTTGTTCCAGATGAATTATTGCAGAGTTCTTTCTAGGTCTGTGAATTATGCCATTTTAATGGGGAGTGCATTGAATCTATAAATTGCTTTGGGAAGTATGGATATTTTGATGATGTTGATTCTACCAATCCATGAACATGGTATGTTCTCCAATCTGTTTACATCTTCATCTATCTCTTTTTAAAAATATATATATTTTATTGATTTTTCACAGAGAGGAAGAGAGAGGGATAGAGAGTTAGAAACATCGATGAGAGAGAATCATCGACCAGCTGCCTCTTTCACACTCCCCACTGGGGATGTGCCCGCAACCAAGGTACATGCCCTTGACCAGAATCGAACCCGCAGGCCGACACTCTATCCACTGAGCCAAACCGGTGCTGGCTTCATCTATCTCTTTTTTCAGTGTAGCGTAGTTTTCCGCATATAGGTCTTTTACATCTTTAGTTAAGTTTATTCCTAGGTATCTTAGTTTTTTTTGGTGCTATGGTAAGTGGGATTGCATTTTTAGTCTCTGTTTCTGTAAGTTCATTATAAATGCCATAGACTTCTTGGTATTAATTTTGTATTCTGTTACATGCCAAATTCATTTGTTAAGTCTATTAGTTTTTTTCATCATGTCATCTGCAAATAAGGACAATTTTATTTGTTGTTTTCCAATTTGGAGGCCTTTTATTTCTTCTTATTGCCTAATTGCAATGGCTAGTACTTCCAGTATTATGTGAAACAGGAGTGGTGAGAGCGGGCATCCCTGTCTTATTCCTGTTCTTAGAGGGAATGGTTTCAGTTTTTCCCATTGAGTATAATGTTGGCTATGGGTTTATCATATACAGCTTTTATTATGTTGAGGTATGATCCTTCTATTCCCACCTTTTTGTGAATTTTTATCAGGAAAGGGCGTTGGATTTTATTAAATGCTTTTTCTGCGTCGATTGATATGACTATATTATTTTTATCTCTGTTTCTTTATGTGATGTATCATGTTTATTGATTTGAGAATATTGTACCATCCTTGCATTTCCGGAATAAATCCTACTTGGTCATGGTGTATGATCTTTCTGATGTGCTGCTGAAGCCGATTTTTTAGAATTTTGTTGAGGATTTCGGCATCTATGTTCATGAGGGATATTGGCCTGTAATTCTCTTTCATTGTGTTGTCTTTATCTGGTTTTGGTGATAGGGTGATGCTGGCTTCATAAAAGGAGCTTAGAAGTGTTTCTTCCTCTTGAATTTTTTTGAATAGTCTGAGGAGGAGAGGTTTTAGCTCTTCCTTGAATGTTTGGTAAAACTCTCCTGTGAATGGCAGGCTCACCCCCAGCTAGAGTTGGGGTACAGCCCAGTGGAGCTCTGAGTAAAGTGCCAGAAGGGGACTGGAAACTTCCTCCCAAAGGCTGATGCTCACTGAGGAGCATCCCCCAGAGAGGTCTGCCTGTCCCCTGTGAGTGGAGTCACTTTATTTGTCCATGTTTCCGCTCCTTTCATTAAGGTCCTCACGCACCCTATCCCAGCCCGCAGGCCCGGCTGCCTTAAGGCAGAGCACCGGCTGTCCTGTGCGCCCCACGCTGCTGTCCACTCGCCCATCCCAGACACTCCTGGCTTTCCATCTTTTGTTGTGAAAAACGCCACAGTGAACATGAGTTTGCAAATATCTGTTTGAAGTGCATGTTTTAATCCCTTGACCCGGAAATGAGACCTCGGAGCCCTGTGGTAGTTGCATGGGAAGCACTGTGAGGGCACCCAGGCAGGTTGCTCTGGAAGCTGTGTGATTCCACCTCGACGCTCTGGCCAGCACTGGGTGGCCATTTTAACATTGGATGGTTGTCAAGCACCATTATGATATATCATCATAGATATAACAGCTATTGTTTGGAGTAAACAGGAGAAGGAACACCACTTAACCAGACATCCTGAAAAGAGAGACCAGGGGGAGACAGAGAAATAGCCCACACATGAAAGAAAAGCAGGCATCACCAGAAAAGGAAGTAAATGAGTCAGAGGCAAGCAGCCAACCAGAGCAAGAATTCAGAGCAATGATCATAGGATGGCTAAAAAGAATGGAAGAGAAATTTGACAATAACCAAGAAGAAATGAGAAAGAACCATGAGGAATTGAAGAAGAACCAAAAGGAATTGAAGAAGAACCAAGAAGAAATGAAAAATGACATTACTACCATGAAGAACTCAATAGAAAGCATCAAGAGTAGACTAGATGAAACAGAGGACCACATCAGTCAGCTAGAAGACAAGATGGAAAAAAATACCCAATTAGAACAGCTTCTAGAAAAAAAGATTAAAAAGCAGGAGGAGAGCCTACGGGAGCTTTGGGACAACACAAAACCAAATAATATTCGAATACTAGGGGTTCCAGAAGGAAAGGAAACTGTGGTAGACATGGAAAAATATTTCAAGAAATAATGACAGAAAACTTTCCTGAGATAGAGAAGAAAAAACCCACACAAATCCAAGATGCTTGCAGACTCCCAAGCAAAATAAATCCCAGAAGACAGACGCCAAGGCACATTAAATTAAATTAGCAAACAACAATGACAAAGTAAGAATCTTAAAAGCAGCCAGAGACAGAAAGAAAGTTACATACAAAGGAACCCTCATCAAGCTAGCAACTGATTTCTGAACAGAACCATATCAGGCCAGAAGGAAATGGGATGAAATATACAAAGTCATGCAAAGGAAGGGTCTGAATCCAAGAATACTGTACCCATCAAGGCTATCAATCAAAATTGAAGGGGAAATCAGGAGCTTCACAGACAAAAAAAAGACTGAAGGAATTTATCTCCACTAAACCAGCAATGCAAGAAATGCTAAAGGGTCTACTGTAAAAATAAAGAAATAGGAAGTGAAGAAGGAACACGGGTATAGAATAAAAATGGCATCAAATGAGTACCTATCAATAATAACCTTAAATGTAAATGGATTAAATTCTCCAATCAAAAGATATAGAGTGTCAGATTGGATAAGAAAACAAGACCTATATATCTGTTGTCTACAAGAAACCCACCACAGAAAAAAAGATGCACACAGACTGAGGGTGAAGGGATGGAAAAAAGTTTTCCAGGCCAATATAAATGAAAGAAAAGCTCGGGTAGCAATACTTATATCTGACAAATTAGATCTCAGAGTGAAGGACATAACAAGAGATAATGAAGGCCACTTCATAATACTAAAGGGAACAATCCAAAAAGAAGAAATAGCCCTGGTAAATATGTATGACGCCACTACAGGAGCACCCAAATACATAAAAAAAAAACTGCTGGAGGACATTAAGGAAGAGATTAATAGCAATACAATCATAGTAGGAGATTTTAACACCCCACTGTCACCCTTCGACAAATCATCTAAATAAAAAATTGGCAAAGAAATATCAATCCTAAATGACTCACTAGACCAGATGGAATTAATTGACATCTTCAGAACATTCCATCCCAAAGCCACAGAATATACATTCTTCTCAAGTGCACATGGGACATTCTCAAAGAGAGACCACATTTTGGGACATAGGCAAAGTCTTTTCAAATTCTAGAAGATAGAAATCATATCAAGCATCTTCTCAGATCATAGTGGCATAAAACTGGAAATTAACTACAATAAAAATATTCCAAAGAAATCAAACACATGGAGACTAAACAGCATGCTATTAAACAAGGACTGGGTTACGAGAGAAATCAAAGAAGAAATTAAAAACATCCTGGAAACAAACGACAATGAAAACACAACAATCCAAAATCTATGGGACACAGCAAAAGCAGTTTTGAGAGGGAAGTTCATATCCTTACAAGCCTATTGCAAAAAAAACTAGAAAAAATGGTAACAAATGATCTAACTCTACAACTCAAAGAATTAGAAAAAGAGCAACAAGAAAAGCCCAGGGTAAGCAGAAGGAAGGAAATAACAAAAATCAGAGCACAGATAAACAACATAGAGACCAAAGAAACAATACATAAGATCAACAAAACCAAGAGCTGGTTCTTTGAAAGGATAAACAAGATAGATGAACCTCTAGCCAGGCTAACCAAGAAACAAAGAGAGAAGACCCAAATAAACAAAATCAGAAATGAAAGAGGTGAAATAACAACAGATCCCACCAAAATACAACGGATTGTTACAAAATACTATGAACAACTCTATTCCAACAAACTGAACAACATGGAGGAAATGGACATATTCCTAGAAAAATACAAACTTCCAAAACTCAATCAGGAAGAATCTAAAAATCTCAATAGACCAGTAACTTGGGAAGAAATTGAAACAGTCATCAAAAAGCTTCAGGCAAACAAAAGCCCAGGGCCAGATGGCTTCACAGGAGAGTTTTACCAAACATTCAAGGAAGAACTAAAACCTATCCTCCTAAGACTATTCCAAAAAATCCAAGAGGAAGGAACACTTCCAAACTCCTTCTATGAAGCCAGCATCACCCTAATACCAAAACCAGATAAAGACAACTCAATGAAAGAGAATTACAGGCCAATATCCCTCATGATCATAGATGCCAAAATCCCCAACAAAATTCAAGCTAATCGACTCCAGAAAAACATCACAAAGATCATACACCATGACCAAGTAGGATTTATTCCAGGAATGCAAGGATAGTACAATATCTGCAAATCAATAAACGTGATACATCACATAAACAAATTGAAAGATAAAAATCATATAGTCATATCAATTGATGCAGAAAAAGCATTTGATAAAATCCAACACCCTTTCCTGATAAAAACTCTCAACAAGGTGGGAGTACAAGGATCATACCTCAACATAATAAAAGCTATACGTGATAAACCCACAGACAACATTTTACTCAATGGGCAAAAACTAAAATCATTCCCTCTAAGAACAGGAACAAGACAGGAATACCCACTCTCGCCACTCCTGTTTGACATAGTACTGGAAGTACTAGCCCTTGCAATTAGACAAGAGGAGGAAATAAAAGGCATCCAAATTGGAAAAGAAGAAGTAAAGTTATCCTTATTTGCAGATGACATGATATTGTACATAAAAAACCCAAAAGACTCCATTAAAAAACTAATTGACTTAATAAATGAATTTGGCAATGCAGCAGGATACAAAATTAATGCCAAGAAATCCATGGCATTTCTATACACCAACAGTGAAACTACAGAAACAGAGACCAAAAAAGCAATTCCATTTACCATTGCACCAAAAAAATTAAGATACCTAGGAATAAATATATCTAAGGAATTAAAGGACCTATATGCGGAAAACTACACGACACTGAAAAAAGAGATAGAGGAAGCTGTAAAGAGATGGAAGAACATACCATGTTCATGGGTTGGTAGAATCAACATAATCAAAATGTCCATACTTCCTAAAGCAATCTATAGGTTCAATGCACTCCCTATTAAAATACCAACGACATATTTCACTGACCTATAAAGAACTCTCCAAAAGTTCATTTGGAACAATAAAAGACCCCGAATTGCCACAGCAATCCTGAGAAAGAAGAGTAAAGTAGGAGGGATCTCAATATCAGACTTCAAACTGTATTACAAAGCCACTGTTCTGAAAACAGCCTGGTACTGGCACAAGAACAGACATATAGATCAATGGAATAGAATTGAGAACCCAGATATCAACCTAAATCACTATGCTCAATTAATATTTGACAAAGGAGGCATGAAGATACAATGGAGTCAAGACAGTTTCTTCAATAAATGGTGTTGGGAAAATTGGACAGACACTTGCAAAAGAATGAAACTAGATCACCAACTTACACCATTCACAAAACTAAACTCAAAATGGATACAGGATTTAAACATCAGACGGGAAATCATAAAATTACTAGAAGCATCCACAGGTAGCAAAATCTCAGAGGTATGCCAAAAGAACTTCTTCACTGATACTGCCCGTAGGTCAATGGAAGCTAAAGAGAAAATAAACAAATGGGACTACATCAAAATAAAAAGTTATTTTTTACAGCAAAAGAAACCATCAACAGAACAACAAGAAAGCCCACGGTGTGGGAGAACATATTTGCAAATAATACCACTGATAAAGGCTTAATCTCCAACATTTACAGACAGCTTATACAACAACTAAATAAAAAGAAAATGAATGATCCAATTAAAAAATGGCAATGGACCTAAATAGAATCTTTTCAAAAGAAGACAGAAGGAAGGCCAAGAGGCACATGAAAACATGCTCAAAGTCACTAATTATCTGAGAGATGCAAATCAAAACAACAATGCAGTATCATCTCACACCTGTCAGAATGGCCAACATCAACAAATCAACAAACGACAACTGTTGGCGAGTTTGGGGAGAAAAAGGAACCCTCGTGCACTGCTGGTGGGAATGCAGACTGGTACAACCACTGTTGAGAACAGTGTGGAGTTTCCTCAAAAAACTGTAAATGGAACTCCCATTTGACCCAGTAATCCCACTTCTAGGAATATATCCCAGGAAACTAGAAACAGCAATCAGAAAGGATATATGCACCCCTATGTTCATAGCAGCAGAATCTACAATAGCCAGAATTTGGTAACAGCCTAGGTGCCCGTCAGCAGATGATTGGATCCAAAAACCGTGGTACATCTACACAATGGAATACGAGGCTGCCATAAAAAAGAAGGAATTATCATCATTTGCAGCAACCTGGATGGAATTGCAGAACATCATGCTGATTGAAATAAGCCAATCAATGAAAGAGAAACACCACATGACTTCACTCATTTGTGGATAATAAAGAACATTATAAACTGATGAACCAAAAGATAGATATAGAGACAGTAAAGCAACAAGCAGACTGTCAAATTACAGCGGGGAGGGGAGGAGGATCTGGGGGAGATAATAGATCAACCGAAGGACTTGTATACATGCATATAAGTACAACCAATGGACATAAAACTCTGGGGAGGGAGGGGATGTGGGAGGAAGGAAGGGGGGCAAAAAAATCAATAAAATATATAAATAAAAAATAAAAATAAAAAAAATTAAATTATTAACTCTTTTCTCTAAAAAACAAACAAACAAACAAACAAAAAAACAACTCTCCTGTGAAGCCATCTGGCCCCGGGCTTTTCTTTGGTGGAAGCTTTTTGATGACTTCTTCAATTTCTTCCTATGTCACTAGTTTTTTGAGATTTTTATATTCGTCTTGATTAAGTTTTTGAAGGTCATATATATTTTTTTAAATCAATCTTTATTGTTCATATTATTACAAAGGTTCCTCATTTCTTCCCCCCTCCACCAGGTTCCCACCCCACACTCCGGCCCCTCCCCATCCCCCATTGTCCTCATCCATAGGTGCACAGTTTATGTTCAGTCTCTTCCTCCCTCCCTTTCCCTGATAGTTAATCCCTTTTCAAATAGTAAATCAGTTACTTAGCATATTCTCATATCAATAATACCTCCACATGCCCAAAGATACACTTCACACAAAAGATATTTCCAAATAGGTCAACCAACCTCATCCAGGCCCCACACAAGGCACTCACAGATCAACACCCCAGCGCTATACTAACTCAACTCATCTAGATCTAAGCCTTAAACACTTGATTCAGCAGACCCTCAAGTTCCCGCAAAAGTTTCCAGCCATGTCTGAGAGGCAACCTTGTGGCGGGGGCAGGCGAGGAGCAAGCTGTTCCAGGCCTGGCTGCTCCGGGCCTGGCCTCTGTTGCTCTGGTCCATTCTACAACCAGCTGCTCCGGGTATGGCCACTGCCGCTCCTGACCTAGTTGCTCTGGGCTTGGCTACTGCTGCTCCAGGCCTACCCGCACCCGTCCTGGATGCTCTGGGCCCGGCTGCTCCGGGCCCGGCCGCTCCGGGTCTGGCCGCTCCCAGCCTGGCAGCCGCTGCTCCAGGCTTGACCGCACCAGACTCGGCTGCTCCGAACCTGGCCGCTCCCAGCCTGGCAGCTGCTACTCTGGGCATGTCTGCACCTGACCCGGATGCTCTGGCCCCGGCAGACCCCAGCCCGGCCACTCCAAGCCTGGCCGCTCCCGGCCTGTATGTTCTGGGCTTGGCTACTGCTGTTCTGGGCCTGGCTGCTCCCGATCCGGCTGCTCTGGGCCCGGCTTCTCTGGACCTGGCTTCTCTGGGCCCAGCCACTCTGGGTCTGGGTGTTCCTGGACTGGCCACCCTGGGCTTGGCCGCCTCTGCCTCAGGCCTGGTTGCCAATGCCCCATGTCTGGCTGCTCCAGTGCTGGCTGTTGATGCTCTGGTTCGGGCTGCTCCTGCTCTGGGGCCTGGCCGTTGCTGCTCTGGGCCCGGCTGCCACTGCCTTGTGCCTGGCCACTCTAGGCCTGGCCACCGCTGTTCCAACATTCTGTCCTTTTTTTTTTTTTTTTTTTTAAATAAAATGCATTTATGTTGCAATGTTGGCTGGTGAGTTGAGTTCTGACTTAGTCTTTGATTTTTCAAGATCTTCTTTGTATTCTTTCTTAAGTAATTTTACTGTCTTTTGCTCTCACTTGATTTCTTCACATTGAGAACTTCTTTGGTTTCTTCCTCCTTGTCCTGGAAGCTCAGCAGGTTGGCCTGTGGCACCCCTTTGTTCTTCACAGGCTCCTGCGCTGTTTCAGCCTGTTGCCGGGGTCAGCGCCGCCCAGGAAGCAGCCCCCGGCCTCGGCTCCATTGCCTGTGCTCAGCGGTCAAAGGCTCAGGGGCACCCCCCCGCCCTGGGGGCACCATCACCCAGCTCCTTGCCGGTGCCCAGCTGGCTGGTGTCTGGCAGGGGCTCCTGCTCCTCGTCGCATTCCTCCAGTCTGGAGCTTTTTTTCTCCTTCCCGCTAGGGGAGTCTAGCATCAGAGTCAACAGACTGTCTCTGCGCGCAATGTGCGCGACTCTGGGGCCTCTGCTTTTCTCCACTCCCCCAGGACTCCACCTCACAGCCCCGTCTCCCTCTGCTTGAGCCTGGGTCCCCAGGGATTGGCCTAGAACTGGAGTTCAGGGCAGTCGGGACTGGGGCTCAGCACTGCCGGAGGTTTTGTTTCTTCCTGCCAGGGCAATACAGCATCAGAGTCAACATTCTGTCCTCAGCACGCAGTGTGCGCGACTCTGGGGGTCCGCTTTTTGCCGCTCCCCTGGGGTTCCGCCTCATAACTCCGTCTCCCCCTGCCTAAGCCTGGGTCCCCAGGGTCTGGCCTAGGACTGGGGTTCAGAGCAGTCGAAACTGGGGCCCAACATGGCCGGGGCTCCTGTTTCCTTCCCTCCAGGGCAATCCCTCATCAGAGTCAACATTCCTTCCCTTGCAAGCAATGTGCACGACTCCGGGGGCTGGGCCTTTCTCTGACTCTGGGGGCTCGGGCTTTCGCCGCTCCCCCAGGACTCCACCTCACAGCCCCATCTCCTTCTGCTTAAGCCTGGGTCACCAGGGATTTGCCTAGAATTCGGGTTCAGAGCAGTCCGGACTGGGGCTCAGCGCCGCCAGAGGCTTTGTTTCTTCCTGCTAGGGCAATCCAGCATCAGAGACAACATTCAGTCCTCTGCGAGCAATGTGCGCGCGACTCCGGCAGCCCTGCTTTTCACCGCTCCCCTGGGAATCTGCCTCACAGCCCTGTTTCCCCCTGCCCGAGCCTGGGACCCCAGGGTCTGGCCCATAACTGGGGCTCAGTGCTGCTGGTTCGGGGGTTCAGCCCAGGCCGGGGGTTTTATTTCCTTCCTGCTAAGGATCGCCAGGCAGGCCCCCAGCCTTCTCCTCCTCTCCGGCTGCGACCTCTCCGCTCGTGCGCACATGCAGGCGCACAGCATGTCTCCGTACCTTAGGCTTTTTTCAGCTCCTCTGATTTTCCTTCTGGTTTTCTCTTTCCTTCTTGTTGTAGAATTTTCAGTCAGTCGACTACCTGTAGCTCTGGGCAATGTCCACTCTACATTTTAGTTGTATTCCATTGGAATTGTTGTGTGCTGCTGCGGTTAGGTGTCTACCCGAGCAGCCATCTTGGATCCTCTTGAAGGTCATATTTTTCTAGGAATATGTCCATTTCCTCCAGGTTGTCCAGTTTGTTGGAATAGAGTTGTTCGTAGTATTTTGTAACAATCCTTTGTATTTCAGCGGGGTCTGTTGTTATTTCACCTCTTTCATTTCTGATTTTGAGTCCTCTTTGTTTCTTGGTTAGCCTGGCTAGAGGTTCATCTGTCTTGTTTATCCTTTCAAAGAACCAGCTCTTGGTTTTGTTGATCTTATGTATTGTTTCTTTGGTCTCTATGTCGTTTATTTCTGCTCAGATATTTGTTATTTCCTTCCTTCTGCTTACACTGGGCTTTTCTTGTTGCTCTTTTTCTAATTCTTTGAGTTGTAGAGTTAGATAATTTGTTACCATTTTTTCTTGTTTTTGTTTTTTTTTGTTTTTTTGTTTTTGTTTTTGGTTTTTTTGCAATAGGCTTGTAGAACTATGAACTTCCTTTTTAAAACTGCTTTTGCTGTGTCCCATAGATTTTGGATTGTTGTGTTTTCATTGTCATTTGTTTCCATTATGTTTTTTTTTAAATTTCTTCCTTGATTTCTCTGGTAACCCAGTCCTTGTTTAATAGCATGCTGTTTAGTCTCCATGTGTTTGATTTCTTTGGATTATTTTTATTGTAGTTGATTTTCCATTTTATGCCACTATGATCTGAGAAGATGCTTGATATGATTTTTATCTTCTTGAATTTGAAGAGATTCTGTCTGTGTCTCAACATGTGGTCTATCTTTTCAAATGACCCATGTGCACTTGAGAAGAATGTATATTCTTTTTTAAAAAATATATTTTATTGATTTTTTACAGAGAGGAAGGCAGAGGGATAGAGAGTTAGAAACATCGATGAGAGAGAATCATCAATCAGCTGCCTCCTGCTCACCCCACTGGGGATGTGCCCGCAACCAAGGCTCATGCACTTGACCAGAATCAAACACAGGACCCTTCAGTCCTCAGGCTGATGCTCTATCCACTGAGCCAAACCGGTTTCAGCAGAGAAGAATGTATATTCTGTGGCTTTGGGGTGAAATGTTCTGAAGATGTCAATTAATTCCATATGGTGTAGTGCGTCATTTAGGATTGATGTTTCTTTGCTGATTTTTTGTTCAGATGATTTGTCCAAAGGTGATAGTGGGTATTAAAATCTCCTATTATGATTGTATTGCTATTAATCTCTCCCTTAATGTCCTCCAGCAGCTTTTTTTTAATGTATTTGGGTGCTCCTGTATTGGGTGCATATATGTTTTACCAGGGTTATTTCTTCTTGTTGGATTGCTCTCATTAGTATTATGAAGTGGCCTTCATTATCTCTTGTTATGTCCTTCACTTTGAGGTCTAATTTGTCAGATATAAGTATTGCTACCCCAGCTTTTTTTCATTTCTATTCACCTGGAATACCTTTTTCCTTTCCTTCACCCTCAGTCTGTGTGTGTCTTTTTTAAATGGTTTTCTTGTAGACAGCAGATATATGGGTCTTGTTTTCTTATCCAATCCATTACCCTATGTCTTTTGATTGGGGCATTTAATCCATTTACATTTAAGGTTATTATTGATCGGTACTTATTTGTCGACATTTTTATTCTATACCCCTGTGTTCCTTCTTCGCTTCCTATTTATTTTTTATTTTTACAGAAGACCCTGTAATATTTCTTGCATTGCAGGTTTGATGGAGATAAATTCTTTTAGTCTTTTTTTGTCTGTGAAGCTCTTGATTTCACCTTCAATTTTGATTGATAGCCTTGATGGGTACAGTATTCTTGGATTCAGACCCTTCCTTTGCATGACTTTGTATATTTCATCCCATTCCTTTCTGGCCTGATGAGTTTCTGCTGAGAAATCAGTTGCTATTCTGATGGGGGTTCCTTTATATGTAACTTTCTGTCTCTCTCTGGCTGCTTTTAAGATTCTTTGTCGTTGTTGTTTGCCAATTTAATTATGATGTACCTTGGTGTTGGTCTTTGGGATTCATTTTGCTTGGGACTCTGCGAGCTTCTTGGATTTGTGTGGGTTTTTTGTTTTCTATCTCAGGAAAGTTTTCTGTCATTATTTCTTCAAACAGGTTTTTTATGCCATTCTAAGTTTCCTTTCCTTCTGGAACCCCTATTATTCTAATATTGTTTTGTTTTGTATTGTCGCAAAGTTCCCTTAGGCTCTCCTCCTGCTTTTTAATTTTTTTTTTCCCAGAAGCTGCTTTAATTGGGTATTTTTTTCCATCTTGTCTTCTAGCTCACTGATGCAGTTCTCTGCTTCTTCTAGTCTACTCTTGATGCTTTCCTTTGAGTTCTTTACAGTAACGATGTCATTTTTCATTTCTTCTTGGTTCTTCATTTCCTCTTGGTTCTTACTCATATTGTCAAATTTGTCTTTCATTCTTTTTAGCCATCTTATGATAATTTCTCTGAATTCTTGCTCTGATAGGTTGCTTGTCTCTAATTGTTTACTTCCTTTTCTGGTGATGCCTGCTTTTCTTTCATGTGCGTGCTATTTCTATGTCTCCCCATGGTCTCTCTTTTCAGGATGTCTGGTTATGTAGTTATCTCTCTCCTGTGTTGATTTAAAGGCACAAAATACAACACACTCAGGTACAACACACAAAGCACTGAGCAGAAATGTATATGCAATATTAATATCCTCTAATATAGGTGACCACTAGAGAAAGGCAAATTAGGTGATAGGAGAGAAAGAAGAAGAGTGAAAAATGAAAAGGGAAAAAAAAAGAAGGAAAAGAATGAAAAAGAAAAAAACAGTGTCAAAATGAAATTTGGAAACAGAAAAAAAAGAGAGAGAGAAAGAGAGACAAGAAAGAGATTAAGAGAGAAATGGGGAACAAACTATATACATGGGTAGAAAATTTCAATAGAACAACCACTAATCCCAGTATATTCCAGCAACAGTACTTGGTGATTAATACAAACTACAACACCCACTAATGTCAAGCAAGGCAAGGGGACACAGTGGTAAAAAACAAACAAAACAAAGCAAATAAAAAATTCTAAGCAACAACAAAAGAATAAGCAAATCAATCTCATTAAAAAGCATAAAAATTCAATATAATCAATGTTCACGCAAACAACAACAAGAGGATAGAGAGAAAAACAAATTTTTTTGATAGTTAAGATAGTGAAGAGAGTGGTATGTATGCACTTGGAGCAGGGGATTGGAAATTAGGTATATACTGTATATTCTGGCGTATAAGACGACTTTTTTTTTTTTTAAATATATTTTATTGATTTTGTACAGAGAGGAAGTGAGAGAGATAGAGAGTTAGAAACATCGATGAGAGAGAGTCATCGATCAGCTGCCTCTTGCACACCCCCTACTGGGGATATGCCCGCAACCAAGGTACATGCCCTTGACCGGAATCGAACCCAGGTCCTTCAGTCCCCAAGCCGACGCTCTATCCATTGAGCCAAACCGGTTTCGGCTAAGACGACTTTTGAAGCGAAAAAAAAGCCTGCTCAGATTGGCCAGAGTCAGAGAGGTGGTCTATTAAAAAAAGAACTGGTGTTGCCTTGAAGTGGGGCGTAGTCTTATACAGCGAATATAGGCCTAAACCTGTTTTAACTGTAAAATTAGGGGGGGTCGTCTTATATGCCGGAAAATACGGTAAGTAGGGTGAAAATTTTAGCAGGGGGTATACAGAAAGAATAGGGAAAATCTAAAGCAGGAAAGGGTTAAGATAAACAGGATGCCAAAAAGGGAAAGGTTAGGAGGAGAGTGATGGCATAAAGGTCGAGTTGAAATAGGGTTAAACAATGCTATAGGAAAGATGAAAATAGAATGAAAAACACTAATCCCAATGTAAAATAAAGAGAAAATAAAATGGCACTTAAAAAAAAAGAAAAAGGAAACAAAAAATGTAACATAGCAGTAGTAATAATGATGATTGAAACTAAAAAAATGTATCAAAAAGGTAAATTCAAGTGAGTAAAAAAGAAAAAAAATTCATTTCTTAAGAAAAAGATGCAAAAAATGAAAATAAAATAGGAAAATTAGCATAAAAATGTGCAGTAGTGAAGGTCATTCACTTCCTCTGTTTTTCTGTTTGGCATGCCTGTTTCTCAGTCCAGACAGTATTCCAGTTGCCTGCATTCGACTGCACCTCAGTCAAATGTTGTTGTAAGCTAGTCCTTATTTTTAAGAAGGCTGTTTCTTAGTTACTTATGTCCCTTTATTTTTGATTAATTAAAAGTAATAATAAAAGAAGTCAGTTTGTAATTCATCCCCTAGGTGGCAGTGTTTCTGGGTTGACTTCCCCGTCTTTTTGGCTGCTCTAGCCTTCTTTCTCTATGGCACTCAATACCAGTTTGTGGAGTTGGGCTACCTCTGAGCTGGCTCCTGGATGGTCTCTCCCTGCTCTGATTCCCGGTTTCCAGAAAGGCAATTTCCCCCTGCAGTCTCCCAGGATATGCCAAACTGGGTAGTCATTGCTTAGTACTCAGACGCAAAGGGATTCAGGGGAACAAGCCCAGGTGTGCACAGGACGGGTTTGTGCAAAAATTCAAGCAGTCTGCACACCTTTCAAATTTTTGTGCTCTCCCTCCATGTCAGTTCAGAATGGCTTGGTTTTTAGAGATCTCCTCTGTTAGCAACCTTGAAGAACCCCTTCTAAAATCATGGATCATGCCAGACCCAACAGAGGGGGGTGAGGGGCTTTTGTGGGCACAACTTCCTCAGTTCTCAGGGTCTTGCAGCCCACATGTTTCTCTCTGCCAGACGCTGCCACTTTTGGAGCTGCCTTGGCCACACAGCTGCAGCAGCTGCCGCAGCTGCCACCACCACAGCCAGGACCCAGATCCCTCACGTTATCCCCAGCAAAATCTGATCTTTCCATGAGTGATCGAAGAACCTCCTTGAATTCAAGTGTTTGCGCCGATTAGGACGTCACAGCTGTTTGGTGGTCTCCACTGTTGTGGGTTTTTCAGGCCTCAGATAAGATCCACTTTTCCTTGCAAGATGGAGTAGTTTCCCCTCTGAGCCTGTCGCTCCAGGAGAGGTCCCCACCACAGTGTGGGCTGCTTGGTCAGGGAATCCTGTCCAGCAGTCCCCTCCTTCTCTTAGAGTTCTACTATCCATTAACTTGCCAACTAACACTCCCTGAGCAACTCTCAGGCGCTCCTTCTATCTGCTCTGGGAATAGGCTCAGATCAAGTTCATCTGTTCTGCTGCCATTTTCCTCCCCCAACCCCCACCCCAGTCTCTCTCTTGATGCTTTTAATATTATCTCTTTGTCTTTTGCTCTTGGCATTTTAATCATGATGTGTTTTGGTGTGGTCCTCTTTGGATTCCTTTTTTGGGGATTCTGTGCCCTTCTTGGACTTATAAGGCTATTTCTTTCACCAGATGGGGGAAGTTTTTGGTCACTATTTCTTCAAATAGTTTTTCAGTCTCTTGCTCTCTCTCTTCTTCTGGCACCCCCATAATTCTGATGTTGGTACACTTGAAGTTGTCCCAGAGGCGCCTTACACTATTTCATATTTTTGCATTCTTTTTTCTTTTTGCTTTTCCAGAGGAGTGTTTTTTGCTTCTTTGTATTCCAAATCTTTTATTTGATTCTTGTGGTCCTATAGTCTGCTGTTGGATCTCTATATATTTTTTATTTCAGTCAATGTATGCTTAGTTTCTAGTTGGTCCTTTTTCATATCCTCTACTTATCCTCTAGGGTCTCATTAAATTTATTGGCATTTTCTAGAAGATTCTTGAGTAACCTTATAAATGTTGTTTTTATACTCTATATCTAGTGTCATTTGTTTTTCTCCATTTCTTTCATTTGTGACCTGCCTCTTTGTCTCCACATTTTAGCTGCTTCCCTGAGTTGATGGAGTGGCTTTGTCTGCTATGTGTCCATTAGGGCCCAGTGGCTCAGCCTCCCCAAATACCTGAGGTGGTCACTCTTGGTGCACCCCTTTGTGCGCTGTGTGTGCAGTCTTGTTGTATTTAAGCCTTGATTATTGTTGGTATCACTGGGAAAAATTGACCTCCAGGCCAAATGGCTATGAAGATCAACTATGTCTATGCCGGGAGAACTTCTGTGATGGAGACACCCTTATGAGACAAAACTTTCAAAAGCCTCTGTGCTCAGCTTGGATGAGGCAGAGTCTCAGGGCAGAGCAGACAGCAATGGTTTCCCATCAGCCCTGCCCTAAGAGGCCCCTGGTTGTCAGTGTCCTGTGGTAATTTCTGCAAGCACCTCTGAGAGAAAGCCGCCCTCGGGTTTCTCCTGCTGCCAGACCCTTTAGTTTCTTCCCGAATGAGTCTGGGTCCCCAGAGTCTCACCTGAAACTGCAGTTCAGAGCAGTTTGGAGCTTTTATCTCCCTCCCGCTTGAGAAAGCCAGCTGCATACTCAGTTGCCAGCCCTCTCCATGTGTATTCCTTTGTACCTCTGCCTTCTACAGCTCCTGTAATCTCAGTGTGCTTTTCTCTTTCCTTCTAGTTGTATAATTTCCACTCAGCCAGCCTTCCTGTTGTTCTAGATGATGTCCGTTTTGTCTTTTAGTTGTAGTTTTGCAATTGTGCGAGACAGCAGCATATGAGTTTACCTATACCCCATCTTGGTTTCTCAGACCTGTTTTTAATAAATTTTAATAAACAACTTGATACATATTATTTTTTAAAAAATATATTTTATTGATTTTTTTTTTTTTACAGAGAGGGAGAAGGATAGTTAAAAGTGCTGATGAGAAACATCGATCAGCTGCCTCCTGCACCCCCTACTGGGAATGTGCCCACAACCAAGATACATGCCCCTGATCAGAATCAACCCTGGGACCTTTCAGTCACAGCCTGACACTCCATTCACTGAGGCAAACCAGTTAGGGTGATACATATTATTTTAATTCTTACATAGCCATCTATTCTATGAATAAACCATAATTTTATGCCTTTTTTTCTCTTCTAACTATAATTTAGTGAACATTCTTGTGCATTTAAATGTGTCCAATTATTTTCTAAGGATAAATTGTTAGAAATGGAATTTATGATCTGAGATTATCTACATATAAAATGTATCTACCCTTCTCACACTGCCCTAAACAGAACAGTATGTGAGACTGTCCATTAACCAACATGCTGATCAACAGTAGTTATTATTGGAGTTGGTGCTGAGACTGGCAACAGTAGCTAGATCATAACACCTGCAATTTCCAACCACTTCCTGTGAGCCATGTACGTAAGCATTTAATGTCAATCAACCTATGAGGTCATTAAGGCACAGAGGACAGGAGGAGCTTACCTAAAGTCATGGTGAAAAGTATTAGTGTTGCTGAAACCGGTTTGGCTCAGTGGATGGAGTGTTGGCCTGTGGACTGGGGAATCCCAGGTTCGATTTCCGTCAGGGTAATGAACCTTGGTTGTGGGTGCATCCCCAGTACGGGATGTGCAAGAGGTGGCTGGTTGATGATTCTCTCTCATCAATGTTTCTAACTCTCTAGCCCTCTCCCTTCGTCTCTGAAAAAAATCAATTATATATGTATATTTAAAAAGTATTAGTGCCAGGGATTCTAAAATGGCTGTGGGGTAAGTGGAAGCTATGCTTACAATCCCATCACCAACTGGAAATACAACTAAATTACAGAAGAATCATCCTGAAAAATTAACAGAGAACTAGCTAGACAGAACCCTGATAACCAAGGATGGAAAGTAGAGACTACCGGTACACATAAACTGGTAGGAGTTGCAGAGATATGAAAGGGCTGATTGGGCTTCCAAATAAATCATCTGTAGTCCTGACAGGATAGGTCACTGAGAACTCTGGGGTTTAAAAGAGTTCCACAAAATGGGCTCCCTAGCCCAGAGAACCAGAACTGAGAAAGGTGCCTACAGAACATCTGGCTGTGAAAAGCAGCAGGGTTGTTGTTAGCCAGCAAAAGATGGCTGGAAATGCAGGAACTCTCTTAAAAGGCCAGTGCACAACATTTCCTGTGCAGCCGCTCATCTTGAGGGCCAACAGAGAGAAGACAGAATGGTCTGGAGCTGTGTGAGGAGAGTTCAGGGTGGGGGGATCTGGGTTGGAGCTCAGAAGGCAGACATCTAGGTTTCCTGTGCTGAGTTATTCCCTCAGGTTGTGGAGAACATCTTTCTCCCACAGACCTTCCTAATCCAGATAGTTTTTGCCTCGGGGGGAAGGCAATTGTCCTACCCTGTTGGAAAACACATCAGCCTACCCTGTGGTCATTAGCCTGAGGTTAATCAAGTCTGATAACAATCAGACTGTAGGCAGAGGAAGATCTCTGGAGGCTTTGAGTTTTTGCCTGATCTCATTCTGGGCTTGGAGCTAGGAAAAGCAGACTCTGGTGCACATATTGGTTCTTTCCAAATGCACCCCGTCCCACAAGAGAGAACTATAAACTGTGTGTTGCTGATAGCTCCAAACAATACTCAGGGCTAGTCACAAACAGTGTCTGACATTGTCTGGCACTACAGATTGGAAGTCGTGGCAGATTTATCTACAGACATAAATCCAAATAGGCAGCCAAAATAAGGAGACAAACAAACAACAAGCCGGAAATGAAAGAACAAGAGAATTCTCCAGAAGAGCTAAATAAAATAAAGATAAGAAATTTATCAGACATACAGTTCAAAATAATGATGGTAAAGATGTTTAACAGCATGAAAAAAAGGTACAGTAATTTTAAAGAATGACATGGCACTAATAAAGAACACAGTGGAAGGAATACATAGCAGATTAGGAAAAAACAAGGATTGGATCAGTGAATTAGAAGACAGGGTAGAAAAAAAAAATCAACAATCAGAGAACCAAAATGGAAAAAACAAAAAACAACAACGAAAATAGGAGGACAGCTTAAGGGAGCTGTCCTCATGAAACATAGGTGTGCCAGAAGGGAAGATACTGAATAGGAGATAGAGAACATGTTTAAAGAAATCATGGCAGAAAACTTCCTTAACCTGATGAAGGAGGCACAGAGAGTCCCTAGCAAGAAATACCCAAACAGGCCCACAAATATACACATCATTATTCAAATGCCAAAAATAAAGACAAAGAGAGAATCTTAAAGGCAGCAATAGAAAAGCAATGTGCTACTTACAAAGAAACTCCCATACTGCTATTAGCTGATTTCTCATCAGAAACTCTACAGGTCAGAAGGGAATGGTGTGAAGTATTCAAGGTAATGAAAATCAAGGATTTAAAATCAAGATAACTATATCCAGCAATGATATCATTCAAAATAGATAGTGAAATAAAGAGCTTCCAAGACGCCCTCCCCCCCCAAAAAAAAGAGGTTAAAGGAGTTTATCACCACTAAATCAGCACTGCAAGAAATGCTAAAGGGACTGCTACAAAAAATAGAAAAGAAAAGAGAGAGAGAGAGAGAGAGAGAGAGAGAGAGGGAGAGAAACATAGATATAAAAAATTAAATTGTGCCTGGCCATTATGGCTCAGTGGTTGAGTGTCAACCTATGAACCAGAGGTTACAGTTTAATTCCCAGTCAGGGCATATGCCCAGATTGCAGGATTGATCCCCAGTGAGGGGCATGCTCAAAGTCACTAATCATCCAAGAGATGCAAATCAAAACAACAATGTGGTACCATCTCACACCTGTCAGAATGACTATCATCAGCAAATCAACAAACGAAAAGTGCTGGTGAGGATGTGGAGAAAAAGGAACCCTTGTGCACTGTTGGTGGAAATGCAGATTGGTGCAGCCACTGTGGAGAATAGTATAGAATTTCCTTAAAAAAATAAAAATGGAACTCTCATTTGACCCAGTGATCCCACCTCTAGGAATATATCCCAAGAAACTAGAAACACCAATCAGAAAGTATATATACACCCCTATGTTCATAGCGGCACAATTTACTGTAGCTAAGATTTGGAAACAGCCTAAATACCCATCAGCAGATGAGTGAATTAAAAAACTGTGGTACAGGGACTCTTTCCCCCTCCCTATGTGGGAGTCTGTGCTGTGATATTCTTTCCTTTCCCCACTAGAGAGTCTGTACTTGTTCAATAAATGTCCACCTTTGCTATAAAAAACAAAACAAAAAATTGTGGTACATCGACACAATGGAATACTATGCTGAGGTAAAAAAGAAGAAATTCCTACCATTTGCAGCAGCATGGATGGAACTGGAGAGCATTATGCTAAGCAAAATAAGCCAGTCAGAGAAAGGTAAATATCACACGATCTCACTCATTTATGGAATATAATGAACAACATAAACTGATGAACAAAAACAGGTCCAGAGACAGAGAAACATCGATCAGACCACCAAACCTCAGAAGGAAGATATGGAAAGGTGGGGGTAAGGGGAAGAGATCAACCAAAGGACTTGTATGCATACATATAAGCCTAACCAATGGACACAGATAACAGGGGGGTTAGGGCATGAGAGGGGGGTGGGGGGGAACAATGGGAGGATAAGGACACATATGTAATACCTTAATCAATAAAGAAAAAAAAAAAAGAGTGGGCCTTCCTTCCCCAGGCTGCCGGCACTGGCTTCCCTCTGGCACCTGGGATCTGGAAGATCATCTGGTCTAATTAGCATATTATGCTTTTATTATTATAGACTAGAGGCCCAGTGCACAAAATTTGTGCATTTGGCGGGAAAGGGGTGGGGGTCGAGTCCTCAGCCTGACCTGTGCCCTCTTGCAGTCCAGGAGTCCTAGGTGGATGTCCAACTGATGGCTTAGGCCCATTCCCCAAGGGAGAGACTCCTGCCACACCACTGCACTTGCCAGCAGTGAGTCCGGATTAGGGCCTCTGGCTGAGCGGCTTTCCCCCTGTGGTAGTGCACTGACCACTAGGGGCAACTCCTACATTGAGTGTCTGCCCTGGTGGTCAGTGCATGCCATAGCAACTTGTTGTTCTGCTACTTGGTTGATATGCATATTAGCCTTTTATTATATAGGATTACATATTACTTTAATGTCTAATTTCCCAATATATGACAGTCACTTTTTTAAAAGTATGTTTAGGCTACCTGGCTGGTGTTTCTCAATGGTTGAGCATCAACCTATGAACCAGGAAGTCACAGTTGGATTCCTCCTCAGGGCACATGTCTAAGTTATAGGCTAGATCCCCAGTGTGGGGGATGAAGGAGGAAGCTGATAAATGATTCTCTCATCATTGATGTTTCTATTTTTCTCTTCCTCTCCCTTCCTCTTTAAAATTAACAATAAAAATATATTAAAGTATGTTTAGGCTAAAAATTTACAGTCTACAATATAAATATTTATAGAAAAATAGAGGAGGATCCAAGATGGCTGCTCAGGTAGACACCTAACCGCAGTAGCACACAACAATTTCAATGGAATACAACTAAAATGTAGAGTGGACATTGCCCAGAGCTACAGGTAGTCGACTGACTGAAAATTCTACAACAAGAAGGAAAGAGAAAACCAGAAGGAAAATTAGAGGAGCTGAAAAAAGCCTAAGGTACGGAGACATGCTGCATGCATGCATGTGCACGCGTGCGCGGAGAGGTCGCAGCCGGAGAGGAGGAGAAGGCTGGGTGCCTGCCTGGTGTTCCCTAGCAGGAAGGAAATAAAATCCCCGGCCTGGGCTGAACCCCCGAACCAGCAGCACTGAGCCCCAGTTATGGGCCAGACCCTGGGGACCCAGGCTCGGGCAGGGGGAGACGCGGCTGTGAGGCAGAATCCCAGGGGAGCGGTGAAAAGTAGGGCTGCCGGAGTCGCGCGCACATTGCGCGCAGAGGACTGAATGTTGATTCTGATGCTGGATTGCCCTAGCGGGAAGAAACAAAGCCTCCGGCAGTGATGAGCCCCAGTCCGGACTGCTCTGAACCCGAATTCTAGGCCAATCCCTGGAGACCCAGGCTTAAGCAGAGGGAGATGGGGCTGTGAGGTGGAGTCCTGGGGGAGTGGCAAAAGGCCGAGCCCCCGGAGTCACGCACATTGCTCGCAAGGAAAGGAATGTTGACTCTGATGCGGGATTGCCCTGGAGGGAAGGAAACAGGTGCCCCAGCCATGTTGGGCCCCAGTTTCAACTGCTCTGAACCCCAGTCCTAGGCCAGACCCTGGGGACCCAGGCTCAGGCAGGGGGAGACGGGGCTGTAAGGCAGAATCACAGGGGAGCGAGGCAGAATCCCAGGGGAGCGATGAAAAGCGGAGCCCCCGGAGTCACACACATTGGGCGAAGAGAACAGAATGTTGACTCTGATGCTGTATTGCCATGGCAGGAAGAAACAAAACCTCCGGCGGTGCTGAGCTCCACTCCCGGCTGCCCTGAACTCTAGTTCTAGGCCAATCCCTGGGGACCCAGGCTCAAGCAGAGGGAGACGGGGCTGTGAGGTGGAGTTCTGGAGGAGCGGCGAAAAGCGGAGCCCCCGGAATCGCGCACATTGCGCGCAGAAGACAGTCTGTTGACTCTGATGCTAGACTCCCCTAGCAGGAAGGAGAAAAGAAGCTTCAGACTGGAGGAATGCGACGAGGAGCAGGAGCCCCTGCCAGATACCGGCCAGCCGGGCACCAGCAAGGAGCCATGCGACGGGGCCCCTAGGGGTGGGGGTGCCCTTGAGCCTTCGACCGCTGAGCGCGGGCAATGGAGCCGAGACTGGGGGCTGCTTCCTGGGCAGTGGTGCCAACCCCTGCAATAGGCTGAAGCAGTGCAGGTGCCTGCGGAGAACAAAGGGGTGCCATAGGCCAACCTGCTGAGCTTCCAGGACAAGGAGGAAGAAACCAAAGAAGTTCTCAATGTGAAGAAATCAAGTGAGAGCAAAAGATAGTAAAATTACTTAAGAAAGAATACAAAGAAGATCTTGAAAAATCAAAGACTAAGTCAGAACTCAACTCAGCAGCCAACATTGCAACATAAATGCGTTTAAAAAAAAAAAAAAGGACAGAATGTTGGAACAGCGGCGGCCAGGCCTAGAGTGGCCAGGCACAAGGTAGTGGCAGCAGGCCTGGAGCAGCAACAGCCAGGCCCCAGAGCAGCAGCAGCCAGAACCAGAGCATCAACAGCCAGGCCTGGTCGGGTGCAGCCAGGCCCAGAGCAGCGGCTGCCAGGCTGGGAGCAGCCAGGCCCGGAGCAGCTGGGCCCAGAGCAGCTGGGCCTTAGAGCAGCCGGGTCATGTGCGGCCAGGCCTGGGGCAGCATCTGCCAGGCTGGGAGCGGCCAGGCCTGAAGCAGCTGGGCCCGGAGAAGCCGGGCCCAGAGCAGCTGGGTCATGTGCGGCCAGGCCCTTGGGCAGCAGCTGCGATGCTGGGAGCGGCCGGACCTGGAGCAGCCGGGCCCAGAGCACCCGGGTCTTGTGCGGCCAGGCCCGGAGCAGCAGCTGTCGGGTGTGGCCAGGCCCGGAGCAGCAGCTGTCAGGCCAGGAGCGGCCAGGCCAGGAGCAGCCAGGTCGGGTGCGGCCAGGCCCGGGGCAGCAGCTGCCAGGCCGGGAGCGGCCAGGCCCTGAGCGGCAGTGGCCAGACCCGGAGCAGCTGGTTGTGGAACGGACCAGAGCAACAGAGGCCAGGCCCAGAGCAGCAGCTGCCAGGCCAGGAGCAGCCGGGTCGGGTGCGGCCAGGCCCAGAGCAGCAGCTGCCAGGCCGGGAGCGGCCAGGCCCTGAGCGGCAGTGGCCAGACCCAGAGCAGCTGGTTGTGGAACGGACCAGAGCAACAGAGGCCAGGCCCAGTGCAGCCAGGCCTGGAACAGCTTGCTCCTCGCCTGCCCCCGCCACAAGGCTGCCTCTCAGACATGGCTGGAAACTTTTGCGGGAACTTGAGGGTCTGCTGAATCAAGTGATGAAGGCTTAGATCTGGATGAGTTGAGTTAGTATAGCGCTGGGGGTTGATCTATGAGTGCCTTGTGTGGGGCCTGGATGAGGTTGGTTGACCTATTTGGAAATATCTTTTGTGTGAAGTGTATCTTTGGGCATGTGGAGGTATTATTGATATGAGAATATGCTAAGTAACTGATTTACTATCTGAAAAGGGATTTACTATCGGGGAAAGGGAGGGAGGAAGAGACTGAACATAAAGTGTGCACCTATGGATGAGGACAATGGGGGATGGGGAGGGGCCGGAGGGTGGGGTGGGAACCTGGTGGAGGGGGGAAGAAATGAGGAACCTTTGTAATAATATGAACAATAAAGATTGATTTAAAATAAATAAATAAAACATTTAAAATAAATAAATAAATAAATAAATAAATAAATAAATAAATAAATAAATATTTATAGAAAAATAAACACCTACTTTTTCAATAGTTTACCAGTATTACTACTGAGTCCACAAACTATGAGAATAACAAAAGACCTACTCTTTTACTTCCTCTTAAGTTCCAATTATTGAATCATAAATGGCACTCCATTTGAGATGATATTTTATGCAGAATATTTGGTGAATTATATTGAATGGTTAGTATGATTTTTTCAGAGTTCTCTTTTTTTAGAAGGCACATGTGGTTGATGCTTGCTGTATTTTTTTAATGTTTTATTTTTATTGATTTCAGAGAGGAAGGGAGAGAGAGAGATAGAAACATCAAATAGAGAGAATCATTGATTGGCTGCCTCCTGCAGGTCCCCTACTGGGGTTGGAGCCTGCAACCTGGGCATGTGCCCTGACCAGGAATCGAACCCGGGACCCTTCAGTCTGTAGGCCGACACTCTATCCACTGAGCAACACTGGCCAGGGCCAGAGTTCTTAATCAGGATAAATCCTCTTCCATTTTTCAGGGTTACTGAGCTGTAGAATTAGATTGTGATGTCACTATTTATCTTCAAATAGTAATATGACATAATGAAGATTAGCATGGACTCTGAAAGTTGAGGAACCCAAGCTCAAATAATAAGCAGCTTTCAGTGCTAGAAAACACTTATATTTAACTCCACCTGGTATGTAGAAAATGTAGAGATCAAACTTGTTTTCATATCTAACACCCAATATAAGATATAGAATCTTTTTCAAGACTTTAGAAGTTTCTTTCATCTCCCTTTCTGCTATTACACTCAGAATTTCTTAATTTTCTGACCTTTATAATCATTGATAGTACCATCAGTCATGAAATTCTTATCAGTGGATTTATATGATGCATTCTCATTTGTGTCTCACTTCCTTTGCTCAACATAATATCTATGAAATTAATCCATGTTATTCTTCATATCAGGATTTTATCTTTTTTTTTTTTTTTTTGGTAGGTGTGTAGTATTCTATTATTTGAATTTACTACCATTCTTCCATTTTCCTGTAGGCAGATTTGTAAGTTGTTTCTAATTTTAAAATACTATGAATAAAGCTACACTAAACATCTTTTCACATATGATTTTGAGGACCTATATGCTCATGTCTTTTGGATATATAAAAGTAGTAAATTTAATGACTCATGCTGTAGGCATATGTTTAGTTTTAGTAGATACAGTTTTACATCCTTTTATCCAAGTTATACAATCATCTGCAGTGAATGAGAGTTCCAGATCCTGCAGATACTTGCCAATAATTAATATTATAAACCTACTTAATTTTAGCTAGCCTGGTAAATAAGTAATGGAGCAATAAATTAGAGTTTACCTGGATAGGTGATATTGAATATATTTCATATATTTTTTAAGATTTGGATATTATTCTTTATCAATTCTTGTTTACATTTGTGTTTTCTCTTTCCTGAAGTGTCTTGATTTTCCCCATATTGCTGAAGGATATTTTCTTTGGAAATAAGACTCTGTTGACAGTACTTTTATTTTTAGACTTTATGTTTTCTAATGGAAAACCTATTGTCATGAGAATTACTTTTTCCTTTTTTGTCATTCAGAACTTTCAAGTTTTTTTCTTTGTTTGTCCTGACCCGAGGGGCATCAACGGGGGCACACAGGAACCACCTAAGAGAATGAGACAAACAAGGAACGCGAAGAACGGGGGCAAGACAAAGTTCTGATCAAGCCCCCAATTTTATTTGTTGCAGTCACAATATATATACACGGGTAGTAGGGGGAAGTTGCAGGGGAGACATTCCAGGGTGGGGAGGGGAATCTTATCAGCAGGATGTGCCTGCAGGGGAGGATGCAGCAGACCCTCTGGGGCGGAGTTATCACAACAGGTGTGCCTTGATCAATGGCCAGATATGCTGCTAGATTGTTTCTAGTTAACTGCCAAACCTCAGCTTGTCACAGGAGTTCTGGTAAGTAGTCACTAACTCTTTTTCGGCTCCCGACATTTGTTTTTATTTTTTAGAAGTTTGACTATGATGTGGGTGTTGATACCTTTGGGTTTATCTCATTTTGTATTTGTTCATCTTCTTAAAATTGAGGATTTCTGTCTTTTAACCAATTGGAAGAGTTTTCAGCCATTATTTCTTCAAGTACTCTTTCAGCTCCATCTCCTTTAATTTCTTCCTGGACTCTAAATGTTGCAGATTTGTTTGTTTATTTATTTATTTATTTATGTTGTTGTTATGACTCCACTAGTTTCTGTGGTTCTGATCTTTTTCTGTTGTTTTCAAGCCCATGTTCTCCTTATTCTCATTGGATATCTTTATTGTTATATTTTCTAGTTCCCTGAGTGTTTCCTCTGTTCCATCCATTCTGCTTTCGGCCTATTCACTGAGTTATTTATTTCAGTTATAACTAGAATTTTCATTTGGTTCTTCTTTATATCTTCATTTTCTTTGCTGAGACTTTCTACTTACTTGCCATAACTTCCCTTTTCCCCCCATTTAAGAATGTTCAAAATCACTCATGTAAAGATTGTATTGATGGCAGCTTTAAACTTATTCTCAAATATCTTTGTCCTCTCTACTGTCTCAGTGTTAGTATCTATTATTTTTTTATTCAGTTTTAGATCTTTCTGCTTCTTGCTATGAATAATTTGATAATTGAAACCTAGAAATTTTGAGCATTATGAAACTATGGGTCTTTTTCAACCCTGTTTTACCTGGCTTTGCTTTGATACTGCTCTGGTAAGGGAAGGGTGAGATGCTACATAAGTTGTTATGGTGAATTCTTCATCTTTTCAAGAAAATAATAGAAGTCCGGGTTCCCCACATGGCCCAAGGTGTGTGTGTCAGGGGAGGGGGATGGATATTCATTATTGTTATAAGATGGAGGGAGTTCTGGCTCCCTGCTATTCTTCTGCCAATATCTCCTCATGTGGAGGGAATAGGTCTGCCTTGTTTCTATTTCTTACCATTTACACCTACATGACCTAGGATTGACTCCAGCCCAGACTGACTCCCGCCTGGCACAGCCGGGATCTGGTAATGACTCCCACCTGGCAGGGTAACCCAGCACTGACTTCCGGTCTGGTCAAGCCTTCAGTTATAACAGTCGTTATGACCTTGCTCTTTATTATATAGATTACTGAGGAGGGATGTGTGTGTCCATCAGCTCAGCCTTCACTCTCTACAATCTGGGACATCCCTCTCACAATTCAGGACTGCTGGCTCCCAACTGCTGGTCTGCCTGCTTGCCTGATTGTCCCTAACAGATTCTGCCTGCCAGCCTGATCACCCCCTAACACTCCCCTGCCAGCCTAATCAACACCTAACTGCTCCCCTACCAGCCTGATTGCCCCTAACTTCCCTCCCCTGCCAGCCTTGTTTCCCCTAACTATCCTCCCCTACAGGCCTAGTCAACTGTCCTCCCCTTCAGGCCTGGTACCCCCCAACTGCACTCCCCTGCAGGCCTGGTTCCCTCCAATTGCCCTTTCCTGCAGACCGGGTACCCCCCAGTTACCCTCCCCTACAGGCCTGGTTGCCCCCAACTGCTCTCCCCTGCAGGCCTGGGTCCCCCCAACTGTATTCCCTTGCAGGTCTGGTCTCCCCCAACTGTCTTTTCCTGCATGCCTGGTCCCATCAACTGCCCTCCCCTTCAGGCCTGGTCCTACCCCACCCCCAACTGCCCTCCCCTGCAGGCCTGATTGCCCATAACTGTCCTCCTCTGCAGGCCATCTTGTGGTAGCCATCTTGTGTCCAGATGGAGGAAGCCATCTTTGACCACATGGGGGCAGCCATCTTGTGTGTATTGGAATGACAGTCAATTTGCATATTATTATTTTATTAGATAGGATTATAGATACCAAGTTCTGTGAAATGGAGTTGCTGGGTCAAAGGATTTGGATTTCATTCTTCTTTAATATATATATATATATATATATATATATATATATATATTATTGATTTCTTTACAGAGAGCAAGGGAGATGGACAGAGAGTTAGAAACATCAATCAGCTGCCTCCTGTACACCCCCTACTACTGGGGATGTGCCCGCAACCAAGGTACATGCTCTTGACTGGAATAGAACCTGGAATCCTTGAGTCCACAGCCAATATTCTATTCACTGAGCCAAACTGGTTAGGGCAGGATTTGCATTTCTTAAGTCATTGATATATGTCAGAAAGGTTAATTTAGCTTTCACTCTCATCATGAGGTATAAAGAATGCTTATTTTCAACATTCCTGGTAATGTTGAACATTATAATTTTTAAATATGTATGAACAAGATAGGTAAATATTTATAAACAGAGAGATTTCTTTTGTAACTGGCCTGTTCATATTCTTGAGAGCTTGTTTGGAGGTTCTAGCAGGGGAGTGCAGCTACTCGTATACCCTTGATCGAAGACCGGTCCTCTCCTCTTGGAGGAAAGTCGTCCTCTTCGACTGAGTGCACAGCTTCGGGAGGGACGCACATGGATTGGTGAGGGAGGAGGGGGACACTGGCCTAGCCAGCCAGATCAGCCGAATCAATCCTGGCGATCAATGGGGTGACAGATGTCGCAGCCAGATTGCCCTCATATCCTTCTTATTCACTTTTCTATTACTTTACCTTTTCCTTTTGCCTTGGATGAGCTCATTAAATATTAAAAAGTACCAATTCAGCCCTATCCAGTTTGGCTCAA
The DNA here is from genome assembly GCA_036971965.1 of Nyctalus aviator. Lineage (NCBI taxonomy): Eukaryota > Metazoa > Chordata > Mammalia > Chiroptera > Vespertilionidae > Nyctalus > Nyctalus aviator. The sequence continues at coordinate 101,426,335 of CM072922.1, forward strand.
TGGTTAGAGTGTTGGCCTGTGGACTGAAGGGTCCCAGGTTCAATTCTGGTCAAGGGCATATGCCCGGGTTGTGGGCTCAATCCACAGTAGGGGGCATGCAGAAGGCAACCAATCAATTATTCTTTCTCATCATTGATTTTTCTATCTCTCTCTCCCTTTCCATTCCTCTCTGAAAATCAATAATAAAAATAAAAAGTACCAGTTCATTATTTGATGTAGAAAGGTTTTTAATTTTATTGTATTCTGAGTTTCGTATTTTTATGTGTTCTGAGTTTTATATTTTGCTTAAACATTTCCTGATATTTTAATAATTTTCTCTATTTTATTTGTTTTTTTTTTATTAATTTAGAAAATATTTGGATTTTTAATCTATCTTGAATTTATTTTGTGACTGGTGTTTGGTAGCCAATTGTCCCAATACCATTTATTGGACAATCTATTCTTCTCTTTCTTATTTGAAATATGTTCTTAGTTATATACCCATAGGTAATGTTCTGGACTTATGTTCTATTGGTTTATTAATCTTTACTAAACTAGCAAATACTAGTTTAATTGGGGAAAAATTTATGTTACGTTACGTTAATTAATTTGGCTCTGTCATTTGTTCTAACATATTGTAGGGAAAAGTCCTTGAATTAAATTTGAGATAAATTTGCTTCTTTAAAACTTTGAATCTTCCCACTCAAGAACAGAGTTTATCTCTCCATTTATTCAAGTCTCCTTTTATGTAATTTTAAAAATGTTTGCGATTTTCCTCTCATATTTCTTTACATTTTAAAATGTTTATTCTTGGGTATCTTATGTGTGTTGTTGACATATAAGAATAATTTTCCCAAATATATTTTACAACTGTTTATTGCAGGTCTACAGAGAAACTTCTGTGTTTTTTGTTTGTTTGTTTGTTTGTTTGTGTGTGTGTGTGTGTTTGTTTTTGTTTTTAGAGAAAGAGGAAGCAGGAGAGGAGAGGGAGGAAGGGAAAGGAGAGAGAGAGAGAGAAAGAAAGAGAGAGAAAGAAACATTGATTGGTTGCCTGGGACCTGGAACAGGGTCCATAATCTGGGTATGATCCTTGACCAAGAATCCAACCCACCACCTTTGGGTGCAGAGGATCACACTCTTAGCAACTTAGCCACACCAGGCAGGGTGAAACTACTGATTTTCATGTTAATCTTGTTACCAAATAATAATTAGTTTCATAAGAGGTCATTATATTTCTATTCCAATCACAGCTCTGTCTAACCTGAAGCATGCATCTTATATAAGAACTGCTGTTTGAAATTTTAACCCTGCTATTCTGCTTCTGTAAATGCTTGCTTGCTTAAATAATAAGAAAAATAAGACTACTTGCACATCAGAGAGACCATCAAATCTCCCCAGGAAAAAAAAATTATCAATGCTGGCACCTGGCCAGATCTCTGAGTGAGGTCTCAAGGCCCCAGCACATAGGGCTCTTTAAGAACTTGCAAAGGAGACCAGAAACACCCCATATTTGGGAGAGAAAAAAGGTAAAAACATATAAATAGGGAAAGTTCTTCCATGTTGGGGCCCAGAATTTGAGAGACATTTTCCTCTGGACCCACGCTTAATAAATGCAACTCCATCTCTCTTAAGTATTGCTTGATTCTTCTCCGGTTTTCTGTAAAAAGCCCAGTGCCTAAGTATAAGAATATCTGGCCAGTTTCTTATGTTTTTTCCCCCCCAATTGATTATAGTGTGTCCTCTGAATAATCTTACCATCTTTCAAATAAACAAGAGTCTTTTTAATATTTAATATTTATTTTTCTTGCCTTTGTGCAATGTCTAGAACCTTCAGAACAATGTTGAATAATGGTGGCAAGAGCAGGCGTTTCTAGGGAGTTTCCATTATTTGGACAATCAGGGCTTCTCCCTGAAGGAAAAGGTCCCAGCAAGCTCCTTAAAACTAGGTCATTGCTCAGGAATGTGTGTACTCCTTAGCTGGAGTACAGTTTGAGGCAGCAGAGCTAGCCAGGCTTCCTTAGGATTGGGCATCCACGCAAGAGGGGTTCCATGGTGAGGTGGGGGCTTCCTTTGCAGGGAGGCCAGGAACTGCGGGCGTGTGGATGCACCTTCCACAGGCCCCTAGGCTGCACACAGCTTTTACTCCCCTGACTAGGGCTCCATGACAGCCTGGGCGGGCTGACTGCTATGCTGGAATTCTGGGTGTGGCTGCCCTCTGAGGGCAGAAAATGGGCTTGTGGTTTGAGGGCTTGGCAGAGAAAGGCTTGGGGTGGATTAGCGTCAGGGGAGAATGGCTGGGGACTGTTGACCAAGCTGTGAGGCTGAGTGCAAGAACAGTACCTACTTTTTCCCTGATCCCAAACACCTTTAAGAAGTCAGGAGAGGAACAGACAATCCCTCCTCCTGCTCAGGCTCCAGTATCTCTGTGGTCTTTCTTGGGAGGAAAGCAGAATCCAAGGTTGGTGTGGTGCTGAGCCTGTGGTGACTTGAGTTTTCAGCTGTGCTCAGCAGCATCCTTTCTTGTGCCCACAGGCCTGTCCTCTCGGTCCTTCCCTGGGCTGTGGTCGCAGGCAGGGTAGGGGGAAAGGGGCAAAACTTTGGCACCAGAGTCTGGATTATGCCTGCCTTTCAGGCTTCTCCAGGCCTCTCAGTAAACTGCACTGCCTCCCCATTCCTCCTTTTTTAAACACTCCTTGGGCTTGACTCTCTTTCTATTTTGGGCCCCTCTCTCCTACTAGTAAGCTACTTGCAGAACTCCTCCACCTCCACCACACAGTCTGCGTTGTTCTTGAGAGCCCAGACTTCTCTTCCCAATTCCTACTCCTGGAGATACTGTTGGCCTTACATCCTCTGGCTTCACATTCCTCCATTCAGTCAAAAGGGATCAAAATTATTCTTGGGAGGGGTGGAGGTGGGGCAGGAAATCCCAGAAATTCCACTTTGAATCCCAGTGAATGAGTGATATATAGACGAACCTTGTTGAAGCCTATATAGATGACATACAGTACAACATTATTTATTTATTTATTTATTTATTTATTTATTTATTTATTTAAATATATTTTATTGGAAAAATACCATAGTGAGGAAACCAAGATAGTGGCATAGGATAGACACCTAAATGCAGCCTACCATAACAATTTTTAAATATATATATTTTATTGATTTTTTACAGAGAGGGAGAGAGAGAAATAGAGAGCTAGAAACATCGATGAGAGAGAAACATCAACCAGCTGCCTCTTGCACACCCCCTACCAGGGGATGTGCCCACAACCAATGTACATGCCTTTGACCGGAATCGAAACTGGGACCCTTCAGTCCACAGACCGACGCTCTACCACTGAGCCAAACCGGTTTCGGCTACCATAACAATTTTAAATTTACAACTGGAAAACAGAGGAAACATCACCCTGAAAAACCAGATGACTGGCTGAGTGGAAGCTCTACCATCTAGGAAAGGAAGAGAAGGGATGCTGAGCCTCAGGAGCTGTGGAGGTCTGGAGATCTGTGCGTGCAGAGATCTGTGCGGGTGGAAAAGGCGGCTGCCAATTCGCTGCTGGCTTATTCCTGGTGCATGGAGAGGGTGGGCAGCTAATGAGTGGCTGGCTTTCTTGTTTGGGAGGAAAACAAAACAACACTATTGCTCTGATAGACAGCCCCAGTCAGGGAGAGGCTGGACTGTCAGGCAGTCGGAAAGCTCTCTCAGAGGGGCGTGGCCAGCAGCCATTATTGCAGGACTCAGGAACAGGACCCTCTTAGGGAGGGGCTGATGGGAAACCAAAGCTTGTCTACGCCACCCTGAGACTTTGCCCCATCCAAGCAGAGCACAGAAGCCCTCCCAGTGGCTGGCTTTTTCATTCGGGAGAAAAAAACTCCCAATTGCACCGAGAGACAACTTTGAGCTGGGAAAATACTGGCTGTCAGGGAGCAGGCAAAATTTGAGAACAGCATTTCCCCAAGTGGTGTGCGTGCCTGCCACCAGTCTTGTGGGACTCGCTGCAAATAGGACTTTCCTAAGGCAGGACTGATGGGGAACCAAAACTAGTCTGTGCCACCTCGAGACTCCTCCTCATCCAAGCGGAGCATAGAAGCCCTCCTAGCTGAGACACTGCTGATCCTCACAGCCATTTGGCTTGGAGATCAACGCTTCCCAGGGATACTAACAAGAAGCAAGGCTTAATAAGACTGCACACAAAGGGCTGCACCAAGACTGTCCACTTCAGGTAACTGGGAAGGCTGTGCCACTGGGACACCTAGCTAGGACACCTAGGTGTCTGCTAGGACACCTAGCACACAAAACTATTCCATCAAATCAGGGAAGCAGCTAAAATGCAGAGAAGAGGCAGGACACAAAGGACAGAAATGGAGGAAAGTAGAATGGACATTGAGTTCAAAACCACAGTTAGAAGGTTTTTCAAGAATTTCCTAGAAAAGGCCGATAAAATAAGACCTTTGAGGATATGAAAAGGGATCAACTAGAAATAAAGAATACATTGTCTGAAATAAAAAAAAATATTATACAGAGTCATAAAAATAGATTGGAAGATCACAAGAATCAAGTCAAAGATTTGGAACACAAAGATACAGAGGACACTCTGCAGAAGCAAGAAGAGAAGATAATCCAGAAAGTTGAAGATAGTGTAAGAAGCCTCTGGGACAACTTCAAATGAACTAGCCTAGAATCGCCCTGAGACTCCACCCTGAGACTCTGCCCTACACAATCTACAAACACACCCAAGCTCCAAGCAGCGGATTTTGCATATGAATGGCCTTCTCTATTGCATTTTAACCTAGCAAACTTGCAATCTGGTGCAGATAGCTCCAAAGCTTCCAAACTCCAAGCAGGGAAGAGAGGACTGTGGTTCTCACTGTAGCTCCTGCAGGGTGGCCTCAGACAGTAGCTGAACTGTACCCCATTGGAGATCCGGAAACTAGTCTATCTAGTGGTCAGAGTGAGACATCAGATTTCAACGACTCTCATAAGGGACACATTCAAGAGACAGGCTCAGTGAGCACCAAAGCCCTACAGGAACAAATCCTCCCCCATAAATGTGTCTCTGGCACTGCAATTCTTCCATTATAGACAAAGCAGGTCCTCACAGCCAATTGGCCTGGAGATAAATTTCAGTGACAACAACAACAATCAAGATTTAATTACAAGGGTGTACACACAGTCCACAAAAGGATGCACCAAGAGTGTCCACATCAGACATCTGGGAGGCTGACTCACTGAACCATATAGGACACCCAGGCCCACAAAGCTTTTCTGCCAACACAAGGAAGCAGCAAAAATGCTCAGAAAAAGGAGACCTCAAACAAAAGAAATGGAGAAGAACAAAAGATTGGGTATAGAGTTCAAAACCACAATTATAAGGTTTTTCAAGAATTTCCTAGGAAAGGCTGATAAATTTAATAAGACTCTAGAGGATATGAAAAAGAAATTAAACCAACTACAAATTAAACATACACTGACTGAAATAAAAATATATATATACAGAGATTCAACAGCAGACTAGAAGTATGCAAGAATCAAGTCAAAGATTTGGAATACAAAGAGGCAAAGGACACTCTTCCAGAGAAGTAAGAAGAGAAGAGAATCCAGAAAGTTGAAGATAGAGTAAGAAGCCTCTGGGACAACTTCAAGTGTACCAACATCAGAATTATGGGGGTGCCAGAACAAGAGATAGAGCAAGAGACTGAAAATCTCTTTGAAGAAATAATGACTGAAAACTTCCCCCACCTGGTGAAAGAAATAGACTTACAAGTCCAGGAAGTGCACAGAACCCCAAACAAAAGGAATACAAAGAGGACCACACCAAGGTACATCATGATTAAAATGCCAAGAGCAAAAGACAGAGAGAATCTTACAAGCAGCAAGTGAAAAACAGTCAGTTACCTACAAGGGAGCATCCATATGATTATCAGCTGATTTCTCAACAGAAGCTATGCAGGCCAGATGGGAGTGGCAAGAAATATTCAAAGTGATGAATAGCAAGAACCTACAACCAAGATTACTCTACCCAGCAAAGTTATCATTCAGAATTAAAGGGCAGATAAAAATCTTCACAGATCAGAAAAAGCTAAAGGAGTACATCACCACGAAACCAGTATTATATGAAATGCTAAAAGGTGTTCTTTAAAAAGAGGAAAAAGAAGAAAAAAAGTAAAGCTAAAAATTATGAACAACAAATACATATCTATCAACAAGTGAATCTAAAAATCAAGTAGAATTAAAAATCTGAGGAACAGAATAAACTGGTGAGTATAATAGAATCAGGGGCATAGAATGGAAGGGGATTGATAATTCTTAGAGGGGAAGGGGTGTCTCTGTGGGGGGTACAGGAAGAGACTGGACAAAAATCATATACCGATGGATGAGGACAGGATGGGTAGGAGGTAAGGGCAGAGAGTGGAGTGGGGACCAGGCGGAGGGGAGCTATGGGGGTGGGGGGGGATAACAATAAAGATTTATTTTAAAAATTAAAAAAAGAAACATTGATGAGAGAGAAACATCAATCAGCTACCTCCTGCACACCCCCTACTAGGGATGTGCCTGCAACCAAGGTACATTTTGTTCCTTAACTGGAACCAAACCTGGAACCCTTCAGTCCACAGGCCAATGCTCTATCCACTGAGCCAAACCAGTTAGAACTTTGGTATACATGGGAACATGGGGGGAGAGGGGATTGGATCCAATCCCCTTGTGTATACCATAGGACAACTGTATAATTTACATATTATAAAATTCACCCTTTTAAAGTATATTATGTATTGGCTTTTAATATATTCAGAAAGTTGTGCCACCATCATCACTAATTCCAGTTTCATCACCCCAAAAGAAACCCTGTGCCCATCAGTCACTTTCCATATTCCTCTCTTCTCAGTCTCTGACAACTACTAATCTACTTTCTGTCTCTATGTGATTGACAATTCTTGATATTTCCCGTAATGGAAGCATAAAATATGTGGTCTTTTGTGACTGGCTTCTTTCACAATGTAATGTTTTCAAGGTTCATTTATGTTGTAGCATGTATCAGTACTTCATGTCTTTTTGTGGTAAATAATATTCCACTATATATATACCACAGTTTATCCATTCATCAGTAGATGGGTTTGGGGTTTATATTTTGGGGCTATTATGATGATAACGATTATAATACTACTAATGGCCCAGTGCATGAAATTCGTGCACATTAAAAGGGTTAATTAGAGGAAATATTTTAATATTGCTATTTGTCCTTTCTCTATAATGGAAGTGTCAGAGATGAAGGAAAATTAGTCAAATGTATATGAAAATCTTCCTCCTGTCAGAGTGTGGGGCACTCCTCGGGACCCCTTGTCCCGTCTACCACGGTGCCTCAAAATTGCGTGAGACCCATCCCCATTGGGCAAGATCCAGACCTGGCCAGCCCCACCCTTGTCAAGCCCCACTGGGCAGGGGACAGCCTTGGGACCCCTTGTCTGGTGCCGGGTGGGGGGCTCAGCCTCAGGTTCCACGTCAAGCCCTCTGGGTGGAGGGTGTAGCCTCAGGTCCCCTCAACATAACCTCAGATCATAGTCTCCTAGTGGGTGTGAAGCAGTATCTCATTGTGATTTTGAGATATTGAGCATCTTTTCATTATTGGTCTTTGATATCTTCTTTGGAAAAACATTTACACGAGTATTTGCTCCTTTTAGTTGGATTATTTGTCTTTTTATTGTTCAATTTTAAGAATCTCTTTTTAAAAAGTTTTAAATTATGGTTAAGAAAATGCATAGTAACTAGTGCTGGTGAGCATGTGGAGAAAGGGAACTCTAGTTCACTGCTAGTGGAAATGCAAACCTGTGCAGCCACTATGGAAAATAAAATGGAATTTCCTCAAAAAATTAAAAATGGAACTGACATTTGACCCAGCAATCCCATTTCTGGGAATATATCCTAAAAAAAACAAAACACCAATGAGAAAGAATATATGTACCCCTAAGAAAATAGCACTGTTATTTACAATAGCTATTACTTGGAAACAGCCCAAGTGCCCATCAGTAGATGAGTGGATAAAAAAGACGTGGGCCCAGCCAGCACGGCTCAGTGGTCAAGCATTAATCTATGAACCAAGAGGTCACCGTTTGATTCCTGGCCAGGGCATATGCTCAGGTTGCGGACTTGATCCTTGGTGGAGAGTGTGCAGGAGACAGCCGATCAATGATTCTCTCTTATCATTGATGTTTCTCTTTCTCCCTCCCTCTCTGAAATCAAGTATATAACATATATATATATTTTAAAGCTGTGGGACATTTATATAATGAAATACTGTGCAGCTATAAAAGAGAGGGATCTCTTACCCTTTGGGACAGCATGGATGGATGGACGGACCTGGAGACTATTATGCTAAATGAAATAAGCCAAACTGAAAAAGACAAATATCACATGATCTCATTTATTTGTGGAATCTAAGAAACAAAATGAATTGACCTATAAAATAAAACCCAAAGCATGAAGGCATGGAATAGACTGACATACCTCCATGTGGGGATGGGGGGACAAGGAGAGATAAACCGAAGAACTTATATACATATTAGAGGCCTGGTGCATGAAATTTGCTTAGGGGAGAGGGGTGTCCCTCAGCCCAGCCTGCATCCTCTCCAATCTGGGACATCCCTCTCTCAATTCAGGACCACTGGCTCCTAACCTCTCACCTGCCTGCCTGCCTAATGCCCCCAATGGCCCTCCCCTGCCAGTCTGGTTGCCCCCAACAGCCCTCCCCTATTGGCTTGATGGCTCCCAACTGCCTATCTCTGCCAGCCTGATCTCACCCCTAACTGCTCTCCCCTGCTGGCCTAATTGTCTCTAACTGCCTCTGCCTTAGCCCACCACCATGGCTTTGTCCAGAAGGAAGTCTGATGTCTGGAAGATGGCCATTTGATCTGGTCTAATTAACATATTACCCTTTTATTATGTAGATATGCATAGCCCATGGATTCAGGGCAGTGAAGACCTGCAGGGGTGGGTAGGGGCTGGATGGAGGGAGAGTAAATAGGAAGAGGAGGGGGAAAATGAGAGACATCTGTAATACTGCCAACAATATAAGTAAGTAAATAAATAAATAAATAAAATTGATGAAAACAAAAAAAGAAAAGCATATAACATGAAAATTACCATTGTAACTATTTCTAAGTTCATTGGTACAGTTCAGTAGTAGCAAGTATATTCATATTGTTGTGCAATCCATTTCCAGAACTTTTTATCTTGCAAAACTGAAACTCTATACCCTCTAAATAACTTCCCATAATCCCCTTCTCCATTCTACTTTCTGTTTCTATGAATTTGATTACTCTAGATTTTTTCAGAGAAGTGGTTTCATTCAGTGTTTGTCTTTTTGTGACTGGCTTATTTCACTTAGTATAATATCTTCAAGGTAATAAGAGTTTTTGTATGTTCTGGATACCAATTTCTTTTTTTTTTTTATTTTTACATATTTTAATGATTTTTTTTGCCCCTCTCCCTCCCTCCCACACATCCCCTCCCTCCCCAGAGTTTTATGCCCATTGGATGTACTTATATGCATGTATACAAGTCCTTCAGTTGATCTATTATCTCCCCCAGATCCTCCTCCCTTCCCTGCTGAAATTTGACAATCTGCTTGTTGCTTTATTGTCTCTATATCTATCTTTTGGATCATCAGTTTATAATGATCTTTATTATCCACAAATGAGTGAGGTCATGTGGTGTTTCTCTTTCATTGATTGGCTTATTTCACTCAGCATGATGTTCTCTAATTCCATCCAGGTTGCTGCAAAAGATGAGAATTCCTTCTTTTTATGGCAGCATAGTATTCCATTGTGTAGATGTACCATGGTTTTTGGATCCAATCATCTGCTGATGGGCACCTAGGCTGTTTCCAAATTCTGGCTATTGTAGATTGTGCTGCAATGAACATACGGGTGCATATATCCTTTCTGATCGGTGTTTCTAGTTTCTTGGGATATATTCCTAGGAGTGGGATTACTGGGTCAAATGGGAGTTCCATTTTCAGTTTTTTGAGGAAACTCCACACCGTTTTCCACAGTGGTTGCACCAGTCTGCATTCCCACCAGCAGTGCACGAGGGTTCCTTTTTCTCCACAACCTCGCCAACACTTGTTGTTTGTTGTTTTGTTGATGTTGGCCATTCTGACAGGTGTGAGATGGTACCGCATTGTTGTTTTGATTTGCATCTCTCGGATAATTAGTGACTTTGAGCGTGTTTTCATGTGTCTTATGGCCTTCCTTCTGTCTTCCTTTGAGAATATTCTATTTAGGTCCATTGCCCATTTCTTAATTGGATCATTCATCTTCCTTTTAGTTAGTTGTATCAACTGTCTGTAGATGTTGGAGATTAAACCTTTATCAGTGGTGCTATTTGCAAATATGTTCTCCCAGTCTGTGGGCTTTCTTGTTGTTTTGTTGATGGTTTCTTTTGCTGTAAAAAAGCTTTTTATTTTGATGTAGTCCCATTTGTTTATTTTCTCTTTAGCTTCCATTGCCCTAGGGGCAGTATCAGTGAAGAAGTTCTTTTGGCATACCTCTGAGATTTTGCTGCCTGTGGATGCTTCTAGTATTTTTATGGTTTCCCGTCTGATGTTTAAGTCCTGTATCCATTTTGAGTTTATTTTTGTGTATGGTGTAAGTTGGTGATCTAGTTTCATTCTTTTGCATGTCTCTGCCCAATTTTCCCAACACCATTTATTGAACAAACTATCATGACTCCATTGTATCTTCATGCCTCCTTTGTCAAATATTAATTGAGCATAGTGATTTGGGTTGATATCTGGGTTCTCGATTCTATTCCATTGATCTATATGTCTGTTCTTGTGCCAGTACCAGGCTGTTTTGAGAACAGTGGCTTTGTAATACAGTTTGAAGTCTGGTATTGAGATCCCTCCTACTTTACCCTTCTTTCTCAGGATTGCTGTGGCTATTCGGGGTCTTTTATTGTTCCAAATGAACTTTTGGAGAGTTCTTTCTAGGTCAGTGAAATATGCCGTTTGTATTTTAATGGGGAGTGCATTGAACCTATAGATTGCTTTAGGAAGTATGGACATTTTCACAATGTTGATTCTACCAATCCATGAACATGGTATGTTTTTCCACCTCCTTACATCTTCCTCTATCTCTTTTTTCAGTGTCATGTAGTTTTCTGCATATAGGTCCTTTACTTCCTTAGTTAAGTTTATTCCTAGGTATCTTAATTTTTTTGGTGCGATGGTAAATGGCATTGCTTTTTTAGTCTCTGTTTCTGTAGTTTCACTGTTGGTGTATAGAAATGCCATGGATTTCTTGGCATTAATTTTGTATCCTGCTACATTGCCAAATTCATTTATTAAGTCAATTAGTTTTTTAATGGAGTCTTTTGGTTTTTTTATGTACAATATCATGTCATCTGCAAATAAAGATAACTTTACTTCTTCTTTTCCAATTTGGATGCCTTTTATTTCCTCCTCTTCTCTAATTGCAATGGCTAGTACTTCCAGTACTATGTCAAACAGGAGTGGCGAAAGTGGGCATCCCTGTCTTGTTCCTGTTCTTAGAGGGAATGGTTTTAGTTTTTGCCCATTGAGTATAATGTTGGCTGTGGGTTTATGGTATATAGCTTTTATTATGTTGAGGTATGATCCTTGTACTCCCACCTTGTTAAGAGTTTTTATCAGGAAAGGGTGTTGGATTTTATCAAATGCTTTTTCTGCATCTATTGATATGACGATATGATTTTTATCTTTCAATTTGTTTATGTGATGTATCACATTTATTGATTTGTGGATACTGAACAATCCTTGCATTCCTGGAATAAATCCTACTTGGTCGTGGTGTATGATCTTTGTGATGCTCTTCTGGAGTCGATTTGCCAGAATTTTGTTGAGGATTTTGGCATCTATGTTCATGAGGGGTATTGGCCTGTAATTCTCTTTCATTGAGTTGTCTTTATCTGGTTTTGGTATTAGGGTGATGCTGGCTTCATAGAAGGAGTTTGGAAGTGTTCCTTCCTCTTGGATTTTTTGGAATAGTCTTAGGAGGATAGGTTTTAGTTCTTCCTTGAATGTTTGGTAAAACTCTCCTGTGTAGCCATCTGGCCCTGGGCTTTTGTTTGCTGGAAGCTTTTTGATGACTGTTTCAATTTCTTCCCAAGTTACTGGTCTATTGAGATTTTTAGATTCTTCCTGATTGAGTTTTGGAAGTTTGTATTTTTCTAGGAATATGTCCATTTCCTCAAGGTTGTTCAGTTTGTTGGAATAGAGTTGTTCGTAGTATTTTGTAACAATCCGTTGTATTTCGGTGGGGTCTGTTGTTATTTCACCTCTTTCATTTCTGATTTTGTTTATTTGGGTCCTCTCTCTTTGTTTCTTGGTTAGCCTGGCTAGAGGACCATCTATCTTGTTTATTCTTTCAAAGAACCAGCTCTTGGTTTTGTTGATCTTATGTATTGTTTCTTTGGTCTCTATGTCGTTTATCTGTGCTCTGATTTTTGTTATTTCCTTCCTTCTGCTTACCCTGGGCTTTTCTTGTTGCTCTTTTTCTAATTCTTTGAGTTGTAGAGTTAGATCATTTGTTACCATTTTTTCTAGTTTTTTTTGCAATAGGCTTGTAAGGATATGAACTTCCCTCTCAAAACTGCTTTTGCTGTGTCCCATAGATTTTGGATTGTTGTGTTTTCATTGTCGTTTGTTTCCAGGATGTTTTTAATTTCTTCCTTGATTTCTCTCGTAACCCAGTCCTTGTTTAATAGCATGCTGTTTAGTCTCCATGTGTTTGATTTCTTTGGAATATTTTTATTGTAGTTAATTTCCAGTTTTATGCCATTATGGTCTGAGAAGATACTTGATATGATTTCTATCTTCTTGAATTTGAAGATACTTTGCCTATGTCCCAAAATGTGGTCTATCTTTGAGAATGTCCCATGTGCACTTGAGAAGAATGTATATTCTGTGGCTTTAGGGTGGAGTGTTCTGAAGATGTCAATTAATTCCAACTGGTCTAGTGAGTCATTTAGGCTTGAAATTTCTTTGCTGATTTTTTGTTTAGATGATTTGTAGAAGGGTGACAGTGGAGTATTAAAATCTTCTACTATGATTGTATTGCTATTAATCTCACTCTTAATGTCCTCCAGCAGTTTTTTTATGTATTTGGTTGCTCCTGTGTTGGGTGCATATATATTTACCAGGGTTATTTCTTCTTGTTGGATTGTTCCCTTTAGTATTATGAAGTGGCCTTCATTATCTCTTATTATGTCCTTCACTCTGAGACCTAATTTGTCGGATATAAGTATTGCTACCCCCACTTTTTTTTTTTCATTTCCATTTGCCTGGAAGACTTTTTTCCATCCCTTCACCCTCAGTCTGTGTGCATCTTTTCTTCTGAGGTGGGTTTCTTGTAGACAACAGATGAATGGGTGTTGTTTTCTTATCCAATCTGTTACCCTATGTCTTTTGATTGGAGCATTTAATCCATTTACATTTAAGGTTATTATTGATAGGTACTCATTTGACGCCATTTTTATTCTATACCTGTGTTCCTTCTTCACTTCCTATTTCTTTATTTTTACAGTAGACCCTTTAGCAGTTCTTGCATTGCTGGTTTGGTGGAAATAAATTCCTTCAGTCTTTTTTTGTCTGTGAAGCTCCTGATTTCCCCTTCAATTTTGATTGATAGCCTTGCTGGGTACAGTATTCTTGGATTAAGACCCTTCCTTTGCATGACTTTATATATTTCATCCCATTCCCTTCTGGCCTGATAAGTTTCTGTGGAGAAATCAGTTGCTAGTCTAATGGGGGTTCCTTTGTATGTAACTTTCTGTCTCTCTCTGGCTGCTTTTAAGATTCTTACTTTGTCGTTGTTGTTTGCCAATTTAATTATAATGTGCCTTGCAGTCTGTCTTCTGGGATTCATTTTGCTTGGGACTCTGCGAGCATCTTGGATTTGTGTAGGTTTTTTCTTCTCTATTTCAGGAAAGTTTTCTGTCATTATTTCTTGAAATACTTTTTCCATGTCTACCTCAGTTTCCTTTCCTTCTGGTACCCCTATTATTCGAATATTATTTGGTTTTGTGTTGTCCCAAAGCTCCCGTAGGCTCTCCTCCTGCTTTTTAATTTTTTTTTCTAGAAGCTGCTCTACTTGGGTATTTTTTTCCATCCTGTCTTCTAGCTCACTGATGCGGTCCTCTGCTTCATTGAGCCTACTCTTGATGCTTTCTATTGAGTTCTTCATGGTAGCAATGTCATTTTTCATTTCTTCTTGGTTCTTCTTCAGTTCCTCATGGCTCTTCTCCCATTTCTCATGGTTCTTCCTCATTTCTTCTTGGTTATTGTCAAATTTCTCTTCCATTCTTTTTAGCCATTCTATGATCATTACTCTGAATTCTTGCTTCGGTAGGCTGCTTGCATCTGACTCGTTTACTTCCTTTACTGGTGATGCCTGCTTTTCTTTCATGTGCAGACTATGTTTTAGCCTCCCCATGGCCTTTCTTTTCAGGATGTCTGGTTATGTGGTGTTCCTTCTCCTGCGTTGATTTAACGGTACAAAATACAATACTACCAGGTACAACCCAAGAGGCACTTAACAGAAGCGTATTTGCAATATTAATAACCTCTAATAAAGGTGACCACTAGAGAAAGGCAACTTAGGGGATAGGAGAGAATGAAGAAAGGTAAAAATAAAATAAAGAAAAATTAAAAAAAATTAAAATTAAAATTAAAAAAAAATTAAGTAAATAAAATAAAAAAAGAGGTATAAAGAGATAGAAAAAGAAGAAAAAAGTAATGACAAAATGAAGTTGGAAAACGGGGAAAAAAAGAAAAGATAGAGAGAGAGAAAAAGAGACAGAGAAAGAGAGAGAAAGAGAGATAAGAGGCAAACTAAAAGAGAAATGGGAAACAAACTATATATATGTGGAGAAAATTGCCATAGAACAACCACTGAAACCCAGCCAATACCAGTAACAATACTTGGAGATTAATACAAACTACAATATCCACTATTATTAAGTAAGGCTATGATATACAGAAGTAAAAGAAACAAACCAAAACAGAGGATTTAAAAAAAAAAAAATACAAAGCAACAATCACACCACAGAAATAATCATCGCGATTTCACTAACAAGCATAAAAATTCACAATAATCAACCTTCACACAAACAATGCGAAAAGGATAGAAGGGAGAACAGGTTTTTTTTTTTTTTTTTTTGTTTGTTTGTTTTTAACTAGTTAAAATAGTGCAGAGATTGTAATTTATACACTTGGATCAGGGGTTGGAACTTAAATCTATAAGTATAGCGAGAGCTTTAGCAGGGGGTATACAGAAAGAATAGAGGAAAAATTCAAGCTGGAAAAGGATAGCTAAGGAGATTAAAAGGGTATAGTTAGTAAGAGAGTGATGGTGTAAAGGTCGAGTTGAGATAAGGTTGAATGATGCTATAGTAGAGATTAAAATAGAATGAAAGTTACTCCCAATGTAAAATAAAGAAAAAGTAAAATGGTACTGGAGAGGGAAAAAAAAGAAAAACAAAAAACAAACAAACCAACAAACAAAACACACACACACACACACAGAAAAAAAAAACACACAAAAATTGCAAAATAGCAGTAGTAATAGTGATGATAGAGATTGAAAAAATGTAATAATTGAAAAGGTAAAATCAAGTAAGGACAAAAGAAAAAAAATCGTTTCTTAAGTAAAAGATACCAAAAATGAAAATTAAATAAAAAATGTAAAAAATGAAAATAAAATAAAGAATAGTAAAATTAGCATTAAAATGTCCAGTAGTGGTCATTCACTTCCTCTGTTAATGCATTTGGCACTCCTGAATCTCGGACCAGACAGACATGCAGATCCCAGCATTCCACTGCACCTCAGCTTTATAAGGTAATCCTTAATTTTAAGTAGGCTGTATCTTAGTTATTTGTGTTCATTCATTTTTGATTAGTTAAAAGAAAAAGAAAAAAAAGAAGAAAAGAGAAAAAGAAAAAGAAAGAAAAAAAAAAAAAAGGCAGTTTGTAATTCAGCTCTTAGGTGTCAGTGTTTCCGGTTTGACCTCCCAGTCTTTTTGGTTGCTCTGGGCTTCTTTCTCTATGGCTCTAGCTCGCAGGGTGCCAGCTGGCTCCCAGACTACCTCTTCTGGCTCCGATCCCTTGTTTCCAGGAAGGCAAATTCCCCCTGCAATTTCCCCGGATATGCCCAACTAGGCCGACCTTCGCTAGTGTTCCGAAGCTAGGGGGTGAAGGGGATCAGGCCTCAAGGTGACGAGATGTTCCACCCTTGGCGGACAGCCGCGATTCTTAAGACTGTTTCCAGTCCCCTGGCATTTTAAAAAAGTCCCGCTTCTGGGGAAGCTTACGTCCAACAGAGCACTGGGTGTCGCTGCAGCCTGCTTTGGGCGCAGCTTGGCGCCAGAAGCCGCTCCCGGCTACAGTGGGGGCGGGGCTTCGCCGGAGCTCCCAGGCTACCGTAGCTGCCCGGCCGCGGGACCCGGAACCCTCAGGCTATCCCCGCAAAACTCTGACCTTTCCGTGGGTGACTGAAGAACTCCCTTGAATCCACGTGTTTGCGCCGACTCGGGCGTCCCAGCTGCTCGATGGACCTCTCCGCCGTGTGTTTTCCAGGCCTCAGAGAAGCCTGTCCTTTCCCGGTAAGATGGCGCAGCCCGGAGCTCGCCGCTGCCGCCGCCGCTGCCGCCGCCGCTGCCGCCACGGGCAGCGCTGGCCACTTGGTCAGAAAATCCCGTCCAGCAGACTTCTCCTTACCTTCCTTGAAAATTCCGCTGCCCCTTTGCTGCCAATCAAGATTCCCCCAGCAACTCAGACGCTACTTTTATCTGATCTGGGACCAGAGTCAGAACAAGTCCGACTGTTTGGTCGCCATCTTCAAGCTCCGCCCCCTGGATACCAATTTCTTATGACATATATGATTTGTAATTGTTTTCTCCCATCTGTGGTTTTTCTTTTCTTTTTTAAAAATATATTTTATTGATTTTTTTACAGAGAGGAAGGAAGAGAGATAGAGAGCTAGAAATGTTGATGAGAGAGAAACATCGACCAGCTGCCTCTTGCACACCCCCTCCTGGAGATGTGCCCGCAACCAATGTACATGTCCTTGACCGGAATAGAACCTGGGACCTTTTAGTCTGCAGACCGACTCTCTACCACTGAGCCGGTTTCGGCTGTGGGTTTTCTTTTCACTTACTTGATGGTAATAGCATACAAGTTTCTAATTTTTATGACATTTAATTAATTTATTTTTTCTTCTATTTCTTGTGGTTTGGTGTCATATCTTAAGAGACCATTGTGTACGGTAATCAAAGGTCACAAAGATTTACACCTATGCTTTCTTTCTAAGAGTTTAATAGTTTTAGCTCCGATATTTTTAAGGTAATTTTTGTATATGGTGTGAGATAGGGTTCCAACTTGGTTATTTTGCCTGTGCATATCCGGTTGTTCCAGAGATTGATTGATTGATTGATTGATTTATATTTTATGTTATGTTTGTTATTGATTGCTAATCCTCACACAGGGATATTTTTCTTTCTTTCTCCCCCCATTTTTAAAAATTAAGGTATTATATGTGTACATATCTTACCATTGCCCCCCCACTCCCATACATGCCCTCCCTCCCCAGAGTTTTTCATCCATTGGCTATGCTTATATGCATGCATACAAGTCCTTCAGCTGATCTCTTATCTCCCCCATATCTTCCTACCCTGTAATTTGACAGTCTGTTTGTTGCTTTACTGCTTCTGTATCTATCTTTTTGTTCATCAGTTTATAATATTCTTTATTATCCATAAATGAGTGAGATCATGTTGTGTTTTTCTTTCATTGTCTGGCTTATTTCACTCAGCATAATGTTCTCCAATTCCATCCAGGTGGCTGCAAATGATAAGAATTCCTTTTTTTTATGGCAGCATAGTATTCCATTGTGTAGATGTACCATAGTTTTTTTATCCAATTGTCTGCTGATGGGCACGTAGGCTGTTTCCAAATGTTATTTTGCCTGTGCATATCCAGTTGTTCCAGCGTTTTAAAAAAAATATTTTTAAATTTATGTCAGAGAGTAAGAAAGAGGAAAAGAAAGACAGAAACATCAATGATGAGAGAGAATTATTGATTGGCTGCTTCCTGCATGCCTTCTACTAGGGATTGAGCCTGAAACCTAGGCATGTGCCCTCATCACTGGGAGTTGAACTTGGGACCCTTCAGGCTGCAGGCCAACACTATTCACTGAGCCAAACCGGCTATGTTGTTCCAGCATATTTTTTGAAAATACTATTCTTTTCCGTCTTTGGGCTGGTCTTGGCACCCTTGTTGATAGCATCTCTTCCTTATGTAGCCACTTACCTGGGGAAGCTTCCTATTGTCTGTACTACCATGGGGCAATAACTCAGAAAGTTTTCCCTCCAGCTGGATCTTTCTTCTGAGCGTTTTACCTGTATATAACCCACTTAAATGTTTCTCACACATGTTCAAGATTGAACTTACGGTTGTTTCCTTCAAGACTTTCTTTTACCAATACATTTTCCTCTGTTTTGTTTCAGCAAAAGTAGTATCCTACTTAATTAAATCAGAAATTAAGAGTCATATTTTATATTTTTACTTTACCCCCTACATTTAATTGATCACCAACTAAGTTTCTCTGCCAGGGCCTCCATCTATCTCTTTCATCTCTCTGTTCCTTACTTGGATTGAGTGCTTTAATAGGAGAGGCCACCAACAGGGATCACCATTTGGAAATATATATCTTGAATCCATTTCTGGTCCTCCATCTTCACTGCTACCAAGTCTGAGACATTATTTTTTCTGCTGGAATACAGTCTCTTAACTGATCTGTCTCCATGTAAAAAGTTAAACAAACACACAAAAAGGAAACAGTAATAGGGTGGATGCCCATGTAGCCATTACCCAGGTGCAATAACCACAAATGTAAACTTGTTCCTATTTCATTAATATTCATCCTCTACTCTGCTTGCCCGACCTCCTTTGGATTACTCTGAAGCAAATCTATGTATCAGAGCGCTCTCTATAACATACAAAGTTGACAGTGTATTTCCCTATTTTAATCCCTTTATTGGTTCATCATAGCTTTTTTAAAAAAAATATATTTTATTGATTTTTTTTACAGAGAGGAAGAGAGAGGGATAGAGAGCCAGAAACATCGATGAGAGAAAATCATTGATCAGCTGCCTCTTGCACAACCCCCACTGGTGATGTGCCCACAACCAAGGTACATGCCCTTGAGCGGAATCGAACCTGGGACCCTTCAGTTCGCAGGCTGAGGCTCTTTTCACTGAGCCAAACCGGTTTCGGCATCGCCATAGCTTTTAAGAGAATGATGAAAACCTTACTGGGGCCCATAGGGCCTGCATGATTTAACCCTGCCAACCTCTCCAGACTCATTGTTCACCACTTCACTATTCACATCTATCCTCCAGACACAAAGGCCCAAATGCCATACACCTCTGGCCATAGGACCTTTGCACTTCATAACCTCATAAACTCTCTACAATGACTCCTCTCCAACTCCTTCCAACCACCTTCAACCCCACCTGATTAGCACACATTGATATCAGTACAAATGCTGCTGCTTCTTCAGAGTCATCTTCCCAGCTCTGCATGGCTGAGGTAGGACTCCCTGATATAGGTCCTCCTAGGACACTGCATTTTTCCTTTATAAATGTATTTCTCCATTATAATTATGTATTTATTTATGTAAATATTAGTTATGTCTGACTTTCCCACCAGGCATTTGGGGATAGTAGCTGGCCTTACCCCTCTTAGCATGCACAACGCTTACACAGAGTTGAGATAATAGCAGGCCTTCAGCTGGTATTTATAAGAGGATGGCGGAGAAGCTGGCAGCCCTTGGAGGACTGTGCTCTGCCAGCCACTCCTGCAACAGGTGTTCTTCTGACCATAGAGGGCCAGTGGCCATTTGTAGTTCACACAGTGCTGGGCTCTGCTTTGTGTTTCCCTCAGGCATTTGCTTTTCCTCCTGGGCTGAGAGTTTCTTGCCTTGTTGCAGAGGAGTAATTAAGGCCCAGAAAGAGCAAATGGCTTCCCCAAGGTCCATCAGTAGTACAAGGTATTTCCAGGCCTGCCTCCATGTCTTCCTGCCTCCACCATCAGGCTCTTCAGGACCCTGAAGCCCCTTCAATCTGCCTGATCACTGAGAAGAGCCTGGTGGGTCCACAAGGTCAGAATGATTCTGAGGTCACTTGGTGGTTGGAGCAGAGTGCGCTGGATGGACAGAGCTGACTTGTCCCAAGAGTAGCCACGCCACCTGGCAGCCTAGAGTGGGGATGTCTGAACGGCTGAGGCTGTCTGTGGGCCCTCTTTCCAGCAGGAGTACAGCCGTGCTCTGTTTCTTAATGAATGCAAGTTTGTTTTTAGACCCAAATGACCAGCTTCTTGTCTGAAAACGGTCAGGCCCTAAGTAGCCTGCCAACTTCTTGTCTGAAAACAGTCAGGCCCTAAGTAGCCTGCCAAAAAAAGCAGTCTGTGACCAGGTCCAGGAGTGCAAGCTCAAACAGAAGCTGCTATAGGAACAGGCAGGTCTCTCTCTGCAGATCCAGTTGCCTGCTCCATGGTGTGGCCTGGGCCTCCTAGGAAACAAAGATCTTGAGTTTCATCCTTTCAGCTGTTTATCCTATATATCTCCCTGGTAACTGTTTTCACTCTGCAGGCCTTTGAGCTCTGGCCAGGAAGGGGTCAGCAATTGCTGGCCTCAACCCACTGATGGAGAAAGAAGAGACGGTGACATCCTGACCATGGCTGGGCCTTAGCTGAGGGAGTGTATCTGGACTCAAGATGGGTGGGAAGCTGTAGTGGGTTCCCTGGGAAGGCACATGGACATTCTTTAAATTGTCAGCTGAGCCCAAGGCACTGGCAGAGTCCGTGTCCCCAGTTACACGTCCCCCCCCGCCCCCCCCCCAAAGAAGGCAGAGGAGTGTTGTTCAATTTCTGAGTTACCTTTGTCCAGGTGTCAGCAGGGGCAGGTCTAGATATCTAAATCCAGTAATTCTAGGGCCTAGTTAAGAATGCAAATAAGCTCATTTGACCCTATAAAATAAACCTGCTGCGTGGCTCTTGGGTGCTTGCTGCCTCTCCATCAGAGAGAATGGCGCCCACCTAGCTCCCAGCTTTATAAATCCATTTCTGCCTCTTGTCTTTTTCTTTCTTTAATTTCTTAATCCCCAGCTCCTCCACTCAGCAAAAGGACTATTTCTGTTTCTTTTTCCATGTGGGATATGGAAAAAAGAGAAACATCCCCCCCCCCCCGCCCCCAAGGAAGCAGTCACTGGGTGCAGCCCAGATGTAGAGAGGACCCTGCTCCAAGCCGCTCTCTCTTGCTATAGTCCCAGGGGAAAGATTCAGTTGTGCAAGACATGAATGGAGCTTTGAGGTGCAGTTCAGAGCCTAGTAGTGCCTCTATCCCTGCTTCCCCTGGGGAGCTGCACCTCTACACACCCTTCAAAGGATATGATGTACTTGGGCCAAATAGACTCTCAGTGGTCCTGGCAGGGGGAGTGATGTTCTGTGGGCAAGACTGTGAGAACTGGCTCCTCCCTAGGACTGGGCCATGACTTCTCAGATCCTCATAGCAGCCCTGAAGATCTGTAGGTCAAGGAGGAGCAAACTCAGAGGGAAGTGACTGGGTACCACCCAGAAGGTCAGGGGAAGCCAGAAGCTAATTTGAATAGGTTGCTCTCATTCCAGGTTTTATGTTTGTGTCCTAAAGACCTAGTGCTGCTGAATAAACACAGAGGAGCCTTTTATTAGGAGGCATTTGTTTATTCAGTTATTGAGCACTTACTGTATGCTTGAAGCTGTGTGAGGCCCTGGGGAAATAGATGAATACAGAGTCTAGTGGGAGACAGCCATTTAAACAGGCAATGCAGCAAAGGAAGATGCCTGAGCATAGAGGGTGTAGACGCTAGCAGGGAGTCTGCTTTTCCTCAGGTAAAGGCCAGCCAGGCTTCAGGGAGGAGAGATATTGGGGGATGAGAATAAGAGGGATTCCATCTTGGGCAGGATCAAGTTAGCAAAGAAGGGCCCAGGCAGAGCTGGGAGAGGCACCTCATTAGCATACTTACCTAGTGCAGAGGAAGCCTAAGCCAGAGCATTTGCTTCTGAATTCTGTCTACATGAGAACTGGGGCTTTTTGGGGTGCTGAGAGAGCCAGGCCTGGGTGGAAGGTGAGGAAGTAGGGAAAATGGGAATTAGAGCCCTTTAACCAAGACTGGTCCAGTCAGCAAAGTAGCAAAGGGGCTTGGCTGAGCAGCTCTGGGATCCACTTGGAGCCCTGGGCAGCGGCCATTGTTTTGGCTGCTGTGAGTGGGAGATGGGACCAGCCTTGCTCTTGCTCTTGCTGTGCCTGCTCCACTGGATGGGAGAACATAGGATTTTTGAGATCTCTGTAGGTAAAAGGAGTTCTTATTAGCACCAGAGCTCAAAGGGGTCCTTGTTATGGTTAGATCCAGCCACCCACTGAGAGCTGTGCCAGCCCACATCTGCTCCTGAGCAACTAGCCCTCCCAGTTTGTTTGGTTCTTTGAATAAAGAAAAGCTTGGGAGAGGGGGTCTGATTTAGGCAATCCCACTCCCCAGAGGGTACCTGCATATTCATTTCAGCTCAAGAGGCCTCCTGTTTCCCACAGTCCTTCTATACTGGGGCTTTTGGGGAGAGCTGGGCCTGGCTCTGCCAACAGAGAAA
This sequence comes from Nyctalus aviator, assembly GCA_036971965.1. NCBI lineage: Eukaryota > Metazoa > Chordata > Mammalia > Chiroptera > Vespertilionidae > Nyctalus > Nyctalus aviator. The sequence goes on from CM072922.1 coordinate 101,449,023, forward strand.
GCTGTAAGAGAGGGCAGAATTCCAGGGCCCTTGAGTCCTCCTGGCTCTGGGCCACATTAGAAAGAGTATACAGTTTCAGCCAGACTGGATTTTGAATTTAAGCTCCATTACTTTCTAGTTATGTAGTCAGGAGCAAGATGCTTTACCTCTCTAGGCCTCAGTTTCCTCATTTGTATTACAGGAATGATGCCATTTCCCTTGTAGAACTAGAGCAGAATGAGGATGAGAGGAAATAATGAGCCATATCTGGTCTCCTCCCTCTCCCAGGGGCTCCTTGGGCTCAGAGGCCTTGACTTAGTTTGAGTATTCAGGGAGAGTCCGCTCCCCTTTCTGGCCCTGAAGCCTTTTGGGGGGTATGGTATGACCCAAGCTTGGATGTCAGACACACCTCCATGGAGTCCTGGCCCTGCCAATGACTATGTGTGGGCAAGTCATTGAACCCAGCTGAGCCTCTAATTCTCCATCCTGCCTAAAGACATCACATGTGTGCCTTGGTTTATCATCTTTGGACAAACCAGGTTTTCTTGTCTGGCTGTAAGTGCTAGGGCACTGGAAGCAGAATGTAAGGTCAATAGGCAGCCACAGGGAGTGGACTATCTTTGCTGCCCCTAGCCTGGGGGCTTGGCCCATGGCCCCCTGCTCCCATTTCCCATGCTCTAGACCTAGTCTCTGGTGTACCCAGAGATTCTGCTCCAGAACACCTGCTCACTGCTTCTGGCTTCACAGCTCTCCATCTCATATTTCCCAGTTAGGACTCATTAGAAATGGAGTCTGATCGGCCCACTCATCTCTTCCCTCTACAGAGGTTGTTGATCAGCTTGCGAAGGCTTTGCTTGGGCCTGAAGCATACCTGTGTTTCTGTTGGCTATGGCCAGGGTCCTTGGGTACAAACAATGATGTCTTGGGAAGCAGGCCCTCTGGCATTCCAAATCTCCCTCATTTCAAAGTGCCAAAGGTAGTAAAGGGAAACCAAACACCTTCCTGGCCCAGGTATTCTCAGATCAGCTCCTGAGAAGTATGTGTGTGACTATGCTGAGCACCTCCTATCCCTGAGTCCTTTGCCAGAGTTAAGAGTAGAACAGCTGGATTGGGACCGAGCATGTAGCCCCAAACTTCCTGATCCTCACCCCTTCCACTTAGTATGGAATTCAATTATTAAATTTCCTCCCTTTTCTAGTCAGCAGAAAGGGCAAAGCAGTTGTCCTTGATACAGAATATCTGCTTAGAAAATAAAAAGCAAGGAGCAACTTCTGTGCCAATGTGTAAGTGCAGCTCCTGTCTAAGAAATATTAGGATTATTTTTTTTGCAAAAGAAGGAGATTGATACCTGAGAGAGAAACCAAGATGGCAGCATAGGTAAACGCCTAACTGCAGCCTCACACAACAAGTTCAAAAAAATACAACTAAAATACAAAATGGACATTATCCAGAACTATAGGAAAGTTGACTGACTGGAAATTCTACAACTAGAAGGAAAGAGAAAACCAGAAGGAAAATAAGAGGAGCTATAAAAGCCTAAGGTACGGAGACACGGTGAGCGCGTGGGGAGAGGACGAAGTTGGAGAGAAGGGGGCGGCTGAGTGCCTGGCTGGAATTCCCTAGCAGGAAGGAGATAAAAGCTCCGGACTGTGCTGAACCCCAGTTCCGACTGCACTAAACCCCAGTTCTGGGTGATACCCTGGGGACCCAGGTTCATACAGAGGGATTCTAGGCTGTAAGACAGAAGCTCAGGGGAGCAGCGAAAGGCAGAGCCCCAGAGCCATGCACATTGCACGCAGAGGACGGACTGTTGACTGTGCCACTGGATTGCCCTAGTGGGAAAGATATAAAAGCTCCAGACTGCACTGAACCCCACTTCCAACTGTACTGAACCCCAGTTCTGAGCTCATTGGGGGAGAGAATAGACTGTCTGGTAGTGGGTGAAACTCGAGGGCACCTTTCTCTCGGAGGTGCTTGCAGCAAGTACCGAAGAACACTGAGAAACACAGACTCAGGAACCTCATAGGATGGGGCTGACAGGAAACCAAGCCTGTAGGCTCCACCCTGAAACTCTGCCCCATCCAAGCTGAACACAGAGGCTTTTGCAGTTTTCCAAGCCTAGTCGAATAAGGCTGTCTCCCGGCATAGACACAGCTGATCCTTACAACCAATTGGTCTGGAGGTCAGTTCCTCCCAGTGATACCAACAACAATGAAGATTTAACTACAATAAGACTGTACACACAGTCCACAAAGGGGTGCACCTCAGGTAACTGGGCGGCTGACCCACTGAACCATATAGGACACCTTAACACACAAAGCCACCCTACCAAATCAGGGAAGCCACCCTACCAAATGCTGAGACAAGGAAACAGATCACAAATGAAAGAAATGGAGGACAAAAAGTGACTGGATATAAAGTTCAATACCACAGTTATAAGGTTTTTCAAGAACTTCCTAGAAAAGGCTAATAAAATAAATGAGAACTATGAGGATATGAAAAGGGATCAACTAGAAATGAAAAGGGATCAACTAGAAATAAAGAATACATTGTCTGAAATAAAAAAATATTATACAGAGTCCTAAAAACAGACCGGAAGATCACAAGAATCAAGTCAAAGATTTGGAACACAAAGATCCAGAAGACACTCCTCTGCAGAAGCAAGAAGACAAGAGAATCCAGAAAGTTGAAGATAGTGTAAGAAACCTCTGGGACAACTTCAAGCGAACCAACATCAGAATTATGGGGGTCCCAGAAGAAGAGAGAGAACAAGATACCGAAAACATATTGGAAGAAATAGTGACAGAAAACTTCCCCCACCTGGTGAAAGAATTAGACTTACAAGTCCAGGAAGCACACAGAACCCCAAACAAAAGGAATCCAAAGAGGACCACACCAAGACACATCATAATTAAAATTCCAAGAGCAAAAGACAAAGAGAGAATATTAAAAGCAGCAAGAGAAAAGCAGGTAGTTACCTAGAAAAGAGCACCCATACGATTGTCAGCTGATTTCTCAACAGAAACCACGCAGGCGAGACAGGAATGGCAAGAAATATTCAAGGTGATGAATAGCAAGAACCTACAGCCAAAAATACTCTACCCAGTAAAATACTCTATCACTCAGAATCGAAGGCCAGATAAAAAGCTTCACAAATAAATAAATAAAAAAAGCTAAAGGAGTTCATCATGGCCAAACCAGAATTATATGAATTGCTGAAGGGGGGTTTTTAGGAAGAAGAAGAAGAAAATAAAGATAAAAATTATAAACAACAAATACGTAACTATCAACAAGTGAAACTAAAAACCAAGGGAATTAAAAAATCTGATGAACAATATTAACTGGTGAATATAATAGAATCAGAGGTATGGAAGGGGAGTGACCTGATGATTCTCGGGAAAAAGGGGAGTGAGTGGGGGGAAGAGACTGAACATAAACTGTGCATGTATGGATGAGAACAATGGGGGATGGGGAAAGGGCAGAGGATGGGGTGGGAATCTGGTGGAGGGGAGCAATGGAAGGGAAAAAAATGACGAACATTTGTAATAATATGAACAATAAAGATTTATTTAAAAATTTTTTTAAAAAGGAGATTACCTTGACCTTCAAGGTTCAGTGTACTGATGATGAGCCTGACTCTATCCTCAGAATTCCAGTTTCCCTTTGGCAGCAGTCTGGGCTGTGTGTCGGGACTGTGGCCCCTAAGGAAGGGCACAGTGTTGCTCAGAGCTGGCCTTGGCCACACAGGAAAGCTGCTGGTCTTCTTACTTTCTTGGCACAACTTAGTAAATGGGTTCTGTGACTTTAACAGATGAAGGAAATCTCCATTAACAATGTGATTTTTATCTTGCCAAGGATGTTCCTGGAATTCCAGGGCCCTGGATCCAGAGCCCAGGTAGGAGGATTGGCCCTGGAGACCAGAAAGCACAAAGAAAGGATGGTGGTGATGCAGGGTTCATCCAGTGGTTTCATAACACTGTGGAAAAATCACCCAAGAGCCTTTAAAAGTCTAAAGCTGAACATACGCCTACCTTATGACCCAGCAATTCCAATCCCAAGTGTTTACCCATAGAAATGAATATCATGTTCACAAGACAGGTACTGGAATGTTCATAGAAGCACTTCTGGAACAGGAAACTGCCCAGGTGCCTAGCAGCAATAAAATGAATAAATCAATTATAGTATGTCTATAGAATGGAATTCTAAACACTAGTGAGAATGTAGTTTAAAACTACATGTAACACTGGTGAATCTCACAAATGCATTGCCAAGTAAAAGGAGGCACATAAAAGAACACATAAGATATGATTCCATTCAAAGAAAGTCTTCAGGGAGCAAAGGAGCCCCAGTGGCCAACATTTCTTCCAGAACAGATATCCACTCAGCTCCTGTCCCCAGTTGTCTATTCCATGGTTTCTGGGTATGTACTGTCAGCTGCCTGCTGCTAAGATGTATTTGTTTGTTTGTTTGTTTTTATTTGGAAAAGGAGCTTCCTGGGCCCCAGGTCCCAACTGGGGAGGGTGGAGCTATGCCTAGACCTGGCTTTGAGAAGAGCTGGCAGGACCCACAGGAGGCTCTACTATCTCAGATGTCCATGGGAAGCCCTGGGGAGAATGTGGGTGTCTCCCTGGAGCAGGAGACAGCAAAGAGGACCTGCATGTGACCATGAAGGCCCAGCTGGTTCAGGCTACCTTTCTGCTTCATCATCAGCCTTGGCACTGCTTCTGCCAGAGGTGTGGAGGAGAACTGGAGGGAGGTTGGCCCTAGTTGGGAAGATTGGGGTGCGGGTGGGGAGGAGAGAAGAGGGCTGGGCCAGCTGGAGAACTGCTGCCTGACAGACATGCCACAGCCCAGAAGAGTGCAGCCAGGGGAACAATACAGTGAGCACAGAAGGGGCCCAGCTTGTGATTTCCCCAAATACCTCAGCCCATTCTGTTTGGGCCACTTTATCCTTTTCTATATGTTATCTATCTCCCACCTGAGTTCCCTCTTTGATCACATGGAGTGAATGCCTGATAGTGCTGGGCTAGGGCAGAGTAGGCACTCGATGTGTCTTCTGGATAGGCATCCTGCCTTCAGATCAGGCTTAACAGGGTGAAAGGGCCTAATTTGAGGACTTTTCTAACCTTTTCTACCCTTTTAATGTCCAAAATACTGGGCGTCCTCTGCTCCATCCCCTTATAACAATAATGCTATTTGTGTGTGTGTGTGTGTGTGTGTGTGTGTGTGTGTGTGGCTTTCATTGAAAAATAAATATGAATTTGACAAACCCTGATTTAAAAAATATATCTATTTTTATTCATTTCAGAGAAGAAGAGGAAGAGAGAGAGAAACATCAATGATAAGAATCACTGATAAGCTGCCTCTTGCATGCCCCTACTGGAATTGAGCCTGCAACCTAGGCATGTGCCCTGATCAGGAATTGAACCTTGACCTCTTGATTCATAGGTCAATGCTCAACCTCTGAGCTACACTGGCCTGGATGATTTTTTTTTCCAATTAAAGTTTATTTCAATATTATTTTGTATTGGTTTTAGGTATATAACATAGTGGCTAGATACTCATATACTTTACAAAGTGTTACTCTGATTATTTCCAGTACCCACCTGGCACCATACACACTTAAAACAATATTATTAACTATATTCTTTATACTATACTTTACATCCCCATGATTATTCTGTAACTGCCAATTTGTACTTCTTAATCCCTTTACCTTTTTCACCCAGTCCTCCAGTCCCCCTCACCTCTGGCAACCACCAGTCTGCTATCTGTGTCTATGAATCTGTTTCCATTTTGTTTGTTCATTTATTTTGTTCTTTAGATTCTATATATAAGTGAAATCATAGGGTATTTGTCTTTCTCTGACTGATTTATTTCACCAAGCATAATACCCTCTAGAGCTATACATGCTGTCACAAATAGTAAAATTTCATTCTTTTTTTATGGTTGAGAAATATTCCATTGTATATATGTACTACATCTTCCTTGTCCAATTGTCTATTGATGGGCACTTGGGTGACTTCCATATCTTGGCTACTATAAATAACTAGAGGCCCGGTGTATGAAATTTGTACATGGGAGAGGGGTCCCCTTAGTCCAGCCTGCACCCTCTCCAATCTGGGACCCCTTGGGGGATATCTGACTGCTAATTTAGGCCTCATCCTAGGGATCTGGTCTAAACTGGAAGTTAGACATCCCTCTTACAATCCAGGACTACAGGCTCCTAACTGCTCACCTGCCTGCCTGCCTGATCACCCCCTGCTGGGCTGGTAGCCCCTTATTGTCCCCCCTGCCAGCCTGGTCACCTCATGCAGCCCACTGCTCAGCTGCTTGGTCATTTCTCACTAACCCCCTTGCTGGCCTGGTTGCCCCACACAGCCTGCTTGTTTAGTCATTTGGTTGTCCCTCACTAACTCCTCTGCCAGCTTGGTTGCCCCACACAGCCTGTTCAGTTGTCCATTCGGTTGTTTCAGTTGCAACGGTCACTTAGACTTTTATATATATATATATATAGATGCTGCTATGAACATAGGGGTGAATTAGTGTTTGGGGTTTCTTTGGACATATTCTTAAAAGTGGAATTGCTAGGTCAAAGGCAGTTCCACTTTTAATTTTTTGAGAACAATCAAAACTGTTTTTTATAGTGGCTGCACCAATCTGAATTCCCACCAACAGTTCATGAGGGTTCCCTTTTCTTCATATCCTTACCAATACTTGTTTGTTGATTTATTGATGGTAGCCATTTTGAGAGGTATGAGGTGATATCTCATTGTGGTTTTAATTTGTATTTCTCTGATGATTAGTGACATTGAGCATCTTTTCATATGTCTATTGGCCATCTCCATGTCCTCTTTGGAGAATTACCTATTCAGGTTCTCTGCCCATTTTTTAATTGGATTGTTTTCTTTGAATAGTATGAGTTTTAAAACAAATTTTGTATATTAATCCCTTATAAGATACTAGAGGCACCGTGTGGACATCTGACCGGCCCACCATGATTGGGGCCATTAGGCTGGGCTGGCCAGGGGGAGGGGCTGCAGGTGGTTGGAGGGCTAGCCCCAACCCAATTGGGGGCCCCACCAGCTGGTTGAAATCCCAGTCAAGAGGACAATTTGCATGTTAGCCTTTTATTATATAGGTTATTCTTGTCAATATCTTCTCCCATTCAGTAGGTTGTCTTTTGGTTTTGTTGATGGTTTCCTTTGCTGTGCAAAGTCTTTTTAGTTTGAGATAGTCCCATTTGCTTATTTTGTGTGTGTGTGTGTGTGTGTGTCCCTTGCTGCAGGAGATAAAATCAGGAAAAAAAATTCTAAGAGAAATGTCAGAGATTTTACTGCCTATGTTTTTTTTTTCCCTAGGAATTTTATGGTTTTGAGTCTAACATTCAAATCTTTATTACATTTTAAAGCTGTTTCTGGGAATATGTGCAAGAAGATGGTCTAGTTTTTTTTTCTTTGTTTGTTTCTTTTTTGTTTTGTGTGTATCTATCCAATTTTCCCAATACCATTTATTGAATAGACTGTCTTTACAGACTATCTTTACCCCACTGTTTATTTTTGTCTTCTTTGTCAAATATTAATTGACCATGTAAGCGTGGATTTATTTCTGGGCTCACACTGATCTATGTATCTGTTTTTATGTCAATACCATGCTGTTTTGTTTACTATAACCTTGTAGTATAGCTTGATATCAGGTAGCGTAATATTTGTTCTTCTTTTTCAAGCTTGCTGAGGCTATTTGGTCTTCTATAATTCCATATAAAGTTTTGGATTACTTGTTCTAGTTCTGGGAAATATGCTATTAGTATTTTCATAGGATTAGATTACTTTGGGTAGTATGGACATTTTCATGATGTTAATTCTTCCTGTCATTGAACATGGTATATGCTTTCATTTATTTGTATCTTCAATTTCTTCAGTTATCTTAAAACTTTTCTAGTACAGTTCCTTTACCTCATTGGAAAATCTCTGATATAAATAACTCAATAGTTTGCACATGGAGATGAGATGGGGTAATTCATAACCCACAGAGTAAGAGAAATTTGCTTGAGGAAACCTATGGGGGAATGGACAGGGGCTGCCACAGGGTGAGGGCACCAAGGTGGTTCCCCACCCCACCTCCCTGCTCTGAAGCCTCCTTTCTTCCCCCTCTACTCCTCACCCCCACCTGCCTTGTTTTGTAGGTGAATGTTCGGTGACCACCCCAAATCTTCTCATCTGGTCTTATTATCCTTTCTTTATTTTCACCTATTTAAACAAACAAACAACAAAAAAACAAACAAACACTGTATGAGTGAAGACTAATTAGTAGAAAGTTTGAGTTAAAGATAATTTTGAAAGCAGTACATTTCAACTATATCAGAGTCTCTTTATCAACAGCCTTATCAGGACAGCATTATCAGGGCTGGCTCATGAATGAACATGAAATGTCTTGTAACCATTTTACTGATCACAAGTGAAGGCGTTGCTTTTAGGTCAAAGATATTTGGACGTTGTGTGTTCCAAAGTGACACCATTTATTACTCTGATTTTCTTCATGGAGGTGCAGTGGGAATGTGCACAGCCTTCTTTTGTTAGTCCCCCAGCCCCTGCTTTTTACTTTGCCTACACTGTCTTCTCCCAGCCATTCCTCAAATATGGCATGAGTGTCTACTGCTCAGGCTCAGGCAGTTCAGTGTTTTGGAAGCAGCGTCCCTGAGGTCCTGAAGCCCCTGGAGATGGACAGTGACAGCACACCAGTAATAGGACAAGTGTAATCAGGGTGCTGCAAGTGCCCAGTAGGGCTCCTTCCTAGGCTGGGGAGAACCGAGGGAAGCCTCTCCTCCCCAAGATAGTCACATTTAAACCTAAAGGTGAGTGGTTTGGAATCCATGCAAAGGTACTATTATCAATGCATAGTTAGATTATGGAATCCATATGTAAGGCTATAGTCCTACCCTGGACTATAGAAGCCCTTCTGTAACTCTAGAAGCCCTTCTGTAATTCTGTCACTCAACAGGGATCTAAGTGTCCTCTGAGCTCCTGCAGCCCTGACAACTCAAATCACACTCTTTAGTGCTTGAGTGACAGTTTTCTTGCCTCTGAAACCATGGGCCAACCTCCATCTCCTCCTTGGGTTCCTTCTTTATTCCCTGGTCTCCAGGTTAGAGGGTTGTTCCTTAGAGTGGAGCCTGCCCTTCTTGTCCCTGGAGGCCCAATGGGCTCATAAGCTGAAGGGCTCACACTCTCTAAGGGCTCAGTGGTTTGTCTTAAAGCTATCAAAGCACTCAAACCAAGTAAGGAAGAGAGAAATGAAAGGAATAGATGGAGGCCCTGGCAGGGAAACTTAGTTGTTTAGAGCATTGTCCCGATACCCCAAGGTTGTGGGTTCAATCCCCAGTCAGGGCACATACAATAAACAACCAATGAATATATAAATAAGTGGAACAACAAATCAATGTTTCTCTCCCTCCTCTAAAATCAATTAATTAAAATAAATTTAGAAAGAGATAGATGGAATCTACCACACAAAAATTAAATGTAAGTATAGCAATAATACCAGAAATAACTAAAAGGCAAATGACATGTTTTGCAAAAATGATAAACCAAGGATTAATATTCCCAATAAAGAATTTATATAAGTCACCTTGGCTGGTGTGGTTTAATTACTTGGAGAATCATCCCGTACACCAAAGAGTCATGGGTTCGATTCCTGGTTAGAGCACATACCTAGGTTGTGGGTTAGGTCCCTGGTTGGATGCATACAAGAGACAACCAATCGTTATTTCTCTCTCACATTGATGTTTCTCTTTCTCTCTCATTCCCCTTCATCTCTCTAAAATCAATAAACATATTCTAGAACAATGATTGGGAGAAAAAAAAGAATTTATACAAATCAATAAGAAAAACATGAAGATCCTTATTTCAATGGTTAATAAATATTTGGGGGTAAAATGTTCAACCAGTAAGTAGAAATGGAAATGAAAACAATATATTCTCACCTATAAAATTTGCAAAAAATGAGAAAAAGATAAAATCCAATGTAGAGCTTGGATATTAGGACATGGCACTCTGATATAGTGCTGAGGCCGTGTCAATTGGTATAGCATCTGAAAAGCATTTTGGAAGTGGATCTAAAAAGCCTGAGACATGTTCATTCTCAATTCATTCATTTCACTTCTGAAAATCTATCTTAGGAATGGACAATGACATGGAGAATTTCTCATGAAATCACGTTAAGCATCAAAATAGGGTGTACAGCCCTAGCCAGTTTGGTTCAGTGGATAGAGTGTGATCCTACAGACTGAAGGGTCCTGGGTTTGATTCTGATCAAGAGCATGTATCTTGGTTACAGGCTAGATCCCTGACCCTGGTTGGGGTGTGTGCAGGAGGCAACGGATTGATGTATCCCTGTCACATGTTTCTCTCTCTTTGTCTATCCCTCTCTCTTCCACTCTGGCTGAAAATCAATGGAAAAATGTCCTCAGGTGAGGATTACCAACAACAACAAAATAGGGTGAACAAATTATATGATATATATCCCACACACATAAATTATGTACTTATGTATTTTAGGGTGATTTGGGAGAATATTTTTCGTATGGGTGATTTTGGTGATCATATTTCTACATTTTATATTTATACACTCTCCATAATAAGCATTAATAAAAAACCAAGGAAGGAAAAAACCTCCATGAAATGTGAAATGATGGAACCAAATAAATTCTAAAATTAACTTTGGTGTCAAAGGGTCAAATCACTAGTACTGGTACAATCTGTCACTTTGTAAGATTCAGAAAATAAATGTTTATGTCTATCTCAAAACTCTTCATAAGACTGAGGCAGGGATAACCAGGTTACAGCTGTGGCTGGCTAATTTTGTAGGTAAGGTCATCAGGTCAGATGGCTGTGACATTCCATGCAGCTTGTCCCTGCAAGGTCTCCATTTTCTAATCTGTACAATGGCATGGTGAAAGGGGTCAGACTAAATAATCTCTGAGGATCCTGGCAGATCTCTGCTGAATGTGTAACTCTTGTTGTTTTAAATTCTCACCCAAGGATTTGTATTTGTTTATTTTTAGAGAGAGAGGAAGGGAGAGGGAGAGAGAGAAACATTGATGATTTTGCCTCTCACACACCCCAACTGGGAATTGAACCCACACCCTTTTGGTGTACAGGACAACACTGGGCTATAGCTCTGTCCTTGGGGGAAAGAACTTTGACTTGCCAGAGTCACAGAGCTGAGAGCAACTGAGTGCTGAGATGTGCAGGTTCTAGCTCCTTATCTGCTGAGAAACCATAGGACAGGACTTAATTAGCTATTCCCACCGCTGCGTCTTGCCTTGGCTCTGCTTCTTGCCACACTCTTTTCCCATAAGCCCCTGGGCCCACCCAGCTGGGGGCTAGTTTGACTGCTCAGCCTTTACTGATTTCAAGCCTATCTTCCTTGGAGGGGCAGAAAGCAGGGAACTTTATTGTTTGGAACCACTTAGGGGAGGCATGAACTCAAAAGCCATTGAGGCACAAGACCACTCTGCCCAAAAGGAGGGCATCTCCTCCTTCTAGCACCTTCTCTTTGGGCATTAAAAAAACAACAACTATATATATATATAGAAGTATCAATGATGAGAGAGTCATTGATCAGTTGTCTCCTGCATGCCTCACACTAGGGATTAAGCCACAAGCCCAGACCAGAAATCAAACCATGCCACTCAATCACTGACCCATGCCAGTTGGGCCTCTCTGGAGATGGTTTGGCTTTCATGCTGAACTACCCAGATTGTTCAAAGAAAACCAATGGTGACTTACTGGTGTGAGGCAGGCCCTCCCTTCCTGCAGTTGACTGGAGTCCACTCTCATACCATCTCTGCATTAGCTCCTCAGCTTTGATAAAGCCTCCTGTTTGGCATCATTTCTCAGAACCTAGAGATTTAGGGTAGGGGTTGGGGACCTTTTTTCTGCCAAGGGCCATTTGGATATTTATAACATCATTCAGAGAGCCATACAAAATTATCAACTTAAAAATTAGCCTGCTATAGTTCATCAAACATTTAATTAACTCACCCCTAATGCCTTGGCTGGGCCAGACTAAATTATTTCAAGGTCCTTATATGTTCCCCACACCTTGTTTAGGATAATCTTGCTTGGGTCCCTCAAAAACTTGTTTTCAGCCTTGAATAAATCTCAGTGTGTGTACCTTCTTAAGGTCAGGGCCAGAGGCCTAACTGCCTGGTGCTCAGATGAGATAGATTGATTTTTCTTAAAAATAAATTTTTATTGTTCATATTATTACAAATGTTCCTTTTTTCCCCCCTCCCACCATTGCTCTCCTCCACCAGGTTCCCACCCCACCCTCTGCCCTTTCCCCACTCCCCATTGTCCTCATCCATAGGTACACAGTTTATGTTCAGTCTCTTCCCACATCTCCCTCCCCCCTTTTCCCCAAGAATGGTCAGTTCACTCCCCTTCCATACCTCTGATTCTATTATATTCAACAGTTAATTATTATTCATCAGATTTTTTTTTTAATTTCCTTGGTTTTTAGATTCACTTGTTGATAGTTACATATTTGTTGTTCATAATTTTTATCTTTATTTACTTTCTCTTCTGAAAGAACCCCCTTCAGCAATTCATATAATTCTGGTTTGGTGGTGATGAACTCCTTTAGCTTTTTTTTATTAGTGAAGCTCTTTATCTGACCTTCGATTCTGACTGATAGCTTTGCTGGATAGATTAACTTTGGCTGTAGGTTCTTACTATTCATCTTGAATATATTCATCTTGAATATTTCTTGCCATTCCCGTCTGGCCTGCATGGTTTCTGTTGAGAAATCAGCTGACAATCGTATAGGTGCTCCTTTATAGGTAACTACCTGCTTTGCTCTTGCTGCTTTTAATATTCTCTCTTTGTCTTTTGCTCCTGGAATTTTAATTATGATGTGTCTTGGTGTGGTCCTCTTTGGATTCCTTTTGTTTGGGGTTCTGTGCGCTTCTTGGACTTGTAAATCTAATTCTTTCACCAGGTGGGGGAAGTTTTCTGTCACTATTTCTTTCAGTATGTTTTCAATATCTTTCTCTTCTCATCTTCTGGGACCCCCATAATTCTGATGTTGGTTCGCTTGAAGTTGTCCCAGAGGTTTCTTACATTATCTTCAATTTTCTGGATTCTCTTGCCTTCTAGCTTCTGCGGAGGAGTGTCTTCTGGCTCTTTATATTCCAAATCTTTGACTTGATTCTTGCGATCTTCCATTCTGTTTTTAGGACTCTGTATAATATTTTTTATTTCAGTCAATGTTTTCTTTATTTCTTGTTGATCCTTTATCATTTCTTGTTGATCCCTTATCATTTCTTGTTGATTCCTTATTAATTCTAGTTGATCCCTTTTCATATCCTCATAGATCTTATCCATCTTTTCTAGGAAATTCTTGAAAAACCTTATAAGCATAGATTTGAACTCTATATCCAGTCGCTTTTTGTCCTCCATTTCTTTCATTTGTGGTCTATTTCGTCTTGGCATTTTTGCAGCTTTCCTGAGTTGGTAGCCTTAAAAGTCTCTGTGTTCTGCTTGGATGGAGCGGGGTTTCAGGGTCTAGATTGATTTTCTTCTGCTTTCTTTCTTTTTAAAATATATTTTATTGATTTTTTTATAGAGAAGAAGGGAGAGGGATAGAGAGTTAGAAACATCAATGAGAGAGAAACATTGATTAGTTGCCTCCTGTATATTCCCTACTGGGTATCTGCCCACAACCAAGGTACATGCCCTGGACTAGAATCGAACCTGGGACCCTTCAGTCTGCAGGCCAACGCTCTATCCACTGAGCCAAACTGGCTAGGGCTGATTTTCTTCTGGCCTAGTAATAAGCTGAACTGGCTAGGGCTGATTTTATTCTGGCCTAGTAATACGGCTTCTAGAGAAGACAACTAGTAAGACTCCCACCTTGTCAGCTGTACAGAACCCCTGCCAGAGCTGCTGCCTCCAGACATTGCAGCAGCTCTGGCAGGGATTCTGTCTTTAACTTCACCCTAAATAGCAGGGCCAGTCTTGGGTTACAGGCAAGCTGTCCTGGGTATGGTGGAGCTAGTAGGGAAAAGTGTACATGTGAAAACTCCCTTCCTGATGTGGGCCTGTTTCTTCCTAATAACTAACAGATGCATAGGAAGATGACTTCTCTGAAGAGCCCTTGTTCTGCACAGAGAAACTAGACAGGGTTCAGACAACCCTGGACTCCAGGTGAGTCCCCTTCCCCAAGTCTGATATGCATGTGGATTGAGGGTGGGAAGCCCTCAGGAGGTGACCTGATAGAAATGGAACTGTAAGGCTGAGATAAGATGTTAGGTCTGGTATAGGCTGCCCAGGGCCTCTTCCTCCCACTCTCAGGCCTGACCCAGGGCACTGGGACCTAGCAGAGTCCAGGCAGCTCAGGTTAACAGCCTCCTCCCCTGCTCACCTGTCCTCAGGCCAATTTGACTAGGACAAAGGTTTACATTTCAGCACCACCCCATTTCTCCCAGCCTGGTAGCCTCCTTCAGGTCAGGTGAGTCCGCCCAACTCCTCATCACAGAGCTTCAGGCCACCAAGAGGAGACTGCTAGGAGGCAGTCCTGCCAGGATCATGGCCCATGGTCAGGATCCAGAGCTGTGAATCTGACACATCCATATCACCCCCTCCCCAAACTGATCCTCATGCTTGTGCCTACTGTTCATTGATTCTTGGGTCTGCTTCTCTGCTCACCTCTTGGCCAGAGAAATAGGAAAGGGTTTTTGACACCCAGGGGTGGATGACTCTTAAGCATCTCTGAGAGATCTAAGCTCAGGCTGGGCAAATCTCTTGGGAGGGTGGCGGAGGTGGGCACTGCTCTCAGCTCTCTGGGAGGAGGGGCCACTGAGATCCCTTTGTGCGCCCCCTTTGTGCATCCAGGAGTGTCTTTCCCAGGGTCGAGCTATTTGCTTGCTGTGCTTATCACTGCTGTGGCCTCTAGGGTACTCCTCTCCAATCTCTGCCCTAAGTTTCTGGCTTGAAGCCAGGGCAGAATTGACATTGAAGATCCATGGGTAGGACTCAAGGATGCCTTGTCCCTGGAATGGAATGTCTCCTTTGCAGTTTGCACTGGCCAGAACGCTTGAAGGGTGAAGAGATAAAGAAATACAGTTGAGAAGGGTTAAGGGAGGCTGATTTCTTACTGCCCAGCAAGGAAGGGGTCCTGGGCTGCCTGAATTCAGTGACTGCTGGTTCCTTGGCCACCAGGAAACCTGAATGGTGTCCCTCCTGGGTGAGAATGGTGCATTCCCCTCCAGTCACAGACTGTCTATTAGGACCCAGAATTACCAGGAGTCAAGCTGTGCTTGGAACACAGCCCTCTATACCCACTGGCTATTTAGCAGTGACTTCATGCTCAGTCTCTAGGGGGCCCTGGTGGCTGGAGCAGGGCCCCTTTGGTGTTGTGATCTCCCAGGACTTCTCAGCCCAAGCCCTTGTGTTTGCAGACACTACAAAGTAAATACAACCAGCAATACCACAAGCTGTTCAAGGACGTCCCCTTGGAAGAGGTGGTTCTGTGTCCCTGGTATGCTGGGGCAGGTGCCTGTAGTGCCTGAGGCACAGGTACTATCCTCACAATTTAGAAATGGGAACTGGCTGTCCTTTGGATGTGGTTTGTTCTTTTTTCTTCAAAAGTGTGAGAAGACTGGACTGGTTTGGGATATAGAGTTGAATTTATGAAAGTTTTCTTGAGGAAACTAAAGGGCTTCCAGATATTATTTCTGTTATGTTCTTATTAGTAATTATTTTTTCCTGTCAGGCCTCTCACTGCACAATCAGGGTCTTCTCTGTAGGCAGGAAAGGGCAGGGCAGGGCATTCTGCCTGAGGGAGTGAGAATCCAGGCTTGAGTGGAACCAGTGAAGAAACCTGTCTGAACTATTTGCTACATGGATGGATAAAGAGGAAGCATCTAGCAGTCTGCTGGGATGGAGTTGGGGCAGTTAGGAATCTCAGGAAAGGACTATTGGGGTACTGGAGGATGGGTTATTTGGGAAGTTGGGTTCTAAGAAGAAAGACAGTTCCTGAGGCTAGATTCTGGACTCTTCACTGTGAGGACCCAGGCCCTGGGGCTTCCCAACAGACCTTACTCATAGTAGTCTTGTCTTTTGTGACTTCCCAGTATGCTCCTGTGCTCTCCAGAGGGACCTCCTTCTTCAGGGCTAGTTCTATATCTCCCCCAACTGGCTCTGCTTCCATGCCAGCCTCTTTGGCAAGGATATCAAGGTAATATTGAGTGGTAAGGGCTGCCACAGTCCAGTGAGATCCCTGCCCCAGCCCAGGAAAGAGAGAGGCCCCTACCCTGTGGGCATGCCTTGAGTCATACCTATCCTCCTGCATGCTGGTGAGGCCCTTCACTGGTTGGATGAACAGTTAAGAGGCATCTCACCTGGTGTCAGTGTAAACCCTTCCAAAACAGAGGCCCTGGGTCTAGACTCTACATCGGGCCTGAGTTGGCCTGAACAGTTCACAGACAAATTATTCTGCCTCTGAAATGCCGTTAGAATAAGAGTGTGATGTAAATGTGGTCAGGACATAGCTCAGGGAACTCCATTATTAGAGTACAGGATTCAACAGAACAGTCATCTTTGGGAGTAAGAAGGTGAAAGTCTGGAGTGATATGTGATGTCAAGGCTAAGCATGGTGTAGGTAACTGGAAGGGGAACGTGTATGGGAAGGGGGAGGTTCACACACTCTCCCACGTGGGTCCAGGCTTCTCCATGGTGCCCGTGCTTGGCTCACTGCAAGCTGAGGCTGGGGCCCTGTTCTGGAAGCAAAGGGACCATGTCCTTAGGAATGAGTTCTGAAAAAAAAGCATGCCACTCCTCCATCAGGTGGTCATTCCTGTGGTGTCTGTGCAAATGGTCAAAAAACACAAGATGGCACGACTCCTCCCCAATGGCCTGGCCATCAACCACCAACACTAGCCAGAAGGTCAGTGAGTCTCTGAGCCACACTCTCTTGTTAGTCTCCCCATCGCAGCCTCAGGAGCCCACAGCCTGACTCAGCACACTCTCATGTCTTTATTCACCCCACCCCTTTGTTTTCTATGTCCCAGTATGTTTTTGTGTCACTGCTATCCTGGGACAGTGTATATGACATGCTGAGGAGGGTCTGCATTCACCTACAGGTATGGAGCTTAGGGGCAGGAGTCAGGCCAGGGAGGCTGCTCAGGCCTGGACAAGGCCATTGGGGAAGGTAGCCCATTTATTCAGCACAGGGAATAGGGGCAGTGAGAGGGGAGTAACAGGCTCAGGATGGGTGTATCAAAGGCAGTCCTTGGACTGTGTAACTGTATTTATGAACATGTGTCTTTGAGGCTAGTGTCCCCATGTAGATTCCCTCATTTGTGCTTCTTCTGTGTATAGAAAGACAGTCAGGAGCAATGGGGCTGCTTCCCAGGATGCCTATAGCTCTCTCTGGCCTATGGTAAGAAAGGGGAAGGAGCAGCAGCAGGGGAGTGTAGGTTGCCTTAGACTTGACCCTCTGCTCCAGCATTAGATAGGGCACCCCTGCAAACTATGGGAGCTGGGCTCCATCTCATCCAAAATGCTTCTCTACACCTAATCTTCGCTGTTCCAGATAGACAAATAACTTCTGTTCCCTTTCCTCCTCAACCTTCGAGCAAGAAGAGTCTGAGTGTAAGAGAATTTTCAGAGGAACCTGAGTGCGAGTCTCTGGTGAGAGCTGAGGCTGGGAGCAAAAGCTGCTGGCTTGAGATTGCCTGTGGTTCTAAGCCTTCAGAGCCTCCCATCAGGGCCCACAATGTAGAACTAAGGCACCAGGCTCAAGAGTCAGCAGTCATGCTGAAAAGGTTCTCCTAGACCTGCCACACTCCAACCATGCAGAGCCACCAGGTCCTGGCAGATGTGCTGATTTTATGAGCAGAACAAATGTCTAGGTCCCAGAACAGTGTCCAGGTTGAATCTCACACTGTACAGGCATGGAGCCAGGACCTTTAAGGGGATTGAGATGTCCCTGGGGAAGAACTTCAAAGGCTACTAACGTAGAACCCAGACAGACTTATTTTAGATTTGCTGAGGTTCCAGCAGTTTCCTTTGGCAACTGGGGTTCAGGGGTAAGTAGAGCTGAGTTTCTAGAGCAGGGATGGGGTGAATATGGCCCCAGAGTGTTTGAAGCCTTCTTCAGTAACTATAGCAGTCAAGTATGCACAATACCATGCAGGGGGATAGAAGATGATGTTTCCATTTTTGTTGATGGGGACCTTAAGTGCCCACTGTCAAGATCGGTGGCATGCTTAGACTTAGAGTCCAGATTAGAAGTCATGACTTATCCCATCTAAGTTAGGTTGTGCTGGGCTTTCTCAGACTCAACTGACCTGGCCATATACTTCAGTGGACTTATATCTTGGATCTCATGTCTTGGATCTACACTAACAGTCTTCAAAGACATTGTTCCTAGAAGAGTAGTTGATTACAGCAAGGAAGCAGATAGGAGAGACACATATGTGATTGCTAGGGCAATGGTTTCTCCCTTCCAGTGTACCCGCTTCCATGCCTTGCTAGGCATCTATGTTGGTAATATATAGAGAAATTTTTGATAAAGTGGTGGGGGCACCTTAGTGCAAATAAGATCCCAAGGACCGTGGTGAGACAGCTTCTGCTTTTTCTGCAGGAAGTCCTCATTCCTGAGATGAAGTAGAGAAAAATATGCCCTGCCTCCAGGTCCCTGTCCCTCCCAGGCAGTATCCTTTGTATCCCTCCAGCATCCATGGACTCCCCAGACAGCTCCTTCTCCTCCAGGAAACCTCCAGGGTCTGGTGAGTTCAGGGGTCTTATCCCATGCAAAGACCAGGCTTCTTCTCCTCTCATTTCTGTGAAAAGGGGTCATCACTGCCAATGGGGCTTCTGAGAGCTGTTTCTTTCTCCAAATCCATAAGGGAAAGCCAAGAGCCCAAGCAGCTTCAGAGAATGGCAGGAGGTTGGCATGCCCCATGCTGAGCTGGGGTCCTACTGTCCCAGGAAGATGAGTAACTGCTCTCTTATTGCAGAAAATGCTATCTGTGAGGAAGAGACACTGGAGGAGGAACCCAGGAGCAATGAAGAGCTGAGGCTCTGGCATTACCAGCTCCTCAAGGTCGTCTTCGTACTGTAGGTGATTGTTTAGGGGAGGGGGTGTATGGGTGTTTGGAGCAGGGGCCTTACTCTGTGAGGAGGTCACTGTCTAGAGTAAGAGGAAGATTCTGAGTCAACTGCAAGCTTCTGGGTAGTGTCTGGAGGTCACATGGCAGGCAGACCCTTCTGTGGTGAAATTAGTTCCAGTTTTATTTTTACAATCTTGTGATTTAGGGTTAAGCCTGTGCAATGGGAGAGGGGCAGGAGATGAAACTGTTGAGAAAAGGAAAAGTTGTTTAGGATTGGAGAAGGCTGGCAAAATTGCGGAGGGCCATCAGGTAGACTAGGAAAGCCATGGCCTTATTGCTGCTCACCATTAGGGCAGTTTCTGATACCCCAGACTCATCTGTAACTCTGCCTGATAGTGAGCATGGTGGGATGCTTCATGAACACCAGCCCTTAGTTCCTCTCACCTTACCTCATTAGCATCCTTTGGCTCTGCTGACTAGGGCCTACCACCTTAGGGGATAATAGTTTCCCAGAGGAAGTGCAGGACCAAGGTGGCTGGTCAGAGGGAAGGTGGGATCAGCTGAAGAACCCAGAACACCTGCTGGGCTTTTAGGACACCTCCATGGAGATGAGTCTCGGGACCCCCATGTGGCCTTTGGAATGAAAGATACCCAGGTTTGAACATGGCTGCAGTGTAAAGGGTTCTTTAATTCTTCCAATTAAGAATTGGAAGAGCAGCTTAGCCCCACTCCGACTTTTGCTAAGCCTCTAAAACTATCCTTTTTCTAGATGAGAAAAACTCTTGCCTCCTTTTTCTCCAGGATCTGCTTCTTGGTCATGTCCTCATCTTATCTGGCATTCCGCATTTCCCGGCTGGAACAGCAGTTATGCTCCCTGAATCGGGATGGCCCAACTCCTGGGCACAGGTGATGCCTTTTATCTTCCCAATGCCTCTGGGATCCAGGGCTAAAGACCTGGACCAAAACCTACAGCCAGGCTGCTTGTTACCTTGGCTGAATTGGCCCTAACCTTTATAAGCTGGCTTCATGGCCCCAATAAGATTGGGTGGGGTATACAGATCCCACCTGACCTACTTTATGGAGGATAGTGGGAGGCTTCAGTGACCTACTTAACTACCTTCAAAGCCCTTTCTCTGATCTAGGCATCTCTCCTATGCAGGTAACATCCACTTGGCCTTTGTCCCCACTCTTCCAAGAAGAATGCCTTGGGTGCTAAGGTTCCATCAATAGTACCGCTGGTTTCTGATGCTGCTATTGTGGTGGGACTGACTATGAAGGAAAACATTCCAGATCCCTCCTCTTCCCCCAACTCTTCTCCTTCCTCCAATGAGTGATCTGAAGTACCTGTTTACAAAGCTCCTACAATTTTTGAACTCAGACAAAAAGCCAGGTTTTTAGAACCAGCTTACAGGGGGGACCAGAGGGGGGAATCAAAATGGCACAGGAGAACCAGAGGGGGATTACCATTTTAGTAACCCCTTTTGATCCTCCTGTGTCATTTTGATTGCCCCCTCTGATCCTCCTATGTCATTTTAAGTGATCCCCCTCCCCCCATTCCTGTGCCACTGAACACCTTCACCAGACATCCCCCCTACCCCTTTATCAGACCTTTACCCCCTGGGGCCTGCCCGGAGGGCGGGGGGGGGGGGGACTGTCACTGGGCTTGCTGGGGCCTGGATCTGGGCTGGAGCAGGGTCTGCCACTGACTGAGAACCTTCAGTCATCATGAGGGTGGCTGCGAGCATCAGGTAGTGTTACCAGAGACAGACCAGCACTCACCACCTTCGCTGAGTCCCATGTGCTCTAATCCTCCTTTTCTTCTACACGCATCTGCGAAAGTCTCCTCCTCTCTCCCGCCCTGTGCTCACCGTTCACTCCGACCTCCCTCCACCTCCACACAGCAGTGACGTCAGGACTCCACATAACGTCACTGGTTGCTAGATGCCAGTCGGGGTGGCCCTAGCGACGAGTTTACTGTAAATTATTTTTCATTCTGAGACAGAGCCTGGGGGTGGAGGGCTTATTTTTGGGGGGATGCCTTATATTTCACTCAGAAGGAAACCTATAAGTTGACAACTACTGTACTACCGTACCGTATACAGGTACATTTCCTTTATTTTCATTTAACAATAAATGTGTACTGTATTCTTCTTCATGGAAAAATAAGACACCCCCTGAAAATAAGACCCAGTGCATCTTTGGGAGCAAAAATTAATATATGACACTGTCTTATTTTCAGGGAAACAGGGTAGTAACTGTCCATAGGGTTTGTCTCCAAAGAAAAGGATTGTGCAGCATAGCAGAAATATAAGCTACTTAGGCATGTTGTAAAGCCATGTTGTAAAGCTGTTTGAAAGTAACCAGAGCAAGTTTTGTGAATAGAAGTGCAGTGCTCATCACATTCTGCTTTAAAAAGTTGTGGCAAATACAGACAAAAGGAAAAGTTTAATAATAATAATGCAGGAGCTTCAGTTTTGCAACATGTGCTTTAGCCAGGTATGATGAAGGGTAATGGAAGAGGCAGGAGTTCTAATGAACAGGGCATTTAAGAATGAAGAGAGCTGGGGAAAACTGCATCTTGCAGGCGAAGTCGTGTGGGCAAGACATTGCTCCCATCCTCACTGTCTCCACCCATGTGCCCAGCCATTCCAACCCTGGCCCTCCTACCTGCTGGTCATGGCATTAGGACACTTATCAAGCTAGGTGAGGTCGTGAATCTGTGCTGCTCTGCTCTCCTAGCTCCTGGGCCACAGAATCAGGGGATGATACTAAGGCAAAGAAAGATAAGACAGGCCAGGTCTACATGTGAGGGGAGAAAAAAATGCAACTAAGCCACCAGGTGGCAGCAAAGTCCAACAGAAACTGGAGTCCAGGTGGTGAGGAACAGACTTCATTCTTCTTTCTCAAAGAAACACTCCTTCTGTCCCCTTTTGGGGTGAAAATGAGCCCAGGCCTGGTCCAAGTCCATTGCACTGCCTATCCAACAGGCTCACGTGGCCATTTCTTTCCTGAACCCTTTAGTTTTTTCTCTTCTTTCTCTTGTGCAGCCCAGAGGAAGGCCCAAGGCAATTCTGAAAGGAAAGCATTCCTAAGGACCCTCCAGGCCTTCTGCAGGTCAGACCTGTAGGAAGTCAGAACTGACCTGGATGAAAAACCAATGTGAATGTTTGTGTTTGGGGATACAGAGTCCACAGGGGTGAGAACTCAGCTTCTCTTCTTAGGGGCACAGAAATCTTGGGTTTTGACCCAGACCTGCCCTCATTGTCAGTAATCTCTCCTTTTACTCAGGACACAGAATTACAGAAACCTGACTCCTGCAGAGTATGATTTCAGGAGGTAACAACACTTTTCCCCTCTTCCTTCAGATAGAGATAAGGCACTGGACCCCAGGGCAGAGAGGATTCCAGTTTAAGAGTTACATCTGATTTGTCAGTAGGGAAGCCTCTGAAATGGTAATCCAGAAACCTGAATCCATCCCTATGTGTGCCTGACCTCCACAGAGCCAAAGAGCATCTAGTACCCAGCAGGCTTTTCTTGCCTGGGCCACCTTCACATTGGAAGGGCTTTTTGCCTTCCTGGAATGTGTTCCTTCTTGTTTGCTATTCAGTGCCTGGCCCAAAGCCAAAACTGGGCTGCTCAGTATACCATGCCCCACTCACTTCTCTCACAGGACCTGAAACAAAGCTCTGAAAAGCCAGGCCCTCATGGCACTGGTATTGACTTCTCACATCAGACTTTCCTCCAGTGGCTGATAGAAAAAGCTCTTAGGGAAGACACAGCTGTGACCCCAGAAAGCAGAGTGTAGCATACTTATGTCTTATCCTATTGGCAGCCTTCTAAATTGGGTCAGAGTGGGCAAAGTGTTATTATCAAGCTGTTTATTAACTGTATGAATGAAAAGAGCCACATGCTAACCTGACAAGCTCAGGGGAGGCTTGCGTGGCAGTCTTGCAAACTCAGAGACTTAAAACAACCACAAAAGATGGTTTGAAAATTAAATATCTAACTATAAACAGGTTATAGTGGGTAGTCATGTCCTAGATTGATATTTCACCTGACAAAAATCAACTTAGATCTTCTTTACTGAGCCCATTTGCCTTTTTGCTTCTAAGACAACATATCTATGAGATGTCTGGGTAACTTGTAACTTCCTTTTTACCCTGACCTCCTCAGGGCACAACAAATGGCCTCAAGATATTCACTCATTGTTATTGTTATCAAGTTAATTGTCGACTGTTAATTACATTAATGTATCCTGTATCCATCTCTGTAAAAGAAGCACATGTTCATCATTTCACCTTTTACCCTATCCCAGAGGTTTCCCCGTTTTGTTCTGTCCCACCTCCCTAATCTATCACCAATGAATTTCATGTAACCCACCTACGTCCCTTTCCTTTGATTGCAAAGTATAAATATAGATGTAACCCTGCATTCTCCGGAGCATTATCTCAATCCGTTGAGGTTCTGCTTCCCAGCATATGTTGACAGTTTGGCTCAAATAAACTCGCAAAAATTCTTTACAGGTTTCAATAGTTTTTTTCCGTTAACAACTGGTTTTTTAAAAAATATGACTTAATTTATTTTAGAGAGAGAAGAAGATAGAAGGAGAAAAAGAGAGTTAGAAATAGATAGATAGATAGATAGATAGAGAAACATCAGTGATGAGAGAGACACATTGATAGGCTGCCTCCTGCATGCCCCCTACTGGGAATTAAGCCTGAAATCAGGGCATGTGTCCTGACCAGGAAGTGACCTCCTGGTTCATAGGACAATGCTCAAGCACTGAGCCACACCAGCTAGGCAACTTCTTTTTATTCTTATTTTATGTCCTTCCTTTGGTTATTTTTCATGATAGTGATGTTAGTTAGTAGTACAACTTTCAGATATCTTTATCTGAAAAAATTTGCAAGTTGGAAATCCTATCTTGGTCCCCAAACTTAAAAAGGAAAATATTTACTTTTAAAGTTTTAGTTGACTTTATTAGGGTGCATTAACGTGTCAAATGCAGAAATGTTTGCATAAGCACACTTTGAGGAAATGTGACACCCAGGCTCCTGAAGGTGTGTTCATTGGTGTAGGATTTCTAATGGAAGGTTTTCTTTGCTCTCAGCTCCAAATAGTAAGCTAGTCCGAATGCACACTCTCTCCAGTATGTAACTACTGTATTTAAGAGATTCATTAAGCACTTTCTATGGCTTCTAGAATGTTTGCTTCTATAGAAATATTATACTTTTCTGAGCACTTAACTGGGTACCAGGTTCTATACGAGGTGGAGGTGCTTTCACACTGATCTCATTTGACTCTCAATACAACCGTATAGTTTGTATACCTCATGTTGTGGAAACTGCGACTGACAGGCCAGAAATACAATATGACTCCTTCAGGGAACTTATTGAAAAGACAATGTAAAAGGAATCCTATCTAATGAAAGAGTAATGTGCAAATTGACCATCACTCCAACACACAAGATGGCTGCCCCATGTGGTCAAAGATGGCTTCCCCATGTGGACACTATATGGCCACCACAAGATGGCCAGCAGGGGAGGGCAGTTAAGAGGGATAAGGCCTGCAAGGGAGGGCAATTGGGGGGGAGGGGGGACCAGGTCTGAGTGTAGGGCAGTTGGGAGCGACCAGGCCTGCAGGGCAGGAAAGTTCGGAGGACCAGGCCTGCAGGGGGGAAGAGGGGGGGCAGTTAGGGGTGACCAGGCTGGCAGGGGAGGGCAGTTAGGGGCAATTGGGCTGGCAGGGGAGCAGTTAGGTGTCAATCAGGCTGGCAGGGGAGCAGTTAAGGGGTGATAAGGCTGGCAGGCAGAAGTGGTTAGGGGCAATAAGGCAGGCAGGCAGGTGAGCAGTTGGGAGCCAACAGTCCTGGATTGTGAGAGGGGCAGTTGGACATCCCTCTAGGGGTCCAAAAATTGGAGAGGGTACAGGCTGGGCTAAGGGACAACACCCCCCCACTATGCACAAATTTTGTGCACTGGGCCTCTAGTAGATATATAAGAGTGTAAGGCAGGTGAGCTCATGGTAAAGACAAAAGGGAGTGGTATAGACTGGCTTAGTGGCAGAGGCATGTGCAGCACATGTGCATTTCAAAGAGTGAGTAAGATTTGGGTAGGATATGTGTAGGAAGGATTCTTACAAGATGTGCATTTTGAAGGGAACATCTGTAAAAGATGGTGGTGTGGAGGGTGGTGCCAAATGAAAGCTTGAAAAAGCAGAATTCCTGCTGGGGAATGGATTTGTAAGTGGGCAAATCCCTCAGGATCTAAACACCAGGATAAGAAGACTTGATCTTTCAAGCAATGAGGAGATACTAAAGCTTGGCAATGATGGATAAATTCACTAGTGGCAAGAGATGACCAGGTATTGTCATAACCAACTGCATCAATCCACTGACTTTAAAAATTGCTGACAAATATAAAAATGGTTTCCTTGCCATGATAAATACATCATCAGTGCCAAAGAACTTAATGGCATGGAGACAAGAGGCTTCAGAAGTAGATCATTCTGCATATTAGAAACCTCTTGAGATTGTGGGCCTCAGCGCTGCCTCCGTGTCTTGCCATGTCGGGCTCCCCGGTGAAGCAGCAGAGGATGGATAGCGTCCTGGACCAGCTCAAGCAGTTCACCACCGTGGTGGCCGACACGGGCGACTTCCACGCCATCGACCAGTACAAGCCCCAGGATGCCACCACCAATCCGTCCCTGATCCTGGCTTTGGCGCAGATGCCCGCCCACCAGGAGCTGGTGGAGGAGGCCATCGCCTACGGCAAGAAGCTGGGCGGGTCCCAGGAAGAACAGATTCAAAACGCTACCAATAAACTGTACGTGCTGTTTGGAGCGGAAATACTGAAGAAGATTCCAGGCCGTGTGTCCATGGAAGTCGATGTCAGGCTCTCCTTTGACAAGGACGCCATAGTGGCCCGAGCCCTGCGCCTCATCGAGCTCTACAAGGACGTCGGGGTCAGCAAGGACCACATCTTGATCAAGCTGTCGTCCACCTGGGAAGGAATTCAGGCTGGAAAGGAGCTGGAGGAGCGCCACGGCATCTACTGCAACATGCTGCTGCTCTTCTTCGCCCAGGCCGTGGCCTGCGCCGAGGTGGGCGTCACGCTCATCTCCCCCTTCGTGGGGCGCATCCTCGACTGGCACGTGGCCAACACGGACAAGAAGTCCTACGAGCCCCAGGAGGACCCTGGAGTGAATAGCGTCACCAAGATCTACAACTACTACAAGAAGTTCGACTACAAGACTATCGTCATGGGAGCCTCCTTCCGCAAAACGGGCGAAATCAAGGCGCTGGCCCGGCGACTTCCTCACCATCTCGCTCAAGCTGCTGGGCGAGCTGCTCAAGGACAGCAGCAAGCTGGCGCCCGCACTGTCGGCCAAGGTGGCCCAGGCCAGCGCGCTGGAGAAGGTGCACCTTGAGGAGAAGGCCTTCCGCTGGCTGCCCAATGAGGACCAGATGGCCGTGGAGAAGCTCTCGGACGGCATCTGCAAGTTCGCTGCCGACGCCGTGAAGCTGGAGCGGGTGCTGGCGGACCGCATGTTCAGTGTGGAAATGGGAAATAGCCGGGCGGGCCGCAGACCAGTCTGGCTGTGGAGGTGCATCTGATTGCACAAGGTGACCAATCTATCATTTTCTAGGGGAGCAGGGACGGATCATGGGTTTCTGATTTTGTGAAATTCTGCCTAATCATTAAAGCAGTTGTTTTCTGCAAAAAAAGAAAAAGAAAAAAAAGAAAGAAACCTCTTGAGGATACTCCAAAGTTACAGATCATGTGCTCTGGATGTCTCCTTAGCAAGAAAGTGGCTGATAACAGGATTATCTTTCTCCCAACCCCCTAACCTCAATTCACATCTTATTCAGTGGCCACTTTGAATAAGGAATGCTCAATCTGTCTCAGGCAGAGAAGTTACTGGTCTGTAATTTTGCTAAGGTCAGGCCACCTTCCCCCCTTCCCATCACACACACACACACACACACACACACACACAGTGGAAGCATGTTGAACCTCGCCTGGGGTGCAGCTAAACCCACCCTCCTAGCCCGCCTGGCTCCGCCCTGGCCCGGCCCCCACCCTGCTCCAGAGATTGGAGCCCCTCCTTGAGCAGGTACAGCTGCCAGACAGCCACATACAATTTAAAGAATGGCGCCAAGTGGGGAGGTTTGACAGTTACTCCTCCTAACGCCCCCTAACCACTCCTTCCCCCACTCCCCTCATCCAAGCCAAACCTCTAGGGATGACCACCACTGTAGGGCTGCTGGCCAGAGCCCACCCCTCTGAGGCCTGCAGAACCCTCTGCAAAGCTTCCATAGCTACAGTCCCAAGAAACAATCGTGCCCTCTTCCCCTAATCTGCACTGCTACCTGCTAGGGTACCCATGGGCTTAAAAATAACAATCCCTTTCTGTTTAGACATAAATTACTTGATGAAACATTTCTAGGTTTATTAACTCAGAACCGCCTCGTGGCAACCCAGTGAGGTAGGCAGAGAAGAGATTATAATTCCTATGGTATATGTATATGTATTCAGAAATGAAGCTCAGAGAGGAAAAGTGTCAAGCCCAGTGGTTCCCAAGGTGCAGCACATACCCAATAGGGAGTGCAATTTGATCTTAAGAGGAGGCAATTCAAGAATGAGTCAACAGGGGAGAAGACCAAGATGGCGGCATAGGTGAACAGGTTGTCTGCCGCTTGCACAATTAAAAAAAATTAAAACTAATACAAAGGACATCCATCATCCAAAACCACAGGAAGGCTGGCTGAAAGAGAGGGGAGCACAAGCACTGAAAAGCTGAGGAGCCTAGGTACGGAAGCACGTGAATCGGGCTGGTGGCAGGTGACTGGGCCCGTGGCTCGGCTTTTCTTTTCAACCCGAAAGGAAACAAACTCCCCTTCACTTTGAAATCCAGTTTCTAGGGTCACGTGGGGGACCCAGATGCCTATGGGGAGAAGCTGGGCCATTAGGGCCCAAGTGAGGGCGAGTCTTGCAAAGGTGCACACAGCAATCATCGTATACTGCGCTGGATCACAGGAAAGCGGATACTTGGAGACCCCTGGGGCTGGGACAGCCATTGCTGTTAGCCATGCCCCAATCTAGTGATGTCCTGAGACCCTGACCCACCCTGAGGCCCTGCCCCCTCTGAGGCCTCGCCCGCAGATTCTACAGACCTGCCCAGGCACCACAAAGCTACTTTTACATATGAATGGCCTGTATTGAGGCAGCTTAACCATATATAAACTGCAGCTTCAGGAAAACAAAACCCGGCCAAGACTCAAGCAAACGGGAGAAAACTCTAGTTCTTGCTGTAGCTCCTGAACTGAATCCCATTGGAAATCAAGAAGCCAGTGTTCCTAGTGGTCAATTTCAACCACTCACACCCATAAGTGACACATTTGGGAGACAGACTCAATGAGCACCAAAGCCCCACTGAAACAAACCATGACTCCAGCGCAGCAGTTCTTCCTTTATAGACAGAGCAGGTCCTCACAGACAATTGGCCTGGAGATCAATTCCTCCCAGAGTACCAACAGCAAACAAGGCTTAATTATACAAGACTTTGCACTCAGCCCACAAAGGGATATACCAAAAGCGACCACCCCAGGTGATTGGGGAAGCTTATAGGTCACTTACTACACAAAGCCACTCCATCAACACAGGGAGGAGTCACAGAAACATGTCATGAATGGGAGAGATGGAGGAAAGTAAACTACTGTATGACACAGAGTTCAGAATCACATTTATAAGATTACTCAAGAATCTTCTAAAAACTGATCCTCTTAGACAATTAGGTCAGAGATCAACGCTTCCCAGTGTTACCAACAACAAGCAAGGCTTAACAACAAGACTGCACACACAGCCCACAAAGGGCTACACCAAGACTGTCCACCTCAGGTAACTGGGAGGCTGACTCACTGAAACATATAGGACACCTTAGCACATAAAGCCAACCTACCAACTCAGGGAAGCTGTGAAAATGCCAAGACAAGGAAATAGAGCACAAACAAAAGAAATGGAGGAAAAGAAGAGACTGGATATAGAGTTCAAAACCACGCTTATAAGGTTTTTCAAGAATTTCCTAGAAAAGGCCGATAAAATAAATGAGACCTATGAGGATATGAAAAGGGATCAACTAGAAATAAAGAATACATTGTCTGAAATAAAAAATATTATACAGAGTCCTAAAAACAGACCGGAAGATCCCAAGAATCAAGTCAAAGAATTGGAACATAAAGAGCCAGAAGACACTCCTCTGCAGAAGCAAGAAGGCAAGAGAATCCAGAAAGTTGAAGATAATGTAAGAAACCTCTGGGACAACTTCAAGCGAACCAACATCAGAATTATGGGGGTCCCAGAAGATGAGAGAGAGCAAGATATTGAAAACATACTGAAAGAAATAGTGACAGAAAACTTCCCCCAACTGGTGAAAGAATTAGACTTACAAGTCCAGGAAGTGCACAGAACTCCAAACAAAAGGAATCCAAAGAAGACCACACCAAGACACATCATAATTAAAATTCCAAGAGCAAAAGACAAAGAGAGAATATTAAAAGCAGCAAGAGCAAAGCAGGTAGTTACCTATAAAGGAGCACCCATAAGATTGTCAGCTGAGCTGGGACCGGTTTGGCTCAATGGATAGAGCGTCGGCTTGGGGACTGAAGGGTTCCAGGTTCGATTCCGGTCAAGGGCATGTACCTTGGTTGCGGGCATATCCCCGGTAGGGGGTGTGCAAGAGGCAGCTGATCGATGACTCTCTCTCATCGATGTTTCTAACTTTCTATCTTTTTCCCTTCCTCGCTGTATAAAATCAATAAAATATATTTAAAAAAAAAAAAAAAGATTGTCAGCTGATTTCTCAACAGAAACCATGCAGGCCAGACGGGAATGGCAAGAAATATTCAAGGTGATGAATAGCAAGAACCTACAGCCAAAAATAATCTACCCAGCAAAGCTATCACTCAGAATCGAAGGCCAGATAAAGAGCTTCACTAATAAAAAGAAGCTAAAGGAGTTCATCACCACCAAACCAGAATTATATGAATTGCTGAAGGGGGTTCTTTCAGAAGAGAAAGCAAATAAAGATAAAAATTATGAACAACAAATACGTAACTATCAACAAGTGAATCTAAAAACCAAGGGAATTAAAAAAAAATCTGATGAACAATATTAACTGGTGAATATAATAGAATCAGAGGTATGGAAGGGGAGTGAACTGATGAATCTCAGGGAAAAGGGGAGATGGGAATGTGGGAAGAGACTGAACATAAACTGTGCACCTATGGATGAGGACAATGGGGAGTGGGGAAAGGGCAGAGAGTGGGGTGGAGGAGAGCAATGGTGGGGAGGGGGAGAGGAACATTTGTAATAATATGAACAATAAAGATTTAATTTAATTAAAAAAATAAAAAATAAACATATTGCTATGAGAGATGTCTGAGATTTTGATGCCTATGGTTTTTTCTAGGATTTTTATGGTTTCCTGACTTACAATTAAGTCTTTTATCCATTTTGAGTTTATTCTTGTGTATAGTGTAAGTTGGTGGTCTAGTTTTATTTTAATTTTTGCATGAATCTGTCCAATTTTCCCACACCATTTATTGAAGAGACTATCTTGACTCCACTGTATGCTCTTGCTTCTTTTCAAATATTAAGTTGACCATAATGGCTTGGGTCAATTTCTAGGGTCTCTGTTCTGGTCCATCAATATATATATGAAAGCCTAAGTGACCACCATATGACTTACAACCATACAACCAACCGACCAACTGGCATATATGATGCACACTGGCAATCAACACTAATAAAAGAGAAAAATGCTAATTGACTGTACCTCTGCTATGCCCACAGCCAATTAGGAGTTATATGCAATTTAAGCCAACAAAAATGGAGGAAAAATTTGCAATGCACGAGGGACAGGCTGCTCCTAATGCCGCCAGCAGGGTCTAGGCTGCCAGTGGGGACTGGGAAGGCCAGTTGGGCAGTTGCCTGATGTTCAGGTTGCTATAAAGGTCTGGGTAGGCTGGGCGGGTTGTGACTGACACTGCCCATGGGGTCCAGGCTATGATAGATAACTGGGCAGGCCTGGGGGGCAGCGCCTGATGCTGCCCAGGCAGAAATCAGGGACCTGTTAGGCAGGGGTGGTCAGGGTCCTGGGATCACTGTTTGCCTCCTGGCCGCCTGTGGACACAGGTGGAGCAGGTCGGGATTGAACATTTTAAAGAAAATGGGATGCCTGTGTCCCAGCCCACTGCGTCCGTCCCTGGCAAGGAGAGGGCAGTGGGCAGTTAGCAGGCACCAGGGCTTGGAAGGGACTGGGAGCAACCTGGGGGCATGCTACCAGGAAAAGGTTCTGAACCATTATGATGCAGAGGGCTGGCTGATGGAGGCATGCAAAGGTGCAGACGAGGCGGCTCTTGCTGGCGCTGAGCTTGAAAAGCACATCAATACTTTATAGCCTCTTCAATAAATGGATGGACTAAATTGCCTTTCTGAAGAAGGTGCATGAAAAGGAGATCGTCAAGCTGTAGGCACAGATCCAGTATGCTCAGATCTCCGTGGAGATGGTCATGTTCTCTAAGTCTGACCTCTCTGCTATGTTCAAGGACATGGGCGTCCAGTAGAAGAAGCTGGGTGCCAAGGACATTCAGAATGCAGAAGAATGGTACAAGAGCTGCTTCACCATTCTGATCGAGAGCAATGCCAAGAACACTTAGGTAGTGTGCTCCGCCAAGGCGAAGTGTCTGAAAGCCACCGCCTGCTCAAGGGCAAGACCCTGGAGATCAAAAAATGCCGGGGCAAGAACTAAGTTCTGGGAAAGCAGCTGTAAGAACTGGAGGATAAGCAGAACTCCGATTTTAGTGCTATGCAGGACACAAACAACAAATTAGAAAATGAGTTGAGAACTACAGAGAATGAAATGGCATTATGTTTAAAAGTATACCAGGACTTCCTCAATGTGGCTTTGAACATTGACATTGCAGATTATAGGAAACTCTTAGAAGGTGAGGAGACCCAGCTCAGTTTCACCAGTGTGGGAAGCATAGCCAGTGGCTACTCCCAGAGTTCCCAGATCTTTGGTCGATCTGCCTAAAGTGGTTTCCAGACTAGCTCCTACTTGATGTCCACTTGCTCCTTCCTTTCTTAATATACCAGCCATATCCAGGAGGAGCAGATCGAGGTGGAGGAGACCATTAGGAAGCTAAGGATGAATCCCCCTCTAAAGGAGAAGCTGAAGAGGAGGAGAAGGAGAAAGAAGAGGCTGAGGAAGAGGAAAGAGAGGAAGAGGAAGAAGGTACCAAGGAAGAATTTGAGGATGCAAAGGAGGAAGAAGAAGGAGGTGAAGGTGAAGGAGAAGATGCCCAAGAAGCTGAGGACTAGAAGAAAAATGAAGGTGCTGGGGAGGAGCAAGCAACCAAGAAAAGATTGAGCCCCCCTTTACTTAATTATTTTAGGAATAATCCTCCTGAAACCAGGTCAACCCCGTCACCAACCAAGCAGTTGAGTTCCTGATACTATATGAATTAAGAAGTTAATATATATAACATTTTCAGGTGACTCAGGTTGGGGAATAAATGTTGTGCTATGACTTTTCTCCTTATGCAGAGAATCTGTTTGTTTGGAGAGTGGCTTCCTAGCTTGTTGCCAGCCTGTGCATGGTCCATGCTTATGAGTTCAGGATCTATGACATGAATAATTCAGATGTTTACAATAAAAACACATGAATACATGAATGCACTGATGTTAATGTTAAACTTCATTAAAAAAATAGTCCCTTGAATCTTTGATGGTTAAAAATTAAAGACCTCAAATAATGTGCAATAAACAGTAAATAAAGTTACACTGAATGACAAAAACAAAACAAAAAAAAACAAAAAAACAAAAAACAAACAACATTAGGGGCCAGGAAATGTTCAAAGAACTGGGGAACCATTCCCAAACCAGGGAGGGAAGTCACAGGGTGTGTGTTATTGCAATGAATACAGTATTTCCTACTACTTATAACATATACAGTGTAATGTATTAGATGCCTTCCTACCGCATGAAGTATGTATTCTCATAGAGTAATTCTGGTACATATGTTGTAGTTATGGCAGTATGTCATATCCTATCTATATTAATAAAAGGGTAATATGCTAATTAGACCATGAGACCTTCCAGAAGTCCTTCCGAACAGAGCCACGGTGGTGCGGCTGAGGCAGAGGCAGAGGCAGAGGCAGAGGCAGAGGCAGTTAGGGGTGATCAGGTCAGGAGGGGAGGGCAGCTGTGGGCAATCGGGCTAGCAGGCAGAGTGGTTAGGGATGATCAAGCAGGCAGGCAGGTGAGTGTTAGGAGCCAGCAGTCCCCGATTATGAGGGGGTTGTTCAACTGCCAGTTTAGGTTCAATCCCATAGGGATCTCAGATTAGAGAGGATGCAGGCTGGGCTGAGAGATACCACTCCCCCCATGCATGAATTTTGTGCATTGGGCCACCAGTCTATATATATATATATAAAAACCTAAGCAATGGGATGACCAGACAACCAGATGACCGACTGATAGCTATGACGTGCACTGACCCCTAGGAGCAGAAACTCAATGCAAAAGCTTCCCTCTGGTGGTCAGTGCACCTCCACAGTGGTAGTGCCGCTCAGTTGACAGACAGGCGGGCATCAGACTTGTGGCTAGCAAGTGCAGCTGCAGGGGCATGAGCCTTTCCCACAGACACTCCTGTGCACCTGAGCAGTGGGAGGCTCAGCAGGGCTGGGATGAGCAGGGCTGGGATGAGCAGGGGTCCTCCCTGGTCACCTGCTTCTTTTGTGTTGTGCAGATCAATGCAGACAGTGGGATGGAGCCCCACAAGTGGCAGGTAAGGCTGGGCTGAGGGACCCCATCAGTGCAGGAATCTGTTTATGGGGCCTCTAGTTTAAAAATAAATGTTAACCCATGCATGCATGATACATATAAAGCTCTCACTGGCCCCAATCACACAAGTGTTTTAATTTTATAATACTATATTACATACACTATTTTGACATGTAATTCTTTGCAGTAATGTAAGTACCACACAAATCTAATTAATTGCCTTTCAATGTGCATGAATCCATGCACCAAGCCACTAGTTGATCTATATGCCTGCTCCTGTGTCAGTACCAGGCTGTTTTGATTATAGTGGCTTTGTAGTATAACCTGATATCTGGTATTGGGATCCCTCCAACTTTGTCCTTCTTTTTCAAGATTGCTGCATCTATTCAGTATCTTTTTTGGTTCCATATAAATTTTTGGAGTGTTGGTTCTAGATCTGTGAATCTGTGAAATATGCTGTTGTATTTTAATAGGGATTGCATTAAATCTGTAGATTGCTTTGGGTATTATGGACATTTTAATCTATGCATATGGTATATTCTTCCACTTATTTATATCTTCTTCTATCTCGTTTTTCAATGTCCTGTAGTTTTTTTGAGTACAGGTCTTTTACCTCCTTAATTAAGTTTAATCCTAAGTATTTTAATTGCAATGGTAAATGGGATTTCTTGTTTAGCTTCTCTTTCTGAGAATTCATTATTGGTGTATAAAAAAGCTACTGATTTTGGGGTGTTGATTTTGTATCCTGCTACACAGCGATATTCATTTATTAAATCTAGTAGTTTTTTGGTGGAGTCGTTAGGGTTTTCTATGTACAATATCATGTCATCTGTGAATAATAAATTTTACTTCCTCCTTCCCAATTAGGATGTCTTTTAAAAAATATATTTTATTGATTTTCTACAGAGAGGAAGGGAGAGGGATAGAGAGTCAGAAACATCGATGAGAGAGAAACATCCCTCCTGCACACCCCCTACTGGGGATGTGCCTGCAACCAAGGTCCATGCCTTTGACCAGAATCAAACCTGGTCAAGGCTGATGCTCTATCCACTGAGCTGAACCAGCCAGGGCTAGGATGTCTTTTATAATGTTTTCTTTTTATATGATGGCTATTGCTAGGACTTCCAGTACTATGTTGAATAAGAGTAGTGAAAGCAGACATTCTTGTCTTATTCTTGTTCTTAGCGTAAATGGTTTTAATTTTTGCCCATTGAGTAGGATGTTGGCTGTAGCTTTGTCATATATGGCCTTTATTATGTTGAGATATGATCCCTCTATTTACACTTTGCTGAGAGTTTTAATAAAAAAATGGGTGTTGAATTTTGTTGAGTGCTTTTTCTGCATCTATTAATATGATCATGTGATTTTTGTCTTTCATGTTATTTATGTGATGTATCACATTTATTGCCTTGCATCCCTGGATTACATCCACCTTGATGATGATGTATGACCTTTTTAATATATTGCTGGATCTGATTTGCTAATATTTTGTTGAGGATTTTAGCATCTAGGTTCATCAGTTATATTGGCTTGTAGTTCTCTTTCTTTGTAGTGTCTTTACTTGGTTTTGGGCT
Source organism: Nyctalus aviator (assembly GCA_036971965.1). Taxonomy (NCBI): domain Eukaryota; kingdom Metazoa; phylum Chordata; class Mammalia; order Chiroptera; family Vespertilionidae; genus Nyctalus; species Nyctalus aviator. The sequence continues at coordinate 101,484,542 of CM072922.1, forward strand.
TAGGATAATGCCAGCCTCTTAAAAAGAGCTTGGATATGTTTCATCTTGGATATTTTGGAATAGTTTGAGGAGTATGGGTGTTAGTTCTTTTTTGACTGTTTTGTAAAACTGCCCTGTAAAGCAATCCAGACCAGAGCTTTTGTTTGCTGCATCTATTTCATAAGTTATTATTGGTCTATTCAGATTTTCTGTTTCTTCCTGATTCAGTTTTAGGAAATTGTATTTTTCTAGGAATTTGTCCAAATCCTCCAGATTGTCTAGCTTGTTGGCATGTAGTTGTTCTTACAATTCTTTGTATTTCTATGTTGTCAGTTGTTACTTCACTGCTTTCTTTTCTGATTTACTTGGATCCTCCCTTTTTATTTCTTGATGTGTATGGCTAATGGTTCGTCAATCTTTTTTTATCTTTTCAAAGAATCAGTGACTTCTTTTGTTTTAGCCTCTATTTCATTTATTTCTGCTCTAATTTATTATTTGCTTCCTTCTACTTACTCTGGACTTTTCTTGTTCACTTATAATTCTTTAAATTGTAGGGTTAAATAGTTTGTTATTGATTTTTTTTTTTTTTTTTAGTAAACCTGTAATGCTATTAACTTCCCTCTCAGGACTGCTTTTGCTGTGTCCCAGAGATTTTTGGTGGTTGTGTGTTCACTTTATTTGTTTCTAGAAGTTTTTTTTATTTCTTTTTTTATCTCATTGGTAGCCCATTCATTGTTTAATAACATATTATTTAGCCTCCAGGTGTTTGAATATTTTTGAGTGTTTTTTACTGTAATTAATTTCTAACTACATTCTATTGTGATCTGAGATGCCTGATCTGATTTCAATCTTCTTAAACTTGTAGAGACTTGCTTTGTGTCCTAATATGTAGCATAATTCCTCCAGCAGTCTTAACTATATTAATATAAGGTCTGATAATAATGCCTACCCTCAGTCCTGCTTGATTAGTCTCTTTACTAACAACTTCTTTATGTCCGAACTCCTGCACAGTTAACATTATCTCAAGGGACGTCCCATATACTCTACTCAGACAGTATCAAATTGCTTTTGTTTTCTTGCCCTTATGATTCTTTGTCTTTAATTTTTGGAATTTTAATTCTGATGTGTCTGCACATGGGCCTGTTTGGTTTCTTTTTGCTTGGGACTCTCTTTGCCTCCTGAACTTGTGTGACTTTTTCCTTCACCAGGTTAGGGAAGTTTTCTGCCATTGTTTATTTAAACATGTTCTTTATACCTTGCTCACTGTCTTCCCCTTCTGGCACTCCTATTATGTAACTATTGTTACTTTTCACATTGTCCCACAGTTCCCTTAAGCTGTCTGTCTGCTTTATAATTGTTTTTTCTTTTTGGTTCTTTGATTTTTTTTTTATTACCCTGTCCTCTACTTCACTGATACTATCCTTGACTTACCTTAGTCTGCTTTGTATTCCTTCTGATGTGTTTTTAATTAGTGATATGTCATTCTTTATTGCTGACTGGTCTTTTTTCATATTTACTATATATTTTTCTCATGATGAGAAATCTTTACCATTAGTATTCTGAACTCTATATCTAATAAATTTCTTATCTCTATTTTGTTTGGCTCTCCTTCTAAAGAATTCTTTTTTCTTTCATTTGGGGATTTCTTTTTTGTATCCTAATTTTGGCTTCCTGTTTGTGTTTGTGTCTATGTATTAGGTATATCTACTATGACTGCCAATCTCTAGCACAAGACACTCTCAGACACTGTTTCTAACTGGCTCTGAATCCCTTATTTGGAGCTATCAGGATTTCTCAGCTTGTGGCTTTCTCTGCTAGGGCTGAGTGCCTTTGGAAAGGACCAAGATGCCCAGGGTCTGCTTTTCTTAGCCCCTGGCCCAAAAGAGATTAGGCAAATACTCAAAGCCTCCAGAGACCTACCTCTGCCTGCAGTTTGTATTCAGGCTTGATTAGCCTTAGGCTATTGAATGCAGGGTGCAAAAAGAGGTCTTCCAATAAGAGGGGGTAACACCTTCCCTACAGGCAAAAATCACCTGGATAGCAAAGATCTGAGGAGAAAGGTGTCCTTCACAGTGTGAGGGAATGACTTACCATGGGAAGCTGGGATGGCTGCCCTCCAAGCTCCAACCCCAGAGCCATCCATTCTGGACTCACACAGCTCCAATCCATTCTGCCTTCCCTCTGCCAGAGTCCAAAGTGAGTGGTTGCACACGAATTTTGTACATTGGACCTTTAAGAGGGTACTTGCATTTTCAACTATCTCATGCTGGCTGATAGTAACCCTGTTGCTATTTACAGTTAGATGTTCTATGGGTACCTTTCCTTTTTTTTTTTTTTTAAATTGATTATGGTATCACATAATTGTCCTCATCCCCCCATTCCCATCCCAAACCCCTCCCCACATATGCCCCCACCTCTCTGTTGTCCATGGCCAATGACTAGGCCCATATGCATGCACACAAGTCCTTTGGTTGATCTCTTCCCCTTACCACCACCCTCCCCTACTTTCCTTCTGAGGTTTGAAAGTCTGATCGCTGCTTCTCTTTCTCTGGGTCTGTTTTTGTTCATCAGTTTATATTGTTCATTATTTCCTCTAGATGTGTGAGGTCATGTGACCCAAGAAATACCCTTGTAAGAACTGAAACTGAGACAAGCCATAATGGTTATGCTGAGAGGCAAATGAATCAGTCTGTAGTGAGTTCCTTTCTGGGCCAACAGTTCTTTTGAGTCCAATTTTAATGTCAAAGAGTTCCTTATGTATACATGTTAGTCATGATATTTCAGATCTGGTTGGTGGACAAATGGTGGTGATGCAGGTCTGACCGTCTCTGGTTTGGTCCTGGGCATCCTTCAGCAACACGCAACTGCTGTCTGCTGGTATTGTGAGGTGTCATCAGCGTCTTCCATCTTTGAATTGTTTCTCTTCTGTCTTCATGGCTGGAGCACTTGTTTATTACTCTCTGTTACAGAAATCCAAATGGTCTCGGAGTTGTTTTCTGAAAATATACAAATATATTCTCAACCAAAAGTTAATAAAGGGATATTTTCTATAAATTTGACTTGGGATCCTTTTTCATGTCTTCCCCCACCCCCCCCCCCCCCCCACCCCAAAAAATGATTTTCCTCTGGCTTGTTTTGACACCATGTCAAAACATGGGTATCTTGCTGTTAGCATTTCGAATAAAGGTTAATTTCCTAAAGTACAAATTTTTTAGAGATAATTTATTCACAGGATATATTTCCTTACATGATATTCTTCCACTGCCACCCCCTTTTTAAAATTTAAATAATAGGAGAATTTTGGAAATTTTATAATGTAGTCTTGATAGCTTTTACATTTTAATTATTTGTGCTAAACTATGACTGCTTTAGGTTCATTAAATGTTATGCAATTTTACCATGAGACACTATGTTAATAACTTTAGGAACAGCTTTTTTTTTTTTTTTAATATATTTTATTGATTTTTTTACAGAGAGGAAGGGAGAGAGATAGAGAGCTAGAAACGTCGATGAGAGAGAATCATCGATCAGCTGCCTCTTGCACACCTCCTGTTGGGGATGTGCCCGCAACCCAGATACATGCCCTTGACCGGAATCGAACCTGGGACCTTTCAGTCTGCAGACCGACGCTCTACCACTGAGCCAGACCGGTTTCGGCTAGGAACAGCTTTTTGTACAGTACAGTTTTTCTAGAATATTCATTTATTTCCATTAGCCATGTATTTATTTACCATGTGTGTATTAGTGGAAATGATTATTTGCCTTCTTGAGAAGGGCCTGAGCATTCCTGCTACTAGGCTGGACTTGGATATTGAAAACTCACTTGCCCACACCATGGGTATATGGGCAACTTTCTTAGTTCTGGTTCTCTGGATTAGGGAGTTCCACTTGGGATTCAGACCCCAGTGTTCTCACAGGGAACCCATCACTATTGAGCTATCCCTCTGTACCTTCAACTGCTGTCTGTGGCAGCTGAGCCAGCCCTTTTGCACCTCTGCACTTCCTAACAGTCTCTACGTGGTTTCCACATTCCATCCTTGGTTACCAGGATTCTCTCCAGGTAGTCTTCAGTTGATTTTTCAGGATGGTTTTTCTGCATTTTATTTTATTTATTTTTTAAGGTTACTCAAGGATTTTTTTTTAATTAAAAAAAAATAAATCTTTATTGTTTAGATTATTACAAATGTTCCTCCCCCCCAATACTCCCCTCCACCAGGTTCCCACCCCACCCTCTGCCCTTTCCCCAAACCCCATTGTCCTAATCCATAGGTGCAGTTTCTGTTCAGTCTCTTCCCGCACCCCCCAATCCCCTTTTTCCTGAGAATCGTCAGTTCACTCCCCTTCCATACCTCTGATTCTATTATATTCACCAGTTAATATTGTTCATCAGATTTTTAAATTCCCTTTGTTTTTAGTTTCACTTGTTGATAGTTACATATTTGTTGTTCATAATTTTAATGTTTATCTTCTTCCTCTTCCTAAAGAACGCCCTTCAGCAATTCATATAATTCTGGTTTGGTGGTGATGAACTCCTTTAGCTTTTTTAAAAAAATTTATTTGTGAAGCTGTCCATCTGGCCTTCGATTCTGAGTGATAGTAGGGTAGTTCAGTGCTCAATCCAATTTTGAATAATCTGCTTTCCTTATGCATATTTTAAAGCTGAATTTTGCACATTGAATGCTTTTGACTCTAAGAAAAAAAGGAACCAGCAAAAGATGTTTTTCCTATTTTGTAATCATGTAACATCAATTAAACAGTTATATAACTTACAGGCTGTTATAGTATCCAGTGAAATATTACAAGTAAATTCTGAATTTAACCTGTCATTTATAATGCTAATACTTACCAATGGCATACTCAGTTTTGTAGGAGACTAATCTGCAACACAGTCCAATCATGGTATGCATTTGGAAAAAAAACACCTTAAAAAAAGACTTTACTAGTTTAGTTCAAAAAGTAATTTATTTTTAGGACAAATCTTAGGGAGTTAGGAAAGATTGCTTGGATATGTTTTAACTCTTGAAAGAGACAATCTGATATTTGAACAGACTGATGGTCATTGGTGCCAATTCAACGCCATCCCCAATTTGGACCAATAAAGAAAAAAACTTTATTCAGGCAAAACAGCTCAATTGTGATACAACATTACTGGAAAACAGCACAGCTGTGAGGCAGCCCTGGCACTAGGCTCCTCTACAGCTAGAGAGAGCTCTGCTCCTCACTGGTCTGCTTTGCTTTGCTCTGTTCTGTGCCAGCCTGCTCTGGCCTACACTGGCATGCTTTGCTCTGCTCCAGTGTGACAGCTTGTTTTTTTTAGCTCCATCTAGAAAAATGCAGTATTTGGTGGACAGGGAAAGAGCTATCAGAGCAGCTGAGTTTACTTACATTGACAGAAGTTCCTGCCCTTGGTCCCTGATTGGTTCATCCTCATGCAAATGAGGATTCCAAATCTTTGCAGTTTTATTGGTCCACAAAGCACTATCCTGATTAGTCAGAGCTGAGCTGTTCTGATTGGCTAATGAAGCTGGGGTGGGGGAATAGTTGTATAGTGCAGACTGGATGAGGGAAGCTTCAGTTCTACTAGTTGAAATAGGATTCTAGGAACTCCTCCAGTAGAGCTGGCTCAGACGGCAGAAACAGTGGAGGCTTTTCCCTGAAGTGCAGTTTGCATGAGAGACCCTTACGCAGAAATGGCTGCTAGGCAAGTTTTTTTTTTTTTTTTTTTTTTTTTAATTTGAGCCCCATTAAGTCACCAGGAGCTCTTCTCAATGTGCATCTCCTTTCTCAGGGTCCACACATACTTTGCATTAGCAGAAAGACAACAACCTTTCCAAGAGAGGATTTTATTCAACAGTTATTAAAATATTGCTCTCATCATCATTTACACTATGTCACTTCTCTTGCTGTCCTTCCTCCCTACTTCACTATGGCTGAATGCCAATTCCTAATTTCTTTTTCTGCTCATCTTCCATTAGGTCTCCTTTTTATCCAAAACTTACTGACTTGAAAACTTGACTTTCTCTTTGATTTTTAGTTTCAGCTCTTGTTCACTCAGGCCTGCTATATAACCAGTAGTTATTTAGACTGTGTTTTCTCTCCCTGATTAAAAGGAACTGAGTAACTGCCTCTGTGGTTGCTGCTTGGTGAAGTTATTTTGAGCCATTAGGGCTGAGGGCAGGGTTAGGTTGGGGAGGTAGCTGAAATCAGTTTCATGTCTGAAGCTAATTTTTTTTAAAATTAAAAATATATTTTTATTGATTTCAGAGAGGAAGGGAGAGGGAGAGATAGAAACATCAATTGTGAGAGAATATTGATTGGCTGCCTCCTATACGCCCCCTACAGGGGATGGAGCCCACAACCCAACCATATGCCCTTGACCAGAATTGAACCTGGGACCCTTCAGTCCGCAGGCTGACACTCTATTCACTGAGCCAAACCAGCAAGGGCTAATCTTGGATTTTAAGTGTCATATGTATGCAATCTAATTCTCAATAATAGAATTAATGGGTATAGTTAACATATCATCTCTTTGTTATTAGGAACAATTCTGAAAAAAATACATCACTGACTTAGGAGGGACAGAATTTCTTTTTACTCTTTGTTCCACATTTTAAAAATTACATTGTCTGCATTTTGAATTAAGTGAAAAGGTCAAAGATCACCCTTTGTCCCTCATATCTCAAAAAGAAACCAATTTTTAGTTTGTAAATTTTAGGTACAACTGTAATTCCAAAATCACCATGATATAAGTCAAACAATTCTGCCAGATTAAGGATAAAGAGGAGAGAAAAAACTTACTATCAGAAAGCAGAAATACTTACTTGAAATAACAGATAACCTTGAGAAGTTATTAGCTGAGTTTTAAAACCACAGAACTTTGGATATAAGGTAGGAGTGTGCAAATGGTTAATAGACAAGTTTAATGAAAGCTATTATCAATTCAGAGTAGCAAATGGACCACTCACTGAGCAAATTAAGTGGTTTACCAAAGTCTTTTAATTTAATAAAATTACTTGATTCCCCCTTTCATAGAGCATCAAGGAATCAGATGGGAAAAGATGGAATAACAAAATCCTTGCAAAGGGTATACGGATAGCAGGAAGGCTTTGCATGGTGAATGGAAGAGAGCACAGAAGTGAATAATTGATTCTCATAATATTTAAATCTTGATCTGCTTCCAGCCAGTGGACTATACAATAAGTTTTTGGTTCTTCTATTGTTTTCTTCTTGCATTCCACTAGGTTTCACATATCCTTAATTTGTTTTACAGATCACTGATTTTCCTTTGGAATAAGCCGATGTGGCTAAGGGAGACCAAAAGGTAATTAATAAATGTTATAATAGCTTGGTTTTAAGGTATTGGTGAACAACTTCAAGACATTTTCATAGAACATTGTGTTCTCAAGGTACAGTTAAAATGAAACTTCCCATTAGGATAATGTAGAGGATGACATTCTTTTAGGAAAAAGTAAAAATCCTAAGCTTGACTCTATCTGGCATCTTCTCTCAGGCACTGAGATTGCAGCCACCCAACAAATGGGGACAGGCAGAATGAGACTTCAAAAGTCACAAATATACACTATCTAATTTTTAGCAAGTCTGGCAATGAGATCTTTCCATTCTCCTCTCTTCTTTGTGATGTACATAGGAGTGAGTAGTTGCAATAGTGATTCTGGCTGTTGTCTAAAAAAGTTATGACACAAGGCTTCAGTGTTACATATCACGTACATCCCACAGTCATAGCTGTTTTGTTGAGCAGGGGCTTTCTCTTCCACAAAGACTAGTTTGTCTCCTTTTCTACCCAAGAAAGCCTCCAACTTCTCTGCTACCTGCTTTGCATGAATTGAGTTGCTTCTGCTATGGGAGTCATAATGAAAAAAGCTATTTTTATCTTGGAGATAAACCAGCAAACTCCAATGGGTTCCCCCAGCTGCCTGGTTGGAATTATCATTGATGGCTAAAAATACAACTCTCTTGTTGGGGACGTCCAGGGGTTCAAGAAACATGGCAATCTCTGCTGGATTGCTAGTGCACTTGATGAACTGGGTGACTTCAGGACTGATGAAGCAGACTTGGTCAGAGTAGTCATGAAACTGACTGTTGGCAAAATACTCAAAGGCAAACCCAATAATACGGTCATTGAGCCAGCTTGGAGGATCCAATAGTGATACATCTGATTGCCGCAGTAGACTGTCCATGTAACTCAAGACTACAGGGTCCATCTTGAACTGACCAGGGTTGCTCAGAAATTCTGAAAGCTGAAGGAGAGGCAGAAGACAATATTTAATGTTGAATATGACACCTGGCTGTCAAATGGGGATGATAAATCACAGGATGATACTCTCACAGAGTTTTGGGGAAAATTAAATACAATTATAAACTAACAACAATGCCTACCTAAGAGTAAACATTCAGGAAACTGCAGGATAAATGCTTTATATTTATAATTAGGTGGAATGAAAACTTGGGAAATTTTCTATGCTGAAACAGTAAGCATGGATTTTTAATTTCTTTTATATATGTTATTAGATTGGTTAAAGTTACAACTAGTGTTTTCCTAAACTCCATGGCACTAACCATATATTTGGCCCTTTAATGAATATGCACGATAACAATGGCAAATTATTTTTATATTAAGGATGAATTTTCAAAGAACCTAAAAAATGTTACTAATTACCAAGGGAAATAGTTTTATTTTCACATTAATTTTCAAGAGATAAAATATTGCTTCTTCTTTCCATAATGGAAAATGACAGTGATTAGAGTTGTAATTAAAAGAAACTCTAATGTGAAGAACAGAAAATCATGAGTGTAATAGAAATGAAATTCATTTTTGATTCTATCCAGCCAAGGGAGAGAGCGGAAGAGAGGGAGAGAGGAAAAGAGAGAAAATATCAACTAATTGCTTTCTGTATGTGCCTCACCTGGGGAATGAACCTACAACCTAGGCACATGCCGTGAACCAAGAATGAAACCTGCAAGCTTTTTTTTTTTTTTTTTTTGTGCACAGAATGATGCTCCAATTGAGTCACTCAGCCTGGGCAATTGGTTGATTCTTGTAATGAGCCCTGACTGGGTATCAAACCGGCATTCTTGGTGTAAGGACAATGATCTAACCCTACCCAGCCAGGGCTGGCTACATTATAAAACAATTAAATTTTGTGGCACAATTATTTTCATGTAATCAAAACCCTGCAAAAACCTATATAAAAACAAACATACAGTAAATACAGTAAATGAGGTAACTAAGAAAGACCAAAGAGGCTTTTATGTGCATGAAGTATGTCATAATATAAATTACTTCAGAAACAATACTGGGCTGTTTAAGTATGTGTATCTATCTATCTATCTATCTATCTATCGAAAGAGATGGCATGAACTAAGATTTTCTTAGGAAGAAAGAATAACTTGAGCAGAAACATAAATTGGAGCTAGGAACAAAGTTAATGAAGCACAGAGCCCATTTGTATTAAAAGTGAGCCACAACTTTGGCTCTAAGCTATCTGGCAGCTAACCTAAGAGCCTTAAGTTAAATATTCAATAAGGTAAACACAAAGCATTTGCTCAGGAGAAGTAAAGGTTTTCTTTGCTTTAAAGTCAGACAGTTTTCTCTCAAGAAATTTTAATGCCCCCCAATATCTTTATAATAGATGAAATTGTTTCAAAGGATTATTCTTCTAATGATCCATAATATTCGGCCTGATGGCAAAATGAGTTAACAGCAATTTACATGGACACTTGGTGCTCAGCTTGTTGCTGATCTGACTTATATGAATGTATATGAATATGAAAAGAGAATGACAGCATGTGTACCATGCAAGGCTCCCTTAATCACTCCCCAATGCTGTCAATGATCACTACATAGTGGTGAATGCCAGATTGTACTGCCTAGTAAATACCTGGAAACCTGCTTTCTATGCTGCCAGCTGAAATCAGACTCATATTTTAACAGCAAACCCTACAAGAGATAGAAGTGTACAAGAAGTAGAGTGCCTGGATATACAGGCATCTCACTTTGGAGGGAGTATCACAGGCTGACCCAAGATTTTTTTTTTTTAATATATTTTATTGATTTTGTACAGAGAGGAAGGGAGAGATAGAGAGTCAGAAACATCGATGAGAGAGAGTCATCGATCAGCTGCCTCTTGCACAACCCCTACTGGGGATATGCCCGCAACCAAGGTACATGCCCTTGACCGGAATTGAACCCGGGACCCTTCAGTCCCCAAGCCGACACTCTATCCATTGAGCCAAACCGGTCCCAGCCAGAACCAAGATTTTGTTCAGAAAATAATTTGTGATTTATCTGTCTGATTTTGAAAACGTCCAACACACAGACAATAGGTCAATCAAGGACTTAATTCTATTCCATAATGAATGACTGCAATAGCTTAACATCACAAATGTAAAGCAAATGGGTTCAGCTGGAATGGTTCGGTTGTTGAGCTTCGACCTATGAACTAGGAGGTTGGGGTTTGATTCCCCATCAGGGCACATGCCTGGGTTGCAGGCTTGATCCCCAGTAGGAGGTGTGCAAAAGGTAGCCGATTGATGATTTTCTCTCATCATTGATGTTTTTATCTCTCTCTCTCTCCTATCTCTGAAATAAATAAGAACCTATTTTTAAAAATAAAGCAAATGGAACCAAACTAGTCTTTAGAAAATCACCTTTGGTCAAGAAAAGGAACTCTAAACTTCACATGTGAAGACTTAAATTTTAGACTCAAGTTATGTTACTCCTACAATTCTGTGTGATCATAAACTACTTAATTTCTTGAAACCTGTTTCCTCTTCTGAAAGTGAGAATACAAATATATAAATTATTTGTCAATGTAAAACGAAGAAACAAAGGTAACTAAAAAAAAAAAAAAAAAAAAAAAGTAATATATAGTATATCCAGATACCTATTGTGTCTTCAAGAAATTTATGTCTTGCTGAAACTGGTTTGGCTCAGTGGATAGAGCATCGGCCTGTGGACTGAAGGGTCCCGGGTTCGATTCCAGTCAAGGGCATGTACCTTGGTTGCAGGCACATCCCCAGTGGGGGGTGTGCAGAAGGCAGCTGATCAATGTTTCTCTCTCATCGATGTTTCTAATTCTCTATCCCTCTCCCTTCCTCTCTGTAAAATATCAATAAAATATATTAAAAATTTTTTTATGTCTTATACTCAATAAGTGAAGAAACCCATAAGGCACAAAAACAAATGTATGGGAATTCAGTACAGAATACAATCATTCTTGGCAAAGAGAGTGAAAGGGAAGGAGAGCTCAGATCAGGAAAGATTTCAAGGATAAAGTGGCATAAAAGTGGGCTCTTGAAAGACTGAATGGTAGATGCAAGAAGGGCATTAAGAAGGCAGAGAGACAAGGAAAGCGCCTTTAATTGTGTAGTCTACTCTGGCTGGAATGAAGTGAGAGTAGGTATGAAGGCGAGATTACTAGAAGTTAAGTGGTGACAGACTGAATTCCAGGTGAAAGAGTTTGGGATTTATACTGGAGGAAAAGGTGAGCCATTAATGACTTAGCTAAGCCAATGCTTTAGGAAGATTAACAATTCAGCCATAGCATATAGATTTAATTTTTGGAAGAGAAATTGAAGATAGAGATCAATTAGACTGTTATTAAAAATAAAGATAGGAGGACACTACCTAAACCAGGGGAAATGGTAGTTGGAATGGAGAAGCAAAGAAGAAAATATATTGTAGACAGAAAATCAATAAGTGATCAGAGGAAGGTGGATTACATAGGAAAGAATTAAGAAATGATCTGAGGAGGAGATCCAAGATGGCTGCTCGGGTAGACACCTAACAACAGCAGCACACAACAATTTCAATGGAATACAACTAAAATGTAGAGTGGACATTGCCCAGAGCTACAGGTAGTCGACTGACTGAAAATGCTACAACAAGAAGGAAAGAGAAAACCAGAAGGAAAATCAGAGGAGCTGAAAAAAAGCCTAAGATACAGAGACATGCTGCGCGCCCACATGCGCGCGGAGAGGTCGCAGCCAGAGAGGAGGAGAAGGCTGGGGGCCTGCCTGGCGTTCTCTAGCAGAAAGGAAATAAAACCCCCGGTCTGGGATGAACCCCCAAACCAGCAGCGCTGAGCCCCAGTTATGGGCCAGACCCTGGGGACCCAGGCTCGGGCAGGGGGAGAGGGGGCTGTGAGGCAGAATCCCAGGGGAGCGGCGAAAAGCAGAGGCCCGACCAAAAGGCACATGAAAACATGCTCAAAGTCACTAATTATCCGAGAGATGCAAATCAAAACAACAATGCGGTACCATCTCACACCTGTCAGAATGGCCAACATCAACAAATCAACAAACGACAAGTGTTGGCGAGGTTGTGGAGAAAAAGGAACACTCGTGCATTGCTGGTGGGAATGCAGACTGGTGCAACCACTGTGGAGAACAGTGTGGAGTTTCCTCAAAAAATTGAAAATGGAACTCCCATTTGACCCAGCAATCCCACTGCTAGGAATATATCCCAAGAAGCTAAAAACACCAATCAGAAAGGATATATGCACCCCTATGTTCATAGCAGCACAATCTACAATAGCTAGAATCTGGAAACAGCCCAGGTGCCCGTCAGCAGATGATTGGATCAAAAAACTATGGTACATCTACACAATGGAATACTATGCTGCCATAAAAAAAAAGGAATTCTCATCATTTGCAGCTACCTGGATAGAACTAGAGAACATCATGCTGAGTGAAATAAGCCAGTCAATGAAAGAGAAATACCACATGGCCTCACTCATTTATGGGTATTAAAGAACATTATAAACTGACAAACCAAAAGTCAGATATAAAGACAGTAAAGCAGACTGTAAAATTACAGCAGGGACAGTAGGGAGATCTGGGGGGGATAAGAGATCAACCGAAGGACTTGTATACATGCATATAAGTACAACCAATGGACATAAAACTCTGGGGAGGGAGGGTATGTATGGGAGGGGGGGAGTTAAAATATGTACACAGATAATAATTCAATAAAAAAATATTAAAAAAAAATCAATAAAATATATTTTAAAATATGAAACTATAAAAAAAAAAAAAAAAAAAGAAAAGCAGAGGCCCGGAGTCACGCGCACACTGCGTGCAGAGGACTGAATGTTGTCTCTGATGCTGGATTGCCCTAGCGGGAAGAAACAAAGCCTCCGGCGGCGACGGCACTGAGCCCCAGTCCGGACTTTCACCATTCTAGGCCAATCCCTGGGGACCCAGGCTTAAGCAGAGGGAGATGGGGCTGTGAGGTGGAGTCCTGGGGGAGCGGCGAAAAGCAAGGCCCCCGGAGTCGTGCACACAGTGCGCGCAGAGGACAGTCTGTTGACTCTGATGCTAGACTCCCCTAGCGGGAAGGAGAAAAAAAGCTCCAGACTGGAGGAATGCAACAAGGAGCAGGAGCCCCTGCCAGACACCGGCCAGCTGGGCACCAGCAAGGAGCTGGGTGACGGGGCCCCCAGGGGTGGGGGGTGCCCCTGAGCCTTCAACCGCTGAGCACAGGCAATGGAACCAAGGCTGAGGGCTGCTTCCTGGGCGGCGCCGACTCCGGCAACAGGCTGAAGAAGCGCAGGAGCCCGCAGAGAACAAAGGGGTGCCACAGGCCAACCTGCTGAGCTTCCAGGACAAGGAGGAAGAAACCAAAGAAGTTCTCAAAGTGAAGAAATCAAGTGAGAGCAAAAGACAGTAAAATTACTTAAGAAAGAATACAAAGAAGATCTTGAAAAACCAAAGACTAAGTCAGAACTCAACTCACCAGCCAACATTGCAACATAAATGCTTTTTTTTTTTTTTTTTTGTAAAAAAAAAAAAAAAAAGGACAGAATGTTGGAACAGCGGCAGCCAGGCCTAGAGTGGCCAGGCACAAGGCGGTGGCAGCCGGGCCTGGAGCAGCAACAGCCAGGCCCGAGAGCAGCAGCAGCCAGAACCAGAGCAGCAACAGCCAGCACTGGAGCAGCCAGACCTGGGGCAGTGGCAGCCAGGCCTGAGGTGGAGGCGGCCAAGCCCAGGGTGGCCAGTCCAGGAACACCAAGACCCGGAGTGGCCGGGCCCGGAGAAGCTGGGCCCAGAGCAGCCGGGTCGGAAACAGCCAGGCCCAGAACAGCAGTAGCCAAGATCAGAGCATCCAGGCCGGGAGCAGCCAGGCTCAGAGTGGCCTGGCTCGGAGCAACTGGGCCCAGAGCAGACGGGTTGGGTGCGGCCAGGCCCGGAACAGTGGCTGCCAGGCTGGGAGCGGCCAGGCCCGGAGCAGCCGGGTCGGGTGCGGCCAGGCCCGGAGCAGCGGCTGCCAGGCTGGGAGCGGCCAGGCCCGGAGATGCCGGGTCAGGTGCGGCCAGGCCCGGAGCAGCGGCTGCTAGGCTGGGAGTGGCCAGGCCCAGAGCAGCGGGGTCGGGTGCGGCCCAGAACAGCAGTAGCCAAGATCAGAGCATCCAGGCCGGGAGCAGCCAGGCTCAGAGTGGCCTGGCTCGGAGCAACTGGGCCCAGAGCAGACGGGTTGGGTGTGGCCAGGCCCGGAGCAGCGGCTGCCAGGCTGGGAGCGGCCAGGCCCGGAGATGCCGGGTTGGGTGCGGCCAGGCCCGGAGCAGCGGCTGCCAGGCTGGGAGCGGCCAGGCCCGGAGCAGCCGGGTCGGGTGCGGCCAGGCCCGGAGCAGCGGCTGCCAGGCTGGGAGCGGCCAGGCTCGTAGCAGCAGCTACCAGGCTGGGAGCGGCCAGGCCCGGAGTGGCCGGTCCCGGAACTGCCGGGCCCAAAGCAGCCGGGTCGGTTGCGGCCAGGCCCGGAGCAACAGCAGCCAAGTCCAGAGCAACTAGGTCGGGAGCGGCAGTGGCCAGACCCGGAGCAGCTGGTTGTGGTATGAACGAGAGCAACAGAGGCCAGGCCTGGTGCAGCCAGGCCCGAAACAGCTCGCTCCTCGCCTGCCCCCACCCCAATGCTGCCTCTCAGACATGGCTGGAAACTTTTGCGGGAACTTGACGGTCTGCTGAATGAAGTGATGAAGGCCTAGATATGGATGTGTTGAGTTAGTATAGCGCTGGGATGTTGATCTATGAGTGCCTTGGGTGGGGCCTGGATGAGGTTGGTTGACCTATTTGGAAATGTCTTATGTCTGAAGTGTATCATTGGGCATGTGGAGATATTATTGATATGAGAAAATGCTAAGTAATTGACTTACTATCTGAAAAGGGATTTACTATCGAGGAAAGGGAGGGAGGAAGAGACTGAACATAAACTGTGCACCTATGGATGAGGACAATGGGGGATGGGAAGGGGGTGGAGAGTGGGTGGGAACCTGGTGGAGGGGGGAAGAAATGAGGAACCTTTGTAATATTATGAACCATAAAGATTGATTTAAAAAATAATAATAAAAATAAAATGTAACACCTGGAAAAGTAAAAAAAAAAAAGAAATGATCTGAGGATTTTATTTGGGGTGACTGGGATTTTAGTTGTAGTTCATTACTAATGTAGGGAAAAGGAGATGGAAGGGAACCTAACAAAAGGACCAAGAACCATCTAGAACCATCTTAGGGATATTCCTTTCTATAAATGAACACTATGCTTGGCATATCTGAGATACAATAAATGTTTGCCAGAGAAATGAAATGTTTGAAAAAGAGTCAGAAAAAACAGATTAGGGGGAAAAAAGAGAAATAAAGTCTCTTATGAGTTTTGTATTGTTTGTAACACCCCATTTTTATTTATCATATTTTTTGTTTTGTTTGTTTTAAAAGACCTTAGTACTTGGTTTTGGTGAATTGTGAGGGATATTGGGGAGTAAATTGGGGAGACAATGACCTCTTCAGAGTCCTATTTGTAAAATCTTCCAAAATATATTATAGTTCTATGTTTTGGGACAGGGAGGCTTTGAGTCCAGGCTCTGACTTTGCCACTTGCTATCTATGTGACCATGGACAAGTTATTCAGCCTCTTTCTGAGTCTCATTCTCCTCATCTGTAAAATGAGGTAATAATAAAACCTGACTCCCAGGGTTATTACATGAATTAAACACAAATCAAAACACTCTGCACAATATCTAGTATGTAACAGGCTCTCAAAAAAAGTTAACTTCCTTCTCTATTCCTTATATTTGGGTTGATAATAATATACCTTAAAGATTTTTTGAACATAAAACATTTGTTTGTTTACATAAAGGCACAAAGTCATCAAGGATAGATCTGGCCAGGGCACAACTCCATTGTTCTTGTGCTTTACCTTTGAAAAAGAAGTGTGAATGCTAAACTCCAGAGAAAATGGTTCTCTCAATCTCAGAGTGAAGCAATGATGTTAATGTGTTGTCAGTATACACAAATCCTGTGGTTACAAGGTTTAGTTTATATCTTCCAACTTCTGTAGTAAAATGAAACTAATATTGAATTCAATAGTATAGAACACTTCCTTAACAAGTTAATTTTTACCAAAAAAGACTATTTTTTCCATATAAATCTTAAAATCCTTAAAATGCAACTACTTGAATATTTATTATAAAAGATAATGAAATAAAAATAAAAATAACTTAAAGGGAAAAACTACAATTCAATAATCATTGTGATTTCCTGCTGATATAAAAGGAAGAATCTGCTGATCTAGTAGAGAAAAACACCAAGTTGGGAGTCAGAAGATTTGGAAATAGATCCATATCTTCAATTAACCAGTTGTTTGACTCCGGAGAAGTCATTAAACTTCTGGGTCTCAGCTTCATCACCTGCATACTCATTATGGACCAGATAATTAGTGATTGTAGCTGGAGTTACACATTAGAATCATCTTTGGGAATTTAAAAAAATAAAAACACCCCTGATTTTAGAGAGGGAGGGAAAGAGAGAGAGAAAGAGAGAGAAAGAGAGAGAGAGAGAGAGAGAGGGGGAGGGAGGGAGGGAGGGAGAGAGAAAGGGGAGGGGAAAAAAGGGAGAGGGAGAAGGAGAGAGAAAGAATTGAAGGGCAGATAAAAAGCTTCACAGATAAGAAAAAGCTAAAGGAGTTCATCACCACCAAACCAGTTTTTCTCTAAAAACCCATGCAATAAATATTTTAGATTTTGCAGGGTACACAGTTCTTGTAGCTCTGAAACAGCAATATGTAAACAATATGTAAACAAATGAATATAACATTGTTGGAGTAAAACTTAATTTACAAAAACAGGCAGTGGGCCAAATTTAGTCTGTAGACTAATTTATTGACTCTTGGACAAGAAAAATAGAATTCTTTTAGGATTTTTTAAAGAGGACGACAAATTTTAAAATTTGTAAAGATGATCCCGAAACCGGTTTGGCTCAGTGGATAGAGCGTCGGCCTGCGGACTGAAAGGTATTATATGGAATGCTGAAAGGTATTCTTTAAGAAGAGGAAGAAGAAAAAAGTAAAGATAAAAATTATGAACAACAAATACAATTCTATCAACAAGTGAACCTAAAAATCAAGTGAATTAAAAATCTGAGGAACAGAATAAACTGATGAATATAATAGAATCAGGAGCAAAGAAAGGGAGTGGATTGATGATTATCAGGAGGCAAGGGTGTCGGGGGTGCAGGAAGAGACTGGACTAAAATCGTACACCTGTGGATGAGGACAATGGGGGAAGGTAAAGGCAGGTGGGAACCAGGTGGAGGGGAGCTATGGAGGAAAAAAAGGAGAAACAATTGTAATAATCTGAACAATAAAGATTTATTAAATTAAAAAAAAGAGCAGATATGATCTATTTCTGGGGGTAGGGTCTGGGTAGCTATATATTTAAGAGGTTTCCAAGTGATACAATGATTTCTACAATTCTAAGCTCTCATCTTTGCAAATTCTATTATTTATTTATTTATTTATATATTTTATTGATTTTTTACAGAGAGGAAGAGAGAGGGATAGAAAGTTAGAAACATTGATGAGAGAGAATCATCGATCAGCTGCCTCTTGCACACCCTCTATTTGGGATGTGCCCACAACCAAGGTACATGCCCTTGGCCCGAATCGAACCCAGGACCTTTCAGTCCGAAGGCCGACGCTCTATCCACTGAGCCAAACCGGTTTCGGGATCATCTTTACAAATTTTAAAATTTGTCGTCCTCTTTAAAAAATCCTAAAAGAATTCTATTTTTCTTGTCCAAGAGTCAATAAATTAGTCTACAGACTAAATTTGGCCCACTGCCTGTTTTTGTAAATTAAGTTTTACTCCAACAATGTTATATTCATTTGTTTACATATTGTTTACATATTGCTGTTTCAGAGCTACAAGAACTGTGTACCCTGCAAAATCTAAAATATTTATTGCATGGGTTTTTAGAGAAAAACTGTGTTAATCCTATTATAGACCACTCTTATGTAACCTATTGTAAATTTCTAGGTTGAATTAATTTTAATATATTTTAAAAGTATAAAGAATTGGGGCTATTTATTAAAATATCTTAAAGGCATTTTTTTTTTTTCAGGTAGAATAATTAACCTTTAACAAAAGGTGTTTCTGTTGGCTGTTTCAATCTTGATTTTTGAGGAAGAAATGTCTAAAAATACTTATTATAATGGACATAAATAAGAATTGCCTCGTATTTTATAATGAAATTAGTGGCCCTGTGCATGAATTCATGTGCAAGTAGCTCACTGCTGCCTGCCTCAGCTGACTGCCCGCCACCACCACTTGTAGCTCTCCACAGCACATAGCTCGCTGCCCTGCCCTACCCTCCTGTAGCTCTGTCATAGGTAGCTTGCTACCCGCCCTTCTGTAGCTTTCCATCACTTGTAGCATCATGGCATAATGATCATTTGAATATTATCTCTTTATTATATAGGATATATACAGCACCCAGAGTTTTCTATTTTCTTCACACATTAAATTAAATCCTATATAATAAAAGCCTAATACACTAAGTGTCTGGTCGACCTTTCAACCAATCAAAGCATAATATGCTAATGATATGCTAAGGCTGCTCAACCGCTTGCTACGATGTGCACTGACCACCAAGGGGGCAGACAGTTGGCTGATGGATCAGTTGCTATGATGTGCACTGACTACCAGGGGGCAGACGCTCAGACTGGTAGGTAGTTTGCTGCTGGGGTCTGGACTGAACAAGACCATCATGCCCTGGAACCCTCCTGCGGTCTCTCCCAGGCCCTGATCTTGCACTGGTGGGGTCCCTTGGCCTGGCCTGTGCCCTCTCACAATCTGGGACCTATTGAGGGATGTTGGAGAGCTAGTTTGGCCCAATCATGCAGTCCAGGCTGAGGGACCCTACTGGTGCACAAATTTGTGCACTGGGCCACTAGTCAATAATATGTCCTTTTGATTCTATAGCCAAAATATTCTGAATATGTTAAATGCTTTCCATCTTTAGGACTATCCTTAGTCAAATTCATCAATATCTCTTATCTAGATCTATCCCAACTGGTCTCTTTACTTCCACTATTGACTCTGGTAAATTCTCCACACAGCTGCCAGAGTAATTGTTAAAATTTGAGGCAGGTCATGTTTATCCTTTGTTTAATATCCTCTAGTAGTACTCTATCACACACACATATTACTCAGTTGTAGATATTGGATTCTAGTTCACACACACACACACACACACACACACTTAAAATGCCCAGTTGTGGATACTGGACTTTAGTTCAGTTAACTGTCTTCAAAGCTTTGGTTTTCACTTATAAACAGAACTGAATCCTGAATTCTTCCAGTTGTCTTCAAACCTCCAAACTGTTATATTTTTCTATTATTCTTTGACTTGGAATCATTAAGAATGAAAACTTTTTCCCCGTAGGTTGCTTATGGCATAAAGATTTTTCTTGAGCACCTGATGACATCACCAGAGATGTCCAAACTGAACAACAGAAGGATCTATCAGATTGTCACTGCTTGCTTTCATTCCAGCAAAAGCCTTACATCTGGAAGTATTCTGGAGTAGCAGCAGACTCATAAACTGGTTTATGATTTGCTGTGTTCATTAACCTTTGTATATTTTTCTTCTGTTTTCACAGGTATACCCCTTATTACTAGTAAATGCCTAATGGCTTGTTTATAGAGTATTAGAGGACCATTGCATGAAATTCGTGCACAAGGGTGTGTGTGTCCCTCATCCCAACTTGCACCCTCACCAATCTGGGACCACTCAAGGGATGTCCAACTGCCCATTTAGGCCCAATGAAACTAGTGGCCATGTGTACAAATTTAGGCCCGATCACCAGCAGTTGAACATCCCTCTCATAATTCAGGACTGCTGGCTCCCAACTGGTCACCTGCTTGCCTGCCTGATTGCCCCTTGCCACTTCTGTCTGCCAGCCTAATCACCCCTTAACCACTCCCCTGACAGCCTGATCAACGCCTAACTGCTCTCCTGCCAGCCTGATTGCCACTAAGTGCCTTCCCCTGCAGGACTTATCACCCCCAAATGTCCTTCTTTGCAGGCTTGGTCACCCCCATCAGCCCTACCCTGCAGACCTGGTCACCCCTAACTATCCTCCCCTGCAGGCCTGATCCCCCTAACTGCCCTCCTCTGCAGGCCTGGTCACCCCCAACTGTCCTTCCCTGCAGGCCTGGTCACCCTTAACTGTCCTCCCCTGCAGGCCTGGTCGCCCCCAAATGCTCTCCCTTGCTGGCCCAGTCACCCCTAACTGTCCTCCCCTGCAGGTCTGGTCTCTCCCAACTGCCCTCCTCTGTCAGCCTGGTTCCCCCCAACTGCCCTCCCCTTCAGGTCTGGTACCCCCAACTGCCCTCCCATACAGGACTGGTCACCTGAACTGCCCTCCTCTGCTGGCCCCATCACCCCTAACTGCCCTCCCCTGTAGCCCTGATTGTCCCCAACTGCCCTCTCTTGCAGGCTTGGTCTCTCCCAACTACCCTCCCCTGCTGGCCATCTTGTGGCAGCCATCTTCTGTTCACATGGGGGCAGCCATCTTTGACCACATGGGATGATGGCTATTTTGGAATGATGGCCAATTTGCACATTACTCTTTTATTAGATTAGATAGGTCTCACTTTGGAACCTATGTTGCAACGATGGTCAATTTGCACATTACTCTTTTATTAGATTAGATAGGTCTCACTTTGGAACCACACCTGCATCACCGCCTCCTAAAATGAGACTCAGTGGTTTGGCTAAACTCACTTGTTGTCAAGATTAGATGGTTAAGTCAGTAAAGTATGGAGAGGTATATTGGCTTCACTTCTAGAATGTAAAGCTTTATTATTTAAAAGGCAGGGTGAAGAGACCAAAGTTCTGCCATCTTGAAATTGCTTTGGAGCAACTGGGCCCAGAGCAGCCGGGTTGGGAGCAGCCAGGCCCGGAGCAGCAGCAGTCAAGCCCGGAGCGGCCAGGCCCTGACTGGCCGGGCCTGGAGCAGCTGGGCCCAGAGCAGTCGGGTCAGGAGCAGCCAGGCCAGGAGCAGCAGCAGTCAGGCCCGGAGCAACCAGGCCGGGAGTGGCCAGGCCCGGAGTGGCTGGGCCCTGAGCAGCCGGGTTGGGAGCAGCCAGGCCCGGAGCAGCAGCGGCCAGGCCCAGAGCAGCCAGGCGGGGAGCTGCCGGGCCCAGAACAGCTGGGTCGGGAGCAGCAGCATCTAAGCCCTCAGCAGCAGCAACCGGGCCCCAAGCAGCAGTGGCCAGACCTGGAGCAGTTGGTTGTGGAGTGGCTCGGAGCAACAGAGGCCAAGACCGGAGCATCTGGGCCCGGAACAGCTCACTCCCCAGGGCTGCTTCTCAGACATGGCTGGAAACTTTTGGGGAAACTTGAGGGTCTGCTGAATCAAGTGATGAAGGCTTAGATCTGGATGTGTTGAGTTGTTGTAGCGCTGGGGTGTTGATCTGTGAGTACCTTGTGTGGGGTCTGGATGAGGTTGGTTGATCTATTTGGAAGTGTTTTTTGTGTGAAGTGTATCCTTGGGCACGTGGAGGTATTATTGAATTGAGAAAATACTAAGTAATTGATTTACTAGCTGAAAAATTTAAAGTTCTGAAAGTTTAAGGTCTTTTGCCAAAAAGAGGTTTTAAAGCTAACACCTTAATTTTAATGGAGAAAGGGGAGGACAAGCCCTTCCCCCCCAGAACAGGTAATCCAATTCCAGCCAGCAGCTATCTTTAAATAATGTGTTCATTTACATTTGAATGGATATGCCTTTTGATAGCCTAAGGGCAAGTTTACATGTAAACAAGTTTGCTTCTCAGTTCCCAGAGCAGAAAAAACAAGGTTTAAAATTATTAGATTTTAAAATTTATTCTTAAAAATATAAAAGTTTATTAATTAAAAAAAAAAACCAAAGGAAATTAAAAAACCTGATGAACAATATTAACTGTTGATTATAATAGAATCAGAGATACGGGAGGGGAGTGGACTGACAATTCTCCGGGAAAAGGGGAGTGGTGGATGCGGGAAGAGACTGAACATAAACTGTACACCTATGGATAAGGACAATGGGGGATGGGGAAAGGGCAGAGGGTGGGGTGGGAACCTGGTGGAGGGGGGAAGAAATGAGGAACCTTTGTAATAATATGAATAAAGATTTATTTAAAAAAAATAAAAAAGCACATTTTAATACACACAAAAAAAATTGGCTTTCAAAGGGAATTTCAATTGTACTGTTGATATTTGGCTCTAGTGACTAATGAGCTTGCTGATCACTGTTTTAGACCAGTGGTTCTCAACCTTTCTAATGCTGTGACCCTTTAATACAGTTTCTCATGTTGTGATGACCCCCACATATAGAAGCGGTTCTCAACCTGTGGATCGTGACCCACAAGTTGAGAACCGCTAGGTGGGTTGCCTAAGACCATTGGAAAACACAGATATTTACATTATGATTCATAACAGTAGCAAAATTATAGTTATGAAGTAGCAACAAAAATAATTTCATGGTTGGGGGTCACCACAACATGAGGAACTATATTAAAGGGTCATGGCATTAGAAAGCTTGAGAACCACTGCTCTAGACATTGTGCCTGCCACTTTCCAAGAAGGACAGCAGACTGACCTAGACATTACAAAACCCCTCTCCCTCACATGAAGACACCCGTTCTCCTTTGCTCCCTTCTTCTTTTGACAAACAGTAAGAATTTTTGGGTCCAGGGATGGCAGGACTATGCCCCTTAACAGAAGGAGGAAGCTAAAAAAAAAAAAAAGAGACCTATATTCTTTTACCCTTGTCCTATATAATAAAAGAGTAATATGCAAATTAACCATATCTCTGCTACACCCACAAACCATACCTACCAGCCATGACCACCAGCCAATCAGAGAAAATATGCAAATAAACCCAACCAAGATGGCTGCACCACAGAGAGCAGGAGGGAGGCTTGGGTTTCCCTGGCAACAGAGGAAGCCAAGCTTCCACCTGCCCTTGCCAGCCTAAGTCTCCACTTAAGGGTACAAAGTTTCAATTATAGAAGATACATAAATTCCAACAGAAATGGCTACAGCCATGGAGCAAGCAGGAAGTTTGGCTCCATTCCAGGCTACAAAGTTTCAATTGTAGAAGATACATAAATCCCAGAAACCAGGGCCTCCTCTTGGGTCACCAGGGTTGTGGCTGGCCTGCAAACCACAACAGGCCCCTGGCCCAGGCTGCCCCACACCCCAAAGGAACCCCAACCCTGATCCAGGACACCCTTAAGGGCAAACCAATCACCAGGCCTCCACCCAATCACCAGGCCTCTATCTATTTAATAACCATCACTCCAACACACAAGATGGTTATCTCCATTTGGTCAAAGATCTTGCCCCATGTGGACACAAGTTGGTTACCACAAGATGGCCAGCAGGGGAGGCCAGTTGGGAAGGACCAGGCCAGCAGATGGGGGAAGTTTGGGATGACTGGGTATGCAGG
The DNA here is from genome assembly GCA_036971965.1 of Nyctalus aviator. NCBI lineage: Eukaryota > Metazoa > Chordata > Mammalia > Chiroptera > Vespertilionidae > Nyctalus > Nyctalus aviator. The sequence goes on from CM072922.1 coordinate 101,508,305, forward strand.
GAAGGGCAGATGGGGGAAACCCAGGCCTTCAGTGGAGAAGAAGAGTTGGGGGGGGGGACCAGGCCTGCAGGGGAGGGCAGTTAGGGGTGACCAGGATGGCAGAGGAGGGAAGTTGGGGCGACTGGGCCTGCAGGGAAGGGCAGTTGAGTGGGACCCAGGCTTGCAGAGGAGGACAGTTAGGGGTGGCCAAGCCTGCAGAGCAGGGCAGTTAGGGGTGGCCAGGTCTGCAGGGCAGGGCAGTTAGGGGTGACCAAGCTTGAAGGGGAAGGCAGTTAGGGGCAAACAGGCTGGCAGGGGAGCAATTAGGCATCAATCAGGCTGGCAAGGGAGTGATTAAGGGGTGATTAGGCTGGCAGGCAGAAGCAATTAGGGGTAATCAGGAAGGCAGGCAGGCAGGCGAGCAGTTGGGAGCCAGTAGTCCTGGATTATGAAAGGGCAGTCAGACATCCCCTGAAGCAGTCTCAGATTGAAGAGAGTGCAGGCTGGGCTGAGGGACAACCCCCCTTTGTGCACGAATTTCGTGCACTAAGCCTCTAGTCTCTATATATAAAAAGCTAAGAGACCATCACATATAAAACAACCAAATAAACGACTGAACAGACTGTGTGGGGCGATCAGGCTGGGGGTCGGGGGGGAGAGGGGTGGGGGATGACAGTGAGGGGCGACCAAATGACCAAGCAGCAGGCTGTGTGGGGTGACCAGGCCCACAGGGGGGTGGGGGGGGAGGAATTGGGGGTGATCACACCAGCGGGGGAGGGCAGTGAGGGGTGACGAGGTTGGCAGGAGGGGAGGCAGTTGAGGGTGACTATGCCTGCAGGGGGAGAAAGTTGGGGGGGGAACCAGGTCAGAAGGGGGGGCAGTTAGGTGCAACCAGGCAGATAGACAGATGAGCTAAAAAAATGAGGCCTATATCCTTTACCCTTGTCTCTCTCTATAAAAGGTTAAGCGACCATTCCATACGAAACAACTGAATAAAAAACTGAATAGGCTGTGTGGGGTGACCAGACCAGTGCGGGGGTGGCAGTTGGTCCCAAATTGTGAGAGGGATGTCTGACTTCTGGTTTAAGCCCATTTCTGAGGGGTCCTGGATTGGAGAGGTCGCAGGCTGGGCTAAGGGGACCCCCCTACCCCAGTGCATAAATTCATGCACCGGGCCTCTAGTAAGATTATAAAAACTAAGGATTCTTAAAGGGGTGTGTGAAATATTAGTGTAGATAGCCAACTAGTTATTATTAATAAAGTAAATGAAATTAGGAATTAAGCCTAATAAACTAGGGAGCTGAATTAAACATTAGGTCTGATTAACTAGGAAGTTGCAGCAGTCACAGGCTCCCCAGGGGACCACTGTATCCTCTGCTGAAGGGACTTCATCACTGAACAATCCCCAAGCAGTCAGGAAGAATCAGCTTTACAATCTCCCCAGGAACAACCTAGAAGTGGAATGGGAGGGAGGGGAGGAATCTATAACAACAAAAGCATAATATACTGTTTAGATGGGACATCCTTCTGGATGACTTTCTGGATGAAGCTGGGGCTGTGAGGGAAGCCTGGGTCCCAGGTGCCTACTGGCTGGAGGGGAGTCCAGGTCCTGGGTGCCAGAGGGAAGCTAGTGCCGGCAGCCAGGGGAAGGAAGGGTTATTCTTGCACAAATTGGGCCTCTAGAAAACAATAAAGGGGAAATTTCTCTGCTGGGCACATGCACAGAATTCAAGATGGTGCAGGAGGAGATAAGCACATGTGCAGTATAAACCAGATGACAAGGCAAAACTGAGGCATGTGCAGTAGGAATCAAAATGGCAACATAAAGGGGCCATTAACCTGAAAAACCTGAGTAAAAAACCAAACTAGATAGGGGGAGGACCCCGAAATTATTCCAGAGGCTCCTTACACTATCTTCATAGTTTTGGATCCATGAAGGATTTTGAAAGAGATTAGTTTGAAAGAAAGCTGGCCCCTTCCCAAACCCAAGGAAATATAATTAAAGCTTAAGAAAGGCTCTCCTCTGAAGTACATGTTTTTTGTAAGTTTGCTGGTTTGTTTGCATGCTCTCTCTGTAGCAGCCATGTGGGCCCAAGCTCAGGCCTGGGTATGGCAGCACAGCACTTGCCAGGAGTGCAGCTGGGAGCAGACTATTTTGAACTAATAGAACTCAGGGTAATGGTATTATGGTTCTGGATCCTAATCCTCTTGGTGGGCATTTATGCTCACCAGGCTCAGGATTTTTTCTACAGCAAGATAAAGCTAAGCCAACTGATTATAGAATAGATTGGGCACCTGTGGGCAGTCCTTTGTTTTTGCTCCAATAAATCTTGCTACTACCCCTCATCCTCCTATGGGTCTCTGAGAAATCAGCTGACCCGTATGGGTGCTCCCTTGTAGGTAATTAACTGTTTTTCTCTTGCTGCTTTTAATATTCTGTCTTTTGCTCTTGGCATTTAATTATGTCTTGGTGTGGTCCTCTTTGGATTCCTTTTGTTTGGGGTTCTCTCTGCTTTCTGGACTCATAAGTCTATTTTTTTCACCAGGTGGGGGAAGTTTTCAGTCATTATTTCTTCAGCTAGGTTTTCAGGATCTTGCTCTCTTCTTCTTCTGGAACCCCCATAATTCTGATGTTGGTTCACTTGAAATTATTCCAGAGGCTCCTTACACTATCTTCATAGTTTTGGATTCTTTTTTCTTTTCCAGTTAGGTGTTTGTTTTTTTTCTTTTTCTTTTTTTTTTCTTTCTTCTTCTTTGTATTTCAAATCTTTGACTTGATTCTTGCAGTCAGCTAGTCTGCTGTTAGGTCTCTGTATAATATTTTTTTATTTGTCAGTGTATGCTTAATTTATAGTTGGTCCTTTTTCATATCCTCGAGCGTCTCACTAAATTTATCGACCTTTTCTAGAAAATTCTTAAAAAACCTTATAACCATGGTTTTGAACTCTATATCCAGTCATTTGCTTTCCTCCATTTCTTTCATTTGTGACCTGTTTCTTTGTCTCTGCATTTTGGCTGCTTCCCCGAGTTGACAGAGTGGCTTTGTGTGCTATGTGTCGTTTAGGTCCAGTGACTCAGCCTCCCCAGTTACCTGAGGTGGACTCTCTTGGTGCACCCGTTTGTGGGTTGTGTGCACAGCCTTCTGTAGTTAAGCCTTGACTGTTGTTGGTATCACTGGGAGGAACTGACCTCAGGCCAATTAGCTGTGAGGATTAGCTGTGTCTACACTGGGAGAACTTCTGTGCTGGAGACATCCTTATGAGACAAGACTTGCAAAAGCCTCTGTACTTAGCTTGGATGGGGTGGAGTCTCGGGGCTGAGAAGACAGCTTTGGCTTCCCATCAGCCCTGCCCTCTGAGGCCTCTGGGTCTCAGTGTCCCATGCTAATCGCTGCAAGCACCTGTGAGAGAAAGCTGCCCTCATGTTTTGCCTGCTGCCATACAGTTTAGTTTCTCCCTCTATGAATCTGGATTCCCCAGAGTCTGGCCTAGAACTGGAGTCCAGTGCAGTCAGAAGCTTTAGTCTCCCTCCTGCTTTAGAAAGCCATGGACACACACAGCAGTCAGTCCTCTTTGTGAGCTCTCCCGTGCACGTGCCTCCAGACCTCTGCCTTTTGCAGCTCCCGAGTTTTTGTGTGCTCTTCTCTTTTCCTGACAATCCAGACTCCCGCTGTATGAGTCTGAGTTCCGAGGGTGTCACCCAGAACTGGGGTTCAGTGCAGTTGGAACTGGGATTCAGGACAGTCAAGAGCTTCCGTCACACTCCCGCTAGAGAAAGCCAGCCAGGCACTTAGCCGCCCATCCTCTTCATGCATGTGTCTGTGTACCTCAGCCCTTTGAAGCTCCTCTGATTCTCCGTGTGCCCCTCTCTTTTCTTCTAGTTGTAGAATTTCCACTCAGCCAGCTTTCCTGCGGTTTGATGATGTTCATTCTTTCTTTTAGCTGTAGTTTTGTGATTGCTGTGCGAGGCAGCAGTTTAGATGTTCACCTATGCCACCATCTTAGTTTCAACCCCAATCTATGTTTCTTTAAAAAAAAAAAATTTTTTTTTATTGATTTCAGATAGAAAAAAAGAGAGGGAGACAGAAACATCAATGATGAGAGAGTATCATCTATTGGCTTTCTCCTGTACAACCCAGAGGGAATCAAGTCTGAAAATGGGGCATGTGCTCTGATAGGGAATCGGACCTTGACCTCCTAGTTCATAGATCAATGCTCAACTACTGAGTCACATCAGGCAGGCCCAATGTATTTTTTTTCATTGATTTTTTTTTTTTTTTCTTCAGATAGAGTGAGAGAGAGTGCGAGAGGGAGGGAGAAGGGAGAGTAAGAAAGAAAGAGATAGAGAGAGATATGTAAGAGTCAGTTGCCACCTTGGCCAGTTTGGCTCAATGGATAGAGTTTGGCCTGTGGATTGAGGGTTCAATTCCAATTAAGTGCATGTACCTTGGTTGCAGGCTCCTCTCCATCTCTGGCACTTTGGTCAGGGCTCCTGCAGGAAGCAACTAATTGGTGTGTTTTTCTCACATTGATGTTTCTGTCTTTCACTGTCTCTTCCAGTCCCTTGGGGGGGGGGGCTAAATCAATGGAAAAATATCCTCCTCGCTTGAGGATTTAAAAATAAATAAATAAAAAGTGCCCCCCCCAAAAAATAGATTCATTTGCCTTCCTTATGACCTCCCTGCTCCACCACTGGGCATCAAATTTACCATCTTTTGGAGCACAGATGATGCTCTAACTAACCAAGCCACACTGGCTAGGGCCAATCTGTTTTTTTTTTTTTTTTTTTTTAGTAGCTAGCATATTTGGGAAATAAAGTAATTTAGCAAACTCTTGATAACATTTAATTAAAAAATCATTTATTTATTTACTTATTTATTAGAGGCCCAGTGCACAAATTTGTGCCTGGCCAGGGATTGGAGTGATCAGGGCTGTTTGGCCAGGGGGAGGGATTGAAGGAGACTGGTAGGTTTGGGGGAGGAACCACAGAAGGTTTGCTGGCTAGGAGTGCACTAACAACCTGGGGGCAACTCCTGCATTGAGTGACTGCCCCTTGGTGGTCAGTGTGTGTCATAGCTACCAGCTGGTCACTCAGTTGTCTGTTTGTAAAGGTCACTTGGTTTTTATATGTATACATAGTTATAGTATCATAATTCCTATCTTATCTTTTAATGATCTAAACTATACACTACTGTTAGAATAATTTTTCAAAAAGAACTTTATTATCCTACTCCAAAATTCTTTACATCTCTCCATCATCTGCCAAAGCAAGCACAGATTACAGCCTGGCATTCAATGATTTCCATAAAAATAGCCCCAACTTATAGGAGAGAAGCAGAAAGAGTGCAAGGTACAAAAGGATATGACAGTATTTTGTCCGGAAGAGTATAAAGTTCGAGGAATAGGATATAACTAGTGGAAACCATACTGGTGTAGTTTACACTTTAAGGAAGTGCCGTTGTAAAGGGTAAGAAGGATGAAGACTGAGAACGTGGGCCGCAAATATATTTTCCCAATTTATTTCCTAGTACTGCTCCTACATCTACAAACTCACTCCTCCAATTGGCCTAAAGTATTAGGCAACAGTGGATTGCTGCACCTAAGGTACTGGAGGAGGAGAAGACAATAACCAGTTCCAACATAGAGGTTGGGAAGTGAACACCACTCTAGTACCTCTCTGAAACACAGATTTGGTATATCATGCTATTGCTTAAAAACAATAGAGTGAGCTTTTTATAAATCTAGGCTCCATGGGCCAGGATGTGGCTAGAATTTAAGGTTTCCATAAACTTGGAATGGGGAATAAAATTGCATTTTTATTTCCAATAATCTCTAGGTGAATTTCGGTATTTTCATCAATAAATGTAGGCAATGATACCTAGTATCAGCAATCCCTGTATTTTGTCACTAACAAAAAACAGGGTATTTTCCTGTCATATTAAAGTTGCTGCAGGTATCTCAAAATATAATTTACACTCATCATTATTTTGGAATTATACAATAAGACTTGTTGCCAAATGATTAATGCCCAAAGAAGAACATATATAACTACATCATACACTTGTTTTAATTTTTAAAACTTTGAATAAAATTGGTTCCATTAATTTCCATGTATTTTATTTCACATTTAAAAACATTCTGAGATAGGGGCCACAGGGCTGGCTATCACAGAAGTCCGTGGTGTAAAAGAGGTTACTTTCTTTTTACCTTTGTTATTTTTACCTATTAGTTATTTATATTATATAAATTAAATGTATTAGCATGGGATTTAAGTCTACACTTTATTTAATCTTTCTCTCTGCTCCACCCATTCTCCATACTATGCTCTAGTTATAACACACAACAGTGACTCTCTTATCTGGAGGCAGACGGACAGGTTTTTGCATTAACCCAAATAGATAGTAGCTCTGCACTAGTTTGGGCTTTGTCTTTACAGTCCTTCTCTGCCAGCCAAGTGAATTCTTATTTTAAAGGTTTGTTTTCCCTAATACTATGATATCCTAGTAGGGCTATGTCCTAAATATGTTTATATCTCATTCCTAACTTAAATGATTGATGAAATTAATAATTGGCAAGGCACTGTGAATAGTAATCTCTAGGAGAGTGAAGTTAGTCTTTGCCTTTCATAAATTGGTTCAACTCTGATCTTGTGGGGGATAAAATGAGGATACTCTTGAGCTCTAAGACTGAAACCCCAGGTGATAAATAGATGAGAAAGGGAGAGGAAAAAGAGCTGTAAATGAGGACACCAGATTAAAATTAAGAGCAGTTATTCAAAATTTTCATCACTCTGTTCAAGCTTCTCATTCCATCCCAACTCCCTCTCATCAAATGACCCCCATCCTAATGTTACAAAGCCAACTCCATACCTTTATGTCCTTCCTTACTTCCCATTCTTTACATTTCTCTAGCTTAGTTATTTTCAACCCTCAGCATTAGTCATCTCAGGAGAAAACATTACCGGACAAGATTGTTTAATTGGTTTTGGTGGAGCAACAACATTGATTTTTTTTTTTTTTTAAAGCTTCTCAGATGATTCTGATGTGCGTACAAGATTGAGTTCTATTAGAGCTCTTGATCCTATAAATTGGACACTCTCAGTTCCATGGTATCCTGAGAGTCTCCCATCTTTAAAGAAAATATACTTGCGGCCCACATTCTCGGTCCTCACCCTTACCCTTTACAACGACGTATCCTTAAAGTGTAGGTACAACAGTATGGTTTCCACTAGCTATATCCTATTCCTCGAATTTTTTACTCTTCCGGAACAAATACTGTCATATCCCTTTGTACCTGACACTCCTTATGCTTCTCTCTCCTATTTCTTCGACCAGCTATTGCTCACTAGCCTTCTAACACAAGTTAAGAGTGAGCCAAAAGTCGCCTTGAAAGGGTTTCCTTGTCCTTCTACGTAATCGGGGGTGGGGGTGGGGCTCCCTATGCTCACAGAGTATCCTGTGCTTTTATTGTTATAATTTACTTTACTACCATTGCGGACTCTCTCATCGTCTCCGACGTTCAGAAAGCTGAGGCTATTTCATTCGTTTTTGACTTTCTTGAGTCCAAGGTATGGAAACCACTGTAAAAAGTCGGAAGAATGAATGGAAAGGACTAAAAAAAAAAAAAAAAAAAAAAAAAAAAAAAGTCGGGGGCGGGAAGAAAAGAGGCGGGGACTCAGAGGGGCCGCGCTGAGAATCAAGAGCCGGAATTGGGGAGAGGGCATGGATACGTTAGTTCTGCGTGGGCAGCAAAGCAGTCCCAGGCCCCGACACAATCACCGACAAACCGAAGCGGGGAGGTGGCTTCTTACCTGCCTGGGCCTCACCACCTCAACCAGCTTTCAGGCACCTCTGACTCCGTATTGGCCGGAAAGCGAGAACTACGGTCGCAAACCCAGAGCTTTCTCCTTCAACCTTGCGACATTACTCTCCTGTAGAGGCAGCGTTCCCAGTTCTAGGTTCGCAGAGGAAGAAAAACCTTTGGGCGGGGCTGCCTGGAGTGGACCGAATCGAGTGTGCCCGCGCAGGCGCACTGGGCTCTCTGGTGGCGTCACGTGCGAGCGGGCCCACTCCGGCGGGCGGCAGGGGGCGTGGGAGGAGCGTGCGCGCGCGCCTGCAGGTCCGCAGCTGGGGAGTCGCGCGGGGCGGAGCCGCGTGCGCGGGGTTCGGGGCGCGCGGCCTGGAGCCGACGGACGACCGGGCGGCGGTTGATGGTGGCTACGCAGTGTCCAGGCAGGACCTTGAGAGTCGGTGGCAGAGGCGTCCGCGGCCCCGGCAGAGGCGGCGGTCTGACGCGTGCTCTCTGGGCGGGGTGCGGCGGGGGATGTGCCTGCCCAGGCCGGGCGGAGTCTCTGTGACAGGGAGGGCGATGCGCGGTGGCTGCTCGCCCGGACCCTGAAGCAACTGGGCCCACCCCACCCTCCCGGAACCGTCACTGGTCTCAGTCTCTGCCGTTTCCTTTGGCCTCACCCTGGGGCCGAGGGTGGGAAGAAGCTTCCGCCCTAGAGGAGGGCTGTAGTGGCCGCCGCAGCGGAGCCCGAGGTAAGACCCGCCTTACCCACCCAGCTGCCCCGCCGCTGGCCCAGCCCGCGTCTCAGTCTCGTCTTGGGCTCCAGCGGAGGCCCTCTGGCCCCGCCCCAGCGGGCCTCTCCGACTCAGGATCCCTGCCCTGGGTCCCCACCGTTTGTATCTCTGACCTGACACCTTTCCGGCCTTCCAGCCTCTCCCGTGGTTCTGCCGCGAATCCCCCTACTTGCAGCACGCCCCATTAGAACTCTCCTCGAACTCTGAGGATTCTTAAAGGAGCCTCTAGACTCCGTGACATCCTCCCGTGAGTTTACCGGCTCACAGTTTCTCTGAGACCCAGTCACGGTCGCCCCCTTACCCATTGCAACTCCCAGTTCCAAAGCAGACTCATTGCTGCCCACCCCCCTTTCCGAGCGGACCTCCCCCTCCCAGGTCGCTCACCGCCAAGCCAACCAGCTCTTTCTCTACACAACTGAGCTTTCACATAAGTCTATTTCATGATGCTCTTCACTCCTGTAGATCTAATGTCAGCCACCCTTTGGACACCTCCTTCTCTCCCCACTCCCCTCCCGCAGACCTTCTGTCCCTAGCAGACCATATCTTTTTTTCCCTGGTGGTGATCCTTTTGAAATGGCTTAGCTATGAAATGCTGAAGGCCTTAGCCTATGCTCCCCACTTGGTCTTAAGGGAACTTTAACCGACACCCATGTTTGAAGGGTTTAGTCTGGTGCTGTGAAAGGGAAGGAGAGGGAAGAGTATTGAAGCTCAAGGCAGGGTGTGTGTGCTGTTATAAGGTCACACCGCCTGCTTTTCATCTTGTGTTTTTTGTAGAACATGTGAGATAGTCCAGATCTGATTTTAGGAACTTCCATTAAGGATTAAGTCACATTCCACTAATAGAATATAACTGTGTCTCCATGTAGTATCATTTGCTTCATCTTGCAGATTTTACAGATCTTTTGTACTGGCTTTGAAGGATACTGGGAACTTTTTTATTTTTTTATTTGCTGTTTTTGAATTTGCAGGAAAAGTACTACCGTATTTACTGGTATAGCTTTCTTTAATCCTTAAAGAGTTAATGTCAATTTAATATATTTCTCCTACCTAGTGTTGCTTGCTGTCTTGCTTTTCCAAGGAGCAAGTACAGTTATCATGCAATGTTCACTGGTGTCATTACTAATAGCTTCTCAGCAATAGTAAAATCTATCTATCTATATACATAAAGGGCTAATATGCTGAGTGTCCATCTGGGTAATGGCATCATGTACCTGTTTCCCCGAAAATAAGACAGTGTCTTATATTAATTTTTTCTCCCAAAGTTGCGCTAGGTTTTATTTTCAGGGGATGACTTATCTTTCCATGTGCTAGGTCATATTTTCGGAGGATGTCTTATTTTCACGGTAGTAATGCTCAGCTTTCTCTCCCTAGTGATTAGCCTCCTTGGAGTTTCTTCAGCTCGGGAAACACAACTTGCTTTATAGCCAGGTGTGAACATTTTACACTTTAATCAAATGTCTATGAAGTGTTTTCTGTGCCTTGTCTCATCTGATCCTCACAGAAGTGCTGGAGTAGGTAGATAGGAAACTTGATGGAGTCCTATTTTATTTTTATTAGCTAGAAAATGGAGATTTAGAAAGCTTAGAAACTTGACCAGACTGAAAAGAAGAAATGGTGGATCTTGAAAATGACTTCAGGTTTTCTTACTGCACAGAATATAGTCAAACACTGATGCAGTAAAATATTTTACCCTTTGTTCCCCAAGCGTGATATACAATAATAATATGTTTCGTGTTGATATTTACTTCTGTGTTTCTTTTCTTTTTTTAAAATATATTTTTATTGATTTTTCACAGAGAGGAAGAGAGAGGGATAGAGAGTTAGAAACATGGATGCGAGAGAATCATCCATCAGCTGGGGATGTACCTGCAACCAAGGTACATGCCCTTGAGCGGAATCGAACCCGGGACCTTTCAGTCCATAGGCCGAAGCTCTATCCACTGAGCCAAACCGGTCCGGCTACTTCTGTGTTTCTGATAATTACCTGAAAGAGAAGTTGGGATGCTTCACTGGGCTGGAAAAAGTTTAAATCAGAACGTAGGTTTAATTAAGCAAGCTTATTCTATATATACTAGGGACCAGGTGCACGAAATTCGTGCATGGAGTGGGGGTTCCCTCCACCCAGCCTGCACTCACTCCAATTGGGGTCCTGTGGGTTTGGGCCTAAGCCAGCAGTCAGATAGTCCTCTCACAATCTGGCACTGCTGGCTCCTAATCTGCCTGCCTGCCTGCCTGCCTGCCAGATCACCCCTAATTCCTCTGTCTGCCTGCCTGCCTGATCACCCCTAACTGCCTCTGCCTGCTTGCCTGATCAGCCTTAACTGCCCTCCTCTGCAGGCCAATTTGGTTCTAATTGGTCAGTTTCTATGCCAGAGTCAAAAGCTTCGCCTCCTAGGCGGCCATTAGCTCCTTACATTCACCCAGATTTGGTTCTGATTGGTCAGTTTCTATGCCAGTCAGCATCTCAGGCCTATCAACAGGGCCTTATCAGAAAGCCCCAGTGGAGGCCTGGAGAGAAATGGAGGTGCGGCTGTTGGCCAGGCTGGGAGAGAAAGAGAGGCACGTTCTGATCAACAGCTGCCACAGATCAGACCCTGCCTCTCTGCAGGCCTCTCTCTGGCCCTGATCTGCAGCCTCCAAGGCAGTCATTGCTGGGTTGGGGTGCTAGCAGCTGCCTTAGTCAGTGCTGGGTCACCACGCAACCCAGGGCTGACTTCTGGTCTGGTGTAACAACCGTTAGGACTCTGGCTCTTCATTATTTAGATAAAAGACTAAGTTGACTTGCATATGCATGACACATATAAAGCTCTCCTTTGTGTCAATCGCACTCATGTGTTTCAATCTGTCATTGTCAATTGTGAATTTAGTTGTCACTTCTATTACAAAGGGCGAATAGTGATATAAAAAATATATATATATATACATATATATTTTAAATATACTTTATTGATTTTTTTACAGAGAGGAAGGGAGAGGGATAAGAGAGCTAGAAACATTGATGAGAGAGAAACATCGATCAGGTGCCTCATGCACACCCCCTACCGGGTATGTGCCCGCAACCAATGTACATGCCCTTGACCGAAATCGAACCCAGGACCTTCAGTCCATAGACCGACACTCTATCCACTGAGTGAAACCGGTTTCAGCTAAAATATTTCTTCTAATTAATTTTATTTCAATGTGCACACATTTGTGCCCTGCGCTACTAGTATTGAATAAAATGTTGAAATTGCACTCCTGAGCTGTAAAGAAGGAAATGTAATGTTAAAACAAAATGATCAGTGCATAGTTTTAATGTTGTTGTAGGGATGGCATATAGAGAGGTTTTTATAGTCAATATATTTAACATTTTTATTTTGTGTGGAACTGAAGAGGGGGATAATAATATTTAAAACTATAGATAATAATTAGATGGAATATAAAAATCAAAGGAGTTAAAAGAATATGTAGGAAAAAGTTTCTCTTTATCCTCTAACCACCTGTTTTCACAATTCCTGACCTTTAATTGTGGTAAATAAGTAATAAAAAACATAAAGCGCATATGTACATACATTGAAATGATGGAACTTTTTTTTTTTTAATAAATAAATGGAGATGGTGATGTAACCATTAAACGATGTATGTCAACTGCTTGTACATTTATATTCTTAAAATACTAAAACATACTACACATTATATAACTTTTTATCCCCACTTTATAATAGACCCTAGAGACTATTCAACAATAGTATATGTGTTAGTGCTTCATTTGCTAGCTGGATGGTAGTTCCATTTTGGTGGTCTTGAGATATTTTCAGTCTTTGATTTTACAAATAGTGCTTTATGCTTCTCTTTTAAATGTATCAGCTGTTATATGTATAAGTATATTTTGGGTTTGGAAAAAATTTCCTGATGATTCTTTTGTGCTGAACCAGCCAAAAAACAAAGATGTAATTAAAGTAAATTTGATTAATCTGCTGAACTTCCATGGAGTGACTAGCTTTTTTTTCTTTTTTCTTTCTAAAATATATTTTTTTTTATTGATTTCAGAGAGGAAGAAGAGGGAGAGAGAGATAGAAACATCAGTGATGAGATAGAATTATTGATGGGTTGCCTCTCACATGGGATCCAGCTGGCATGTGCCTTGTCCTGGAGTTGAACTGTGACCTCCTGGTTCATAGACTAACACTCAACCACTGAGCCACACCAGCTTGGCTAGAGTGACTAGCTTTAATGGTGACTAATATTTATCAAATAAATTACTGGAGGATTTAAAGTACGTAGGGGTCTGAAATGATTAAACTTGCATTTTTTAATGCTTCTATTGATTGTTTTAGAGAGAGAGGAAGGGGGAGAGATAGATAGAAACATAGATGAGAGAGAAACATAATTGATCGGCTGCCTCCTACACCCTGCCTGCTGGGGATTAAGCCCAAAATCCAGGCATGTGCCCTGACCAGGAATTAAACCAGTGACCTCTTGGTTTCTGGGTTGATTCTCAGCCACTGAGCCACATCAGCTGGGAGAGATTTGCATTTTTAAAAGGTAACTCTGGGTTCAGTGAGGAGGGTAGATTGAAGAGTAGACAAAGGCTAAAGGCAGGAATATTAGAAAGGCAATTTAGGCAAATGATGGTAGTGAGTCTGGACTTGGATATTGGGAGTAGACAGGACTAGGTGATTTCAGTGGATTTGGGATTAGGGAGAGGGTTCATAGAGGGTACAATCTAGGTTCTAGCTTGTGGCTTTCACTGATGTGTGGGGATCAATATGAGGAAGGAGTTTAATTTTTATTTTTGTCAAGAAGGGAATTCAATTGTAACATGTTGAGCTTGGGTGATTATACTTCCTGCCAAATATAGATAGCTAGTAGGCAACTGGATTTGTGGCTTAAGCTCATTATCAAATTCTGAGTTCATAGTAATAGATTTTGGAGGCAAAGGATTTGAATGAGAAGAAATACTGTAGGACAGAAACCCAACATTTACAGTACAAATAAAGTTGAATGTCTAATATGTGATTAAGTCTTTAAAAAAAATCTTGTTATTATCTACATATATAAAAGCTTAAGCGACCGAATGGCCAAATGACTGGTTGACCAGTTGCTATAATATGCACTGACCATCAGGGGTCAAATGCTCAATGTAGAAGATTCCTCCCTGGTGGTAAGTGCGTTCCCACAGCCAACCTCCCACAGCCTGCCAACCTCTGATGGTCCCTACCCCTGCCAGCCCCAAATGACTCTGATCGCTGGCCAGGCTGAGACCCCTACCCATGCACAAATTGGTGCACCAGGCCTCTAGTAGTTTAATATTCAGTAGTGAGGTTTACTGTCTATCATGTGACTTTTTATTTTATTTTACTTATTTTTCACCACTATAATCAAATTTATTATTCCAATGGCACTAATACAGCTTTTAGGTGCTCATGGTGACATTGCACAAAATTTCCTGCCTTCCAGCTTCTGTCCAAACAGAAATGTCTACCTGTTTGTTCTTTCTCCCTTTCTGGGGGAAAATCCACTGTGGACCATTTACCCAAATAAACCTCTCTTAATGCATTTTAATTATTTTTTTCTTCTTTTTTTTGACATTTGAGTTTTTCTCAAAAATGGAAAGAAGTGTTAGGTGTCCCATTCCACCTCCCCCACCAGCCAGGGTATTTCTGTTGCCTCTGAAATCTTGAAATAAATATAGAAAGAAACCACATCAAGTGTTCATGATGAGTGATGGCACAGAGTGGCCCCAGAATCAGCCAGGCGAGCGGCACTATGTCTGGACAGTCTCAAGATGTTGTGGAGAATGAGGGCTTGTTGTGGTTGATCATGAGCCGGTGAGGGGGATGGCACCTGGGTGGCTGCAGGAAGGGCAACCTACAATTTGTCCAGGAAGTTGTCCAGAGCTGGGATGCCTTCCTTCAGGCCTTTACGCTTACATGTCTCGGCCACCACCTGCCTGGGGCAGCTGGTGGTGTCAAAGGGGTCTCCAGGCAGGATGTGCCAATGGTCAAACACACACTGCAGAAAAGCCTGGCCACTTGTGTTGGATCTCAGATAGGCGGTGAAGCCAAAGGAGTCATTGACAGGCAGGTATAATGTGACTTTTTAATATATCCCTCCTTAGTTATTATTAGTGGTTACAATTTATGAAAGAAATGGAGTAAACTTAGATATTTTTGTTGTAATTTAAAGTTTATTTTTTAAGTAGGTATTTTTTTATAATATATTTTTTATTAAATTATTATTTTTGTACATATACCAATGCCCCCCTACTCCTGTACATACCCTCCCACCCCAGAGTTTTGTGTCCATTGGTTGTACTTATATGCATGTATACAAGTCCTTTGGTTGATCTCTTATCTCCCCCAGATCTTCCCAACCTCCCCACTGTAATTTGACAGTCTGCTTGTTGCTTTACTGTCTCTATATCTATCTTTTGGTTCTTCAGTTTATAATGTTCTTTATCATCCATAAATAAGTGAGGTCATGTGGTGTCTCTCTTTCATTGACTGGCTTGTTTCACTCAGCATGATGTTCTCCAATTCCATCCAGGTTGCTGCAAATGATGAGAATTCCTTTTTTCTGGCAGCATAATATTCCATTGTGTAAATGTACCATAGTTTTTGGATCCAATCATCTGCTGATGGGCACCTAGGCTGTTTCCAAATCCTAGCTATTGTAAATTGTGCTGCTATGAACATAGGGGTGCATACATTCTTTCTGATTTATGTTTCTAGCTTCTTGGGATATATTCCTAGGAGTGGGATTAAAATCTCAAATGGGAGTTCCATTTTCAGTTTTTTGAGGAAGCTCCATACTGTTCTCCACAGTGGTTGCACCAGTCTCCATTCCCACCAGCAATGCACGAGGGTTCCTTTTTCTCCACAACCTCGCCAACACTTGTCGTTTGTTGATTTGTTGATGTTGGCCATTCTGACAGGTGTGAGATGGTACCGCATTGTTTTGATTTGCATCTCTTAGATAATTAGTGACTTTGAGCATGTTTTCATGTGCCTCTTGGCCTTCCTTCTGTCTTTTGAGAAGATTCTATTTAGATCCATTGCCCATTTTTTAATTGGGTCATTTATTTTCCTTCTATTAAGTTGTGTAAGCTGTCTGTAGATATTGGAGAATAAACCTTTATCAGTGATAACATTTGCAAATATGTTCTCCCATACAGAGGGCTTTCTTGTTGTTCTGTTGATGGTTTCCTTTGCTGTAAAAAAGCTTTTTATTTTGATGTAGTCCCATTTGTTTATTTTCTCTTTAGCTTCCATTGCCCTAGGGGAAGTATCATTGAAGAAGTTCTTTTGGCATATATCTGAGATTTTGCTGCCTATGGATGCCTCTAGTATTTTTATGGTTTCCCGTCTTATGTTTAAATCCTGTATCCATTTTGAGTTTATTTTTGTGTATGGTGTAAGTTGGTGATCCAGTTTCATTCTTTTGCATGTATCTGTCCAATTTTCCCAACACCACTTATTGAAGAGACTGTCTTGACTCTATTGTATGCTTGTTCCTCCTTTGTCAAATATTAACTGAGCATAGTGATTTGGGTTGATATCTGTGTTCTCAATTCTATTCCATTGATCTATATGTCTGTTCTTGTGCCAGTACCAGGCTGTTTTGAGAACAGTGGCTTTGTAATACAGTTTGAAATCTGGTATTGAGATCCCTCCTACTTTACTCTTCTTTCTCAGGATTGCTGTGGCTATTCAGGGTATTTTTTTTCCAGATGAACTTCTGAAGAGTTTTTTCTAGGTCAGTGAAATATGCCGTTGGTATTTTAATGGGGAGTGCATTGAACCTATAAATTGCTTTAGGAAGTATGGACATTTTGATGATGTTGTTCTACCAATCCATGAACATGGTATGTTCTTCCATCTGTTTACATCTTCCTCTATCTATTTTTTCAGTGTCGTGTAGTTTTCCGTGTATAGGTCTTTTACCTCCTTAGTTAAGTTTATTCCTAGGTATCTTAATTTTTTTGGTGCGATGGTAAAAGGGATTGCCTTTTTGTCTCTGTTTCTGCAAGTTCACTATTGGTATATAGAAATGCCATAGATTTCTTGGTGTTAATTTTGTATAAGTACCGCGCGCTAACCGATTGTGCCACTGGAGCTCCGTCTTGGCATTTTGTATCCTGCTACATTGCCAATTAAATAGGTATTTTTTTTTATATTGCATTTGTTTTCAAAGTTTTATTTTTCAATTATAGTTGACATTCAGTAATTTTTTAAATATTAATTTCAGGTGTTCAGCATAGTAGTTAAATAATCACATAATTTACAAAGTGATTCCCCCAGTGAGTCTAATACACAGCTGGCACTATACATAGTTATTGCAATATTATTTACTCTATTCCCTATGCTGTATTTCCCATCTCCTTGACTATTTTGTACCTACCTTTTTCTACTCCTTAATCTCTTACCCATTTCACCCATTCCCCTAATTTTCCTCCCTCTGGCAACCATCAGTCTGCTCTCTGTGTCTATCAGTCTGTTTCCATTTTGTTTGTTCATTTATTTAGTTATTTAGATTCCACATATAAGTGAAATCATATGTTGTCTTAGCATAGTATTCTCTCGATCTATCCATGTTGTCACAAAAAGTAAGATTGCATTCTTTCTTGTGGCTGAGTAATATTCCATTGCATGTAGGTACCACCACTTATTTATCCACTTGCCTGTTCATGGGCACTTGCATTGCTTCCATATGTTAGCTTTTGTAAATAAGGCTTCAATGAAAATAGGAGTACATATATCTTTTTGAATTAGTGTTTTGTCAGGTAAATACCCGGAAGTGGAATTGCTGGGTCATAAGGCAGTTCCTTTTTTAAGGTTTGAGGAACCTTCATACTGTTTTCCATATTGGCAGCATCTATCTTCATTCTCACTAACAGTGCATGAGGGTTCTTTTTCTCTACATTCTCGCCAACACTTGTTTGCTGATTTTTTGATGTTAGCCATTCTGACAGATGTGAAGCTATATCTCATTGGGGTTTTAATTTGCATTTCTATGATGATTCATTAAACTTAGACTTTTAAAGAAAAAGTAAAATCTCAATAGAAATTAGTAATACATACTCCACCTTTCCTGATCATTTGACTTACACTGTTTAGTAGTTCTGTCTTCAGAGAGAAATGCAGGAGGTTTGAAATGTGTTTTGCTAAGAATATGTTGTTTTTAGTTTGCATGATTTTTAGTTATGTTAACTTAATTTAAAATAAATATTGGCCAAAATGTTTTCATTTTTGTTTTAAAACTGTAAAACCAACTTTATTTGTCCTAAGTTTTGAGTTGCTTTGTAGAACTCTTGCCTCTATTCTAGACCCCTATAAATAATTGCTAATGGACATCTCCACTTGGATTCACATTTTACTAGCACTTCAAACATGTATAATATAAAACTATTCTCTGCCTCTTTTACCTCCCAAAAATTGGGTAAGAAGGAGACAAATGGCAACAAACATTTTTTCTTTTGATTTCTTTTACCTCCCAAAAATTGGGTAAGAAGGAGACAAATGGCAACAAACATTTTTTCTTTTGATTTCCTATCTTCATGAATAGCACCATTCTTTCCTCACAAAGCCTTCAGGAACCTGGGAGTCGTCTTCCAATACACTGTGTACCTTACTACCAATATCACTTAAGTATTGTATATTCTCCTTCATGATATTTCATATTCTTAATTGATATTTTTGTCTTAACTTCATTTTAACCCAAAATATCTGTGTTTTTTTAATTTTACTAAAGCTTTTTAAAGTGGTTGTCTTGCCTTTTCTCTTCTGCATGTTGTTATGCCATGCCCTCCAGTTCATTCTCTGCATTGCTGCTAGAGTAAGTGTTCTAAAATGCTTTTTTAGTTAGGCTCTTTCAGGCAAAGAAGAGACTCAAGTTACCTTAAGTAGTCAGGTACTTATTGGAAGGAAATCCAGGAAACAAGGGAACCCAGGAAAAGTTAAACAACTTGTTTTCAAAAATAGGGGCTTAATATGTAAAACTAGAAACAGGTAAAGACAGATTTTACTCTAGTGCTCTCCTGTTAATTTGTCTTAGCTACTCTTTTTCTCTCTACTTAGCCCTCCTTCCCTCATGCCCAGCTCATAGCATTCATTTATTCCTAATTTCTGCTTCCTTACTGCTATATCATTTTCATGCTAGCATCTTGACTCCTGCTGCTATCTTTTTAACTTGAGCTCCTGTTAATTTCTTCCTTCTCTCTGGGATTTTCTGGTTTCCACTAGAGGCCCAGTGTATGAAATTTGTGCACTTGGTTGGGGGGGTCCCTCTTGCAATCTGGGAGCCCTGAGGGTTGTCGGACTGATGTCTTAGTGGGCCTCAGCTGTCAGTTGGACATACTTAGCATTGCCACGGAGGTGGGAGAGGCTCCCACCCATGCCCTGGGCTTGCCAGCCATGAGCTCAGCTTCTGGCTAAGTGGCGCACCCCCTTTGGGAGTGCACTGACCACCAGGGGGCATCTCCTATGCTGAGTGTCTGCCCCCTGATGGTTAGCACACATGATAGTGACCGGTCATTCTACCATTCGGTCATTTGCATATTAGCCTTTTATTATGTAGAATTCCCAGGAAACAATCTCTGGCTTAGTTTTTTCTCCTCCTTATGGACTACTATCAAACCTGTATACTTTGGTCATGTGACTATTCCTGGCCACTAATGTTAACTTTGTGTTTATTTGCATATGTGGGAGTGGAGCAGGATCATAAAGGTGAAAAAAGCACGGGGCAGTGTATAGGCTAAGTTGTCATAAAATGGGATTGCAAGCATGGCAGGCACCACAATTAACATTTATGGTAGAAATACAAATCTAATCATGTCATTTTCCTATATATTTTTTAATTTAATAAATCTTTATTGCAGAGTTTATTACAATTGTTTCTCCTTTTCCCCCTCATAACACCCTACCACCCGGTTCTCGCCCCACCCTCTACCCTTACCTCCCTTCCATTGTCCT
This sequence comes from Nyctalus aviator, assembly GCA_036971965.1. NCBI lineage: Eukaryota > Metazoa > Chordata > Mammalia > Chiroptera > Vespertilionidae > Nyctalus > Nyctalus aviator. Next base: position 101,527,817 of record CM072922.1, read on the forward strand.
CATCCATAGGTGTATGATTTTAATCCATTCTCTTCCTGCACTCCCCCACACTCCTTTCCCCCTGATAATTATCAATCCACTCCCTTTCTTTGCCCATGATTCTATTATATTCACCAGTTTAATCTGTTCCTCAGGTTTTTAATTCACTTAATTTTTAGATTAACTTGTTGATATATATGTATTTATTGATTAATATTTTTATCTTTACTTTTTTCTTCTTCTTCTTAAAGAATACCTTTCAGCATTTCATATAATACTGGTTTGGCAGTGATGAACTCCTTTAGCTTTTCATTATCTGTGAAGCTCTTTATCTGCCCTTCAATTCTGAATAATAACTTTGCTGGGTAGAGTAATCTTGGTTGTAGGTTCTCCCTATTCATCACTTTGAATATTTCTTGCCACTCCCTTCTGGCTTGCATAGTTTCTGTTGAGAAATCAGCTGACAATCGTATGGGTGCTCCTTTCTTTCACTAGGTGGGGGACATTTTCTGTCTTTATTTCTTCACCTAGGTTTTCAATATCTTGCTCTATCTCTTTTTCTGACACCCCCATAATTCAGATGTTGGTATGCTTCAAATTATCCCAGAGGCTCCTTACACTATCTTCAACTTTTTGGATTCTTTTTTCTTTTTGCTTTTCCGGTTGGATGTTTTTTGCTTCTTCATATTTCAAATCTGTGACTTGATTTTTGCAATCCTCTAGTCTGCTGTTGGATCTCAGTATATTATTCTTTATTTCAGTCAGTGTATGCTTCATTTCTAGTTGGTCCTTTTTCATATACTTGAGAGTCTCACTAAATTTATCAGTGGTCTCTAGAAGATTCTTGAGTAACCTTATAACTGGTTTTGAACTCTATATCTAGTTGTTTGCTTTCCTCCATTTCTGTAATTTGTGACCTGCTTTTTTGTCTCCGCATTTTGGCTGCTTTGCTGTGTTCATAGTGTGGCTTTGTGTGCTAGGTGTTCTATAGGCCTCTCCAATTACCTGAGGTGGACACCCGTGATATACCCCTTTGTGGGCTGTGTGCACAGTCTTATTGTAGTTAAGCCTTGATTATTGTTGGTATCACTGGGAGGAATTGACCTCCAAGCCATTTGGCTGTGAAGATCACCTGTGTCTATGCTGGGAGAACTTCTGTGCTGGAGACATTATTATGGGGCAAGACTTTCTTCAGTGGGGCTTTCAAGCTCACTGAGTCTGCCCCCCTGTGTTCTTTTAGATCTGAGGAGTTGTAACCTGGATGGCCCCACTCTGACCACTGGGTACACTGGCTCTTGGATCTCCAAGGAGGTTCAAATTTATCCTCTGCCTGAAGCCATCCAGCAGATAGTTCTGCAGATTCCTCTTTGTTTGGGATTTGGAAGTGCTCAGATGAGGCCCAGCTGTGAAGCAATGCAAGCTGTACTGTGGGGCCTTGGGCCTTCTTTTGGAAGTTTTGGTCCTTTCTGACCCTGCTGTAGTTTGTTAAGTAATTATAGTTGGCAAAGGGCCAGGTCATTCATATGCAAAAGCCACTGCGCACCACTTGGGTGGGGTAGGGTCTCAGGGAATCAACAGGGTAGAGCGAACAGCTATGGCTGAATCTCGGCCCTGTCCTCAAAGGCCCTTGGGTCAGGGCACTTGCCCGGATTGTGGGCTTGATTTTCTGTGGTGGTGTACAGGCAGCCAGTTGATGATTCTTTTTCATCACTGACTAGAAGCTTGGTGCATGAAATTCGGGCACAGATAGGATCCCTAGGCCTGGCTGCAAGTATCTCTGGGAGAAAGCCGCCCTCAAGTTCCGCCTGCTACCAGACAGTCCAGTTTCTCTCCATATGAGTCCCCAGAACTGGAGTTCAGAGCAGTTGGGAGTTTGTGTCTTCCTGTGGATTGAAAAAGCCAGTCACATAATCAGGTTGCCAGCCCTCTCTACGCACTCACCTCTATTCCTCTGCACTTTACTTCCGCACCTCCTCTGAGTCTCAGTGTGCTTTTCTCTTTCCTTCTAGTTGTAGAATTTCCACTCAGCCAGCCTTTCTGTGGTTCTGGATGTCGGTTTTGTCTTTTAGTTGTAGTTTTGAAGTGGTTGTGTGAGGCAGCAAGTTCAGGTGTTTACCTATACTGCCATCTTGGTTTCTCATTTCTTTCCTCTTTAAGCCTTAATTTTATGTCTTGAAAGGTTTTGTTCTCTGTCTTAGAGAATTGCTGTTAAACTCAAATGAGGTGATGCACTTTAAGCTTACTTTTAGTGACAAAGTATAAAAGGACATTTTGAAGATTTCCCAGAAGCCTAACATTTCTGTTCGTTTTTATATATGTATACTGTTAAATACAATTTTATATTTTTTGGGTTGTCATTTTGCATTATATTGTATATTTCTTACCATATTTGTTCAAGATTGGCATTACAAGTAACCTTCACTATTTAACTCTTGTTTAATTCTTCAATTCAAAAATGTGAATTGGATGTCAGGGGAGTATTGCCTTATTTGAATCTGTTTGGTTTCTCAACTTTGGATAGCAAGTAGCATGATAATGAAGGGAGTATCCAAAGGTTTATTTAAATATATTTGGTTCCTTAGTTTAAAGATATTTTTCGATATCAGGGATTTGGATAACAAAGAATACCTATATTCTCAAAGAGTATTGCACTGAGATTTTATTTATTGTAGTGGGTTCTTTTGATTGTGGAGGACAGAAACCCAATTCACAGTGGCTTAGGGCATAAAAGAGAATTGATTGCCATACTTAACAAGAAAGTTCAGTGGTTGAGTTTTTTTTGATTCACCGAGGAATTCAGTGGCCCAAACAAAATATGTGTTAGTTCATTTTCTTTTACTACAGAAAATCTTTTTTTTTTTTTTTTTTTTTTTTAAGCATTCAGGTTTAAAAACCAACAGCCAACAGCTCTAGATTTACCGTATTCCCCCCTTATTCATGGGATATATGTTCCTAGACCCCTGTGAATGCCTGAAACTGTGGGTGATACTTAACCCTGTATATACTATGTTTTATCCCATAAATATGATACATTTTAATTTATAACTTAGGTTCAGTAAGAGATTAATAATAATAATAAAATAAGAAATTTATAAAAAATACTGAAATAGTCTGGCCAGTGTGGTTTAATGATTGAGTGTCAACCCATGAAGCAGGAGGTCATGGTTTGATTCCTGGTCAGGGCACATGCCCGGATTGTGGGCTTGATTTTCTGTGGTGGTGTACAGGCAGCCAGTTGATGATTCTCTTTCATCATTGACTAGAGGCTTGGTGCGTGAAATTCGGGCCCAGATAGGATCCCTAGGCCTGGCTGGCAATCAGGGCTAATTGGAGCCTTCCTGCTGCTGGCTGGGGCCTTCTTTTGTTCTGCGCTGCCCTCTGGTGGCCAGTGCACGTCATAGTGAGTGATCAAACTTACAGTCTCCTGGGTTGAACTCTGAGGGGACACTTTGTATATTAGCCTTTTATATATATAGATGTTTCTATCTCTTCCTCTCCCTTTCTCTGAAATCAATACAAATTAAAAATTAAGTTACTGTAATAATAATTTAATAAAAAAAAGAAAAAAAAGTTATTTGAATATGGTCTCTTTCTTGCTCTCAAAATCATTTTATTATACTCACCCTCCTTATGATGATGTCAGATGATACAATGCCTATATGATGAGATGAAATTAGGTGAATGACATACCATTGTGATATAATGTTAGGCTACTATTGATCTTATGGCAGAAAAAAGGATCATTTACTTTGGATGATCCTGTATAATCAAGCCATGGTGAGCTACTAAGTTACTGATTGTTGAATAGTTTATATAGAGGGATACACTGGGCAAAGGGATGACTCATGACCGTGAGGCAGACATAGCGGGATTGTGTAAATTTTCATTACACTACTCAGAATGACACACAATTTAAAACATATGAACTTATTTCTGGAGTTTTCCACTCAATAGTTTTAGACAGTGGTTAACTATGATAATTTAAAATACAGAAAGTGAAACTGTAGAAAAGCAGGGTAGTAATGTACATCTTTCTAGATTAGCAGCCCTAATGGAAAAAAACACACCACATTTCTTTTTTAATAGTTGCAGCCATGTTTCAGTATAGTGAACCGCCACCATCATCACTAGAGCCAGTGTCATAATTAATAACCACCCCTCTATCTTAGCTAGGGGATGAGTTTGACCCATTTAAACTCTGTCAGATAACAAGGTAGTTCTTCAAAGAAAAACATAGTACTTTAACCAGAAGAAGGTATACTAGGTGTACTGGTTAATAATGGTGGATTTTGTAATCAAAGAAAACACACTAATTTCAAGAGAAACATCAAAAGTTCTTTATTCAAAATAATGTTCATTGCTAGCTACACATTTCCCCCATCTTTCAGGTAATTTGTGGATACTGCCCCAATAGAACTTTTCCTGTTTTTAGGCAAACCATTCAGAGACACAATTTTCCACTTCTTATGTTTTGAATTGCTGCTCAGAAAGTGTGTGTGCTATCGACTGGAACAAGTGGTAGTCCGAAGGAGCAAGGTCTGGTGAATACAGCGGGTGGGTTAATACTTCCCAGGCAGGATCTTTTAGTGTTTCTTTAACTGGTTTTGAAGTGTGTGATGGTGTGTTATCATGAAGCAAAATTACTTTGCTGCCTCTTCTGGTCCATTTTGATTGTTTCACGATCAAAGCAGGGTTCAAATTGATTATTTGTTGTCAGTAGCAATGAAGTCATAATACACCACACCTTCCCAATACCACCAAATGCATAGCATTGTCTTCTTTCCGAAGCGATTTGGCCTTGCAGTCAATGTTGATGGTTGACCTTGTTCAACCCATAATTTTGTGCGTTTGGGAGTCTCATAGTAAATCCACTTTTCATCACCAGTTCTGCCATTGTAGCACAAAAATCCATAAATAATAGGCAATTGTGTGTGTGTATATATATATTAGGGCATAAAATATGCAAATTAGCCAGGACAGTGTAACAGTCACAACTGGCTCAGGATGAGGTTGTGTGTGCAGATAGGTGGGAGGGTACTGCATGTTTGGTCAGGCAAGCCACAGTTGGTGCAGGCCTGAAGTGGACTCACACACAGGGTCCTGCTACAGCTGCTGCGGCACTGCTGGAGCAGGCCCTGAGCAGACACACGACGGCACACCAGCAGTCCTGCCTCTGTGTGTGAGCTGCAGAGGAAATATCTTTTCTGACTGCTCATTACCTAAGCTCCCTCTATGCTGCTTGCAGTGTTCTTGGTAACTTGGGTAATGAGAATCCAAGAAGGCGATCTAGGGTTTTTCCACTTCATCCCCGGAGGAAAAAATGAAGGTCCGCTGCTGGAGGGGCTAAGAAATATCATATCCTACCCTAGCCGGTTTGGCTCAGTGGATAGAGCCTTGGCCTGAGGACCACAGGATCCGGGTTCGATTCCTTTTTTTTTTTTTTTTTTTAGTTAAGAAGTATATTTCTTTGTTAAAAAAATAAATCTTTATTGTTCAGATTATTACAATTGTTCCTCTTTTTTCCCTCCATTGCTCCCCTTCACCAGGTTCCTACCCCACTCTCTGCCCTTTTCCCACCCCCCACTGTCCTCATCCATAGGTGTATAATTTTTTTTCAGTCTCTTCCCACCCCCCACCCCCCTTTCCCCTGAGAATCATCAGTCCACTCCCTTTCTATACCTCTGATTCTTTTATACTGTGTTTCCCCAGAAATAAGACATCCTTCGAAAATAAGACCTACTTACAGATTTCCTTCTGAGTGAAATATAAGGCATCCCCCGAAAATAAGGCCCCCCTAGGCTAAACATGAGAGATTTGATCCACTGATTCTGAAAGAAATGGAGTCACAAGAAATTCACCAGGAAATTCAGGAATTGGATTGTTACGATGATGTTACAAGAGATGACATGATTGTCATTGAATAAATAAATAAATTCTTGATACTGTAGGATTCACAGTTTGGTTTGTGTTGACAACTACTGTTGACAACATACTACCGTACCGTATACAAGTAATAAATTTCCTTTATTTTTATTTAATAAAAATGTGTACTGTATTCTTCTTCATGGAAAAATAAGACATCCCCTGAAAATAAGACCTAGTGCATCTTTGGGAGCAAAAGTTAATATAAGACACTGTCTTATTTTCGGGGAAATGGTATTCACCAGTTAATACTGTTCATCAGATTTTTTAATTCCTTTAGTTTTTAGATTCACTTGTTAATAGTTAAAAATTTGTTGTTCATAATTTTAATCTTTATCTTTTTCCTCTTCTTAAAGAATACTTTTTAGCATTTCATATAATTCTGGTTTGGCGATGATGAACTCCTTTAGCTTTTTTTAATTTGTGAATCTCTTTATCTGGCCTTCGATTCTGAGTGATAACTTTGCTGGGTAAAGTAATCTTGGTTGTAGGTTCTTTGCTATTCATCACTTTGACTATTTTTTGCCATTCCCATCTGGCCTGCATGGTTTCTGTTGAGAAATCAGCTGACAATCATATGGGTGTTCCTTTATAGGTAACTACCTGCTTTTTTCTTGCTGCTTTTAATATTCTCTCTTTGTCTTTTGCTCTTGGCATTTTAATTATGATGGGTCTTGGTGTGGTCCTCTTTGGATTCCTTTTGTTTGGGGTTCTGTGCGCTTCCTGGACTTGTAAGTCTATTTCTTTCACTAGATGGAGGAAGTTTTCTGTCACTATTTCTTCCAATATATTTTCAGTATCTTGCTCTCTCTCTTCTTCTGGGACCCCCATAATTCTGATGTTGGTTCGCTTGAAGTTGTCCCAGAGGTTTCTTACACTATCTTCAGCTTTCTGGATTCTCTTCTTGCTTCTGTGGGGCTGTGTCCTCTGGCTCTTTGTGTTCCAAATCTTTGACTTGATTCTTGTGATCTTCCAGTCTGTTTTTAGGACTCTGTATAATATTTTTTATTTCATTCAGTGTATGCTTTATTTCTAGTTGATCCCTTTTCATGTCCTCAAAGGTCTCATTTATTTTACCAGCCTTTACTAGGAAATTCTTGAAAAACCTTATAACTGTGGTTTTGAATTCCATGTCCATTCTTTTTTTCCCCTCTTTTTTTTTTTTTTGGTGCAATTTTATTTTATTATTATTTTTTTTAAATCAATCTTTATTGTTGATATTATTACAAAGGTTCCTCATTTCTTCCCCCCTCCACCAGGTTCCCACCCCACCCTCCACCCCCTCCACATCCCCCATTGTCCTCATCCATAGGTGCACAGTTTATGTTCAGTCTCTTCCTCCCTCCCTTTCCCCGATAGTAAATCCCTTTTCAGATAGTAAATCAGTTACTTAGCATTTTCTCAAATCAATAATACCTCCACATGCCCAATGATACACTTCACACAAAAGACATTTCCAAATAGGTCAACCAACCTCATCCAGGCCCCACACAAGGCACTCACAGATCAACACCCCAGCGCTATACTAACTCAACACATCCATATCTAAGCCTTCATCACTTGATTCAGCAGACCCTCAAGTTCCTGCAAAAGTTTACAGCCAAGTCTTAGAGGCAGCCTTGGGGCGGGGCAGGCGAGGAGTGAGCTGTTCCAGGCCTGGCTGCATCGGGCCTGGCCTCTGTTGCTCTGGTTCGTACCACAACCAGCTGCTCCAGGTCTGGCCACTGCCGACACCCGACTTAGTTGCTCTGGACTTTGCTGTTGCTGCTCCGGGCCAGGCCACACCTGACCCGGCTGCTCCGGGCCTGGCCGCTCCCAGCGTGGCAGCTGCTGCTCCAGGCCTGGCCGCTCCCAGCCTGGCAGCTGCTGCTCTGGGCCTGGCCACACCAGACCCGGCTGCACAGGACCTGGCCGCTCCCAGCTTGGCAGCTGCTGCTCCGGGCCTGGCCGCACACGACCCGGCTGCTCCGGGCCTGGCCGCTCCCAGCCTGGCAGCCGCTGCTCCAGGCATGGCCACTCCCAGCCCGGCAGCTGCTGATCCGGGCCTGGCCTCACCAGACCCGGCTGCTCCGGGCCTGGCCGCTCCCAGCCTGGCAGCCGCTTCTCTGGGCCTGACCGCTCCCAGCATGGCAGCCGCTGCTCCGGACCTGGCTGCAACATATGCGGCTGCTCCGGGCCTGGCCGCTCCCAGCCTGGCAGCTGCTGCTCCGGGCCTGGCCGCACCTGTCCCGGCTGCTCCGAGCCTGGCTGCTCCCAGCCTGGCAGCCGCTGCTCCAGGCCTGGCCGCACCATATGCGGCCGCTCCGAGCCTGGCCACTCCCAGCCTGGATGCTCCGGGCTTGGCTACTGCTGTTTTGGGCCTGGCTGCTCCTGACCCGGCTGCTCTGGGCCCGGCTTCTCCAGGCCCGGCCACTCCAGGTCTGGGTGTTCCTGGACTGGCCACTCTGGGCTTGGCTGCCTCCGCCTCAGGCCTGGCTGCCTCTGCCCCAGTCTGGGTGCTCCAGTGCTGGCTATTGATGCTTTGGTTCTGGCTGCTGCTGCTTTGGGCCCTGGCCATTGCTGCTCGGGCCTGGCTGCCACTGCCTTGTGCCTGTCCACTCTAGGCCTGGCCGCCGCTGTTCCAACATTCTGTCCTTTTTTAAAAACAAAACAAAATACATTTATGATGCAATGTTGGCCGGTGAGTTGAGTTCTGACTTAGTCTTTGATTTTTCAAGATCTTCTTTGTATTCTTTCTTAAGTAATTTTACTATCTTTTGCTCTCACTTGATTTCTTCACATTGAGAGCTTCTTTGGTTTCTTCCTCCTTGTCCTGGAAGCTCAGCCGGTTCGCCTGTGGCACCCCTTTGTTCTCCGTGGGCTCCTGCGCAGCTTCGACCTGTTGCCGGGGTCCGTTGCCCAGGAAGCAGCCCCCGGCCTTGGCTCCATTGCCCGCACTCAGCGGTCGAAGGCTCAGTGGCAACCTCACTGGGGACCCCGTCTCCCGGCTCCTTGCTGATGCCTGACTGGCTGGTGACCGGCAGGGGCTCCTGCTCCTTGTCGCGTTCCTCCAGTCTGGAGCTTTTTTTCTCCTTCCCGCTAGGGGAGTCTAGCATCCGAGTCAACTGACTGTCCTTTACGCGCAATGTGGGCGACTCTGGGGGCTTTGATTTTCGCTGCTCCCCCAGGATTCCACCTCACAGCCCCGTCTCCCTCTGCTTGATCCTGGGTCCCCAGGGATTGGCCTAGAACTGGAGTTCAGGGCAGTCGGGAGTTGGGCTCAGCACCGCTGGAGGTTTTGTTTCTTCCCGCCAGGGCAATATACCATCATAGTCAACATTCTGTCCTCTGCGCGCAGTGTGCGTGACTCTGGGGGCTCTGTTTTTTGCCGCTCCCCTGGGATTCCGCCTCACAGCCCCGTCTCCTCCCCCTGCCTGAGCCTGGGTCCCCAGGGTCTGGCCTAGGATTGGGGTTCAGAGCAGTTGAAACTGGGGCCCAACACGGCCGGGGCTCCTGTTTCCTTCCCTCCAGGGCAATCCCGCATCAGAAACAACATTCCTTCCCTTGCAAGCAATGTGTGCGACTGCGAGGGCTGGGCCTTTCACCGACTCCGAGGGCTGGGCCTTTCGCCGCTCCCCCAGGACTCCACCTCACAGCCCCATCTCCTTCTGCTTAAGCCTTGGTCCCCAGGGATTGGCCTAGAATGGCGAAAGTCCGGATTGGGGCTCAGCGCCGCCGGAGGCTTTGTTTCTTTCTGCCAGGGCAATCCAGCATCAGAGTCAATATTCAGTCCTCTGCGCGCAGTGTGCGCGTGACTCCGGGGACCCTGCTTTTCGCCGTTCCCCTGGTATTCCGCCTCACAGCCCCGTTTCCCCCTGCCCGAGCCTGGGACCCCAGGGTCTGGCCCATAACTGGGGCTCAGCGCTGCTGGTTCGGGGGTTCATCCCACGCCAGGGGTTATATTTCCTTTCTGCTAGGGAACGCCAGGCAGGCCCCCAGCCTTCTCCTCCTCTGCGGCTGCGACCTCTCCGCGCACGCATGCGGGCGCGCAGCATGTCTCTTTACCTTAGGCTTTTTTTCAGCTCCTCTGATTTTCCTTCTGGTTTTCTCTTTCCTTCTTGTTGTAGAATTTTGAGTCAGTCGACTACCTGTAGCTCTGGGCAATGTCCACTCTACATTTTAGCTGTATTCCATTGAAATTGTTGTGTGCTGCTGCGGTTAGGTGTCTACCCGAGCAGCCATCTTGGATCCTCTCTGATACGTGTGCCTCTATGTCCATTCTTTTGCTTTCCTCTATTTCATTCCTTTGTGTCCTGCCTCTTCTCTGCATTTTAGCTGCTTTCCTTATTTGATGGCATAGTTTCGTGTGCTAGGGGTCCTCGCAGGGCCAGTAGCTCAGTCTTCCCCGTTATCTGAGGTGTACAGTCTTGGTGCAGCCCTTTGTGGGCTGTGTGTGCAGTCTTGTTGTTAAGCCTTGTTTGTTGTTGGTATCACTGGGGAGAGTTGATCTCCAAGCCAATTGTTTGTGAGGATCAGCAGTATCTCAGCTAGGAGTGCTTCTGTGCTCAGCATGGATGGGGCAGAATCTCGGAGTGGCACAGATAAGCTTTGGTGTTCTGTCAGCCCCGCCTTAAAAGGGTCCTATTTGCTAAGTCTTACACTCAGGAGAGTCCCTCAGCCAGGCTTGCACCCTCTTGCAGCCCAGGAGCACATCCATAGCGCACCTTTTGGGAGAAGGCTGTTCTTGAGTTTTGCCTGCTCCCTGACCGTCAGTTTCTACCAGGACTAGAGCTGGCTATCAGTGCAGTTGGGAGGTTTTTTCTTTCTCCGGAACGAGAAAGCTAGCCATTGGGAGGGCTTCTGTGCTCTGCTTGGATGGGGCTAAGTCTTGGAGTGGCGTAGACAAGCTTTGGTTTCCCGTCAGCCCCGCCCTAAGAGGGTCTTGTTCCTGAGTCCCGCAGTAATGGCTGCTGGCCATGAGCACCTCTGAGAGGATTTTGCCCATTGCTTGACACACCAATTTCTTTCAGACTGGTGCTGGCTATCAGTGCAATTTCCTCCCGAACAATAAAGCTAGCCACGTGTTAGCTGCCTGCCCTCTCTGCACACTCCACAAGTAAGGCAGTAGCGGCCGCCTTTTCCGTGCGCACAGATCTCCACACCTCCACAGCTCCTGAGGCTCAGGGTCCTTTCTCTTCCCTTACTAAATGGTAGAGCTTCCACTCAGCCAGCCTTCTGGTGGTTCAGGGTGATGTTTGTTCTGTTTTCTAGTTATAATTTTAAAATTGTTGTGTTAGGCTGCATTTAGATGTTTACCTTATGCTGCCATCTTGGTTTCTCCCTGGGTTTGATTCTGATCAAGGACATGTACCTAGGTTTCAGGCTCCTCCCTGGCTGGGTCCCAGGTCAGGACTCATGCAGGAGGCAATCAAAGTGTTCCTCTCACATTGATGTTTCTGTATTTTCCTCTTTCTTCCATGCTCTCTAAAAATCAATGGGAAAATATCTTCAAAGAAAAAAAAAAAGCCATATCCTATAAAAAAGACATCTTGAAAATAACAAAATTGTCATTTTTTTCATGGTGAAGGGACTGGAGTCCATGTTGATGAAAACACCTTGGTGGCTGCGGTAGCTGGCAGTGGCAGCAGCAGGGGGGTGATATGGGTGGCATATTCCCCTGATCAGGCCCTGTCACCTCCTTCAGAGGGAGGCCAGACTGTGGCAGCCATTATTAGTAGAACATTTCCTGAGGGCTCCTGGTCTGTGAGAGGGACAGGCTTGGCTGAGGGACCCCCTCCAGTGTATGAATTTCGTACACCAGTTGTCTAGTCTTATATAATAAAAGGCTAATATGCAAATCAACTGAAACGGCAGGATGACTGATCATTGTGACTCACACTGAGCAGCAGGGGCCGGATGCTCAAGACAGGAGGTGCCCCCTGGTGGTCAATGTGTTCCCACGGGGAGTGCCACTCAGCCAGAAGCTAGGCTCATGGCTGGCTTGTGCAGCGGGGCATCTCTGTGGCAGCACTATGGATGTGCTCCTGGACTGCAGGAGGGTGCAGGCCTGGCTGAGGGACTCTCCTGAGTCACGAATTTCATGCTCCGGGTCTCTAGTTTAAAGAATTAGGTTAAATTATGCAGGTAGAGAGAGAGATCCAAGATGGCTGCTCGGGTAGACACCTAACAACAGCAGCACACAACAATTTCAATGGAATACAACTAAAATGTAGAGTGGACATTGCCCAGAGCTACAGGTAGTCGACTGACTGAAAATGCTACAACATGAAGGAAAGAGAAAACCAGAAGGAAAATCAGAGGAGCTGAAAAAAAGCCTAAGGTATGGAGACATGCTGCGCGCCCGTATGCGCGTGTGGAGAGGTCACAAGCGGAGAGGAGGAAACGGCTGGGGGCCTGCCTGGCGTTCCCTAGCAGAAAGGAAATAAAACCCCCGGCCTGGGATGAACCCCCAAACCAGCAGCGCTGAGCCCCAGTTATGGGCCAGACCCTGGGGTCCCAGGCTCGGGCAGGGGGAAACGGGGCTGTGAGGCGGAATCCCGGGGGAGCGGCGAAAAGCAAGGTCCCCGGAGTCGTGCGCACACTGCGTGCAGAGGACTGAATGTTGTCTCTGATGCTGGATTGCCCTAGCAGGAAGAAACAAAGCCTCCGGCGGCGCTGAGCCCCAATCCGGACTTTCGCCATTCTAGGCCAATCCCTGGGGACCCAGGCTTAAGCAGAGGGAGATGGGGCTGTGAGGTGGAGTCCTGGGGGAGCGGGGAAAGGCCCAGCCCCCAGAGTCGTGCACATTGCTTGCAAGGGAAGAAATGTTGTTTCTGATGCGGGATTGCCCTGGAGGGAAGGAAACAGGAGCCCCGGCCGCGTTGGGCCCCAGTTTCGACTGCTCTGAACCCCAGACCTAGGCCAGACCCTGGGGACCCAGGCTCAGGCAGGGGGAGATGGGGCTGTGAGGCGGAATCCCAGGGGAGCGGCAAAAAACAGAGCCTCCAGAGTCGCGCACATTGCGCGCAGATGCGCACACTGTGCGCAGAGGACAGAATGTTGACTATGATGCTGTATTGCCCTGGCGGGAAGAAACAAAACCTACGGCAGTGCTGAGCCCCACTCCCAACTGCCCTGAACTCCAGTTCTAGGCCAATCCTTGGGGACCCAGGCTCAAGCAGAGGGAGACAGGGCTGTGAGGTGGAGTCCTGGTGGAGCAGCGAAAAACAGAGCCCCCAGAGTCTCACACATTGCGCGCAGAGGACAGTTTGTTGACTCTGATGCTAGACTCCCCTAGCGGGAAGGAGAAAAAAAGCTCCAGACTGGAGGAATGCGACGAGAAGCAGGAGCCCCTGCCAGACACCGGCCAGCCGGGCACCAGCAAGGAACTGGGTGGCCCCCGGGGAGGGGGTGTCCCTGAGCTTTCGACCGCTGAGTGCTGGCAATGGAGCAGAGGCTGGGGGCTGCTTCCTGGATGGCGCCAACCCCGGCAACAGGCTGAAGCAGCGCAGGAGTCGCGGAGAACAAAGGGGTGCCACAGGCCAACCGCCTGAGCTTCCAGGACAAGGAGGAAGAAACCAAAGAAGTTCTCAATGTGAAGAAATCAAGTGAGAGCAAAAGATAGTAAAATTACTTAAGAAAGAATACAAAGAAGATCTTAAAAAATCAAAGAATAAGTCAGAACACAACTCACCAGCCAATATTGCAACATAAATGCGTGTGTTTTTTTTTAAAAAAAGGATAGAATGTTGGAACAGCGGCAGCCAGGCCTAGAGTGGCCAGGCACAAGGCAGTGGCAGCCGGGCCTGGAGCAGCAACAGCCAGGCCCGAGAGCAGTAGTAGCCAGAACCAGAGCAGCAACAGCCAGCACTGGAGCAGCCAGACCTGGGACAGTGGCAGCTAGGCCTGAGGCGGAGGCGGCCAAGCCCAGGGTGGCCAGTCCAGGAACACCGATACCTGGAGTGGCCGGGCCCGGAGAAGCCGGGCCCAGAGCAGCCGGGTCGGGAGCAGCCAGGCCCAGAACAGCAGTAGCCAAGATCGGAGCATCCAGGCCGGGAGCGGCCAGGCTCGGAGCGTCCGGGCGCGGAGCAACTGGGCCCAGAGCAGCCGGGTCGGGTGCGACCAGGCCTGGAGTAGCAGCTACCAGGCTGGGAGCGGCCTGGCCCGGATCAGCCGGGCCCAGAGCAGCTGAGTCGGGTGCAGCCAGGCCCGGAGCAGCGGCTTCCAGGCTGGGAGCGGCCAGGCCCGGAGCAGCCAGGTATGGTGCGTCCAGGCCCGGAGCAGCGGCTGCCAGGATGGGAGCGGCCAGGCCCGGAGCAGCCGGGTCGAGTGCGGCCAGGCCTGGAGCAGCGGCTGCCATGCTGGGAGCGGCCAGGCTCGAGCAGCCGGGTCTGGTGTGGCCAGGCCTGGAGCAGCGGCTGCCAAGCTGGGAGCGGCCAGGCCCGGAGCAGCCGCGTCGGGTTCGGCCAGGCCCGGAGCAGTGGCTGCCAGGCTGGGAGCGGCCAGGCCCGGAGCAGCCGGGTCCGGTGCGGCCAGGCCCGGAGCAGCGGCTGCCAGGTTGGGAGCGGCAAGGCCCGGAGCAGCCGGGTCGGGTGCCGCCAGGCTCGGAGCAGCGGCTGCCAGGTTGGGAGCGACCAGGCCCGGAGCAGCCGGGTCGGGTGTGGCCAGTCCTGCAGCAGCGGCTGCCAGGCTGGGAGCGGCCAGGCCCGGAGTGGCTGGGCCCGAAGCATCCAGGCTCAGAGCAGCCCGGTCTGGTGCAGCCAGGCCCCGAGCAGCAGCAGCTAAGTCCAGAGCAACTAGGTCGGTTGCGGCAGTGGCCAGACCCGGAGCAGCTGGTTGTGGTACGAACCAGAGCAACAGAGGCCAGGCCCGGAGCAGCCAGGCCCGGAACAGCTCACTCCTTGCCTGCCCCCGCCCCAAGGCTGCCTCTCAGACTTGGCTGGAAACTTTTGCGGGAACTTGAGGGTCTGCTGAATCAAGTGATGAAGGGTTAGATCTAGATGTGTTGAGTTAGTATAGCGCTGGGGTGTTGATCTGTGAGTGCCTTGGGTGGGGCCTGGATGAGATTGGTTGACCTATTTGGAAATGTCTTTTGTGTGAAGTGTATCATTGGGCATGTGGAGGTATTATTGATTTGAGAAAATGCTAAGTAACTGATTTACTATCTGAAAAGGGATAAAAAAAACCAAAATTATTTAGGTAAAGACCACTGGGTTGAGACCAGAAACTGAGAGAATATTTTTATTTCAAAGTGAGGAAAAGGAGTTGTAAGAGTGAATCAGAAAGAATAAGCCTATTAGAATATTGCAAGGAAAATAATTGTCATGTGATTGCAATTTCAAGAATAAGATGGCCACTTTAGGATGAGAATTGAGAAGAGGCTTTTGGATTAGGCAACGTTATGGTAATTGGTGACATTTTCAAAGAGCATTGGCAGTAACTTGCTATGTGGGAAGAGTGGTAAGGGAGAGGATAGTGGAAATACAGACCATTGATTCCTAAATGCTATATTCTGGACCAGCAACAACAGAATTGACAAGATTTCCCAACCTCAGAAACATTGGGCTTAGAAATATATATTTTAAAAATGTTTCCCAGATGATTCTGATAATCGCTCATGGCTTGTTGTCAAGATGTATTTGTGATGATATTTTGACACAACCCTTACCCCAACCCCCCAAAAAAACCCCCATACAGAACAAAACAAAACATAAAAAACACACAACAACACAAAGCAGTGATTGATAAAGCAATAAGAAGAGAAAATCAAATGGACTTACTAATAAGTGGTGCTCAAAAAAAGAAAAACATTTTTATGTTTCAGAAAGGGAATAGAACACAAAGCAGTGAGTGATTCTATGGCTGGGAGCCTAGAGTTTTGGCTTCTTTGTTGTAAATGGGTAAGAGTTATTACAGTTGGTTTCATTGTTGGAAACCATGGGCCAGGATAAGTATATGGTTACTTTGTTGAAAGAGATAAATCTGAGGTTAGTTTCATATTGTATACCTTTAGAAATCAGACTACAGTTTTACAGTGCATATCCTGGTTGTGCAATGTAGAGCTTGCTTGATTGGAAGGAGTAGCTTTGCTTTTGAGTGGTGCCGGAGGCCACAGTTTATTTGAAGCCATATATCTAGAGATTCAGGAAAATGCAAACATAGCTTTACAACTAGGAACATGCCAGGTCATAGCATGTCCATACTGTTACTTCAGGAAAACTCTCCTGATTTGAATAGACTATAAGAAAAATATTTATGAGGTAAATGGGGAAATTGAACACTGGTGAAGTAAAAAATAGTAATATTAAAAACTTAATTTTTAGCCTGGCTAGTTTTGCTCAATTTGTTGAGTGTGGTCCCGTGCACAAAGAGGTCACAGATTCGATTCCCAGTCAGGGCACATGCCTGGGTTGCAGGCTTGATCCCTAGTAGGGGGTGTGCAGGAGGTAGCCAATCGATGTTTCTCTCTTTCCATCTCCCTTTCTCTCTCTCTCTCTCAAAACAATTAAAAAATTTTAAACAAATTTAGAAAATTGTTAATTTTAAAGGTGCAATTAGTGGTATTGTGGTTATGTTTTTAAAAAGTAGTAAATAGTGGGTTCTCAGTACATGTATGGACGACCAAAAGAAATCTTGTATTAAAAAATGTGACTATAGCCAAAACCGGTTTGGCTCAATGGATAGAGCATCGGCTTGGGGACTGAAAGGTCCCAGGTTTGATTCCGGTCAAGGGCATGTACCTTGATTGCGGGCATATCCCCAGTAGGGGGTGTGCAAGAGGCAGCTGATCGATGACTCTCTCTCATCGATGTTTCTAACTATCTCTCTCCCTTCCTCTCTGTACAAAATCAATAAAATATATTTTAAAAATTGCGACTATAAAGCCAAATTCTCAAACAAATTAAACCATCTAATACTGAGAAAGATACAATCATCAGAAGAGCAGTTTACAGTGGATGACATTAAAGTTTTAGTTTGGAAGATATAAAATTATATAGTTAGGACTTTCAAGGAGATAAGTGAACAATTAATATCCCTTAAATGAAAACAATTATGAAATTTAAAAAGGGAGAGAAAAGATCAGGTGGATATAAAAATGACAGAGACCTTAGAATTGAAAAATAGTTCAATTTAAAAAAGTAACATGGTGTTCATGAATGGGAAGTCAATAGGATGCTAGTTTTTCTCCAATATTAATCAATATCAATACAGTATCAAATTGCCAAAAGGTGATTTTATATTAATTGATATGTGGCTCTTAAAATTCTTATGGCAGAGTAAATAGTGAAAGTAACTTTAAAGAAGAACAAATAAAAGTGATATGCTTTTCAGATATTAAAACTTAGAGAGCTATAGTAATTAAGATAGGCCCAGAGATGGACAACTGGGGGGAGAGAAAGAAAAACATGGAAATGAAAAAGGCACATCGATTGGTTGTCTCCCGCATGTGTCCCAACCAGATATGTGCCCTTGACTGGGAATTGAACCAATGTCCCTTTTGTGTGTGAGCTGACTCACTCTCTAACCGATGACCAACACCAGCCAGGGCAAGGACATGATCTTTTTGTTGCCCCCTTCTCAAGAGTATAGACGTTCTTAAATATATCTATTCTTTAGCAGGTTTTTAAAATCTAATTATTAATTAAATTAAAATAGTTTACTTTCCAATCTCATCTTGTTTTCTATTTCACAAAAATTTGCTCCATCAATGGCATTTTTTTTCTTGTTTTTGCTTTATTCATAAGAGCTTTTCAGTGCAGGGTGATTAAGATTTGTGTGATTCAGAGAGGCTCTTCAGATATGAAGAAAGGACCTAACTCCAATCTTGGGTACCTTACAAACATTTGAGAAAGTAAAAGACAAAATATTTTTTATTTTGTATTCCTTGGATTTTGATTTATTAATGTAATAAAACATTGAAACAATTTTTGGCAAGTTGCTGCTTTAGAAAGAGTCTTCATTTAGACAATAAAATATAATATTATGTGATCTCAATGAGATCATTTTCAAGATTGTTCCTCCTGATCACCTTTCTAGTTCTAGATGGAATGCTGCCCAATTCATGAATCAATTTTTTAAATCGATTTCAGAGAGAAAGGGAGAGGGAGAAAGAGTTAGAAACATCAATGATGGGAGAGAATTATTGATTAGCTGCTTATTGCTCACTCAACACTGGGGATTGCTCCTGTAATCTGGGCATGTGCTTTGACTGGGAATTGAACCGTGGCTTTTTGGTTCATAGATGGATGACACTCAACCACTGAGCCACATGGGCTGGACAAACCAATTAGATTAAAAAAAAAAAAAAAGACTTTCCATACTAAGAGTTAGGGTTTTATGTTCTAAAAATGTAATCAACATGATTGTTAAGCCTTTCTTTAGCATCAGAAAGCAATGATTATGTAATATGACTTCTAAATGTTTCACATCTTTTATGTTACAGTTCTTTTGCCACGAAAATGGTTTTCACAATCTTGAACATGTACTATTCATGCTGATGGGACAGGATTCAATATGAATATAAATGATGGAGGAAGACGACTCTTTGAGGATAATGAACATACATTACATGTATATCCTGGGACAATTTCAGAAGGGACAATCTACTGTCCAATTCCTGCCAGAAAAAACTCCACAGCTGCTGAGGTGATTGACTCGCTTATAAACAGGCTTCATCTTGACAAAACAAAATGTTATGTTCTAGCAGAGGTAAAGGAATTTGGTGGAGAAGAATGGATACTCAATCCAACAGACTGTCCAGTTCAACGAATGATGTTGTGGCCTCGAATGGCTCTGGAAAATCGTCTAAGTGGAGAGGACTACCGCTTTCTTTTGAGAGAAAAAAACCTTGATGGATCAATCCATTATGGTAGTCTTCAGTCATGGCTACGGGTAACAGAAGAGCGTCGCAGGATGATGGAACGGGGTTTTCTTCCACAGCCTCAACAGAAAGACTTTGATGATTTATGTAGCTTACCTGATTTGAATGAGAAAACTCTCTTAGAAAACCTACGAAATCGCTTTAAGCATGAAAAAATTTATACCTATGTTGGCAGTATTCTAATAGTTATTAACCCATTCAAGTTTCTTCCTATTTATAACCCCAAATATGTAAAAATGTATGATAACCACCAGTTGGGAAAACTTGAGCCCCACATTTATGCTGTGGCTGATGTAGCTTATCATACCATGCTTCAGCGCAAAAAGAATCAGTGCATTGTGATTTCGGGAGAGAGTGGTTCTGGGAAGACTCAAAGCACAAACTTTCTTATTCACCACCTTACTGCTCTCAGTCAGAAAGGATTTGCCAGTGGAGTGGAACAAATTATTCTTGGAGCTGGACCAGTTCTTGAGGTGTGTAGAAATGCTTTTCTTACTCTTAAACATGTCTTTAAAAAATAAAAAATAAAAATCTGGTAGATGTGAGAAAATGAAATGAAACTAAATAGAAGTATGGATGTCATAACTTACCGAGGAAAACTGGAAGATGGGACAGCAAAAAAAGCAGGTTGTGAGATAGTGGCAATATTTTTTCTAAGAGTGTCTTTGGGTCATAATGATGCAAAATAAAGATATAACTGGAGCATATGTATCCCCTTGTAAAGGGAAATAACAGTGGCAAAACTTCTGTTAGTAATAGGGTTATGGAAGTAGGTGGTTGGGGAAAATATTCTTGTCAATATATTTGTGTCTTGGCAACCTTAACATCTGTGCCTAGCATTGAAATTCTAAGTGCTCACTTTGGAAAATGCAGAAAATATGGGGTAATTTTTTTTTTAGTTCTGTAATGTTTTGAAAGTAGTACTATCAAGGGTGGAAAAGAAAGAAAATATACTGTTTTTGTTTTAGAGCTGAAAGGAAAAGGTGATATTGCTTATTAAAGAGATTTTGCGAGGTATAATTGAGATAGTGAACTTCACATATTTAAAGTGTATAGTTTGATAAATTTTGACACATGTATATACCTATTAAACCACCACCATAGTTAAGATACAGAACATACCTATTATCCTTAAAGTTTTGTCATATCTCTTTATAATACCTCTCTCACACCCTTTCTAGTCCACTAATCTGCAGACAACCACTTATGTGGTTTGTGTTACTGTAGATTAGTTTGTATTTTCTACAGTTTCATATAAATGTAATTTTACTATATAATTAACTATGTACTCCTTTATGTTTGACTTTTCTTATTCAATATGATTATTTTGGGATTCATCCATGTTATGTGTGCCTATAATTTATTACTTTTGATAAGGTAGTATTTCACTATATGGATATACCACACTTTATTTATTTTTAAATAAATTTATCTTTATTTATTTATTATTTTTTAAAAATATATTTTATTGATTTTGTACAGAGAGGAAGTGAGAGAGATAGAGAGTTAGAAACATCGATGAGAGAGAGTCATCGATCAGCTGCCTCTTGCACACCCCCTACTGGGGATATGCCCGCAACTAAGGTACATGCCCTTGACCGGAATCGAACCCGGGTCCCTTCAGTCCCCAAGCCGACGCTCTATCCATTGAGCCAAACCGGTCTTGGCTAAATTTATCTTTATTGTTGAAAGTATTACATATGTCCCCCTTTATTCCCCATTGACCCCCCTCTCGCCTGCCCCCACTCCCTGCCCAAGGCCTTCACCACCCTACTATCTGTGTCCATGGTTTATGTATTTATGTTATAAGATCTTTTGTTGATTACCTCCCCCACTTTCCCTCCAAGATTCCACACACTTTTCCATGCATCCATGTCTCTGGATCCATTCCATTCATCCATTTATTTTGTTACTTAGATTACACATAAAAGTGTAGTCATGTGATACTTGTCTTTCTCTGATTGACTTATTTCACTTAGCATGATACTCTCCAGGTATCTCCATGCTGTCTCAAAGGGTAAGAGATTCTTCGTTTTTACTGCTGCCTAGTATTCCATGGTATAAATGTACTACATCTTTTTTATCCATTCATCTACTGATGGGCACCTGGGCTATTTCCAGAACTTAGTTATTGTAAATTGCAGGATTGTACTGTTTTGATTACTATAGCTTTATAATATCATTTAAAATCAGGAAGAGTGTGATAGTTGCAATATTTTTATCTAAGATATGTGATGCCTCCCGCTTTATATTCCTCTTTCTTTCTTTCTTTCTTTCTTTCTTTCTTTCTTTCTTTCTTTCTTTCTTAACAGGAGAATATATATGGGTTTTTTATTTTTTATTTTTTTCTCATTTTTTAAATTAAGGTATTATATGTGTATATACCTTACCAATCTCCCCTCCACCCCCTGCTCTGATACATGCTCTCCCTCCCCAGAGTTTTTTGTCCATTGGTTGTTCTTATATGCATGCATACAAGTCCTTAGATTGATCTCTTATCTCCCCCATATCTCCCTACCCTCCCTCCTGTAATTTGACAGTCTGTTTGTTGCTTTACTGTCTCTGTAGCTATCATTTTGTTCATAAGTTTATAGTGCTCCTTATTATCCATAAATGAGTGAGATCATGTGGTGTTTTTCTTTCATTGACTGGCTTATTTCACTCAGCATAATGTTCTCTAATTCCATCTAGGTTGCTGAAAATGATAAGATTTCCTTTTTTTTAATGGCAGCATAGTATTCCATTGTGTAGATGTACCATAGTTTTTTGATCCAATCATCTGCTAACTGGCACTTAGGCTGTTTCCAAATTCTAGCTATTGTAGATTGTGTTGCAATGAACATAGGGGTGCATATATCCTTTTTGATTGGTGTTTCTAGTTTCTTAGGATATATTCTAGGAGTGGGATTACTGGGTCAAACAGAAGCTCCATTTTCAGTTTTTTAAGGAAACTCCATATTGTCCTCCAGAGTGGTTGCACCAATCTGCATTCCCACCAGCAGTGCACGA
Source organism: Nyctalus aviator (assembly GCA_036971965.1). Taxonomy (NCBI): domain Eukaryota; kingdom Metazoa; phylum Chordata; class Mammalia; order Chiroptera; family Vespertilionidae; genus Nyctalus; species Nyctalus aviator. The sequence continues at coordinate 101,549,586 of CM072922.1, forward strand.
GGATTCCTTTTTCTCCCGCATCCTCGCCAAATCTTGTCCTTTGCTGATTTGTTGATGATAGCCATTCTGACAGGTGTGAGATGGTACCGCATTGTTGTTTTGATTTGCATCTCTCAGATAATTAGTGTCTTTGAGCATGTTTTCATGTGCCTCTTGGCCTTCTTCTGTCTTCTTTTGAAAAGATTCTATTTAGGTCCATTGCCCATTTTTTAATTGGATCATTTATCTTCCTTTTATTAAGTTGTTTAAGCTGTATGTAGATGTTGGAATTAAGCCTTTATTAGTGATACCATTTGCAAATATGTTCTCCTATACAGTGGGCTTTCTTGTTTTATTGATGGTTTCTTTTGCTGTAAAAAAGCTTTTTATTTTGATGTAGTCCCATTTGTAGTAGCTTCCATTGCCCTAGGGGCAGTATCAGTAAAGGAGTTCTTTCGGCATATGTCTTAGATTTTGTTGCCTGTGGATGCCTCTAGTATTTTCCTGTCTTATGTTTAAGTCCTGTATCCATTTTGAGATTATTTTTGTGTATGGTGTAAGTTGGTGAAAAAGTTCCATTCTTTTGCATGTATCTGTCCAATTTTCCCAACACCATTTATTAAAGAGACTGTCTTGACTCCATTGTATGTTCGTGCCTCCTTTGTCAAATATTAATTGAACATAATGGTTTGGATTGATATCTGGATTCTCTATTCTATTTCACTGATCTGTATGCCTGTTCTTGTGCCAGTATCAGGCTGTTTTGAGAATAATGGCTTTGTAATACAGCTTGAAATCTGGTATTGAGATCTCTCCTACTTTACTCTTCTTTCTCAGGATTGCTGTGGCTATTCAGGGTATTTTTTTGTTCCAGATGAAATTTTGGAAAGTTCTTTCTAGGTCAGTGAAATATGCCGTTGGTATTTTCATGGGGAGTGCATTGAACCTATAAATGGCTTTGGAAAATATGGACATTTTGATGATGTTGATTCTAGCAATCCATGAACATGGTATGTTCTTCCATCTGTTTACATCTTCCTCTATCTCTTTTTTCAGGGTCATGTAGTTTTCTGCATATAGGTCTTTCACCTCCTTAGTTAAGTTTACTCATAGATATCTTAATTTTTTTGGTGTGATGGTAAATGGGATTGCTTTTTTAGTCCCTATTTCTGTAAGTTCACTGTTGGTGTGTAGAAATGCCATAGATTTGTTGGCGTAAATATTGTATCTTGCTACCTTAACGAACTCATTTATTAAATTTATCAGTTTTTTGATGGAGTCTTTTGGTTTTTTTTATGTACAAAATCATGTCATCTGCAAATAAGGATAATTTTATTTGTTCTTTTCCAATTTGGATGCCTTTTATTTCTTTTTCCTGTCTAATTGCATTGGCTAGTATTTTCAGTACTATGTGAAATAGAAGTGGTGATAGTGGGCATCCCTGTCTTGTTCCTGTTCTTAGAGGGAATGGTGTTAGTTTTTCCCATTGAGTATGATGTTGGCTGTTGGTTTATCATATATAGCTTTCATTATGTTGAGGATTGATCCTTGTACTCCCACCTATCAGGAAAGGGTGTTGGATTTTATCAAATGCTTTTTCTGCATCAATTGATATGACTATATGATTTTTTCTTTCATTAGGGTGATGCTGGCTTCATGGAAGGAGTTTGGAAGTGTTCCTTCCTCTTGAATTTTTTGGAATAGTCTGAGGAGGATAGGTTTTAGTTCTTCCTTGAATGTTTGGTAAAACTCTCCTGTGAAGCCATCTGGCCCTGGGCTTTTTGTTTGCTGGAACTTTTTGATGACTGTTTCAATTTCTTCCCAAGTTACTGGTCTATTGAGATTTTTAGATTCTTCCTGATTGAGTTTTGGAAGTTTTGTATTTTTCTAGGAATATGTCCATTTCCTCCAGGTTGTTCAGTTTGTTGGAATCGAGTTGTTCGTAGTATTTTGTAATATCCTTTGTATTTTTGCGGGGTCTGTTGTTATTTCACCTCTTTCATTTCTGATTTTGTTTGAGTCCTCTGTCTTTGTTCCTTGGTTAGCCTGGCTAGAGGTTCATCAATCTTGTTTATCCTTTTAAAGAACCAGCTCTTGGTTTTGTTGATCTTATGTTTTGTTTCTTTGGTTTCTATGTCATTCATCTCTGCTCTGATTTTTCTTATTTCCTTCCTTGTGCTTACACTGGGCTTTTCTTGTTGCTCTTTTTCTAATTCTTTGAGTTGTAGAGTTAGATTTTGTAACCATTCTTGTTTTTTTGTAATAGGCTTGTAGGGATATGAACTTCTTTCTCAAAACTGCTTTTACTGTGTCCCATAGATTTTGGATTGTTGTGTTTTCATTGTCATTTGTTTCCAGGATTTGTTTAATTTCTTCCTCGATTTCTCTGGTAAGCCAGTCCTTATTTAATAACATGCTGTTGAGGCTCCATGTATTTGATTTCTTTGGATTATTTTTATTGTAGTTAATTTCCAGTTTTATGCCACTATGATCTGAGAAGATGGTTGATAAGATTTCTATCTTCTTGAACTTGAAGAGACTTTGCCTATGTCCCAAAATGTGGTCTATCTTTGAGAATGTCCCATGTGCACTTGAGAAGAATGTATATTCTGTGGCTTTGGGGTGGAATGTTCTGAAGATGTCAATTAATTCCATCTGATATAGTGAGTCATTTAGGATTGATATTTCTTTGCTGATTTTTTGTTTAGATGATTTGTCCAAGGGTGACAATGGAGCATTAAAATCTCCTACTATGATTGTATTGCTATTAATTTCTCCGTTAATGTCTTCCAGCAGTTTTTTGTTTTTTTAATGTATTTGGGTGCTCCCGTATTGGGTGCATATATATTTACCCGGGTTATTTCTTCTTGTTGGATTGCAGGAAGTGGCCTTCATTATCTCTTGTTATGTCCTTCAGTGTGAGAGCTAATTTGTCAGATATAAGTATTGGTACCCCAGTCTTTTTAAAATTTCTAGTCGCCTGGAAAACCTTTTTCCATCCCTTCACCCTCAGTCTGTGTGCGTCTTTTTTTCTGAAGTGGGTTTTATTGTAGACAACAGATATATGGGTCTTGTTTTCTTATCCAATCTGTTACCCTATGTCTTTTGATTGGAGCATTTAATGCATTTACATTTAAAGATATTATTGATAGGTATCAATTTGATGCCATTTTTATTTTATACCCCTGTGTTTCTATTTCACTTCCTATTTCTTCATTTTTACAGTAGACCCTTTAGCATTTCTTGCATTGCTGGCTTGGTGGAGATAAATTCCTTTAGTCTTTTTCTGTCTGTGAAGCTCCTGATTACACCTTCAATTTTGATTGATAGCCTTGCTGCGTATAGTATTCTTGGATTCAGACCTTTCCTTTGCATAACTTTGTATATTTCATCCCATTCCCTTCTGGTCTGATGAGTTTCTGTTGAGAAATCACTTGCTAGTCTGATGAGGGTTCCTTTATATGTAACTTTCTGTCTCTGGCTGCTTTTAAGATTCTTACTTTGTCATTGGTGTTTGCCAATTTAATTATAATGTGCCTTGGTGTCTGTCTTCTGGTATTCATTTTGCTTGGGATTCTGCGAGCATCTTGTATTTTTGTGGGTTTTTTCTTCTCTATCTCGTGAAAATTTTCTGTCATTATTTCTTGAAATACATTTTCCATGTCTTCCGCAGTTTTCTTTCTTTCTGGGACCTCTATTATTATAATATTGTTTTGTTTTCTATTATCCCAAGGTTCCCTTAGGCTCTCCTCCTGGCTTTTAATTTTTTTTTCAGAAGGTGCTCTAATCGGGTATCTTTTTCCATCTTGTCTTCTGGCTCACTGATGCGGTCCTCTGCTTCTTCTAATCTTCTGTTGATGCTTTCTATTGAGTTCTTCATAGTAGCGATGTCATTTTTCATTTCTTCTTGGTTCTTCATTTCCTCTTGGTTCTTCAATTCCTCTTGGTTCTTTTTTATTTCCTCTTGTTTCTTATTCATATAATCAAATTTCTCTTCCATTGTTTTTAGCCATCCTATTATCATTATTCTGAATTCTTGCTCCGGTAGGTTGCTTGCCTCTAACTCATTTACTTCCTTTTGTGGTGATTCCTGCTTTTCTTTCATGTGCGGGCTATTTCTTTGTCTCCCCATGTTCCCTCTTTTCAGATTGTGTGGTTATGTGGTATTCTTTCTCCTGCGTTGACTTAAAGGCACAAAATACAACATTACCAGGTACAGCACGAAAGGCTCTTAACAGGAATGTATTTGTGATATTAATAACCTCTAATAAAGGTGACCACTAGGAAAAGACAAGTTATGTGATAGGAGAGAAAAAAGAAAGGTTAAAAAAAAAGGGATAAAGAGATAGAAAAAGAAGAAAAAAAGTAATGTCGCAATGAAATTGGAAAACAGGGAAAAAGAAAGAGAGAGAGAGAGAGAGAGAGAGAGAGAGAGAGAGAGAAAGAGGGAAAGGGAGTGATAGAGAGAGAAGTAGACTAAGAGAGAAAGGGGAAACAAACTATATATATATGTGGAGAAAATTCCCATAGAACAACCTCTAATCCCAGCAAATGCCAGCAACAATACTTGGAGATTAACACAAACTACAATATCCACTATTATTAAGCAAAGCTATGATAAACAGAAATTAAAAACAAACAAAAACAAAGGATTTTAAAAAATACAAAGCAACAATAACAACACAAGAATAAGCATAACAATTTTACTAAAAAGCATAAAAATTCACTATATCAACATTCATGCAAACGACGACAAAGGGACAGAGAGGAGAACAGTTTTGTGTTGTTTTGTTTTTTTTAACTAGTTAATATAGTGAAGAAAGTGGTATTTATACACTTGGAGGTGGGGGTTGGAAATTAGGTCTATAAGTATGGTGAGAGTTTTAACAGGGGGTATACAGAAAGAACAGGGAAAAACTAAAGCCGGAAAGGGATAAGATAAACAGGAGAAGAAAAGGGTAAAGGTTAGTAAGAGAGTGATTGTGTAAAGGTTGAGATGAGATAGGGTTGAACGATGCTATAGTAGAGATTAAAATCGAATGAAGACTAATCCCAATGTAAAATAAAGACAAAATAAAATGGTACTGAAGAAAAAAAAAGAAAAAGGAAACAAAAAAAATGCAAATTAGCAGTAGTAATAGTGATGATTGAGATTGAAAAATGTAATAATTGAAAAGGTAAAATCAAGTAAGGAAAAAAGAAAAAAATAGTTTCTTAAGTAAAAGATATAAAAAATGAAAATAAAATAAAGAATAGAAAAATTAGCATAAAAATGTCCAGGAGTGGTCATTGACTTCCTCTGTTATTTTATTTGGCATGCCTGATTCTTGATCCAGACATTATTGCAGTTCCCAGCGTTCCACTGCACCTCAGTTTTGTAAGGTAGTCCTTACTTTTAAGTAGGCTATATGTTAGTTATTTGTGTCCGTTAATTTTTGATCAATTAAAAGTAATTTAAAAAAAGGAAAGGATAAAGGGAACAATAAAAAAAAAAGGCAGTTTGTAATTAAGCCCCTAGGTGACAGTGTTTGTGGTTTGACTTCCCCGTCTTTTTGGCTGCTCTAGTTTTCTTTCTCTATGACTCTATGTTTTGTCCCGTTAGGCTGCCAGGGTGTAGGCTGGCTCCCAGACTGTCTCTTCTCGCTCCGATCTTCCGTTTCCATGAAGGCAATTCCCCCCTACAGTCTCCCAACTGGGCAGTCCTTCCCTAGTACTCAGAAGCAAGGGGGTGAAGGGGATCAGGTGCAGGGGGTGGGTCTGCACCACGGTGACCAGATATGTTCCACCCTTGGGGAGACAGTCCCGATTCTTAACAATTTTTCCCGTGTCCCTTGGCATTTTAAAAAAGTCCCGATTTTTGGGAAGATTATGCCAAACTCAGTGCAGCTCGGCGCAGGGGCCGCTTGGGCGCAGAGCGGCTACAGTAGCTGCCGGTGTAGCGGTGACTCAGAACCCTCAACCTCGCAAACTCTGACCTTTCCCTGGGGGATTGAAGAACTCCCTTGAATCCACGTGTTTGCGCCGATTGGGGCGTCACAGCTGCTCGATGGTCTCCTCTGTTGTGGGTTTTCCAGGCCTCAGAGAAGATCCTCCTTTCCTGGTAAGATGGCGCAGCCTTCCCTCTGAGCCCGTAGCTCCGGGAGAGGTCTCTGCTGCCGCAGTGCTGGCTTCTTGGTCAGGAAATCCTGTCCAGCGGACCCTTCCTTACCTTCCTTTAGAGTTCTGCTATCCCTTAGCTTGCCAATCGATATTCCCTGAGCGACTCAGACGCTGCTTCTATCTGTTCTGTGACCAGGGTCTGAACAAGTCCGTCTGTTCAGCCGCCATCTTGTCTTCTCCTCCTTGTCTACAATATTAATTTTTTCAATCCATGAGCATGGAATAGTTTTCCATTTATTAATATTTTAGAATTTTCATTGTACAGAACTTACATCTCATTGGTGAAATTTCTCCCCGATTTAATCATCTCTTTTTTAAAATATATTTTTATTGATTTGAAAGAGAAAGAAGGGTAGAGGGGTAGCAACATTAAAAACAGAGAATAATCAATTCTTCCTGCCTCCTGCATCTCCTCCAGGGATGGAGCTTGTAACCCCAGCAAGTGCCCTGACTGGAAATTGAACCGTGACCTGGTTCATAAGTCGACACTCAATCTTCGTGCCACACTGGGTGGGCTAATCCTTTTCTAATAGTACCTCTTTGCAAGAGGCCGGGTGCATGAAATTCGGGGCTGGGGGGAGGGAGTGTCCCTCAGTTTAGCCTGCACCCTCTGCAGTCTGGGAGCTCTTGGGGGATCTCTGACTGGAGGCTTAGTCTCACTCCCCATGGCTCAGGGCTTCTGGCTGAGTATTGCTTTCCCTGTGGGAGTGCATTGATCACCAGAGGACAGCTCTTGCATTGAGTGTCTGCTCCTGGTCAGTGCATGTTATAGCGACCTGTTGTTTTGCTGTTCAGTCGATTTGCATATTAGCCTTTTATTATATAGGATCTTTTATTTCTAGAAATTCTACTTTGCTTTTTAAAAAATATATACATATTTATTTATTTCAGTGAGAAAGGGAGAAGAGAGGAGAGATAAAAGCATCAATGATGACAGAGGATCATTGATTGGCTGCCTCCTGAATGCCCCCCACTGGGGATCAAGCCAGCAACCCAGGCAGGCATATGCCTTTGACTGGAATCAAACCCAGTATCCTTCAGTCCATGGGCCAACACTCTACCTACTAAGCCAAACAAGCTAGGGCATACTTTTCTTTATTCTGTATCTTTTATTTATCTCCTTATTATGTTCATGCTTTACTTTAAGTTCCTCAACATATTTATAATAGCTGTCTAAAATTCTTATTTTTTAAGTCTATTTATATTTCCTGATTTTGATTCCCACTTTCCTGATTCTTCCCAGTCATTGCTAAGTGTCTAAATTTTTTGTTCTTATTTTAAAGAGCAGCTTTACTTGGAAGACAGTTAAATTGCCTGCAGATCAGTTTTCAATACTTGAATTTAAGCTCTGTTGGTATGGACTTACGTTGGCCTTTAATCTAGGGCTATTTAGCCATATTATCAAGGCATGGCCCTTCTGGGGTCTCTATTAATTGTAACAGATGTTCAAAAAGGTCTCATTACTGTGTGGGATCAGAACTCAACCATCTCTCATTCTTTGTTGGTTCTGGGACTTGTTTAGCCTATAGTATCTTAATAGTTTGTTCTGTTCTCAGTAGTTATTCTTTGACCAACCACTTAAAGTCTCATTCCCAATATGCAGGGCACAGTATGCAGCTAGAGACTCAATAGAGACCTCAGACAAATGCTTGGGGCTCTTATCTGGGCAATGCCATTCTCTCTAATACACTGGCCCACAATGTCCAGCCAATGCAGCCTCCCCAATCCCCAGTCTGTTTCCCCAACTCAGTGAGACCACCACGATCTGTTTAGAATCCTCTTCCACATACTATGTATGATCCAGAAAGTTTCTCCAAGCAGAAAATCAGGGACATACATTTTAGGGCTCTCTCCCTTTGTTTCCCTTTTCTCAGTGATCAAAATTCTGCATTGCCAGTTGTCCAGTGTTTGCAAACAGATGTTTCATAGACTTTGTCCAGTTATTTATTTACAATGAAGAAAGGCACCCGGGACTTGGGCTTCCCTCATGTGGCCGCTAGCAGACACCCGGAACTTGGGGTTCTCTCATAGCCCTGGCTTCGTCCTGAGGGATGTCTGGTCTAATTAGCATATTATGTTTTTATTATTATAGACATTTTTTTGGTTTGGCTTGCTAACATTTTCGTTTAGCATTTTTGCATCTGTGGTCATGAGAAATATTGTTTTCTTGTTTTATGGTATCAGGGTAATGCAGGCCTAATGGAAAGGAGTTGTGAAGTCTTCGCCTTACATTTTTGGAAAAGTTTGTGTGAATCTGGTATTTTCCCCTATTATCAGTGTTAGACATTATCAATGAAGTAAAACCTTGGTGTGTTTTTTTCTTGTGTGTTTATTTTGTCCCCCCCCAATGAAGTTTTTTAATTTTTTAATTTTATTATTATTTAAAAAATATATATTATTGATTTTTTTACAGAGAGGAAGGGAGAAGGATATAGAGTTAGAAACATCAATGAGACAGAAAGATCGATCAGCTGCCTCCTGTACAATCCCCTACTGGGGATGTTCCCACAACCAAGGTACATGCCCTTGACTAGAATTGAACCTGAGACCCTTTAGTCCGCAGGCCAACGATCTATCCACTGAGCCAAACCAGTTAGGACCCCCTCCCCACAGAAATTTTTAAACGAAGTTTTAAAATTTTCAAGTAGATACAGAGCTATCTGTGCTATTTATTCTTCTTGAGTGAGCTTTGATAATTTGTGTTTTTCAAAAACATTTTTTGCTCAATCTATGTCAAATTTATTGACATGTTTTATATGATATTATATAAAGCACCACATTTTGCTTTTATGGATTTTGTTGTTATTTTGCTGTTTTATATTTCAGTATTTACAGCTTTGACCTTTATTATTTTTTGGTTTACATCACATTTAATGTAACTTAATTACATTACATATAATCTTTTAGTTTCCTTGTGTGATACGTGAAATCATTGATTTGAGACCTTATGTTTACTTTATTTTATTTTGGGTCTGTGTGTCTTGCATATCAATATCATTTTTTCAAATATATTTTTTATTGTCCATAGTATTATTGATATCTCCCATTTGCCTCCCCCTTCTCCCAGTCCCTAATAACCCCCCAGGTCTTCATTATCCTATTGCCTGTGTCCATGGGTTATGCATATCTATACTAATAAAAGGTTAATATGCAAACTGGTAACAACGCCCTCACAGGAAAAACCTAACAGCAGGCTACGTGGGGCAACTGGGCCGGCAGGAGAGTTAGCGAGGGACAACCAAATGGCTGACCAGCAAGCTGTGTGGGGCAACCAGGCCAGCAGGAGGGTTAGCGAGGGCAACCAAATAACTGATCAGCAGGCTGCGTGGGGTGACCAGGCTGGCAGGGAGTTTAGCGAGGGATGACCAAACTACTGACCAGGCTGCATGGGGCGACCAGGCTAGCAGGGTGATGGCAGTGAGGGATGACCAGCCGGCAGAGGGAGACATGGTGACCAGGCCAGAAGGGGTGGCAGTTGGAGGCGACAAGACCCGTGGAGGGGTGCAGTTGGGGGCAACTAGGCCAGCAGGGGGGACAGTTAGGGGCTTACAGTATAGCAAGGGTGGCAATGAGGAGTGACCAGGCCAGCAATGGGGGCAGTGAGGGGCAACCAGGCTTGCGGGGTGGCAGTAAGGGGTGACCAGGCTGGTGGGGGGGGGTAGTTAAGGGTGACAAAGCCAGCAGAGGGGGACAGTGAGAGGTGAACAGGCCAGCGGGGGTACAGTTGGATTGACCAGGCCGGCTGGGGGGAGGGCAGTTAGGGGGAGTCAGACTGGCAGGCAGAGGCATTTAGGGGTGATCAGGCTGGCAGGGGGGGCAATTAGGGGTGATCAGGCAGGCAGGTGAACAATTAGGAGCCAGTGGTCCCAGATTGTGAGAGGGATGTCCAACTGCCATTTTCATTCTTATTGCTAGGAATGGGCTGAAACTGGCAGTCAGACATCCCCCAAGGGGTCCCAGATTGGAGAGGGTCCAAGCTGGGCTAAGGAGACCACCACCCATGCATGAATTTTGTGTACTGGGCCTCTAGTCTATATATATAAAAGCCTAAGTGACCAGAAGACTGGCTGATCGGCTGGTAGTTGTGACATGCACTGACCACTAATGGGGCAAATGCTCAACACAGGAGCTGCCAAGCAACAGCAAATTTGCAGAGCACCCTCTTGCATTCTGGGACCCCTAGGGGATGTTGTACTGCCATTTTCGGCCTGATACCTGCAGGCCAGGCCAAGGGACCCCACAAGTGTACAAAGCCCCATGTGGACACAAGATGGCCGCCACAAGATGGCCAGCAGAGGAGGGCAGTTGTGGGCGAATAGGCCAGCAGGGGAGGGCAGTTAGAGGTGATGGGGCCAGCAGAGGAGGGCAGTTGGGGGAGATCCAGGCCTGCAGAGGGAGGGCAGCTAGGCAGGACCAGGCCTGCAGGGGAGGGCAGTTGGGAGTGACCAGGCTGACAAGTGAGGGCAGTTAGGGACAATCAAGCCTTTAGGGGAGGGCAGTTTAGGGTGAGCAGGCTGGCAAGGGAGGAAAGTTAGGGGTGACTGGGCCAGCAGGGGAGGGCAGTTATGGGGGGACCAGGCCTGCAGTGGAGGGCAGTTAGGGGTGACCAGGCCTGCAGGGGAGGGCAGTTGGGGATGCCATACCTGTAGTGGAGGGCAGTTGGGGGCATCCAGGCCTGCAGGGAGGGCAGTTAGGGGGGATCAGGCCTGCAGGGGAGGGCATTTGGGGGGAACTAGGCCTGCAGGTGAGGGCAGTTGTGAGGGACCAGGATTGCAGGGGAGGACAGTTGGGGGGAACCAAGTCTGCAGGGGAGGGCAGTTGGGGACGACCAGGCCAACAGGAGAGAGCATTTAGGGGCTACCAGGCTGGTAGAAGAGGGCAGTTAGGGCTGACGAGGCTGGCAGGGGAGGGCAGTTAGGGACTATCGGGCCTTCAAGGGAGGGCAGTTAGGGGCGACCAGGCTGGCAAGGGAGGGAAGTTAGAGGTGCCTGGGCCAGCAGAGAAGGGCAGTTGAGGGCAACCAGGCCAGCAGGGGAGGGGAGGTCAGGAGGGAAGCCATTAGGCGTCAATCAGGCTGGCAGGGGAGTGGTTAGGGGGTGACCAGGCTGGCAGAAGCGGTTAGGGGCAATCAGGCAGGCAGGCAAGCAGTTGGGAGCCAGTAGTCCTGGATTGTGAGAGGGATGTCCTACTGGGATCAGGCCTGAATGGGCAGTCAGATATCCCTTGAGGGGTCCCAGATTGAAGAGCATGCAGGCTGGGCTGAGGGGACACACCTCTTTTCTACCCCCTGACCCCGTGCATGAATTTTGTACACCGGGCCTCTAGTTTCATTTAAATGGGATTATACAATATGTATTCTTTGTGCCTGACTTCTTTCACTTAATATAGTATTTTAAAGGTCTATTCATGTACTAACCAATTCGGCTCAGTGGATAGAGCTTTGGCCTGAGGACTGAAGGGTCCCAGGTTTGATTCCAGTCAAGGGTATATATCTAGGTTACAAATTCAATCCCAGCCAGGTTGGAGTGTGTGCAACAAATCAGTGTGTCTCTTTTCACAACGATGTTACTCTATCTCTGTCTCTCCTCTTCCCCTTCCACTCTCTAAAAATCAGGGGAATGAGGATTAGCGGATAAAAGAAAAATAAAATAAAAGTCCATTTATGTTGTATCTTTTTTTTAGCAGAACCATATTTCATTGTATAAACATATAAATTTTGTTTAACCAGTTATACATTGATGAACATTGGGTTATTTCCTTTTTATTTATTTATTTATTTAATATATGAATAATGTTGTTATGACCATTCATGTACAAGATAATGTGGGGACATATGTTTTCAGTTCTCTTAGATATATACCTAGGCATGGAATTGTATCATGTTGTAGCTGTATTTAACTAATTGAGGAACTTCCAAATTGTTTTTTGAAATGACTACACTATTTTAGATTTCTATCAGTAATGTCCGAGGGTTCCATATTCTCCATATCCTCACCTATACTTGTTATTGTTTGTTATCGTCCTACTATATGTGAAGTGGTATCTAGTGGTTTTGATTTGCATTTATCTGACTAATGATGTTGACCATGTTATCCATATTCTTGTTGGTCTTTTTTATATCGTCTGTGAAGATATGTTTATTCAAATTCTTTGTCCATTTAAAACTATGATTCTTTATTTTTCTTTACCATTGAGTAGTAAGAATTCTTTATTTATTCTGGATGTATTTGCAAGCCATATATCTTGCAAATATTTTTTCCCATTCTGTGGATTGTTTTTTTTTATTTTCTTTATTGTGTCTTTTAAAGCACAAAAGTATTTAATTTTGATGAAGTACAATTTATTTTTTCTTTAGTTACTTGTATTTTTGTGTTGTTTTAAGAAGCCATAGCCAAATAGAAGGTCATAAAGATTTATACCTATGGTTTCTCCTAAGAGTTTTATATTTTTCATCTTGACATTTAAGTCTTTGATTCATTTTGAATTATTTACTTATATGGTATAAGGTCCTCTTTTATTATTTTGCTTATGGGTCTCCATGTGTTGAAAAGACTTTTGTCCCCATTGAATTGCCTTGGCATCCTTGTTGAATCTCAGTAGACCATTAATTCAAGGATTTATTTCTTTATCCCAGTTTTAACCCATTGATCTACTTGTTTATCTATATAGTATTTCTGCCTTATCTTAATTACTATAGCTTTCTAATGATTTTTAAAATCAGGATGTGTGAATCCTCCAAATTTCTTCTTCTTTAAGATTGCTTTGGGCATTTTGAATCCCTTGACTTTTTCTTCCAAAGATGATAACTTAAATTTTGATAGGGATTGTACTAAATTTGTAGATTTCAATAATATTAAATCTTCTAAACCAGGAATACAGGATGTCTTTTCATTTGTGTAGCTATTCTTTATTTTCTTCAACAGTATTTAAAAATGTTTAGTCTTACACCTTTGTAAAATTATTACAAGTATTTTCGTTTTTTTATACTAACGTATATATAATTATTTTACATAATTTTATTTTCTGTTCATTGCTAGTGTAAGGAATATAATTGATTTTTTGCATATTATGTTTGTATGCAAAAACATAATATGCAAAAAATATGCTTTGTTGAATTTGTTTATTAGACCTAATAGTTTTTTTTATTCCTTTGCAATTTCTATGTATAAGCTCATATGATCTGTAAATTTAGATAGCTTTACTTCTTTTTTCAAAATCTGGATTCTTTTTCACCCAAGTTGCTATTTCTCAATGCTTTGAATGTATAATTTCACTGTCTTTTATTCTTAATGGTTTCTGTTGAGAAATTCTGTGTATTCCTGTTGAGGATCCTTTGTATGGCATGTGTTGCTTCTCTGTTGCTGCTTATAAGATTCATTCTTTGTCTTTCAGTAGTTGATCATGACTTGTCTAGGTACCCATTATTCTTAGTTTATTGTACTTGGGATTTATTGAGCTTCTCAGATGTATAGATAGATGTTTTACACTAAATTTGGGAAGTTTTTGGCTACTCTTTATTAAAATACTTATTCTTCCCTTTTTTGCTCTAATCTCTCTTTCTGATGTTCCCATTATATACATACTAGAGGCCTGGTGCATGAATTCACGCATGGGAGGAATCCCTTGGCCTGGCTAAGGATTGGGGCCCATCAGGGCATTTTGCCTAGTTCTGATCAGGGCCAGCTGGTGGGAGGAGGGGGGCCCACAAAAGGTTGGCCAGCCAGCGGGAGGTGGGAAGAGAGGCAACGGGAGGTTTTGATTGGGGCTGCTGGCCAGGGGGAGGGGCTGCAGAGATTGGCTGGTGGGGGGAAGGGACTGTGGGAGGTTTACCTGCCAGGGGAGAGACCACAGGAGGTTGGCCATGGAAGAGTGCTGACCACCAGGGGGCTGCTCCTGCGTTGAGCATCTGCCCCCTAGTGGTCAGTGTGCATCATAGCAACTGGTTGGTTGAATGGTCACTTAGGCTTTTATATATAGACTAGAGGCCTGGTACATGAAAATCCTTATGCCCAGCCTGCACCCTCTCCAATCTGGGTCCCCTCGAGGGATGTCCTTCTCACAATCCAGGACTACTGGCTCCCAATTGCTCACCTTCCTTCCTTCCTTGTTGCCCTTAATTGCTTCTGTCTGTCAGCATGATCACCCCCTAACCACTCCCCTGCCAACCTGATTGATGCCTAACTGCTCCCCTGCCAGCCTGATTGCCTCAGCTGCCCTCCCTTTCAGGCATGGTCACCACTAACTGCATTCCCCTGTAGGCCTGGTCCCCCCCAATTTCCCTCCCCTGCAGATCTGGTCTCTCCCAATTGCTCTCCCCTGCAGGCCTGGGTTCCCCCCAACTTCCCTTTTTTGCAGGCCTGGTCACCCCCAATTTCCCTTTTCTGCCGGCATGGTCACCCCTAACTGCCCTTCCCTGCAGACTTTATTGCCCCTTCCACCTGCCCTCCTCTGTGGGCCTGATCACCCACAACTGCCCTCTCTTGCAGGCCTGGTCCTTCCCAACTGCCTTCCTCTGCTGGCCATTTTGTGGCAGCCATCTTGTGTCCACATAGGGGCAGCTATATTTGACCACATGGGGGCAGCCATCTTGTGTGTTGGAATGATGGTAAATTTGCAAATTACTCTTTTATTAGATAGGATGGGGCATGGTACACAGTGGGGGCTGGCTGGTTTGCCCTGAAGGGTTCCCTAGGGGCATAAGGCTGTCTGGGCGAGGGGCCTTTGGTGGTTTGCAGGCTGGCCACCCCCCCTGGCGACCCAAGCAGATGCCCTAGTATCTGGGATTCATTTATCTTCTACTAGAGGCCCAGTGCATGAAATTTGTGCATAGGAGAGGGGGGTTGTCCCTCAGCCCAGCATGCACTCTCTCCAGTCTGGGACCCTTCAAAGGCAGTTGGATATCCCTCTCCTAGTCTAGGACTGCTGACTCCCAACTTCTTGCCTGCCTGCCTTCCCGATTGCCCTTAACCTCTTCTGCCTGTCAGCCTGATCACTCTCTAACCACTCCCATGCCAGCCTGATTGATGTCAAAATACTCTCCTGCTAACCTCTTTGCCCCTAACTTCCCTCCTCTGCCAGTCTGGTCACCCCTAACTCCTCTGCAGGGTTGATCACCCCCAAGTTCCCTCCCTTGCAGGCCTGATCCCTCTTAACTGCCCTCCCTTGCAGGCCTGGTTCCTCCCAACTGCCCTCCCCTGCTTGCCTTATTGCCCCAAACTGCCCTCCCTTGCAGGCCTGGTCCCTCCCACTGCCCTCCTTTGCAGGCCTGGTCCCTCCCTACTGCCCTCCCCTGCTGGCCATCTTGTGGTGGCCATCTTGTGTCCACATGGGAGCAGGATCTTTGACCATATGGGGGCAGCCATCTTGTGTGTTGGAGTGATGGTCAACCTGCATATTACTCTTTTATTAGAAAGGATAGAGGCTTGGTGCATGGGGCAAGGGGCAGCTGGTTTGCCCTGAAGGGTGTCCTGGATCAGGGTGGGGGTTCCCTTGGGGTGTGGGGCAGTCTGGGCGAGGGGCCTGTGGTGGTTTGCAGGCTGGCCACGCCCCCTGACAACCCAAGTAGAGGCCCTGGCATCTGGAATTTATTTATCTTCTACAATTGAAACTTTGTAGCGTGGAGCGGAGCCAACCCTCCTGTTTGCTCGATGGTGGCAGCCATTTCTTTTGGAATTTATGTATCATCTATAATTGAAACTTTGTAGCCTGGAGTGAAGGTCCGAGCTGGCCAGGGCTGCAGAAGCTTGGCTTCCTCCATTGCCTGAGGAAACCCTAGCCTCCTGCTTTTGCAGCTCAGTGGCTGCCGCCATTTCTGTTGGAATTTATTTAACTTGTTTAATTGAAAATTTGTACCCTTGAGTGAAAGCCTGCCAGCTGCAAGGACAGGGTGTGTGGAAAGTTTGGCTTCCTCCATTGTCAGGGAAACCCAAGCCTCCTTCCTGCTCTCTGTGGGTACAGCCATCTTGGTTGGGGTTGATTTGCATACTTGCTCTTATTGGCTGATTGGCGTGGCTTGTGGTATAGCATAGTGATGGTTAATTTGCATAATACTCTTTGATTAGATAGGTTAATCGAAATTTTGTAGCCTTGAGCAGAGGCCAGGGCAGGCAGGGCGGGCTGAAAGTGTTGCCTCCTCCATCGCCGGGATCAACCCAAGCCTCCTGCTCTCTCCAGTTCTCTGGCCGTGGCCATATTTGTTGGGTTAATTTGCATATTTTCTCCTGAGTGGCTGGTGGGCATGGCTTGTGGGTATAGTAGAGGTACCATCAATTTGCATGTTTCTCTTTTATTAGATATAAGTAGTAGATGTTGATATGTTTGGTGTTCCACAGGTCTCTGAAGCTCTGTTCATTTTTTATTTTTTCCCGTTCCTTAGATTGGATCATCTCAATTGATAATTCTTCAAGTTTTCTAATTCTACTTGCTCATGTCTTTACTTGAGCCCCTCTAAGGAATTTTTATTTTAGTTAATATATACCAGAATTTTTATAGTTTGTATAATTCCAACTTTTTTTCTAATATTTTTTCATTATTAAGGCATTTTTGTCATTCTGTCATTTGTTTGAAAATACGTAAAACAGCTGATAAAAGTCTGCCAAAAAAGTTCAATATCTGGGTTTTTTCAAGGACAGTTTCTATCTATTGCTCTTATTTTTGTGTCTATTATTATTTCTTTGCATGTCTTACATTTCTTTTATTTAAAAAAAATAACATTTTTTTTGTTCAGATTATTACAGTTGTTCTTCTACTCCTCCCCTATAACTCCCCTTCACTCAGTTCCCACCCAACTCCCTGCCCTTACTCCTCCGATGTGGTTGTGCGAGGCAGCAAGTTTAGGTGTTTACCTATGCCGCCATCTTGGTTCCTCCTCTTACATTTCTTAATTGAAATCTGGACATTGTGATTAATGCAATGTGGCAGTTCTGGAAATAAGGTTTTTCCTTTTTCCAGGGTTTGTGGTGGTGGTTTTGTTATTGCTGTTTGGTTCTTTGTAATAATTCTTCAAAATCTGTATGGTAAACTCTAAATTTTGTAGATCTTGGTTTAACAGACTTCAGATTTAATGGACAAAATTTCCAGTCAGTATGTCATTTGTGAAAATTAACACCTGGTTAAATTTTAAATGCTTTAAACTAAGATTTGCTTATAATTAAATTAATAGGTTTTTTGGTTGTGGCTAATTAACTATTTAAAAATTTTAGTTAATTCCCTTCCTAGCCTTGTCTTTCCCAGTCTGCCCTAATCCCATCTCTCTGTCTTTTCTGGTGTCTCTTTTGTTCATCAGTTTATCTTGTTAAATATGTTCCACAAATGAGTGAGATCATGTGATATTTATCTTTCTCTGACTGGCTTATTTCACTTAGCATAATGCTTTCCAAGTCCATCCATGCAGTTGCAAATGGAAAGAGTTCTTTCTTTTTTACAGCAGGGTAGTGTACCACAGCTTTTTAATCCATTCATCTGCTGATGGGCACTTAGACTATTTCAAGATCTTAACTATTGTAAATAGTGCTGATATAAACATAGGGTTGCATATGTTCTTTCTGATTGGTATTTCTGACTTTTTGGGATATGTTCCTAGAAATGGGATTACTGGGTTCAAATGGGAGTTCCATTTTAATTTTTTGAGGAAACTCCATACTGTTTTCCACAGAGGCTGCACTAGTCTGCATTCCCCCCAGCCATGTAGGAGGTTTCCCTTCTCTCCACATCCTTGCCAGCACTTGTCATTTGTTGGTTTTTGATGATAGTCATTCTCACTGGTGTTAGGTGGTACTTCATTGTTGTTTTGATTTGCATCTCTTGGATGATTAGTGATTTTGAGTATTTTTTATATGCTTTTTGGCCTTTTGTATATCCTCTTTGGATAAGTGTCTATATAGGTCCTTTGCATATTTTGTGATTGGATTGTTTATCTTCCTTTGTTGAATTGGATGAATTCTCTATAATTTTGGAGATTAAACCCTTATCTGAAAGAGCATTGGCAAATATGTTCTCCTATGCAGTGTGCTCTCTTGTTGTTTTGTTGATGGTTTCTTTTGCTGAGCAGAAACTTTTTATTTTGATGTAGTCCGATTTGTTTATTTTCTCCTTAGTTTCCATTGTCCTAGGAGACATATTGGTAAATATATTGCTTTGAGCTACATTAGAGAGATTTTGCTGCCTATAGATTCTTCCAAGATTTTTATGGTTTCCTGTATTACGTTTAAATTCTTTATCCATTTTGAGTTTAATTTTGTGTGTGTTGTAAGTTGGTGGTTTAGTTTCACTAAAGTATCTGTCAAAATTTTCCAGCAACATTTATTTATTTTTAATTTTATTTTTTAAAAACTATTTTTTAAATATATTTTTATTGACTTTTTACATAGAGGAAGAGAGAGGGATGGAGAGTTAGAAACATTAGTGAGGGAGAATCATCAATCAGCTGCCTCTTGCACACTCCCTACTGAGGATGTGCCTGCAACCAAGGTACATGCCCTTGACTGGACTTGAACCTGGGACCTTTCAGTCTGCAGGCCAACACTGTATCCACCGAGCCAAACCGGTTTCGGCTGAAATTTTTAAAAATATATATATTTTATTGTTTTTTTTCAGAGAGGAAGAAAGAGGGATAGAGAGCTAGAAACATCGATGAGAGAGAAACATCAATCAGCTGCCTCTTGCACACCCCCTACTGGATATGTTCCCACAACCAAGGTACATGCTCTTGACCGGAATCGAACCTGGGACCCTTCAATCCGCAGGCCGACACTCTATTCACTGAGCCAAACCGGTTTCAGCTATTTAAATTTTTTTTTTTTTTATTGATTAAGATATTACATATGTGTCCTTATTTCCCCATTATCGCCCCTCCCCCCTACTCAGGCCCTTACCCCTCTGTTGTCTGTGTCCATTGGTTAGGCTTATATACATGCATACAAGTCCTTTGGTTGATCTCTCTATCTTACCCCCACCTTCCCTCTGAGGTTTGATGGTCTGATCGATGTTGTTCTGTTTCTGGGACTGTTTTAGTTCATAAGTTTATGTTGTTCATTATATTCCATAAGTGAATGAAATCATGTGATGTCTTATCTTTCTCTTTCTAGCTTATTTCACTTAGCATAATACTTTCCAGTTCCATCCACGTTGTTGCAAATGGTAGGAATTCCTTCCTTTTTTAGCACAGTGTAGTATTCCATTGTATAGATGTACCATAGTTTTCTAACCCACTCATCTCCTGATAGGCACTTAGGCTGTTTCCAAATTTTAGCTATGGTAAATTGTGCTGCTATGAACATGGGGTACCTATATCCTTTTTGATTGATTTTCTAGCTTCTTGGGATATATTCGTAAAAGTGCTATTACTGGGTCAAATGGGAGTTCAATTTTTAATTAAAAAAATATTTTATTGATTTTTGACAGAGAGGAAGAGAGAGGGATAGAGAGTTAGAAACATCGATGAGAGAGAAACATTGATCAGCTGCCTTCTGCACACCCCCCACTGGGGATGTGCCTGCAACCCAGGTCCTTGCTCTTGACCGGAATCGAACCCGGGACCCTTCAGTTTGCAGGCCGACGCTCTACCCACTGAGCCAAACAGGTTTCGGCTCAATTTTTAATTTTTTAAGGAAACCCCATACTGTTCTCCACAGTGGCTGCACTAGTCTGCATTCCCACCAGCAGTGCATGAGGGTTCCTTTTTCTCCTGCATCCTCGCCAACATTTGTCATTATTTGATTTGTTGATGATAACCATTCTGACAGGTGTCAGATGGTACTGCATTGTCATTTTGATTTGATCTGTCACATAATTAGTGACTTTGAGTAAGTTTTAATATGTCTCTTGGCCTCCTGTCTTCTCTTTAGGTTTGTTGCTCATTTTTTTAAAAATAAACCTTTATTGTTCATATTATTACAAAAGTTCCTCATTTTTTCCCCTTCCACCAGGTTCCTGCCCCACCCTCTGCCCTTTCCCCACTTCCCATTGTCCTCATCCATGGGTGCACAGTTTATGTTCAGTCTCTTTCCGCACCCCCCACTCCTCTTTTCCCTGAGAATCATCAGTCCACTGCCCTTCCATACCTCTGATTCTATTATATTCAACAGTTAATATTGTTCATCAGGTTTTTTAATTCCCTTGTTTTTATTTTTTATTTTATTTTTATTTT
The DNA here is from genome assembly GCA_036971965.1 of Nyctalus aviator. Taxonomy (NCBI): domain Eukaryota; kingdom Metazoa; phylum Chordata; class Mammalia; order Chiroptera; family Vespertilionidae; genus Nyctalus; species Nyctalus aviator. The sequence continues at coordinate 101,569,870 of CM072922.1, forward strand.
ATTTTATTTTATTTTTTTGGCTTCCAAAGGGGAGTTTAAGGTCAAAAGGAGTTTCGGGTGTGTCCAGATCCTATTCATCAAAATCTGGGTAAGCTCCTTGTTTTTTGGTACAAGATTTAGCTTATGAGACCTGGGTGAGTCAAGATCCTATTTTTCCTCATTCCAAGCACATGGATTAAGAAATCAGTACTGATAAGAGGATTCTGCCAGTGCTCTTGGGCTCAGCTGATAAGAATTAAAAGAATGTCCATGTGCCTTCTCACCCTTTTTCACTAATAAAATTAAAACTTAAACATCAATAATAGGGCTCTAAAATTAAAAACAATTGCAAACAATGCCAATGCAAAAGCTAAACCACATATATTATATTTTCAAAACTTGCATGTCAAGAGCAAAACTCTGGCTATTAAATAATAACAATGCCAATGCAAAACAACAAAATGAGAAATCAGAATTATGGACATATTAATATTTTTAGCTACTAAATGAGTCTCTTTTGTTGCTGGTGTAGATTTACTCAGAGTCCTTGGACTTGCTGCATAAGAATTTGCAGAAGATTGGAAGCTAACAGATGCTAGCATGAGCAGGAACATGATTAAAGAAGTATCTTCCACTTTAGTCTTTAATTTCTTCAGATGACTCCATGTTGGCACCTCAGTCCCTTGCGTAGCCTTCAGTTTTCTTCTCCTACTTTGCTGTCGTCTGGACAACTCTTAGTTCTTTTGGGTGAAGGGATACAGGAGCTTCTCTGAGTCCATTGTGATGACGGACATAACACTCTGTTACCCGAATTGGCTGCATTGCTCCTTCTTTCCTTTCATTTTGAACCCAGGGTTCGACCCCACAACACTCCGGGCCCGGCTGCTTTGGGCCTGGATGCTGCTCCGGGCCTGGGGGCTCCGGGCCTGGATTCTTAGGGCCTGGGTGCTCCGGGCTTGGCTGCTGCTGCCCCGGGCCTGGCTGCTCTTGGCCTGGCTGCCGCTGCTCCTGGCTGCCGTTGCTTCTGGCCTGGCTGCTCCAGGCCTGGCTGCGGCTGCTCCGAGCCTGGATGCTCTGGGCCTGGCTGCTGCTGCTCTGGGCCTGGTTACTCTGGGCCTGACCGCTCTGGGCCTGGAATCTCCAGGCCTGGATGCTCAGGGCCTGGATGCTGCTACTGTGGGCCTGGCTGCTGCTGCTCCGGGCCTGGCTTCTCTGGGCCTGGCTGTTCTTGGACCTGGCTATTCAGGGTCTTTTTTAATTCCATATAAATTTTGGAGTGTTTGTTCTAGGTCTGTGAAATATGTCGTTGGTATTTTAACGGAGGTTGTGTTGAATCTATAGATTGCTTTAGGTAGTATGTACATTTTAATGACATTGATTCTTCTAGTCCATGAACATGGTATATTCTTTCACTTGTTTATATCTTCCTCTATCTTTTTTAAAATTTTTTATTGTCCTGTAGTTTTTCAAATACTGGTCTTTTACCTCCTCAGTTAAGTTTATTCCTATGTATCTTATTTTTTTTTTAATAGTAATAGAAAATGGGATAGTTTTTTTTTTTTTAATTTCTCTTTATGTGAATTCACTATTGGTGTATAAAAAAGCCATAGATTTCTGGGTGTTAATTTTGTATCCTGCTGAATTAATTTGTTAAATCTAGTAGTTTTTTTGGAGTCTTTAGGCTTTTCTATTTGCAATAACATGCCATCTGCGAATAGAGTTTTAATTCTTTGAAGGTTTCCAATTTGGATGCCTTTTATTTTTTCTCTTGTCTGATTGCTATGGCTAGTACTTGAAGTATTATGTCAAACAGGAGTGATGAGAGTCTTATTCCTGTTCTTAGGGGAAATCGTTTTAGGTTTATCATATAAAGCTTTTATTATGTTGAGATATGATCCCTCTATGCCCATGTTGCTAAGAGTTTTTATCAAGAAGGAGTGTTGGATTTTGTCAAATGCTTTTTTCTGTAACCATTGATAGGACTATATGATTTTTAACTCTGTTTGTTTATGTGATGTACCATGTTTATTGATTTGTGTATATTGTACCATCCTTGCATCCCTGTAATAAATCCCACTTGGTCATGGTGTATGACCTTTCTAATAGAATGCTGTTTCTGATTTGCTAGAATTTTGTTGAGTATTTTAGCATATATGTTTATGTTGGATATTGGCCAGTAATTCTTTCTTTTTTTTTTTCTCTTTTTTTTTTTTTTTTTTAAAACATTTTATTGATTTTTTACAGAGAGGAAAGGAGAGGGAGAGAGAGTTAGAAAAGTCGATGAGAGAGAAACATCAACCAGCTACCTCTTGCACACCCCCCACTGGGGATGTGCCCGCAACCAATGTACATGCCCTTGACCAGAATCGAACCTGGGACCTTTCAGTTCCCAGACTGACGCTCTACCACTGAGCCAAACCGGTTTCGGCTCTTTGTTGTGTTTTTATCTGATTTTTGGATTAAAGTAATGATGGCTTCATTGAAAGAGCTTGGAAGTGTGCCTTCTTCTTGAATTTTTTGGAGTACTCAGAGGAGGATAGGTTTTAGTTCTTTGAAGGTTTGGTAAAACTCCCCTGTGAAATTATCTGGCGCAGGACTTTTGTTTGCTAGAAGTTTTTTGATTACTGCTTCAATTTCATTGGTAGTTATTGGCCTATTAAGATTTTTTTAATCTTTCTGGACTTTTCTTTTTTCTATCTTTCTATTTTTTATTTATCTTTTCTAAGTGGTGGTGTTAGATAATTTATTACCAGTCTCCAGCCCCCCCCCCCCCTTTTTTTTTTAAGGTAGACCTGTAGTGCTTTGAAGTTCTCTCTCAGAACAGCTTTTACAGTGTCCCATAGATTTTGGATTATTCTATTTTCATTTTCATTTGTTTCCAGGATTATTTTTTCTTCTTTGATCTCTTTGGTAACCCAATAATTGTTCAATAGTATGCTATGTAGCCTCCTAGTGTTTGATTTTTAAAAAACGTTTGTATTGTCATTGAGTTCTAATTTTATGCCATTGTGATCTGGCAAAATGCTTGATATGATTATCTGTCTTCTTGAATTTTAAGAAACTTTGCCTGTGTCCTAATATGTGGTCTGTCTTGAAAATGTCCCATGTGCACTTGAGAAGAATGTATATTTTATAGCTTTCAGGTGAAATGTTCTGAAGATGTCAGTTAGTTCGATCTCATCTAGGAAGTTGTTTAGGATTGCTGTTTCTTTGTTGAATATTTTGTCTAGAAGATTTATCCAGTGATGTCAATGGGGTATTAAGGTTCCCTACTTTGATTGTATTGCTGTTGATCTCATACTTGATATCTTCCAGAAGTTTTTTTATTTTTATTTTTTTATTTTTTTATTTTTATGTATTTGGGTGCTCCTGTATTGGGTGCATATGTGTTTACCAGAGTTATATCTTCTGGATGTATTGATCCTGTTAGTATTATGAAGTGACCCTCTTTGTGTCTTCTTATGGCCTCTATTTTGAAATCTATTTTGTCAGATGTAAGTATTGCTACCCTAGCTTTATTTTTATTTCTGTTGGCCTGAAAAAATTTTCCATCCATTTTAGTCTGTGAGTCTTGTGTTCTGAGGTGAGTTTCTTGTAGATAGCAAATATATGGGTCATGCTTTTTATCCATTCAGCCACTTATGTCTTTTGATTCGACCATTTAATCCATTTACATTGATGGTTATTTTTTATTTAAAAAATATTTTTATTGATTTCAGAGAGGAAGGGAGAGGGAGAGAGATAACCATGGTTCAGCTGCCTCCTGCAATCTCCCCTTGGGTATCGAACCTCCAACCCAGGCATGTGCCCTTGACTGGAATCGAACTCAGGACCTTTCAGTCTGTAGGCTGACACTCTGTCTTCTGAGCCAAACCGGCCAGGGCAACGTTTAAGGTTATTATTGATAGATTCTTGTTTCTTGCCATTTTTATTCTTTATGTCTGTGTTCCTTCTTCCCTTTCTATTCTTTTTACAATAGACCCTTTAGCATTTCTTGCATTATTGTCTTGGTAGTGATAAACTCCTTTAGCTTTTTTTTCATCTGTGAAACTCCCGATCCCATCTTCAATTTTGAATGATAGAGTACTTGGATTCAGTTCCTTGCTTTGCATCATTTTGTATATTTCATTCCATCCCCTTCTGGCCTGATGTGTTTCTGTTGACTAATCATTTGATAGTCTAGTGGGAGATCCCTTGTAGGTAACTTTCTGTCTCTCTCTTACAGCCCTTAAGATTTTCTCTTTGTTGTTAATGTTTGCCCATTGTAAATACGACATGCCTTGTTGTTGGTCTTTTGGGGTTCATCTTGTTTGAGACTCTCTGTGCTTGTGTGACTTTTTTCTTCCCCAATTCAGGGAAGTTATATATATATAAAATTTTTTACAGAGAGGAAGAGAAAGGGATAGAGAGTTAGAAACATTAATGAGAGAGAAACATCGATTAACTGCTTCTTGAACACCTTGTACTGGGGATGTGCCCGCAACTAAGGTACATGCCCTTGACCAGAATCAAACCAGGGACCTTTCAGTCCGCAGGCTTATGCTCTATCCACTGAGCCAAACTGGTTAGGGCCAGGGAAGTTTTCTCTTATTATTTCTTTAAATAGATTTTCTAGTCCTCATTTCTCCACTTGTCTTTCTGTCTCATATATTATGTCAATGTTGCTTCATTTCATGTTGTCCCAAAGCTCCCTTAAACTCACCTCCTGCCTTTAATTTTATTTTTCTCCATTTGCTGTTCAGCTTGTGTGTCTTCTAACCCTGTCTTCTAACTTGCTGTTTTGGTCCTTTGCTTCTTCTAGTCTGTTTCATTGTGTGTTTTTTTTTGCAGCTATCTCATTCTTCATTTCTTCTTCATTCTTACATATGTTAGTGACTTTCTTATCCAGATATTTGAGCATCATTACTCTCAGTGGTCGGCAAACTCATTAGTCAACAGAGCCAAATATTAACAGTACAACGATTGAAATTTCTTTTGAGAGCCGAAAACTGACTTCTGTGCATGGGCCACGAAGTTTCAATTGCACTATATGTGAATGTCTGCACATGTTTTTTTTTGTATTGTTTTTTTTTTTTTTTTTTTTTTTTTTTTTTTTTTTTTGTAAAAGCCACACTCAAGGGCCCAAAGAGCCACATGTGGCTTGTGAGCCGCAATTTGCCCATCACTGATTATTCAGAATTTTCCCCTGACATATTGCTTGCCTCCATTTCATTTAGTTCATTTTCTGGTGAGTCCTCCTTTCCTTTTGGGATTGTTCCTTTGTCTTCCCACTTTTGCGGTCTCTTTTGGGTGCTTGGGATCTGAGAGGTTAACCAGTTAACTGCTACGTGTCCAAAATAGAAACCATCCCCACACGTCATTAAGCTTTGAATTTAATGAAAAAAAAAATCAGTTTGCAATGAATATTATAAAATAAGTATATTAAAATTCAGGTATTCTTGAATAAAATAAATATATTACAATTTAGGTGTTCTTGAGTATTTTTAGCTGAAAATTCTCATGAAAAATGATTTTAATGTTGGACAGGGCTGCCACTTAAGGAAAACATTTTATTTTATTTTATTTTATTTTATTTTATTTTATTTTATTTTATTGATGTGCATGGCATGTGGGAAAGGTCTGATGCTTGAGCCTAAAGATGCTTATGGCATACAATGTTTTAAAGCCCATAGTGATCCAATGGTCTGTTACTTATTAGTCTGGAGGCTAAGTCTGCCTTAAGTTTCACAGCTTTATTTTTTCTGTTCTGAGTTGTACCCCCTTTTCCCATGGGTCATTCATCCATTTCAGATACTTGGGATTGGCGGGGGTGTTTTCACAGTACTTCTGGTATGTGACTTCTTGTAAAGCCCCAGAGCCCTCTGGCATGCAATTTGCTGTGTTACCCTGGCACCCAAGGCAGATGGTGCCCTAGGTCCTTTTGGCACCACACTTGCAGTGCTGTCCTGTGACCTGTGGCTGGGTGCACTGGCAGCATTTTCTTGGGGCTCAGGGTGGGTCACATGCCAGGAGACTCTGGGTCACAATGGGAGCACTGTCCTAGGGTCGAGGTTGGGGTGCTTTCGGGCATTGCAGAAGGAGAGCCTGTTGGGCAGCAGGTTTGTACTGGGACTGGTGATGGGGTGCTGCGCCAGGTGTCTGTTCTTCCTGGGGCAAGGATGGAGTAGGGGTGTGGCGTACTTCTGGCTTGTACTCACAATGCGGGATCCTGGGAAGCTGGGTCAGGTGTTGGTTTAGGAAGTGCTGCTTGGGAGGTCTCTCTGGCATGTACCAATGCAGACATCTGAGAGCCTGCAGTGAGGAACAGCACTACTCACTGTCAGGGTATAGTGGTGGTTCCATGCAGGTTATGGCTGGCAAAGGGTTCCCTGCAGAGGTTGGGGTTGGTGGCTGAGGTCAGTCAAGGTACTGGTGTGGCTGCGCTCCTGGCTTCCACTTCTCCCCTATGCAAGGTGGCGTGCACTCTATCTCATTGTTACTTTTATAAATAGGAGGCCATATGTTGGAAAACCTAAACAAAAATGCTATAGTAATTTTTCCATCATAAATATTAAATATGTACAAATATATTTTACTTATTTAAATTCAAGAGTCACTGCTTATATACAGTGTTTGATGAATGATTAGCACTTGATCACACCACATCTCGCCTAGTATTGGTTCTGTTGGCAGGTGGTATTTCTTTTTTGTAGCAGTTTTATTGCATGCTGGCCAATATTCCCATATGAACTAAGCCACTCCAGCCACTTATGGTGACTTGTGAATGCACACATTTTTAAAACATATTCAGTATAAACTTAAAATTACTATACTACATATAGGAAACCTTCCTGTGAGGTTAAGCTTTTCATAGATAATTCTAATTACAGAAACATGTCGATATAAGGAAAAACAGGTAAAGTAATTAACTTGTCAGTTTTTTGGCATACACATTTGGGAAACCTACTTCATTAAATAACAGATTTTTGGCTTTAATGGACACACTATCTCCCGAATTAGTCCATTATACCAGGGTCCAACCCTTTTTCATGTTGAGACCATCAAATTCTCTACTCAACTATTGATTAAATAATGATTGCACAGGGATTTCTGCAGCAGTAGGTTCCCAATTTCTTCTACAAGGTTTTATGTGCTTGTTGGGATAACCCTCAACACTCAACCAGGCAGGTGTCAACTCTTCCTTACCTGTACATATATCCTGAATGTCAAATAGAAGTCAGTCTTTTGTATGTACACATTTCTGGTCATGTGCATAGTCCCAAACATGCACAACATCTTATACATTTCCAGGAAAATTTCAAATCTTTTCAAAGCCCCCTTTGTACATGTTATTCATCAGCTTTTTCTTTGAAGTCATTACCTTGTTTTTGCCCCATCTTGGTGCCATTTTAGGCAGTTGAATTCTTAAGCAACTACCTCTGATTGTTTTACACAAACACACATGAAGAAAAAGGCTGTTCTCAGTGAGTGATCGCCAAGTTAGGTCAAATAAAGATAGCCCCTTGAGTGAAGTTTTCCAGGGAAATGCCATATAGGTCAAATTGTGACAGTTATTTGTGGGACAGTTATTTGTGGGCTTTGACTCTAACTCTGGTCTGATACTTCCAATGACTTCAAGGTTGCTTTTTTTTGAAAGCACACACACACCTGTAATTATAGAGCGTTGGTTTTCTCTTCAGTGAGGAGCTAAGAAGAAGGAGAAGGTAATCAATCCGGTAAGTCAAAATGCCATAATGCTTGTTTTTCTTACCAACATTCAGCTATATTTTTCTGTTTAAAGATTTTTAAATTGCTTTTTAGAGAGAGGAAGGAAGAGGGAGAGAGCGAAACATTGACATGAGATCAAAACATGGATCATTGCCTCCTCCATGCTCCCCAGTGGGTATGGAGCAGAAACCCAGGCATGTGCCTTGACTGGGAATCAGCAACCTCTGGGTGTATGGACAATTCCCAAGAAATAGCCACACTGGCCAGGGTTCTGCTATTTTCCATGACTAAATGTTCCCCTGCAGAGAAGTATTTCGAGCCTTTGGTTATTTTTCAGTGTCATTAAAAAGTTGATTTGGAAAGTTTTTGTTATTCTTACTACTATTTCTCTTATATATGGGAAAGGATTTTCAGAGACCTTTACTGTTTTATTTTCTCTGAACCCATTCTCATGGTCTTTTAAAAAGATTTAACTAATAAAAAATATTTTGTATGCTTACTCATGTGGTGACTATTTGTGTTATTCTCTATTCCCTACATTGATTCATATTTGAATATATACTTTTTCTTCTGCATGAAGGACTTCCTTTAATGTTTCCTTTAGTATGAGTTGGCTTATGATGAATATTTTCAGATCTGTGTATTTGAAACTTATTTTTTGCCTTCCTTTGCTAATGAATTAGGTTTTCAAATAGATATTAAAATAGAAAGAAATAATCTTATAGAAAAATTCTATGAATTTTAAAACATATTAATTTGAATAATCATTTATTTACAATCTGGGCATAGGATAGATTCACTATTCCATAAAACTCCCTCATGCTATTGCTTCTTTTTATATTTCTGCTCTCCCATATATTATTATTATTCATGGGAACTACTTTTCTTTTCTCCTTTGCTGTTTGTTTGTTTGTTTTCAAAATATTATGATATAAATGGAATCATACAGTATGTAAAGTTTTGAGACTGGCTTCTCTGTTACAGCATTTATGCCTTAGAGATTCAAGTTGTTGAATATGTGATTTCAACAATGTTTTTTTTTTCTTTTAAATCTCAGTTTTAATAAATTTTATTGAGACATAACTTACAATAAAATATAGCCATTTAAAATGTAAAGGTCAATAATTTCTGATAAATGTATATACCTATGTAACCACATTCATATAGCCAATTTATTTTTATTATCCTTGTATACTCCTTTGTAGACATTTAAAAAAATCTTTATTCATATTATTACAAATGCCCCTCCATCCCCTCTGTCCCCCATAGCTACCTTTCACCTGGTTCCCAGGTCCTCATCACCCTATTGTCTGTGTTCATAGGTAATGCATACATGCATATAAGATCTTTGTCCAATCTCTTCCCACAACTTTCCACACCTTCTTCCCTCTGAGGATTGACAGTCTGTTCCATTTCCATGCCCCTGATTCTATTTCATGCACCAGTTTATTCTGTTCCTCAGATTTTTTATTCATTTGATTTTTAGATTCACTGGTTGATAGATATGTATTTGTCGTCACTTAGTTGTTCATAATTTTTATCTTTACCTTTTTTCTTCTTCTTTGTCTTAAAGAATACCCGTCAGCATTTCATATAATACTGATTTGGTGGTGATAAAGTCTTTTAGCTTTTTCTTGTTTGTGAAGCTCTTTATCTGACCTTCCATTCTAAATGATAGCTTTCCTAGGTATAATAATCTTGATTGTAGGTTCTTGCTATTCATCACTTTGAATATTTCTTGCCACTCCATTCCGGCCTGCATAGTTTCTGTTGAGAAATCAGCTGACAGTTGTATGGTTGCTCCCTTGTATATAACTAACTGTTTTTCTCTCGCTGCTTTTAATATTCTGTCTTTTGCTCTTGGCATTTTAATTATAATGTGTCTTGGTGTGGTCCTGTTTGGATTCCTCTTGTTTGGGTTCTCTATGCTTCTTGGACTTGTAAGTCTATTTCTTTCACCAGGTAGGGAAAGTTTTCTGTCATTATTTCTTCAAATAGGTTTTCCTTTGTTATTTATTTATCTATTTATTTAATAAATCTTTATTGTTTGGATTATTACAATAATTTCTCCCCCCGCCCATTGCTCTCCTCCACCCCCTTTCCACACCAACCTTTGCCCTTACCTCCCTCCCCCACTGTCCTTATCCATAGGTGTGCAGTTTTTGTCTAGTCTCTTCCTGCACACCCTATACCCCTGTCCCCTGAGAATTATCAGTCTATTCCATTTCTATGTCCTTGATTCTATTATATTCATCAGTTTATTCTGTTCATCAAATTTTTAATTCACTTGATTTTTGGGTTCACTTGTTGATAGATATGAATTTGTTCATAATTTTTATCTTTACTTTTTTCTTTTTCCTCTTCTTAAAGTATACCTTTCAGCATTTCATATAATACTGGTTTGGTTGTGATGAACTCCTTTAGCTTTTTCTTATCTGTGAAGCTCTTTATCTGACCTTCCATTCTGAAAGATAACTTTACTGGGTAGAGTAATCTTGGTTGTAGGTTTTTGCTATTCATCACTTTGAATATTTCTTGCCACTCCTATGTGGCCTGCATAGTTTCTGTTGAGAAATCAGCTGACAGTCATATGGGTGCTCCCTTGTAGGTAACTGCTTTTCTCTTGCTACTTTTAACATTCTCTCTTTGTCTTTTGCCCTTGGCATTTTAATTATGATGTATCTTGGTGTGTTCCTCTTTAGATTTCTTTTGTTTGGGGTTCTGTGCGCTTCCTGTACTTGTAAGTCTATTTCTTTCATTAGGTGGGGGAAGTTTTCAGTCATTATTTCTTCAAGTAGGTTTTCAGTATCTTGCTCTCTCTCTTCTTCTGGCAACCCCAATAAATCTGATGTTGGTACACTTAAAGTTGTCCCAGAGGCTCCTTACACTATCTTCAACTTTTTGGGTTCTTTTTTTCTTTTTGCTTTTCCTGTTGTTTTTTGCTTCCTTGTATTTCAAATCTTTGACTTGATTCTCTAATTTGCTGTTGGGTCTCTGTATAATATTTTTTATTTCACTCAGTGTTTGTTTAATTTTTAGTTGGTTCTTTTTCATATCCTTGAGGGTCTGGCTAAATTTATTGGCGATTTCTAAAAGATTCTTGAGTAACCTTATAACTTTGGTTTTGAACTCTATATCCAGTAACTTGCTTTCCTTTGTTTCTTTCGTTTGTCATCTGTTACTTTGTCTCTGCATTTTCATGGCTTCCCTGAGTTGGTAGGTTAGTTTTGTGTGCTAGATTTCCTTTATGGCCCAGTAGGTCAGCCTCTCCAGTCACCTGAGGTGGACACTGTAGATGCACCCCTTTGTGGTTTGTGTATATAGCTTTGTTGTAGTTATGTCTTGATTGATGTTGCTATCTCTGGGAGGAATTGACCTCCAGGCCGATTGGCTATGTGTATCAGCTGTGTCTATGCCAGAAGACCTGTGCTGGAAACAGCCTTATAGGACCAGACTTGCAAAATTGCAAGAACCTCCCTGCTCAGCTTGGATGGGGTGAAGTCTCAGGGCTGAGCATACAGTCTGGCTTCCTTTCAGCACTGCCCTTGTACATGCACCTCCTGACCTCTGCCTTCTATGGCTCCCCTGAGTTCCTGCCTGATAGTCCAGATTTCCCCAGTCTCATCTGGAGCTGGAGTTCAGTGCAGTCAGGATCTTCTGAGGGCTAGTGGCAATCTCAGCAGTTAGTTTTCTCTGCATACACTCGTACGTGTGTCTCCAGACCCCTGCCCGCCTCGTCTTCTCTGAGTCTCTGAGTTTCCCTGTGCTCTTCTCTCTACCTGACAGTCCATGTATGAGCCTGGGTCCACAGTGTTTCACCTAGAACTGGGTTTCAGTGCAATCAGGGGCTTCCTTCCCTCTCCTGCCAAAGAATGCCAGCTAGGTACTCAGCTGCCCTTTCTCTCTGTGCACGTGTCTCCATACCTCAATTCTTTGCAGCTCCTCTGATTCTCCGTGTGCTTTCCTCTTTTCTTCTAGTTGTAGAATTATCACTCAGCCAGCTTTCCTGTGGTTCTGGATGATGTCCGTTCTGTCCTTTTAGTTATAGTTTTGAAATTGTTCTGGGAGGCAATAGTTTAGGTGTTTACCTATGCCTCCATCTTGGTTTCTCCCTTCAAATAGGTTTTCAATATCTTGCTCTCTCTCTTCTTCTGGCGCCCCTATAATTCTGATGTTGGTATGCTTGAAGTTGTCCCAGAGGCTTCTTACACTACTTTCATATTTTCGGATTCTTTTTCTTTTTGTTCTCCTGGTTGGTTGTTTTTTGATTTCTCGTATTTCAACTCTTTGACTTGATTCTTGGGATCCTGTAGTCTACTATTGAATCCCTATATATTATTCTTTATTTCAGTTAGTGTGTGATTAATTTCTGACTGGTCCCTTTTCGTTTTTTGGCATTCTCTCTAAGATCCTTGAAGGTATCCCTACGTTTTTTGGAGGTTTCTAGAAGATTTCTGAACAACCTTAAAACTGTGGTTTTGAATTCTATATGTAGTAGTTTGCTTCTTATATTTCTTTCATTTTTGACATGTTTCTTTATCTCTGCATTTTGGCTGCTTCCTTGTATTTGTTTCTATGTATTGGGTAGCTGCTAAGTCTCCTTGAGTTGATAGAGTGGCCTTTGTGTAGTAGGTTTTCTATATTGCCCAGTGGCTCAGCCTCCCCAATCACCTGAGGTGGACACTTTTGGTGCACCCCTTTGTGGGCTGTATGCACAGGGTTTTTGTAGTTAAGCCTTGATTGCTGTTGGTATCACTTTGAGGAATTGACCTCCAGGCCAATTTGCTGTGAGGACTAGCTGTGTCTACAATGCAAGAGCTGCTGCGGAGAAAACCTTATTGGGCAGGGCTTGCTTCATTGGGGCTTTAGTGCTCACTGAGTCTTCCCCTTGAGTTGTGTCACTTATGGATGTGAAGAGTTGTAATCTGGTATGGTCTCACACTGACCACTGGGTACACTGGCTCTTGGATCTCCAAGGAGGTACAGAGACAGCTACTTCCTGGGGCCAACCAGCAGAGCTACAGAGAGATCTATAGGTTCTTCTTTTTTGTATCAAGTTTGCAAATGCCCAGATGAGGCCCAGCTGTAAAGCAAGGCAGGCTGGTACTGGTGTGGCCTTGGGCCTTCTTTTGATAACTTTAGGGCTCCCTGACCCAGCTGCAAGCTTGTTTGACAGATTTTAGGCTGAGAAAGGACAGTGCATTCATATGCAAAAGCCTCTGTTCACAGCTTGGGTGGTGTTGTAAATTGGGTAGAGTGGTATCTCAGAGAATCTCCAGGGCCGAGGAAACAGCAATGGCTACCAGGAAACCCTGCACCAGGGAGGTCCCAGCACTGGAACAATGACTCTTGCGAGCACCTCCATCTGGAAGAAAGACACCCCTGCGTTTCTGCCCTTATGCTAGACTGTCCAGTTTCTCCCCTTATCTGTCTGTGTCCCCTAGAGCGTCTCCTAGCACTGGAGCTCAGAGCAAGTGGGAGCTTTTATCTCCCTCCCAATTAAAAAAGCGGTGCACTTAGGTGCCAGCCCGTTCCATGCCTCCTTACTTCTTACCAGTCTCAACGTGCTTTCTTCTTTTCCTCTCTAGTTGTAATACTTCCACTCAGCCAGGTTTCCCATGGTTCTAGATGATAGTTGTTTTGTATTTTACTTGTAATTTTAAAAAATATATATTTTATTGATTTTGTACAGAGAGGAAGGGAGAGAGACAGCAAATTAGAAACATCGATGAGAGAGAGTCATCGATCAGCTGCCTCTTGTACACCTCCTACTGGGGATGTGCCTGCAACCAAGGTACATGCCCTTGACTGGAATCGAACCCGGGACCCTTCAGACCCCAAGCCGACGCTCTATCCACTGAGCCAAACTGGTTTCGGCTTACTTGTAATTTTTATGTGTTTGCGGGAGGCAGCAAGTACAGGTATTTACCTATGCTGCCTTCTTGGTCTCCCGTTGTAGACATTTTTCAACCCCATGCCCATTTCTAAACAACTTCTGGTCTGCTTCCTGATTTTCTTGGTTTTCCCCCCTCTAGAATTTCATATTACAAAATGTACTCTTGTGTCTAGTTTCTTCCCATGACATAATGTTTAATTTTCATCAATATTGATATCTATATCAGTAGTTCATCTTTATTGCTGAGAAATATTTAATTGCATGGTATATACTTTAGGTAGTAATTTAGGGAGCCTTTATATTTTTATTCTTTTAAAAATAATACTGTTCTTTTGTTTTAATTAAATGTAATAAAGTGCAGTACATTATGTAATGAAACTTTATTTCATTTATACTATTTAAAATTTTTAATTATTATGTTGTAATTATTTTTTACCTAACTTTTTAAAATTTAAGTTTAGCAAGATTAAAAAACTCACACATATATTGTGCTGGCTGAGTAGCTCAGTTGGTTAGAGCATAGTCCAGATATGCTAAGGTGGTGGGTTCCATTCTTGGTCGAGCCACATATAAGAATCAACCAATGAATGCATATATAAGTGGTATAACAAGTTGATATTTCTCTCTCTAAAACCAGTAAGTAAATTAATAAATTGAAATTATATGTAAATATAATCTGTTGATTCTAGAATGTGAAATTTAAATGAGAATTTTAATGAGCATTAAGTTTTTAAAATTAACTTTTGTTTTACCAAATAACATAAAATACTGCCTTCTTGTTTTATTTAAATTATTAGTTACCTTTTTTTTACTTTACCTAAACTATATGAGGCTGAAGGTATAAGTGAATTTTTTTTCTGCTGTTTCTTTAACATTTTGTCTCTTAGAATTTTTCCTACATAGGGTTTTTCATCTTTTGAAAATTAAATTAATGAGAACTATTTATTTTGACAGGCCTTTGGAAATGCAAAGACAGCTCATAATAATAATTCAAGTCGTTTTGGCAAGTTTATTCAAGTAAATTACCAAGAAACAGGCACTGTACTTGGGTAAGTAGCAATGTCAGGCTTTGGAGCATGTTTATATTTTTACTAGAGGCCCAATGCATGAAATTCGTGCAAGAGTAGGCCTTCCGTCCTCCAGCTGCTGGCACCAGCTTCCCTTTGGCACCTGGGACCCAGGCTTCCCTCTGGCCACTGGCAGGCCCTGGCTTCATTTGGAAGGATGTCTGGTTTAATTAGCATATTACCCTATTGATATTATAAATGATTGTTTCTAAGCCATGGATTGTTCATTTGCTCTTTAATGAGAATAGTGACACTGGGAAGCAGATTTATTTTTTTTGTTAATCCTCATCCAAGGATACTTTCCATTGATTTTTAGTGAGAGTGGAAGAGAGAGGGAAAGCAAAAAAGAAACATTGATGTGAGAGAAGCACACCAATTAGTTGCCTCCTGCAGGAACCCTGACCAGGGCCGGGGCGGGGGAGGGGGGGGGGGAGGGGGATAGCCTGCAACCAAGGTATGCGTTCTTGATCAGAATTGAACCTTCATTCACAGGCTGACGCTCTATCCACTGAGCTAAACCAGCTAGGGTGGGAAGCAGATTTTTTAAACTTTTTCTTTTGGAATCTAAGGAATAAAATAAACTGGTATACAAAATAGATCCAAAGACATGGAAGCATGGGATAGACAGAAAGATCTCAGAGGAAAACAGGTAGGGTATTCAGGAAGAGATTAACCAAAGAATTTATACACGTATATGCATATCTCATGGACACAGAAAACAATAGTGTGGATAAGGCCTAGGGATGTGTGGGAGTGAGGTCAAGGGGATCAATGGGGGAATAAAGGGCATATTTGTAATACTTTCAACAATAATGATAAATTTAATAAAATTGTTATACGGAATAAATGAGCTGAGGCAGGGCTGCTTTAGTTTGATGAGAAGTCAGGTTTGGTGGGTTAGCTGCCTCTGCCCATTTCTTCCCTGGTTGACCATCTCATGGAGTCCCTTAGAGTTTAGGAAATTCATGCTTGTGGGGAAAGAAGAAAGCAAATGGGAAGATGGCAACATACTACTGGGATGGAGAGCACTCAAAAGGTGATTTTTTTTTTTTTAATCTTGGGTCTGTTTGTTGACTTACTACTCAGGATGAATATTTTTTTGTCATTATTGATGTAACAGAAAGTTGAACCTTTTTAGGTAATCACTTAACATAGAGGAATAGTCACTGAATTTCATTTATAGAATGAGAAAACAAACATCAGCCATTTCTAAGTCATTAAAATATCTTAAGAATCAATGAATATATATAATGGTACTTTGTAAGTTACTAAGCAATACACTCAACTTTACCCATTAGCAACCTCTCCAACAATTCAATCATAAATACTACCATGTTTCCCAGAAAATAAGACATCCTCTGAAAATAAGACCTACTTACAGGTTTCCTTCTGAGTGAAATATAAGGCATCCCCCCGAAAATAAGGTCCCCCCCCTAGGCTAAACATGAGAGATTTGGTCCACTGATTCTGAAAGAAATGGAGTCACAAGAAATTCATCAGGAAATTCAGGAATTGGATTGTTATGATGATGTTCCAGAAGATGATGACATGATTGTCATTGAATAAATGAGTAAATTCTTGATACTGTAGGATTCACAGTTTGTCTGGTTTGTGTTGACAACTACTGTACAGGTAATAAATTTCCTTTATTTTCATTTAACAATAAATGTGTTACCGTATTGGAAAAATAAGACATCCCTTGAAAATAAGACCTAGCACATCTTTGGGAGCAAAAATTAATATAAGACACTGTCTTATTTTCAGGGAAACAGGATAGGAAAGAGCAGCCAGATGTCACTGCATCTCTCTTTTATGAGTAAGAGTACCAACTGTACCTTTAAAAACTAATATTCCTCATCTCAGGAAAGGAATGAGCTATGAAACTTGTTTGCCATTGCATAATAATTTATCCTTGTTTTTTTGGGGGGAGGAGGGGAGGGTGTACGATTACACATAGTATTGGTAAAAAAGTTTAAATCTAAATGCAGGAGCATTTGAGATCTTGCTCCCCAGTATATATTGTCAACTTGACTCAAATAAACTCATATAAATAATTACATACATACATATGTACATATATACAAAAAGTAAAGTGATAAGACAAGCATAATCAAAATAGCATAAAAAGTACAGGTCAATATCATTAATATAGATGCCTCTATTTTATAAATGGGGAAATTAATACTCGAAGATATGATGCAGGTTGGGTATAAGAATTTAACACACTAGTTTATTAGTTTCCCTTTTTTCATTTTAGACCAATAAAACCCAGTTTCAGTAGTTTAGAGGTAATAATGCTACTTCAGAGGAAGTGATAAATTTTAATTACTGATAGTAGTGGTGACACTTTGCAAAGAAGGAACATTTATGGTTAATTTTAATGAATTGAATTTGCTAGACAGAGAGGGAATAGTCTACAGAATTAGAAGTGGAAGGAAGACTCTGAACAATATATTCAGGAATGAATATCATTCTTGAGGGAATAGCCTGTATTTGAGAGTAGCTGAAATACAGAGCTTCCTATGGGAGGGAACTGAGGGAAATAAAAGCTTACGAATCAGATTTTGAACCCAAAGAGGTTTATGCTAAATAATTTGGATTCAGTAGTCTAAAGCTTTTATATTTATAGAATCCCTTTTTCTTATCAGAGCTTAACTGATTGCTCCAGTTTGGGGAAGAGATATTGGAGATTTGAAGGACACAGACTGGATAAAGATAATAACATCAGCAATACAATTCTGTTTAAATTCCTTTTATTTTCAGGATAAACTGCTTTCTTCTGGAATACTATATATTTTTCCTTCTTGATTTAGTCCACTTGCCTGTCTCATTCTCTAGCCATGTTAAGTATCTTCCCTGAAGTTGATAGGTTTCCTTCTTTTATGCCTTTACATAAAGGCAGTTCTCCTTGTCTTATTCTGGGCAATCTTTCAGATTTTAGAGTCATTTAGTCATTTACTAGGTAAATTTAATGAATGTTTACTATGCGCTATATATTCAGCCTCCGCGGGAATTCTTCCTTACATCCTTTTCCCCTCTTGGATTAAATCTTATGTGTACCTCCTAATACATCTATAATTGGCATTGTTCTATTATAAACCCAATCAACTCAGTATGATAGTTGCTAATTTACTTATTTCCTCCACTATTTTGTAAGCCCCTTGGGAATAGTAAAGTATCATGTATTTTCATATTTGAACAATGCTTAGCACAGTGCACAATTAATGAATACTTACTGATTAAATCAGTAAAAAATAATTGATTTTAGAATGTGGCAGTAACATTAATATGTAAAGAATGTATATCTTTGAGTCTTACTTATAGTCTGGCCTAAGTATGATATTTGAAATAATGTATAGTATGGTAGATGAGCCTGGAAAGAAAGTAAGGTCTGTGTTATGGGTAGTTCTTATGTGCCATGTTTTGAACTTCTGGCTTTATTTTGCTTTATTGAAAGCAAAACAAAACAAATTAAGATTTATGAGTTATGAGTTTATGAACCAAACATGGATAACAATATCCTTACACATTTACTAATGGAAAATGTACTAAAATGGTCTGGATAGCCTTTATACTTTTTCATCTTCTCTGAAAAAATATTTGTCTACCTTATATTAATTATATTAACCAATTTTATTTTTCTTCTAGTGCCTATGTTGAAAAATATCTACTGGAGAAGTCCAGACTTGTTTATCAAGAGCATAATGAACGGTACATATTTTCATTTGTATAATTAGATCAAGTTAACATTTGTGTAATGCTTATTGACTTTTAGGATCTTTATATATTATGATCTTTAATTCAGTTTATATCATGCATAGCTTTACATATAATTGCTATTTCTGTCATGGACAGAACAGTGCACTTTTTCTGAGGCTGCTAGGAGATTATTATTTTTTTAATCCTCACCCAAAGATATGATTTATGGATTTAAAGAGAGTTAAAGGAGAGAGAGAGAAAGAGAGAGAGAAACATTGAAGTAGAGAGTAATGTCAGTTGGTGCCTCCCATCTGCTTCCCAATCGGGGATTGAACCCACAATCTAGGTATGTGTTCTGACTGGGAATCTGAACCTGCAACCATTTTGGTGTATGTGACAACACTCCAACTGAGCCATTGGCCAGGGGCTGCTAGGAGATTTTTAAAATGGGTATATAAAACTATTGTTCTTTCTAAAATCTAGACAAACTATCAGAATTGGAAAACAATGGTTATCTTTATGAGCTTTGTGAGCACTGTGCCTTTGGAACATTTTCCATGTCTTAGTGTCTTTTCTTTAACTTGAGAGGAGTTTTTAATAAAGTTCTTAATTGCAATGTAATATATGAGATTTGTGGGACTTCAGAGATGATATATGCAACTTCCTTCAGATGAAGGAGCCAAATATTGGAAGATATAAATGATTTGCTTCATGTTACAATGAGACAAAATAAAAGGCCAATATTGAAGTTAAACAGTCTTAATTATTCAAATAATGGATATGCCTTTGTCATCTCATTTAACTTCTCTGCTTCTTACCCTAATTTTACAAATAGAAAACTATCCTGAAGTTGTTTAGAATTCTGAATGAAATAATATTTATAAAATGTTATATGTATAATAATAGTTCAATAATTAATAGCTAACATTATCATAATGAATTATCTGCAAGGTTAGGGTGAGAACTCAGACTTTCCTGTTACTTTTTTTGTGGCTAGAAGATGAGAAAATCTGAATTAGAGGTATTTCAAAATGAAGGGAATAGAATTTCAGAAAGAGAATCCTATATAATAAAAGCCTAGGTCACCCTAACTGGTTTGGTTCAGTGGATAGAGCATTGGCCTGCGGACTGAAGGATTCCAGGTTTGATTCCTGTCAAGGGCTTGTACCTGGGTTGTGGGCACATCCCCAGTAGGTGGTGTGCAGGAGGCAGCTGATTGATGTTTCTCTCTCATGGATGTTTCTAACTCTCTATGCCTCCCCTTTTCTCTCTGTAAAAAAATCAATTAAAAAAAAAAAAAGCCGCCGAAACCAGTTTGGCTCAGTGGTAGAGCGTCCGTCTGCAGACTGAAAGGTCCCGGGTTCTATTCTGGTCAAGGGCATGTACCTTGGTTGCAGGCACATCCCCGGTAGTGGGTGTGCAAGAGGCAGCTGGTTGATGTTTCTCTCTCATCGACATTTCTGGTTCTCTATCTCTCTCCCTTCCTCTCTGTAAAAAACCAATAAAATATATTAAAAAAAAACACCTAGCATGACATCATCACAATATGGCTGCCACAGATGTCCAGCCAGGGAGGGCAGTTGGGGGAGAGATCAGGCCAGCAGGGGAGGGCAGTTGGGGGCAATCAGGCTGGTAGGGGAGCAGTTAGGCGACAATCAGGCTTTCAGGGGAGTGGTTAGGGGGCGATCAGGCTGGCAGGCAGAAGCGATTAGGATCATTCAGGCAGGCAGGAAGGTGAGCAGTTAGGATCCAGCAGACCTGGATTGTGAGAGGGATGTCCTATTGTCAGCAGTCAGACATCCCCACAAGTCCCAGATTGGAGAAGGTGAAGGCTGGGCTAAAGGAAACCCCCCCCCCCAACCCCCGCACCCGTGCACGAATTTTGTGCACCAGGCCTCTAGTCTCTTTCTCTCTCTCTCTCTCTCTCTCTCTCTCTCTCTCTCTCTCTCTATATATATATATATATATATATATATATTATATGCAAAGAGTTCCTACGGGAGTTTGATCAGACCAGAATTTTGATCGCTTGCTATGATGTGTGCTGATCACCAGGAGGTGGTGCAGCCCTGATTGCTGGCCAGGTCTAGGGACCCTACCCATGGACAGATTTCATGCACTGGGCCTCTAGTAGCTTCATAAAGACTTGCAGAGCTAATAGGTACTGTTATTTGAAGGTTATTAGTAACTTCTTTATAACACATTTTAATGTAATGGTAGGGATATATTCCTGGTTTCTTTGGTTTTGAAGAATTTATAGGAGATGAAGATCCCGAGCTTATAAACTGATTCTCTGTTATTTTATTGGATTTGATTTTCAGGTGTATGTGTCATCTTTATTATATGTTGGTGGATCTGGCTTGATAATATTTTGTTGAAGATTTTGTGTGTGTCTGTATTCATAAAGGATATTGCTGTAATATCCTTTTAAACTTTTGAAGTCTTTTTCTGCTTTTGATATCAGGATAATGCTGGCTCATAGAATAAGACGTGAAGAGTTTGTGAAAGATTGGATTAATCCTTTAAATGTTTGATAGAATTCACCAGTGAAACCATTTGATTTCAGTTTTTGTTTGTGAGAAATTTTGATTACTGATTCAAACTCTTTAGTTGTTATGGGTCTGTTTAGATTTTCATTTTCTTCTTTAGTCAGATTAGGTAGTTTTTATCTTTCTAGGAATTTATCCATTTTATGTAGGTTACATGTAGGTTTTCCCTTATGACATTTTCTTTTTAATTTCCATAGGTTGTTAGGTTGTTAGATTGTTATTAATTAATATCCCCCTTTCATTTCTGACTTTGAGACATATGACATATCCTTGCTTTAACTCATCCAGGCTGATACAGTGAAACATCAGTTTTTGAACTTAATTTGTTCCAGAAGGCTGGCTGTTCAAGAGGTGGTTTGTTTACAAAAATCATTTTTTCCAATTAGAAATAATGTAGATTAAATTAATGTGTTCCAGACCCCCAAATAATTAGCTATTTAAGCTTTCTCAATTGCCTGTGATCATTGTTTTGTGAGTACTTTCACACCGTTAACCACATCTGCTCTTTTTGTTCCTGTTAATCCTCACCTGAAGATATTTTCTCAATTGATTTTTCATATACAATGGAAGAGAGGAGGGCTGGGGAGACAGAGAAAGTGAGAGGGACAGAGGGAGATTGCAAGAGAGAGAGAGAAAAAATCGATTGATTTGTTGACTGGAGACCATACCTGCAAAACAGGTACATGCTCTTGCCTGGGAATCTAACCTGCAACCCTTTGATGCACTGGTTGATGCTCAAACCACATGGGCCAGGGCATATCAATATTCTTTTCTTTTTCTTTCTTTCTCCCCCCCCCCCCCCCATATCAGCATTCTTGATAGCCTCTTTATGTTTTAAAATTGTGCTAATCATCGATTTCACTATGCCACACTCTGTAGCCAGATCAGACAGCAAACAGCTCTATCATACTTTGCAGTTATTTTTTTTTAAAGATCTATCGTTCTCAAACTCTCCTTTTCACTTTGCTGCTATCACTAACCTTTTTAGGATCTATGGTAACTTACTGTATGTTTTTAATAATAATAAACATTAACAAAAGCAAAACAACATGAAAATATTGAGAGCACAATTTTTTGGGAGGTTTAATGGGAAACTTGACTCATGCTTTCATTTGCACATTCTCTCATTTGTTGCCTGAGAGACGTGTGAATGATCATACAGGTATCAGCAAGAAAGGGTTGTCAGTCAAGAACCCGACAACCAATACATTTTCTGTGAACATTGGAAGATGTTCAAGGACTGAGATTTGACTGTATAACAAAATACTACAGACTGTGTAGCTTATAAATAACAGAAACTTATTTCTCAGTTTTGGAGGCTGGGAAATCTAAGATGAAGGTGACACCATGGTTGCATTCTGGTGAGAGCCCTCTTCCTGAGTTCTCCTGTGGTAGAGAGGGATAGGGATCTCTTTTTTAAAAAAACAGAAACGTTTTATTGATTTTTTACAGAGAGGGAGAGAGAGGGATAGAGAGTTAGAAACATAGATGAGAGAGAATCATCGATCAGCTGCCTCTTGCACACCCCCTACTGGGGATGTGCCCTCAACCAAGGCACATGCCCTTGACCGGAATTGAATTTGGGACCTTTCAGTCCACAGGCTGACACTATCCATTGAGCCAAACCGGTTTCTGCTAGGGATCTCTTTTATAAGAGCACTAATTCCATTCATATGTGCTCGACCTTCATTACCTAATCACTTTCCAAAGGCCCCACCTTTTTGAGTTATGATTTCAACATAGGCATTTGATGGGTACACATTCAGACCATAATAATCTACCCCCTCTTTCCAGAGGACCAAGCTTTGGTTTCATTGATTTTTTTTCCCCCGCTCCTATTCCCAGTTTTATTTCTGCTGTCATGCTTATTACTTCCTTCTGCTTGCTTTGGGTTTAATTTGCTCCTTTTATTTATTTTTTTTTTCTAGTTTCTTAAAGTGGATGGTCAAGTTATAGCTTTGAGATTTAAAAAAAAATGAGTGTATAGCTATAAAGTCTCACTGGACACAGCTTCAACTGTTTCTCATATTTTAGTATGTTGTATTTGTGTTTTCATGCATTTTCTAGTTTCCTATGTGATTTCTTCTTTGATCCATTACGTTATATAGGATTATGTTGTTGAATTCCCACATATTTGTGTATTTTGTTATTGATTTGTAAGATGGCCAGAGAACATACTTTGTATGATTTCAGTCCCCTTAAATTTATTGAGGTTTGTTTTGTAGTCTAATACTGTCTATCCTGAGAATATTCCATAGGTATGTGAGAAAATGTATCCTGTTGTTGGATGCAGTATTCTATAGATGTCTGTTAGGTGTAGGTGGAATGTAGTATTTCCAAGTCCCGTTTTCCTTGTTGATCTTCTGTCTAGTTTTTCTATTTTTTATTGAGAGGTTGGGGAGTGTTGAAATATCTCAGTACTATTATTAAATTGCTTATTTATTACTTTTAGTTTTTGCTTCATGTATTTTGGGGCTCTATTTTCAGATGTATTTATGTTTAGAATTGTTATACTTTCTTGATGGATTTGTCCTTTTGACATTATAAAATGACCTTTGCATCTAATAAAAAATTTGGTCTTAAAATCTATTTTATACGATATAAATATAGACACTTCAACTTTCTTTGGGTTACAGATTGCAAGCTATTGTGTCAATCATTTTACTTTTAACCTATTTTTGTCTTTGAATCTATAGTGTATGTCTCTTGTAGAAAGCATGTATTATATATATACTAGAGGCCTGGTGCATGAAATTCGTGCACAGGGGGAGGAGGGGATGGTGGTGTCCCTCAGCCCAGCCTGAACCTTTTCCAATCTGGGACCCCTAGAGGGATGTCTGACTGCCCAGTTAGACCCAATCCCATCTTAAACAGGCAGTCGGACATCCCTCTCACAATCCAGGACTGCTGACTTCCAACTGTTTGCCTGCCTGCCTTCCTGATTGCCCCTAACTGCTTCTGCCTGCCAGCCTGATCACCACCTAACCACTGCCCTGCCAGCCTGATTGATGTCTAACTGCTCCCCTGTCGGCCTGTTTGCCACCAACTTCCCTCCTCTGCCAGCCTGGTTACCCCTAACTGCCCTCCCCTGCAGGGTTGATCACTTCTAACTGCCCTCCCCTGCTGGCCATCTCCTCTCCCTCACCTCCCCCATAGCTCCTTTATTCAAAGTAATGTCCATCGCTAGCTACACATTTCACCCATCTTTCAGGTAATTTGTGGATATTGTCCCAATAGAACTTTTCTTGTTTTGAGGCAAACCATTCAGAGACCCAATTTTCCACATTTTTCGTATGTTTTGAAATGCTCAAAGTGAATGTGGCATCAATCGGAACAAGTGGTAATCTGAAAGAGCAAGGTCTGGTGAATACAGCGGGTGGGTTAATACTTCCCTGGCAAGATCTTTTAAAGTGTCTTTACCTGGTGTTGAAATATGTGATGATGCGTTGTCATGAAGCAAAATTACTTTGCTGTGTCTTCTGGCCCATTCTGGTTATTTCACGATGTAAGTGTGATTCAAGTTGAGTATTTGTTGTCGGTAGTATTAACGGTTTCATCTGATTTTAGAGGCTCACAATACATCACACCTTCCCGTTCCCACCAAATCATTTTCTGAAGCGATTTGGCCTTGTAGTCAGTGTTGATGGTTGACCTGAATCAACCATGATTTTGTATGTTTGGGATTCTCAAAATAAATCCACTTTTCATTGCCAACCACAGTTCGATGCAAAAAAGACTTTCTTTTGTGCCATTGAAGCAATATTTTACTGATGATTTTTCGGTTTTCCATTTGTCTTTCATTCAGTTGATATGGCATCCATTTTCCTTCCTTTAAAATCTTTCCCATCACTTTTAAATGATCAGAAATTGTTTGCTGAGCAACTTCTAATTTTTCTGCAAGTTGTTTTTGAGTTTGACATGCATCTTCATCCAATAATGCTTGTAATTGTTGGTCTTCAAACTTTTTCGGTTGACCTGGTTGTTCTTTATCTATCACATCAAAATCATCACGTTTAAAGCATTTAACCACTTTCACAAGTATCTTGAGATGGAGCATGTTCACCATAGCTTCTCGAAGTATACAACTTTTTCTTCAAAATAAAGTAACAAATGAAAACTTCCCGCAAATGCTCTTTTTTTTGGCATGAAATTTGACATTTTTAAGCATAAAAATACCTATAATGTTAACATCTTCAGCAAATTTGACATGAAGTTTTGAAGCTTACTGTCAATACAACAAAATATCATACATATAAAAATCACATATACTATACTACCAGATGATGTAATACATGCATTAACCTATGTGTAACTCTTGAAAAAACTCTGCATTATTAACTGGTACACCTAGTAGTTTTCCAATGTTGAATCAAGAAGAATCAGAAGAATCTGAACACATTAGTTACTACTAATGTAATCGAATTAGTAATAAAAAACTTGCAACAAACAAAAGTTTTGGAATGGATGGTTTAACAGAATTTCACCAAACGTTCAAAAAAGAATTAACACCAATCTTCCTCAAGTGATTTAAAAAAAAAAAAAAAAATTCAAGAGGAGGGAAAACTCTCAAGCTCAGTTCAAGAGGCCAGCATTACCCTGATTCCAAAATCATACAAAGATGTTATATAAAAAAAAATTATAGACTAATATCTGATGAACTTAGGTGGAAAAATTCTCAATAAAGTATTACCAAACTGAAGTCAGCTATACTTTAAAAATATTATACACCATGTTCAAGTGGGATTTATTCCAGGTAGGCAAAATTGGTTCAATATCTGCAAACCAGTTAATGTGATACACCATCTAAAAAAATTGAAGGATAAAAATCATATCAATAGATGGAGACAAAGCATTCAATAAAATCCATCACTTATGAAATAAAAATTCTCAGCAAGTGGGAGTAAAAGGGACATACCTCAACATTATAAAGGCAACAATTTATGACAAACCGATAGGTAACATCATACTCATCTTGTTAAGATCAGGAATAAGGCAAGGATGTCCACTTTCACCACTCTTTAAAAACAAAACAAAATATATGTGTGTGTGTGTGTGTGTGTGTGTGTGTGTGTATATTGATTTCTAAGAAGAAAGGAGAAGGAGAGAGAGATAGAAACATCAGTGATGAGAGATCAGTCATTAATCAGCTGCCTCTTGCACATCCCACACAGGATTTGGGCCCACAACCTGGGCATGTGCCCTAAATGGAAAAGGAACTGTGACCTCCTGGTTCATAAGTCAACACTCAACCACTGAGCCATGCTGGCCTGGCCATTTTCACCACTTTTATTCAACATAATACTGGAAGTCCTAATCATAGCAGTCAGATAATAACAATAAATAAAATGCATTTAAACTGGAAACAAAGAGGTAAAACGATATATATATATATATATATATATATATATATATATATATAAAATTTACAGATGTATGATAATATTTACACAGAGAACCCATCAATAAACAATAGAAGTGATAAATAAATTTAGTGTAATGTACTAGGATAAAATAATTAATATTCAGAATTTGGATGAATGTGTATATATTAGTAATGAACTCTCAGAGAAATTAAGAAAACAATTTCATTTATAATTGCATCAAAAACACCTACGAAAAAATTTATCCAAGGCAGTTAAAAATGTGTACTTTGAAAATTATAAGATGTTGAATAAAGAAATTGACAGTATTACAGATAAATGGAAACATACTGTGCAAATTGTTAGGAAGAATGAACATTGTTAAAATGCCCGTACTATCCAAATAATTTTATAGATTTTATTCAATTTCTATAAAAAAACAACACCCAGCAATTTTTTGTATAATTAGAGCAAATAATCCTAAAATTTATGTGGAACCACCAAAGTCCCCAGACAGCCACAGCAATTTGAGAAAGAAGAACAAAGTTGGAGGGTCATGCTACCTGATATCAAGCTATACTACAAGATGATGTAATTAAAATGATATGGTACTGTCATAAAAATGGATCCGCAAATCAATGGGACAGAATAAAGAGACCAGAAGTAAACTCACACTTATGTGGTTATTTAATATATGACAAAGGAGGCAAGAACATATGATTGTCCATTACATAAATTTTATTGGGAAAACTGGACAGGTACATGCAAAAGAATGAAAGTGAATCACCTTACAACATATACCAAACTTAAAATGAATTAGAGACTTAAATGTAAGACTTGAAATCTTATAACTCCTAGAAGAAAACATAGGCAATTCAATTTTTGACATCTCTCTTGGTAATATATATATATATATATATATATATATATATATATATATATAATGTATCTTTTTGGGCAAGGGAAACAATAGAAAAGAAACTAATGGGACCATATCAGACTAAAGAGTTTTTGTACATACAAGGAAATCATGAACAAAATGATAATAAAGCCTACTGAATGGGGGATTTACCAGTGAGACATTTGAATACCCAAAATATATAAGGATCTCATGCAACTGAACACCAAAAAAACGAACAATCCAGTGAAAAATGGGCAGAGGACATGAATAGACATTTTTTCTATTCTTTTTTTGAAATAGACATTTTTCTAAAAATAAGGCATACAGATGGCCAATAAACATATGAAAAGATGCTCAACATCACTAATCATCAGCAATGCACATTATAATCTCAATGATGTATTACCTCACACCTATCAAAATAGCTGTTATCAACAAAACAACAAAGGCAAAGATGTGGAGAAAAGGGTACCCTCAAGCATTGTTATTAGGATTGCAAATTGGTGCAAACACAATGAAAGCAGTATGAAGGTTTCTCAAAAAATTAAAAATAGACTCAACAATTCCTTTCTGGATATTTAGCTGATGAAATTCATAACACTAGTTTGAAAAGATATATGCTCTCTTTTAAAAAAAAAAAATATTTTATTGATTTTGTACAGAGAGGAAGGGAGAGAGATAGAGCTAGAAACATCGATGAGAGAGAGTCATCGATCAGCTGTCTCTTGCACACCCCCCACTGAGGATATGCCCGCAACCAAGGTACATGCCCTTGACCGGAATCGAACCCGGGTCCCTTCAGTCCCCAAGCCGACGCTCTATCCATTGAGCCAAACCGGTTTCGGCAGATATATGCACTCTTATATTCATTGCAGCATTATTTACACTAGAGGCCCAGTTCACAAAATTTGTGCAGGGGGAGTGTCCCTTAGCCCAGTTTGCACCCTTTTCAATCTGGGACCTCTAGAGGGATGTCCGACTACCTGTTTTGACCTGATCCTATATTCCGCTCACAATCCAGGACTGTTGGCTCCCAAATGCTCGCCTGCCTGCCTTCCTGATTGCCTCTAACCGCTTCTGCCTGCCAGCCTGATCATCCCATAACCCAGTGATATTCAACCTTTGTAATGCCACGACCCTTTGTGGTGACTCCCAACCATAAAATTATTTTTATTGCTACTTCATAACTGTAATTTTGCTACTGTTAATGAATCGTAATGTAAACATCTGTGTTTTCTATGGTCTTAGGCTCTACAGCAGCAAGGTCACCTAAGACCATCGGAATACACAGATATTTACATTATGATTCATAATAATAGCAAATTTATAGTTATGAAGTAGCAACAAAAATAATTTTATGGTTGGGGGTCACCACAATATGAGGAACTGTATTAAAGGGTCATGGAATTAGAAAGGTTGAGAACCACTGCCCTAACCACTCCCCTGACAGACTGATTGATGCCTACCTGCTCCCCTGCCAGCCTGTTTGCTCCTAACTGCTCTCTCCTACAGGCCTGGTCACCCCCAACTGCTTTCCCCTGCAAGCCTGGTTCCCCCGCAACTGCTCTCCCCTGCAGTCCTGGGTCTCCCTCCTCCTCCCCAACTGCCCTTCCCTGCAGCCACGGTCACCCCCAACTTCCCTCTTCTGCCAGCCTGGTCACCCCTACCTGCTCTTCCCTGCAGGTTTGATCACCCCCAACTGCCCTCCCTTGCAGGCCTGGTCCCTCCTAACTGCCCTCCATTGCAGTCTTGGTCCCTCCCAATTTTCCTCCCTTGCTGGCCATCTTGTGGTGGCCATCTTGTGTCCACATGGGGACAGGTTCTTTGGCCACATAGGGGCAACCATCATGTGTGTTGAAGTGACAGTCAATTTGCATATTACTCTTAGATAGAATAGAGGCCTGGTACATGGGTGGAGGCCAGCTGGTTTGCCCTGAAGGGTGTCTTGGATTAGGGTGGGGGTCCTGTGGGGCACCTGGGGAAGGGGTCTGAGGTTGTTTGTAGGCCAGCCACGTGGAGGCTCTGGTATCTGGGATTTATTTATCTTCTATAATTGAAACTTTGTAGCTTTGAGTGGAGGCCTGGGCTCCCAAGGTGTTTGGAAACTTGACTTTCTCCATTGTAGGGGACACCTCAAGCCTCCTGCACTTTTCAGCTCTGTGGCTGCTGCCATTTTTCTTGGGATTTATTTATCTTCTGTAATTGAAACTTTGTAGCCTTGAGTGGAGGCCTGTGCTCACGGTGTGTGGAAAGCTTGGTTTCCTCCATTGCTGGGGAAACCCAAGCCTCCTGCCTGCTCTATGGCCATCTTGGTTGGGCTTAATTTGCATACTTGCTCCTGATTGGCTGGTGGGCATGGCTTGAGAGTGTAGGCTTGAGAACCTACATATTAATTTGCATATTACTGTTTCATTAGATAAAATAACCAACACATGGAAGCAACCTAAGTGTCCAACAATAGAGTAGATAAATAAGAGGTGGTACATATATACAATGGAATGTTAGTCATAAAAAGAATGAAATCTTACTTTTTGTATTTGACCACATGGATGGACCTAGAAGATACTATGCTTAGTGAAATAAGTCAGTGAGAAAGACAAACACCACGCGATTTCACTTATATGTGGAATCTAAAGAACAAAATGAACCAACAAAACAGAAACAGATTTATAGATACAGAGAAAAAAAACTGATGTTTGTCAGATGGAAGTGGGATTGGTGGTTTGGTGAAACAAGTGAAGAAATTAAGAAGTACAAATTGGTAGTTACAATATAATTACGGGTATGTCAAGTATGACAAAGAGAATATGGTTAATAATATTGTAATAGGCCGAAACCGATTTGGCTCAGTGGTGGAGCGTCGGTCTGCGGACTGAAAGGTCCCAGGTTCGATTCCGGTCAAGGGCATGTACGTTGATTGCAGGCACATTCCTGGTAGGCGGTGTGCAGGAGGCGGCTGGTCGGTGTTTCTCTCTCATCGATGTTTCTAGCTCTCTATCTCTCTCCCTTCCTCTCTGTAAAAAAATCAATAAAAATATATATAAAAAATAATACTGTAATAGCTATGTATGGTGTTTGATGGGCACCAGACTTATTAGGGGGATCACTTTATAAATTATATAAATACCTGAAACTAATATAAAGCAATATTGATTATCAATTGGAATTGAAATATTACAAAAAAGAAAATGTTGTCTATCTCTTTCAACAGTCTTGATTTATCTAGGTTTAGATATTGTTGATTCCCTTTCCACCCCCTGGAATTTTTTCAGTTTTTTTGATGAAGAGAATATTTTCACCAAATTTGGGGAGTTCTTTGTCATTATTTTAAAAAATATTCTTTTGCTGAAACCGGTTTGGCTCAGTGGATAGAGCTTTAGCCTGCAGACTGAAGGGTCCTGGGTTCGATTCTGGTCAAGAGCATGTATCTTGGTTGCGGGCACATTCCCAGTAGGGGGTGTGCAAGAGGCAGCTGATCCATGTTTCTCTCTTATCCATGTTTGTGACTCTCTGTCCCTCTCTCTTCCTCTCTGTAAAAATTAATAAAATGATATTTAAAAAAATATTATTTTGCCCTTTTTTCTCTTTTTATTTTGACCTCGCATTATCCATATTTTGGTACTCTACATTATGCTAGTGTTGTTGTCTGTGTAATGATGTCCCACAGAGCTCTGATACTCTGTTCAGTTTTTTTTATTTCTCTTTTTGTTTTATAGACTATTCTCAGTTGACCTGTTTTCAAGTTCAATGATTCATTTTTCTTGTCTAGATCTAATATTGACCTCTAGGTTTTTTTTTAAAATTTAAAATGTTATAATTAAACTGTTTTTCAACTTTAAAATTTCTTTTGACATTTATGATAAGTTCTGTATATTTATTGATAGTCCATTTGGTGAGATATTCATATTTTTCTTTTAAACATAGTTTAAACATATAGTTCTTTTAAACATAGTTTCCTTTAGTTTTTGTACATATTTAAAACTGTTGTCTAGTAAGTAATGCTTGAACTTCCTCAGGGACAATTACTATATATATATATAATTTTTTTTTTAATTTGTACATATGAAATAATCATGTGGCAGCTCTGGAGATGAAATTCTTCCCATCCCAGGATTTTTAGTAGTTGTTTTTTTATTTTTCTGAGCTAACTTCATAAAGTCTCTTTTTTTCAAATATGGGCATTGAAGTATATCTGCTTGGTTAGCTAATGATTAAAAAGAGATTTTCTTAAGTGCTTAGAAATAGTTTGTTTGACATGCCTTTCACTTGTATAGGCTTTTTACTTGTATAATTTTGCCTTCACCTTTACTTTCTGCTTGTGCAGAGGTGAGAGCTTAGTACTTCTTCTGGTATTTGCAGAGCTGGCATGTAGTCTTGAGCATGTGCACAACTTTATGTATGTGCATGGTCATCTAGATTCTCAGCAATATATTGGACCTTTTCAAAGATTGGGTGGAGATTTGCATATATTTCTTTTTTAAGTTTTTGATTAGTCTATTTTTTGCCCCAAAATTTATCCACTGCTTCAGACAATAGCATATTAAAAATTTACCTTTAATTCTTTTCTACAAATGCCCCTGGGGAAAAGATTTTCACATTTGGTTTACTTTGGGTCAGTTCAAATAAGGACAATTTTGAACATTGGTTTCTTCCAGACAGTTCAGATAATGATATTTCTTATGGGACGAGGCTCTCCTTTGGAGACTGCCAGGCTTTGGTGTTGACCAGGATTGTAAACTGTTGACTTTGAAGGCTATCATAGATCTGGCAAGTAGCAGGTAGAATAGGATAAATTAAAAGGTCACAGACTTACCGGTTTTACTGAGTTTCAGCCGTTTCTCTTATGTAGACACTCCCTGAATTGCTGTAAAGCTGTTAACTTCCAGAGTTCTAAAAAGTTGATTTTTGACAAATTTGCTAAGTACTCTAATTGATTTGTGAATGAGAGAATTTTGCGATGTTATAACTTTGCCATATTCTTGCCTTTACCCCTCTGCTTTGAATTGAACAGCCAAAACATTATTTTATTTTATGTACTTAAATATTGAGTTTATCACCTTTGTATTAAAAAATGAAGCAAAGCTGAAACATTTTAGTAATTAATGTTTGCTTTCCCCCCCAGTTAAATGATAATCATAAGTGAATCATCCTTCCTAATAAAAGAATAATAGGCAAAGTAACCATCACTCTGCTACACCCACCAGCCATGGCCACCAGCCACGCCCACCACCCAATCAGAGCGAGTATGCAAATAAACCCAACTAAGATGGCTACAGCCACAGAGAACAGGAGGGAGGCTTGGGTTTCCCAGGCAACAGAGGAAGCCAAGTTTTCTGCCTGGCCTTGCTGGCCTAGGCCTCTGCTCAAGGCTACAAAGTTTCAATTGTAGATGGTAAATAAATTCCAGATACCAGGGAGCGTGGCTGGCCTGCAAACCACCATAGGCCCCTTGCCCATGCTGCCCCACGCCTCAAGGGAACCCCCAGCCTGATCTGGGACATCTTTCAGAACAAACTAGCCAGCCTCCACCCATGTACCAGGCCTCTATCCTATCTAATAAAAGAGTAATATGCAGATTGACCATCACTCCAACACACAAGATCAAGATGGCTCCCCTCATGTGTTCAAAGATCCTGCCTCCATGTGGACACAAGATGGCCACTACAAGATGGCCAGCAGGGGAGGACAGTTGGGAAGGACCAGGCCTGCAAGGCAGGGCAGTTATAGGCGATCAGGCCAGCAGGGGAGGGCGGTTGGAGATGATCAAGCCTGTAGGGGAGGGCAGTTAGGGGTGACCAGGCCGGCAGAGGGGGGAAGTTGGGGGCAAACATGCTGGCAGGGGAGCAGTTAGACATCAATCAGGCTGGCAGGGCAGTGATTAGGGATGATCAGGCTGGCAGGCAGAAGCGGTTAGGGGCAATCAGGAAGGCAGGCAGGCAAACAGTTGGAAGTCAGCAGTCCTGGATTGTGAGAGGGATGTCCGATTGCCCGTTTAGACCCGATCCCAGGGACATCCCTCTGGGGGTCCCAGATTGGAGTGGGCTGGGCTAAGGGACACTCCACCACCTCCGTGGATGAATTTTGTGCACCGGGCCTCTAGTGTTCATTATAAAGCCATGCTTCTTTGTTTCCAACAGGAACTATCATGTATTCTATTACCTCCTGGCAGGAGCAAGTGAAGAAGAGAGATTAGCATTCCATCTTAAACAACCAGAAGAATATCATTATCTTAATCAGGTACGCATTAATGAAAAGTATTTTAAAATATAGACCATTATTAAATTTTAGCTCTTATTCCCTGCTGAGTCTCATATTTTTTTAAGTACTTTGTTTTCCAAATCTGGTAATGGATATTAACTAGCATTTCCAAACATGCAATCTAAAAATTTGTGTGATGTAGTTCTCAAATTTAAAAATTATTACTCTCATGAGTTTTAAAAGATTAGTTATATGTGTGCCTTTTGCTTTTTTTGAGACTCTTTAACAAAATAATAAACTATTTATAGGTATATCCATGTTAGAAATGGTTACTGTTTCAAAAGTAATTTACCTTTTACAGACCACCCATGTTAAATGATACTAATGTTTCCCTGCCCAGGTTGCTTAGTTGTTTAGAGCAACGTCCCATATATCAAGGTTCAGTTCCAGTTCAATCTTTGATCAGGGTGCAAACTAGAAGCAGCCAATGAATTAAAAAATAAGATGAACAACCAATCGAGTTTTCTCTTTTCTTCCTTCTCTCTCAAGACATTTTATATATATATAGTTAAATGATACCAATGCTTAATGCTTGACCTTTGCAAGGGATTACTTGAGATTTAATTTGCATGTTTTGAAGTCTAATACATATCACTCTCTGCATGATACTATGATACTGACTTAAGGTATTATTATTTTCATAATTTAGTGAATGAACCCGTTAAACACTCAATATGAAATGTATCAAAGGAAGTGACTTAAAATTTTTTTATCTTCTCGAAACTCACATTTTACTCCCAAACTTCTATAATAAATACTAGTTATCACAACTTTTCATTACATTGATTTCACTAAGTTTATTACTTCACATATTAGCAAATATTCTGGGACCAACATTAATGAAATTGACATGATAGTACATCAATGCCCTCTTCTTATTATTTTAATTTTTTGAGGCAAAAATATCTATGGAAAAACATTCCTTTATGGTAATTAAAAATCCTTATGAAGTTTTTATAAGAAAATTGACACTTTGATAATGGCTCAAAGATTGTAGTATGTATTTAGGGTTATGAAAGAAACATCTTAGACTTTTCTGAAGAAAAAGCCTGCTGTATAACTGGTATTTCTTAATTTTGAAGCGACATTGAAATAACTTTGAGTTGATAT
Source organism: Nyctalus aviator (assembly GCA_036971965.1). Taxonomy (NCBI): domain Eukaryota; kingdom Metazoa; phylum Chordata; class Mammalia; order Chiroptera; family Vespertilionidae; genus Nyctalus; species Nyctalus aviator. Next base: position 101,604,396 of record CM072922.1, read on the forward strand.
ATTGAGAACTGTGTGATTATTAAAAATACCACTTCCTGATATAATACTAGGTACTTGTCATATATAGAATTAAGTAGCATTTTTTTACAAAAAAAATTGATGGGGTTTCCGAGTTTACTCCCTCCCCTGTTTAAACTATTTACATTATATTTGGGTAATTAAATATTTTCATTTTTAAAAAGTAGTAATTGTCCATAAATGAGCTGATAGTTGTTAATAGTAGAGAAATGTAAGAGTTACTATTTTTCCAGATTTTTGTATTTGGTGGCCATGCCATATGTATTCTTGTCATTAGGTTAATATTCATAAAATATGAGACTCAGCAGTTAATAAAAATCTCAGAGTCACTACTGGATAATAGTAGGTATTTTACCTAACAATAGACATACAGGTAAATTGACCATACCTCCGGTACGCCCACCAGCCAATCAGGAGGGAATATGCAAATTAGAAGGACAAAAATGGTGGCCGCTGGGCCGGGCAGATGCCGGCTATGAGAGGGAGGGCAGGGGGCAAAGGGATCTACAGGAGTGGCACTTGACGAAGACTGTAGACTCCGAGTCTGCAGCAAAGACAGCAGATCTGGCTGGATTCTGCAGTGAAGCAGTGAAGATGAAAATAGGATGACTTTGGCTTGAGTCTGTAGCAAAGGCAGCAGACTCTGGCCAGAGTAAAGGCCTAGGTCCTGGGTGCCAGAGGAAAACCAGTGCTGGAATAAAAGGGAAGAAAGGCCTATTGCGCAAATCGCTTCTTGCAACGGGCCTCTAGTCTATACTAGTAAAAGAGTAATATGCTAATTAGACTGGATAGATTGAATGTCCTTCTGGACTATGCCGCAGCAGTTGCGAGGGCTGAGGAGGGCCAGCAGCTGCAGTGGCTGGCAGTGACAGTGGGGTGATGGGGGTGGCATCTTCCCCTGATTGGCCCAGTGGGGAATGGGCCTAAGCCCTCAGTAGGACATCCCCTGAGGGCTCCTGGACTGTGAGCCGGGGCAGGCCGGGCTGAGGGGCCCATCTCCTACCCCGCAAGTGCACGAATTTTCATATACCGGGCTTCTAGTGGTTATAATGATACTAGTAGCACTGGGCACGAATTCGAGCGCTAGTAGCCCTCTGTGGGGCCTGGGCACTCTGCATCCACTGCACAGAGGCTCTTTGTGGCCCAGAGGTCCATCTGTGGCTGAGTGCAGAATGCTTGCCTTGTTGTTGGGTCAGTGATGCAAGTGTTTGGTGCCCTGGCCTGGCCAAAGACCCATCCTCGCCAGTCACGGAACGCTTGCTTCATTGCTACAGCAACAAAGCAAACATTCTTCCAGGCTGCTCATCTGCCCACTCTCAGTAGCTGCCCTTATGGGACTAGGGGATTCTGGCGGGGCTGAGAGGACTGGGTCCCACCATGTTGTGGCTATGGATGCCATCATCTTTGTGACAGAGTGATGTTAATTTGCATATTACCTTTTTATTAGATAGGATATGATCTCTTAGAATTGGAATGTTTACCTGGTTGTTTCTTGTTTTATGCTGCTATACTAAATAATTTTTTTTGGATAGCATCAGTGACATCTGAACACTATAAGAAATTATTAGAAAAGTGTACTAACCATTATTTCTATCTAATGAATCTGCATTACTTTCAGATAAAAAAGAAACCCCCCAGACAGAGCTGGGATGATTATTGCTGTGACTCTGAGCTGGTCAGTACAAGTACCTAAATACTCTGTGTTCCTATTAAGGGATCCTTATCTTGCTCATGAGCGTCTATTTCACGACTTAGAAAGAAAATTAGCTGATATACAAACAATCTAGGAAAGAATACTTAATGTTAAATTTCTTTCAATTGATATTATATGGTTTGTTGATTAAAAATCAATTACATTTTTGGATATTTTTCTGCTAAAAATTAGTTATATTTAGTATTTAATTTGACAAATAATAAATGGATTGCATTCCTGATTTCAGCATTGATGTGGATCCTTATGAACTACAGGGGATTTTCTCTTGACATTTTTTTTCCAAAAATTTTTAATGGTTTAATTGCTCACATGAGTAGTATTTATTATTTATTTTTAAAAGTTACATCCTTCCTGTTTTATGTGTCATTTAGCAGTCTACATCTGAATGCATCTGTAATTTTTCTGATTTTTAAATAGCAAGGGAGGCTATATTTATATTTAATGCTTTATATTATTTCATGTTTTAAATTGAGTGATTTAAAAGCATATAGCATATAGAATGATAAAGTAAATTTAGCTTTATTTGTTATATTTTATAAGGACAAGTTTATAATCACATGAAAGACACAAAATAATCTTTTTCCTTCCCTTTAGTTTGCAATTAGGTCAATGTAAAAGGCTGAAAACACACACTCATGTATATCTATTACTTAAATAATGAACTAATTTATTAACCAGTCCTTCTGGAAACATAAAATATCTTAGTCCTTGCTTTAAATAACCAGCATTTTAATTCATACTTCATATGATAAGAAACTCCACTAATTACAAAACTAGCTTATTTCAGAGTTGAAAAAGATAAGTAATTATGGACATTAAAATTTCCCTTCAAAGTTTAATTGTGTTAGTATTTCTAATAAGTCAAGTAATTTAACATTTTGGAAAGTAAATTTTAGACATTTAAATGTATAGATTCTGATAATTTTTAGTAGAAAAATCTTATGCTGTTTTGCCACTGTTGAGAGGCTTCTATTTTTCACTTATTATACCATTGAGAAGTAGGTAAGAGACCTAGAAACTCACGGCCAATATAAGACTTGATTTCCTATGTAGAGTTTATAGTAAAATTGTGAACAGATCTGCTATTCTTTAGATAGTCTAAGTAATGTTTACGAATTGGTGCTCTGAAATAAACAGACCTCCTGGTAACTTGAATACTCGCTCAACCACTTACTAGTTTTGAGAACCTGAGCAGGTCAGTTAATTCTTTCATTTCTATAATTTATTTAAGGTGTTAATAATGGTCTTTAGCTTTTGTGAATATTAAGTTAGTGCATCTAAATAACTTGACAGAGTGCTAAATCCCTAGTAAGTGCACAGTAAATGTTTCCACCACTGCTGTCACCATTGGAATCATCATTATTCATTTTTTCCTTTTGGAAGGATTTTTATAGCCATATTATCCTATTCCCTTAACATTACTTTCATCACCACCATCATGCTGCCTGTTTTCAAGTCTGTTGGAACTTTAATTATAGTTTCTGTTGTTGGTTTTTTCATAAATAAAATTAATGAAAGCAATCAGTTAGTCTGAGGATCTTTTGTTTTTTCCTCTTATTTCCTCCTCATAGTATATTTTGGTGCTATCTAACCTTTGTTTTCCTCTCTATTATTAGAACTTATATAGTCCTGGCTGGTTTGGCTCAGTGGATAGAGTGTTGGCCTGTGGTCAGAAGGTCCTGGCTTTGATTCTAGTCAAGGGCACATGCCTAGGTTGTAGGCTTGATCCCCAGTAGGGGGCTTGCAGGAGGCAGCCAATCAATGATTCTCTCTCATCTTTAATGTTTCTATCTCTTTCTCCTTCTCCCCTTCCTCTCTGAAATCAATAAAAATATATTTTAAAAAAAGAACTTATATAACTAGAATTATAGAGAGAATTGATAAGGACTGTTCTGCCAATTCTATATTACTTATTATACATGTTTTGGAATTGTATAAATTACTATCTCAAGGGAAACTATAATGAGAAGATTGCTTTTAACAGAGAACCTAGTGTTACCTATTAGATGGTGATTTAATTTCTTTTAAGGATTATCCTATTAAATAAGCTCAAGCAACTAGTGTTACATGGGAAAGCAGAATATTTAGTACTGGATAGATTTCAGTTTGGTTGTCCATGTCATATAGGCAAGTTATTTAACCTCTGAGTTTGTTTTCTTCCCTACAAATGTACATGTAGTTTTATAGACACTAGAGGTCCAGTGCATGAAATTCATGCATGGGTGTGTGTGTCCCTCAGCCCAGCCTGCACCCTCTGCAATCTGGGACATCCCTCTCACAATCCAGGACTGCTGGCTCCCAACTGCTTGCTTACCTGCCTTCTTGATTGCCCCTAACCACTTCTGCCTGCCAGTCTGATCACCCCCTAACCACTCCCCTGCCAGCCTGATTGATGCCTAACCACTCCCCTGCCAGCCTAATTGATGCCTAATTGCCCTTTCCTGCAGGCCTGGTCACCCCCAACTGCTCTCCCTTACATGCCTGATCCCCCCCAACTGCTCTCCCCTGCAGGCCTGGGTCCCTCCCAACTACCCTTCCCTGCAGGCCTGGGTCCCTCCCAACTACCCTTCCCTGCAGGTCTGGGTCCCTCAACTGTTCTACCCTGCAGGCCTGGGTCCCCCCCAACTGCCCTTCCCTGCAGGCCTGGCTCCCCCCCAACTGCCCTTCCCTGCAGGCCTGGGTCCCCTACAACTGCCCTTCCCTGCAGGCCTGGCTCCCCCCCAACTGCCCTTCCCTGCAGGCCTGGGTCCCCTACAACTGCCCTTCCCTGCGGGCCTAGTTTCCCTCCTCTGCTGGCCTTGTCACCCCTACCTGCCCTCCCCTGCAGTCTTGATCTCCCCCAACTGCCCTCCCTTGCAGACCTGGTCCCTCCCAACTGCCCTTCCTTCCTGGCCATCTTGTGGAAGCCATCTGTGTCCACATGGGGGCAGCCATCTTGTGTGTTGGAATGATGGTCAATTTGCATATTATTCTTTTATTAGATAGGATACCCATAATTACCTTTTTGTGTTTTGAGAATTTAGTGAGATTATATATGTGAAGTGACTCTCATCGTAACTCTCATATGTAAAAGACAATTAGTAAATTCTAATTTCCCTTCTTTAAACAGTAATAATCTATTCAAATAGTTTCACCTTAAAGCTAGTTTTGAATAACTTCTTATTTTTCGGAACCAATCTTTGAATGATTTTATGGCCCAACTATGAGGCAGAATTTTAATGAGAATTATCATAATAAATCTCAGAATACTGTCATGTCTACCATGCTGCAGAGAAATTAGATTTTATTATCTGTTGAGAACAAGTACACACGATGGTCATTACTACTACCTTTATAGTAATTCAAACATCTGTATAATACCTGGCAGCCTATTTTTCTGAGATAGACCTGCTGCACTATATAGGTAGATCCTGATACAGTTTGGGTAGGATCTTTTGAATCTGTAATGTTTTCATTTCTTTCTATTTTACATGTTTAAGACTCTTACTGCCATTCCTTGTCTGACAGTTTATAAGTTTGTTGTAATTCCCTCAAATTTATCCTTTTTGGCTTTACTCCTTATCCTGTACCAGTCCAATATAAAGTCTCTTCATGCTGTACATTTTGTTGTTGTTGTTAATATATTTTATTGATTTTTTACAGAGAGGAAGGGAGAGGGATAGAGAGTTAGAAATATTGATGAGAGAGAAACATTGATCAGCTTCCTCCTGCACACTCCCTATTGGGTATGTGCCCACAACCAAGGTACATGCCCTTGACTGGAATTGAACCTAGGACCCTTGAGTCCGCAGGCCAACGCTCTATCCACTGAACCAAACTGGTTAGGGCTGTACATTGTTTTTTGCCTACATTTTTCCATTTTAAAACCACTTTAACATGCATATTATATTTGATCATTATAAAGCCCCTGGCTGTAAGTTAGTATGATTACCTTTCACCTGAGAAGCAATGGGGACTCAGAATTTAAAAGATTTTTCTTATGGTGGTGAAGGAAGTTAATAGTATAACTGGGATTCCAATCAGGCTATGTTCATGTCCTTCCCGCTCCCCTCTCCCCCAATGAACTCCAGTATCTTTACTAACTCGCAAAATCAGTTATAAAAAAGCATGATTTTCCAAATACCATTCTAAAAAATAAAGAGAGCATAGAAAAAAATGTCCAATTTGACAATACCATTCACTTTCCCTCATACTCATATTAAATGCCTACTATATGCCACATTTATTGTGGGCACTTGTAAATGAGAAAGGGTTGGAAAAAAGGCTGATATCATAAAAGAACCATTTGGTATTTTTGTGGGGAGTGTGTACTAGCATGTTATCAAGTAAGACTAGAACTTGAGCTGAGTTATCTTTTTTCAATGGAAAGGGTTGTAATGGTTGTGGGTTAGTTCCCTGCCTTATTTTTTGAATCTTACCAGATCATTGTCCTCTCAATGACCTCCAACAGCTTTGTGTTTTGGTGTCTGAAGGCTTTCTCCAGGACCCAGTTTTTGTGCTCTTTAGGCCTATGAATTAATTCACAACTCTTCTCCTCTTCTCTCCAGAAGTTTTCAACTATGACTGATTGGGAGATAAGTCTATAAATGCTCCAGCTCCTTCACCTCTGTACTTTTATAATGTTTCTCAGAGATTACTTTGGTATTAAACTTCAGTTACCCTCTGTGGTTTAACTACTTTAATATTGTATCCTATTCAGGCTACATTGCCTTTTCTATTTTACCTTTCCATCCCCCTACTACTTGTACTAAATCTTGATCTCATGGTCTACTTCCATAGGAACCTAAATTAAGATAAGGATATTTCTGATCCGTTAAATTAATCCATTCTTAGTTTTTCTACTATCTTTGTCATCAGAAAAACAGTTAAGTGCATGTTTTAAAAAATTGTGATTTTGGTGTTCACTGAGACAACTTTGTAATAACAAAGTTGATTTTGGATAACAGAAAATATAAATGTATTAATATTTTAGTGCTTCTTTCAGTGTACTTTCTCAGTATTATATATACATTGTAATATACCTTTGGGAACAGACAAGAACACTATCAATTATGAGAATCATTGCTATATCATTGAGTTTACTCAAGTGGAAGTACAGAACCCCTCGTCCTCCTTATTGGTTATAGAGAAATGTTTATTAAATCATAAAATAAATGAGATTTTTGTGATCTTGGAGGAAATAAGCAAGAGCATTTTAAAAAGTTTTACTATAGGTAAAAATGTGTTAAAATTTTTTAGTGAGTAGGACATTGTCTTAAATGTATCTTTAAATTGCTTATCAAAAATGGTATAGGCAGAAAATGGATGGATTCTCAGAAAGAATTCTTACTGAAGTGAATTTAAAAAGTTAAACTTTATCTAGATGTATTTATTAACTAATTTTTATAGTATCTGAAGCAGATTATACATGATAGATGTTTGATACTTAAAAAAATAAATGACACTTAATTTCTCAAAAAGGAGTGTTGCATTCAATTCAGTACTTATTTAATAATTCAATTATTATATATATATTTCAATAATCACCCCCTTTCTTCTTTGCCCTGACTTGATGCTGGAAATAATGAAGTGAATACAGCAGATAACAATTTACTGAGTGTTTGGTATAACATTCTTTCGGATAGGCATTACAAAAATAAATACGTGTAAGGAGGTTTTTGACTATGTGAATGTAATGGACTCTGAGAACATACAATAAAGGGATTTCTAGACTCAAGTGTACAGCCCTGGCTGGTGTGGCTCATTTGCCCCATGCACTGAGAGGTCACAGGTTAGATTCTTCGTTAGGGCACTTGCCTAGGTTTTGGGCTGGAACCCCAGTAGAGGGCATGCAGGAGGCATGATTGATATTTCTCTCTGTACCTCTCCCTTTCTCTGTCTCTAAAATCAATGAACACATTTAAAAAAATAATTAAAGAAACAGTAAAATAACTTAAAAAAAAGACAAGTGTACAATGTTAATGTTTTGGGGGGAACTGAAAGAGAAGCGTTACTCTGAAAAAGTAATACTTTTTAATCTGGTAATGTACACTGTTTTCTTTTGCTGATTGATTACCATATTTATATTACTTTATTTGGAGCTATTTATATTATATCTAAATAGAACCTGAACATTTTTGTATCGTACAATTCTATGCTCCACTTCTCAATTATTGGGTCTTCTAAAATTTATATTTGTGTCCCAGGATCTAGTTCAGTGACTTGCCTATGAGTAAGTATTTATTGAATAATTTGTGCTCATTTGTGTAATTGAGCTCTTCTGAATGCTTTGGGTCTCTAAAACTCTTCAGAACCACTCAAAATAAAAATTGCTATCATAAGTTATTTTTGAGATTCTTGCCTTTGTGATTGTGAAAGGGAGAAAAACAAACATAACTTTATGGTATTTGGGTAAGTACTATGTGTTTAGTTTGCATAAGATTAGAGGTCTAATGAATCTGACTGTCTGAGTATTTTATCAGCTTTAATTTTTATGCATAGGTGTACTTATCTAAAATTACTATATTTCTGAGTGGCTTGTGTTAGTTTTCAATGGGTAATTTTTATTTCCCCCTCTTATTTTTTAAAAAATAAACAGGATTGTTTCACAGTGGAGGGGGAAGATTTAAAGCATGACTTTGAACGCTTACAGCTGGCCATGGAAATGGTAGGATTTCTTCCCAAGACACAAAGACAGTGAGTTTATTTATTGTGTTTTTATACCTTCAATAGAGGATAAATTATGATGTATGTTTAAAAATTCCTCTTTCTTGGTCCTTTGAGACACTTATTATAGTCCTGATTTAGTGCCCCTTCTTTCTTAGGTGTGGCTTAGAAAATTTTTCTAAAAGACTTGTTTTGAATTGCTTTTTTGTTAAAAGTCCTTTGAGATACTTTGAAAATCAGTTGAAAGCAGGAACTCTTCTTCCTGTACAACTTATATTTATAAACATTTGCATATAATTGCAAGAGTTTCTGGTGTCCCTGAAGCCTCTTGATGAAACACTGTTGTTTTATAACACTATTTTTATAGCTTCTTATTTTCTATATCATTGATCTCTAAACTTATTAAAGCTCACATACCTATCAGTAAAAAATAATTTTCCATATATTTAATCTTTAAATTTATGTTTTATTGTACTAAATATAAATAAAATAAAATGTAAAAAGGTTGAAATAAAGATGAAGTAAGTTATTGGTAACATAAAACAAACTATTTAAAATTAAAGACACAAATAACCTTGACTCTCACCAGAAAAATATAACATTACTATTTTTTTTTAAAGTTTACTGATTTTAAGAGAGGGGGGAAAGAGTGGAAGAGAGAGAGAAACATCAATGTGAGAATATAACATTGATTGGTTGCCTCCTGCATGCTCCCTACCTAGGATCAAGCAGCAACCAAGCATGTGCTCTGACTGGGAATTGAACCGGCAATGTTTTGGTACATGGGATGACATCCAACCAACTGTACCACTCTGGCCAGGGCTATAACTATTGTTTAAAAAAAATTTTTTTTTTATTGATTTCAGTGAGGAAGGGAGAGGGGGAGAGAGGTAGGAACATCAATGATGAGAGAGGATCATTGATTGACTGTCTCTTGCACGCCCCCCTTACTGGGGATGAGCTCCCAACCCAGGCATGTGCCCTTTACCAGAATAGAATCTGAAATGCTTCAGTATGCTGTCTGATGCTATATCCACTGACCTTTTTAATGAAATTTTCTTTAACTGTATATTGTTTCTGCTTCTGTATTTTTAGGTATCCTGACTTATATTGTTATCCCCTAATGGAAGATTGTAAGCTTTTTGAGAACAGGGATTCTTATTTATATTTATTAATCTTTTTTATATTGAATTATAGTATATTGATTTACTTACATGATGTTTCTTATCCCTGGAGTCTATGCATTACATATTTGTGTGAGGAAACATTAATGTGTTGATTTTTGAACCCAAAGTTCTGAAACAGTGTAATTACCAACCATAGAAATTACTGCAGAAACAATTTTTTAAAAATGCCTCAGGCCTGGCTGGTGTGGCTTGGTGGTTGAGCGGGTGGTTGAGCATCTGCTCATGAACCTGGAGGTCACAGTTCAATTCCTGGTTGGGGAACATGCCTGGGTTTCGGGATTTCGAGCTCAATCCCCAATAAGGGGTATGCAGGAGACAGCCGATGGATGTTTCTCTTTCATGGATGTTTCTATCTCTCCATCCTTTTCGGTTCTTCTCTCTAAAATCAATAAAAAAATATTTTTTAAAAATGGCTCAGAAATTAATGTTTGTATATCTTTTGACTGTCGTTTATTCCTCTTTAATTTAACCCAGCCTAATTTTATGACTTAGTCCTTTATAATTGATTTGTCTTTTGTTTGAGTAATTAAACATTTTAAATTATTTAAGAAATTAGACATAAATTAGATGTTGACTCAGGACTTCTAAATATAGCTGTAGGTCCCTAAGTAAGTATCTTTATTTATTTAGAATACTTCCTAATTTTAGAAAAACACATAGTATAAATCTCATAAGTAAGGACAAATTTATCCTAAAGAAATAAAGTGGTCAAGGCACAAATATATGTATATATCTGGATTTTTCAAGAATGGCTTTTAGCATTGTGTTCAATTTTAGATGTTCACTTGTGTTAAATGCCTATGGAATAATATGCTTTTCTTAGTTACATGGAAGTCCTTGGTAACCTCTATGAGACATTTTAGGTGCCAGAATGTGATAGTAAATAGGGATGACAAAGTAAAAATAAGGATTTTATAAGTCAATCCTTATTTGAATGCTTGTTTGTGAAGGGGAGAAAGTAGATGTGGAATCCAAGATGGGTTTTTTAAAGTAAGAGAGAAGTGAACATGAGATTATTTTGATGAAAAATTCTTGTAGGTTTAGGTGAGAGATAGGAAAAAAAAGTATAATAATGTGTCCCAGTAAACTGGAGTTCATGGGATGGTGAGCACAAGTGGAGGGATTAATTGCTGACTGGATTAGTTACATGTGTTCTTCAAAGATCTGGGGGTGGGAGGGAAGACAAAAGAGAGGGTCCAGATGTAAATGTTTCACAGTTGAAACTTGATATTAGATAATATACCCCAATGGCCTCAGGTTGTTTTTTAAAAAAATTAAGGGTACCATCATATGATGTAGGAAAGCCTTTTTTTTTTTTTAAATTAAAAAAAAATTATCTTTATTGTTAAAAGTATTACATATGTTCCTTTCACCCCCTATTGGGTCCCTCTACCTTGTTCCAGTCACCTTCCTGGGCCTTTCCCCGCACTATTATGCATATCCTATATAATCTTATATAATAAAAACCTAATATGCTAAGTGCCTGATTGGCCATTCAAATAATCAAAGCATAATATGCTAATGATATGCTAAGGCCGCTCAACCACTTGCTATGATGTGCACTGACATCCAGGGGGCAGACGCTCCAACCAGTAGGATAGCTTGCTGCTGTGGTCCGGTGATTGGGACTGAGTAAGATGGGCTGAACATGCCATGGAGCCTGCCCACAGTCCCTCCTTGGCTGGCCAAACTCTCGTGTCCCTTCCTGGCCTCAATCGTGCACTGGTGGGGTCCCTTGGCCTGGCCTACACCCTCTTGCAATCCAGGATCCCTCGGGGGGATGTCAGAGAGCCAATTTTGGACCAATTCTGCAGGCATAAAAGGCTAATATGCAAATTGACCAAATGGTGGAATGACCGGTCGCTGTGATGCACACTGACCACCAGCCAGAAGCCACTGCTTAGCTAGGCTGGAGAGTGCAGTGGTAGTGGCATAGTGGCAGGAGCCTCTCCTGCCTCTGCAGCAGTGCTAAGGATATGGGGAGAGGGTCTAAACTGTCAATTGGACATCCTTCAATGGCTACCGGACTACGATAGGGTGCTGGCCAAGCTGAAGGGACACCCGCGCCCCCTCCCCTCCCCCCCGTGCATGAATTTTGTGCACTGGGCATCTGGTATACATACATTGGTTAAGTTTGCGGCCCCCCCCCCCCCCCCCCCAAATTTGTCTGTCTTTTGCATGCTTCAATGTCTCTGGATCTTTTTTGTTCATCAGTTTAATTTGTTCATAGATTCCACATATAAGTGAGATTATGTGATAATGTGTAGGAAAGCCTTTCTTAAATGCTAGAGGCCTGGTGCACAGATTTGTGCACTTGTGGGGTTCCTCAACTTGGCCTGTGCCCTCTCACAATTCGGGACTCCTTGGGGGATGTTAGACTGCCGATTTCAGCTTGATCCCTGCAGGCCACGCCAAGGAACCCCACCAGTGCACGATTCGTGCACTAGGCCTCTAGTATGTACATAAGATCTTTAGTTAATCTCTTCTCACCCTCTCTCCTCCCCCCTTGCCTCTAAGATTCATTAGTTTGTTCTATGTTTCCATCCCTGTGCGTTCAACGTCCTCTGGTGGCCAGTGCACTTCATAGCTACCTATCGAACAGTCAAACAGTCACTTAGGCTTTTAAATATATAGACTAGAGGCCCAATGCATGAAATTCATGCACGGGGAAGGAGGGGCATCTCAGCCAAGCCTATACCCTTTCACAGTCCAGGGGCCCTCAGGGGATGTTTGACTACATTTTAAAAAAATCACCCTGTACTTATTTTTTTTTTTTTTTACTAACTTCTCCTTTTAAACTCCCCTCACTCTCACATTCTTTTTCTTCTTTTTTAAAAACTATATTCCTGGCCTCACCCCATTTTAGCATCCTTCTCTTTCCTGCTTTCTTTCCCTCCCTCCCTTTGAATCTCCCATGGCCCATCTCCCTCCCTCTTTTCTCCCTTCTTTCCCTTCATTCCCCAGTGTCTATCTCCTCCTTACTCCTCCCACCCTCCTCCCCCATTCTCCTTTCCCTTGTGAGCCTGAACCCTGCCTCCCTCCCTCTTTCCCTATTATTACCACATCTCCCCTTTCCCCCCTTCCCCTTGCCATGTTCACTGGTTTCTCTTTTAAACCTTCTCCTTTCTTCTCTGGGACCTGCTTCTAGCCTGCCTCAGTGCACTTTGATATTAAAGCTTCCTTTTGGGGGACATTAATCCCTATCCCAGGGCCCTGTCCCAGCCAGGCCTTCACCACACCCCCTTCCCTGGCCTCCCTGCTACTGTCCTCCTCCCATTCCCTGCCCGGACTTGTAGTCATACACCCCAACTTGTAGTCATACACTTAACTCACCACCAACCTAACCCTGGCCAATGTCCTTGGAGTCCAGCCTTTGAGGATGAAAGTGGTACTTAGTGCCTAACTCTGCCCCAGCTAAGCTGCATCTCCCCTCCCAGCATGGGGCGCCCAGCCCAGCGAGGTGGCCTAGGCCCATGCGGCCCCGGCGCTGCTGCCCTGAAGCAGGAGTGCCTCTGTCTGGAAGGCCTTGGACCGTCTGTCCCAATGGCCTGCACCAGGGGTCACCACCCTCCTCCTGCATCTAGGCTGGGCTACCTGCCCTGCACTACCTCGCCAGGCACAGCTGCTCCCCTAATGATCGCCAACGGCCCTTGTGCAGCCCCGAATTTTCTTCCCTTTTCCATTACTATGTCTTTTTCTTGTTCTCTTTCTGTATTTCTATTTTTCCTCTCAACCTGTCTGCATGTAGGCCTGCCTTCCATTTTCTCTCCTTTGTTATCCCCTCCTATCATATCCTATCATATCTGCCCTGGGCCTCTCAGCTGCCTAAGCAGGGGGCAGGACACAGCCTGCCGATTGGTAATTATGTGATGGCATCCCATTCAATTTGCATTATTATTATTATTAGTATAGATAACTACTAATTGAAAAAAATCATCTAGGATACATGGTTAAAAATGCAGATTCCAAGGCATGAACCATCTTTATTCAGTAGATATGAAATAGATAGTGTAGGGAAAGGGCATTCCAATCAGGATGAAAAGCATTTAAGAAGGAATGGACTTTTTGAAACACTACAACAGAATAAGATATTAGCAAGACGTCCCCTTCAGATAACTTTTCTGACAAGTGGTAGGTACAATACTGAAGTTAAGGTTTTGTAAAGCACTTTGCACAGTGACTAACATAGTAAACACTCAATAAATTTTATAGTTATAATTATTCCCATATTTCTTATCTTCTGAAGAGTATGTCATATTTGTACTAGTTAATTTGCATGATTATGATTTTTTGGGTTGAAATAAGCTTAGAGAATACACATAAGTAAGTTGTAGTAATTTATAATCTTATTTTTGCAGGATTTTCTCTCTTCTCTCAGCAATACTACATTTGGGTAATATCTGTTATAAAAAGAAGACATACCGGGATGACTCTATAGATATCTGTAATCCAGAAATTCTTCCTGTCGTCTCAGCATTATTAGAAGTGAGTGATTACATTCTCAATTGTCATTTCAAATACTGGGTAACTTGTCAGTTTTTATTTTGTGGAAGTTTTGTAGGGGTAAATAGGTTAATGATTTTTTTTAATTAATAGTGTTTGCCCAAAAGGTGGAAATTTTGCTATTGCGTATGTCATAATATTTGGAAAATTTGGATTTTCTACCCTGCCTCCTATTGCCCTAGACACTCATAATCCCCCAATTTGCTGTATAGGATGAATCTTTCACTCAAGATGGCATAGTATTCTAGGTCTTTGCTACTTTTTCTTCTATATTTCAGATTTCTTCTCATGCTAAGATTTTGATTAGATTGTTTTATTTGAAGATGGAGTATCTGGATGGATGGGGAGAAAAGGATATTGAATTTTTCTTTCTTCATCTGTAAAAGGGTAATAGGCTAATTACACCGGACATCTGGACAACTTTCTGCATGACCTTCCGTACAAAGCCACGGTGGCAGGCCAAGGCAGCGGCAGCAATGGGAGATCAGGATGGCTGGGGAGAGCCGTTAGGGTGATTAGGCTGGTAGGGGAGAGCAGTTAGGAGAATCAGGCTGGCAGGGGAGGGCAGTGAGGGGAATCAGGCCAGCAGGGGAGAGCAATTAGGGGCATCAGGCATGCAGGCAGAGTAATTAGGGATGAACAGACAGGTAGTCAGGTGAGTGGTTAGGAGCCAGTGGTCCTGTTTGTGAGAGGGATGTCTGACTGCCACATTAGGCCTGCTCCCTGCTAAGCTGGCAGTCACACATCCCCCGAGGGGTCCCAGATTGGAGAGGGTGCAGGTCGGGCTGAGGGATACCCCTTCCCTGTGCATGAATTTTGGCCTCTAGTAGTTATATAGAAACATACAATGCTTCTTTCCATAACATGGTCTTTATTACTTTACTATAGGCCTGGTGCACAAAATACATGCACGAGGGTGGGGTTGTGTGTCCCTCAGCCCAGCTTGCACCCTCTCCAATCTGGGACCCCTTGAGGGATTTACCACTGCCAGTTTAGGCATGATTCCTAATTATTCCCAACTGCCCTCTCATGCTGGCCTGGTTGCCCCCAGCTGCCCTTCCCTGCAGATCTTGTCACCCCCAACTGCCATCCCGTGCTAGCCTGGTTGCCCCTAACTGACCTCCTCTGCAGGCCTGGTTGCCCCCAAAATTCCTCCTCTGCCAGTCCAGTCACCCTTAACTGCCCTCCCCTGCAGGCCTTGTCACCCCCAGCTGCCCTTTCTTGCAGGCCTGGTCCCTCCCAACTGCCCTCCCCTGCTGGCCATCTTGTGGTGGCCATCTTGTGTGTTGGAGTGATGATCAATTTGCATATTACTCTTTTATTATATAGGATAGGATTCTTTTTTTCTGTAGTGATGATTTCTCATGCTTCCCAGCTAACTTCTCTTGCCAGATTCATTTTGAGAGGGATATAATTTTTCATAGGCCCTTTCCTCTGACAGAGTAAGGAAATATGCGTATATGTTAACCTGAGTTTATTTATATATCTGCAAATATTTTTGTCTAGCTATATCCTATATAATAAAAGCCTAGGTTGGCCTTTGTGTGATGCCATTAGATGATGGCCACCACAATATAGGCACCACAAGATGGCTGGCAGGGGAGGGCACTTGGGGATGAGATTAGTTTGGCAGGCTGAGGGCAGTTGGGGGCAACCAGGCCTGCAGGGGAGGGCAGTTGGAGGTGACCAGGCTAGCCGGGGATGGCAGTTGGGGGTGACAAGGCCTGTGGGGAAGAGCATTTTGGGTAGAGCAGACCAGCAGGGGAGGGCAGTTGGGGGCGACAAGGCCTGTGGGGAAGAGCATTTGGGGGTGAGCAGACCAGGGGAGGGCAGTTGGAGGCGATCAGACTGGCAGGGGAGGGCAGTTGGGGGCGATTGGGCTGGTAGAGGAGGGCAGTTGGGGCCAATCAGGATGGCAGGAAAGCAGTTAGGTGTCAATCAGGCTGGCAGGGGAGCAGTTAGGGGTTGGTCAAGCTGGCAGGCAGAAGTGGTTAGGGGCAATCAGGCAGGCAGGCAAGCAGGAGAGTGGTTAGGAGCCAGCAGTCTCTGATTGTGAGAGGGGTGTCCCAGATTGGAGAGGGTGCAGGCCTGGCTGAGGGTCCTACCCCTCCCCCCAGCCCTGTGCATGAATTTCATGCACTGGGTCTCTAATATATATATAAACCCTGTTTCCCCGAAAATAAGACTGTGCCTTATATTAATTTTTGCTCCCAAAGATGTGCTAGGTCTTATTTTCAGGAGATGTCTTATTTTTCCATGAAGAAGAATACGGTACACATTTATTGTTAAATGAAAATAAAGGAAATTTATTACCTGTATATGGTACGGCAGTATGGTAGTTGTCAAACCAGACAAACTGTGAATCCTACAGTATCAAGAATTTACTCATTTATTCAATGACAATCATGTCATCATCTTCTGGAACATCATCATAACAATCCAATTCCTGAATTTCCTGGTGAATTTCTTGTGACTCCATTTCTTTCAGAATCAGTGGACCAAATCTCTCATGTTTAGCCTGGGGGGGGGGACCTTATTTTCGGGGGGATGCCTTATATTTCACTCAGAAGGAAACCTGTAAGTAGGTCTTATTTTCGGGGAAACACAGTGTATATATGTATATATATAGATGAGGTTTGCTAATGTTTCTAACTAATTGTTATCACATGTATCTAGCCTCCTCGCTTTACTTATATATATTTATAAACTCCCACTCTAACAGTGAGGAACCTATCTCCCATCATTTTCCATTCATTAATTATTTAATTCTAGTATACATGTATAACAGTATAAGAATTGTTAACCGATACTCCTGTGGGAAATGACTATCAACTAGAGTAGAGTGCTATACTAGTAGAGTGTAGTTCCTTTTGCTTTTAGTTTTATAGACTTCCTTCATTTTCAAAATTAGTTAAGTCAATATCTTTTCCCCCCTACCCACTTTCTTGAACATTGTGGTTGTTTCATATATTTGTCATATAGTTAGATTCGCTTGTCATGGTCTGAATTCTTTTCTAAGATCCCCCAATTCCTTAAATGATTTTCTAATACTTTGCATACATTAAGATTCACTCTTTGTGCTGTATGGGTTCTGACAAAGGCATAATGTCATGCATCCTCTGTTAAACAGTATCATACAAAATAGTTTCCCTGCACTAAAAATCTCTTCACCTATTCAACCCCTTCCCCACTGTTGCCTGGCAACCACTCACCTTTTTATTAACTGTAGATTTGCCCTTTCTATAATGTAGCATAATTGGAATCATACAGTACATATCCTTTTCAGACTGATTTATTTCACTTAGCAATATATATTTAAGACTTATCCATGTTTCTTGTCTCAATAGCTCATTTCTCTATATTGCTGGGTAATATTCCATGTATAGCTAAATCATAGTTTTTCCATTCACCTCTTAAAGGATATCTTGGTTGTTTACAGTATTTTTTTGCAATTATGAATAGCTTGCTTTTTTGTATTAAAATACTGTTCATCTTTAAAATCTTGTTTCATGTGCCAACTCATGAAGCTTAACCTTGTTAAGTGGTCTGACTCCATCAGTTTATATTTAAGATAGTTTATTTTTAGTTTTGTAGCAAAAAGTTAATTGTTAAGTAGTTTATGTCCATTATAAAGTGGCAGTGTTCTCTGAGAGCAATGTATGCCTCTTTCTTGTTTGTCTGACCTTAAAGTGTTTATTATTTTGTACATGCCTGGATATTGCTTATTAACTTCAATGGAATGAGTTAGCCTGGCAGAAGAGGCAGAGAAGGGAGGAGTATCTTAATTTGTAACTAGACTCACTCAGTGAAAATTCTACCAGGATGTTGAGTGTGGTTTTGAAGGTCATGAGGGTCAGAGAACATTTCAGAGAACATTAAGTAATATTTTAGTCAAACATTTGGAATTGTAATACAGGGATTGTGGCTGGTGATCAACAAGTAGCAAGGTTTCTGGTTCTAGTACAGTATTTCTTCTTTTTGAGAGACTCGTAAAAGCAATTCAAAGCAATACTTAGGTATTGGTTAAAAAAAAAAAAGAGAGAAATCAAATCCTGAGAATGGTTACCACTGTCAAAGTTAGGCCAACATCAAATGTGATTTGATAGCAAATCTCACTTTATAACACAAGCTTTTAAAAATCTTTCTTGTTACATATAGTTTGGACTGGTTTTGGGAGTAAAGATTGGGTAATAAGCAGAAAGAAGACATCTTCAAAGGTGAGAAATTAGAGAAGATATGACAGTACCTATTATGGTATCCTGCCTATAGTTAGTTGGCAATTAAAAAAAAAAAAAGCTCTATTGGTTACAATTGATAATAGTAATTATAGTTTTAAGGCTTTTGTTGAAATAAAATTAAAAGTTAGGCATAGTAACTGATATAATAAAAAATGTAAACTCTTTAGTTAAGATTTAACTTAATTTCCCTACTTCTCAAGTGATTCCATTCCATGATAAATATAAATTTAATTTAATATAATGCATTATTTATTTAATAAGAAAAAATGTTTTTAAAATAATGGTTGCCCAAATACCAATGGCATATTTCACAGGCCTCGAACAAACTCTCCAAAAATTTTTATAGAATTCAAAAAGACCCTGAATAGACATAACAATCCTAGAAAGAAAAAGAAAATTGGAGGGATCACAATACCAGATATCAAGCAATATTACAAAGCCACTGTTCTCAAAACTGCCTGGTACTAGCAAAAGAACAGGTATGTAGACCAATGGAACAGAACTGAGACTCTAGAAATTGACCCAACCCATTATATTCAATTAATATTTGAAGAAGGAGGCAAGAGCACAGAGTGGAGTTGAGACAGTCTCTTCAATAAATGGCATGGGAAAAATTGGACAGACACATGCAAAACAATGAAACTAGATCACCAACTTACACTATACACAAAAAGAAGCTCAAAATGGATAAGGAATTAAACGTAAGATGAAAAACGTAAGAATTTTAGAAGAATCCATAGACACCAAAATATCAGATATTTCTTTGCAGTATCTTTACTGATACAGCTTCTAAGACAATGGAAACTGAAGAGAGAATAAACAAATGGGACTCTATCATATCTGTGCAGGAAAAGAAATCATCAATAAAACAATAAAATAGTTTCCCTGCACTATTTCAAAAAGTGTCTATTTAGGTCCTTTGCCATTTTTTTTATTAAATTGTTAAACAATTTTTGAAAGAGGAAATACAGAAGGCCAAGAGACATGAAAACATGCTGAAAGTCACTAATCATCCTAGAGATGCAAATCAAAATGACAATAGGTACTATCTCACATCTGTCAGAAGGCTATCATTAACAAATCAACAAATGATGAGTGTTGGCAAGGATGTGGAGAAAAAGAAACCCTCATACAGTGCTGGTGGGAATGCAGACTGGTGCAACCAGTGTAGAAAATAGTGTGGAGTTTACTCAAAAAACTAAAAATGGTACTCCCATTTGACCCAGTAATCCCACTTCTAGGAAACTAGAAACATCAATCAGAAAGGATATATGCACCCTTATGTTCATAGCAACACAATTTACAATAGTTAAGATTTGGAAACAGCCTAAATGCCCATCAGCAGATGAGTTGATTAGAAAACTATGAATTATCTAAACAATGGAACCCTATGCCGCTGTAAAAAAGAAGGAACTATCACCATTTGTAACAGCATGGATGGACCTGGAGAGCATTATGCTAAGCAAAGTATTCCAGTCAGAGAAAGATAAATAACACATGATATCACTCATTTGTGGAATATAATGAACATCATAAACAGATGAACAAAAATAGATCTAGAGACAGAAGGATCGAACAGACTCTAACCTCAGAGGGTCAGCAAGGAAAGGAAGGGGTGTAAGAGAGCAAACAAAGGACTTGTATGCCTGCATTTAAGCATAACCCATGGACACACACAGTAGGGGGTTGAGGGCATATGCTGGGGAGTGGAAACAGCTGGGGTGAGGTCAGTGGGGGAAAAAAGAGACATATATAATACTTTCAACAAAGAATTTTTAAAAAAATTGATTGCCCAGCTGGTGTTGCTCAGTGGATAGAGCATTAACCTACAAACCAGGAGATCACAGTTTGATTCTCAGTCAGGATACATGCCTGTGCTTCAGTCTCACTCCCTAGGGGGGGGCATGAAGGAGGCAGCCTGTCAATGATTCTTTTTCATCACTGATGTTTCTATCTCTCGCTTCCTCTTCCTTCCTCTCTGAAATCAATAAAAATATATTTTTAAAAGTAAGAAAACATTAAGATAATAGTTTAATTTGCCCTGGCCAGTTGTTGGGTGTGTGCTCTGCAACAACAATTTGCTACTTTGATTTTGCAGGCTAGATATCGATGCAGGAGGCAGCTCATTAGTTAAATCTCACATGGATGTTTTCCTCTTCCCTTCCACTCTCTCTGAAAATCAATTTTAAAAATCTTTAAAAAAATGGTTTAATTTATTTTTCAAATTACTTTTTATAGTTACCTGAGACAACAGTAAATGTTTTAAGTCTCCTGTTTACTAAATTCTTTTTGGGATAGATAATTCTGAAATTATTGAAAGAGATCAAGCTCCAATAGATTAACTAGGTAGTTGTGTATCTTATATTTGTCTTGAGCTATCATAACGATCACCATTACCAAAAACTGTTAAGTTTTTAGCATTTTTTAAAAGTATATTTTATTATCTGGTGAAACAACATAAAATATTTTTTTAACAAATGTAGCAGCTTTTCAATTAGGTGGTTATGAGAAACACTGTAGATTGAATATTGAACCCATTGCTAATTATTTTATTTTTAAACACTTTTTAATTGACTTCAGAGAGGAAGGGAGAGGGGAGAGAGAGAGAAACATCAATGATGAGAGGGAATCATTGATTGGCCGCCACCTGCACGCCTCCTATTGCCGATTGAGCCCACAACCCAGGCATGTGCCCTTGATTGGAATGGAAAACTAAATCCTTTAGTCTGCAGGCCAGTGCTCTATCCACTGAGCCAAACCAGCCAGGGCGCTAATTATTATTTCTTTTCCCATTTTTTTATTAAGGTATTACATGTGTACATATCTTTCCATTGCCACCTGCCACCCCGCTCCCATGCATGTCCTCACCACCCACTGTCTTGCGACCATTGGTTATGCTTACATGCATGCATACAAGTCCTTCGGTTGATCTCTTATCTCCACCACCTCTCCTAACCTTCCTGCTTAACTGTTTGATGCTTTACAGTCTCTATATCTATCTTTTGGTTCATCAGTTTATAATGTTTTTTATTATCCACAAATGAGTGAGATCATGTGGTGTTTTTCTTTCATTGACTGGCTTATTTCACTTAGTATAATGCTTTCCAGTTCCATCCATGCTGCTGCAAATGGTAAGAATTCCTTCTTTTTTATGGCAGCATAGTATTCCATTGTGTAGATGTACCATAGTTTTTTGATCCAATCATCTGCTGACTGGCATCTAAATATTTTTGGATAGTATGGGCATTTTAATGATGTTTATTCCTAAGTATCTTAATTTTTTTGGTGCAATGGTAATAGCTGTTTCCAAATCCTAGCTATTGTAAATTGTGCTGCTATAAACATAGGGATGCATATATCCTTTCTGATTGGTGTTTCTAGTTTCTTAGGATATATTCCTAGGAGTGGGATTACTGGGTCAAATGGGAGTTCCATTTTCAGTTTTTTTGAGGAAACTCCATACTGTTCTCTACAGTGGCTGTGCATCAGTCTGCATTCCCACCAGCAATGCACAAGGGTTCCTTTTTCTCCGCATCCTCGCTAGCATTTGACATTTGTTCATTTGTTGATGATAGCCATTCTGACAGGTTGAGAAGGTACTGCATTGTTGTTTTGATTTGCAGCTTTTGGATAATTAGTGACTTTGAGCATGTTTTCATGTGCCTCTTGGCCTGCCTTTTGTCTTCTTTCGAAAAGATTCTATTTAGGTCCGTTGCCCATTTCTTTATTGCATCATTTATCTTCCTTTTATTAAGTTGTGTAAGTTGCCTTTAGATGTTAGAGATTAAACCTTTATCAGCGATAACATTTGCAAATATGTTCTCATATACCATGGGCTTTCTTATTGATTTATTGATGGTTTCTTTTGCTGTGAAAAACTTTTTATTTTGATGTAGTCCCATTTATTTACTTTCTCTTTAACTTCCATTGCCCTAGGAGCAGTATCAGTGAAGAAGTTCTTTCAACATATGTCTGAGATTTTGCTGCCTGAGGATTCTGCTAGTATTTTAATGGTTTCCCATCTTATGTTTAAGTCCTGTATCCATTTTGAGTTTATTTTTGTGTATGGTGTAAGTTAGTGGTCTAGTTTCATTTTTCTGTATGTATCTGTCCAATTTTCCCAACACCATTTATTGAAGAGACTGTCTTGACTCCATTGTATGTTCATGCCTCCTTTGTCAAATATTAATTGAGCATAGTGGTTTGGATCGATATCTGGGTTTTCTATTCCATTGATGTATATGTCTGTTCTTGTGCCAGTACCAGGCTGTTTTGAGAACAGTGGCTTTGTAATACAGCTTGAAATCTGGTATTGAGATCCCACCTACTTTATTCTTCTTTCTCAGGATTGCTGTGGCTATTTGAGGTATTTTTTTATTCCAGATGAATTTTTGGAGTTCTTTCTAGGTCTGTGAAATATACCATTGGTATTTTGATGGGGAGTACATTGAATCTATAGATGGCTTTGGATAGTATGGGCATTTTAATGATGTTGATTCTACCAATCTGTGAATGTAGTATATTCTTCCACCTTTTTACGTCTTTATCTTTTTTCTGTGTCTTGTAATTTTCAGCATATAGGTCTTTTACCTTCTTAGTTAAGTTTATTCCTAAGTATCTTAATTTTTTTGGTGCAATGGTAAATGGGATTGCTTTTTTAGTTTCTGTAAGTTCACTATTGATGTATAGAAATGCCATAGATTTGTTGAAGTAAATATTGTATCCTGCTACATTGCCAGATTCATTTATTAAGTTTATTAGTTTTTTGATGGAGTCTTTTGTTTTTTTTTAATGTACAATATCATGTCATCTGCAAATAAGGACAGCTTTACTTCTTTTTCAATTTGAATGCCTTTTATTTCTTCTTCTTGTCTAATTATAATTGTTAATACTTACAGTACTGTGTTGAACAGGTGTGGTGAGAGTGGGCACCCCTGTTTTGTTCCTGTTATTAGAGGAAATGGTTTTAGTTTTTGCCCATTGAGTATGATGTTAGCTGTGGTTTTATCATATATGGTTTTTATTATGTTGAGGCATGATCCTTCTATTCCCATCTTGTTGAGATGTTTTATCAAGAAAGGGTGTTGGATTTTGTCAGTGGGGTATTAAAGTCTCCCAATATGATTGTATTGCTATCAATCTCTCCCTTGATATCCTTTAGGAGTTTTTTTTTTTTTTTTTTTTTTTTTTTTAATGTATTTGGGTGGTCCTGTATTGGGTGTGTATAATTTACCAGAGTTATTTCTTCTTGTTGGATTGCTCCCTTTAGTATTATGAGGTGGCCTTCCTCATCTCTTGTTATGTCCATCACTTTAAGATTTAATTTGTCAGATATAAGTATTGCTACACCAGCCTTTTTTGCTTTTCCATTCACCTGGAAGACCTTTTTCCATTTCTACATCCTCAATCTGTGTGGGTCTTTTTTTCTGAGGTTGGTTTCTTGTAGGCAGCAGTTATATGTGTTGTTTTTTTTTTATCCAATCCGTTACCCTATGTCTTTTGATTGTGACATTTAATCCATTTAATGTATATTTATTAATGATAGGTATTTACTGTGTTTCCCTGAAAATAAGACATCCTCCGAAAATAATACCTAGCGCATGGAAAGATAAGACATCCCCTGAAAATAAGACTTAGTGTAACTTTGGGAGAAAAAATTAATATAAGACACTGTCTTATTTTTGGGGAAACAGGATAGTTGTTGGGATTTTTATTCTTTACCCTGTGTTCCTTCTTTTCTCTGTCTCTCTCTTTCTCTTTTTTACAGCAGACCTTTTAGCATTTCTTTATTTAAAAACAATATATATTTTATTGGTTTTTTACAGAGAGAGAGAGGATAGAGAGTTAGAAACATCAATGAGAGAGAATCATCAATCAGCTGCCTCTTGCACACCCCCTACTGGGGATGTGCCCATAACCAGGGTACATGCCCTTGACCATAATCGAACCCGGGACCTTTTAATCCCCAGGCCGACGCTCTATCCACTGAGCCAAACTGGTTTCGGCTTTTAGCATTTCTTGCATTGCTGGTTTGATGGTACTAAATTCTCTTAGCCTTTTTTTTTTTTTTTTTTTTTTTTTTCTGTGAAGCTCCTTCAGTTTTTGTTAATAGCCTTAATGGGTACAGTATTCTTGGATTTAGACCCTTCCCTTGCATGACTTTGTATATTTCATTCCTTCCCTCTGGCCTAATAAGTTTCTTTTGAGAAATCAGTTACTAGTCTGATGGTGGTTCCTTTGTATGTAACTTTCTGTTTCCCTCTGGCTGCTTTTAAGATTCTTACTTTGTGGTTGGTGTTTGTCATTTTAATTCTAATGTGCTTTGGAGTTGATATTTTGGGGTTCATTCTGCTTGGGACTCTGTGAGCTTCTTGGATTTCTGTGGGTTTTTTCTTCCCAATATTGGTAAAATTTTTTTGGTCATTATTTTTTCAAACAGGTTTTCTATTCTTTGCTCAGTTTCCTCTCCTTCTCAAAGCCCTATTATGCAGATTATGCTTTGTTTCATGTTGTCCCAAAATTCCCTTAGACTCTCCTCCCGCTTTTCAATTTTTTTTAATAAGCTGCTCTACTTGGCTGTTGTTTCCCACCTTGTCTTCTAGCTCACTGGTGCTAGCTTTTTATAGTCTATTTTTTTTTTTTTAAATAATCTATTCTTGATGCTTTCTATTGAGTTCTTTACAGCAGCAATGTCATTTTTCATTTCTTCTTGGTTTTTCGTTGTCTCCCCATGGTCTCTCTTCTCTGGATGTCTGGTTATTTAGTTCTCTCTTTTGCGTTGATTTAAAGGCATAAAATATAACACACCCAGGTCCAATACACAAGGCACTGAACAGGAATGTATTCACGATATTAATAACCCCAAATAAAGGTGACCACCAGCAAAAGGCAAATTAGGGGAAAGGAGAGAAGGAAGAAGAGAGAGAAAGAAAGAAAGAATGAAAGGTTTTCCAAGAAACCAAGATGGCAGCAAAGGTAAACAACTAATCTGCCGCCTTGCACAACAATTTCAAAACTGCAACTAAAAGACGAAATGTCTATCACCCAGAACCACAGGAAGGCTGGCTGAACAGAAGTCTTACAACTAGAAGGAAAGAGAAAAGAGTACAAGCGCTGAAAAGCTGAGGTATGGAGGCACGTGAATCCGGCCGGTGGTGGGTGACTGGGTGTGTGGTGTAGCTTTTTTTCAGCCTGAAGGGAAACAAGCTCCCGATCACTTTGAAATCCAGTTTCTGGGGACATGCGGGGGACACAGATGCCTTTAGGAAGAAGCTGGTCTGTCAGCCATCGGGTCCCAAAGTGAGGGGACTTTTTTGCAGAGGTGTGTGCAGCAATTATTGTTTACTGCACTGGAGCACGGGAACGCAGGGACTTGAAAATGCAGACAGGCAGAGATGGTTTATGGCAGCCATTGCTGTTTGACACGCTCCAGCTTAGTGACACCCCGAGACCCCGCCCCCGCCCCGAGGCCTCGCCCCACACTTTCTACAAACCTGCCTAGGCTCCACACAGTGGCTTTTGCATATAAATAGCCTGCACTGTGGCAGGTTAATGAAATAAACTGGAGCCCCAGTCAGAGTGCTCCAAAACTGCCAAATCCCAAGCAAGGAGGAGAAAACTGTAGTTTTTGCTGTAGTTCTTGCTTGGTGGCCTCAGACAGTAACTGACCTGCACCCCATTGGAGATCCAGAAACTAGTGTATCTAACGGTTGGTGTGGGACAACACCAGACTTCAACTATTCTCATAAGGGATACAGTCAAGAGGCAGATTCAATGAACACCAAAGCACTACTGGAACAAGCCCTGCCCCATAAACATGTTCCCAGCACAGCAATCTTCCATTATAGACACAGCGGGTCTCCACAGCCAATTGGCTTGGAGGTCAATTCCTCCCAGTGACACCAACAACAATGAAGACTTAACTACAACAAGACTGTACACACAGTCCACAAAGTGGTGCACCAAGAGTGTCCACATCAGACAACTAGGAGGCTGACCCATAGAACCATATAGGACACCCAGCACACAAAACTACCCTACCAACTCAGGGAAGCAGCGAAAATGAGGATACAAGTAAACAGATCACAAATGAAAGCAATGGAGGAGAATAAATGATTGGACATAGAGTTCAAATCCACAGTTATAAGGTTTTTCAAGAATTTTTAGAAAAGGCCTATAAATTTAGTGAGACCCTCAAGGATATGAAAGAGACCCTCGAGGATATGGAAGAGGATCAACTAGAAAGTAAATATACACTGACTGAAATAAAACAAAAATATTATACAGAGACCCAACAGCAGAATAAAGGAATGCAAGAATCAAGTCAAAGATCTGGAATACAAAGAGACAAAGGACACTCCTCTGGAGAAGCAAGAAGAGAAGAAAATCCAGAAAATTGAAGATAGTGTAAGAAACCTCTGGTACAACTTCAAGCGTACCTACATCAGAATTATGGGGGTGCCAGAAGAAGATAGAGTGCAAGATACTGAAAACCTATTTGAAGAAATAATGACTGAAAACTTCCCCCACCTGGTGAAAGAAATAGACTTACAAGTCTAGCAAGCGCAAAAAACCCCAAACAAAAGAAATCCAAAGAGGACCACACTAAGGCTCATCATAATTAAAATGCCAAGGGCAAAGACAAAGAATCTTACACACAGCAAAAGAAAAACGGTTAGCTACCCACAAGGAGCACCCATACGATTATTAGCTGATTTCTCAGCAGAAACTATGCAGGCCCGATGGGAGTGACAAGAAATATTCAAAGTGATGAATAGCAAGAACCTACAACCAAGATCACTCTACCCAGGAAAGTTATCATTCAGAATTGAAGGGTAGATAAAGAGCTTCACAGATAAGAAAAAGCTAAAGGAGTTCATCACCACCAAACCCGTATTATATGAAATACTAAAAGGTGTTCTTTAAAAAGAGGAAAAAGAAGAAAAAAGTAAAAATAAAAATTATGAACAAGTATATATCTATCAACAATTGAATCTAAAAGTGAAGTGAATTAAAAATCTGAGGAACAGAATAAACTGATGAATATAAAAGAATCAGGGGCATAAAATTGAAGGGGATTGATAATTCTCAGGGGGGAAGGGGTGTCTGAGTGGGGGGTACGGACAAAAATTATACACCTATGGATGAGGAAAGCAGGAGGGAGGTAAGGCCAGAGGATAGGGTGGGGACTGGGTGGAGGGGAGGTATGGGGGTAAAAAAAGGAGAAACAATTGTAATAATCTGAGCAATAAAGATTTATTAAATTTTAAAAAATAAATTAAAAAAAGAGAAAGGTTTGTCAAAATGAAAATGGGAAGAGGAAAAAAAAAAAAGAGAGAGTAAAGTAAGAAAATAAGAAAGAAAAGGGGATAAACTCTATATATGGGGAGAAAAACTCCAATGGAACAGCCAGTAATCCTAACAAAAGCCAGCAACAAGTACCTGGAGAATACTAATACAAACTTCAAACAACTAATATCAAGCGAGGCGAGGGAAAACAGAAGCAAAAAACAAACTAAAACAAAGCACATAAAACAAAATAAAAAATGAATAAGCAAAACAACCTCACAAAATAGTTTTTAAAAATCAATATAATTAACATTCAAGCAAACAAGAAAAGAAAAATAAATTTTTTGATAGTGAAGACAGAGAAGAGGGAGGTGTGATTGGACTTGGAAATTAGATACGTAAGTCTGGTGAAATTTTAATAGGGGATAAGAAGAAAGAATAGAGAAAATCTAAAACAGGAAAAGGGTAAGAGAAACAGGATACCAAAAGGGGAAAAATTAGGAAGTGGTTGATGGAATAAAAGTAGAGTTGAGATTGAGTAAAAAGATGCTAATGATAAGATGAAAATAGAATGTAGAACACTAATCCCATAGTAAAATAAAGAGAAAATAAAACTTTAAAATAAAGTTCGAATAGTAGTTGTAATAATACTAATTGAAAATAAAAATGTAATAATTAGATAAAATCAAGTTAGGAAAAAAATAGTTTCTTAGAAGATTATTAAAAAAATAAAATGTACAGTAGTGAAGTCCATTCACTTCCTCTATTGTTCTGTTTGGCACTCCTGTTTCCCAGTCCAGACAGTATTGCAGTTCTCTGCGTTCCACCATTCCTCAGTGTTGTAATCCAGTCCTGATTTTTTAAGTAGGCACTGTGTCTTGATTTCTTGTATTCCTTTATTTGCAATTACACAAGAGTCAATTTGTGATTCAGCTCCTTGGTGGCAGTGTTTCTGGATTGACCTCAGGGTTTTATAGGGCCTCTCTAGCCTTGATTAGATTCTGCTTTCCCTGTGGCACTCAATACTTGTTTGTGGAAATGGGCTGCCCCAGTGCTGGTTCTCCAAAGGTCTCTTCTCACTCTGATCCCCAGGTTCCAGAAAAACAACTTTTCCGTGTAGTCTCCCAGGGTTACCCCAACTGGGTAATCATTACAAAGATTTGAAGAGGAAAAAACACAAGTGTGTGAACTCTAGGGCTGCGAGCAAGTTGCACATTCCTTTCTCACTCTTGGGTCTAAGCAGCCGGCACACTTTTGAAATTCTTAGGCTGTCCTTTTGCATTAGGTCAAAATGGGTTGCTTTTTAGAGATCCCTTCTGTTAGCAGCTCTTAGGGGACCCCCTTTACATTCACGGATCACGCCAGCTCCAATAGATACAGATTTTTCTCGGTGCAGACTTCCCCCGGTCTTCCATCTCCCACAGTGCATGATTTCTCTGGGGACCAGAGACCTCCTCTTATCCCAAGAGAAATCTGACCTTTCCGTGGTGGAGTGTAGAGCTTTTCTGAATCTGCATGTTTGTGCCAATTGGGGATAGGTGTTCTGGGATTCGCAGCTGTTTGGTGGTTGCCACCGAATTGTAGATTTTCAGGCTTCTTATAATATTCAGTTTCCCCTCAAGATGGCACAGTAGCTCTGGGAGGGAACCCAGCTAACAGTCCCTCATCTTCTCCCTTAACTCACCAACAAATACTCCCCTTGCGACCCGCAGATGTTCTTTTCTTTCTGTTCTGGGACAAGGCTCGAGACACATCTGTCTATTCTGCTGCCATTTTTCCCCTCCTCCCAGGGAGGTAATTATTTTGTATTAATTAAGATCTTCATTTTAAAAGTTATATATAACTAAGGTCATTTTGAAAATTATAGAAGTATATTATGAATTCAGTAGTATTTTCTTTATGATGCTTATCAAATAGAAGCAGGATTAGTTTTGTTTGTGTGCTTGTGCATTGCGTGTAGATCTGTGTACAATTGTTGTCAGGTTTTAGTGCCAGCATTAAGCCATCCTCTTAAATTGAGTTAGGTTGTTCTTCATCCTTTTACAGATTCTTGCGCAATTAAAAAAAAAAAAAAGCTGGACTTGGAGGGTATTATACTGAGTGAAATAAGTTGGTCAGAGAAATAAAAATACCATATGATTTTACTTATATGTGGAATCTAAAGAACAATATAAACAAATAAACAAAACAAAAACAGACTCATGGATAAGAAACAGAGTGATGGTTGTCAGAAGGGAGGGTGTTTTGGGAACTGGGTGGAAAAGGAAAGGCTTAAGAAGTACAGATTGGAAGTTATAAAGTAGTCATGGGGGTGTATTGGTAAAGTACATTATAGGGGATATAGTCAGTAATATTGTAAAAACCATATATGCTGCTGTTTGAGTATTGGAAATATCAGGAGGAACACTTTATAAAGTGTGTTATTGTCTAACCACTGTGCTGTACACTTGAAACTGATACACAGTGACAATGGTTGTAAACTGTAATTAAAAAAAAAAACATTAGCAGAGAATATTATATTTCATAAAAATTTGAGATATATTAGCCCTGTGATCAACTATATTTGATGTTCTTTTAGTTTATTATGTGTTAACTAATTATTTAGGATTTGCAAATCTGGCATGAGTTAATGTTGATAATTTGTGTTTTTCTAGGAATTCATGTGTTGATCAAATATTTAAAATTTATTATGTTTGTGTTCTTTGTAAATATGCTAATATTTAGACGTTTTTCTCTATGGTATTAGCTTTTGGTATTTTATTTTCAAATAATGGGCCTTTTAGCCCTGACAGTTGTTTGCTGTCTGGTTAGAGTGCTGGCCCACGCACCTAAGGATTGCAGGTTCGAGCCCCTGTCCTGGGTCACGTGCGGGAGGCAACCAATCATTGTGTCTCTCTCACATGGATGTTTCCCTCTTCCCTCCTCTCTCCATCTATTCCACTCTCTCTAAAAAAAAGTCTATGGAAAAAATATCCTTGGGTGAGGATTAACAACAACAAAATAATGGACCGTTAGATATATTAGTTCTGCCATTTAATCTGTTAAGTTTTGTTTTTACATATGTTCTTTTTCCCTGTGTTAAATTATGGAGCATTTTCAGCACAATACATATAGAAAATGATTTAACCACCTGAATGTATACTTGTAGTCCTCCTACACAAGTCATAAGACACTGCATAAAATTGAAGCTCACTTCAATTATATGGTCTTAGGCTCTATAGCAGCGGTTCTCAACCAATGTGGGTCATTGGGAACCACTAGTAGGGCTGCCTAAGATCATCGGAAAACACAGATCTTTACATTACGATTCATTAACAGTAGCAAAATTACAGTTATGAAATAGCAATGAAAATAATTTTATGGTTGGGGGTCAACACAACATGAGTCGTGTCATTAGAAAGGTTGAGAACCACTGCTCTAGAATCTTCTTTTTAGTTGCTGTTTAAAATTCCATTCTATGAATATAACGTAGCTTATCTGTTTTAGTGGAGATTGAGGTTGTTTGTAATTTTCCTTTTATAAATAGTACTAGAAGCCCTGTGCATGAAATTCATGCATGGGGGAGGGAGGGAGGAGGAGGGGCCTGCACCCTCTCGCAATCTAGGACCTCTCAGGTGATATCCAACTGTCTAAACCTGCAATTGAACATTTCTCTTGCAATCTGGGACTGTTGGCTCCTAACTGGTTGTCTGCCTGCCTGCCTGATCACCCCTAACCAAACCACTCTTCCTGCCTGTCTCATAACCCCTAACCACTTTGCCTGCTTGCCTGATCACCCCTAACCACCTCTGCCTTGCCCCCGCCACTGTGGCTTCATCAGGAAGGACATCTGGAAGGTTGTTCAGCTGTCTAGTCTAATTATCATATTACACTTTTATTATTATAGATTATGATAGGCATTCTTATACATGTCTTCTTGTTAGCATGTGTGAGCATTATTCACAGGGCAATGATTTTCAACCTTTTTAAATCTCATGATACACATAAACTAATTACTAAAACTCAGGCACACCAAAAATTTATTTTTTGCTGATCTGACAAAAAATAGGTATAATTTGGTGGTTGTGTTGGCTATCATCATTTTTTATTTGATGATAGGGAAAAGAGGTCAGTGCACTTGACTAAATAGTCAGGTATTTCATGTTTTAAAAATTTTTAGTCTAAGGGAAAAGAGGTCAGTGCACCTGACTAAATAGTCAGGTATTTCGTGTTTTAAAAATTTTTGAGACACACTGATTGAAAATTGCTGTTCTAGAGTATAGTTTAAGGAGTAGACTTTTGTGTTAAGGTATATACACATATTGAGGGTACTGATACTGACAAATGACTTCCTTCAAGGGTTGTACCAGTTTATCTATGCTAATTAGACTGTACATCTTCCAGACATCCATCCAGACGTCTTTCTGGACAAAGCCATGGTGGTGGGGGTGAGAGATAGGTGGTTAGGTGGCAGGGGAGAGCAGTTAGGGTTGACCAGGCCAGCAAGGGAGGGGCAACAAGGCTGGCAGGGGAGCAGTTAGGGACAATCAGGTTGGCAGGGAAGCAATTAGGGGTGATCAGGCCGGCAGGCAGATTTGGTTAGGGGCTATCAAGCAGGCAGGCAGAGGTGGTTAGGGGCAATCAGGCAGGCAGGCAAGCTGTTAGGAGCCAGTGGTTCCAGATTGCAAGAGGGATGTCTCAAATTGAAGAGTGTGCAGGCCAGGCTGAGGGAGGGCATCTCCCCTTCTCCAAACACCCCCCCCCCCCCCCCCCCCCCCGCCAATACATTTTGTTCATTGGGCCTCTAGTGCAAGTATATGGAAATAACCATTGCTCCATGTTTTTGCTAGCTTATATTTGTTTGTTCCTTTAGAAAAATTTCTTGACCACACTGCTTAGATCCTTTATTTTTAAATGTTGGTTTTTAGTAATAATTGCTGAAATACACTTCACAGTATTGCTTTTTTATTTATTTATTTAAAAACACTTTTTTTTATTATTATTTCAGAGATGAAGGGAGAAGGAGAAACATCAATGATGGGAGAGAATCATTGATCGGCTGCTTCCTATATGCCCCCTACTGGGGATTGAGCTCATAATGGGGCATGTGCCCTTGATCGGAATCAAACCTGGACCCTTCAGTCCATAGGCTTAAACCCTACCCATTGAGCCAAACTAGCTAGGGCAGTGGTTGGCAAACCACAACTTGCAAGCCACATGCGACTCTTTGGCCCCTTGAGTGTGGCTCTTCCACAAAATACCATGGCTTGGGTGAGTCTATTTTGAAGAAGTGGCATTAGAAGAAGTTTAAGTTTAAAAATTTGGCTCTCAAAAGAAATTTCAGTCATTGTACTGTTGATATTTGGCTCTGTTGACTAATGAGTTTGCCAACCATTGAGCTAGGGCATAATGTTGGTTTTTAGAAATCACGTGTTTTTTTAGTTTTATTGTGCTTGTGTAACCTGCTATTTATTTTGGTTTATAAAAATATTTTAAATCTATCTGAAAGTATATGGTTTTATATTTAATCTTTGTTCATTTTTAGTTTTACTGTATTTTGTGAAAATAATGTGCCTAAAGTTGTTTTTGTTTTTTTGAAATTTGAGGATTGGGCAAAAGAAGGTATATTTTTCAAAAGAAGGTATATATATATATATATATATATATATATATATATATGTATTTATTTGTTTATTTTTTTCCTACTAATTTGTAGGGAGAGTAGAGCAGAGAGGGAAAGACAGAGAGTAACATTAATGTGAGAGAAACACAGCTATTGGTTGCTTCCTGCACAAGCCCCCACCAGGGCCCAGGCTGGGGAGGGACTACAACCAAGGTATGTGCCCTTGACCGGAATTGAATCTGGGACCCTTTGGTTTGCAGGTCTATGCTCTATCCACTGAGCCAAACTGGCTAAGGCAAAAGAAGGTATATTTTCTTTATGGTGTAATCATATTTGAAAAAAAAATATTTATCTGTCATGAATTGCTGGTGTCAGGGTAATATTGTATTCTCTTGTTTTATAACTCATTTCTCCTTGTAGTCTAATCTGCTTTGCTTGACGTATTTTATATTATCTACATAACATTTTATGAACATTTTATATTATGTATGGATGCTTTATAAAATACCTTGTTTTACCATTTCATGCTCACCAGTGTGGTAAAAGTAAAAAGTCTGACAATATCAGGAATAGTCAAGGTTTGAAGAAACAGGAAACTCTCAGTACTGCTGCTGAGAGAATAGGTTGGTAAAAACTGTGTACAGGAGTTTGGCAATATCCTATAATGCTGAAAATGTGTACACTACAACCTGGCAATTTTGATTTTAGGTATGTACTTCGGAGAAACTCATGAAAGCATATGTAGTTATATTTATTGCAGCTTATTTTCTAATAGTGCAAAAATGTAAGTGGTGTTAGTGCCTAAAAGTAGAATGGATCACACATTCTGATAATTGATACAGTTTTGTGCTATATAGCATTTAAAATGAATAAGCTTGATCTAACTTATCAAGATTGGTAGATCTCAGAAATATGGGAATATGATTTACAGATAAAAGTTAAATTCACTTGACAGTATAAGATAATGTTTATGAAAGCATCTAATGTGTACTATATGTATAAATATATAAACTGAAATGACACATATCAAATTTATGATAGTATTGGCCTCTAGAGAGTGAGAACTAAGGAAGCATCAACTCTATCTTAAAGTTTAACATCTGTAAATAAAAAGAAACAACTGAAACATAAATTAGTACCCATTGCAGTTTTTCTGGAACTCAAGAAGTATTGTAACTATTCAGTTCTTTT
Organism: Nyctalus aviator; assembly: GCA_036971965.1. Classification (NCBI taxonomy): domain Eukaryota; kingdom Metazoa; phylum Chordata; class Mammalia; order Chiroptera; family Vespertilionidae; genus Nyctalus; species Nyctalus aviator. Next base: position 101,638,782 of record CM072922.1, read on the forward strand.
CTCCAGGTTTGGAGATTATGGTTGATCATCTTAAAATGTTAATACTATTTTATATTTTCCATATTCAAAACAATAAAACATGGTTCTCTATTTTGATCAGAATGAAAACTTTAATTTTAAAATACCCTTTTGATTTCTTTTTTTGGGGAGGGCGTCGGGGGTTCTGGGAATGGAGACTGTGGGACACATGTTTAAAAATATTTAAAATAAAATTGATTTTAGAGATAGGAAGGGAGAGGGAGGGAGAAATAGAAACATAGAGGAAAGAAAAACATTGCTGCCTCCTGCATGCCCCCTACTGGGAATTGAGCCTGACTAGGAATTGAACCTTTGACTTCAGAGGGTCAACACTCAACCACTGAGCAAAACCGGCCACGCAGGACACTTACATTTCACTTTGGCCAATATTTAAAATTCCCAGTGTATTGTCTTTCTTTTACTCTGTTGTTTACTATTTGCTAATCTCAATTTTTTCCTCTATTTGGCTTTTCAATAAATAATTCAAACAATTGTTATGAATCTTATACATTGAACTTTTCTGCTGTACAGGTTAAAGAAGAGGTGCTGTTTGAAGCATTAGTTACAAGGAAGACTGTGACAGTGGGAGAAAAGCTTATTTTACCATACAGACTAACAGAGGTATGAGTGGATTTTCTTTGGATCAAAGTACTCTGATAATTTTTAGAAGTTTGGGTAGTGTTATTTCTCTTAACACAAAATGAAAATAACAAGAAAAGGTGTTGATTGAAATATTTCTGGGCCCTTGAAATTTGTGAAGTTTCCATCAACTTGGAAACTTAAAGTTGAATGTGATTTTAAGGATTTTTTTTTTTTTAGCCTTACATTTTTCTTAAAAGCTATTAATTTGTTCACCATTCTTCTTAAGTTTCATGTTATTAATATGGTGTGAAGAGATGATAAATAGAATTATAAATGAGCAATATTTGACCTAATTGATTATTCCTTTTTTTTTTTTTTAACAAAATAAATAAATATTTTTATTTATTTCAGAGAGGAAGGGAGAGGGAGAGAGAGAATCATTGATTGGATGCCTCCTGCACACCCCACACTTTGGTTCGAGCCCACAGCTGCAACCTAGGCATGTACCTTGATTGGGAATCAAACCATAACCTCCTGGTTCATAGATTGATGCTCAACCACTGAGGCAGTGTCTTATCTTTTAGTATTTCAGACTCTCCTGGTTTATTTTTTCAGTTTTTATTTTTTGTTTGTTTGCTTTTTTTTCTTTTCTTTCTTTCTTTCTTTCTTTCTTTCTTTCTTTCTTTCTTTCTTTCTTTCTTTCTTTCTTTCTGACCTTTGAAAGATGGAATGCCCTACGACAGTCTTATCTTTTTCTCTGTATTCTTTATTTAGATTATTTTACCCAGTGTTTGATTTTAACTATAATCTGTATAGTGAGGCTTCCAGGTGAGATTTATTATTATTGTACTCTCAAGGTGTATAGAAGTAAGAAACTTTATTATTTTAGTGTAATTTTATGAAAGTGATAAGAAATGAAACTGAGAATTATAAAAATAGGACAGCAATATGAGATTAGAAGACACAAGGCTGGGGAAATAATGATTGAACTGTAGAGAATGCTTTATGGGCTGATGTTGACCCATTTATCCCACTTTTTAGGTCCCTCCTAACTTGTAGGTACCTATAAGTCTACATGTTTTCATTATGTATGTCATGTATCTTATGTTATATTTTATAGTGTCCAACTTTGAGAGCTCCTTTCTAAATAGCAGAAAAAAAACAAACTGTTTTTGCATAAGGTTTCATTGCTTTTGTATTTCCTTTAACAATGTTTTTAGTTATAAAACATTTTAACTTTAAATTTAGCTTTCTGAGATTATATTTATAGCCTTTGCTTTATTTTTTATTTATATTTGTTTAGTTTATTTGCTTAGAAATATGTGCTTAGGAATGTGCTAGGTATTAAATGTGCTATGTGTAAAATGAGGAGCAGTCCTTAAGGCTTTTAGTATTTCATCTGAAAATCAATGGAAATTTCCAAATAACTCTTCACTCTGGCAGCAGTGTGAAGAGTTATTTGGAAATGAGTATATTAGTTTTGTATAGCTGTGTAACAGACTTAGCCACTTAATACAATTTTATTATCTAACAGTTTCCATGGATCATGTCTGGGCACAGGTTAGCTGGGTACTCTGCTCAGGGTTTCATCAGGTTGAAGTCAAGATGTTTGTCAGGACTGTGTTCTCATCTGAGACTCAACATCCTCTTTCAAGTTCACAGGTTGTTAACAGGGTTCAGTTTGTTGTAATTGTAGGACGGAGATCCTGAATTTCTTATTAGCTGTCAAGGGCCATTCTCAGCAGCTAGAATCCTGTTCACAACAGTTTGCTTCTTCAAGGCCAGCAGGAAAATCTCTGATGAAAGAAATCAGTTTCTTTTAAGAGTTTACTCTGATTAAGTTAGCTCTATCCAGGATGATCTTCCTATAAATAAGTAAAAGAGAAAAAAAGTTGTGTGTTTGTGTGTGTGTGTATGTGTGTGTGTGTGTGTGTGTGTATGTGTGTGTGTGTATGCTGTTTGGGGCCATAATGAAATCTTTAAAATCTCTTTATCTTATGACAATTAGTGGGATGAAATTCATCATAGTTACAGTCCTGTTCACACTTAGGTTATGTACATGTGTTATAGAACCTGTACAGCAGGGGAATCTTGGGGATCATTTTAGGATTAGAAAACAGTGGGCAAGAGTGAATATGGAAAGATTAATTTGGAGGCTGTATTAGTACTGAGGAGAATGGTGTTTGCTGCTTTGTCTAGAATGGTAAGATAATGGTAGGGAGAAATCATTATAGTTAAAATGAAAGAAATTTAGATGGTAAAACCAACAGGACCTGTCAGTGATTTGCTAAATGGAAGGCAAGGAGGAAGAAGTAAGGTCAAGGATGAATCCTAATATTCTGGTTCATACAACTATAAAAATATTGCTACTATACAGTGAGATAGGAAACAATGAGATCTTGTTTGTGTGGGAAAATATTAATTGATATTGGGCTTATTGAAATTAAACTGTGTTAGGCAAGACTGCATTTCAGAGAATAAGGGCTGAAAGTATAATATTGGGAGTTGTGGGGTAAATAAGTATTGGCATACTTTGATAAATCTGGATTCTATTTAATCATATTTATGAAAATAGTTTCTAACTCTAAACCATAAATATAGGTGGGGCTTAGTTTTTAATTTAATATGAAGGTCTGTCTTTTAACTAAAAAATTAACCCATTATATTTAATGGGTTGAAATAACCCATATATTGTCTTCTTCTTTTTTGTATCTGGCTTGTTTATTTAGATTTAAAATGTTTTACTTTTGCTGAATATGATTAAATTATCTTTATTTCCTTTTCTCCCTCTGGGAAAAATAAAATGGCAATTATTTCTAGACTATGATTTTATTGGTATTTTAAAGATACGTTGTTGATAACTTGCATAAGTATAGAATTCTAGGGCAAAATTCCTTTTTCTCTCAGAACTTGTAAACATTTTCTAATTATTTTTAAGTTGATAGTGTTAAAGATATAGGATTTGATACCTCTCTTCTCTTTGGTAGTGGTTTTTAGGTAGCAGTAAATTTTTTTTGGTCTTGAAACTTGAAGTTTTCTTTTTAACTGAAATTCAGAAATTCAGCCATCATCTGTATGATCTCTGTACAGCAAATGTATAAGCTATAATCTAAGAGTCACGACCCACAGGTTGAGAACCCCTGCTACAGAGCCTAAGATCTCGGAAAACACAGATCTTTACAGTACAATTCGTTAACAGTAGAAAAATTACAGTTATAAAGTAGCAATGAAATAATTTTATGGTTGGGGGTCACCACAACATGAGGAACTGTATTAAAGGGTCACAGCATTAGAAAGGTTGAGAACCACTGGACTAAGGTCATACAACTAGAATAAGAAGAGAATTTGGTATTGGAAGATGGTCCAGCTGTTAATCATTACTCTTTACTTCCTCTAAACTTCAGAACTGAATATAAATGTGTACCTGAATATACAAGTTTCAAAATAAGTCACTAGGTGATAAATATATAAATGATTGTATTTTAAGTGCTAAGACTTAAGATTATCTAAGACATATGTCCCCCCACTTTAAGTTGTAGTACTTATTTTTATTTAAAAAATGTTTTTATTTTATTTTACTTTTTGAGAGAGATAGAGAGAGAGAGAGGAGGGGAGGGGAAGGGAGGGGAGGGGAGAGGAGGTGAGAGGGATAGAGAAATAGAAGCATTGATGAGAGAGAAGCATCATCAATTGGCTTTCTCTTATACACCTCATAATGGGGATGGAGCCTGCAACCCAGGCATATGTCTTGACCTTAACTAGAATCAGTCATCTCTTGGTTCATGGGTTGATGCTCAACCACTGAGCCACACTGGCTGGGCGGTTGTAGTACTTTTAAAATGTTGAATTTTCTTTCACTAGTAGAATTTGTGTTTTAGGACATTTTCGGATTTACAAAAAAATTGAGCAGTTAGTCTACAGTTTCCATAAACTGGGGAAAGTTTGAAATGAGGTAAAATAAATTGCATAACTCTGTAATGAAAGAATTGTTACTCTGTGTAGGGATGGAGAAATTCTAGAACTTACTATTGATTACAAGCTGAAGATAACCAGGAATATAGTTGTAGTGTTATTATGGTTATGTTTTAAGAATCTGACTGGGACTCTACGCATAACTGATGGCCTTTTTGCTAACAGATTTATTGCTTTCCACTTTAGATGGCAAGGTTAATTTGTTTGTAAATTTCCTATTATACCGTCTTTACCAGTGAAATATATATACCTTAATTTTCAGTAAAACTATCTTGAACTGAATAACCTACATTTTTTCTGATTTTTCCAAACAGTTTTAGCCTAGATTCTTTGAGTTGGACTAAATCAATGAATGTATATAGAAAATTTATAGCCTATTATAATTAGAAAACTTAATTTTGAATTCATGATAGTAAGCTTTTTTTATTTAGTGAGAACAAAACATACTTTGTTATAATATCTTAGTTAGATTATTGCCAATTTCACTTTTATTCCTAACCCCCTCTCTCTCTCTTTTTTTTTTTTCTTTTTTCAGGCTGTGACAGTGAGGAATTCCATGGCTAAGTCTTTATATAGTGCCCTATTTGACTGGATAGTTTTTCGGATTAATCATGCACTTCTGAATAGTAAACATTTGGAGCAAAATACCAAGGTATACATATATAAATTATATATTTTTTTCTAGAAAATGGTTTTAATAAGCAGGATTCTATTGTATTATGGAAGTCAAAGTAGAAAAAATTGCATGGCCCTCTTGGTATAAAAACAAGGCATAGCCAGTAGCTGACCTAAGTAGTACTTAAGTAACCTAATTCCCATAGCCTATTATTTCCATTCCATTGTCACTTGGAATTGAGGAATTCTTGAGATTGAGAAAACTGGCCAGCATCCCTGCTTTATACATTTCTTTAGAATAATCAGTGGATTATGTTGTTTAAAATTTTGGATAATAAAAGAATAATTAGGATAAAAAGAAAAAAGATGAAACTAAAGAGAACTAAAGTGTTTATTTGTGGTATAATATGGTTGAACGTTGGCCCCCCAAAACCTACTCTCCAGTGCTGAAAAAAAAACTTTAAGGATTTTGTTTCTTATTATAAATACTATTTATGACATAAATTTGAACATCAATTTTTAATCATAATTTTTTTCCTGCTTTGTAGACTTTATCCATTGGTGTTCTTGATATTTTTGGCTTTGAAGATTATGAAAATAATAGCTTTGAACAGTTCTGCATTAATTTTGCTAATGAACGTTTACAACACTACTTTAATCAGCATATCTTTAAACTGGAACAGGTAAGTTCTAAGTGCATATATGCTTGTTCCCCTGCAACTCCTTCATTCCCCACCTTCACATACACACATATAAATTTTTGATTCACAGTCATGATAAGAATTTAAAAAATATTTTTATTAACAAAAGAGAGAGATACAAAAGATGAGAGAGAATCATTGATTGGCTGCCTCCTATAGGTCCCACAGTGGTGGAGCCTGCCACCCGAGAGCATGTGCCCTGACTAGGAATCAAACTGTGACCCCCTGGTTTATAGTTTAATACTCAACCTCTAAGCCACGATGGCTGGGCCATGAAAAACATTTTAAATCTTACATTTCAATACAGAAAATTTAGTCTTCATATTTATGTAAGTAAATAACATGTCAGACCATATAGGTTGTAAGATATATTATGCAGGGTTTTGTTGTTTTTTAATAGGACCCAAGTAGATTCAGTAATATATCTTTGAAAGCACCTTTGAATGAAAATTGGGTGGGTTTTGCCAAGACCAGTTTGGCTCAGTAGGTAGAACGTCGGCCTGCGGACTGAAAGGTCCCAGGTTCGATTCCGGTCAAGAGCATATACTTTGGTTGCGGGCACATCCCCAGTAGGGGTGTACAAGAGGCAGCTGATCGATGATTCTCTCTCATTGATGTTTCTAACTCTCTGTCCCTCTCTTTTCCTCTCTGTAAAAAAATCAATAAAATATATTTTTTTTAAAAATTGGGTGGGTTTGTTTTGAGTTTCTATCTGTTACTGATTTTTTCTTTTTCTTTAAAAAAAATTAATAAATATCGTTCAGATTATTACAGTTGTTCCTCATTTCCCCCCCCATAACTCCCCTCTACCCAGTTCCCACCCCATCCTCTGCCCTTACTTCCCACTACTGTCCTCATCCATAGGTATACAATTTTTATCCAGTTTCTTCTGGTACCCCCAGATCCCTTTCCACCTGAGAATTGTCAGTCCACTCCCTTTCCATGTCCCTAATTCTATTATATTCACCAGTTTATTCTGTTCATCAGATTTTTTATTCACTTGATTTTTAGATTCACTTGTTGGTAGATAATATATTTGTTCATAATTTTTTATTTTTAACTTTTTCTTCTTCTTCCTCTTCTTAAAGAATACCTTTTAGCATTTCATATGATACTGGTTTAGCTTTTTCTTATTTGTGAAGCTCTTTATCTGCCCTTCAATTATGAATGATAGCTTTACTGGGTAGAGTAATCTTGGTTGTAGGTTCTTGCTATTCATCAGTTTGAATATTTCTTGCCACTCCTGTCTGGCCTGCATAGTTTCTGTTGAGAAATCAGCTGACAATCATATGGTTGCTCTCTTTCTGTTTTTCTCTTGCTGCTTTTAATATTCTCTCTTTGTCTTTTGCTCTTGGCATTTTAATTATGATATGCCTTGGTGTGGTCCTCTTTGGATTTCTTTTATTTGGGGTTTTCTGAGCTTTCTGGACTCATAGGTCTATTTCTTTCACCAAGTGGGAGAAGTTTTCAGTCACTATTTCTTTAAATAGGTTTTCAGTATCTTGTTCTTTCTCTTCCCCTGGCACCCCCATAATCCTTATGTTGGTATGCTTGAAGTTGTCCTAGAGGCTCCTTACACTATCTTCAACTTTTTGGATTCTTTTTTCTTTTCCTGTTGCGTGTTTTTTGCTTCTTCGTATTTTAAATCTTTGACTTGATTCTTGAGATCCTCTAGTCTGCTGTTAGATCTCTGTAGAATATTTTTTATTTCAGTTACTGTATGTTTAATTTCTAGTTGGTCCTTTTTCATATCCTTGAGGGTCTCGCTAAATTTATTGGCCTTTTCTAGAAAATTTTTGAAAAAACTTATAACTGTGGTTTTGAAGTCCATATCCAGTCATTTGCTTTCTTCCATTTCTTTCATTTGTGATATGTTTGTCTCTGCATTTTGGCTGCTTCTCTGAGTTGATAGAGTGACTTTGTATGCTAGGTGTCCTATAGAGCCCAGAGGGTCGATCTCCTCAATTACCTTAGGTGGACACTCTTGGTGTATCCCTTTGTGGACTGTGTGCACAATCTTGTAGTTAAGCCTTGATTGTTGTTGGTATCACTAGAGGAATTGATCTCTAAGCCAGTTGGCTGTGAGGATTAACTGCGTTTATGCTGGGAGATACCGTTATGGGAAAAGACTTGCAAAAGCCTCTGTGTTCAGCTTGAATGGAGCGGAGTCTCAGGGTGGAGAATCATTGGTTTCTCTGTCAACCCTGTGTCACACTGTCCCGTGGTGATCACTGTAAGCACCTCTGTGAGAAAGCCGCCCTCGAGTTCCACCCACTGCCAGACAGTCCAGCTTCTCCCCAAATGAGTCTGGATCCTCACAGTCTTGCCTGGAACTGGAGTTCAGTGCAGTCGAGAGCTTTTGTCTCCCTTCTGCTTGAGAAAACCAGCCACACAGTCAGTTGCCTGCTCTCTCCGCACATGAGCCTTGGTACCTCTGCCTTCCACAGCTCTTCTGAGTCTCAGTGTGCTTTTCTATTTCCTGACAGTCCAGTTTCACCCTGTATGAGTCTGGGTCCCCAGAATCTCGCCCGGAACTGTAGTTCACCAACGTTGGGAGCTTTGGTCTCCCTCTAAAATGAGAAAGCCAGCCATACACTGTGCGTGTGTGCATCTCAATACCTCTGCCTCTTGCAGCTCCTCTGAATGTTAGTGTGCTTTACTCAGCCACCTTCCTGTGGTTCTGGATGATGTCCATTTTGTCTCTTAGTTGTAGTTTTGAAATTGTTGTGGGAGGCAGCAGTTTAGATGTTTATCTATGCCACTATCTTGGTTTCTCTGTTATTGATTTTTAATTAGTTATGTGGGCTTGGTCACATGCTAAGTATGCCTGGTTGATTGCTTTGGTCTCTTAGTTACAGAATGGGATATAGGAGCTTATTAATGGGTTCTTGAATCAACTCATAGTGTGGATATAGGGAAACAGGAAAATATATAGAGAAAAAAATGGGTAACTATATATATCCTGTGAGTTGCTCAAATTGACTTAGTGTAGGAAGAATGAACCATCAATTTCCATAAGAATTCTTAGGTTAAATGCACAAAGAAAATGTGGGGTCTTCCTCCAAGCCAAATTTGAGATCAGTAACAAGTTGATATTGTAGCATTTTTCTTTTTTTCAGTTTATGTATGAGGACATAAGGAGAAGCAGGAATTTTATTTGACTTAAGGGAATAGTGAAGAAATTAAATAAACACCCCTGTCTGGATAGTTCAGTTGATAAGATCATATCATCCCAATACACCAAGGTTTTGAGTTCATATTCTCTCTCTCTCTCTCTCTCTCTCTCTCTCTCTCTCTCTCTCTCTCTCTCTCTCTCTCTCTTCCTCTCTCTCTTTCTCTCTCCCACCCTTCCTCTCCCTCTCTGTTTCTCCCTTCCCTCTTCCCACTCTCAAATTAGTAATTTAAAATAATGAAATGAACAGAAATACCACAACTGGTCTATAAAAGAGGGAAATTTTTTTTTTTTTATCCTAGGGTTGGTTGCTTTCTGTCCTACCTATATTTTGCTTAAAGGGTTATAAGGACTGATTAACAGTTGCACAAGCAGCATTGGTTTGGTCGTTTTGAATGCTTGAAGTTCTAAAACACATTACTTTTTAGTTAGACTCTTCAATAGAGCTATTAAAAGATAGTATTGACTAACAATAAGATGTCAGTGTAGTAAACTCCTATACTTGCCACCTCCCATAACCACATCAAAATTATAATCAAAATACAGAATAACCATCATTCAGAACCGCTGCTGGCTGAATGAAAGTACTATAACTAGAGAAGTAAAGAAGAAAGCACACTGAGACTGGTAGGCGGTGCAGATACTTGGAATGAGAAGGTCTGACTCCTATGTGTGCCACTTTTTTAATCTGTAGAGGCTGCCCAGAGGAGCATGTGGTTCTAGCCCCACACCAATACCCCAATCCAGGATTCCAGAAGTGGGAAAAGAAATTCCTATGGGCAGTAAGAACTTTGGCTGTAAAAACCAGTGTGGATTGGTGTTTGTGACACAGAGGCTGCTGGAGACCCAGCTGTACCTCTTAAAAGTGTAGCACTATGAATTGAACTTACAATGTCTCGCTTCCTCTAAGTTCCAGCACCAGGAACTGTAGTTCAGTGACATTGGGACACAAACACATACGAGGTGGAACTGGATTTTCTGGCATGAGGAAGGAACTTGAGGGTAGCTATCTCCCAGATTGAGGGGGAGGTCCCAGCATTGTTCCTATGCTGCGACCTCCCCCATCCCAGGGCTGACTGGTAGCCATTTTTGTTAGCTCACTCTGGTGATTCACTAAGACCCCGCCTCATCCAATTTCCAACCCTACTCAAGCTGTGTGCAGTGCTTATGATTGGCCTGTTTTTGTTCAGCCTAAAATCTCTCAAACAAACTGCAGCTGGGTCAGGGATCACCAAACCTATCAATAAAAGGCCCAAGACCTAGTACCAGCACCAGCACCAGCCTTCCTTACTTCATATCTGGGCCTTATCTGGGCATTTCCAAACCTCATACAAAGAGAAGGAACCTGCAGATCTCTCTGTGGCCTCAGGCAATGACTTACTTTGTATCTCCCTAGAATTCCAACAGCGAGGGTACTACCCAATGGTCAGTGTGAGAGCATACCAGATTATAACTCTTCACATCCATAAGACACACTCAAGGGGCAGACTCAATGAACACCAAAGCCCCATTGAAGCAAGTCTCCTGCACAACAGTTCTCCCATTGTAGTTGCAGCTAGTCTTCATAGCCAGTTGGTCTGGAGGTCAGTTCCTCCAAGTGACAACAACAGTAATCAAGTGCTCAGGTGACTGGGGAGGCTAAGCCACTGGGCCCTTTAGATACCTACTATACAAGGCCACTTTACCAACTCAAGAAGATATAACAGCTCTACCCAATACATAGAAACAAACACAGGGAAGCAACCAAAATGCAGAGATAAAGAAACATGTCACAAATGAGAGGAATGGAAGAAAGCAAACTATTGGATATAGAGTTCAAAATCATAGTTATAAGGTTACTAAAGAATCTTCTAGAAATCTCAAGAAAAATGGAAAAGGATCATTCAGAAATTAAGCATACACTGATTAAAATAAAGAATAATCTGCAGGGATTCAACCGAAGAGTAGTGGATTCTGAGGATCAAATCAACAATTTGAAATATGAGGAAACAAGAAACACCCAACCAAAAGAGCAAAAGAAAAAAGAATCCAAAAATATGAAGATAGTGTAAGGAACCTCTGGGACAACTTCAAGCTTACCAGCATTCACATTATGGGGGTGCTAGAAGAAAAGAAAGAGCAAGATATTGAAAACTTCCTCTACCTGGTGAAAGAAGTCCAGGAAGCACAGAGAGTCTCAAATAAGAGGAACCCAAAGAGGACCACATTATAATTAAAATGCCAAGGGCAAAAGATAAAAATAGAATCTTAAAAGCAGCAAGACAAAAGCAGTTAGTTACATACAAGGGAATGCCCGTGCAACTGTCAGCTGATTTCTCAACAGAAAACATGCAGGCCAGAAAGGAGTGGCATGAAATATTCAAAGTGGTGGATAACAAGGACCTACAACCAAGAAAACTCTACCCAGCAAAGCTATTATTTAGAATGGAAGGTCAGATAAAGAGCTTCACAGACAAAAAGCTAAGGGAGTTCATCACTACCAAACCTGTATTACATGGAATTTTGAAGGGTATTCTTTAAGAAGAGAAAAAAGAAGAAAAAGAGAAGGTTCAGAAATATGAACAACAAAATGGCAAGAAATACATACCTATTAACAATCCTATCTAATAAAGAGGAAATTTACTAAATGACCATCACAATCTTACAAAGATGGTGGTGCCCAAGCCAATAAGGAGGGGATATGCTAATTGCCTGTCACACCCTCAAAGATGGCAGTGCTCATAGCGGCAAGATGGCAGTGACCAGTCCCCTCAGCCCCCCTACCAGGCATGTCCAGCTGCTCCGTGTGCCTGCCTCTGGAGTCTCCCAGTCCCCGTAGCCCCCAGCCACCTAGGGCCATCCCAAGGCACAGGCAAGCCTCTGATGACAGTTGCCCAGTCACCTAGTGAGCCTGAGGCTCATGTAACCAGGGCCCGCAGAGGCACTGTGGACAGTGGCAGCAGCGGAGGTGTGATAGGGGCATTGCCTTCTCCTGATCACCCCTGAGGGCTCCCGGACTGTGAGAGGGGGCAGACCAGGCTGAGGGACCCCTATTCCAATACATGAATTTTCATGCACCGGGCCTCTAGTTGAATATAAAAATCAAATGAATAAGAAATCTAATGAACAGAATAAACTGGTGAATAAAATGAAATCAGAGGCATGGAAATGGAACAAACTGATGATGCTCAGAAGTAAGGATGGTAGGTGGAGGGGCGGGAAGAGATTACACAAGTGTCTTATATGCATATATGCATTACCTATAGACACAGACAGTAGAGTGGCAAAGGCTTGGGGCTTGGCGGAAACCTTGCATGGAGGGGGGCATTGAGGGGAAAAAAGAGGTACATCTATAATAATCTTAATAATAAATATTTTTTTAAGATGATGGTATTATTACACCCTGGCTGATGTTTCTCAGTGGTTAGAGTGCCGGCCTGCCCATTGAAAGGTTGTGGGTTTGATTCCCAGTTAAGGGCACATACGTGGGTTGGCATATTTGATCCCTGGCCCTGGTCCTGGTCCAGGCATATGTGGGAGAGGGGTCTTTCTCCCTCTCCCTCTCTCCCTCTCCCTCTCTCCCTCTTTCCGTCTCTCCCTTTCCCCCTCCCTCTCCCCCTCCCCGTCCCCCCCCTCTCCCCCTCCCCCTCCCTGTCCCCCCTCCCCCTCCTCCTCCCCCTCCTCTTCCCCCTCTCCCTCCCCCCCCCTCTCCCTCTCCCTCTCTCTCCCCCTTTCCCTTTCCCTCTTCTCCTCCTCCCCTCTCTCCCTTTCTATCTCTATCTCTGTCTCTTTCTCTTTCTCCTTCTCCCCTCCACCCTTTCTACTCTCTCTAAAAATCAATGGAGAAAATATCCTCAGGTGAGGATTAACAACAAGAACAAAAAAGGATAGTATTGCTTGCTATAATAGTAGCTAGCATTATGTAGTGCCTACTATTTCTTAGGCAAGTCCTAATATTTTTATTCTAGTTTTACAGGTGATGCCTAAATCAATTATTCAATCCTTAAGACTCTGGTTCCATAATTTTTGCTTTTAATCAGAAGCTGAGCTGGGATTGGTCTCTTAACAGTCCAGTGTTCTTTTAACTAGATTATGCCAAATTAGTATTTTTATCTTTTGCAAATGGCCATATGTGTTGGGGGAGCAAAGGATTGCATTTAGTTGATGTGTTCTGTACTTTAAAAAGCAAAGCACCACTTGCTCTGTGGATCTAAACAGAAGTCTTGTGCTGGCTGGCGTGGCTCATTGGTTGAGCATCAATGGATTGATTCCTAGGAATCAATTCAGGGAACATGCCCGGGTTGTGAGCTCAATCCCCAGTGTGGGGCATGCAGGAGGCATCTGATTAAAGATTCTCTCTCATCATTGATGTTTCTCTCTCTCTTCCTTCCTCTCTGCAAGCAATTAAAAAAATTACATATCTATTTAAAAAGAGAAAACAACCAGAAGACTGGTTAAATTATTTTTGAAGAAGACATTTATTTTGTTATTATGAACTGAAATTATTCTTACCTTTTTTAGAGAAGTCTAAATTAGACATGGAGGAGTCACAAGAAATGCCTTACCTAAAAACACCTATAAAAAGAAAACCTTAGAGTTCATGGAAAATGTGTTCATAACTACTTGGGGGTTGGTGATTCTTATTGATTTGCTACTCTTGAGTATCATAAGTTTTGGATAATATGTTGGAACTATAGATCAGAAGACTTAGATTCTAAGGCATATCTCTATTTTCTTAAAAGTCTCAGTATTCTCTTCTGTAATTTATGATGTAATGTAATTTTGTTTCAATGTTACTTCTGGAAAGTTTAGAAACCTTATACCTATTTGCCATCTCATCTATTTTATTCTTTCTCTCCTCAAGTTTTTCTTTTAAAATGTATTTGCTGGGATTATATATCAGTGGTACCTGGTATGAAATGGGTACCCAGTGATTATTTGTTAAATTCAATTGAATACAAATCAGTTAAGTAGATACAATTTTTTAAAATGGAGCTAGAAATAGAAAAGTATAAAATATTATTTGGGAGAAAACATCTTGAAAATCTTTTTCTTTTTTTTTTTTTTTTTTTTTTTCATTTTATTTTATTTATTTTTTTTTCTTTTTTTTTAATTTTTTTTTATTGAATTATTATCTGTGTACATATTTTAACTCCCCCCTCCCATACATACCCACCCTCCCCAGAGTTTTGTATCCTTTGGTTGTACTTATATGCATGTATACAAGTCCTTCGGTTGATCTCTTATCTCCCCCAGATCTCCCTACTGTCCCTGCTGTAATTTTACAGTCTGCTTGTTGCTTTACTGTCTTTATATCTGACTTTTGGCTTGTCAGTTTATAATGTTCTTTAATACCCATAAATGAGTGAGGCCATGTGGTATTTCTCTTTCATTGACTGGCTTATTTCACTCAGCATGATGTTCTCTAGTTCTATCCAGGTTGCTGCAAATGATGAGAATTCCTTTTTTTTATGGCAGCATAGTATTCCATTGTGTAGATGTACCATAGTTTTTTGATCCAATCATCTGCTGACGGGCACCTGGGCTGTTTCCAGATTCTAGCTATTGTAGATTGTGCTGCTATGAACATAGGGGTGCATATATCCTTTCTGATTGGTGTTTTTAGCTTCTTGGGATATATTCCTAGGAGTGGGATTGCTGGGTCAAATGGGAGTTCCATTTTCAGTTTTTTGAGGAAACTCCACACTGTTCTCCACAGTGGTTGCACCAGTCTGCATTCCCACCAGCAATGCACGAGGGTTCCTTTTTCTCCACAACCTCGCCAACACTTGTCGTTTGTTGATTTGTTGATGTTGGCCATTCTGACAGGTGTGAGATGGTACCACATTGTTGTTTTGATTTGCATCTCTCGGATAATTAGAGACTTTGAGCATGTTTTCATGTGCCTTTTGGCCTTCCTTCTGTCTTCTTTTGAAAATATTCTATTTAGGTCCATTGCCCATTTTTTAATTGGATCATTCATCTTCTTTTTATTTAGATGTATAAGCTGTTTGTAGATGATGGAGATTAAACCTTTATCAGTGGTAACATTTGCAAATATGTTCCCCCACACCGTGGGCTTTCTTGTTGTTTTGTTGATGGTTTCTTTTGCTGTAAAAAAGTTTTTTATTTTGATGTAGTCCCATTTGTTTATTTTCTCTTTAGCTTCCATTGCCCTAGGGGCAGTATCAGTGAAGAAGTTCTTTTGGCATACGTCTGAGATTTTGTTGCCTGTGGATGCTTCTAGTATTTTTATGGTTTCCCGTCTGATGTTTAAGTCCTGTATCCATTTTGAGTTTATTTTTGTGTATGGTGTAAGTTGGTGATCTAGTTTCATTCTTTTGCATGTATCTGTCCAATTTTCCCAACACCATTTATTGAAGAGACTGTCTTGACTCCATTGTATATTCATTCCTCCTTTGTCAAATATTAATTGAGCATAGTGATTTGGGTTGATAACTGGGTTCTCGATTCGATCCCATTGATCTATATGTCTGTTCTTGTGCCAGTACCAGGCTGTTTTGAGAACAGTGGCTTTGTAATACAGTTTGAAGTCTGGTATTGAGATCCCTCCTACTTTACTCTTCTTTCTCAGAATTGCTGTGGCTATTCGGGGTCTTTTATTGTTCCAAATGAACTTTTGGAGAGTTCTTTCTAGGTCAGTGAAATATGCCGTTGGTATTTTAATGGGGAGTGCGTTGAACCTATAGATTGCTTTAGGAAGTATGGACATTTTGATGATGTTGATTCTACCAATCCATGAACATGGTATGTTCTTCCATCTCCTTACATCTTCCTCTATCTCTTTTTTCAGTGTCGTGTAGTTTTCCGCATATAGGTCCTTTATTTCCTTAGTTAAGTTTATTCCTAGGTATCTTAATTTTTTTGGTGCGATGGTAAATGGAATTGCTTTTTTAGTCTCAGTTTCTATAAGTTCGCTGTTGGTGTATAGAAATGCCATAGATTTCTTGGCGTTAATTTTATATCCTGCTACATTGCCAAATTCATTTATTAAGTCAATTAGTTTTTTAATGGAGTCTTTTGGGTTTTTTATATACAATATCATGTCGTCTGCAAATAAAGATAACTTTACTTCTTCTTTTCCAATTTGGATGCCTTTTATTTCCTCCTCTTGTCTAATTGCAATGGCTAGTACTTCCAGTACTATGTCAAAGAGGAGTGGTGATAGTGGGCATCCCTGTCTTGTTCCTGTTCTTAGAGGGAATGGTTTTAGTTTTTGCCCATTGAGTATGATGTTGGCTGTGGGTTTATGGTATATAGCTTTTATTATGTTGAGGTATGATCCTTGTACTCCCACCTTGTTGAGAGTTTTTATCAGGAAAGGGTGTTGGATTTTATCAAATGCTTTTTCTGCATCAATTGATATGACTATATGATTTTTATCTTTCAATTTGTTTATGTGATGTATCACATTTATTGATTTGCGGATATTGAACCAACCTTGCATTCCTGGAATAAATCCGACTTGGTCATGGTGTATGAGCTTTGTGATGCTCTGCTGGAGCCGATTTGCTAGAATTTTGTTGAGAATTTTGGCATCTATGTTCATGAGGGATATTGGCCTGTAATTCTCTTTCATTGAGTTGTCTTTATCTGGTTTTGGTATTAGGGTGATGCTGGCCTCATAGAAGGAGTTTGGAAGTGTTCCTTCCTCTTGAATTTTTTGGAATAGTCTGAGGAGGATAGGTTTTAGTTCTTCCTTGAATGTTTGGTAAAACTCTCCTGTGAAGCCATCTGGTCCTGGGCTTTTGTTTACTGGAAGCTTTTTGATGACTGTTTCAATTTCTTCCCAAGTCACTGGCCTATTGAGATTTTTAGATTCTTCCTGATTGAGTTTTGGAAGTTTGTATTTTTCTAGGAATATGTCCATTTCCTCCAGGTTGTTCAGTTTGTTGGAATAGAGTTGTTCGTAGTATTTTGTAACAATCCGTTGTATTTCAGTGGGGTCTGTTGTTATTTCACCTCTTTCGTTTCTGATTTTGTTTATTTGGGTCCTCTCTCTTTGTTTCTTGGTTAGCCTGGCTAGAGGACCATCTATCTTGTTTATTCTTTCAAAGAACCAGCTCTTGGTTTTGTTGATCTTATGTATTGTTTCTTTGGTCTCAATGTTGTTCATCTCCGCTCTGATTTTTATTATTTCCTTCCTTCTGCTTACACTGGGATTTTCTTGTTGCTCTTTTTCTAACTCTTTGAGTTGTAGAGTTAGATCATTTGTTACCATTTTTTCTAGTTTCTTGCAATAGGCTTGTAGGGATATGAACTTTCCTCTCAAAACTGCTTTTGCTGTGTCCCATAGATTATGGATAGTTGTGTTTTCATTGTCATTTGTTTCCAGGATGTTTTTAATCTCTTCCTTGATTTCTCTGGTAACCCAGTCCTTGTTTAATAGCATGCTGTTTAGTCTCCATGTGTTTGATTTCTTTGGATTATTTTCATTGTAGTTAATTTCCAGTTTTATGCCACTATGATCTGAGAAGATGCTTGATATGATTTCTATCTTCTTGAATTTGAAGAGACTTTGCCTATGTCCCAAAATGTGGTCTATCTTTGAGAATGTCCCATGTGCGCTTGAAAAAAATGTATATTCTGTGGCTTTGGGGTGGAATGTTCTGAAGATGTCGATTAATTCCATCTGGTCTAGCGAGTCATTTAGAATTGATATTTCTTTGCTGATTTTTTGTTTAGATGATTTGTCAAAGGGTGACAGTGGGGTATTAAAATCTCCTACTATGATTGTATTGCTATTAATCTCTCCCTTAATGTCCTCCAGCAGTTTTTTTATATATTGGGGTGCTCCCGTATTGGGTGCATATATATTTACCAGGGTTATTTCTTCTTGTTGGATTGCTCCCTTTAGTATTATGAAGTGGCCTTCATTATCTCTTGTTATGTCCTTCACTCTGAGATCTAATTTGTCAGATATAAGTATTGCTACCCCAGCTTTTTTTTCATTTCCATTTGCCTGGAAAACCTTTTTCCAACCCTTCACCTTCAGTCTGTGTGCATCTTTTTTCCTGAGGTGGGTTTCTTGTAGACAACAGATATATGGGTCTTGTTTTCTTATCCAATCCATTACCCTATGTCTTTTGATTGGAGCATTTAGTCCATTTACATTTAAGGTTATTATTGATAGATACTTATTTGACGCCATCTTTATTCTGTACCCCTGTGTTCCTTCTTTGCTTTCTATTTCTTTAATTTTACAGTAGACCCTTTAGCATTTCTTGCATTGCTGGTTTGGTGGAGATAAATTCCCTTAGTCTGTTTTTGTCTGTGAAGCTCCTGATTTCACCTTCACATTTTATTGATAGCCTTGCTGGGTACAGTATTCTTGGATTCAGACCCTTCCTTTGCATGACTTTGTATATTTCATCCCATTCCCTTCTGGCCTGATAAGTTTCGGTGGAGAAGTCAGTTGCTAGTCTGATGGGGGTTCCTTTATATGTAACTTTCTGTCTCTCTCTGGCTGCTTTTAAAATTCTTTTTTTGTCGTTGGTGTTTGCCAGCTTAATTATAATGTGTCTAGGGGTCGGTTTTCTGGGGTTCATTTTGCTTGGGACTCTGCGAGCATCTTGGATTTGTGTGGGTTTTTTCTTCTCTATCTCAGGAAAGTTTTCTGTCATTATTTCTTGAAATACGTTTTCCATGTCTTCCTCAATTCCCTTTCCTTCTGGAACCCCTATTATTCTAATATTGTTTTGTTTTGTATTGTCCCAAAGTTCCCTTAGACTTTCCTCCTGTTTTTTAATTTTTTTTTCCAGAAGCTGTTCTAATTGGGTATTTTTTTCCATCTTGTCTTCTAGCTCGCTGATGCGGTCCTCTGCTTCTTCTAATCTACTCTTGATGCTTTCTATTGAGTTCTTTACAGTAGCGATGTCATTTTTCATTTCCTCTTGGTTCTTACTCATATTATCAAATTTGTCTTCCATTCTTTTTAGCCATCTTATGATTATTACTCTGAATTCTTGCTCTGATAGGTTGCTTGCTTCTAGCTCATTTACTTCCTTTTCTGGTGAAGCCTGCTTTTCTTTCATATGCGGGCTGTTTTTGGGTCTCCCCATTATTTAGGATGTCTGGTTGTGTAGTTCTCTCTCTTCTGCTTTGATTTAAAGGCACAAAATACAACACAACCAGGTACAACTCGCAAGGCACTGAATAGAAATGTGTTTGTAATATTAATAACCACCAATAACGTTGACTAGAACCCAGCTAACAAAAACATACAATCAAACCAAAATAATAGGCAAATTAATCTTATAAAAAAAAAAGCATACAACACTTCAGTATAGTTACCATTTAACATACAACTTCAAAGAGTTAGAGAGAAAGACTGTTTTTTTGTTTTGTTTTGTTTTTAGGACAACTGCGAGGGAGGTGTGAATGGGCTTGGAGCAGTTGGAAATTAGATATATACAAGTAGCGTGAAGTTTTAGGAGGGGGTAGACAGAAGGAGTGGGGAAAATCTAGAGCAGGAAGGGTTAAGATAAACGGGGTACCAAAGGAAAAGATCAGAAAGAGGGTGAAGGCATAAAGGTAGGGTTGAGATAGAATAAAGCGTTGGAGAAGGAAAGATAAAGACTGTAGAACAGTAATCCTGAAATAAAATATATATATATATATAATATGATGAAATAAAAATAATAAAAATAAAAGAAAATAAGATGAAAAAAGTAAATTAGTAGCAGTAATAGTGTTGATTACGTATACAATGTGGTAATTATAAAGATAAAATCAAGTGAGAAAAAAAAGTTTCTTGAGTAAACGTTGCAAATAATGAGAACAAAAATAAAAAACAAAAATTTAAAAATTAAAAAAAAAATAAAATTAAAATTTAAATAAAATTTGCAGTAATGAAGGTCGTTGGCTTCCTCTATTGTTATGATCCAGTCCTGATTTTTAGGGAGGTTTTGCTTTTTTATTGCACTAGAGTTAATTTGTAAATTAGCCTCTGGGGGCAGTGTTTCTAGGTTGACTTCCCAGACTCTAGAGCCTCTCAGCTTTTTTTTTTTTTTTTCGTCCTCCGGAGGGGGGAGGGGTAGGTCCGAGCAACTGCAATCTCCCACAACTGTCAGATATCCCTCCGCGGCAGATCCAAATGTGTTGCTCTTTAGATATCTCCCCTGTTAGGAGCCCCGTCCACTTTCACGGGTGACACCCGCCCAACACTGGGGCTTCCACTTATAATCACCGCCCTTGTCTCCAGCTTCCGCGCGCCCTGTGCGCGCACAGCCCTTTTTCTTCGCTGCGACCGCTCTCCACCCGCTCGGGGGAAAACTGACCTTCTCGCCGAGCAGTGGGGCACTCCTGTGGGGCCGGGTGTTCGCGCCGCCTGGGATCCGTGTTCTGGGGATCACAGCTGCTTGGTGGTGGGTGCGGCTGTGGATATTCAGGCCTCTGACACGATCCTATCTTCCTCTCAAGATGGCGAGGATTCCCAGTCCAAGCCGGCAGGTAGCTCCGGGAAGGGATGCAGCCCACGTGGGTGCCTCCCTGTGCGGGGTACTTCTGTCAGCGGCCCCCCAGCCGTTTCTTCTGGGGTTCGCTGTCTCCCAGGTTGTTAATAAACACTCACAGCTCAACACCATCAGCTGCTCTCTCTTTCTGCTTCAGGACCGGGCTCAGAATCGAAAATCTTGATTATGGATGTTCACCTTTACATTTTGTTTAAAACTAGTACATAGGCACAGAGGATGTAGTAATTGTCATGTAGGATGGTAAATGCTATAGTTAGATATAAGGTAAAGTAGTGATATAAAGAATGAAGTTGATTAGAACTTCCTGAGAGTCTGCAAAGATTTCCCAGGGATGATTCTGGAACATAGTTTTGAATGGAAGGTTGAGTTTACCAGATTGTCAATGGAAAAAAGATATTTTAAACTAAGGTAACAATCCCTTAAAACTTTGATTTAAAATGACATAGACTTTTGATGAACTGAATCAATGTAGCTAAATATAGGGTATAAAATAAAGAATGCAGGCAGAAAGAAAGGTAAGTTTGATGAAATAGCCTAAGTTCAGATAGTTGTGAGCCTTATATATTGTGAAGAGAAGTTTAGAATTTTAGAGAATGAGGAGACATTTGAAATATATTTAGTGGAGGATTTGAATTGGAACTATGGGAGATGGACTGAAGAGAGGTGAACTAGAAGAAAGGACGTCATATATAAGCCACGTGTATGAGCCAGTTGAAGTAGTGTGGGTGAGTGATTGAGTCCTGAATCAGAGTTTTAGTAGAGAAAATATGAAATTAGAGACAGAACAAAAGATGTTTCTGTGGTTCGAAATATATTTCAAATCATTATGTGTCATTTGTAATAGTGCTCTCTTCCTATTCTCTTTACTTCCTCAGAGTTGTCCTTTAGGTCATTGATTCACCAATAAATTGAAAAATAATTGTGTCAGGTACTGTGCTAAGCATTAAAAATAGAAAATTTAGAATGTCAGCGATCTTATTTAAGGATTTCATAATCTGGTGAGTTTTTCTTCTGTCTATCCCTCTTCTGGGGATGTCAAACTAGGTAATTTTCACTAAACTTTCACTTCAGGAACACCTGAAAAAACTGAAAAAAGTATATTTGAAGGCATTGGAATACCTTCAAATAAGTAAAATTTTACTGTGCTTAGATCTGTAAGAAAGAAACCCAGAGAGATGAGCCCATTATTTATGGACTTGTCTATTATGATAAAGGGCTGCTGATTCAGAAAGAGTCCAGCTTGAAGTGTGCGATACTTAACAGATTCAAGAGCAGGGAGGAGCTCCCTGGTAACCTCCACAAGTTGAGACTTTTGGTAGTTAAAACAACTTTATGTTTTTATGTAGACTTATCAGATGACAGGGGGGAAAAAAAACATTTTCAGAACTGACATATAAGCAATACAAAATTTGTATCTATAACTATTAAAGAAATTGAATATGTAATTAAAAATTTTTTCATAAAGAACACTGTAAGCCAAGATGGCTTCACTGTTAAATGCTACCAACACACAAGAAGATTGGTTTGACATAAATAGTTATGTGAAATAGAAAAAAAGGGACAATTAAATGTATTTTAGGGAGCCAGGACAACATTGATAACTAAATATTTCAAGGATATTAGAAGTGAAAATTGCTTGGCCTGTGTGGCTAAAGTTTATTGGAACATTGTCCCATACACCAAAATGTCGTGGGTTCAATTCCTAGTCAGGGCACAAACCTAGGTTGTGTGTTCAAGTCCCCGGCAGAGCTGCATGTGAGAGGCAGCCTATCAATATTTCATACATTAATATTTCTCTCTGTCTCTAAAATCAACAAACATATCCTCAGGTGAGGATTTAAAAAATAAATTAAGGTCAGTATCACTGGTAAACATAGATTCCAAAACTTTAGACAAAATTAGTAAATTAAATTCAGCAAGATATATAAAAAAGCATCAGAACCAAGTGAAGTTCTTTTCCAGTGTGAGTTAACATGAAATCACCAATCAATGTAATTCATCTGTTAAAAAAATGAAGGAAAAAACCTCATGATGATCTCAATAGAAATATAAAAAGCATTTGATAAAATTATATGTGTAAAAAAAAAAACACCTTAGCAAACTAGGTATAGAAGGGAACTTTCCAATAAAGAGCGTTCTCAAAAAACTTTCAGGTAATATAGTTAATTGAAACAAACTGAATCCTTTTCCTCTAAGATTGAGAACAAGGAAGAATGTTTCCTCAGAGTTTTTATCCTAAACACTAGAGGCCTGAGGGATCTGCCTGAAACCAGCTTTCTGAAATCCCCCGAGGGGTCTAGGATTGAGAGAGGTTGCAAATCAGGCCTAGGGACCCTACCAGTGCACAATTGGCCCAGGAGAGATATGGGCTAGCCAGGGAAGGACTGCAGGAGGGCTCCAGGGCATGTCTAGCCCATCTTGCTCAGTCCTGACTGGCCAGATTCCAGCAGCAAGCTAACCTACCAGTTGTAGCATTTGCCCACTGATAGTAAGTCAATCGGTTGACTGTGTGTCCCTGATGGTTAGTGCACATCATAGCGAGTAGTTGAGTGACCTTAGCATATCATTAGCATATTATACATTAAAAAAAAATTGTCAGATTATTACAAATGTTCCTCCCCCCCCCCTCCATTGCTCTCCTCCACCAGGTTCCCACCCCACCCTCTGCCTTTTCCCATCCATAGGTGCACAGTTTTTGTTCAGTCTCTTCCCGCACTCCCCACTTCCCTTTTCCCCGAGAATTGTCACTTCACTCCCCTCCCATACCTCTGATTCTATTATATTCACCAGTTAATATTGTTCATCAGATTTTTAAAATTCCCTTGGTTTTTAGATTCACTTGTTGATAGTTACATATTTGTTGTTCATAATTTTTATCTATATTTTCTTCCTCTTCCTAAAGAACCCCCTTCAGGAATTCATATAATTCTGGTTTGGTGATAATGAACTCCTTGAGCTTTTTTTTATTTGTGAAGCTCTTTATCTGGCCTTCGATTCTGAGTGATAACTTTGCTGGGTAGAGTAATTTTGGCTGTAGGTTCTTGCTATTCATCACCTTTAAAATTTCTTGCCATTCCCGTCTGGCCTGCATGGTTTCTGTTGAGAAATCAGCTGACAATCTTATGGGTGCTCCTTTATAGGTAACTACTTTCTTTGCTCTTGCTGCTTTTAATATTCTCTCTTTGTCTTTTGCTCTTGGCATTTTAATTATGATGTATCTTGGTGTGGTCCTCTTTGGATTTCTTTCGTTTGGGGTTCTGTGTGCTTCCTGGACTTGTAAGTCTATTTCTTTCACCAGGTGGGGGAAGTTTTCTGTCACTATTTCTTTCAATATGTTTTCGGTATCTTGCTCTCTTTCTTCTTCTGGGACCCCCATAATTCTGATGTTGGTTCGCTTGAAGTTATCCCAGAGGTTTCTTACACTATCTTCAACTTTCTGGATTCTCTTCTCTTCTTGCTTCTGCGGGGGAGTGTCCTCTGGCTCTTTGTGTTCCAAATCTTTGACTTGATTCTTGCGATCTTCCAGTCTGTTTTTAGGACTCTGTATAATATTTTTTATTTTAGACAATGTATTCTTTATTTCTAGTTGATCCCTTTTCATATCCTCATAGGTCTCATTTATTTTATCGGCCTTTTCTAGAAAATTCTTGAAAAATCTTATAACTGTGGTTTTGAACTCAATGTCCATTCTTTTACTTTCCTCCATTTCATTCCTTTGTGTCCTGCCTCTTCTCTGCATTTTAGTTGCTACCCTGATTTGATGGAATAGTTTTGTGTGCTAGGTGTCCTGGCAGAACCCAGTAGCACAGCCTTCCCAGTTATCTGAAGTGGACAGTCTTGGTGCAGTCCTTTGTGGGCTGTGTGTGCAGTCTTGTTAAGCCTTGCTTATTATTGGCATCACTAGCATATTATACTTTGATTGGTTGAACGGCCAACTGGTCAACCGGACACTTAGCATATTAGGCTATTTTTATATAGGAGTATAGACATGTGATGACACCCAACTGAGCAGTGAACATGGAAAAGATTTCATACTTTATTAGTCATCAGGGAAATAAAAATTAAAACCACAATGAGATACCCCTTGGCATTCACCAGAATGATTAAAATGAAAAACAAAACAAAACTGATAATACAAGTATTAGATAAATACTGTGGATGAGGAAGTCCTCTGTACTGGTGGTGGGTGCATAAATCGGTACAACTATTTTAGAAAGTTTATTTTGGCACAATCTGCTAAAGTTATACTGGTGTAGTTTATAAGCCTGTGTTTTCATACTTAGAATGCATATAAATTCACACTGAAGGTTTTGTATAGAAATATTCAAAATAGCATTTTTAATGACCAAACTTTGGAAGTAACTATAATGTCTATCAAAAGTGCAAATGGGGAAATACATTGCATGTAAATATTTACAGCATTGATTCTCAAAAGTTTTGTTCTTCCCTTAACCCTATGGGTAACATCAGCATTTCCAAGGAACTTGTTAGAAATGCAACTATTGGACTCCTCCCTGTACTTCAGAAATTCTGGGTCCCAGTGATCTTTGTTTTATTTTATATTTTTGTTAATCCTTATCCAAGGATATTTTTCCATTGATTTTTAGAGAGAGTTGAAGGGAGGGGGAGAGACAGAGGGAGAGAAAAAAAAATAGATTGGTTGCCTCATGCATGTGCCCTGATCAACCTGCGACACTTCAGTTCTCAGGCCTAAGCTCTATCCACTAAGCAAAACCAGCTAGGGCAACAGTCTGTGTTTTTATAAGCTCTCCATGTGATTCTGTTGTACATTAACTTTTTTTTTTTTTAAATTAATGGACTATTAATGCATGAATTTGTGCACCTTGAAAAGAATTGAGAACCATGGGCTATGAGGCTGTAGTGGGCACAGCAGCAGTGGGTCTCAGCTCATCCTATGTGCCCCCACCTTGCCCCTCACATTGCAGCCCCCTGTCTGCCATCAGTTCTATTCCCACTGCCACCATTTCCATGTGCTGATGGCATCAGCCTCGCTTGCATTTGCTGACAGTGTGGAGCCATTGGGCCTGGGGCCAGCAGCAGGTGTGAGTGGGGCTGGAGTCATTATTGGGTATGAGTGGTGGTTCTGGTGCTGGTAGCAGGTGAGAGTGGGGCCACCACTGGCAGCGGGTGCAAGAGGTGGCTGCTGGCCTTGATTGTCCTGCAGGAACAGGGAGAGGTAGAGAAGCCCTGAGGGATGATAGGAGCAGGCAGCTGCTGCTTGTACCCGCTTACAGTGCCAAGTTATCTGGGCCAGTGTTGACACTGGCAGCAGATGTGAGCAGTGGCTCCCATGCTGGCAGTGGGTGCAAGTGAGACTGGGGCCAGCAACAGGTGCTAGTGTTGGGCGCAACCACAGCATACAGGAATAAAAAATTTTTAGTAACCACCAGAGGCTCACCCCAATGACAGCGACTGGTGGCCCCGTCTTCTTCTGGCACCCCCTTTCACCTGTCACACCATCCTACTATGGCTGATGTCAGCCATATTCTGCACTCTTCTGCCTGATGCTGACCCCTGCTGGTCAACGCATGTCATAGCAACTGGTTGTTGGGTTTTTCTGTTGTTCTGCCATTTGGTCTATTTGCATATTAGGATTTTGTGTATATATAGATTGTTAGAAAGATAAAGGAAGAGAGGGAAGGTGGGGAAAGAGAGAGAGACAGAGAGGCATCAATTTGTTGTTCCACTTCATGCATTCATTGGTTGTTTCTTGTATGTGTCCTGACAAAGGATTAAACCCGCCCACAACCTTAATGTATCAGGATAATGCTCTAATTGAGCTACCTGGCCAGGGCTGCACATTCAAGTTTGAGAGTTAATACTCTATAGCAGATTTGTATACTTTTCCTGTAAAGGACCAGCTAAGTATTTCTTAGTTTTTTTGGTCTATATGGTCCCAACTTTGCTATTATATTCAGGAAGCAGCCATAGGTAATGTATAAATGAGCAAATGTGTTCAGCCCTACAGCAGTTAAAATCAATTAATCCTATAGTATGGATGTGTTTCTGAAACATAATGCTGAGGGGGAAAAAAAAGCCAGATAAAAAGAATATGTATTGTATGATTTTATTTACATAATATTTTTAAAGAGGTGAGTCTTGTCAATGGTATCAGAAGTTAAGATAATAGTTAAGGGGCAAGATTCTTCGTCTTTGGAAAAAGGGGATGAGTTGGGATTTTGGACCACTAGTGCTGTCTATAAAAGTTCATATGTTCATACTATGTTAGTACACTTGTTAACCATCCTATAAAAAAGAAGAATCAGAGGGAAAAACTTTATTAGCACCACTTGTTAAAAAAAAAACAAAAAAAAACTTTTAAAAATACTTTATTTTTAAATTACAGTTGACATGTAATTTTATTAATTTCAGGTGTACAACATAGTAATTAGACATTTTAAAAAATTAATCCATCTTTTATTTTCTGGCAAACAGATAATATAAACAAAGCTATATTGATTGCTATAGTTATACACACTCCTTTTTTGCTTTATACAAGTTGTAAACAGGGATAAAATTCTTGGCTTAACATATATTTCAGAAATTCAACATATCGTACTTTTTGAGTTAGGACAAAGGAAAACTTAAGAAATTTTCATGAGATTATCATTATACAGCAAAAACTAAATTAACATCTGCCATTTTTTAAAGACTTCCATTTTACGTTACAGCTAAAATGATTTTTTATGTGAAGTTTTATGAACGAATAGAAGCTAACAAATGTTTATAACCATATGGACTAACCTATATAATAAAAGCCTAATCTGCAAATTGACCAAACAGTGAAACGACCTATGGAATGACTGATCACTATGACACGCACTGACCACCAGGGGGAAGATGCTCAACACAGGAGCTGCCCCCAGCCTGCAGGCCCCAGCGGGAGGCCTCCCTGATGGCCCTGTGGGTGGCCCTATAGATCAGCCCTGATCACTGGCCAGTCCTAGGGACCCTAACCGTTCATGAATTTCATGCACCGGGCCTCTAGTTTAAAAATAATAAAAATAGAAATAAACATATAATCAAAAAAATGCCCCTTGTTAGAAAAAAAAAAATAAACTACCATTAAGGTATTTCCCAATACTTTAAATAGAGATGAATTTATAACAACTAAGTTTCATGATACCTTGTTTTATTACTTCTGAATGCTTATCTTTTAATTTTAAAGTAATGATTACTTCAAAATAAAGCCAAGGTGTTAAGTATTTTATAATTTCATTATTTTGTATATTACAGTCCTACAAGAAAACTCAGATCATGGATTACAAAACAGTTAGCCTTCAGCATATATTTTGTCTGACAGGCAGAATGGTTTTTAACTTCTTAAAATAGACTACCTTCATGTAGTACTTATTTGATCTAGTTGACCATCTTCCCACATCATCACCTGCTAGGCACATTAGATTAATACCACATTTTTAATATTATAAACCCCATATTTAACTATAAATTTGTTACATTTAGAAAGCAAAAATTCAAATGTTATATACTTTCTGCTAAATGTTACTAGTTATTTCTAATTGGGGAAAAAGAAATTCAACCAAAAAGGTCTCATTTACATAATATTTCCTTGCATATAAAATTATCAGACCCAATTGTATAGATGAGTACTATTTTCCTAGAAGAAATATTGTTACATGTAACCTGAAATCCGAGTTAGGTAAATCACACCAAAAAGCATTATTTATTGATTTTTACTATAAAGTCTTGTCTCCCAAAGAGAAGCTTTTGACTTTATCCATACATGTAATCATTCTCAAATGCTGTTTCAGTTAAGGAAAGATGACCTTAAAAGGCTAACAAAATAACAAAAAAAGAGTTTCTTTTAATTCTAGAGAATGAAGGGGGGGGGGGGGGGCGGGGAAAGAAAGAAAGATCTTATGAGACAAATTTGAAAAGAGGAAAGATTTTAAGTAAATTTATTCTTGGACCTTTTACATTGCTACTCCTTCAATTTGTACAAGTTAAATAATAAGAGAAGTCCCAAACTGTTCCTTAGTGGAAAAATCTGCAAGGAAAGCAAAGCAGCTGAGCAGTGAAGGAGAAAACACAACAAAGATGTAAAAATCTGTAGTTATGAAAATAATCAAGAAATTATGGTATTAATTCCCTTCTGAAGTTTTAGAAACAGCAAGTAGTAATATGAATTATAGATTATTAATCTGTTGGATCATTTCATTTTTAATATTTTTGTTTCATATTTTTACATTACACAAAAATAAAAGGCTAACCTGTAATTCTTTAGATTCAAAACTGTTAGGGAACACTTATTTATCTTTGAATTTGTGCCATCTCTTAAAGCTTAACATCTGATTTCTTTTTTTTTATTTTATTAGGGTATTATATATGTACATATCTTATCATTCCCCCCCATCACCCCATTCCCATACATGCTCACAACCCCAGAGTTTTACGTCCATTGGGTATGCTTATATGCATGCACACAAGTCTTTCGGTTGATCTCTTATCTCCCCCACCTCTCCCTAACTTTCACACTGTAATTTGACATTTTGTTTGATGCTTTACTGTCTCTGTATCTATCATTTTGTTCAACAGTTTATAATGTTCTTTATTATCCAAAATGAGTGAGATCATATGGTATTTTCTTTCATTGACTGGATTATTTCACTTAGCATGATGTTTTCCAATTTTATCCAGGTTGCTACAATGGTAAGAATTCCTTTTTTAATGGCAGCATAGTATTCCATTGTGTAGATGTACCATAGTTTTTTGATCCCGAAATCTGCTGACAGACACCTAGGCTGTTTCCAAATCTTAGCTATTATAAATGGTGCTGCTATGAACATAGGAGTGCATATATCCTTTCTTATTGGTGTTTCCAGTTTCGTAGGATGTATTCCTAGCAGTGGGATTACTGGGTCAAATGGGAATTCCATTTTCAGTTTTTTGAGGAAACTCCATACTGTTCTCCACATGGCTACATTCCCACCAGCAGTGCACGAGTGTTCCTTTTTCTCTCCTCTCTGGGATAATTAGTGACTTTGAGCATGTTTTCATGTGCCTCTTGGCCTTCCTTCTGTCTTCTTTTGAAAAGATTCTATTTAGGTCCATTGCCCATATTTTAATTGGATCATTCATTCTCCTTTTCTATTTTATTGATTTTTTTTTTTTACAGAGAGGAAGGGAGAGAGAGAGTTAGAAACATCGATGAGAGTCATCAATCAGCTGCCTCTTGCACACCTTGTACTGGGGATATGCCCACAACCAAGGTACATGCCCTTGACTGGAATCGACCCTGGGACCATTCAGTCTGCAGACCAGTGCTCTATCCACTGAGCCAAACCGGTTTCGGCTCATTCTCCTTTTATTTAGTTGTATAAGCTGTCTATTGATGTTGGAGATTAAGCCTTTATCAGTGATAACATTTGCAAATATGTTCTCCCGTACAGTGGGCATTCTTGTTGATTTATTGATGGTTTCTTTTGCTGTGAAAAGCTTTTTATTTTGATGTAGTCCCATTTGTTTATTTTCTCTTTAGCTTCCATTGCCCTAGGGGCAGTATCAGTGAAGAAGTTCTTTTGGCATATGTGTGAAATTTTGCTGCCTGTGGATGCCTCTAGTATTTTTATGGTTTCCCGTCTTATGTTTAAGTATGTATCCATTTTGAGTTTATTTTTGTGAATGGTGTCAGTTGGTGATCTAGTTTGATTTTTTTTCCGCATGTATCTGTCCAATTTTCCCAACACCATTTATTGAAGAGACTGTCTTGACTCCGTTGTATGTTCATGCCTCTTTTGTCAAATATTAATTGAACTTATTGATTTGGGTTGATATCTGAATTTTCTATTCTATTCCATTGTCTGTTTTTGTGCCAGTACCAGGCTGTTTTGAGGACATTGGCTTTGTAATATAACTTGAAATCTGATATTGAGATTCCTCCTACTTTATTCTTCTTTCTCAGGATTGCTGTGGCTATTTGGGGTCTTTTTTTTATTCGAGATGAATTTTTGGAGAGTTCTTTTTAGGTTTGTGAAATATGCTATTGGTATTTTAATTGGGAGTACATTGAATCTATAGATTGCTTTGGGTAGTATGGATATTTTAATGATGATTCTACGAGTCTATGAACATGGTACGTTCTTCAATCTTTTTACTTCTTCCTCTATTTCTTTTTTCAGGGTCCTGTAGTTTTCCGCGTATAGGTCTTTTACCTCCTTAGTTAAATTTATACCTAGGTATGTTAATTTTTTTTTGGTCTCTCTTTCTGTAAGTTCACAATTGATATATAAAAATGCCATAGATTTCTTGGCATTAATTTTATATTCTGCTACATTGCCAAATTCATTTATTAAGTCTATTATTAGTTTTTTGATGGAGTTTTTTTTTTTAAATCAATCTTTATTGTTCATTTTATTACAAAGGTTCCTCATTACCCCCCCCCCCCACCTCCACCAGGTTCCCATCCCACCCTCCACCCCTTCCCCACCCCCAATTGTCCTCATCCATAGGTGCACAGTTTATATTCAGTCTCTTCCCGCATCCACCACTCCCCCTTTCCGAGAGAACTGTCAGTCCACTCCCCTCCCGTATCCCTGACTCTACTACAATCAACAGCTAATATTGTTCATCAGGTTTTTCAATCTCCTTTTTTGTTGTTGTTTTTTAATTAATAAACTTTTACACTTCCAAGAATAAATGTTCAACCTTGTTTTTTTCTGCCCTGGGAATTGAGAAGCAAACTTGTTTACATGTAAACTTGCCCTTAGGCTATCAAAAGGTGTAGCCATTCAAATGTAAATGGACACATTGTTTAAAGATAGCTGCTGGTTGGAATTGGATTACCTGTTTTGGGTGGGAAGGGCTTGTCTTCCCCTTTCTCCATTAAAATTAAGGTGTTAGCTTTACAATCTCTTTTTGGCAAGAGACCTTAAACTTTCAGAACTTTAAAATTTTCAGATAGTAAATCAGTTACTTAGCATTTTCTCAAATCAATAATACCTCCACATGCCCAAGGATACACTTCACACAAAAGACATTTCCAAGTAGATCAACCAATCTCATCCAGACCCCACACAAGGCACTCACAGATCAACACCCCAGCGCTATACTAACTCAACACATCCAGATCTAAGCCTTCATTACTTGATTCAGCAGACCCTCAAGTTCCCTCAAAAGTTTCCAGCCATGTCTGAGAAGCAGCCCTGGGGCGTGGGCAGGCGAGGAGCGAGCTGTTCCGGGCCTGGCGGGCCTGGCCTCTGTTGCTCTGGTCTGCTCCACAACCAGCTGCTCCAGGTCTGGCCACTGACCCTCCTGGCCTGGCTGCTGCTGCTTCGGGCCTGGCTGCTCCCAACCTGGCTGCTCTGGGCCCGGCTTCTCCGGGCCTGGATGCTCCCGACCTGGCTGCTCCGGGCTTGGTTGCTGCTGCTCCGGGCCCGGCCGCTCCCGACCTGGCTGCTCCGGGCTTGGTTGCTGCTGCTCTGGGCCTGGCCGCTCCGGGCCTGGCAGCTGCTGCTCCGGGCCTGGCTGCTCCCGACCCGGCTGCTCTGGGACCGGCTGCTCCGGGCCCGGCCGCTCCCGGCCTGGATGCTCTGGGCCTGGATGCTGCTGTTCTGGGCCTGGATGCTCCCGGCCCGGCTGCTCTGGGCCCTGCTGCTCCAGCCCCTGCCGCTTCGGGCCTGGGTGGTCCTGGCCTGGCCACCCTGGGCTTGGCCACCACTGCCCCAAGTCTGGCTGTTCCGGGCCTCTGGTTCTGCCTGCTGCTGCTCTGGGGCCTGGCTGCTGCTGCTCTGGGGCCTGGCTGCTGCTGCTCTGGGACTGGCTGCCACTGCCTTGTGCCTGGCCACTCTGGGTCTGGCCACCACTGTTCCAACATTTTGTCCTTTTTTTTTTTTTTTTTAATGCATTTATGTTGCAATGTTGGCTGCTGAG
Organism: Nyctalus aviator; assembly: GCA_036971965.1. Lineage (NCBI taxonomy): Eukaryota > Metazoa > Chordata > Mammalia > Chiroptera > Vespertilionidae > Nyctalus > Nyctalus aviator. The sequence continues at coordinate 101,671,226 of CM072922.1, forward strand.
TTGAGTTCTGTTTTAGTCTTCGATTTTTCAATATCTTCTTTGTACTCTTTCTTAAGTAATTTTACTATCTTTTGCTATAACTTGTTTTCTTCACATTGAAAACTTCTTTGGTTCTTCCTCCTCGTCCTGGAAGCTCAGAAGTCTGGCCTGCAGCACCCTTTTGTTCTCTGCGGCCTCCTGCATGGCTTCAACCTGTTGTCAGGGTCGGCGCCGCCCAGAAAGCAGCCCCCAGCCTTGGCTCCGTGGCCCGAGATCAGCGGTCGAGGGCCCAACGGCATACCCCCTTCTCCCCCTCCCCAGGACCCCGTTGCCCAGCTCCTTGCCGTGCCTGGCTGGCCAGTGTCAGGCAGTGGCTCCTGCTCCTCATCACGTTCCTCCAGTCTGGAGCTTTTTTCTCCTTCCCGCTAAGCGAGTCTAGCATCAGAGTCAACAGACTGTCCTCTGTGCGAAATTTGCGTGACTCCGGGGGCTCTGCCCTTCGCCGCTCCCTGAGACTCGGCCTCACAGCCCCATCTCCCTCTGAGCCTGGGTTCCCAGGGTCTGGCCTAGAACTGGGGTTCAGAGCAGTTGGAACTGGGACCCAGCACAGCCAGAGCTCTTGTTTCCTTCCCACCAGGGCAATCTAGCATCAGAGTCAACATTCCTTCCTTTGCTTGCAATGTGCGCAACTCTGGGGGCTCCGCCTTTCGCCGCTCCCTCAGGATTCCACCTCACAGCCCCGTCTCTCTCTGCTTGAGCCTGGGTCCCTATGGATTGCCCTAGAACTGGGGTTCAGAGCAGTCGGAAATGGGCCTCAGCACAGCCAGAGGTTTTGTTTCCTTCCTGCCAGGGCAATCCAGCATCAGAGTCTACATTCCGTCCTCTGTGCACAATGTGCGTGACTCTGGGGTCTCAGCTTTTTGCCGCTTCCCTGGGATTCCACCTCACAGCCCCGTCTCCCCCTGCCTGAGCCTGGGTCCCCAGGGTCTGGCCCAGAACTGGGGCTCAGTGCTGCCAGTTCTGGGGTTCAGCCCAGTCTGGGGCTTTTATTTCCTTCCTGCTAGGGAACGCCAGGCAGGCACCCAGCCTTCTCCTCCTCTCCGGCTGCATCCTCTCTGCGCGTGCGCACGCGCGCAGCATGTCTACATACCTTAGGCTTTTTCAGCTCTGATTTTCCTTCTGGTTTTCTCTTTCCTTCTTGTTGTAGAATTTTCAGTCTGTCGACTACCTGTAGCTCTGGGCAATGTCCATTTTATATTTTAGTTGTATTCCATTGAAATTGTTGTGTGCGGCTGCAGTTAGGTGTTTACCTGTGCAGCCATCTTGGATCCTCCCCCGTCTTTTTTTTTTTTTAATGTATAATATCTTGTTATCTGCAAATAAGGACAATTTTACTTCTTCTTTTCCAATTTGGATGTCTTTTATTTCTTCTTCTTGTCTAATTGCCATAGCTAATATTTCCAGTATTATGTCCAACAGGAGTGTTGAGAGTGGGCACCTCTGTTTTGTTCCTCTTCTTAGGGGAAATGGTTTTAGTTTTTGCCCATTGAGTATGATGTTTGCTGTGGGTTTATCATATATATAGCTTTAATTATGTTGAGGTATGTTCCTTCTATACCCCATCTTGTTGAGAGTTTTTATCAAAAAGGGGGTGTTGGATTTTGTCAAATGCTTTTCTGCATCAATTGATATGACTCTGATTTTTATCTCTCAGTTTGTTTATGTGATGTATCATGTTTATTGATTTGTAGATATTGTACCCTCCTTGCATTCCTGGGATAAATCCTACTTGGTCATGGTGTATGATCTTTCTGATGTACTGCTGGAACCAATTTGCTAGGATTTTATTGAGGATTTTGGTATCTATGTTCATGAGGGATATTGGTTTGTAGTTCTCTTTCATTGTGTTGTCTTTATCTGGTTTTAAGATTATGTTGTTGTGGGCTTCATAGAAGAAGCTTGGAAGAGTTCTTTCCTCTTGAATTTTTTGGAATAGTCTGGGGAGGATAGGTTTAGTTCTTCCTTGAATGATTGGTAAAACTCCCCTGTGAAGCTATCTGGCCCCTAGCTTTTGTTTGCTGGAAGCTTTTTGATGACTGCTTCAATTTCTTCCATAGTTACTGGCCTATTGAGCTTTTTGGATTCTTCCTAATTGAGTTTAGGAAGGTTATATTTTTCTAGGAATATGTCCATTTCCTCCAGGTTGTCCAGTTTGTTGAAATAGAGTTGTTCTTAGTATTTTGTAACAGTCCTTTGTATTTTGGTGGGGTCTGTTGTTATTTTATCTCTTTTATTTCTCATTTTGTTTTTCTGGGTCCACTCTCTTTGCTTCTTGGTGAGCATGGCTAGAGGTTCATCAATCTTGTTTATCCTTTCAAAGAACCAGCTCTTCATTTTGTTGATCTTTTGTATTGTTTCTTTGGTCTCTATGTTGTTTATCTCTGCTCTGATCTTAATTATTTCCTTCCTTCTGCTTACACAGGGCTTTTCTTGTCGCTCTCTTTCTAACTCATTGAGTTGTAGGATTAGGTAATTTATTATCATTGTTTCTTGTTTTTTGCAGTATGCTTGTAGAGCTATGAACTTCCCTCTCAAGACTGCTTTCGCTGTTTCCTATAAATTTTGGATTGTTGTGTTTTCGTTGGCATTTGTTTCCATGATGTTTTTTATTTCTTCCTTGATCTCTCTGGTAACCCAGTCGGTGTTTAATAGCATGCTATGTAGTCTTCATGTGTTTGATTTCTTTAGATTTTTTTTATTGTAATTGATTTCCAGATTTTTGAGAAGATGCTTGATATGATTTCTATCTTCTTGAATTTGGAGATATTTTGCCTATGTCCTAACATATAGTCTATCTTTGAAAATGACCCATGTGCACTTGAGAAGAATTTATATTCAGTGACTTTGGGGTGAAATGTAATAAATTACAATGTAATAATTAAAAAGGTAAAATCGAGTTAGGAAAAAAAGAAAAAAAATAGTTTCTTAAGTAAATGATGCAAATAATGAAAATAAAAACTAAAATTAAAAAATTAAAAAATAAAAATAAAATGTTTAGTAATAAAGGTTATTCACTTCCTCTATTTTCTTTGGCACACTTGTTTCTCAGTCCAGACATTATTGCAGATTCCTGCGTTTTACTGCTCCTCATGTTGTAATTGAGTCCCGATTTTTAAGCAGGACTCGTCTTAATTTCTGGTATTTCTTTATTTTTTACTAGAGGCCCAGTGCACGAAATTTGTGCACGGGGGCTGGTGATGTCTCTCAGCCAGCTTGTACCCTCTTAAATCTGGGACCCCTTGAAGAATGTCTGATTGCCCATCAGATTGGACCTAAACGGGCAGTCAGACATCCCTTTCACAATCCAGGATTGCTGGGTCCCAACTGTTCACCTGACTTCCTTCCTGATAGCCCCTAACCACTTCTGCCTGCCAGGCTGATCACCCCCTAGTCACTCCCATGCCATCCTGATAGATGTCTAACTGCTCCCCTACTAGCCTGTTTGCCCTGAACTTCCCTCTTCTACCAGCCTGGTCACCCCTAACTGCACTCCCTTGCAGAGTTGATCGTCTCCAACTGCCCTCCCTTGCAGGTCTGGTTCCTCTCAACTGCCCTCTCTTTCTGGCCTGGTCCCCCCCAACTGCCCTCCCCTGCTGGCCATCTTGTGGTGGCCATCTTGTGTCTACATGGGGGCAGGATCTTTGACCACATGGGGGCAGCCAACTTGATCTTATGTGTTAGAGATATGGTCATTCTGCATATTACTCTTTTATTAGGTTGGATTACACTAGGGTCAAATTGTGATTCAGCCTCTGGGTGGAAGTGTTTCTGGGTTGACTTCCAGGACTCTAAGGCCTCTCTAGCTTTTTTTCATTGTGGCACTCAACTTGTTTGCAGAGGCTGGCAGGCCAGTCCAGCAGACTGCACACTCCTGAAACTTGCAGGCTTTCCCTCTGTGCCAGATCAAAACAATTGCTCTTTAGAGATCCCCCTTGTTAGCTGCTCTGAGGAACCCCTTCCACAATCACGGATCACACCATCCCAACAGTCCTGGGCTTCTCCATGCAAACACCTCCCTGGTCCTCCAGTTTCCGCAGTGCACAGTGCTGCGTTTCTGTCTTTCACCGGGACTAGAGCCCTCACCCTATCCCTGTGAAATCTTATCTTTCTGTGATGGAATTGAGAGCTCCTTTGAGTCCAAGTGTTAGTGCCACCTGGGACTGCTGTTCTGGGGCTTACAGCTGCTCAGCGGTCACCACCGTTGTGGATATTCAGGTCTCTGAGAAGATCCACTTTTCCTTTCAAGATGGTGAGATCTCTGAGAGGGGACCCAGCCGCCTTGGGGACTCTGCAGTCCCCTACCTTCTCCTGGAGTTTGGCTGTCCCTTAGCTTGCTAACAAACACTCCCAGTGCGACCCTCAGCTGTTCTTTCTTTCTGCTCCAGCACAAGGCTCAGAACACATCTGTCTATTCTTCCACCATTTTCTCCCAGCCCTCAATCTTAACATCTAATTTCCATCTTAAAAAAAAAAAAATCACACTGTTGAAACAAAACTAAATTCTCAGTCATTAAAACAAGCTTCTTAGCTGCATTTTCATGTGTCATAAAAAACACACTTCATAGCATTAATCCCATCAATATGTTACTGCAATAAAGTTTATTTATAAGTATTAATTAATTTTCCTATCACCACCCCCCTACTTTATTGCATTGACAAAAAGACTGAGTCATTTCATTTGTTAAAGAAAAATTACACTGAAATGGTTATTGGAAGCTTTTTAAAAAATAATATATATTTTAATTGATTTTAGAGAGGAAGGGAGAGGGTGCCTCTAGCATGACCCCTACTGGGGATCGAGCCCACACCCTGAGCATGTGCCCTTGACTGGAATCGAACCTAGGACCCTTCAGTCTGCAGACCAGTGGTTTATCCACTGAGCCAAACCAGCTAGGGCTTTTACTGAAAGCTTTTAAAAAAAACATTTAAGATTTATTTTAACATAATGTTCAATATCCTATATTAATATTAATAAAAATATAAGCAAACTAGGGGTCACGAGGCTGCCATGGGCACAGGGGCAGGTCTTGGCCCATCCTCTGTACCCCTGCTGACTCCTCCTACCGTGCCCCCCTTGTCTTCCAGCAGCCCTGCTCCTGCTGCCACTGTTCCCATGTGCTGGCAGCGCTGGCCCTGCTCTCAACCGCTGATGGCACAGAGTGATTGGGGCTGGCACCAGCAGTCAGTGCAAGTGGGGCTGGCGCCTTCAGCAGGTGTGAGCTGTGGCTGCTGCCCGATCACCCCTTAGGAGCAGGAGGAGGTGAAGAAGAGCTGAGGAGTGATTGGGGCTAGCAGCCTCTGCTCACATCTGCTGGTGGTGCCGAATGATTGGGGTCAGGGCTGGCACTGGGCACTGGCAGTGAGTGTAAGTGGTGGCTCTGGCACCTTCAGCAGGTGTGAGCAGGGCTGGAGCTGGCAGCAGGTGCAAGCACTGGGTGGGACAGCGGCATGTGGGAGCAAAGAATTTCCAGTAAACACCAGGCTTGCCCAGATGACAGTGCCTGGTGCCCTGCCTTGGTCTGGCGCCCCCACTCAACTGCTCCACCATCCCACAGCAGCCAACGCCCTCCATGTTCCACGCACTCCTCCCTGGTGGTCAGTGCACATCATAGTGACCAGTTGTTCCACTGTTCAGTTCTGCTATTCGGTCTATTTGCACTATATATATATATATATATATATATATATATATATGCATATTGGCCTGTGAGTGATGTTCTTGACAATGGACTTACAAGTATTTTTAAAATACCACTAAGAGGACATTGGTTAAAGTTTATCTCTGACACAATTTTTTGAGAAACTTGTTAAAATCTTTGCCATAAAACGGTTTTTCAGTAATATTTAGAACAATCTAGCACTTGGTGTGAATTATTCATATTGGCACACTGTATTAAAATATAATTGTGTAACGTTTTGTAAACTAGTTGAAATTTCCAGTAGCTCTGTTTACTGACTAAGCCATATGCATATTTCATATATGCAATTCTTAATAGTTGTGGTTTTTTTTTAATACTCTGCCAACTACAATGGGAGGAGAATCTGCCTGTATTATCTTTATTGATGTTTGTAAAATATGAGATAGAGATTTTAGCTCAAGGTGATTTCCCCATGCAGTTGTATATATAATGCCATCACAGTACTTTTTGAATTCTTCTGAAGTATACATATCTTCCTTCTGTATTAGGGTTTGTTAAAAATGGCAGAAAGTCTTTCACATGGCTTTGCATATACTTAGCAGTTTAATTACTGAAGGCAGCAATAGTCAGAGGGCATTTCTGTTCTTTCAATTGATCTTAAATAGCTCTCTACATGCAGTGGCCATCAGATGGAATCTTTAATTTCTAATTGTCTAGCTGCCAATATTTGAGCAAGTTTTTCACTTTCTACGCATCTAGCTTTATGTAAGTTCTCAATTTCTGCTTCAGCTATCCTTTCTTTCTGCTCTTTTTCCAGTGAAGCTTTTTTGTCTCATCTCTTTTGTGCTGTTGATATCTGAGGTGGCTGATTCTCAAGAATCAAGTTTGAAATGTTAACAGCACCCGAATGTATTTTACTATCCCTAAAGTTAGCTTAAATTGCTTCAGTTTCTCTGTTTCTGTTCCATTTCTGCTTCCAACTTAGCAACATTTTCATTGAGTTGCTTCCTCTTCTTTTTGTCATTCTTCGAAACAGAATTATTCATACCTTAAATTTTGGCTTGCAACTCCTTCTCTTTGTAGTGTCTCCTCATCAGCTACTCCTCTTGATCAACCCCTTCCACTGAGACCCTGTGTACTACTTATAAAGTGATCATCCTGATAAATCTAGTAGTTTTCTGGCACTATACATAGTTATTACAATATTATTGACTATATTCCCTGTGCTGTACTTTACATTCCCTTAACTCAGTAGTTCTCAAACTTTCTAATGTTGTGACCCTTTAATATAGTTCCTCATGTTGTGGTGACCGCCAATCATATTACAGTTATGAAGTAGCAACTAAAATAATTTTTGATTGGGGTCACCACAACATGAGGAACTGTATTAAAGGGTCGCTGCATTACAAAGGTTGAGAACCACTACTAACTATTTTTATAACTGGCAATTTGCAGATTTTAATCCCTTCCCATTTTTCATCCATTCCCCCAACCCTCTTCTCATCTGGAAACCTTCAAAATATCTTCTGTATTTATGAGTTTGCTTTTGTTTTGTTTATTCATTTATCTTGTTTTAGATTCCACATATAGGTGAAATCATATAACATTTGTCTTTCTCTGACTCATTTCACTTAGCGTAATACCCTCTAGGTCCATCCCTGTTGTCAAAAATGGCAAGATAACATTCTTTTTGTTATGGCTGAGTCATATTCTGTCTTCTTTATCGATTTGTCTGTCAGTGGGTAACTTAGGTTGCTTCCCTATCTTGGCTATCTATACTAATATAAGAGAAATATGCAAATTGACTCTACCTTCGAGATACCCACCAGCCAATCAGGACTGAATATGCAAATTAACCCAACAAATATGGCTAATTTGCATACACAGATGCCAAGCAGCCAGTGGTGGGACACTTGCAATGATGCAGGTGTTTTGCTCCTCGCCAACTGCTCTAGGCCTCTGGGCAGTGTGAGGAGGTGGAAAGGCAGCTCTGGGCCAGAGCAAAGGCAGAAAGGCAGTTCCGGGCTGGAGCAAAGGTGGAAAGGCAGTTCTGGCTGGAGCAAAGGTAGTGCTGGCAGCCAATGGAAGGAAGGCCCATTTTTGCAGGAATCTTCATGCATCGGGCCCCTAATTGTAAATAATGCTGCAGTGAACATGAGGATGCAAATGTCTTTTTGAGTTTGTGTTTTGGCTTTCTTAGGATAAATACCCAGAAGTGGAATTGCTGGCTCTTTCTTTGTCTATTGTAATAGCCTTTGTTAAATGTCTGTTTGTTTGATATAAATATTGCTACCCCAACTTTTTATTTGTTTCCATTTGCATGAAATATATTTTTCTATCTCTTTATTTTCAGTTTTTGTCTGTCTTTTGACCTGAAATGGGACTACTGTGGATAGTATATGTTTGACTCTTATATTTTTATCCATTTGGCCACCCTATGGCTATTGATTGGACTATTAGTCCATTAACATTTAAAGTAATTATTGATATCCCTGGCTAGTGTGGCTCAGATGGTTGGAGTGTTTCCCATACCAGCGAAAGCTTCCAGCACCCCCTCAAAAGCTTGAGGTTTTCATTCCCAGTCAGGGTATATACCTAGGTTTTGGGTCTGGTCTGGGGTTAGAGCATGTATGAGAGGCAACCAATCAATGTTTCTCTCTCACATCAGTGCTTCTCTCTCTCTCTCTCTCTCTCTCTCTCTCTCTCTCTCTCTCATACACACACACACACACACACACACACACACACCCCTAATCTCTTTCTTCTCTCTAAAAAACTATAAGATAATTAATAGGTATGCAATTATTGCTGTTTTGTTATTCATAATTTTTATCTTATTTTTTCGTAAAAACTGATTTGGGTAGTGATGAACCTCTTCAGCTTTTTCTTATCTGGGAAGCTTTTTATTTGCCCTTCAATTCTCTATGATAGCCTTACTGAGTAGATGAATCTTGGTTGCAGGTTCTTCCTTTTCCTCACTGTGAATATTTTATGCTAATCCCTTCTGGCCTTCAAAGTTTTTGTTGAGAAATTAGCCTACAATCTATGGGAGCTCCCTTTGTAGGTCACTAAGTACCTTTTTCTTTCTGCTATCTACCTATCTATCTATCTATTTATTTATCTATCTATCTATCCATCCATCCATCCATCTCTATCTGTCATTTAGTTTTTGTTAAACCTCACCAGAAGATATTTTCCCATTAATTTTAATTAATTAATTAATCAATCAATTATTTTTGTTGATCCTCACCTGAGGATATTTTCCCATTGAATTTTAGAGTGAGTGGAAGGGATGTGAGAGGAAGAGAGAGAAACATCAACATGAGAGAGTCCTTGGTTGCTTCCTGCATCTGCTGAAACCAGAGCTACATATCTAACCTGCAACTGAGGTATGTGCGCTTGACTAGAATCAAACCACTATCCTTCAGTCTGTAGGGCTACACTCTACCCACTAAGCCAAACTGGCTAGGGTTCTTAATGCTTTTAAGATTTTAACTTTGTCTCTAACCTTTGGCATTTTAATTTTGATGTATATTAGTGTGTCTTTTAGTTTCATCTTGTTTGGGATTCAACTTCTTGGACTTGTGTGTCTATTTTCTTTTCTAGGTTAGGGAAGTTTTCCATCATTATTTCTTTAAATAGGTTGTCATTTCTTTGCTCTCTCTCCTTCTTCCAGCACCCCCATGATGCGAATGAATGTTGGTACACTTGAGGTGGTTCCAGAGGTCCCTTAAACTATCCTCACTAAAAAAATTCTTTTTTTCTTTTTGCTGTTTTGATTGGGTGTTTTCTGCTACCCTACTTTCCAAAAAGCTGATTCTGTCATCTGCTTCATCAAATTTACTGTTGATTTAATCTAATTTATTCTTTATTTTTAGTGATTGTATTTATTTTTAATAATTTAACTGGTTCTTTTTTATGTTTTGTTGCCATTTTTGTTTCTTATCTCTTTGTTAAAGTTCTCACTGAGTTCATCTCTTCCCCTATTGAACAATCTTATAACCAGTTTTTCAAATTCTGCATCTGGTAGATTATTTGTCTCCATTTAGTTTAGTTTTCTTTAGTTTCCTCCTCTTCTTTTATTAGTGACATGTTTCTTTGTCTCTTCATTTTGGCTGCCTACCTGTGTTTGTTTCTATGTATTAGATAGATCTTTTATGTTTTCAGTCTGGGTAGAGTAGCCCTATGTGGTAGGTATCTTGTGAGGTCCAGTGGCACAGTCTCCCAGGTCACATGAGTTAGGTGCTCCCTTGTGTGGGTTGTATGTGTCTTATTATTGTAGTTGAGCCTTGATTACTGTTATGACTTCAGTGGGAGAGATTTACTCTCAGGCCAATTGGCTAGGAGGAGTGGTCATGATTACATCAGAGATGCTGTTGTGCAGGGGCTGACCCCATGGAGCAACATTTATGTTAGTGGGGATCTAGTGCTTGCTGAGTTTGCTCTTAAGTCATTTGTAGAGGAGATTGAGTGTTCCCTTGTGGTCTGAAGTTAGCCACCAGGTATGTAGGTTCAGGGGTTTCTCAGGAGGGGCTCTGGTGCAGGCCAAGGTCAGCCACTGCCTATGCCATTCTGGAGCCACGTGAAAAGTGATCTGCAAATGGTAACTACTTGTGTTTGGGTTGGAGGTGCCTGGGAGAATCTAAGCTGCCATCTAAGGCTGGCTAGCACTAGTGCTTGGCTTAGGCCCTGCTTAACAAGGAGTATGGGGTGCTCTGAGACCAGCTACTGCTTGTTAGGAGTTTGTGAACCTTTGGGAAATTTTAGGAAAGTCCCCAGGACTAGCTGAGACAGGCTGTTTAAATGGAAAAGTGGCTTGAGTTGGCCCACAAGTTGTATGGGGTGGTGTCCTAGAGATCAACAGGCAGGTTATTAGCCAGGTTGATGGATACTCAGATTTGGCACTGGCCTATACCTGTAGGCTGGGTGAAGAGAGTGATCAATAAAGGAACAGTGGCATTTATCAGCACTCTGCCTGAGAGAAAGCTGCTCCTCTAGACCTTGCTTTGAAACCAGACTATTCAGTTCCTTTCTGTATGGCCCTGGTGCTTTTTGAGTTGCTGCCCCAGTACTGCTACTCAGAGCAAGTGAGTCATTTAGTAAATCTGTGCATAGGCCCTTTAAGAGGAATGCCTGGGACTCCAGCAGCCCTTCCTCTTACTCAGCCACAATCCCGAATTATGGGATATCTCTTCCTGGCATTGGTATCTTAGACTGGGTAGCCTGGTATGGGGCTGGAACCCCTCACTCTTCAGGAGGGATCTCCTCAGCTGAGTTATTCCTCTGATTTTTAACTGTCACAAGTGGGTGTGGGACCAGCCCATTTTGCACTCTGCCCCTCCTACTGGTTTTGATGTGGCTTCTTCTGTATATTTTTAGTTATAGAATTTCTATTCAGCTAGGTGGTTCTCAATGTTGGTCATTCCATAATTCAATTGTAATTTTGATGTGGGTATGGGAGGAGATGAGAGCACTGCATATAGCTACTCTGTTTTACTTGTGAAATTTTTAATTAAAAGGAAAGAATTAAGCATTTGGCTTTCCCAGTTAGAATAACTATCATCAATTGGTTGCGTCTGTATATTAGGGTCATTTTTCTTTGTAGGATTATAATAATACAGAAGTGATATAATTATAAAATCACCATATTTACAGAGAAGTATGCAAGTATTTTCAGTGAATACTAAAATCATCATGTGAACATAGTATTTTCTTGCTGCCTAAATATCCCTGTAATATAGAAATGTATCTTCTTAGGTTCTCAGGGGCATCTTTCTGGAAAATAGTCAAAAAGTAATAGCATCTCACTGATGGGTAAAATAATACTTTTCAGTACAGAGAAATATTAGTAAGGAATGTGGGGGTTTTGACAGAGAGAGGGTTTTTAATAGTTGCTCAAGGCCTGAGGTTTGAAATTTTAAGTGTTGGAATGTGAAACTTTGTTATTTTAGAAAATATACTAAGAGTTTTGTTTGCTAAAGGCAAGTATATTTGAATTCTATATGATTTATATCAGTAATCACTGGAAGTGACGGTTTTCCACTTGGCCCAGACATTGTTTTATTAAATTCATTGTGATGATTTATAGTCACATGGGAGAAATTAGGATTCTATAGTTTATATTTTTCCTTAGAGTAATCATCAGATAGGATGTCTAAAATAAATTTAACCCTAAATTTTGATCTGAATGTATCATAAGTAGGATTTTTAAAAAAAATTGGTTGCATGTATTTTTTAAAGGAAATAGACACATACTGTATCAAGATTTTATAAAATTGAAATTATACATTTTGTCTTGTGTCTTTGTGATTTAAAAGGGGAAACTTTAGACTATTCTTTTTTAAGCCTGTTAAAAGTTTTTCAATCCTTATTATCCTATACCTATTATTGTCTGTAAGATGAATAAATTGTTAATTTGTTATTTCCTAGGAGGAATACAGAGCTGAAGGTATCAGCTGGCACAATATAGATTATATAGATAATACCTGTTGCATAAATCTTATTAGCAAGAAACCAACAGGACTTCTCCATCTTTTAGATGAAGAAAGCAAGTGAGTATAATTCTTTTCAATTTTGTCATAGGCCATTTGAGCTTTTCATGTCTAAGTCCTAAGCTTTCTTCTTACATTATCAAGTGCATTTTGTGTGTGTGTGCATCTAGGAAAATTGGATGGACTTCACTATTATAGAACTCATTTAAATATGTTTTTCCATTTTTCTTCTACAGAGTTACAGTGATGTTAAATTTGTTGGCATTAATTTATTTTGTTGTTGAATCAAGTTATATGTGAGATATGTTTGCTAATTTCCTATTTAGTAAAAAATGTATCATGATAGATTAGTGATACTGCCACAACTGTGCAGGTAGTAAGTGGCAATATATGCCAAATATTTAACATCCTTTGCTAATCCTGTTCAATGTACTAAACTTATCTCTAAGCTTCAGAAATAAAGCTTCACATGGCCCAGACATGTGAAGAGCATTCTCAGTACTCTATAAAGTATTATTTATAGTTAAATTATGCTAAGAGATGGCAGATTTAGAATTGGAGAAACTGAGGTGATAGAAAATTGCATAGGTTTTTTATTACTTTTAAGTAAAATATTTGGAAATTAATATTATACACATTAAACTAGGATGTAAAATATTGGGGATTTATTATTCATACATCATGTTTGTGTGGGACAATCTAATGTTTATGACTGTTGTCCAGTTTAGTTATTAAAGGTACCTACTTTTACCCTCAGAATATCTGGTTTATATAGTAAGTTATATGTCACCTTATTAATAAGCCATAAACACAAAATATGCCTGTATAGAAATACAGAGTGATATGGCACAATGAAAAATATATTGGAAAGGAGACTACAGTTACAGCTACTCTCTGTATTACTAGACTATTTACATCAACCTAAAATGAATTAAAATGTAGTTATAAAATATAATTTCATGGCCACAGTTGTGTAAAAGTTTTTTGTTTTGCCTATATGCCCTGAAACATATATTATCTAACCTAATAATTCTACATAATAAAAGAGTAATATGTAAATTAACCATCATGCTGCTCAAGCCACGCCCACTGACTAATCAGAGCAAGTATGCAAATTAACCCCAACCAAGATGGCTACAGCCACAGAGAGCAGTTGAGAGGCTTGGGTTTCCCCGGCAACAGAAGCCAAGCTTTCGGCCTGCCCTAGCTGGCCTAGGCATCCACTCAAGTATACAAAGTTTAAATTATAGAAGTAAGTGCAAAGAAAAATGGCAGCAGCCATGGAGCTGGAAAGAGCAGTCTAGGGTTGCCCCCAGCAACTGAGGAAGCAAAGTTTCCATCTGCCCTGGCTGGCCTAGGCCTCCGCTCAAGGCCACAAAGTTTCAATTATAGAAAATACATAAAACCAAACAGAAATGGCAGCAGCCGGAGTGAGCAGGAGTGTGTGGCTCTGCTCCTGGCTACAAAGTTTCAATTGTAGATGGTAAATAAATTCCAGATACCACGGTCTATGCTTGGGTCACCAGGGGGCGTGGCTGGCCTGAAAACCACCACAGGCCCCTAGCCCAGGCCGTCCCACACCCCAAGGGAACCCTCACCCTTCAGGGCAAACCAGCTGGCCCCCATCCGTGCACCAGGCCCCTATCTTATCTAATAAAAGAGTACTATGCAGATTGACCTTCACTCCACCACACAAGATGGCCAGCAGGAAGGGCAGTTGGAAGGCACCAGGCCTGCAAGGGAGGGCAGTTGGGGGTGATCAACCCTGTAGGGGAGGGCAGTTAGGGGTGGCCAGGCCGCCAGAGGAGGGAAGTTGGGGGCAAACGGGCTGACAGGGGAGCAGTTAGACATCCATCAGGCTGGCATAGGAGTGGTTAGGGGGTGATCAGGCTGGCAGGCAGAAGCGGTTAGGGGAAATCAGGAAGGCAGTCAGGTGAGCAGTTGGGAGCCAGCAGTCCTGGATTGTGATAGGGATGTCCAACTGATCATTTAACATCACTCGAAGGGTCCCAGATTGGAGAGGGTGCAGGCTGAGGGACACCTTCCACCCCATGCACAAATTTTGTGCACCAGGCCTCTAGTAGAGCAATATGTAAATTAACCATCACTTAGTTACACAAGCCACGCCCACCACCCAATCAGAGTGAGTATGCAAATTAACCCAACAAAGATGCTGGTTAATTTGCATATGCGGAAGAGGGAGGGAAAGTGGAAAGAAAGGCTGCTGTGGCTGCTGGAGGGAAAGCACTGGCAGCACATGCCGGACAGGGCGGGGCAAGATGTGCAGCGGAGGCGTGCATGGCCTTGGCCATGGAGGTGGCAGCAGGTGGCGGCGGTGCAGCGGGTCGTGTGGGCGGGGTGGGGCTTGCAGCAGTGGTGCACGAGGCCCCAGTGGTGGTGGCAGTGGGCACGGTGGTGATGGCAGCAGCGGGTATGGAGAGGCATGCAGCAGTGGTGGCAGCGTACATGGCTTCAGAGACGGTGGCAGCGGTGGCCGCAGGTGTGGTGGGGTGCCCTTCCCGCCTGTCACATCCGCCCCGCCCCACCTCACCCTGCCCACTGCAGCGAGAGAGGTGGTGGTGGCGGGAGTGAAGCCCACTGGAAGTCTTGCAGGAATATTTCTATAACAGGAGCCTAGTCTCTTATAAAATTGTAAGGTATATTTTCTTTGGAAAGGTTCATAGGTGGTTTTTAATTTCTATTTGAGGATACGTTTTTATTGAGGGGGGGAAGGAGGGAGGGAGGGAGGGAGGGAGAGAGAGAGGGAGGGAGGGAGGGAGGGAGGGAGGGAGGGAGGCAGGAGAGACTGAACCCAGAGAGAAACAGAAACATCAATTGGTTGCCTTCCATGTGCCCCCCTTCTTTCCCTTCCCTTCCCCTGTATGTGCCTTGACTGGGAAACATTATGCTCCAGCCAACTAAGCCACACTAGCCACAGCCATAAGTAGTTTTTTTTCTCTCTTTGTTTTTCATCTTTATTTTTTTATTTTATTTTTTAAAAAAATTAAATTCTTTATTGTTTAATGTACTGCATAAGTCTCCTTCCCCCGCCCCATCCGATTTGACCTCTACCCTACTGCTCCCCACCACTAGCAAATGCCCTCAACCCCCCCTCCCATATCTATGTTCATTGGATGTACTCATATACATTCATATAAATCCTTTGGCTGATCTCTTACCCTCTCACCCCCTGCCTTCCATCATAGGTAGGACAGTCTGTTCAATGCTTCTGTGACTCCAGTTCTATTTTTGTTCATCATTTTATGTTGTTCATTATATTCCACAAATGAGTGAGATCATGCGATACTTATCTTTCTCTGACTGGCTTATTTCGCGTAGCATAAAGTTCTCCAGTTCCATCTATGCTGTTACAAATGTTAAGAATTCCTTCTTTTTGACAGCAGCGTAGTATTCCATTGTGTAGTTGGGTGTGGCTTGGATGGGCATACAGTGGTTAGGGGTTAACCATAATAATAATTAAATTATTATCTGTGTACAACTGTGAGTTGGTAGGGTGGCTCTGTTTGTTAAGGTGTCCTATATGGTTCAGTGGGTTAGCCTCCCAGTTACCTGAGGTAGACAGTCTTGGTGTAGCCCTTTGTGTCTATCTGTGCAGTCTTGTTGTTAAGCCTTGCTTGTTGTTGGTATCACTGGGAAGCGTTGATCTCCGAGCTAATTGTCTATGAGGATCAGAAGTGTCTCAGCCAGGAGGGTTTCTGTATTCCTCTTGGATGGGGTGCAGTCTCGGTGTGGCACATCCAAACTTTGGTGAATCCCGCAAGATTGGTTGCAGGAGTGTGCACCTCTTTTGTATAGGCGCAGACAAGCTTTGGATTCCCTGTCTGTCCCTTCCTAGAAGAGTCCTATTCGTGGCGAACAAGAAAGCTAGCCTCTGGAAGGGCTTCTAAGCTCTGCTTGGATGGGGCGGAGTCTTGGGTGGTGCAGACAAGCTTTATTCAGCCCCTCCCTATCAGGGTCTGGTTTCTGAGTCCCTCAGTAATGGCCGCTGGCTTCACACACCTCTGAGAGATCTCTGCCCACTGCCTGACAGTTTGGCCTCTTTCTGTCTGGGACTGTCTATCAGAGTTATAGGGTAGTTCTGTTTTCCTCCTGAACAAGAAAGCCTGCCGCACGTTAGCTGTCTGTCCGCTCCTTGCGCAGGGAGTAAGCCAGCAGTGAACTCCCCCCCCCCTCCCCCCCCCCCCCCCCCCCCCGCTCCGCAAGCAAGACAGCAGCCAAGTAGTGCAGCCGCCTTTTCGAGCACACAGTTCTCCACACCTTCACAGTTCCTGAGGTTCAGCATGCCTTCTCTCTCCTTCCCAGATGGTAGAGCCTCCTCTCAGCCAGCCGTCCGGCGCTTCAGGGCGATGTTTCCCCTGTTTTCCAGTTGTAAATTCAAAGTTGTTGTGGTATACTGCATTCAGGTTTCTACCCTATGCCGCCATCTTGGTTTCTCCTTTTCCGCAACCTTGCCAGCACTTTTTGTTTGTTGATTTGTTGATAATAGCCATTCTGACAGGTGTGAGATGGTACCTCGTTGTTGTTTTGATTTGCATCTCTTGGATGATTAGTTACTTTCATCATGTTTTCATATGTCTCTTGGCCTTCTGTATATCCTCTTTCGAAAGGTGTCTGTTTAGGTACTTTGCCCATTTTTTGATTGGATTGTTTATCTTCCTTTTGTAAAGTTGTATGAGTTCCCTATAAATTTTGGAGATTAAAATTTTATCAGTGACAACATTGGAAAATATGTTCTCCCATGTAGTGGGCTCTCGTTGCTTTGTTGATGGTTTATTTTTTTGCTGTGCAGAAGCTTTTTTTTTTCTCTTTATTATTATTTTTTTTAATTAAATTATTATCTGTGTACATATTTTAACATTGCCCCCCTCCCCATACATATCCTCCCTACCCAGAGTTTTGCGTCCATTTGGTTGTACTTATATGCATGTATACAAGTCCTTCGGTTGATCTCTTATCTACCCCAGATCTCCCTACCCTCCCTGCTGTAATTTGACAGTTTGCTTGTTGCTTTACTGTTTCTGTAGCTATCATTTTGTTCATCAGTTTATAATGTTCTTTATTATCCATAAATGAGTGAGGTCATGTGGTATTTCTCTTTCATTGACTGGCTTATTTCACTCAGCATGATGTTCTCCAATTCCATCCAGGTTGCTGCAAATGATGAGAATTTCTTTTTTATGGCAGCATAGTATTCCATTGTGTAGATGTACCATAGTTTTTTGATCCAATCATCTGCTGATGGGCACCTCGGCTTTTTCAAAATTCTAGCTATTGTAGATTGTGCTGCTATGAACATAGGTGTGCATATATCCTTTCTGATTGGTGTTTCTAGCTTCTTGGGATATATTCCTAGGAGTGGGATTACTGGGTCAAATGAGAGTTCCATTTTAAGTTTTTTGAGGAAACTCCATACTGTTCTCTACAGTGGTTATACCAATTTGCATTCCCACCAGCAGTGCACGAGGGTTCCTTTTTCTCCGCAACCTCGCCAACACTTGTCGTTTGTTGATTTGTTGATGTTGGCCATTCTGACAGGTGTGAGATGGTACTGCATTGTTGTTTTTATTTGTATCTCTCGGATAATTAGTGACTTTGAGCATGTTTTCATGTGCCTCTTGGCCTTCCTTCTGTCTTCTTTTGAAAAGATTCTATTTAGGTCCATTGCCCATTTTTTAATTGGATCATTTATTTTCCTTTTATTTAGTTGTATAAGCTGACTATAGATGTGGGAGATTAAACCTTTATCAGTGATAACGTTTGCAAATATGTTCTCCCATACAGTGGGCTTTCTTGTTGTTTTGTGGATGGTTTCTTTTGCTGTAAAAAAGCTTTTTATTTTGATGTAGTCCCATTTGTTTATTTTCTCTTTAGCTTCCATTGCCCTAGGGGCAGTATCAGTGAAGAAGTTCTTTTGGCATATATCTGAGATTTTGCTGCCTGTAGATGCCTCTAGTACTTTTATGGTTTCACACCTTATGTTTAAGTATGTATCCATTTTGAGTTTATATTTGTGTATGGTGTAAGTTGGTGATCTAGTTTCATTCTTTTTCATGTATCAGTCCAATTTTCCCAACACCATTTATTGAAGAGACTGTCTTGACTCCATTGTATGTTCGTGCCTCCTTATCAAATATTAATTGAGCATAGTCATTTGTGTTGATATCTGTGTTCTCGATTCTATTGCATTGATCTATATGTCTGTTCTTGTGCCAGTACCAGACTATTTTGAGAACAGTGACTTTGTACTACAGCTTGAAGTCTGGTATTGAGATCCCTCCTACTTTACTCTTCTTTCTCAGGATTGCTGTGGCTATTCGGGATCTTTTGTTGTTCCAAATGAACCTTTGGAGAGTTCTTTCTAGGTCAGTGAAATATGCCATTGGTATTTTAATGGGGAGTGCATTGAACCTATAGATTGCTTAAGGAAGTATGGAAATTCTGATGATGTTGATACTACCAATCCATGAATATGGTATGTTCTTCCATCTGTTTACATCTTCCTCTATCTATTTTTTCAGTGTCCTGTAGTTTTCTGCATATAGGTCCTTTACTTCCTTAGGTAAGTTTATTCCTAGGTATCTTAATTTTTTTGGTGCGATGTTAAATGGAATTGCTTTTTTAGTCTCTGTTTCTGTAAGTTCATTGTTGGTGTATAGAAATGCCATAGATTTCTTGGCATTAATTTTGTATCCTGCTACATTGCCAAATTCATTTATCAAGTCAATTAGTTTTTTAATGGAGTCGTTTGGGTTTTTTATGTACAATATCATATCATCTGCATATAAGGATAATTTTACTTGTTCTCTTCCCATTTGGATGCCTTTTATTTCCTCTTCTTGTCTAATTGCAATGGCTAATACTTCCAGTACTGTGTCAAATAGGAGTGGCGATAGTGGGCATCCTTGTCTTGTTCCTGTTCTTAGAGGGAATGGTGTTAGCTTTTGCCCATTGAGTATGATGTTGGCTGTCGGTTTATCATACATAGCTTTTATTTTGTTGAGGTATGATCCTTGTATTCCCACCTTGTTGAGAGTTTTTATCAGGAAAGGGTGTTGGATTTTATCAAAAGCTTTTTCTGCATCAATTGATATGACTTTATGATTTTTATCTCTCAATTTGTTTATGTGATGTATCGTGTTTATTGATTTGCGGATATTGTACCATCCTTGCATTCCCGGAATAAATCCTACTTGGTCATGGTGTATGATCTTTGTGATGTTCTGCTGGAGCCAATTTGCTAGAATTTTGTTGAGGATTTTGGCATCTAAGTTCATGAGGGTTATTGGCCTGTAATTCTCTTTCATTGAGTTATCTTTATCTGGTTTTGGTATTATGGTGATGCTGGCTTCATAGAAGGAGTTTGGAAGTGTTCCTTTCTCTTAAATTTTTTGGAATAGTTTGAGGAGGATAGGTTTTAGTACTTCCTTGAATGTTTGGTAAAACTCTCTAGTGAAGACATCTGGCCCCGGGCTTTTGTTTGCTGGAAACTTTTTGATGACTGTTTCAATTTCTTCCCAAGTCACTGGTCTATTGAGATTTTTAGATTTTTCCTGCTTGAGTTTTGGAAGTTTGTATTTTTCTAGGAATATGTCCATTTCCTCCAGGTTGTTCAGTTTGTTGGAATGGAGTTGTTCTTAGTATTTTGTAACAGTCCTTTGTATTTCAGTGGGGTCTGTTGTTATTTCACCTCTTTCGTTTCTGATTTTGTTTGAGTCCTCTTTGTTTCTTGGTTAGCCTGTCTAGAGGTTCTTCTGTCTTGTTTATCCTTTCAAAGAACCAGCTCTTGGTTTTGTTGCTCTTATGTATTGTTTCTTTGGTCTCTATCTCTTTTGTCTCCGCTCTGATATTTGTTATTTCCTTCCTTCTGCTTACACTGGGTTTTTCTTGTTGCTCTTTTTCTAACTCTTTGAGTTGTAGAGTTAGATAATTTGTTACCATTTTTCTTGTTTTTTGCAATAGGCTTGTAGAGCTATGAACTTCCTTCTTAAGACTGCTTTTGCTGTGTCCAATAGATTTTGGATTGTTGTGTTTTCATTGTCATTTGTTTATACAGGAGCACCCAAATACATAAAAAACTGCTGGAGGACATTAAGGGAGAGATTAATAGCAATACAATCATAGTAAGAGATTTTAATACCCCAGTGTCACCCTTGGAAAAATCATCTAAACAAAAAAAATCAGCAAAGAATCATCAATCCTAAATGACTCACAAGACCAGATTGAATTAATTGATATCTTCAGAATATTCCACCCCTAAGCCACAGAATATACATTTTTCTCAAGCGCACATGGGATATTCTCAAAGTTAGACCTCATTTTCGGACATAGGCAAAGTCTCTTCAAGTTCAAGAAGATAGAAATCATATCAACCATCTTCTCAGATCACAGTGGCATAAAAGTGGCAATTAACTACAATAAAAATAATCCAAAGAAATCAAACACATGGAGACTAAACAGCATGCTATTAAACAAGAATGAGAAACGCAGAAGCTTTTTATTTTGTTGTAGCCTCATTTGTTCATTTTCTCCTTAGTTTCCATTGCTCTGGGAGCTGTGTTGGTAAAGATATTGCTACGACATATGTCTGCTATTTTGCTGCCAATGGTTTTTTCTAAGACTGTGGTCGGTAAACTGGGACTCTCCAGCCACATATGGCTCTTTGAGTGTTGCTCCTCCACAAAATACTATGGCCTGGGCAAGTCTATTTTGAAGAAGTGGCATTAGAAGAAGTTTAAGTTTAAAAAACTTAGCTCTCAAAAGAAATTTTAAGCGTTGTACTGTTGATATTTGGCTCTTTTGACTAATGAGTTTGCTGACCCCTAATCTTAGATTTTTATGGTTTCCTGCCTTATGATTAAGTCCTTTATCCATTTTGAGTTTGTTTTTGTGAATGGTGTAAATTGGTGGTCTAATTTTATTTTTTTCATGTATCCGTCAATTTTCTTAAAACCATTTATTGAAGAGACTTTCTTGACTCTACTGTATGCTCTTGCCTCCTTTGTCAAATATTAATTGAGCCTAATGGTTTGGGTCAATTTCTTGGGTTTGTGTTCTGTTCCCTTGGTCTGTATATCTGTTCTTGTGCCAGAGTCAGGCAATTTTGAGAACAATGCTTTTGTAATATAGCTTGATATCTATCTAGTATGGTGTTCCCTCCAAGATTGCTGCAGCTATTTGGGGTCTTTTTTTATTCCAGATGAATTTTTTGAGATATTATTCTAGATATTTGAAGTATGCCATTGGTATTTTAATGGGGATTGCATTAAATCTATAGATTGCTTTGGGTAGTATGGATATTTTAATGATGTTGATTTTAACAATCTAGGAACACGGTATAGTCTTCCGCTTGTTTATATCTTACTCTGTCTCTTTTTTCAGTGTCCTGTAATTTTCTAAGTATAGGTCCTTTACCTTCTTGGTTAAATTTATTCCTATGTACCTTAATTTTTGTGTTGCAATTGTAAATGGGAATTTTAAAGTATTTTTATTTTTTTATTTTTATTTTTTCATTTATTTTCTCTTTCTTTGTGTTCATTATGTGTATAAAAAGGCCACAGTTTTCTGGTTGTTAATTTTGTATCCTGCTATATTGCCAAATTCATTTATTAAGTCTATTAGTTTTTTGATGGAATCTTTGGGATTTTCTTTGTACAATATCATGTCACCTGCAAATAAGGACAGTTTTACTTCTTTTCCAATTTGGATGCCTTTTATTTCTTCTTCTTGACTTATAACTATGGCTAGCACTTCCAGTACTATGTTAAACAGGAGTGTTAAGAGTGGGCATCCCTGTCTTGTTCCTATTCTTAGGGGAAATAGTTTTAGTTTTTACCCATTGAGTATGATGTTTGCTGTGGGTTTATCCTAAATGGCTTTTATGATGTTGATGTATGATCCTTCTATTCTCACCTTGTTGAGATTTTTTTTATCAAGGGTTGTTGGATTTTGTCAAACGCCTTTTCTGCATCAATTGATATGACTGTGATTTTTATCTCTCAGTTTGTTTATGTGATGTATCACATTTATTGATTTGCACATATTGTACCCTCCTTACATTCCTGGGATAAATCCTACTTGGTCATGGTGTATGATCTTTCTGATGTACTGCTGGAGCCAATTTGCTAGGATTTTGTTGAGGATTTTGGCATCTAAGTTCATGAGGGATATTGGTTTGTAGTTCTCTTTTATTGTGTTGTCTTTATCTACTTTTGGTATTAGGGTTATGTGGGCTTCATAGAAGAAGCTTGGAAGTGTTTCTTCCTCTTGAATGTTTTGGAATAGTGTGAGGAGAATAGGTTTTAGTTCTTCCTTGAATGATTGGTAAAACTCCCCTGTGAAGCTATCTGGCCCCTAGCTTTTGTTTGCTGGAAGCTTTTTGATGACTGCTTCAATTTCTTCCATAGTTATTGGCCTGTTGAGCTGTTTAGATTCTTCCTAATTGAGTTTAGGAAGGTTATATTTTTCTAGGAATATGTCCATTTCCTCCAGGTTGTCCAGTTTGTTGGAATAGAGTTGTGTGTGTGTGTGTGTATATATATATATATATAATATATTGTGTATATATATATATATATATATATATATAATTTTTTTTAATAATCCTTTGTATTTTGGTGGGGTCTGTTGTTATTTTATCTCTTTAATTTCTCATTTTGTTTATTTGGGTCTTCTCTCTTTGCTTCTTGGTGAGCCTGGCTAGAGGTTCATCAATCTTGTTTATCCCTTCAAAGACCCAGCTTTTGTTTCATTTATCCTATTTATTTATTTATTTATTTTGTATTGTCATTTATTTCCCATCTGATTTTTATTGTTTTCCTCCTTCTGCTTACTTTGGGCTTTTCTTATTGCTCTCTTTCTAATTCTTTAAGTTGCTGGGTTTGATAATTTATTACCATTTGTTCTTATATTTTGAGTTAGGCCTGTAATGCTATGAAGTTCCCTCTCAGGACTGCTTTCACTGTGTCCCATAGGTTTTGGTTTTGTTTTTTTTTCATTGTCATTCATTTCCAGAATGGTTTCAATTTCTCTTTTGATCTCTTTGGTAACCCAGTCATTGTTTAATAGAATGTTATTCAGCCTCCGAGTGTTTGAATTTTTGGATTGTTTTTATTGTAGTTGATTTATAATATTATGCCATTATGGTCTGAGAAGATGCTTGATATGATTTCAGTCTTCTTAAATTCGGACAGACTTTTCCTGTGATCCAGTACATAATCTATCTTTCAGAATGTCCCATGCACACTAGAGAAGAACATTTATTCTGTAGCTTTGTAGTATATTGTTCTGAAGATGTCAATTAAGTCCATCTGATCTAGTGAGTCATTCATGATAGCTGTTTCTTTGCTGATTTTTTTGTCTAGAGTATTTATCCTGTGATGTTAGTGGGGTTTTAAAGTCCCCTAATATTAGTGCATTGCTGTAGATCTCTCCCTTTATCTTTCAGAAGAATTTTTATGCATTTGGGTGCTGCTGCATTGGGTGCATATACATTTACCAGAGTTATGTTGTCTGGTTGTATTGATCCCTTCCTTATCTCTTGTTATAACCTTCACTTTGAGGTTTATTTTGTCTTATATAAGTATTGCTATTCTAGCTCTTTTTTCATTTCTATTTGCCTGAAAGATATTTTTATATCCCTTCACTTACAGTCTGTGTGAGTCTTTTGTTCTGAGGTGGGTCTCTTGTAGACCACAAAAATATAGGTCATGTTTTCTCATACATTCAGCCACTCCATTCTTTTGGTTGCAGCATTTAGTTCATTTATGTTTAAAGTTATTATTGACTACAGTTCCAGTGCACATATTCATGCACCAGTGTGGTCCCTCATCCTGGTCTATGCTCTCTCGCAATCTGGAACCCCTCGGAGGATGTAATAATGTACCAAGTGGCAGGTGGCCAGAGAAGAGCCCACACCGTTTCTGCCACCGCTGCTGCTTGTTAAGTTCACTAAGCAGTGCTCCAGCTGTGGGAGTGCACTGACCACTACGGGTCAGCTCCTGCATTCAGCATCTGCTCCCTGGTTGGTAGTGCTTGTCATTGCTATTGGTTGTTTGGTCGTTCAGTTGCTTTGGCTTTTATATACTGGCATATAGATAGGTACTTGTTTGTAATTGTTATTTTTTTTGCCTGTGTTCCTCCTCATGCCATCCCCTTTTTTTCCTCCTTTTTACAAGAGTCCCTTTAGCATTTTTTGCATTGCTGGCTTGGATAAACTCCCTTAGCATTTATTTTTTATTTTTATTTTTTGTCTCTGAAACTAGTTATCTCCCCTTCAATTTTGAATGATAGCTTTACTGGATAAAGTATTTTTGGATTCAAGTCCCTTGCTTTGTATCACTTTGTATATTTCAAATCATTTATGGCCTGACATTTTTCTGTTGAGAAATCATTTGATAATTTAATGGGAGATCCCTTGTAGGTAACTTTCTGTCTCTCTTCTCTCTCTTGCAGCCTTTAAGATTCTGTATTTTTCCTGAATGTTTTCTATTGTAATTATGATGTGTCTTGTTGTGAGTCTTTTTGGGTTCATCTCGTTTAGGACTCTGTGCTTGTGTGAATTTTGTCTTCCCCAAATTAGGGAAGTGTTCTGTCATTATTCAAATAGATTTTCTAATCCTTGCTCCTCTTCTTGTCATTCTGGCACCATTATACATATGTTGCTTTATTTCATGTTGTCCCAAAGCTCCCTCAGGCCCTTTTCCTATCTTTTGATTTTTTTCTTCAATTGCTTTTCAGATTGGATGTGTTTTTCATCCCTATCTTCTAATTCGCTAATTTGATCCTGCGCTTCTCCTAGTCTACTGTTGAAAGTTTCCATGATGTTTTTTTAAATCATAGCTATATCACCACTTATTTCTTCTTGATTCTTACATAAGTAGTCAATTTTGCATCCATC
The DNA here is from genome assembly GCA_036971965.1 of Nyctalus aviator. NCBI lineage: Eukaryota > Metazoa > Chordata > Mammalia > Chiroptera > Vespertilionidae > Nyctalus > Nyctalus aviator. The sequence goes on from CM072922.1 coordinate 101,696,311, forward strand.
AGTTTATTTATTGGATGACCCTGATTCTGAATTCTTCTGATATATTGCATGCTTATTTTCATTTAGTTCCTTTTCTGGTGATGCCTCCTTTTTCCATTGAGGGTTGTTCTTCTGTCTCCCAATTTTTGCTCTCACTAAAGGATCTAGGTGTCAAATTGCTCAGGGCCGGTGGCTGCAGCGGAGGTCCTGGTGGTGGGTCTCATGGTCTCAAGTGGTGGCTGCTCCTCTAGTGGTCATGGGGTGGGTTCTGCTCCTCAGGCGGTCCTAGGCATTGGCTGCTACTCAAGGGGTTATGAGTGGTGGCTGTTTGCTCCCTGCACTTTCCTGGATGGCAGCTGTTTTCTTGTGGCTGCTGGCTTGGTTATGGTACCTGGGGCTAAAGTGTCTGGCTGGTGGAAGGGGGAGCGCGTTCTGGAATTCCCAGTATCTCTCAGCTAATGAGGCTAAAGTCTGGGTTTTCGTGGGTTTGCAGCTGAGGCCGCAGTTCCCTGGCCGGTGTGTCAGTAGGGTTCTGGGTGTTACCTAAGGGCACCTTGGGTAGAGGTGATGGCTAGGCTCCCAGTCACCACATCTCTCCCCTTCAAGATGTTGCAGCTTCTGTGACAGAATTGGTGCTCTGGGAGAGATTACTGCAATAGCAGAGGCTGCCTGGCTAGGCAAGCCTGGTCCGCCAGCTCCCAAAGTTCTTGGGAGATCTAGCTGTCCCTTCTTCCGACACACACACAAACCACATGTTCACACTCTTCCCATTTGCACCCTGAGTCACTCCCCTTTTCCCCCTCAATGCCATCCTCCTGGCCACCATCTTGGAATCTCATGATACTAAGTGTTGAGAACCATTATGTTTGATATTGAAATGATAAACATTTTTTTATGGTAATAAAAAGAACCAAAAACTTTAAGCAATTTGAGAAATAGATTATATAGGTAGTAAGTGGTTAGACTTAAGATTTAAACCTTCCTAGTATTTTTTAAAAAATCATATTTTTATTGTTTTAGAAAGGAAGGGAGAGAGAGGTAGAAATATCAATGATAAGAGAGGATCACCAATGGACTGTTTCCTGGGGATTGAGCCTGCTTCCTGGGCATGTGCACTGACTGGGAATCGGACTGGCAATCTTTTGGTACATGGAACCACTTTTGACCAACTTAGCTACACTGGCCAGGGCTTCTGGTATATACACTGAGTGGCCAGATTATTATGATCTCTGAATGCATAGTAATCAGGCCACTCGGTGTGTGTATATATATTAGAGGTCCAGTGATGAATTCATGCATGGGTGGGGTCCTGCAGCCAGGGGTAGGGGACATGGGCGGTTGGTTGGCCTGTCTGCTGGTCAAACTCATGGTCAAGGGGACAATTTATATATTAGCCTTTTATTATATAGGATATACATTGAATGGCCAGATTATTATGTGTTCAGAGATCATAATAATCTGGCCACTCAGTGTATATCTTAAGGTGATTATGAACATCAGTTGAGATAGTTGATATATAATTGTAGATCAAAAGGTCTTGTCGGTCCTGTCATCTTTTATACAAAGACTATATTTCCCTGGACATTTGTAACCTCACATAAATATAAATATTGCCCAATGAGGAGGCTTCCACCTCTTCGCTGTTGCCCAAAAGCTTGTGAGGTTAAGTCATGACCAGAATTACAGGGAGACAGATTTTGACTTGATATTTTGAAGAAATTTTTATTTGTTTTTTTTAAAAATATATTTTATTGATTTTGTACAGAGTGGAAGGGAGAGATAGAGAGTTAGAAACATCGATGAGAATCATTGATCAGCTGCCTCCTGCACACCCCCTACTGGGCACAACCAAGGTACATGCCCTTGACTGGAATCGAACCCGGGACCTTTCAGTCCCCAAGTCGACGCTCTATCCATTGAGCCAAACCGGTTTTGGCAATATTTTGAAGAAATTTTTAATTATTTAGGCTGATTAGCAGTTGCTTCATAAAGTAATAAAATTACTCATTTTAGCCATCTGTAAGGTTTTGTAGGTAGGCGATAACTGAATAACCTCTTGATAGTTGTCCCTTCAAATATGTTTCTGTATTCAGTCCACCATAAAATTTTTAACAAACCTCAGTTTATGTTGTTGTTATTATCTTTATCTCTATGCTTTAATATCTCAGAAGTTGCAAAGGCATGAAATATTTTTCTCTGCCATGTATCTTTAAGGAGTGGTTGAAAATAAGTTAGTAACATGTAGGAGGAACCATTTTGTAAATCATTTAGACTTAAGTATTTTTCCTCTAAAAATACCTTGTTATATAGTGAATATCTAACATGAAATATATCTTTAGCAGTGTTCCTTCTTCATTCAATGTATTTGTAGTGCTTTAGGTGCCTGACTTTTGAAGTCAGAAGTCTTGTTTAATTTTTCTCACTGATTAATGGCTATTTGACATTGGGCATGTTTTTTAAAACTAGATTATAAAAGATTCATGCAGGGTGCAATTTAGAGAGGAGGAATATTGTAAACAAAGTTAGGGAGGAATAGGATGCTGGGAGTGTTACCATTCTTTCCTATAGTACTGAAAGTGTGATCTGCTAACAGCAGCATTGGCAGCATGTTGAAGCTTATTAAAAATGCAAAATTTCAGACTTTCACCCTAGACTTCTTGAATCAGAATTAATGATTTAACAAACTGAAGGTAAGATCAGAGCATTCATTTAGGACAGCCTGTTGTCAGTCTTGCCTGCTCATAAGAGCACTTGTAAAAAAAAAATATTAATGTGGTATCACCTAGCTTTAATTCTGTAGAACCACATCAGATGGGGTCCAGGCATTCTTTTTTTTTTTTTTTTTTTGAGAGTTTCAGAAATACTCCCCATATGCATAGAAACACTGAAGCTGCCCTTGCAGATAGCCTTTGTGGGAACACTAGATGAAAAGTTTTAGAATGAATAGTAATGTCTGATGTTTTTCTGTTCCAAACTCTTTTGTTTGATAAGGTAGTATGTATCCACAAATGTTTATTGAATGTGGGATATGTGGAGAGCTTTCCTTTCCATCTTTACTTGTTTGAAATAAAAACTATTCTCATGTCTGTCCTCCTTTGAATATTCTTTCCTTCCATTTAAAAGTAGGAGAAAAAGAAATCACAAGTTGGTCTAGGCTTAGGAGCTTGGATTCCATGTATGTGCCTGGTGATCCATACATTTTTGTCTTCTATACCCATATGAACCTTTTCATTACTCCCAGTGACTAGTGATTTTTTTCTCTTCTGAACTTTTATATTCCTATATTTGCCATTATATTCCTATATTTGCACTATTATAGGAAAATTTATTTTGAATCTTGTAGAATCACTGGAACTGTTATTGAGGCTGTTTAAAATTGTAAAATTATAATCCATTCTAGAATGGTTTTAGAGTTCTGAAATGGAAAGGAAGAGCTAGCCTACAGATGTTTTAAAGAAGTGATAGTATTTGAATGTGAAAGCAGACCTAGGTGAGTAGGAAAATGGCAATGTTGGCAACATAAAGTAGATAGCTTTAATATCATTTCTATAGGATGCCAGCAAGTGTTAGATGTTTTTACTCAGGTTTTTAAAATCCTACTTGCATTGTGATATCTCATTGTACTAATTTTATGTTTAGAAAACCAATTCTTAAAAAAGGTTATCTACCTAACTTGCCCAAGTTCACAAACAACTGGTAACCTATACTATGACTATGACTGACACCAAAGGCCATTTTCCTTTCTGATTCCAATACATAGTACATCTTTAATCGTTTTTGTTGTAATTTTGGAATTGTTTGTACATGTTAGATTTTATACTCAGCATCTTTACAATCTCATGTCACATTTCTTATTACCTCAGCTATCTACTGAAACTATTTTCTGAAGAATACTTGCTCTCTCCTTTCTCTATCAGTAATATGTCCTGTGTTCAACTCCTACTTCATACTTGTCTTCTATACCCATATGAACCTTTTCATTACTCCCAGTGACTAGTGATTTTTTTCTCTTCTGAACTTTTATATTCCTGTATTTGCCATTATGTAACTAGTTTGTAATAAATATTATTTGAATTATTCCTAGATATGAAATGCTCATCAGTGAGTACAATACCATTGATATATTTGAAATAATAGATATAAAAATATGTATTAACTAGTATGGGTAAGAAAATTACTGCTTAATTTATATATGAAGAAATAAAACAAAAATTACAGTGGATTTAAAAAACCTATCCAAATTGAGACATCATTTTCTATTTGGAAGTTCTTGGCACTAAACAACATATGATTTAGTTTTTATTATTCTACTATAGACCTGATGCCTAAATTCGTGTAAGAGTAGACCTTGGCAGCTGTTGGGGCTGCCCCGATTCCTACCTCACAGCCATGGAGGCTGCAGCCCCGGCTTAGTCTGGAAGGACTTCTGGTCTAATTAGCATATTATAATTGTATTATTATAGACTAAAGGCCCGATGGATGAAATTTGTGCATGAAATTTGAGGGGTGTCCCTCAGCCTGGCCTGTGCCCTCTTATAGTGCGGGAGTCCTGTGATTGATTGATTTCCCCAAAGAGGTAGGCCCTGCCCACCCATCCTGGGCTCCTGGATGGATTGCCCCAAAGAGACCGGAACTAGGGTCCCACCTCTGTAGTGCTCGGAGCCTTAGGACCTGTCTCCTCTGCACAAAACGTCAGGAATGCCAGGACCCACCTCTATGGTGTGCGAGGTGGCAGCGACTCTTTGCCAAGACCCATCTCTTCTGTGCAAGGCAGAGAGGACTCTCTGTGGTGACCTACCACCTCCATGTGAAGTGGCAGGGGCTCTCCTCTGGGACCCACCTCCTCTGTGCGAGGTGGCACAGACACCATGACCCACCTCCTCCGCTTGAGGCGGTGGGGACTCTGCTGGGACCTGCCTCTGCAGGAGGCAGCAGAGACGCTGTGACTGGCTTCCTCCTTGTCACATGGAGCCGAGGGACCCCCAGGCCTCACTGCGCGGAGTGGCTGCTGGGCTTCACCTCTGCTGTGCGCACAACCATCTTGTGATGGCATGAGAACATCATGGCAAAAGGGCGTGATGAACACCTAGGCTATTATTATTATAGATACGTTTTATAGTACGTAGTATAGCACAATGCAACATAAGCTAACTGCTTAAAAACCTGAGTTTATTTCTCAGTTCCACTTCTTTCAAATTGAGTTTGGGCAAATCACAACTTTTGATCCCTCATTACAAAATAGGAATACTTTTCTTGTTACACTTTTTAGTTTGTTATGAAAATCAGATTAGAAAATACCAGTAAAAACTCTTTGTAATTTACTAAATGTGTTTGATGGCAATGTAATTATAATTTGTTTTATTTTTTTTAAAAAGATTGTATTCATTGCAACATCTTTCTTTTGTTTTTAATTCAGCTTTCCACAGGCTACAAATCAAACATTGCTAGATAAATTTAAGCATCAACATGAAGAGAATTCTTACATTGAATTTCCAGCTGTGATGGAGCCTGCTTTCACCATAAAGCATTATGCTGGGAAAGTAAAATATGGGATAAAGGTCAGTAAATTTCATATTGCATATGCCTTTAGTGTAGAGATGTAATCTTAACTCTATACTACACTACTCCCTTTGTAGGTGTGGAGGCTCTTCATCAGTACAATTAGAGACATCATAAGGATTGTTATAAAGATACTACTAAAATTCAGACTCCATCTTGTAATATTTTACTGTCTTAGGTGATGTTTCTGTTGATATTTTCTACATATAAACCTGATGTTAGTCCATCTAATAGCCTTTTTAGATCTGAAAGAATAGATAGCATCAGTATGTCTTAAAAGCACTGGTTGATCTGTATAGTTTGTTGAATTATTCTCTTCTCTATATCCATGAGGCCTGATTGAAGCTTCATGTCTCTATGCAACATTAGGTATTTGTGAGCATGTACTACTAATGAATTTATTAAAACTCTTTAACTCCTATGGAAGGGAATATTCATAATTTTGTTCAGTTCTTCTTTGTAATTAATGAGCTATTATCTTTCAATCATTTGATGTTTGATCCTGCCATTTAAGACAATTTCCCAGGCAAGACAGTGATGCTATGGAGACTAGTGGAGCAATATATTTTCTCTTGCATCTTGAGATAAGAGTCAGAATTAAGATCACTTATTCAGGAAGTGTTTATTAAACACACAGCATGTCAGACCCTGTGCTTGGTATTTGGAATGATCCAGTGATAAAGTAAAATAGACAAATATATTCCTGGCTCTCTGAATACATACATACATACATACATACACACACACACACACACACACACACGTATATGTGTTTGTGTATAATAGAGATAAATGGAGCTATGTGCTATTAATGAATGGGTTCTATAACAGAAACTAAATATTGTATTTTGAATTTGTAGATCCATGAAAACCTCTCTGAGAAACTCAGATTTTGAAAGATGGCCTGAAGTAAATGTAAATGATGAATCATTAGATAAAAAAAACCTATCATATAAAAATAATTGAAAACAAGCCAGTGTTACGAGATTATAGTGAACACTGGATCTAGTGGCATAAAATGAATTCAGAGAATGGAAAGCAAGTTCATTCTTCAGGGCTTTTAGATGAAGTTAAATGAATTTGTTTTTTGTTGAAATTATTATGGGGAGCCATGAAAAGATTTTAAGGTTGAGGGTGTAATTTGTGTTTTTAAAAGATTGCTTTGATTACTGTGAGGAGAAAGAACAACAGGGAATGGGAGGTGGGAGATCAAATTAGGTTATTTTTAAAACCTGTTGACGTGAATTAGTAAGATAAACTGAACCACAGGGGTGGCAGTGGAGTGGGAAAAGATTTAAATGATTATGAAATATATTTCAGAGGTATAATCAGTAGACCTCATTAAGAAATTTTAGGTAAGTGACTTCTAGTTATAGCTAATGGATAAATTTGATGTGCTATTTTTTCAGATGGAAAAGATAGGAAGGAATAGATTTTAGAATAAACATTAAGAATAACAGAGCAGAATGGTAGTTACCAGGGGCTAGAGCAGGGGTTGCCAACCAGTGATCTGCGGATCACTGGTGTTTTGTGAGGTCTGAAAGGTTGGTGACGACTAGGCTAATAGGTGGGAGAATTGATAAGATGTTGGGCAAATGATTCAAACTTGAAGTTAGATTATCATAATCATCTCTAAGTTCTGGAGATTGAATACATAGCATTGTGATTATAGTTAATAGTAGTGGCCTGGGGCATGACATTCATGCATGGCGGGGGTGGGGGTTCTCTCAGCCCAGCCTGCACTCTCTCCAATCTGAGACATCCCTCTCACAATCTGGGACTGCTGGCTCCAAACTGCTCACCTACTTGCCTGCCTTCCTGATGGTCCCTAACTATCTCTGCCTACCTGATTGTCCCTAACCCCTCTGCCTGCCTGCCTGATCGCTCCTAACTGCCCTTCCTGCCGGCCTGATCTCGCTTTCAACTGCCCTCCCCTGCCGGCCTGATCTTGCCCTCAACTGCCCTCCCCTGCCAGCCTTGTTGACCCCAACTTCCCTTCCCTGATGGCCTTATCCTACCCCAACAGCCCTCCCCTGCCAGCCTAATCTCACCCCCAACTACTCTCCCCTACAGGCCTGATCTCCTCCCCAACTGCCCTCCTCTGTTGGCCAATTTGGTTCTGATTGCCAGTTTCTATGCCAATTGGCCTCAAAAGTTCTGCCTCCTAGGCAGTCATTGGCTCCTCACAGTTGACCCAGATTTGACTTTTTTTAGGGGATGAGGAACGATAGGCTGTTTATTAAGTGGTTATTACCGGGGTCAGATGATAACAGTGATATCAGCCTTGGCAATGTGACCTCTCAATGTTGATCACAAAGCCCCCAAGGCTAGTCCTGGTGAGCCCCAAGGTCAGAAGTGAAACTGAAAGGCCTAGGTCGCATGCAGCTTCCAGGCATCAAGGCTGGGAAGCAGGAAGGAGATGCCCATGACGTGCCAGGTCTCCCCATCGGACACCACTGAGGTCTGGTAGGACAGCAGCTGCATACCTACCTCTGTCAGGAGCCCAGTCATGGCAGGCATCATGGCAGAATTGGAGGGCTGAGCCCAGAACAGGAGCAGGGCCAAACCCCTGTGGAGAGGTACTTCAGGTCTGAAGGCAGCTCCATTGAGTGCCTGCAGCACAGGTGTGGTGCCCTGGACAAAGCCCACATCCTGGTAGGGGGCACCTTCCAGGGAAACGCTCAGGAGGCCTTCCCTGCATCTTTGCTCTCCTGGCACAGTGGGGTTATGGGAGGTGGTTACATTGAGGCCGGCCTCCTTCATCAGCAGCTTAATGTTCACCAAGTTCACCTGTATGATTAGAAGTGTCTTTGAGGAGGCTGACAATGACTGCAGGGCTCAGGCAGTTCCCAGCATTCTTCAGGGATAAGCCCTGCATCACCACCTGGATGGTCCCTTTGAGGACCTTGCCCAGGCTCGCATCAGAGTCCCCAGAGCTTCTGCCAGACCAATCCAAGGTTTGGTGTGCAGAGAGAAGGCGCTGGTAAGGGCCTGGGCATTCCTGACCCCTGCGAGAGCTCTCCCCTTCACCATGTCCAGCGATCTCCCTATAGCAGCTCTGGGCCTGCTTGGTGCTGGTGCCCATGTGGTGACATTCTCGTGATCTTCCAAAGCATGGTCCCAAGTCAGCTCCTCCATGAACAAGTCCAGCGCTACGCCTGTGCACTGTTCCGACTACAGGGCCCAGAGCAGGGCACCCTTGTCCACAATCCCTCCATGGGCGCAGTTCACCATGTGTATGCCCTTCTTGCACTGGGTGAAGGTGCTGTCCTTCAGCAGGTCTGTCGTGGAAGGCAAGAGAGGGTTGTGCACAGTGATGAAGGCACAGAGGGGCCAGATCTCCTCCAGGGGCAGCTGCTGAATGCTGAAGGAGGCTGAGATCTTTGGTCAGATGATGGGGTCGTACCCTACAGTCTTCATCCCGAAGGACTGCATCTGGACAGCTACCTCTCTCCTGATCCTCCCCAGTCCAAGAATTCCCAGGGCCTTTCCATTCAACTTGGTTCCCATTAACTACTTTCAGTCCCATTTGCCATCCTTCATTGAAGCTGTCGCCTGGGGAATCTGCCAGGCCAGACACATGATCATCCCACAGGAGAGCTCCGCAGCACTGAGACTGTTCCCATTGGGAGTGTTCGTGAGCAGGATGCCCTTCCTTCTGGCGGCCTCCAGGTCCACATTGTCCATGCTGGTGCTGGCCCTGCCCACCACCCAGAGCTTCTCTGCTGCGTTGATGACATCTGCGATCACCTTGGTGGCTGAGTGAACGATAAGGCCTTCACAGTCCTGAATTGTGATTATCAGCTCCTTTTTGCTCAGGTTCTGCTTCTCCACCACCTGTAGCCCTCCATCTTGCAGTATCTTCTGGCAGCAAAGGTCCAGGCTGTCACTGATGAACACTTTTTGTAGATTTGTGAAGGCCATTGCTGGAGCTGGCCTCGGGATTGACACTCTCCCTGGACAAAAACAACTCTAAGCCCCTAGATTTGGTTCTGATTGATCAGTTTCTATGTCAATCAGCGTCAAAAGCTCCACTTCCTAGGCAGCCATTGGTTCCTCACACTTTACCCAGATTTGGTTCTGATTGGTCAGTTTCTTTCATGCCCCTTCACTGCTCATTCTTCCTCGCTCAGAGGTAACCACTATTCTACATTTTTGTCCTTAATTTTACTTGTCATTAAATTTCAGATAAATGGAAGTATGCAGCATATACATTTGTGTCTGTGATTATTCATCCATATTATCACATAGTAAAAGATGGGAAACAGATATTCTATGCAAGCTCCAACTAAAAGAAGTGATATATTTACATTACTATAGGACAAAGTAGTCTTTAAGGAAAGAAGTATTATTAGAGATAAAGTGGCACATTTTATAACCAATAAAAGGGGCCAGTTCAACAGGAAGACATGGTCATCAAAAGTTATATTACTTTATGACTTCATTTCAATATATATAAAACAAAAGGAGAACAAAAGTAGAACTAGACAAGTCCATTTTTCATAGTTGTAGATTTTAAGGCATAATCTCTTAGTACCTAACAAAATAAGCAGGCACAAAATAAAAAACAAAAATTAAACTGTATTCTCAAAAAGTTGATATAATTGGCATATCATAAGGATAACTAGACAGTTTTGGGGTGTTTATAATTTATTTATTTAAATCTTTATTGTTCAGATTATTACAGATGTTCCTCTTTTTCTCCCCAATAGCTCCCCTCCACCCAGTTTCCACACCACTCCAGGCCTCCCCCACCCCAACTGACCTCGTCCATAGGTGTAAGCTCTTTGTCCAATCTCTTCCCTTTCCCCTGAGAATTGTCAGTATGCTCCTTTTCCATAGCTCTGATTCTATTACATTCACCAGTCTGTTCTGTTCATTAGGTTTTTTTTATTCATTTGATTTTTAAGTTCACTTGTTGATAGATATGTATTTGTTGTCACTTTGTTGTTCATAATTTTTTATCTTTACCTTTTTCTTCTTCCTCTTTTTAGAGAATACCTTTCAGCATTTCATAAAATACTGGTTTGGTGGTGATGAACTCATTTAGCTTTTTCTGATCTGTGAAGCTCTTTATCTGATCTTTCATTCTGAATAATAACTTTGCTGGGTAGAGTAATCTTGGTTGTAGCTTCTTGCTATATATCACTTTGAGTATTTCTTGTCACTCCTTTCAAGACTGAATAGTTTTTGTTGAGAAATCAGCTGACAATCGTATGGTACTCCCTTGTATATAACTAACTGTTTTCCCCTTGCTGCTTTTAATATTCTCTCTTTGTCCTTTGCCCTTAGCATTTTAATTATGATATATCTTGGTGTGGTCCTCTTTGGATGCCTCTTGTTTGGGGTTCTGTGTGTTTCCTGTACTTGTAAGTCTATTTCTTTCACCAAATGGGGGAAGTTTTCTGTCACTATTTCTTCCAATAGGTTTCCAGTATCTTGCTCTCTCTCTTCCCCTGGCACCCCCATAATTCTGATGTTGGTATGCTTAAAGTTGTCCCAGAGGCTCATTACACTATCTTCATATTTTTGGAAAAATTTTTTTTTTCTGGTTGGATATTTTTTGCTTCTTCGTATTTCAAATCTTTGACTTGATTCTTGGGATCCTCTAGTCTGCTATTGAATTTCTGTATATTATTCTTTATTTCAGTCAGTGTATGCTTAATTTATGATTGGTCCTTTTTCATATCCTTGACCATCTCATTAAATTTCTCAGAGGTTTCTAGAAGATTCTTGAGTAACTGTGGTTTTGAACTCTATATCCAGAATTTAGCTTTCATCAATTTCTTTCATTTGTGACTTGTTTGTTTTTTTTGTATCTGCATTTTGGGTGCTTCTCTGTGTTTGTTTCTATGTATTGGGTAGCTTCTAAATATCCTTGAGTTTATAGAGTGTCCTTGTGTGGTAGGTGTCTTATAGGGCCCAGAGTCTTAGCCACCCTAGTTACCTGAGGTGGACACTCTTGGTGCATCCCTTTGTGGGCTATTTGCACAGTCTTGTAGTTAACCCTTGATTACTGTTGTCACTGGCAGGAATTGACCTCCAGGCCAATTGGCTGTGGTGACCAGCTGTATCCACACTGGAAGATCTGTGGCACAGGAGACACCCTTATGGGGCAGTAATTGCTTCAGTGGGGCTTTGGTGCTCATTGAGTCTGCCCCTTGAGTATGTCAGTTATGGATATGAAGAGTTGTTATCTGGTATGGTCTCACTCTAACCACTGGGTATACTGATTGGGGCTGCCAAGCAGGAGCTACAGAGATATCTTAAGATTCCTCCTTTTTGTTTGGAGTTTGGAAGTACTCAGAAGAGGCCCAGCTGTGAAGCAAGGCAGGCTGCTGCTATTGCCAGGCCTTGGGGCTTCTTTTGGAACCTCTGGGGCTCCCTGATCCAGCTGCAGTTTAACAGGTTTTAGAAGGAGAAAAGACAGGGCATTCATATGCAAAAGCCGATGCACACAGCTTGGGTGGTGGTGTAAATTGGGTGGGGCAGGGTCTCTGGGAATCACCAGGGTGGAATAAACAGTAATGGCTGCCAGTCAGCCCTGCACTGGAGGGGTCCCTGGGTCTGTGCATCATGCGCCCCCATATGGGAACAATGATCATTGCAAGCACCTCTGAGAGAAAGTCGCTCTTACGTTCCTGTCCCGATGCCAGATAGTCCAGTTTCTCCCTGTATGTGTCTGAGTCTCACCTGGCACTGGAGTTCAAAACAAGCAGGAGTTTTTATCTCCCTCCTGATTAAAAGAGCAGCACATCCAGGTGCTAGCACTTTCTGTGCCCCTGCACCTCTTACTAGACTCAATGCACTTTCTTCACCTCTCTAGTTGTGGGACTTCCACTTAGCCAGCTTTCCCATGGTTCTCGGTGGTAGTTCTGCCTTTTAATTGTAATTTTGATGTGGTTGTGAAAGACAGCAAGTATAGGTTTTTACCTATGCTGCCATCTTGGTTCTCTCGGGTGTTTAGAATTTAAATAAAATTATTTTGAATAACCTATGAGTCAAAAAAATCACAATAAATTGATAATATTTAAAATTGAATATTAATGAAAATACAACATATCAAAATTTGTAGGATACATTTAAATCAAGGATTTAAAACTTTAAATGCATATATTAGAGAGAATGATTAAAAAGCAATTATCTAAGCTTCCATGTTAAGAAACTAGAAAAATAATAGCAAAGGACACAGCAATTCACCTGGGTATTTATCCTACAAAACCTAAAACACTGATTCAAAAAGACACATGCATCTCACTTTATTGCAGCATTACTTAACAACTAAAGGCCCAGTGCATGGATTCATGCACCAGTGGGGTCCCTTGGCCTGGCCTGTATCCTTGCAGTCTGGGACCCTTCTGGGGATGTCAGACTCCTGGTTTCAGCCCCATCCCCACAGGCCAGGCCGAGGGACCCTACCAATGCATGAATCTGTGCATCGGGCCTCTAGAATGCATAAGATATTTGGTTAACCTCTTCCTGCCCTCTCCCCTCTAAGATCCATCAGTCTGTTCCATGTTTCTATCCCTGTGTATTGAGCATCTCCCCATGGTGGTCAGTGTGCATCATAGCTACCAGTTGAATAGTCTCTTAAACATTTATAGGAAAAGATAGCCAAGATATAGAAGCAACTTAGGTGTCCACTGATAAACAAATGGATAGAGAAAAAAGTGTTATAGATCCTAAATAATAAAAGGGTAATATGCAAGTTGACTCTACTGGTGGAATGACCAGAATGATCGCTCAACCAGTCACTACGATGTGCACTGACCACCTCTTGGTCCCTTTCCCATGCCCGCAGGCTCTGATTGCCCAATGGCGAACAGAGAACCAGGGATGGATGGTGGGGGTGCAGGTGGTGCCAGGCCAAGGCCTCCATCCCATCAGTTGCCTCACACACAGAGGGCATCCCACAGCGGGGGAGGGGCTGGTAAGCAGGAGGAATGGCTGACCTCTTGGTTTTCACCCCAGCTGGCAGGCTCTGATCCCCCAATGGCAAATGAGAAACCGGGGTGGGTGGTGGTGGTGGGGGGCTGGCTGCAGGCAGCTGGGGAAGATGGCCCTGATCACAGGTCAGACCTAGGGACCGTACCTGCACATGAATTTTGTCCGCTGAGCTTCTAGTATATATATAATGGAGTATATGACTCAGTCATAAAAGAGAATGAAATCTTGCCATCTGCCACAATATGAATGGACTTATGGAATATAATAAGTGATATGGTCAGTCAGAGAAAGATAAATGCTGTGTGATTCCACTTATATGTGAAATTTAGAAAACAAAATAAGTGAATAAACTAAAAATACCCATAGATACAGATAACATTTCAATGGTTTCTAGATGGAAGAGGCATTGGGGGGCATGGGTGGAAAATGGGAAGGAATTAATATGTGTAAATTGCTAATTATAGAAATAGTCACAGGTTGTAAAGTACAGTAGTAATTATGTATGGTGTCAGATAAGTACTAGACTTACTGTGGTGATCTCCACAAGTCGATAACCCCTGCTGTAGAGACTAAAACCATGAGAAAACACAAATATTTACATTATGATTCATTAACAGTAGCAAAATTACAGTTATGAAGTAGCAATGAAAATAATTTTATGGTTGGGGGTACCACAACATGAGGAACTGTATTAAAGTGTCTGGGCATTAGAAAAGTTGAGAACCACTGACTTAGGAAGTTATATTAATATTTAATCAATAGGTTATATACCTGAAGTTAATATAATATTGTATGTTAAGCCGAAGCTAGTTTGGCTCAGTGGTAGAGCATCGGTCTGCGGACTGAAAGGTCCCAGGTTCGATTCCGGTCAGGGGCATGTACATTGGTTGCGGGCACATTCCTGGTGGGGGTGTGCAAGAGGCACCCGGTCGATGTTTCTCTCTCATCGACGTTTCTAGCTCTCTATCTCTCTCCCTTCCTCTCTGTAAAAAATCAATAAAATATATATTTAAAAAAATATATTGTATGTTAACTGTAATTGAAAAGTAAAAAAAAATATATATATATATATATTTTAAAATACCTCAGTAAAATAGGAGAAAGAAATAAGGGAAGAACAGAGATCAGTACAAAAGCGTGCAGATGTACAGTAGAGAAATTGACAAAATCAAAAGTCAGTTCTTTAAGAAGATAACAGATATAAGCAAAAAGAATAAAAAATAATTATTTAACAAAAGACTCACAAATTATGGATATCAGAAATAAAAAAGGAGACTTAACTACATAACCTACAGTTATTAAAAGGATGTGAATATATTTTATTAACAAATTTGACAACGTAGATAAAATGGAAAATTTGATGAAAAATGCACACTACTAAAACTGACATATAGGAAAACTTGAAAATCAAATATTTGTTAAATGATTTGAACCAGTAGTTTAAAACTTTCCCACAAAGGAAATTCCAGGCTTGCCTTTTATATATATATATATATATATATATATATATATATATTATTGATTTTTTTACAGAGAGAAAGTGAGAGAGATAGTTAGAAACATCAATGAGAAAGAATCATCGATCAGCTGCCTCCTGCACACCTCATACTGGGGATGTGCCCTCAACCAAGGTGTATGCTCTTGACCGGAATTGAACCTGGGACCATTCAGTCTGCATGCGGAGGCTCTATCCACTGAGCCAAACCTGTTTCAGTGAGGCTTGCCTTGTTTTAATGGACAATGCATTCTTTGAATTTTGAAATGTGGAAATGTATATTAGACTTAACAAGAAAGATTTGAGCTGGAAAAACAGATTTGGGCCTTATCATATAGGTTGTGCTTTAAGCCATCTTATGTTTGAGATCACCTGGTGTAAGATGATTGAATGAAAAGAGTGTATAAGGCCAGATGGTAAGAATTTCTAATATGAAACCAGCAGTGGAGACTGAGAGGGATAGCATAAAAGGTAAATAGTAAATCACAAAATGTATTGTTATAGAAACCAAGAGAAAAGAGTTTCAAGTAGAATGATGTGACTAGTTTATGAAATGTATTTAGAAGTCTAAACCTATGTAGACAGACAAGACCTATGTAGATAGACATTACATTTGGAAAACGAAGGTCTCTATCAATATTTGTCATCATGGTAAAGAATTCTGGAATTTTTATAGCAGTATAGTTATAGGATGGGATGGTCTAGGGTTAGTGAAGATTGATATTTTAATTCTTGCACTGTTACTTACTATGTTTGACTTATGGCAAACTTCTGTACCTCTCCGTTTACCTATCAATGAAGTGTCTTATACTTGATTCTACTGTATTCAGTAAATGATAGAATCGAGTAGGTTATGTATTGTGTTTTAACTTAGTGCCTGACATCTTGTCTACATTTGGTAGGTATTAACTAATGATGATGATAATGATGGCAATGGCGATGTTTTGGATTTGAAAGTTATCAGTTTTACTTTTATCATATATACAGATTTCAAGAATAAACTGTTTCATGTACTCACAACTATAAACCTACGTTTGCCCCACCCTTTACTTTTGATTAAAGGGTATTTAATCAAAGGGTATTCAAGGACCAAAACTTCTGCTTATTTGCCCCTTAATTCCTGTTCTCAGGTGAACAAAGAAGAATTAGGAAAGGAAATGCCTGAAAGTAATAGGATGAGCCCATCTGCCTTCTGGACATGAGGGTAGATGACATCATATTAGGCATATTCTTCATAGAATTCTGAGTTAGAGCTATTTTTTAAAGCTGAACAAACTTGTAGTGATTTACTCCAAGTTTTGATCCTTCCATCTGGGTTTGGTTATAGCCAAATGCCCAGACTATACATATCAGTCTGGGATCTCCTTCCAGTAAGTTTCTGTTCCTCCCTATTATTCTTTGCTCTAGTCTTCTCCATATGAGTATATGGCACCTCTATTCACCTAGTTACTCAAACCTCAACTATAGGTGTTAAACCTAAATTAATCACCGTGTCTCGATCCACCAACAAGTCCTTTGTCTTTACCTCCATAACATATCATAAATATGATCACTCTTTTTCCTTTTTATTCATACTACCAACGTAGTCCCAGTCACTGTCTGCTCTTATCTGGGATATTACAATAGCTGCTCTCCCTTTTTCTATTCTTTGCACAATTCATTCCCTCCACAGAACCAAATGGTGTTTAGAAAATAGCAGAAAATGGTGTTTAGCTCATGTCATCACCTTTCCAGTGACTTGCCTTTACACTTAAATAAAATTCAGACTCCTAATTCAGAATTGTATAATCTATATAGCCTATTTATTTGTCTAATCTTTCACAACACTCATTGCCTAGAATACCCAGCCCTTGCTCTTAATGCTTTTCTTCTAACTTGTTCAAATATTCATCACCTACAGGTAGTAGATGTTCCCCTTGCTTGGAATGCTATTTCTGACCTTCTTATGTCTGATTCCTTTTCATTTTTCAGCTTTCTTGTCATTTCATATGGTATCCTTTCAGAGAGGTCTTCCTGACCAGGATTTGTGAAGTGCAATAAAATCGTGGAATATACTTTCTAATTCAAATGTAGTATACAATCTAATAGTTTTAGGATTGAGTGGAATTTTATAGAAGACTAGAGGCCTGATGCACAAAGATTTGTGCAAGAATGGGCCTTTCTTACCCTGGATGCTAGCACTGCCTTCGCTCTGGCTGAAACGGAGCTGCCTTTCTGCCTTCCCATGCTGCCCAGAGGCCAGGAGCAGCTAGGGTGGTGCAGAACACCTGCTTCATCACCCCTCCCTCGGCCTCTTGCCATCTTTGTTGGGTTAATTTGCATACTCCTAATTGGTTGGTGGGTGTCACGAAGGTGCGGTCAATTTGCATATTATTCTTTTATTAGTGTAGATATTTTATTCAGTTAGCTACTTAGAACAGAAATCACTTCTATAGTCCTTATTCAACCACTGTTAAAACATGTGACCAATTATCTTCTTGGTTTAATAATTTTATAAAAAAATAACACTGGCATTTTTTTCATATAGGATTTCCGGGAAAAAAATACAGATCATATGCGCCCTGACATTGTAGCTCTTCTGAGAAGTAGCAAAAATGCATTTATCTCTGGGATGATTGGAATTGATCCTGTATCTGTTTTCCGATGGGCGGTTCTCCGGGCCTTTTTCAGAGCTATGGTTGCTTTCAGGGAAGCCGGGAAGAGACACATTCAGAGAAAAACTGGTAAGCAGTAGTATTAGTATTCTACCATGTTTCTTTTTCTAGTTTTTTACTTCCCTAAGGAGACAATAATCTTATGCCATTCTGTTTTCTTACCATACCATAACATCATATTTCAGATATCATTTGTTCTGGTGAACTTCATATAATTTAATTAAATAGATATGAGATATATGTGTGTGTATATGGGTTGGTACTTTATACTGATAGGAATAATGAGTGAAAATCACCTAATATTTAGTAGGCACTTAGTAAGACATTGCTATGATTTTTAAACAAAAAGTGAAATGTAATTATTATCTAAGTATATAGAATTTGATATCAATATCTTTCTCTGCTTCTTCTATGATAGTTTTTACTAGAAATGAAACAATTTAATGTGGAAGCATAAATCAGGAGTCAGAAAATTAGGATGGAGGTAGTGTAGATAGTGGAGATAGCCTGATTTAGGTAATCAAATGTCATCTTTTCTCTTGACTAATTTTACAGCTATTGGCATTATTTTTGGAGTGCTATTGCTGCCTTTAAAATTGTGAGGGTAAAGTTAGATAATACATGCAAAGTATCAGTTTATGACTTTTTATTTATTTATTTACTGGTTTTAGAGAGATGGGGGGGGGGGAGGGAAGAAAACATTGATTTGTTGTTCCACTTATTTATGCATTCATTGGTTGATTCTTGTATATGCCTTGACCAGGGATCAAACCTACTACATCCCTGGTGTATTGGGACAATTCTTTAACCAACTAAGCTACCTGGTCAGGACTATGAAGTATTAGTCATGCCCCTTCTCCTTCTTCCGCACTTACCCTTTACTCAGTTCACTGGATTCTACCTTGACATTTAGAAATGGTTAAAGCAGGTTACTTTTTCTGTGTGCCTTTTCCTTAAATCATAAAATACCCGTTTCATCTTCTGTGGTAGGGCATCTTCATAAACCCTTGTTAACTACTGCAATCACATTGTTGCTTGCTGTAGTTCTAGCCTTCAATAGAACATTGCTATGTAGTGAGCATTTTCTAATATATATGTAGTCATTTTCGGGCCAGAGTAACTTCAGTAGAAGTATGCTGTTATAATCTACACAGCCTATTTATTTGTCTAATCTTTTTAGGACTCTGAGACTTATATGGCTTTTTGGCATGCCTACTACCAGTAAGACTTTTAAATTCAGCTTTGATATATTTCAAATGAAAAACTATTTAGGAGGTTTTATTTCTAAAATGAGAGACAAAACTAATTTAATTTTCATTTTTCAGATTTTCATGTGTAAACTGGCCTATGTAGATACGGGAGAGTTATAGTTGTGTGTTTTTTAAGTAAAAAGAATGTATTAAATTTGCTTTGCAAAGTTAATTCTAAGAAGTTATTTTACAAAAATGATTAAGGCAAAGTGTTTTTCTTTTAGGATACGTTTTATTTTTTACAATGGACATCAATTAAAAAAAAATTGATTAAATATCCTGCTAAGATGTAACTCAGCAAAGAAACATTTCTTCTATTTACTGTTAGATATATTCTTTTATTTTTTAAGTTAATAAATCTTTATTGTTCAGATTATTACAATTGTTTCTCCTTTTACCCCTCATAGCACCGCTCCACTCGGTTTCCATCCAACCGTCTGCCCTTACCTAGCCCTCCCACCACTGTCCTCATCCATAGATGCACGATTTTTGTCCAGTCTCTTCCCGCAACCCTCCACACCCTTTTCACCCGAGAATTGTCAGTCCACTCCCTTTCTATGCCCCTGATTCTATTATATTCACCAGTTTATTCTGTTCCTCAGATTTCTAATTCACTTGATTTTTAGATTCACTTGTTGATAGATATGTATTTGTTGTTTATAACTTTTATCTTTTTTCTTCTTCCTCTTCTTAAAGAATACCTTTCAACATTTCATATAATGTTTTGGTGGTTGTGAACTCCTTTAGCTTTTTCTTATCTGTGCAGCTCTTTATCTGCTCTTCAGTTCTGAATGATAGCTTTGCTGGGTAGAGTAATTTTGGTTGTAGGTTCTTGCTATTCAGCACTTTGAATATTTCTTGCCACTCCTGTCTGGCCTGCATAGCTTCAATTGAGAAATCAGCTGATAGTCCTATGGGTGCTCACTTGTAGGTAACTAACTGCTTTTCTCTTGCTGCTTTTAATATTCTCTTTTTGTCTTTTGCTCTTGGCATTTTAATTATAATGTGTCTTGGTGTGGACCTCTTTGGATTCCTTTTGTTTGGGGTTCTGTGCACTTCCTGGACTTGTATGTCTATTTCTTTCCAGGTGGGGTAAGTTTTCTGTCACTATTTCTTTCAGTATGTTTTCAGTATCTTGCTCTCTCTCTTCTTCTGGGATCCCCCATGATTCTGATGTTGGTTCATTTAACCAATTAGATCTCAAAGTGAGGGACATAACAAGAGATAATGAAGGCCATTTCATAATACTAAAGGGAGCAATCCAATAACCCTGGTAAACATATATGCATAGGAGCACCCAAATACATTAAAAAAACTGCTGGAGGACATTAAGGGAGAGATTAATAGCAATACAATCATAGTAGGAGATTTTAATACTCCACTGTCACCTTTGGACAAATTATCTAAACAAAAAAATCAGTAAAGAAATATCAGTCCTAAATGATACACTAGACCAGATGGAATTAATCAACATCTTCAGAACATTCCACCCCAAAGCCATAGAATATACATTCTTCTCAAGTGCACATGGGACATTCTCAAAAATAGAACACATGTTGGGACATAGGCAAAGTCTATTCAAATTTAAGAAGATAGAAATCATATCAAGCATCTTCTCAGATCATAGTGGCATAAAACTGGAAATTAACTACAATAAAAATAATCCAAAGAAATCAAACACATGGAGAATAAAGAGCATGCTATTAAACAAGGATTGGGTTAGCAGAGAAATCAAGGAAGAAATTAAACACATCCTGGAAACAAATGACAATTAAAACACAACAAGCCAAAATCCATGGGACACAGCAAAAGCAGTTTTGAGAGGGAAGTTCATAGCTCTACAAGCCTATTGCAAAAGAACAAGAAAAAATGGTAACAAATTATCTAACTCTACAACACAAAGAGTTAAAAAAAAAAAAAAGAGCAACAAGAAAAACCCAGTGTAAGCAGAAGGAAGGAAATAATAGAAATCACAGCAGAGATAAATGGCATAGAGACCAAAGAAACAATACATAAGAGCAACAAAACCAAGAGCTGGTTCTTTGAAAGGATAAACAAGATTGATGAACCTCTAGCCAGGCTAACCAAGGAACAGAGAGGACCCAAATAAACAAAATCAGAAACGAAACAGGTGAAATAACAACAGACCCCACTGAAATACAAAGGATTGTAACGAAATACTGCAAACAACTCTAATTCCAACAAACTGGACAACCTGGAGGAAATAGACATATTCCTAGAAAAATACAAACTTCCAAAACTCAATCAGAAAGAATCTAAAAACCTCAATAGACCAGTGACTTGGGAAGAAATTGAAACGGTCATCAAAAAGCTTCCAGCAAACAAAAGTCCGGGACCAGATGGTTTACAGGAGAGTTTTACCAAACATTCAAGAAGAACTAAAACTTATTTGCCTCAGACTATTCAAAAAAATTCAAGAGAAAGGAACTCTTCCAAACTCCTTCTATGAAGGCAGCATCACCCTAATACCAAAACCAGATAAAGACAACTCAATGAAAGAAAATTACAGGCCAATATCCCTCATGAACATAGATGCCAAAATGCTCAACAAAATTCTAGCAAATTGGCTCCAGCAGAACATCAGAGAGATCATACACCATAACCAAGTAGGATTTATTCCGGGAATGCAAGGATGATACAATATCCGCAAATCAATAAACATGATACATCACATAAACAAATTGAGAGATAAAAATCATAGAGTCATATCAGTTGATGCAGAAAAAGCATTTGATAAAATCCAACACCTTTTCCTGAAAAAAACTCTCAACAAGGTGGGAGTACAAGGATCATACCTCAACATAATAAAAGCTATATATGATAAACCGACAGCCAACATCATACTCAATGGGCAAAAACTAACACCATTCCCTCTAAAAACAGGAACCAGACAAGGATGCCCACTATCACCACTACTGTTTGACATAGTATGGAGGTACTAGCCATTGCAATTAGATAAGAAGAGGAAATAAATGGCATCCAAATTTGAAAAGAAGAAGTAAAGTTATCCTTATTTGCAGATGACATAATATTGTACATAAAAAAACCAAAAGACTCCATAAAAAAAACTAATAGATTTAATAAATGAATTTGGCAATAGCAGGATACAAAATTAACGCCAAGAAATCTATGGCATTTCTATACACCAATAGTGAACTTGCAGAAACAGAGACTAAAAAGGCAATCCCATTTACTATCGCACCAAAAAATTAAGATACCTAGAAATAAACTTAACTAAGGAGGTAAAAGACCTATATGCGTAAAACTACACGACACTGAAAAAAGAGAGAGGAAGATGTAAACAGATGGAAGAACATACCATGTTCATCGATTGGTAGAATCAACATCATCAAAATGTCCATACTTCCTAAAGCAATCTATAGGTTCAATGTACTCCACATTAAAATACCAATGGTATATTTCACTGACCTAGAAAGAACTCTCCAAAAGTTCATTTGGAACAATGAAAGACCCCGAATAGCCACAGCAATTCTGAGAAAGAAGAGTAAAGTAGGAAGGATCTCAATACCAGACTTCAAACTGTATTACAAAGCCACTGTTCTCAAAACAGCCTGGTACTGGCACAAGAACAGACATAGAGATCAATGGAATAGAATAGAGACCCATATCACTATGCTCAATTAATATTTGACAAAGGAGGCACGAATATACAATGGAGTCAAGACAGTCTCTTCAATAAATGGTGTTGGGAAAATTGAACAGATACATGCAAAAGAATGAAACTAAATTACCAACTTACACCATACACAAAAATAAACTCAAAATGGATACATACTTAAACATAAGATGGGAAACCATAAAAATACTAGAGGCATCCACAGGCAGCAAAATCTCAGACGTATGCCAAAAGAACTTCTTCACTGATACTGCCCCTAGGGCAATGGAAGCTAAAGAGAAAATAAACAAATGGGACTACACCAAAATAAAAAGCTTTTTTACAGCAAAAGAAACCATCCACAAAACAACAAGAAAGTCCACTGTATGGGAGAACATATTTGCAAATGTTATCACTGATAAAGTTTTAATCTCCAACATCTATAGACAGCTTATACAACTTAATAAAAGGAAGATAAATGACCCAAGTAAAAAAATGGGCAATGGATCTATATAGAATATTCTCAAAAGAAGACAGAAGGAAGGCCAAGAGGCACATGAAAACATGCTCAAAGTCACGGATTATCCGTTAGATACAAATCAAAACATCATTGTGGTACCTTCTCACACCTATCAAAATGGCCACCATCAACAAATCAACAAATGACAAGTGTTTACAAGGTTGCGGAGAAAAAGGTAGCCTTGTGCACTGCTGGTGGGAATGCAGACTGGTGCAACCACTGTGTAGAACAGTATGGAGTTTCCTCAAAAAACTGAAAATGGAATTTCCATTTGACCCAGTAATCCCACTCCTAGGAATATATCCCAAGAAGCTAGAAACACCAGTCAGAAAGGATTTATGCACCCCTATGTTCATAGCAGCACAATTCACCATAGCTAAGATTTGGAAACAGCCTAGGTGTCCATCATCAGATGATTGGATCCAAAAACTATTGTACATCTACACAATGGAATACTATGCTGCCATAAAAAAGAAGAAATTCTCATCATTTGCAGCAACCTGGATGGAATTGGAGAACATCATGCTGAATGAAATAAGCCAGTCAATGAAAGAGAAATACCACATGACCTCACTCATTTATGGATAATAAAGAACATTATAAACTGATGAACCAAGAGATAGATATAGAGACAATAAAGCAACATGCAGACTGTCAAATTACAGCGGGGAGGGTAGGGAGATCTGGGGACTTGTATACATGCATATAAGTACAACCAATGGACACAAAATTATGGGGAGGGAGGGCTTGTATGGGGGGGGGGTAATGGTGTATGTATAGAGATAATAATTTAATTTAAAAATAAAAATAAAAATAAAAAATAAAACTTTGTAGCCTGAAACAAAGCCAAGAGTCCTGCTTGCTCTGTGGTGGTAGCCATTTCTTTTGGTATTTATCTTCTATAATTAAAACTTTGTAGCCTTAAGCGGAGGCCTGAGCCCGCCATGGTGTGTGGAAAGCTTGTCTTTCTCCATTGCTGAGAGCAATCTTAGCCTCCTGCTTTTTCTAGCTCTGTGGCTGCCACCATTTCTGTCGGAATTTATCTTCTATAATCAAACTTTTTAGCCTTGAGTGGAGGCCTGGGATGGCCACGGTGTGTGGGAAGCTTTGCTGCCTCCATCACTGGGGAAACCCAAGCCTCCCTCCTGCTTGCTCAGTGGCCACAGCCATCTTGCTTGGTGTTAATTTGCATACTTGCTCCTAATTGGCTGGTATGTATAATGGAGTGATGGTTAATTTGAATATTACTCTTTTATTAGATAGGATGATAGACTAAAGGTTTGGTGTATGAATTTGCATACGGGTGGGATCTCTTGGTCTAGCAGGTGAATGGTGCCTATTGGGGCTGTCTTGCACAGTCCCAATTTGGGCTAGCCAGCTTCGGGGAGGGACTGCAAGGTTTCCTGGGAGTGCACTGACTACCCAGCCAGCTGTGGGGAGGGACCATAGGAGGTCGGCAGCCAAGGGAGGTTGCCTATGGGATTACACTGACCACCAGGGTTCAGTTCCTGCATTAAGCATCTTCCCTCTGGTGGTCAATGTGCATCATAGCTACCTGTTGACATGTTAAGTCGTTCAGTCACTTAGGCTTTTATATATATAGATATGCACCAATGGAACTTCAGTTGATTGTTTAATTTACCTCTATCTGGTAACTATTCACTTTTGCTTTTTAAAGGCAACCTACATAAATTTGAATTTAAAGGCATAAGTCTAGAGATGTTCTCTAAGTAAATGATACTATTCCCTCCATACCTGGAAAACCTATATTCTCTTTTAAATTCATTTATTGCTAATATTTATGGTACTGAACCTTTCCCTCCGCCATTATTGTTTGAGTGATTCATTGTTTCAGCAACACTAATCTGGGGCTTTGGTCCTTATTTGAAAGTGCTCTCTTCCCTTTCCCACCAGTAGTTTGATTCTGTCTCACTTTATAAGAATTGGTGGTAAGGTACAGATTTTTTAGCTTGTTTTTAGATTTATAAATATCCATAAGTGCTGCTGGGATTTCCTGCTCTGTGGTGCTTTCTTCCCACTCTTTCAACATTGACACAATTGTTGGAATTACAAGTTTTGTTATTTGCAAGATTTGTGATATAATTGTATAACTTTTGGTAACTTGTTTTGGGTAAATTTCTCTTTGGGGTTCATCAGTGTTTCTTGCATTGTTGCCAATTATATACCAATTATATTTCAGATCTGAAAAAAATGAGTCAATTTTTTAAAAAAAAGTCTAAACCATACCAATTGTTTTTATAATTTCCATACCAGTTGTGTTTTAAGTTAGAAATTATTAGTATGGTGCTAACTTTCAACACTTTGAGTATTGAAAAGGATATTTTGATTACTAAAAAGGACCTTTATTTTTTACTGTTATTGTTGTGTAATTTATTCAAATTAACTGGAAAAATCATTTACCTTTAACTCCTATCATTTGATATGTTTTTATATACTCTAAGAAAGTTGGTAGCATTGTCCTTGATTCTCAATTGGTTTGGGCTTATATAATGTTTTTTTCTTTTTTCAATTTTTTTGTTTTTCTTTTGCTTCCTAAGGGCATGATGATACAGCGCCATGTGGAATTTTGAAAAGTATGGATAGTTTTAGCTTTCTCCAACACCCAGTCCACCAGAGGAGCTTAGAGATTCTGCAGAGATGCAAGGAAGAGAAGTACAGTAAGGCTGAAAATCTTGATAAACTATGTCATCATATATTCATTTGGAAATGAAAACCAAGAGCATTCTATACCAGGGTAGGGCATAAATTATATGGCAATATGACCTCTAGAATCCTTTGACCAATTGGTCTCAGGATATTTTTAATGAAACTTTAGTTTTTTTCTCTTAAAAAAGTCAATATACCTATTGTTGTTTTTTTAATTTGAATGTCTGTTTGCTTGTGATCCTTAAGTTTTTAATAACATTTTGTTACAGACTCTGAATTGATTTTAATTTTTGTCTTTAAAGTAGTTGAGTAGTGGATAAAAATGAATAGTGATTTTCTTTTCTGATGACTTTTTTTTAAAGCTTTCTTAAAATCTAATTGAGGCAAAACAAACTGCATGAAAAAGCATAGAATTTCATAAGTTTTTGCAAAATATATGCACCTATGAAATAATCACCACAAGATGATTAATATATTCAGCACTGCTACAAGTTTCCCCTTTCAAATTCCTGCTGATTTTTATGTTTGTTTATAGTTGAATCTACTTGGAGTCCTCCTATCAGACTTTCTTTAGTCCGGTTTAGTGCAAAGCTACCACATTAATGTTTTGGCTTAAGGAAGAATGACAGTATCATAGTGGATATTCTTTTTTCTTTTAATAAAATAGGTGTAAAAAGATGCTCTTGGTCTCCATTTTCTTCTTTTCTATTTGTTATACTCCTTCTGCATAAAAATGGGTTCTTTTACCTGTTATGGATTATAGTTATTAGGCTAATTGAAATAATGAGAATAAAATTAAGGATACTACAGAATACTTGACGATTAACTCAGAAATTTGCATATGATGGATCTAAACTACTTACATTTTCTGTTCTAAGCTTTTTACAGTACATTTCAGATACACTTTGCTAGTTTCTCAGTTTTGTGATAGAAATTCCTTGAAATTTTAGTATGCTGATATCAGTGAATGAAATTCTTAAGAGCAAATTAAGTTTTAAAAAATATATATTTTATTGATTTTTTTACAGAGAGGAAGGGAGAGGATAGTTAGAAACATCGATGAGAGAGAAACATTGATCAGCTGCCTCCTGCACACACCCCCACTGAGGATTTGCCTGCAAACAAAGTACATGCCCTTGACTGTAATGGATCTGAGACTCCCCAGTCTGCAAGCTGATGCTCTATCCACTGAGCCAAACGAGTTAGGGCTTTTCTTTCTTTCTTAAAAAATATATTTTTTATTGATTTCAGAGAGGAAAGGAGAGGGAAAGAGAGATAGAAACATCAATGATAAAAGAGAATCATTGGTAGGCTGCCTCATGCATTCCCTACACTGGGGATTGAACCCACAACCTGGATATGTACCCTGACTGGATTCTACCCATGACCTCCTGGTTCATAGGTTGATGTTAACCACCGAGCCATGCCAGCCAGGCTATGACTTTTTTTCTTTAGTTCTTCTTATTTAATTCTTCTTACTATATCTTGGTATAAGAAAATATGTAATGTATTTTGAAAAGCATTATTTAAAATGTTTTCTCATTTTAAAAAGAACAGAAGTAAGTATCTCATTAAAAAAAAAAAGACATCCTTAAATGTTACTGTTAATTATTGGTATTATTTCTAAAAGGTATACAAATTCTTATTCCATTTATCCATCTTTCTTTTAAAAATATTTTAATCCATGGAACATTGTTTTAAACAATCTATAGATCTTTTCTGGGAGCTTAAATTAATTGTTTTTAACTTATATATAGTTGCAAGTGATATATTTGTTTTGTTGATTTTCATGTCTCTCAGCCTTAGGCTTGATTGTATTCCAGCTTGGTATATGTTGGCCCAGAATAGGAAAGCACAAATTTCAGCACAGTCTATATAAAGAAATTGTACATTTACTTGCATTCACATGCAAATTTATTTCTACAATTGTGGAAGTTGGACTTTTTTTCATTATTTTAGGTAGTTTATTTCCTTTTCCATTGTAGTGATACCAATAATTAAAATTTTATAATACATAATATTATAAACTCATATTTGGGATATTTTTTTTTTTTTTTAAAGTCAGGGACTACTAGATTTAGGTAATGGTAAATTGGTGACGTGAATGAACCCTCTCTCAGATAAAAATGATAAAACCTTGAAAAAAATTCAAAATAACTATTTGAAAGGAATGGAAAAAGACCCCAAAGACTAGAAGACAAAAAAAAAAAAAGCAAAAAGAAGCAGAAACTTGAGGAGAATCATTCTTTAAGTACTAGGTAAGAATTGTGAATGTATAGCTTTTTGCACAAAGTACTTCCCAACTCCCATCTATCTCTCTATATAAAAGCCTAAACAACTATCATAACCCAACGGACAACTGAACAGGCTGTGTGGGGTGGCAGGGGGCTTAGTGATGGATGACCAAATGACTGAGCAGTAGACTGCGTGGGGTGACCAGGCCTGCAGGGAAGGGGGGAGGGGGCATTTGGGGGCAATCAGGCCAGGCAGGGGGGGCAAGTTGGGAGTGATCAGGCCAGCAGGCAGAGGCAGTTAAGGGTGATCAGTCAGTAGGGGGCCAGTTAGGGACGACCAAGCTGGCGAGGGGGGCAGAGAAGGGTGATCAGGCTGGTAGGCAGAGGCAGTTAAAGGTGATCAGGCTGACAGGGGGAGCGGGGCAGTTAGGGGCAATCATGCAGGCAGGCAAGTGAGCGGTTAGGAGCCAGCGATCCAGGATTGTGAGCGGAATGTCCAACTGCCAGTTTAGGCGAGATCCTGGGGATTGGGCCTAAACCAGCAGATGAACATCTCCCAAAGAGTCCTGGATTGGAGAGGGTGCAGGCGGGGCTGAGGGGACCCTTCTCTCCCCTCCACCCTGTGCATGAATTTTGTACACTTGGCCTCTAGTATATATATAAAAGCCTAAGTGACCTTTATGACGGAAAAACTGGAAGTACCGGTAGACCAGTCACTATGATACACACTGATCACCAGGGGGCAGATGCTCAGTGCAGGAGCTACCACAGTACACTCCCACAGCCAGCCTCCTCCCGGTCCCTTCCCCCGTCTCTCACCCCATCCAGCAGCTGGCAGGCCTTGTCCAGTGGTCGGCAGGCCCCCAGACCCTGGGCCAGCAGCTGGAAGGCCTCTGCCTGCCCAGACCCGATTGAAACTGGGTAAGATGGCCCCAATAGGCCCTGATGCCAGCCAGGCCTAGGGACCCCACCCTATGCATGGATTTTGTGCATAGGGCCCCTCATAGTTCTATAACTGGCTTGCGGTGTCAGAGGACAAAGTTGAGGACTGGCAAGCAGCTTGGAATTTAGGAGGAAAATCCTGGAACTGAGAGAATTGCCAAAAGGCTAAAACTCAAAGTTAGGATATGAATATTGCCAGCCATACTTGACTGACTGATGTGAGTGTACTGGAAATAAAGACTGTAGGAGCTCTGTCAAAGAAGCATTGCAAACCAAATAGGAAATTACCTTTGAAAGATACAAGCAACTGCAGTAGGTGAGATTTGCAAGTTTGTTGCTTATCTGACTGAGGTTTTTTTGTATCTGTGCATAGCTTTTGGGTGGGGAAAGCTGAATACTTACTGCCTTCATTGGAATCTCATAAGTAGAGAAGAGAAAGAGACAAAAAATATTTGAAATAGTGGCTGAAAACTTTTCATGATGTGTTAAAAAAAAAAACTAGCTCAGAGATCCAAGAAGATCAGTGACCTTTATGAAGAATAAGTACAAAATAAAGCCACAACTAGGCACATTATAGGCAAATTGCTAAACAGAAAATCTTTAAAACATCTAAGAGAAAATATTACATTAAGTATAGGGGAATGATGATATGATTAATAGTTCTCATTGAAAGCAGTGGAGAATGAAAGATATTTTTAAAAAATCACAATTAAAAACAAAACAGAGCAAAACCCCCAAACCAAAACAGCTTTTAGGCAAAATTTCTATATTTGTAGTTTGGGGACCAGACAAGTTAACTACCTGTTAGAAGAAAAGTTAACTATCTGTTAGAAGAAAAATCAACAGTCGTCTGAAGAGCATAACAGAATCTAGTGGTGCTGCAAATTATTATCCATAGTGTCCAATTCACAGCAAAGGTGTCCTTCAAAAATGAAGCTGACGTAAAGATGTTTCCAGATGAACAAAATCTGAGACTTTGTCACCATAGTTTGTATTCTATAAGAAATGGTATTGAAAATTCTTCAGGCTAAAGGGAAATGACACCACCAGATGGTAACTTGTATATATAGTACAGATTGGTAAACTTTTTCTGCAAAGGGCCAGATAGTAAACATTTTAGACTTTGTAGGTCATGTGGTCTCTAGTGAAACAACTCAGTTCTGCTGTGAAAGGAGCCACAGATAATATATAAATAAGTGGGTATGGCTATATTCCAATGAAACTTTATTATGCACAGTGAAATTTAAATACCATATGATTTTCAAATGTCACAAAAAAGATTCTTCCATTTATTTTTCTTCAACCATTTGAAAATATAAAAACCATCCTTAGTTCATAGACCTTGCAAAAATAGGAAGTGGGTTTTATTTGGCCCATGGTCTCAACTATGTTGATCCATGAATTACTGGAAAGAATAAAGATCAGAAATAGTAAATATGTATAAAACAAATGACTATATGTATTTTCTTTCCATTTCTTAATTTCTTTAAAAAAGGTATATGACTATTTAAGGTAAAAATTATTTTCTGGCAGTTTAAAATGTGTCCACAAATTCTTTGATACTCCTCCCTTCAAAAGGTTTGTGCTGTACTTAGTGACTCCCTTCTAACAAATGGAATGTGGCAGAAGTGACTTTGTGACCTTCAAGGTTAAGGCATAAAAGGTATTGTGGCTTTTTCTCCTTTTCATTTCTGGTGCTCCTACTTTCCCAATGCAGTGACTAATTCTCTGAGATTTGGCAGGGAGGAAATTAAAGGATTGAGGTTATCGTGAGTATAAGATGCAGCCCCACTTCTGCAAAGGTCAGGAGCTCTGGAAAGGATAAGGCATAAGATGGCAGGAGAAAGAGAAAAAGGGTAAAATAGAACTTCATTTCAATTTGAACCCATACTTTTGATAGTCTAGTCTCAGAACAATGGAGATGGTGATATTCATGAAAAAGTGAGAATATAGTCAGAAAAGGGCTGTCTGTGGGCTTGATGCTCCTAACGACTCTCATCTTGCTGACTGTGGCTGCCTTAATGTCCAGGACCTCAGGCTATAGTTTAGTGTGGTTACACAAATGATTGAAATTTAAAGTATGTTGTCTGACCAAAATGGACAGTTAATAGTAGAAAGTTATCTGAGAAATTCTTATATATTTGGAAAATAAACAACATCCTATATAATAAAAGGGTAATATACAAATTGATCTTAACTGTGGAATGACCACAACTGCTTGACCAGTCACTATGAGGCGCACTGACTACTTCTTGATTCCTTTCCCTGCCAGCAGGCTCCCATTGCCCGATGGTGAACAGGGAACCAGGAATGGGTGGTGAGGGACGCGGGCGGTGCCAGGCCAAGGCCCCTACCCCACTGATCTTCCCACACACAGAGGGTGACCCTCAGGGGTGGGAATGGTGATATCTTGGTCCCTCCCCCGTGCGGCAGTCCCTGACCGCCCAATGCGAATTAAGAACTGGGTGTGGGTGGGTGGGTGGGGTGGGCTGGCTGTGGGCAAGGGAGGAAGATGGCCCTGATCACCGGTCAGACCTAGGGATTGTTACCATGCATGAATTTCACGTGCCAGGCCTCTAGTTTATAAATAACTCATGAGTTAAAAGAAAAATTCATAAGGGAAACATGAAAGTCTTTTGATCTGAATGGTAATGGAAACAACACATTACATCATGTGTAATGTAACTAAAGTGCTTAGAAGAAAATTTCTAGCTTTAAATCTTTATATTAGGAAGAAATAAGATAAAAGTATCATTAATGATGTAATAAGCTTTTACATTATAAAGCTACAACAAGAAGAACATGTTAGACCCAAAACAAGTAGAAGGAAGTGAAAAAGGTTAAGAGCTAAAACCTGTAAATAGAAAGCAGGCAACAGTGGAAACCAAAAGCTGTTTTTTTCAAAAAGAACAATGAAATGAATAAAGTTCGAACCCAGCACTATCCAATAGCACTTTCTGTGAAGATGGAAATGTCTTCCAACGATGCTGCCCAAAACTGTAGCCATTAGCCCACATGTGGCTATTAAGTACCTGAAATTAAAAAAAAAAAAAAAAAAAACTGAAGCATTAATCAATTTAATTTTGAATGGCTACATATGGCTAGTGACTGCTGAATTGGACAGTGCTGTTCTTGCCATTCTGATCAAGAAACATGAGCAAAGAGCAAATACTGTTATCTGGATTTAAATTATAAATACAGTGCATATGTTACAGAACAAAAGGTTAAGGAGCAGTGGAATTATGAACATTTATTTCAATAAATTCAACCTTGATGAAATTGACAAATTCATTCAGTGTCAATAAGTCATCTAAATGGACCCAAGGAATAATAGAAAATCTTATAGCCCTATATCTGTTCATGATAATTAGATTCATAAATAAAAATTTCACACAAAAACACAAAAGAGTTCAAACCCAAATAGCTTCAATCGTGAATTTTGTTTAAGAAATGTCTAAGAAAAGAATACCAGTTTTTAACTCTTTCAGAAAACAGAGAAATAACACTATACAAATCATATCATGAGGCCAGTATTATTACTCAAATACCAAAATCAGACAAAAATAGTATAGGAACTAATCTACAACCAACATACCTCACAATATTAGATGTTAAAATCCTGAATAAGAGCACACTGAATCCAGGACTATATAGAAAATAATATACGAAGACTTATTCTAGGAATGAAAGTTTGGGGTTTGATAATAGAAAATCAATATAACTCACCATATTAACCATCTAAAAAAACACATCGTTATCTCAGTAGATGTATAAAAAGAGTTTGTCATAATTCTATGCCCATTCCTATTATAAAATTTAGCAGCTTAGGAATAGAAGACAACTTTTTCTTGTTGTTATTGTTAATTCTCACCTGAGGATATTTTTTCCATTGATTTTTTTTTTCTTTAGAGAGAGTGGAAGGGAGAAAGGGAGGGAAGAGAAAAGGGGGAGATTTGTTGGGGGGGGGGGGGAGAGAGAGAGAGAGAGAGAGAGAGAGAGAGAGAGAGAGAGAGAGAGAGAGAGAGAAAGGGAGAAAGGGAGAAAGGGAGAGAGAAACATTGATGTGAGAGAGACACATTGATTGGTTGCCTCCTGCATGCACCCGGCCTGGGCTGGCGATTGAACCTATGACCCTTTGTTGTTCAGGCTGGCACTCTAACCACGGTGCAACACCAACCAGGGTGACTTCTTTTTATCCTCATCTGAGGATATGTTTTGATGAGAGAGAGAAACAGACAGACAGACAGACAGACATTATTTGCCTCCTGATTGGAGATCAAACTGTAAACTTTAGGTTCAAGGGAGGATAATCAACCAACTGAGCTACCCAGCCAGGGTAACTTTTTCAACTTTACACATGAAAATTTTATAGCAGACTTTATACTTAATGGAGAAAGATGAAATGCTTCTCCCTGACATTTAGAACAAGGCAAAGATGTTTGCTTTTACCACTCAACAATGTACTAAAGGTAACAAAAAGAAATAAAAGGTACATAGATTTAAAAGGAAGAGGTGTAGACAGCATGAGCATCTGTATAGGAAGTGCTAAGGAGTTTGAAAAAAATGCTCTTTGATCTAAAAAGTGAATTCAACAGTCAAAGGATATCAGGTAAATATGTGAAATTAAAATGTAATATACTAACCATGAATATTTGGAAAGTGAAATTTATAAGTTCCATTTATACATGTATGGCTGCCAGCCTCTTATATAGTCTCAGTTATTCCCATCTTCTGATATTTATAACTTTGGCTAATCTCCCAGATTTTACTAGTGTTAGTGATCTATAGTATATATGGCAGAGTGATAGTTGTTGCTTCTGAAATTAAATTATAAACGATTATGATTTTTATTTTAGGTAATTTCTTCCTAGCTCTCTCTGTTTGTTGTCCCTAAGAACAGCAAATTGCATTTGTGAGTAGCCCTATTAAAAATCCCACTGAAGCCTCTAGTCAGAGGGCACTGAGCCTTGCCAACAACTACATGAGTGATCTAAAAGCACATCCTTCAGTTCTATTCCAGTCTTCAGATGACTGCAGCCTTGGTCGACAGTTTGAATACAGCCTAATTAGATCTTGTCAGAACTACCCAGCTAAGCTGCTCTTCAAACCTGCTCTTCTAGAATCTTTGATATGATCACTATTGTTTTAAAGCAATTTAATATGCAACAGACAATATACCGAAACATGAAACACCTAGGGGTAAATTTAATGAAATATGTATTATATGTCCAGTTGAAAGAAAATAAAAAATACCTTAAATAGGTGAAGATAGGTTCATGTTTTTGTTTTTATAAGATGTCAGTTCTCTGCCAAATGTATTTGTAGATTGAATATGTAATCCTAATGAACATCAGAGCAGATTTTTTGGTAGAAATTCATAAGATGGTAACTAAAATTTATATAGAAATATAGAATAGCTAGAATGCCAAAACCAGTTTGGCTCAGTGGATAGGTAGGTGTGCAGGAGGCAGCTAATTGATGTACCTCTCTAATTGATGTTTCTAACTATCTCTCTCCCTTCCTCTCTGTAAAAAAAAAAATCAATAAAATATATATATATTTTAAAATAGAATAGCTAGAATGACCAAATAATTTTGAAAAAGAACAAAACTGGAGAATACACTATATGATTTCAACACTAAGATAATGAAGTTATTCCCAGTGTAAAGATCAATAGAATCTGATCAATAGAATCACGTAAAGAATCCAGGAGTAGGTCTTATACATATAAGGTCAATTGACTTTCCACAGAGGTGCTGAGGTAATTCAGTGGGGGGTAAAGTATATAGGCTTTTAAATAAATGGCACTGGAACAATTGGATATTTATATAATACAAGAGAACTTTGACCCTAATACATAAAAATTAACTCAAAATGGACTTTATAAAGAGTAAAACTTAAAACCTGAGAGAAAACCTTTGCAAACTTTGGACAGGCGAAAATTTCTTAGATGGGACAATAAGAGCATGAAAAAATTGATAAATTGGAATTCATTGAAATTGAAAACTTGATCTTTTAAAAATATATTAAGAAAACAAAAAATATACCACAGCTGGGAAACAATATTTATAATACTGAAACTGTTAATGGACTTGAAAACATTTTTTTTTTTTTTAAATCCTGCAACAGTAAGGCAAAAATAAGTTTAAAAATCGCCAAAGATTTGAATATACATTTCCAAAAAAGAAGATACCGGTATGTAAATGGTCCATAGACCAATGAAAAGTTATCAGCTTCATTAGTAATTTGGAAAATGCAAAATATAATCACAATGATAATGAGGTTGTGAAGCAATTGGAACACTTCTAAACTATTAGCAATGTAAAATAGTACAGTTATTTTGGAAAAACAGTTAGTTAGTTTTTAATAAAGATAAGCATATATTTTCCATAAGGCCCATTAGTTTCAGTTTTAGATATGGATAAACAAAAATAGAATCTTTATCTTTTAAAGTCTCTTAAGAAACCTTTACAGGGGAAAATGAGTTTAAAGAATAAATGGGAGATATCAAATAAAATACAAATGCCACTATTTAAAATTAATAAAAATAGATTAACCTCATCAATTAAAGTCTCAAAATGGATTTTCAAAATGTTTGACTATTTATAAAATTCTTAAAATGATGAAAATGAAAGGCAAAGATGAACAATAGCCCTAAGTAACATAGTAATCTGAAAAAACACAGAAGTTACTAAAAGATTTTGTGGAGAAAGAAACTGAACTAACTCACTAGAAAGTTTTGAGTTCTGATAGAGAAATTGGTAAATGTGTATAAATCTAAATAAACAGTCTGTAAAACTTGGTAGTAATATCTAATTTGGTTGATTATGGGAAGAAAACGGGTGAAAATAAGTACTGTGTAGCATCATCTGTTACAGGGATGGTTTGATTAGAATAAAAGCATTAGAAAATTCTTGTACTCTTTAGGAAAAGAAAATAATTTAGATTCGAATATATGAATGTGTTAAAAATTCATAAAGAGAAGAGTGTATACCATATAACTTTATAAAATGAAAAAACGAAGTCAGAATATAAGTAAAATCAGTGGAAATCTGGATAAAATTGTATAATAATTAGGGTAAATACAAAGCATAAAATAAAAAGGCAGAAAAATATCCAAATATATAAGTAACACCCATAAATTATTTTTATGATGTATTTTTAATCCTCATCTGAGGTTATGTTTTCATTGATTTTGGAGAGATCTGTTGTCTCCTGTATGCACCCCTGACGGAATCGAACCTTCAGCTTTTTGGTGTATAGGACAAGGCTCCAACCAACTGAGCCACCTGGCCAAGGCAATACCAATAAATTAAAATGAACTAAACATTTAAAAAATAGATTATTCAGTTACAAAAAATTATTCAGTTAAAAGATAAGTGACAAACCATGAACATAAAATTATTAAAAATAAAAGATTGGAATAAAAATTTATCAGAAAATTTATTCTTGCTCTCTTGTACGTTTTCCCAGCTCCATTAGACAACTTTAAAAAAAATTTTTTTATTGATTTCAGAGAGAAAGGGAAATCAGATAGATAGAAATATCAATGATGAGAGAGAATCATTGATTGGCATGCCCCCTACTGTGTGGGATCAAGCCTGCAACCCTGGCTAGTGCCTTTGGCTGGAATCTTAGCTGGGACCTTTTAGTCCGAAGGCCAATGCTCTAGCCACTGAGCAAAACTGGCTAGGGCTAGACAACTTTTGTTAAGATTCCTGTAATAATAATAAAAAAAAGGTTTTCATTGCTATGTAAATTAGTTTTGCCTTTTCTAAAAATTTTTCAGAAATAGGATCATACAGTGTGTATTCTTTGGTGTTCTAAAGTTATGCAACATAATGCTATACATTTTCATCTGTGTTGTTTTATAACTCAGTAATTTGTTGCTGACTTATTCCATTTTGTGGAATATGTGTGCATACACACACACACACACACACACACACACGCAGTTGTATATACAACGTTGTGTTTATCATTCATTTCTTGGTGGATAAAATGGTTGTGTACTATTTTGAGCTATTGTGAAGGATCCAGCTATTCAAACATTCTTGTTTGTGTCATTTGTATACATATATTTTCATTCTTTGGAATGAAACTTGCCAGTGGAGTTACTCTGTCATAGCATAGACATATATTTAACATCATTAGGAACTATCAAACTTTTGGCACTTTAAGGATGTTCCATTTTTCCCCTACGTTATTTGTGATTATAAACTCTGATCTTACCCTATTGTTATTCTTTTATATCTAATGCACCTTTTTTTTACACTGGTTGCTTACTATTTTATATTTATCTTTTGAATTTTAGCAATTTGACTGTGATGTCCCTAAAGATTTATATTTATCCTGTTTGAGATTTGCTTCACCTTTTGGACTTGTGTTTCATTGTTTTTAATCAAATTTAGGAAATTTTTGTCCAATATTAAATTTTTTTCTGCTACAATTTTTCTTTTATTTATGAGATACCAATTTACATGATCTTAGAATATTTGATATCATACACATTCCTCATACTCTGTTCATTATTTTCTACTTTTGTTCTTTTCTTCAGATTGGATAATTTTTATTTATCTGATTTCAAGTTCATTATGCTGTTTCAAGTCTTAATCCAATGAAATAAATTTTTCATTTCACAAAATTTCAGTTTTTAGTTCCAAAATATCCATTTGGTTCTTTCTTAGTTTCCATTTCTTTCTGGAGACTTACTATCTGTTAATTCAGTAAGATAATCTTTTAATTTAAGTCATTGAACATGATAGCTATTTAAAGTACTTTTATGATAATTCCAACAAGTGATCAATTTTGGGATCTAATGTTATTGGAATGGGATCCGAGTTGGTCCACTGGGCTTCATTTCCTAATCTGAGTGATCAGTTGCAAGTGTTCAGTATACTATTCCTTAGGTCTTTTTAATGTTTAAAATCTTTAATAATTTATATTAAATCATTACACAGAGGAAAATAAAGGAGTCATGCATAAAAGAACCATCCTAAAAGAAAAAGTATTTTGTTTGCATGAAAAAAATATTACCAAGAAAAAGTTCCCTGTGAGCAGTTAACAGTATAGAAAAATAAAGAACATGAAGCCAATAAAGCAGTAGCACACATTTGAGGATATAAAATATTAGTATGATAATGAAAATATGTATTGAGCTACTGAAACAAGCAGAGTTATAAAGCAAAACTTGTATGAGCTCAAGTAGAGGAAAGAGATGAAAATTTAATTACTAATATTGAGGAAAGACTTGAGATTGTTTTAATATGCAGAAGAATGAATATAGAGGATAGACAATGATAAGTTTTTTGTTTTTTTTAAAAAATATATTTTATTGATTTTATACAGAGAGGAAGAGAGAGAGGTAGAGAGCCAGAAACATCGATGAGAGAGAGTCATCGATCAACTGCCTCTTGCACACCCCCCACTGGGGACATGCCCGCAACCAAGGTACATGCCCTTAACCGGAATCGAACCCGGGACCCTTTAGTCCCCAAGCCGACGCTCTCTCCACCCAGCCAAACCGGTCCCGGCGACAATGATAAATTGTCATAGGGAAATTAGTGTCCATGAATTAGGAATTGAAGGAATGAAATTATTTTTCATTGAATTGTTTTAGCACCTTTATCAAAATTAAGTTGATCATAAATGTATACACATTTCTGTACTCTCAATTTCTTCCATTTATACATTTGTTTATTGTTATGCTGGTGTCATGTCTCAGTTATTGTTTCTTTGTAGTAAGTTTTGAATTCAAGTAGTATGAGTCCTCCAACCATCTTCCTTATTTTCAATGTTGTTTTGTCTATTTTGGGTCTCTTGCATATACATATTAATTATAGGGTCAATATATTTACTAGTATTTCTGTAAAAAAAGGCAGCTGGAATTTTAATAGAGATTGCATAGATCGGTAGATCAATTTGGGAAGTATTGCCATCTTAACATTAGTAAGTTTTCTAATCCATGAGCATGGATGACATTCCATTTAATTAGATTAAATTTCTTTCAATAACGTTTGTCATTTTCAGTATAGACATTTTATACTTTTTTGTTAAATTTATTTTTTTATGTTGATGTTATTAATGGAATTTCTTAATTTCATTTTCTGATTGTTTATTATTGTAAATAAATACAATTTTTGAATATTAATCTTATATCTTGTCATTTTTCTGACCTCATTTATTAGTTCTAATTTTTTTGTGTGGGTTTAATTATGATTTTCTATCTAAAAGACTATTATCTTGAATAGAGATTCTTTCACTTCTTCATATGTGTCTTACCTATAGTAAATGTCTTTGTGTGGATAGGTTATGAATTGGTAGCCATATGCTTTATAGAGTTCTAGTGTTTATTGAATGATTCGAAGAAAATTAAAACTTAAGAATATTGATAATTCTTTTTTTTTAAAAATATATTTTATTGATTTTGTACAGAGAGGACATGAGAGAGATAGAGAGTTAGAAACATCGATGAGAGAGAGTCATCGATCAGCTGCCTCTTGCACACCCCCTACTGGGGATATGCCCGCAACCAAGGTACATGCCCTTGACCGGAATCGAACCCGGGTCCTTCAGTCCCCAAGCGGACGCTCTATCCATTGAGCCAAACCGGTTTCGGCAATTCTTAAGAAAGCAATTTGTCATCTTTGGTTCTTAGTGTTTTTATATATAAGATTAATTGATCTTCAAAATCTATAGTTGAATAGCATCATTTGACACTGTCCTGCCTGCACTGGAGATTGAGAGGTATAGAGGGTTTACCTAACAGATAGTCATAAACCCAGACAGACAGACAAAATGAGACAAAGAAACAACCTCCAAATGAAAGAATAAGCGAATTATCCAGAAGAAGAGATAAATTAAGCAGAGATAAGAAATTTATTTGAAACAGAATAAAGAGTAATGATGGTAAAGATGCTCAACAGCATGAGAAAAGATATAGTAACTAAGAAAAAAGAATATTCAGAAATAAAGAATGACATAGCACAAATAAAGAACACATTGGAAGGAATACAGAGCAGATTAAGGGAAGCTGATGATTAAATCAGTGAATTAGAAGACAAGATTGAAAAAAAAACAAAAAACAATCAGAGAACCAAAAAGAAAAAACAATTAAAAACAAAAACTGGAGGACAGCCAAAACCGATTTGGCTCAGTGGATAGAACGTCAGCCTGAAAGGTCCCAGGTTCGATTCCGGTCAAGGGCATGTACCTTGGTTGTGGGCACATCCCCAGTAGGGGGTGTGCAAGAGGCAGCTGATGGATGATTCTCTCTCATCGATGTTTCTAACTTTCTATCCCTCTCTCTTCCTCTCTGTAAAAAAATCAATAAAATATATTAAAACAAAACAAAAAAACAACTGGAGGACAGCTTAAGGGAGCTGTGGGACAACATGAAATGTAACAATATTAGAATAGTAGGTGTGCCAGAAGAGGCAGAAAGGGAGGAAAGGATAGAGAATGTGTTTGAATAAATAATTGCAAAAAAACTTCCTTACCCTGGTGAAGGAAAAAGTCACATAAGTTCAGGAGGCACAGAGAACCCCAAGCAAGCAGAACCCAACCAGGTCCACGCCCAGAAACATCATAATTAAAATGCCAAAAATTAAAGACAAAGAGAGAATCTTAAAGGCAATAAGAGAAAAGCA
The DNA here is from genome assembly GCA_036971965.1 of Nyctalus aviator. Taxonomy (NCBI): domain Eukaryota; kingdom Metazoa; phylum Chordata; class Mammalia; order Chiroptera; family Vespertilionidae; genus Nyctalus; species Nyctalus aviator. Next base: position 101,736,843 of record CM072922.1, read on the forward strand.
AACTGTTATCTACACCTGATTTTTCATCTGACACTCTATAGGCCAGAAGAGAATGGCATGAAGTACTGAAGGTAATGGAAAGCAAGGATCTGAAACCAAGATTACTATATCTAGCAAGGCTATCATTCAAAATAGATGGTCAAATAAAGAGCTTCCCAGAAAAAAAAAAAAAAAAAAATGGCTAAAGGAATACATCACCACCAAACCAGCATTACAACAAATGCTAAAGGGACTGCTATAATGAGAAGAATGAAGAGAAAGAGAGAAACCTAGACATACAGAATTAAAATGGCAATAAATAAGTACTTATAAAAAATAACCTTAAATGTAAATGGATAAATGCTCCAATCAAAAGGTATAGGGTAGCCAAAACAGGTTTGGCTCAGTGGATAGAGCATTGGCCTGCGGACTGAAAGGTCCCGGGTTTGATTCCAGTCAAGGGCATGTACGTTGGTTGCGGGCACATCCCCAGTGGGGGGTGTGCAGGAGACAACTGGTCGATGTTTCTCATCGATGTTTCTAGCTCTCTATCCCTCTCCCTTCCTCTCTGTAAAAAAATCAATAAAATATAAAAAATTTTTTAAAAAGTTGTAGGGTAGCATAATGGATACAAAACATGAATCAACTATATGCTTTCCACTAGAGACCCACCTCAGAACAAAAGACACACAGGATGAGAGTGAAGGGATGGAAAAAAATTTCTATGCAAATGGAAAAGAAAAAAAAAAAAAAAGCTGGAGTAGCAATACTCATATCTGACAAAATAGACTAAAATCTGTAGTCAGTGTTAGCAATATATTTATTGCTGAAAAAATTGGGTTCATTGTTGGTTAAGTCAGACTTGTAAGTAACAGTCATGGGACTTGCTTCATATTATTATTTAGCTATTCTGACATGTTCAGCAAACATTTACTATCAAAGTACATTCATTTCATTTTTCATTGGAAACATTATTTCATGTTTAGTTTTTCTTCGCACTGATTTGAAAATTTTTGCTTTTTATATACTAGGTGTAACCCGTAAAAATCCTAGGATACCTCTTTCTGATCTCCAGGGCATGAATACTTTAAATGAAAAAAATCAACAGTAAGTATGTTTGGCTTTTGTTTTCAAGGAAGTATAGAAAAAATAACTAGAATTCTTCTTATTACTTTTGTGGCTTTAAAAATATATAGAAAATCGGGCCTAGTTTGCTTTATATTTCTTTAACTCTTTTATAAATGATGTAGTAAGTTAATAAGGTTAGAATTAACAAAACTATTAGAACTAAATTACCTAAAATTGCCTCTGGTAAAGTGATTGTACAATTAAAAAACAAGTTTTCCAGAATAATTTAAACTAACCACGTATGTTTTTATTTCTGAGACCCTTCTTGAATTTTATGTCTTTTGCAAAGTTTAAGGGTTTTTCTGTTCTCTGTGGAGAAATCTTATTGGTAAGTAATAATTGAGTAGTTTGGTTTACATAAAACCATTGAATACCTTTTGTTGCTGAATATGATAATCAGAGCTTATTTTTTAACCATTTTTAATGAATTCTTGAGTAAATTTTGAAAATTACAAGTGTAATTTTCGCAGTTTGTAAATAAAGTTACTTTGTTCTTTATTGTGGGATCCTTTAACACGACCCACGTGGTTCAAGGCCTACTCAGGGTCTGGTTTCTGGAGAAGGCCGCACACTAAAATGAAGAGACTGTAAAAGAGTTAATTTGGAAAAATGGGGGCCAGGCAGGAAGTCCACCTCTAGTGGGAAGACTAACCTGATGCTCTGGCCTTTTACCATTCCTTTTATTGAGATTCTGAAACAAATACATCTCTTAGGTTGGAAGTTCAAACAACAGAAAATCAACAAGAATTTACATTTACATATGATTAACAAATTAAAGTTGCCTCAACCACCACTATCTCAACTAGATGATGAGTTAATAGCTCCAACCATTCAGAGCCATCAAGGTTGGCCAGCTCTTTTTACATTTTACTACCAATGACAATGTTAGGTTTCATTTCCCAGCACTTTATACATGCTGTTTTCTAAAGATTGTACTTTATATGAGCAAAAGACATTGTTTAGTGTCTATCTAGAGAGTCTGCTTTCTTCATTTTAAACATCATCAAGTAAATTGAGCTTCCCCCCTGGCCGGTTTTGCTCAGTGGATAAAGCATCAGCCTGCTGACTGAAAGGTCCCAGGTTCGATTCCTGTCAAAGGCATGTACCTTGGTTGCTGGTGCATCCCCAGTAGGGGGTGTGCAAGAGGCAGCTGATTGGTGATTCTCTCTCATCGATGTTTCTAACTTTCTATCCCTCTCTCTTCCTCTCTGTAAAAAATCAATAAAATATATTTTTTTAAAATTGAGCTTCCTATTAATAAGGGTGTAGTTATAAAATGGTATCTTATTGTAGTTATAATTTTCATTTTCTTGCTTATTAATGACGCTGAACATATTTTTGTATAAAATTCCTGTTCTTTGCCCATATTTTTAAAAAGTTTTTAAACTAAATCTTATGTATTGATCCCACTTAAGTAATATGTTACAAATATATTCTCCCAATTTGTAGTTTAGCTTTTTACTTTTGTTGTTGTTACTGTTAATCATCATCTCAGCATATATTTTTTCCATTGATTTTTTTAGAGAGGTCGGGGGGCAAGAGAAGCAGAGAGAGGTAGAGATAGACATAGAAATAGAGATATAGATAGATATGGTCTGTTATTAAAATCAAGGTACAACTTTATTGATCACTTTTTCTATTTTACATTACTATATTTTTAATGTATATTGTCATTTCCCTGCTCAATAACTTTTTTTACACTGAGTAGCCAAATTATTATGATCTCTGAATGCATAATAATGTGGCCACGCAGTGTATATCCTGTATAATAAAAGGCTAATATGCAAATTGTCCCCTCAACCAGGAGTTCGACCAACAGGCAGACCGGCCAACTACCCATGTCCCCTTTCCCTGGCCAGGCTAGCCGGACCCCACACATGCACGTTTCATGCACTGGGCCTCTAATATATATATATATATATATATGTGTGTGTGTGTGTGTGTGTGTGTATGTGTGTGTGTTTTACACACACACACACACACACACACACACACACTGAGTGGCCAGATTATTATGTGTTCAGAGATCATAATAATCTGGCCACTCAGTGTATAACTCTTCGTTGCTTGTTAAAAGAAGTCTAGATTCACTAGTCTCAAATTCAAGAGCTGTTATAGCCCAAGTATCCAATCTCAACTCTATTTACCAATTTGTGATGCCAACAAATTGAATGACTTACTATCTTTATAGAGTTTGCATTTTGTTTTCTTATCAGTGATATTTGACTAATGATGAGATTCACCAATATATTTTCATGTTAAATTTCACCCAAGAACATATTAGATCTTTACTCTGATGACCTGTGTACCTTCAATTCAGTTTATTGAAAATACACGCATACATTGTGGGGTTGGTTCCAGACCAGGGCAATAAAGCAAATATCGCAATAAAATGAGTCACATGAATTTTTTGATCTTCCAGTACATATAAAAGTTATATTTACACTATGCTTATTCTGTAAACTGGGCAGTAGTCTGATATCTGAAAAAGCAATGTACATATCTTTTAAAAATATATATTTTATTGATTTTTTTACAGAGAGGAAGAGAGAGGGACAGAGAGTTAGAAACATCAATGAGAGAGAATCATCGATCAGCTGCCTCTTGCACCCCCCCCCCCACTGGGGGGATTTGCTCGAAACCAAGGCACATGCCCTTGACAGGAATTGAACCCGGGACCTTTCAGTCCATAGGCTGATGCTCTATCCATCGAGCCAAACCGGTTTCGGCAATGTACATATCTTAATTTAAAATTACTTTATTGCTAAAACATGTTAACCATCATCTGTATCTTCAACAAGTCATAGTATTGTTTGCTGATGGAGGGACTTAACGTTAATTTGTAATAAATGCAATAGCTGCAAAGTGCAGTAAATCAAAGTACAATAACATGAGGTGTGCATATATTCTAACACTGATCATTAGAGATCTCTGAGTTAAGGAACCTGTTTTCTTTCTTTTTTTGTGTGTGTGTATTGTTGCTTTTTTAAATAAATCTTTATTGTTCATATTACAAATGTTCCACACTTTTTTCCCCCCTCCATTGCTCCCCTCCACCAGGTTCTCACCCCACCCTCTGCCCTTTCCCCACCCCCCATTGTCCTCATCCATAGGTGCACAGTTTATGTTCAGTCTCTTCCCTCACCCCCCCACTTACCTTTTCTCTGAGAATCGTCACTTCACTCCCCTCCCATTCCTCTGATTCTATTATATTCAACAGTTAATATTGTTCATCAGATTTTTTAAATACCCTTGGTTTTTAGATTCACTTGTTGATAGTTACATATTTGTTGTTAATAATTTTTATCTTTATTTTCTTCCTCTTCCTAAAGAACCCCCTTCAGGAATTCATATAATTCTGGTTTGGTGGTGATGAACACCTTGAGCTTTTTTTTATTTGTGAAGCTCTTTATCTGGCCTTCGATTCTGAGTGATAGCTTTGCTGGGTAGAGTATCTTTGGCTGTAGGCTATTCGTCGCTTTGAATATTTCTTGCCATTCCCATCTGGCCTGCATGGTTTCTGTTGAGAAATCAGCTGACAATCGTATGGGTGCTCCTTTATAGATAACTACCTGCTTTTCTCTTGCTGCTTTTAATATTCTCTCTTTGTCTTTTGCTCTTGGTATTTTAATTATGATGTGTCTTGATATGGTCCTCTTTGGATTCCTTTTGTTTGGGGTTCTGTGTGCTTCCTAGACTTGTAAGTCTATTTCTTTCACCAGGTGAGGGAAGTTTTTTGTCACTATTTCTTCCAGTATGTTTTTGGTATTTTTCTCTCTTCTTCTGGGACCCCCATAATTCTGATGTTGGTTCGATTGAAGTTGTCCCAGAGGTTTCTTACATTATCTTCAACTTTCTGGATTCTCTTATCTTCTTGCTTCTGTGAAGAGTGTCTTCTGGCTCTTTCTGTTCCAAATATTTGACTTGATTCTTGCGACCTTCCATTCTGTTTTTAGGACTCTGTATCATATATTTTATTTCAGCCAATGTATTCTTTATTTCTTGTTGATCCCTCATTATCTCTAGTTGATCCCTTTTCATATCCTCATAGGTCTTGTTTATTTTATCAGCCTTTTCTAGGAAATTCTTGAAAAACCTTATAAGCGTGGTTTTGAACTCTATATCCAGTCGCTTTTTGTCCTCCATTTCTTTGTTTGTGATCCATTTCCTTATCTCAGCATTTTTGCTCCTTCCATAAGTTGTTAGAATGGCTTTATGTGCTAAGGTGTCCTATATGGTTCAATGGGTCAGCCTTCCAGTTACCTGAGGTGGACACTCTTGGTGCACCCCTTTGTGGACTGTGTATACAGCCTTGTTGTAGTGAAGTTTTAATTGTTGTTGGTATCACTGGGAGGAACTGACATCCAGGCCAATTGGTTGTGAGGATCAGCTGTGTCTATGCAGGGAGACAGCCTTATTCGACTAGACTTGGAAAATTGCAAAAGCCTCTGTGTTCAGCTTGGATGGGGCAGAGTTTCAGGGTGGAGCCTACAGCCCCGCCCTAAGAGGTTTCTGAGTCTCAGTGTTCCTCAGTGTCCTTTGGTACTAGCTGCAAGCAACTCTGAAGAAAGGTGCCTTCGAGTTTCGCCCGCTACCAAACAGTGTAGTCTCTCCCCCAATGAGCCCAGAACTGGGGTTCAATGCAGTCGGAACTGGGGTTCAGCACAGTCTGGAGCTTTAGTCTCCTTCCCTCTAGGGAACGCCAGCCTGGCACGCGCTGCCCTGTCGTCCTCTCCCCTCGTGTGCACTGTGTCTCCGTACCTCAGGCTTTTACAGCTCCTCTTATTTTCCTTCTGGTTTTCTCTGTCTTTCTTGTTGTAGAATTTCTAGTCAGTCAACTTTCCTGTAGTTCTGGATAATGTCCATTTTGTATTTTAGTTGTATTTTTTGAAATTGTTGTGTGAGGCTGCAGTTAGGCATTTACTTATGCCACTGTCTTGGATTTCTCTGAACCTGTTTTCTTGGCTTGGATTTTAAAAAGAGCCCAGCTGGCATCACTCAGTGGTTGAATGTTGACCTATGACCTATGAACCCAGAGGTCATGGTTCGTTTACCGGTCAAGCACATGCCTGGGTACGAGCTTGATCCCTAGTGTGGGTCATACAGGAGGCAGCCGATCAATGAGAATCTCTCCCTCTCCCTTCCAATCTGAAATCATTAAAAATATATTTAGTCCCTGTCTGATAGAAGCTCAGTCCACTGTGAACTGAAGTGTCCCAGGTTCTATTCCAGTCAAGAGCACATGCCCGGGCTGTAGGCTCGATCCCTAGGAGGAGGAAGTCAATCGATGATTCTCTCTCATCATTGATGTTTCTTTTCTTTCCCTCTTTCTTCCTCTCTGAAATGAATAAAAATATATTTTAAAAATATATGTTTAAAAAAATAAAAGGATACAGTGTCTTATCCCATTTCCCAAAGCAGTTTAATCCTTATAACTCTCTTAATTCCTAGCTCGTATTTCTTTATACTTTAAATTTTGGGTACCTGAAGTGACCTATGTGGACTTCTGTTTTTTATATATCAGTTGGGATAGTCTAATACTTAAAATTGATTGAGTTGCTGTAGACTCAACAATTAACTGAATTTAGGCACTCATGGAATGATAAGTTAATTTTGTAAATATATGTATATGAATTTATATGCGACCCTTCTTCACAGGAAATTATATTACATCAGCTTGATTCTTTTCTTTTGTATACAATAAAGATAGATATGTGTGGCATTGAAGCAATGTTAAAAGGCCAGCTAGCAGTCTTAACAAGAGGATTCTTCCAGATTGTAGTTATTATATTAATGAATTTCTTTTATATTATTTTAGAGAAAATTGGTGAGAAAGAGGAAGAAGACAGGGTATTAGATATTACTTAGAAAATAAGATCAATTATGAAATTATTAGCTATGTGTATTAAGTTTTTTGGGTCTGTAATTCTCCTAATAAGTGACTCTTAAATGATAAAAGAGTAGACTGTCCAATTTGGTGGTGACCTAGTACTAAGAATTGATGTAGTCTGTATAAAACCAATGAAATGTGAGTAGTAAAACATTTTTTAGTTAGTGCAAATATTCCTCAAGTGAGAGATAAAATGTTCATTAATGTTGAGAAGGCAATTGTTATTTTTGGTAAGAGAGTATAAACTGGAAACAAATGTCTCTTTATCAAACTATAATTTGAGGAAAAGTACAGAGTCTCTGACTACATATCATAAAGCAAAGATTTTAAGTGTACTAGAGATGCTGCTGTACTGACCCTTATTATGAATAAAAAAACTGCACTAGTAACCAAAGACACATATATTCCTAGGTGGAAGTAGCTCTTGTAAGTGAATAGTTGCAGAGCAGAATGTATGAAAACTAGAATACACCATCTTATATTGAGGGGAAAAAAACAATGCCTTTGGAAAGTTGTTATCTAGGAGGAAACAAAAATGTGTGTCATCAGACTTTATTTTCAACAAATACATAATGAATTTTATACATTGTATAAGTATATGGTAGGTTTTATAATTAAATGGTATCTGTTGTATTATAATGCAAATCCCAGGGCTTTAAGGAACAGGAATAACTCTCATTAAAACACTTAGGTAATGGCACCAATCTTAGGACTTTGTACTATTTTGATATCCACATATTTGATGACTGAGATAGACTTATCCTGTAAAAGTTAACTGTAGCATGTTGTGTATCCTAATTTCTATTATTAATACAAGTAAAAACTCACTGTCTAAAGCATAATTGATGTTTAAATTCAACTTTTCCTCTTGATCTGGACAAATGTGTATCTTCTGAGATCTATTGTAAAATACAATAATGAGAACGAAAGTAAATACTTCTTATAAAGTTTCGTTAAAAAGGTCAAGTTCTTTATTAATACCATTATTTTAGAAATGATTATATTTAACATTTATAAAGATGAGTGGATTTCAAAGTTCTACTAGAATTGATATGACTTAATCACAAAATAGCATGTAGTAATTTTTTTATGTTATAGCTAGATAAATCTCATTGATTTCTTCATGTCTCAGTATATATTTTGTTTACCATATTTTCTAGAAAACAATATAAAACTTGGATATTAGTGTAATTAGGTGTATGAGATTACTAAATTATATAATAATAGCAAATTATAAGTATTATAAAATAACACATATTTTACTATAAATTTAAAATGGTATGTATTGTATAGTCATTTCAAAAGTCTTTTTTGTGTTTATACATAGTTTGTGAGTTCAGGATCTTCTTATGCTGCCACCTTGAACTGCCTCCTAATTCCTTCTCTCTTCAGTGTGATCCCACCCTTACCTTTTACTATGCTTAATGTCCCTGACTAATGCTGAGATCCTATGCTTCTAGCTTCTCTATCAATTAAAATTTCCATATTAGATAGGTATGAGGAAGGGACTGTTACTTAAATATATAGGGTAAGGGCTTACCTTTATTTATTTATTTTGAACTAGAGGCCTGGTGCGTGAAATTCATGCATGGTGATGTGTGTCCTTCAGCCCAGCCTACACCCTCTTCAGTCTGGGACCCCTCAAGGGATGTCCGACTGCCCATTTAGGATCAGGCCTAAACGGGCAGTCGGATATCCCTCTTATAATCCAGGCCTGCTAGCTCCCAACTGCTCACCTGCCTGCCTTCCTGATTGTTCCTAACTGCTTCTGCATCCCAGCCTGATCACCCTCTAGCCACTCCCCTGCCAGCCTGATTGATGCCTAACTGCTCCACTGTCAGCCTTATTGCCCCTGTCTTCCACTGCAGGCCTGGGTCCCCCCCATATGCCCTTCCCTGAGGCCATTTTGTGGTGGCCATCTTGTGCCCACATGGTGGCAGCCATCTTGTGTGTTGGAGTGACAGTCAATTTGCACATTACTCTTTTATTAGATAGGATAGAGGCCTAGTACATGGGAGGGGACTGGCTGGTTTACCCTGAAGGGTGTCTTGGATCAAGGTGGGGAGTTCCCTTGGAGTGTGGGGCAGCCTGGGCTAGGGGCCTGTGGTGTTTTGTAGGCTGGTTATGCCCCCCTGTGACCCAAGTGGAGGCCTTGGTATTTATTTATCTTCTATAATTGAAACTTTGTAGCCTTCAGCAGAGGCCAGGGCTGACCAGGAAACTTGGCTTCCTCCATCACAGGGGCAACCCAAGCTTCCTGTTCTTTCCAGCTCTATGTCTGCTGCCATTTTTGTTGGGATTTATTTATCTTCTATATTTGAAACTTTGTAGCCTAAAGCAGAGACCAAAGCTAGCCAGAGTGGGCTGGAAGCTTGACTTCCTCCACTGCCTGGGAAACCCAAGCCTCCTGCTTGTTCTATGGCCCCAGCCATCTTGGTTGGATTAATTTGCATACTCTTGATTGGCTGTTGGGCGTGGCTTGTGAGTATATCGGAGTACAGTCAATTTGCATGTTTCTCTTTTATTAGTGTAGATAATTCTTTTTTTTTTTTTTTAAATATGTCTTTATTGTTTTTTTTTAGATAAAGAGGAAGGCAGAGGGAAATAGAGACAACATTTATCAGCTGTTTATGCATGCCCCCTATAGGGAATTGAGCCTACAACCCAGGCATGTGCCCTGACCAGGAATCAAACTGGGGACCTTTTGGTTCATGGATTGATGCTCAACCACCGAGCTACACCAGCTGGGCAAGGGTTAGGATATTTTAAATACTTTCATTAAAATGTTTATTTTAAATATTTTCTTAGTTTCAGCCTCCCTCAGTACCACTATTGCAATGGTACCAGTTATCTCTAATACTTGAACCTTTCCAGAATTCTCATTGAGATCCACATGCATTTTGTTGTGTTAGTCTCATACTCCCAACCCTAGCTTCTATACACACACACACACACACTGTATATACATATATATATATGAGCACGTGTGTGTGTGCGCGTGTGTGTGTATCTCTTCAATCATATGTACACATATATGCCCTGCTTTCCTATGGTTCCCATATACTTGGGTCGATGCTCTAGGACTAAGCCACGCTGGCTAGGCTTTCCTTTGTCTCTTACATAGTCTTTATTCCTACTCTTTTTCTTGTAAATTGATGACATTTTTATTTATCATTTTAATGCTATTTTAGCTTGGGCCTTAGTATGTCCCAACTGAGTTTAGTATGCAGTGGAGACTTATTACAGGTTTCCCTTAAGTAGAGACTAAGTAGTTTATTTAAGTGTCTTATCCTAGCCAAGACCGGTTTGGCTCAATGGATAGAGCGTCGGCTTGGGGACTGAAAGGTCCCAGGTTCGATTCTGGTCAAGGGCATGTGCCTTGGTTGCGGGCATATCCCCAGTAGGGGGTGTGCAAGAGGCAGCTGATCGATGACTCTCTCTCATCGATGTTTCTAACTCTCTATCTCTCTCCCTTCCTCTCTGTACAAAATCAATAAAATATATATTAAAAAAATAAAATAAAATAAGTGTCTTATCCTAAAGAGCAGGGGTGGTGCCAGGGATGACCAACAGACCCTGAGCAATGGATGAATAAGTACTCTGAGACACATTTCTGTGAAAGGGAAGGCCAAGGGACTGCCTGGCTATAGAAACCACACAGCCCCGTTCGCCTGCCTCCTTAGACGTTTATTGTAACACAACTTGTACTAAAATTAACTATTAGATACTATCAGCAGGTTAAATATCCTTGAGAAGACACATGCATCTGCACTGTCCTTTAAGCAAGGACATCTGAAGACTAAGCATAAAGATTCCAGTCAACACTTGGGGGCTCATACTGCCCTCATCCAACTCCTATCCTGTGCTTCCCCACAGGGTGGGCTTATAGGGGTATAAAAGGGAAACCCAGAGAGGCAGAAAATAGTGGCGGAATAGACAGACATGTTCCTATCCTTGTCCTGGAGCAGAAAGAAAGTACAACTGAGGGTCTCATGGGGAGTGTTTATTGGTAAGTTAAGGGACAGCTAAACTCCAAGGGAAGGTGGCGGCCTGCTAGATGAGGTTCCCCTGACCATGCAGCCCCCACTGCGGCTGTGTCCCCTCCTGGAGCTATAACTGGGATGTGGAGACCACACCATTTTGAAAGGGAAAGTGAGTCTTGTTGGAAGCCTGAAAATCCACAACTGCAGCAACCACTGAACATCTGGGAACCCCAGAATCACCTGTCCCCAATTGGCGCAAACATGTAAATTCAAAGGAGCTCTTCACTCCAACACAGAAAGGTCAGATTTCGCCTGGGATAAGGTGAGGTCTCTGGTCTCAGCGGGAGAGAGAAACATGTGCTCTGCAGAAGTTGGAGGACCGAGGAAGTCTGTACCTAGAAAAATCTGTGGCTTTGGGGCTGGCACGATTTGTGAATGTGGAAGGGGGTCCTCAGAGCTGCTAACAGAAGGGATCTCTAAAAAGCAACCCATTTTGATCTGACACAGAGGGACAGCCTAATAATTTTAAAGTTATGTCAGCTGCTTAGACTTGCATGCAGACCCATTGTTTGCACACATGGGCTTTTTCCTCTTCAAATCCATGCTTCTGATTACTAAGCCCAATACATAGTGAACACCCAGTTGTTAATACCCTGGGAGACTGCACGGGAAAGTTGTTTTTCTGGAATATGGGGATCGGAGCAGGGAGTGACCATTGGAGAGCCAGCTCTGAGGCAGCTCACTTCCACAAACTGGTATTGAGTGCCACAGGGGAAGAAAGATCATAACACAGTCTAGAGAGGCCAAATAGATCCGAAGTCAATTCAGAAACAGTGCCACATGGGGGCTGAATCACAAATTGACTCTTGTGTAATTGCAAATAAAGGAATACAAGAAATTAAGATGACACCTGCTTAACAATCAGAACTGGCATACAACACTGAGGATCAGTGGAATGCAGGGAACTGAAATACTGTCCTGACTGGGAAACAGACATGCCAAACAGAATAATACAGGAAGTGAATGACATTCACTACTGCACATTTTATTTTCTAATTTTTATTTTTTTTATTTTCATTTTTTACATCTTTTCTTAAGAAACTAATTTTTTTCTTTTCCTCACTTGATATTACCTTCTAATTATTACATTTTCATTTTCAATCAGTATTATTACTACTATTTTCCCCATTTTTTTAAATGTGTCATTTTATTTTCTGTTTATTTACTTTGGATTAGTGTTCTACATTCTATTTTCATCTTTCCTTCAGCTCATTTTACTCAATCTCAGCTCTACCTTTATGCTATCACTTTCTTCCTAATCTTTCCCCTTTGGGTGTCCTGTTTTTCTTACCCCTTTCCTGCTTTAGATTTTCCCTATTCTTTCTGTTTACGCCCTGTTAAAAATTTCACCCTACTTATATATCTAATTTCCAATCCTCTGCTCCAAGTCCATACACACTTCTCTATTCACTGACTTCACTATCCAAAAAATTGTTTTTCTCTCTGTCCTTTTGTTGTTGTTTGCTTGAATGTTGATTATATCAAATTTTTTGCTTTTTTGTAAGAAGTAGCAAGCTACTATATCACGGGAGAGATTGACAGCAGCAATATAATCGTAGTAGGAGACTTTAATATCCCACTATCACCATTGGACAAATCCTCTAAACAAAAAATCAGCATAGAAACATCAACCCTAAATTTATCACTAGACCAGATGGAATTAATTGACATCTTCAGAACATTTCACCCCAAAGCCACAGAATATACTTTCTTCTCAAGTGCACATAGGTCATTTTCAAAAATAGACCATATATTAGGTTACAGGCAAAGTCTCTACAAATTCAAGAAGAAACAAATTATATTAAGCTGCTTCTTAGACTGCAGAGGCATACACATATAAATCAACTACAATAAAAACAATCCAAGGAAATCAAACACATGGAGACTAAACAGCATGCTATTAACCCTATCAGACATGAGGCCCTGAACCTAACTGTCCCCTATACCTGGGCTCCTGAGCATTAAAGAGAAAAAATCAACATGATATAGAAAAATGTTAGTTACATGCAAACAAGTGGTTAGAATAAGATGAAACTTGGAGACATTGTAGAAAATCATTTCCCCTAAGAACAGTAACAAAACAGGGATGCCCACTGTCACCACTCTTGTTCGACATAGTACTGGAAGTATTAGCCATTGCAATTAGACAAGAAGAAGAAATAAATGGCATCCAAAGTGGAAAAGAATTAAAACTGTCCTTATTTGCAGATGACATGATATTGTACATAAAAAAACCTGAAAGACTCCATCAATAAACAGACTTAATAAATGAATTTGGCAATTAGCAGGATACAAAATTAACGCCAAAAAATCTATGGCATTTCTGTACACCAATAGTGAACTTACAGAAACAGAGACTAAAAAAGCAATCCCATTTACCATCGCACCAAAAAAAATTAAGATACCTAGGAATAAGCTTAACTAAGGAGGTAAAAAACCTATACGTGGAAAACTACAGGATACTGAAAAAAATAAATAGAAGAAGATATAAAAAGATGGAAGAACATACCATGTTCATGGATTGGTAGAATTAACATCATTAAAATGTCCATCCTACCCAAGGCAAACTATAGATTCAATGCATTCCCCATTAAAATACTAACGGCATATTTCACAGACCTAGAAAAAAAACTTCAAAAAATTCATCTGGAACAAAAAAAGACCCTGACTAGCCACAGCAATCCTGAGAAATAAGAACAAAGTAGGAGATATCTCAATACCAGATTTCAAGCTGTATTTCAAAGCCACTGTCCTCAAAACAGCCTGGTACTGGCACAAGAACAGATGTATAGATCAATGGAATAGAATAGAGAATTCAGATATCGACCCAAACCACTATGCTCAAATAATATTTGACAAAGGAGGCATGAACATACAATGGAGTCAAGGCAGTCTCTTCAATAAATGGTGCTGGGAAAGTTGGACAGATACATGCAAAAAAATGCAACTAAATCACCAACTTGCACCATACACAAAAATAAACTCAACGTAAACATAAGACGGGAAACCATAAAAATACTAGAGGAATCCACAGGCAGCAAAATCTCAGACATATGTTGAAAGAACTTCTTCACTGATACTGCTCCTAGGGCAATGGAAGCTAAAGAGAAAATAAACAATGGGAGTACATCAAAATAAAATGCTTTTTCACAGCCAAAGAAACAATTAACAAAACAACAAGAAAGCCCACTGTATGGGAGAGCATATTTGCAAATGTTATCACTGATAAAGGTTTAATCTCCAACATCTACAGGCAGCTTATACAACTTAATAGAAGGAAGATAAATGATCCAATAAAAATGGACAGTGGACTTAAATAGAATCTTTTAAAAAGACGACAAAAGGAAATCCAAGAGACAAATTAAAACAAGCTCAAAGTCACTAATTATCCGAGAGATGCAAATCAAAACAACAATTTGGTACCATCTCACAACTGTCAGAAAGGCTATCATCAACAAATCAATAAATGATAAGTGTTGATGAGGATATGGCGAAAAAGGAAGTTTCATGTACTGTTGGTGGGAATGCAGACTGGTGCAGCCACTGTAGAGAACAATAAGGAGTTTCCTAAAAAAACTGAAAATGGAACTCCCATTTGACCTAGTAATCCCTCTCCTAGAAATATATATTAGAAACTAGAAACACCAATCAGAAAGTACATATGCACTCCTAATGTTCATAGCAGCACAATATATAATAGCTAAGATTTGTAATCAGCCTAGGTGCCCGTCAGCAGTTGACTGGAACAGAAAACCATGGTACATCTACACAATGGAATATTATGCTGCCATAAAAAATGGAATTCTTACCATTTGCAGCAACCTGGATGGAATTGAAGAACATTATGCTAAATTAAATAAGCCAAGCAATGAAAGAAAAATACCACATGATCTTCCTCATTTGTGGATAATAACCGTTTATAAACTGATGAACAAAAAGATAGATACAGAGGCAGTAAAGCATCAAACAGACTATCAAGTAACAGTGGGAAGGTTAGGAAAAGGTGGGGGAGATAAGAGATCGATCGAAGGACTTGTATGCATGCATATAAACTAACCAATGGTCTCAAGACATTGGGTGGTGAGGGCATGTATGGGATGGTGGGGGGGGGCAATGGTAAGACATGTACACACATAATACCTTAATAAGAAAATAAATAAAGGGAAACCCAATTAAGAATGAATTAATGAGAAGACACACAGAAGGCCAACAGACATGAAAAAGATGCTCAGCATCACTAATTATCAGAAAACAATATAGAAAACAGTATGGAATATCCTCAAAAAATTAAAAGTGGAACTGCCTTATGACCCAACATTCCAATTCTGGGAATATGTCCTAAGAAACCCAAAACACTATTTGGAAAGAATATATGCACCCCATGCTCATTGCAGCATTATTTATAATAGCGAAGATACGGAAGTGGCCCAAGTGCCCATCTATAGGTGGGTGGATAAAAAAGTTGTACATATGCACAATGAAATACTACTCAGTTGTAAAAAATAATAAAACCTTACCAACAGCATGGATAGATAGCCCTAGAGGGTATTATACTGAGTGAAATAAGTCAGAGAAAGACAAATACCATGTGATTTTGCTTACATTTAGAATCTAAAGAACAATATAAATGAAAAAAATACACATGAATAGATGGATAGATACAGTGAATAGACTATTGATTGCCAGAGGGGAGGGTAGCAAAGGTGATGGGAAGGGATTAAGAAGTATAAATTGGTAGTTACCAGAATAGTCACGGGGACATAAAGTACGGCATAGTAATATTGTGATAACTATGCATGGTGCCAAGTTGGTACTGGGAATATTAGGGGAACACTTTGTGAAGTATATGATTGTCTAACTACTAGGCTATCCACCTGAAATTAAAGAAAAAGAAAAGCTTAGGCTTCTCTGGATTTTTCACAGGCAGTGTAATCTGCCTAAGAGGAAAATACATGCTGGAACTAATAGGGGGGGAAATTGAAAAGAATGCATTAATGAATTGGCTATTGGTTACTCAACCCAGTGGGACCAGTTGATAAGTTGAATAATTTGTGTCCCAGGACTATCTGTTTGCCTTGGAGAAGAAAGGAGTAAGATCTTATCCAACAGAGATTTATATAAGTACAGAGGAGAATCCTATATCATATAAAAGGAACCTGAAACCTGGTGCTATTATATCATCTCTTTAAAAATGTATCTGTATGTAACCCATCATAGTATTGTTTGCCGCAGCAGTAGACTGAGGATTTTAAATGGTACATATGACGTGTTTAGTGTACCTGTTTCACGGGAAGCTCTTATTGTCTTTGTACATTAATGTAGCATTTGATATAAGAGACTACACAAAACAATGTACATTAGGAAGCATAGCAAGAAAATAATCCTTCTACTCAAGATCAGAACCAGAACATTATTAATGATACTGTATCCACCTTTATTTTACTTTGTGGTCATTTCCCTTTCTCAAATTCCACAGGTAACTTCTGCAGAATTTTATGTTTATCATTATTGTGCTCTAAAAAAGTTAGTTTTATAATAAACTGAAGGCCTGGTGCATAAAATCCGTGCACTCAGGGGGGGGGGGGGTTCCCCCTCAGGCCGGCCTGAGCCTTCTCACAGTCCAGGAGCCCTG
This sequence comes from Nyctalus aviator, assembly GCA_036971965.1. Lineage (NCBI taxonomy): Eukaryota > Metazoa > Chordata > Mammalia > Chiroptera > Vespertilionidae > Nyctalus > Nyctalus aviator. The sequence continues at coordinate 101,753,515 of CM072922.1, forward strand.
GGGGATGTCCAACTGATAGCTGTCAGTTGGAAATCCTTAGTGCTGCTGTACTCACCAGCCATGAGCCTGGCTTTTGGCTGAGCGCACTCACCACCAATGGGCAGCTCCTGTGTTGAGCATCTGCCCCCTGATGGTCAGTGCACATCATAGCAACCAGTCAATTGGCATACAAGCAGTCCTCGGGTTGTCAGACTCGACATTTTTGTGGTTATGTTGCCATCTCTCATTTATTTATAAAAAAATGTTTCATCATTTCAATGTATGTACATATGTGCTTTATGTTTTTAAATATATATATATATATATATATATTATTGATTCTTTACAGAGAGGAAGGGAGAAGGATAGAGAGTTAGAAACCTTGATGAGAGAAAAACATAAATCAGCTGCCTCCTGCATACCCCCTATTGGGGATGTGCCAGCAACCAAGGTACATGCCGTTGTCTGGAATCAAACCTGGGACTCCTCAGTCTGCAGGCCAATGCACTATCCACTGAGCCAAACCGGTTAGTGCTATGCTTTGTTTTTTATTCTTTATTTACCACAAGTAAAGGTCAGAAGTTGTTATCTTTATTTTACTGTTTCACTTCATTATTATTTTGTATGTGCTCCATGTGAGTGACATAGGTGCTTTTATGTAGGTGGGTTCTGACCTACAGTGAAAATTGCGTTAACGTTGCTCCATTGCACCGTAGGAACAGATCTCCGACATAACCCAAGAACCTACTGTATAGAGTTTAAATAAAGAACTAATAGGATAATTTGTAAGGTTATGTTCCTTTTTTTCAAAACAGGACATTTCAAAAATAGTACAAAGGGGAAAAAATAGTTCATTGAGTCTCATGTATTCTTCACTCAGTTTCCCTTAAGTGATAGTAATACATTATCAAACCCAGGAAATTTATAGTAGTACATTCATATTAACTGAACTACAGTTTTTTCACCATTTAAAATACGCATATATGTGTATCTGTAGTTTTTTGCAGTTGTATTTAATGTATAGATTTTTATAATTTTTTATTAATATTTTATGTGCATCAGTATTTATAGAAAAGCAAATCTAGAAGCAGTTATACTTGGGGGCTTATATTCTGTTAACAAAGAAAAGATTATTTGGCCTTCAGGGAATGATTAAAAGTGGGGAAATGACTAGGAAATATAAGGGGAAATTAACGGAAGTTATTTTCATAAGGTTTGTTTATGCAAATTAATCTCATTGTCTGTTGTATGTCTCTGATGAAAAGAGTTGCTCTTCTTTTCCTTGTAAGGGAGAGAGGGACATCTTCACTTATGCTTTGCTTTTGAAGGCAGAGAAAGAACTCTCCCTGTTATGTGTTGATTCTCAGTTCCTTTCAGCTAAAAATAATCTGTATGCAAAAATAGCAAATTTTGTGGTTATATAGGCTAACCTTCTTAATTTTTTGAGGTTAACTTTTTTCTCCTAACACAGTGCTTAGTCTTTCAGTTTGTTACATATATCAGTAGTTCATTGCTCTTATTTCTGAGTAATTTTCCTATTTTTAAATAAGGTGGTCTTAGTATTTTTGAATGACTTATTTATTTATATATTCCAGATATAGCTCCCTTATTAGATATATGATTTGAAAGTATCTTCTCTCAGTCTGAAAGTTAGTTGTCCTTTCACTTATTTGTGGTGATGTTTTGAAGTGGAAAAGTTTTTTTATTTTGATGTCTAATTTATCTTACTTTGGCTATATATTTTTTTAAATATATTTTTATTGATATTTTTACAGAGAGGAAGGGAGAGAGAGAGAGAGCTAGAAACGTCGATGAGAGAGAAACATCGACCAGCTGCCTCTTGCACACCCACTACCTGGGATGTGTCCACAACCAATGTACATGCCCTTGACTGGAATCGAACCCGGGACCTTTCAGTCTGCAGACCGACGCTCTACCACTGAGCCAAACCGGTTTCAGTCTTTTTGGCTATATTTTTTGTCATATTTAAGAAATTATTATCTAAGTCCATGTCACAAAGTTTATGTTTTTTCCTAAGGATTTTATAGTTTTAACTCATAAATTTAGATGTCCGATTCATTTTGAGTTTATTTTTTGTATCTGTTATAAGATAGAAGTCCAACTTCATTTTTTTGCCTGTGAAGATCAATTATTTCAACACCACTTGTTGAAATTACTGTTCTGCCTTGCTGCTGTGGTTCAGTGGTTGAACATTGACCAATGAACCAGAAGGTCCGTGGTTGAATTCCTGGTCAGCACACATGCCCAGGTTGTAGGTTTGATCTCTAGTAGTGGTCATGCAGGAGGCAGCTGATAGATGATTCTCTCTCATCATCTCTCTCTCTGTCTCTCTCTCTGTCTCTCTCTCTGTCTCTCTGTCTCTCTCTCTCTCTCTCTCTCTCTCTCTCTCTTATCTCTCTGAAATAAGTAAAAACATATTTAAGAAAAAAAATACTGTTCTTCCCCCATTAAATTATTGACATCTTTTCAAAACTCAATTGACCATAACTGATAGCATTTATTTCTAAGTTCTCAATTCTCTTCCACTGATCTTTCTTTATGCCAATACCATGTTGTTTTGATTACTGCCGCTTTGTATGTGCTTACACATTAGGAATTATAATTCTTCCAGCTTTGGTGTATTTTGTGAACATTATTCTGGCTATTTTGGGATTCTTTTCATTTCCATATGCATTTTAGAATCAGCTTGTTAGTTTCTTAAAAAAAAAGGCAGCTAGGGTTTTGATAGGGTTATGTTCAATCTGTAGATCAATTTGGGGAATATTATCAGTTGTGAATATTATCAGTAAGGCTGAGATAGAGTAAGCTGGAGAAAAGTGACAGGAGATAAAATTGGAGGCCATGTTACATATACCTTTTATATTATAGTAGAGACCTGGTGCATGAAAATTCATGCTCTGGAGGGGTTTTCCTCAGCCTGGCCTGCCCCCTCTCACAGTCCAGGTGCCCTCAGAGGCAGCAGGCGACCTGGTGATCAGGGGAAGGCAATGCCTCCATTTCACCTTTGTTGCCACCACTGCTGGCAGCACAAGCCTTGGCTGGTCCTGTTACCTGTGCTTTGGACAGCCCTGGAGGGCTGGGCAGCTGCCATCAGTAGCTTGCCTGCTCTCTGGTGTCAGCTGGGCAGCCGTCATCTGAGGCTTGCTTGCACCTTGGGCCAGCCCTGGACAGCTAGGAGGCTGAGGGCGTACAATATATTTTGTTATGTGTTTATTATTTGTCTCTTTCCACCTGAATTTAATCCTCGTAAGGGTAGAACTTTTAGTATGTTAATTGAATAAACCCACTGCTAGAAAAATAATTGACACTAGTTGGTGCTCAATAAATATATTTGAATGTGTGAAGGTATATTCTGTATTTTCATCAGTATCATATTTTAATTTTCATACGTTTTTTGTTACTAATTTTATCTTTTCTATGCTTAACTTTTTATAGCATCTTGTTCTTATTTCATACATAGAATATTTTCTCTCTACTCTCTAAAGAGAATAATAGCTTTAAAATTTTTTTCTTTTCCCTGTCTAGCCTTTGTCCTTCAAGTTATTTGTGTCATGATTATTTTGATCTCTATGTTTCATGCTTGGGACTTCCTTCAGATGTCTAGTGAGCCGTGGTCAACTGTTCATATTTAGGATTGAGATATCGAAATGCTAGTTGGAATTTCTGATTAGTCTCTGGAACTTATTGGTATCTTTGGGTCTTTTCTCTTGGCATAATCAGATTTCACACAAAAGTTTATTCTAATTTTCTGCCTGGAGAATATACAGTTGACCCTTGAACAACACAGGAGTTAGGGGCCCTCCTGTGCAGTAAAAATTACACTTATAACTTTTTTTCTAAAAACTTTTATATGTTACACCTATTATGACTATTCTTACAAGAAAATAAGCTAGAGAAAAATGTTATTAAGAAAAAAATACATTTACAGTATTTATTGAAAAAAATGTGTGGACCTGTGCAGTTCAAATTTGTGTTGTGGAGGAGTCAACTGAAGCCTGGATGCCAGCATTCTGGAGCTAGCTGGGTAACAAACTGAGACCTCTGTTTTCAGTATTTCCTTTGACTTATTTTTAACATACCCATTCTCCATTGTACATGGCTTCCTCTTTCATCCTCTTGCTTATGTAAGTGAGGGATGATCATCTGGCTTCATGGAGTTTTAAGTGCTTCTTAACCTGACTTTAAACTATTGCTCCCATTTTTAACCTACATTTTCACCACTTCCAGAGGTACTTGGTACTTGCTACTTCTAGTTTCAGAGCCTTAGGGGAGTCTTGCAGAATAAATAGAGATGTTTCTTAACTTTCCCCACAGCCAATTTAAGGTTTAGTACTGAAAAAGCTATTTACTCTCTACATCTGCTTTTCATATTTCAAAAATGTGTTAGGGTTATGTATTAGTATATTCTCTTAAGTGTTATCCCTTTAAAAGTTATTAATGCTTTTATGGATTTCTGGAAGAATTCAAATATGAATACAAGTTGCTGTCTATCTGGAAAGCCCCCTGTTAACCCTTTTTATTGTAATCACTGATAATTTTACCTGTTTTGTTCATTCTTATATCTTCAGTGCCTAGAATAGTGCTCAGCCCTACTGGACATGTGTGTAATAGTGAGACCTCCCAGGAGCAAATGAAATATTCCACAATGGGATGGCCTATTAAAATTGGAATTTTTTTTAGTAGCATTTGGAAGTTCTAAAATCTAACAAAGACCAATCTAACAAATATATGATATTATATACTGATTGTTAAATGGTTACAATATATTTAAAGACAGCTATATGATGTGGTCATCTACATGCAAACTTGCATGCAAATGTGCTAGAATCCATAGAAAAATTTTGTTTTGAGTGAATAAAAGATTATTTTAAATTGATTGATAATCTCTCTGATTAAAAAAACAACACTTCTGCTGGTTTAACATTTTTTCTAAATTGAAACTTTAGAGTTTAAAGTTTCATTTTACCTTTTAAAGCAGTTTAGAGTGTTAGAGATGTCTCAATTAACTAAAGCAAATTGTACTATACTTAATTTTTACAGTGATACATTTGATATGGCCTGGAATGGCAGAACTGGGATTCACCAGAGCAGACTATCAAGTAACACCTCCTTGCTTGACAAAGATGGGATATTCGCTAACTCTGCTAGCAGCAAGCTATTGGAAAGAGCCCATGGCATTCTCACGTTAGTATTAATCAGTAATGTGGATTGCTTTATGTGACAGGTTTAAAATCATGGGTGAAAAAAGAGAAAGTGATGGAGATATTATCTGGAGTAAAATTTTGAGTTAAAGCAAGATTAAAAAATACTCAACTTTTAAAGCTCTGAATCTTATGCATTATTAAGCTAGTATGTTTTTGTTTATTTGTTTTCATCTTACCAGGAGAATTATGGTTAATATATACTCATTATAGAGATGATTCTTTATTGTTCTTTGATGTTCTTACATCCAGAAAGAGAAAATATTATTAGCCCTTTTTAGGATTCCTGGTCTTTAATAGCAATTGTCCTTCAATTCTGGCAGTCCTAACAGATTGGGCAGGAAAATTCTCTATGAAATGGTGAATGGTAGCACATAGAATGACAGATACTTAAAACTTATCCGAGCCTGCCATTCCTCATAACCTGATAATAAACTTCTAGAATTGGTTTAGATACCCCATGCATGGTAGACCAGTTAATAGTTGTTAGCTACTTGTATCAACATATTCCAGATACTTCCAAAGCATAGTTTTGAATAGCTGGAGGTGTGACTAAATTGGATTCCTTAATCCCTAAATTATTGTTTTACAGTGTCATATTTCAATTTATGTAAATCTTGCTATAATCCAGAATTAAGATTTAACTAATTTAACTCTCACAATAACCCTAAGAGGTTGGTGGTATTTTATATTGTCATGTAATGAAATCAAGGTTTAGAGAGGTTAATATCATAACTTAGTAGGTGAAAGAGCTGAGATTCAAGTCCAGGTCTTTCTGACTCCCTAACCCACGTTAATCAGTATTAGCTTTTATTATTTTTCTTTCTGTGGCCATAAAAAATAATGGTCTTGATGTAAGTATGTTTTTGAGTTATGAATAAGATAAAAAAAGAGAATTTTTAAGTTTTAGTGAAAAGTACATTTTAAAAAATCATTAAAATATAAGCATCTATTTAAACTTTAAAGTGACAGAAAAAAAAATTCTAGTCATAAGAAATTAGAGACCTATTAACATCCAAAATAAATTGAAAGTTTAGCTTTAAATATACATTATGTTATTGATCATCAGGCATAAGTCTGTTTATATGTTACAGAGCAGGCATCTCTTTCCTTGTTCTCTTTTTCCTATCCTTCCTTTCTAAAAGTGCATGATTAGTAGAATCAGACAGCATTTTCATATAAATGATCTGTGTCTTAGAAATGGGTATATAACCTGTTGTTTCAATAGAGACCTTGAAATCATTCATCTTTACAATAGTTTTTTTTGTTTTGTTTTGTTTTTTCCTATGTGTGATTTATCTCTTTAGGAGAAACAGAAACTTCAAATTGAAGCCTGGCCTTCCCAAGGTGGGTATTATGAAAATTCTTCTTCTCAGTGGTTTCCTATTTCATAATTATATTTTTATTATTCATGCAAACAATCTTTAGAAATCAAAGACAAGAGATACCTTATTTATACACAAAATAGGGACTATGTGCATTCAGTTAAATCCATGTTAGAAATAAGATTGGATGTTATAAAATGGCCAAGCTTGCTTATTTAGGTAGGTATTTATTTGTGCTATATCTTTTTTCCTAGTATTTGAAAAATCTCTGAATAAAATGCAAATTTTTATTGAGTAATTGCTTCTTTACATGACATCTTTTTATTTCTTCTTGAGCCAGGTTAATATCAAATTCTGAATTTTACTTGATTTTTAAATAATTTCTAATTAGACCTTGCCTAATTCTTATTATCATTAGCATTAGTTAAGTTTTTCTGTAAAGGTTCATATAGCCTTACAGAACTGTCGTCTCTGTTCTAACTACATAGCTCTGCTATTGTAGCACAAATGCAGCTATAGGCAATTTGTAATTGAATAAGTATGACTGTATTCCAATAAAACTTTATTTATGGACACTGAAGTTTCAATTTCACATAATTTTCACATGCCCTTAAATATTATTTTAATTTTTTCAACCATATAAACCATATAAAAAATAGTGGGCAGGATTGGGGCCTTGGTGAAATCCTGTAGCGTCTTTCGTATCTTGCTATATGAAGCATTTTTGCATGTATTTGTACAACTTTTATTGCTAGTAGAAATAAGATTCAGTCACTTGTATTCAAGGCACCTCTCATTTTATTGAGATTGATAGGTTTTAGAATACTTTATTTTTACTACAATCCCAAACAGTTAAACATCAGCAAATATTTTAAAAATGTAACTTTCAAAAGTCCTTAGCCCTCTGTTAATATAGTTCTCTTTTTTAAATATATTTTTATTGTTGATAGTATTATAAATATCTCCCATTTATCCCTCCCCAAGCCCTCCCCCTTACCCCACGTATCCATTACCCTATTGGCCGTATCCATGGGCTATGCATACCTATACTAATAAAAGGATAATATGCTAATTAGAGTAGACATCTTCCAGATGAACATCCAAACATCCTTTCAGACAAAGCCGCAACGGCTGCCTGAGACTCAGGCAGTGAATGGCAGCTACTGCTGCCCAGGGCCAGCTGGAGGCTCAGGTAGTCGTACTTGGCTGTGAGGCCCAAAGCTCAGGCAGCCATGGTGGCCACCAGTGGCAGCAGCAGTGGGGTGATGGGGACAGTGCCTTCCCCTGATCTGCCAGGTCGCCTCCAGCTCAGGGAGGCCAGACTGCAGCTTAGGCTGGGGGCCAAAACAGAGGTTAGGGACAATCAGGCTAGCAAGGGGGCAAGGTAGAGGCAATCAGGCTGGCAGGGGCCAAGGTAGGGGTGATCAGGCAGGCAGGGGAGAAAGGTAGGAGCAATCAAGCTGGCAGGGGGGCAGTTAGGGGCAATCAGGCTGACCGGCAGGCGGAGTCAGTTAGGGGTGATCAGGCAGGCAGTCAGGTGAATGGTTAGGAGCCAGCAGTCCCAGATGGCAAGTCGGACATCCCCCAAGGGGTACCAATTGGAGAGGGTGCAGGCTGGGCTGAGGAAACCCTCCTCCCCCACCTTGCACGAATTTAATGCACTGGGCCTCTAGTCTGATATAATAAAAGCCTAATATGCTAAGTGTCCAGTTATCCAGTTGTTCATTCAACCAATCACAGAGTAATGTGCTAATGATATGCTAATGCCACTCAACCACTCGCTATGACATGCACTGACCACCAGGGTCAGACAGTCTTGCTACTGGAGTCCAGCAGATCTGGACTGAGCGAGATGGGCTGGATACTCCCTGGAGCCCTCCTGCAGTCCCTCCCCAGCTGGCCAACCTCCCATGTCCCTCCCTGGTCCCTATTGTGCACTGGTGGGGTCCCTCGGCCTGGCTTGTATTAGTCCTTGCTTTGGGTTTTATTTCGTTGGTCAATTCATTTTATTCATTAGTTTCTACAAATAAGTGAGATCATGTGATATTTGTCTTTCTCAGTTTGGCTTATTTCACTTAGCATAATATTTTCTAGGTCTATCCATCCTGCCCCAAAGGGCAAGAGCTCCCTCTTTTTTACAGTTGCATAATATTCCATAATGTAAATGTCCCACAGCTTTTTTATCTGTTCATCTGCTGATGGGCACTTGGGCTGTTTCCAAATCTTAGCTATTGTAAATAACGCTGTTGTGAACATAGGGATACATATATTTGTTCTGATTGGTGTTTTGAGGTCTTTAGGATATATTCCCAGAAGTGGGGTCACTGCATCAAACAGAAGTTTCATTTTTAATTGTTTGCAGAAACTTCCTACTGTTTTCCACAGTAGTTGCACCAATCTGCATTCCCACCAGCAGTGAACTAGTGTTCCCTTTTCTTCCTACCAGCACTTATTGTTTGTTGATTTTTTATGATAGCCATTCTAAATAGGTGTGATTTTTTATGATAGCCATACTAAATAGGTGTGAGGTGATATCCCACTAAGGTTTTAATTTGTATTTCTCTGATTTAGTGACTTTGAGCATTTTTTCATTTGTCTCTTATTCATTTGTATAGTTCTCTTTTTATTGTACTTTCCCTTTTCTCTCTTAGAATTTATTTGCACTTGGTTATCTTTGGATAATACTTTCTTTTTTGTCTCATTTTTCATCTTTAATTCTCACAACATCCTGTGAGGTGGGTATTACTCATATATGATTAAATGAATGATTGGTTTCAAATTAATCTCAACAATAGCTGTTTTCTTTTTCTTTTTTTTTTACATTAACATTTTTTTTTTTAATCTGAGTTAACCAGTCAAGCTGCAATATACATAAATCAAACCAAACAATAACAACAACTTAAAAAACCCCAGAACCTTGCAAATTGTTAACACACTCGACTAGACTACCAACTAGGAGCTGGATTAGAGGAACAAGAAAATCCCTTCCAACTCGGACACTGTGACAGGAAACAGATGCTACATGTGCTCCCCCGCTCGTGTGGTCCACATGCATGTGTGTGCCCGTGCAGTCCTCACCGGGGAAGAAAGAAAAAGCTGAAAATGGTTCAATAAAATCATTCAAGTAACTGACCATTTCCTGTATCATTTAAAATGATGTTTCCAGTGTTAAGAAATTAGGAGTACCCTCTTCTACATTAAAAAACAAACCAAAACTCAAGCACATGCACCACAAAACATATCCAGAACAGTGCAAACGGTCGGACAGTTTTGTGCTCTCATTGGGAACATACAGCCACACAGAAAATATTAAGTACAAGCCGTGTGTTTTTAATTTGAGAGTTGAAACGAACAGACTTTAGTCAGTCGCAGCCAGGCAGGGGAGACCCTAGGAAAGGCTGTCCTTGGTCTCTGTCCAGAAGAGATTCCCTCCATCGGGAGGAGTCTGTTGCACTGCTGCAGGACAAGCCCTGCCAACGCAACTGGTTACTACCCTGTTTCCCCAAAAATAAGACAGTGTCTCTTCCAATTGGACAAGCTTCTTACTTGACTATCTTTAAGGCTTCCTGATTGGGTGGGCAGGAAGAGAGGTCAGGAAACAGGCACCTGCAGCCCAGCTCAGGCCCCCATCTCTCAGGCTCCTGGATATTCAGCTGGGGAGGCTGAGCTGCTTTCAGATTCAAGTCTTTTATGCAGCTTTGCATGCCTCTTGCCTCAGGAGGTGGGCCCAGACCTGGCTGGTGCTGAGGTCTTGGCTGGGATGTTGTTCCACCAGTGGACACAAGTTAAGTCAGAGGGTATGACTACAGTCCAGAGAGAATATTTCCCACATCAAGATGTCAGACAACCACACATCACTCTGGGTAGTATAAACCTTGTAAAAAATGGCTTTAGGTGCCATGCATTTCAGAGTCTTGCATCTCTATTCCAGATATAGTCAGGGTCTTTATAGATATCTCTGGCCAAACCAATGTCACAGGTCTTCACAATGTTGTCATTAACTACAAGAATGTTTTGAGCAGCCAAGTCCTGATGAATGCATATTCTGGAAGCAAGGAACTCCATGCTGTATTTGGAAGCTATAGCAGATTAGGATCTCCATGATGAAGGGGGTGCTTGTACAGATTATTGGAGTCTACTTAGTGAGTTATTGTGGCCCCCAGAAGTCAATTCTGCCTCCTCATCAGATTCACTATAGTTTTTGTTCCCAATGATTATTACAGATAGTACTTTCCCTTTTCCCTCTTAGAATTTATTTCTGCTCATACTTGAAACTGTCATTTCTGTTAAATCTACTTTTCTAACATGACCTCACTTTAAGTTTCCAATTTTTCACTGTCAGTTGCCCTGTTGTACATTTCTACTTTGTTGTATATTCCTGCTCATCTTTCTTTCTTGATGCCCAGAGTGATTTTTGTATGTCATTTCCTTACTAAATTTTTAGTCACTCAGGCTCAAGACATGAAGTTAGTCTTAGTTTTCCTTAACATGAGCAGTATCTTCTTTTTTAAAATTAAAAATTTAATTACAATTACAGTTGACTTACAGTATTACCTTAGTTTCAGCTATACAACACAGTGATTAGACATTTATATACCTTACAAAGTGATTATCCTAATAAGTCTAATACCCGTCTGGCATCATTCATAATTATTATAATATTACTGATGCTATTCCCTATGCTATACTTTACATCCCTGTGACTGTAATTATAACTGGTAATTTATATATCTTAATCCCTTATTTTTTTTCATCTTTTCCTCCACCCACCTTTTGGCAACCATTAGAATGTTTTAGAGTTTGTTTCTGTTTCGTTTATTTTATTTTGTTTTGGTTTTCTTAAATTCTACATATAAATGAAATCATATCATATTTGTCTTTCTCTGTCTGACTTATTTCACTTAGCATAATACCCTCTAGATATATCCAAGTTGTCACAAATGACAAGATTTATTTATTTCTTATGGCTGAGTAATATTCCATTGTGTATACATATGTACCAGTTCTTTCGTATCCATTTGTCTGTGGATGGGCATTTGGATTGCTTTCATATCTTGGCAATTGCAAATAATGTCTCAGCAATATCTTTTTTATGTTTGTGTTTACAACACCTTGCACAGTAAGCAGTAAATAATAGTTGTTTTTTTTAAAGAACTGATTAAGCTGAATAAATCAAGCCGAGACCGGTTTGGCTCAGTGGATAGAGCTGAAAGGTCCCAGGTTTGATTCCAGTCAAGGGCATGTACTGTGGTTGCAGACACATCCCCGGTGTGGGGTGTGCAAGAGGCAGCTGATTGATGTTTCTCTCATCGATGTTTCTAACTCTCTGTCCCTCTTTCTTCCTCTCTAAAAAAATCAATAAAAAAATATATTTTTTTAAAAAGCTGAATAAATCAAATAATAAAAATGGAATTAAGAAATGAATAAAGTAATAATGAATGGAACATCTAAGAAATAAATTAACTCTATATATTTTTCCCACTAGATATCTGTTCCACATTCTAGTTTGTTAGGTTCTGTCATATCATACTGGGCTATTGCAGCTGTCACTTAACTGGATTAATCTCTCTTTTGTCCCCTTAGTCTCTTGCCTTCCACCTTGTTCTGTTTTGCCTTGTCTCCCCATTTTTCACTTGTCCTATTTTATCTTCTTTATAAATCTTAATAATCCTCAAGTTATCATTTATCTTATAATGCCCTTGTAACCTATTTCCCTGTACTTAAATGTACTGTATTCCAAACACTTAGAACAGAGCCTGATCTGTAGTAATCTGAATATTTGTTGATTGATCTGAGCATGGTGATTTTATGGGTAGAAGTTGATAGATTAAATAGAGAAGGTAGACCGGAGACCGGGATGGAAGGACACAGGCTTTATTGGAGGGAAGGGTACCCCTGCTGGCTGCTTCCACGGAGAGGAGCGGAAAAGAGCGAGCGAGCCAGTGAGGGGTTCACAAGCACCTTTAAGGATAGAGTGGGGCTTAGGGCACTCGGCACACGGAACACGCTGATTGATTAGGGACCTAGGGACTTAGGAATGGGGGCTTAGGGTATTTGGCAGGTGCTGATTGGTGGTTCAGAGCTCAGGAATGTCTGGCTGGAGGTGCGGTTTATGTCTGTCCATCAACTAAGGGAAGGGAGGATCTATCAGAAGTCTGGCCTCCACTTGCTAAGGAACAATGCTCAAATGTTTACACACTTTGAATAATTATTCATTCCAATGGGTTAAATCTGAAAAGAAAGATCAATTATCAGCTGTTAAAGTGTGTATTTTTTTTGGGGGGGAGGGGGACAGGAGAACACCTTATATATGGCAGTGAGAGGGAAAGGGAGAGAGAAATGTTAATGTGAAAGCGGAACATCAATGATGATCCACTACCTCCTACACACTCCCTGCTGGGGATCGAGCCTGCAACCTGGCATGTGTCCTGACTGGGAATTGAACCAGCAATCTTTTGGTGCATGGGACAACGTCCAATCAGCTGAGTCACACCAGCCAGGGCAAAATTAATACTTTTTAGACTTAAAGTTGTCATGCCTTTTTAACTCAGTATTGTGCTTTTCATACAATAAAACTTTCACTTTTCAGTAACATTATTAGTTGCACATCTGTATAGATATATTCTTTTCATAAACAAAATCACTGCCATATACAAGGTGTTCACCTCAAAATGGCGGCTGTCTAAACTGTTCTTTGACAGAAAAGATGACTTGTTTATTCTCACAATAGGACCTTTCTCTTTTCTGTGTTCATGGCATAGCCTTGGGATTGAATTTAATTTGTGAGTTAGGATTCAGTTGCAGATAACAGTAATTATTGTAGATATTTTTATGTAGGAAGGTATTTAATTCAGAGAGGCACTTAGAAAGCATTAGAAGTCTTAGTTTCAGAGCATTAAAATAACAGTGCAGCCGAAACTGGTTTGGCTCAGTGGTAGAGCGTCGGTCTGCTGACTGAAGGGTCCCAGGTTCAATTCTGGTCAAGGGCATATACCTTGGTTGTGGGCACATCCCCGGTAGCGGGTGTACAAGAGGCAGCTGGTCGATGTTACTCTCTCATCGACGTTTCTAGCTCTCTCCCTTCCTCTCTGTAAAAAATCAATAAAATATATTTTTTTAAAAATAAATAATAATAATAACAGTGCAGAACTGACCTGACCTGCAATCAGGAAGTTGTAGTTGCTAGAGAAGCTGCTAAAACTATTGGCTCCAGGGCTCAAGTGCCTTTATTAGCATTGTAATGACAATACACTCTGCCTCTCAGCACTCAAAAAAGTAATACCTGGACAGAAAACTGAAGCAACTTATTATGTACACGCTTGCCAACAGAAACAGAAGCTACTAGCCAAAGCCTCTGACTCATTATACCTTCCCAGCTTTCATGTATGGGAATTCAATTGATGAACTTAAATCACTTCCAGAACCTGAGATGCAAGAAAATTTGGGAAAAGTAGTTTTCTTGTTAGCTGAAAAGCTTCTGCAGGAAAGTAGGAGAATGATAAGATGGATGTTGAATATCAATCTCCCATATTCACCATAGGCATTATACATAGGAAATGATGAAAACTGGCTTACAATTTTGTGTTCCCTATTCTTAGATTAATTTATATGAAAAATTTTATCTCCCCCCCCTTTCTTTTTAGCACTTGCTAGAGGTAAATTCTTTAAAGCACCTGACAAGACTGACTCTGCAGGATCGCATTACCAAGTCCCTCCTTCATTTGCACAAGAAAAAGAAACCTCTCAGCATCAGTGCTCAGTTTCAGGTTAGTTTCTAATTTACTTTTAACAAAGAGGAATCTGTTTCCTTTAGATTGATACTGAAAGGTCAAAAAATGATTGCAAGATAACCTGAATGGGGTATGATTCATGTGACTAAAGCCATTCTGTAATGGTCATTTGACTTTTCAGAAATAAACCTATTTTTTGTATACCACTCATTTTTGCATATTTTAACAACATCATTGTTTATAATTATAAATTGTTGCCAATGTGGAATGAAAGAAAATTCTCATCTTATTATTGCTTTGCATCGCAGGCCTCATTAAACAAGCTGATGGAGACACTTGGTCAAGCAGAACCATATTTTGTAAAATGCATTCGCTCTAATGCGGAAAAGGTAAAAATGTCCTATGCATGAGAACTTCTCACTCAGCTTACTTCAAATCAATTTTAAATTCTTTCTTAGGAGAGCAAGTGGATAGAAAGAGTTATCTATAATATTTTTTAAGGAAAACAGTGTTCTATAGTTTCTGTGGATATTTTTTTTGTCTTTATGCCTACTTGCCTGTAAGGTGTTTATATGGTATTGATTTAATAGATACAAGAATTTTAAGAAGCAAATGTCTCTTGAAATTCCATAACGAGAAAGAATTTCATGCAATTTTTATTACCTGGAGATTAATCCCTCATGTTTGGATATACATTCTCACTCTTAAAGAACTTGCTAGGCATTTTTCATGTTTAGAGATTGTTATCTTTATAAAATAGGGAAGATATTGGCGTTTTTTATTCCTTTCTGTTTTCTATGACAGGCCCCCTAATTAGGGCTTTGCAGAATATATCGAAAAAGTGTAAACATTTATCATCTTTCTTTATGTTCATCATAGGAAAAAGTAGCTCCCAGCCTGAACAGCTAAACTGTGTAGGAATTATGTTCAGCTTTCTTAATTCTTAGGAAGCAGTCTCTAACTTAGTTATTTACAAGCTTTGTAACCTTAGACAAGTTAATCTTTCTATGGTTTAAATATTTTCAGCCATGTAAGAATATATTGTATTTATAAGACCTCATAGTGTTTTGTGAGTGTTGTGGGGTCGAAATCTGGGTTCAAAATAAGACCACCGGAGGCTGATGATTAATTTAAAAAACAGGCAAGGATTTATTGAAATAACTGGCCAGGACAGCTGTGAGAGCACCACAAGCAGGTGGTCTCACAGGACTGCACTGTTTCAGGGTTAGGCAGTCCCTTTTAAAGGTTCAAACCACAGGAATTTTCCTTTGTTCTAAATTCTAAATCCTAAAGACTAAATTCTAAAGACTGGGTTCCCAGTCACATCCTGCTGGACATTGGAATGTGGCCCTATCTTGCGATAGCCAGTAACACAGAAGCAGAGCTCAGCGGTTAGTCTCTAAAGGTTATCTACAGTTTCTATCCCTGAAGCTACTGAGTCAGTGGGAATTAATCTCCTGTGGTCCTGGTCTCAGGCAAGGGAAAATTGCCTTAGCCTCCAGGTCTCCACCTGGAAGCTGAGGTAAGTACCCAGTGTTTTAATCAGATGCAAAAGCCAGACTTAGCAGGGTTAAAATTCAAACAGCAGTTTTTACCAAAGTATGGTTGCCACTATATTTCAGTGAGTATATGTGAGTTAATACTGCTAATATACTGAAGAGTGTTCCCAGTTCATACTAAATGGTTAGTAAATGTTGCTATTCTTTTGTAGTGACTAAGAAGGAAACCATTTTATTTATAGTTAAATAGAAGTTTGAGTCCCTGTTATTAAATGAGACCTTGCTATTGTTAATGAAAAAACCATTGAAACCTGTAAAGAATTTTTTTGTGAGTTTATTTGAGCCTTACTGTCAACATATGCCGGAAAGCAGAACCTCAGTGGATTGAGATAATGCTCTGGAGAATGCAGGGTTACATTTCTATATTTATACATTGCAACCAAAGGAAAGAGAGGTAGATTAGTTACATGAAATTCATTGGTGATAGATTAGGGAGGTGGGACAAAGCGAAGAGGGCGGGGAGGGGGGGGGGGTGGGCACGGACCTCTGGGATAGGATAAAAGGTTAATGATGGACATGAGCTTCTTTTACAGAGATGGATACAGGATACTCTAACATAATTAACAGTTGACAATGAACTTGATAACAATAACAATGAGGGATGTCTTGAGGCCATTTGTTGTGCCCTGAGGGATCTGGGGTAAAAAGGAAGTTACAAGTTACCCAGATCTCACAGATACGTTATCTCAGATGCCAAAGGCAGAGGGGCTCAGTAAAAGATCAAAGTTGATCTTTGTCAGGTGAAATATCTGGGATAGGACTACCTACTATAACCTGTTAGATATTTAATTTTCAAATCATCTTTTGTGGTTATCTTTGGTCTCTGGGTTTGTAAGACTGCCACGCAGGCCTTCTCTGAGCTTGTCAGGTTAGCATGTGGCTCTTTTCTTTCACACTATACAAAGAATTCAATTAATGAGTATTTCAGGGTATAGAATAAATACTAAATAAGTGTCAACTGTTATTATTACTATTTAACATAAATTGCCCATTGACTTTTTTTCCTTGATAGCTGGTGTGCCCCATCTGTCTGAAGGAAAACGTTTGGGATTGCTTTAGGGAATCATTGAAAATAGTATTTAGAATGCATAGGGAGAAATATCAGAAGCTCCAAATCCATATTATTTTGAATGTCCAAAAATGTGTCTACAGAGATACCTAAGAGTTTAAGGGCATTGTAACTATTAGCTTCTTCTCTACCAATGCCTTTACAATGAAATCAGTTGTCAGGGACTTGATGAATTTTTTGTTTTTCAGTGTGTCATACCAGTATTATCAGCAAAAGTATTTAAGGAAATAAACTACTTTGAATCTTGTACTAGTCATTTGAAGAAGAATCTGTCAGCTCTCAATTAACCAAGGCAACTGGTAAAGTAGGACAGGTAGTTTCTGAGTGAGATTATATATAAAATCCTAATTAAAAAGAAAAATACAGACACTCTTGGTAAGTAGGTTAGTTTGTTATTTATTTTAGGCCACTCCTATGTGGCCTTCTCTGTGGGTAACTACATTCCTTTTGAACTATAGCTAGAGAAGTCTGGAAACCTGGTTTCTTATATTCCCTAGAGTCAGGCAGTCAGAACTTTTTTGAAGCTACCTACTGGGGAAGTAAGATTGTCCTGTCACTTCACTATATCTTAACCAGACAAGCTTCAACTTAGTTCCTAGATATGCAAAATTTAATCACATTTGTAAGACGAACATTAATTTGGACATCTATTCTTCTAGGTAAAGATTTTTTTTCTATTGCTTTGTTTTAGCTGCCATTAAGGTTCAGTGATGCCTTGGTACTTAGGCAGCTTCGGTATACTGGAATGCTGGAGACAGTTCGAATTCGCCAATCCGGATACAGCTGCAAATACTCTTTCCAGGTTATACTTTTACAGTGATCTTTAAGTATATGTGCATATCAAGTAAATGATTTCTGTCTTATTTTTTTATTTGGGGCTTATTTCTCTTAATTCTTCCTTTCCATTCCATTTTTTGTACACAGAATTAAACTGGTAGTGAGTACTCACTTCCATTGAATGACACGAGTCTTATTAAACTTGTGTTTTAAGAGAATCCAGTACATGACTATTCTCATTTGATCTGAATGTTTCTTAATACTAAATTTCCTAATACTAATACTAAATATTAAATACAAACACTGATTGCTTCATACTATATGTTTACTCAGACTCTTATGAGTAAATACTAAATTTACTGGCAGCATAGCAGTTCTTCACATGTATGATAAGTCTTCACACTAATAATTCAATCAGAACTGTCTAGTTAAAAAAAAATAAAAGATTCCATTTGGTTTTTGCTGAAGTTTTCTCAGCAGGATTTTCTTTTATAGGAAGCTGCAAGCAAGACTCATGCTTATTCTCATCAGTTACTGCTGCTTTGAGTATAAAAAAGTATATTGAAGCTTTTCAGCAACTTAGCATGTCTTTATTGTTAGTTGGAGGGAAAGCTTCATCCTATAATAACTGTCACTTTGCTTATTTTTCTAAATTTTGCTAAAAGATTCTGATTATAGCTAAATAATTTTTTTTTTTTTTAAGTACAGCTTTCTCAAAGGGATGATTAGATTCTGCTCTTTTCTTCTCCTGCTTCCCTTTGATAACAAAATACTATGTCGAACTTCCATTTTATAATTTAACCTTTGGTAATACTGTTAAGTTAACAAGTACTTCTTTGATTTCACCATATTTAAAAGAGTGAGAAAAGGATCAATAAAAGGATAGTTAGCTAAAATTTAGGATTTTATAGTTTTATAAAATTTTCATATCATTCTGTTGTGGCTTTGTAACATTTTCTTTTCATTTTTCAGAATTTTGTGAGCCACTTCCATGTACTTCTTCCTCGAAATATCACTCCATCTAAATTTTATATTCAGGATTTCTTCAGGAAAATAAATATTAATCCAAATAATTATCAAGTTGGAAAATCTATGGTAAATATATATTGTCAAAATTGAGTGTATTTTTGTGTTTAAATAATGACAATCTTTGCCTATGGTAATGGTTTGTAAAAAACATAATTTTCCAGCCCTAGCCAGTTTTGCTGAGTGGATAGAGCATCAGCCTGCGGATTGAAGAGTCCTGGGGTTCAATTCCATTCAAGGGCACATACCTATGTTGCAGACTTGATCCCTATTCGTGGTGTGGTTGGCAGCCAATCAATGTGTCTCTCTTACATTTATGTTTCTCTCTCTGTCTTTCTCTCTTCCTTCCCTCCATTCTCTCTAAAAATATATAGAAAAATATCCCCAGGTGAGAATTAACAAAGAAAAACATAGTTTTCCAGATGTCATAAGGAATTTAAGTAGGCCATGAATATTTTTTTACTTAATAATATAGTCAATTTAAAGAACTTCTGGCTAATTCTCTAGTTCTACCTAAAATTTTAACTGCCTAAAAATCATTTCCCCTAGTGCTCTACTGTAATCTCCAATTCTACTTGCCCAAAGTCACCTTATCCTGATTTCCCTACTACCCTTAATTTGTCAACTACTCTTTCCTGTCATCCCTCTTCTAGTTCCTTAGGCTAGAAACCATAATCATATTTGGCTTACCCTTTACTTTAATCCTTTTACAAAATTGTTTCTTTTTTTAACAAATGATTCTCACATATCTCCCTTTTTCTCTAATGCTACTGCTTCCATGGTAGGTCTGTTTCTTTCCCTTTCACATATATTTCTCTTACAGTAAATAGATTCCTTCTCTAGTTCCAGTCTATTTGTTATTCTATTGAAATCTACCCATTTTGTCAAAATCATCTTAATATATTTCTTTCTTTATGTTGACTTCCTGCTCAGTAATAATCTCCTGATGACCTTCTCATTTGATTCACATCTTTCTCCTTTTCAGGAATCTTCATATTGTGATCTTACACTATTTAATTCCTTCATTTTAAGATTAGATATTTCATTGTCCCTGTACGTGCCTTTATCATTATTTCCAACTTCTTATTTTGCTCAGGTGGGGTCTCTTGCCCTCATTAGTTTACTCCTTTCCATGTTGGTATCTAATATCTATGTGCTCTTTTTAAAGGCAACTTATTTTATGTTTTTATTGATTTTAGAGAGAGGGAAATATCAGTGCGAGAGAGAAACATTGATCAGTTGCCTCCTGGGTGCGCCGATCAGAGATTGAACCCACAATCTAGGTTTGTATCCTGATTGGGAATTGAATCCTCCAACTGACTGACTGAGCCTCTGGCCAGGACTGGTGCTCTTTTTAAAAATAAGTTTTTATTTTTGACAAAAAAATGGCAGGTGATGGATGTGTTAATTAGTTTGATTATGGTAATCATTTCACAGTGTATACATACATCAAAACGTATACCTTAAGCGTATACAATTTTTAATATCTACCTGCTCTTTAAGATGAGTGCAAATTCTATTTTCTAAGGGACCATGTCTAAATTATCTTTGTATCCCCCTAGATTTTTTTTTTAATGGAATGAAGGAATAAAAAGATAAACTGATTAATAGCTCTGGGTAGCAAGAAGCCTTTGGTGCATACTGGGTTTCTAAAAGACTTATTATTGGTTTATTCATTTTATGATCAAACTGGAGATTTGTGGTTCTCAACTTGTTTCCCCCTACTCCAACATCTTTGAAAAATATGACACCCTGGTTTGTGTGGCTATTGTGGGGAGCATTATCCTATACAAAGAAAGGAGGTGGGTTTGATTTCTGGTCAGTGCACATATCCAGGTTGCAGGTTTGATCCCCACTTGGGGGATGTGTGGGAGACAACCAATTGATGTTTCTCGCATCAGTGTTTCTCTTTCTTTTTCCCTTCCTCTCACTTAAAAAAAAAAAAAAATTAGTAGAAATATGACATACAACTAGCAGTACATTGGCTTATGATGGTGGTGAATTTTCCAAGGGAATAATCTATATATATGTAAAAGGCTAAGTGACCGGCCAACTGGCCCACTGGTATGATGTGCACTGACCACCGGGGGCAGATGCTCAGTGTGGGAACCCTTCGGGAGATGTCAGACTGCTGGTTTCAGCCCAATCTCCGCAGACCAGGCCGAGGGACCTCACTTGCTGGAGGGTCTCGGCTCACTCAGCAGATGCCCTGTAAAACCCAACGTTGCCCCAGGTGTGGCCAGCCAGGGAAGGACCATGTGAAGTTGGCTTCAGGGCATGTCTAGCCACTCTCACCTATTCCTGCCCCCCGGCCACCTTCTAGTTACCGTAATTTCCTTTCAGTGCGCACAAATCTGTGCACTAGGCCTCTTGGGATTTTTGTACACATCTGCACCTTCCCATTTCCCCTTCTGTATCCTAACATATTCTTTCCATTTTGAGAATGACTACTTTGGATAAATTATAAAAATATTTATCAGTACTGCTTTTATAAATCTGCCACTGTATTTGTTCATCTCTAAAAATGCTTATCACAGAAGGGATGATTCATGAAATAAATTTCTCATTTTTTCTTAAATTGTATTTCTCATCTCTCTTTTTTCTGGTAGGTGTTCCTAAAGGAACAGGAACGACAGCACTTACAAGATCTGCTTCACCAAGAGGTGCTCCACAGAATAATATTGTTACAACAGTGGTTTAGGGTCTTCCTGTGCAGGCAGCATTTTCTCCATCTGAGACAGGCATCAGTTATCATTCAGGTGGGAAACAAAGGATTCCTTGCATGAGATTGGCTATTTTTTGGGCCTTTGTTTTAGTAACTAGAATTATTTTACTATGAAACATATAAATAAAATATAAACTTCTTCAGAGATGAGAATGTGTTCTACACATTTTTGAAAAGTTGATAACACTGAAAATATTATTTGGCATATAATAAAGACTATTAATAAATATCGATGGAGTTGAATTTAAATTAAATTGAATTTATAGTTATAATGGCTTGTGAGATATGATTGGTGCAAAGGAATTATGTGTCTTAATTTTTGTTACATAGTTATATTTAGTAGTTTTCTGATTGACAATTGCATGTGATAAATACATTGTTGTTAGGTACTCATCTTGGTTTATAGGTATCTTATTTCACATTTACTTAGTTTACTTTCTTTCTCATCAATTTATACAGTAGCTGTTTCACAGGACCTATTCTGTTTGTACAAGAAAATCTTTTTATCTTAATTTTTGAAATGTGTACATGTTTACCTTAAACCCAATTAATATAGGCAAATTGTAATATGAGAATAATTTATAACTTGTTAAAGTTAATTTATAGGACATGAAAGCATCAAAATTTTAAATTAAATTTAGGATTATCTTTATTGAGGTTATATTATCTAAAATATTTGCTTTAACTAAGCATATCTAGAGAAGAAAACTTTTTTTAATCACCCACAATTTAGCTCTTTAGCCACTTACCCTCTAATTATGACATAAGAAATTTATTCTTTTTTCCTTTTTCTGTGAAAATGTGGTATAAGATATGACAGCAGTTTCTATTATTTTATCTTCTCCACAGCGATTCTGGCGGAATTACTTAAATCAAAAGCAAGTCAGAGACACAGTTGTGCAAAAGGATACTCTAGTTATGGTTAGTGCAGCTACTCTTCTTCAAGCTTCCTGGCGTGCTCACTTAGAGAGGCAGCGGTATTTGGAGCTCCGGACTGCAACCATCATCATCCAGCAGAGATGGAGGGAGTGCTATAGGTGGAGGCACATGGCTGCTGTTTGTATACAGGCAAGATGGAAAGGCTACAGGGAAAGTAAGAAATATCAAGAACAAAGGAACAAAATTATCCTTTTGCAGTCAATATGTAGAGGATTCAGAGCAAGACAAAGGTAATCTTTGTTGTTATAATAATTATTCTCTCTGTTAAAGTACATTATTTATACTTTTGCTCTGACACTTGCCTTACTTGTATTAGAATTGGTTTTGTGCAATTTATCTTCTCCACTAAACTGTGATATTCCTAGCAATTTTAATCTATGTTGTGTCATCTATAATAGAAGCTAAACAAATATTTATTGAATTAAAGTGGACTGAAAACTTACAAGATCTGTGGTTACAACTGCTAAGTTAATTTTTACATTAGGTTGGATCTTTAAAAATCAGCATTATTCAACCGTTTTTATCTTTAGAAACTTCAATTTTATGTTTAAACTGGAAACCCAGTGCCTCAGCCTGGCCTGTACCTTCTCCAGTCTGGGATCCCTTGGGGGATGTCTGACTGCCTCTCGCAATCTGGGACTGCTGGCTTCTAACTGCTCGTCTGCCTGCCTGCCTGCCTGCCTGTTCGTCCCTAATCCCTCTGCCTACCTGCCTGATCGCCCCCTAACTGCTTCCCTACTGGCCTGATTGCCCTTAACCACCTCTACCTCAATCCTCACCAGGGACCCAGGATTCCCTCCTTTGGCTGGTCGCAGGCACCTGGGACCTGGGCTTCCCTCTCTCTGGCTGGCCGCAGGCACCCAGGATCTGGGCCGGTCTTGCCTGGGCCAGCTGCAGCCACAGGGACCATGAGCAGGCGGCTTCGCCTGGGCCACAGCAGCAGGTGCTCTGAACCACGGCACAGGCAACTTGTTCCTCTCCCAGGCCGCAGATGCAGCTGCAGCTGCTGGCACCCAGAACTGCGGGGCAGGTGGCTTGTCCCTATTCTAGGCCGCAGCCCCAACTGCTCACTCCCGGGACTGCAGGGCAGGTGGCTTGTCCTTCTCCTGCAGCCTGGCTTGTCCCCATTCCTAAGCTCTCAGTAAATGTATTAGGTAAATGTATTTTCTCCAGTGATAACCTACTTTCTCTCCCCCCCCCCCCCATTTTCATATAGATTTAAAGCTTTAAAAGAACAAAGGCTAAAAGAAATAAAACTAGAACTTGGGTTGATGAATATTGAGCCACATGGAACTCTGAAAATTCAGGGTTCAGACCCTTCAGAATGGGAGGATTGTTCCTTTGACAACAGAGTAAAAGCCATAGAGGAATGTAAGTCTGTGATTGAGAGTAATCGAATTAGTTCAGTGGACTGCTTAAAGGATTCCTCAAACAAGCGACAGGAGAGAGCCAGAAGCCAGAGTGGTGTGGACTTGCAGAAAGATGTGATTATAAGAGAGAGACCCAAGTCTCTAGAAGATCTCCACCAGAAAAAAGTAGGTCGGGCCAAAAGAGAAAGTCGGAGAATGAGAGAACTAGAACAAGCTATATTTAGCTTAGAATTGCTAAAAGTTCGTTCTCTTGGTGGTGTGTCTCCTTCAGAAGAACGCCGATGGTCTACAGAACTGATGCCTGAGGGCCTTCAGTCTTTACAGGGTACACCTGATAGAGAAAGCTCTCAAGAAAGTTTGGAACATCTGAGCTGTGAGGAAAGCCAAAAGAACAAACTAGAGTCTGTAATGTTAGATGAAGGAGACTTGCAGTTTCTATCACCTAAGATAACTAGCAGTCAAAAATTTGATTCACAGGCCAATGCCCGAAGTGCCTCAAGTGAGACTAACTATACATTGATTCAAAAGGGAGCATCCTCTGATTCAGTGCCTTTGAATAATGGGACTATGATGGAAAAACTGGTTTGCAGTTCTGAATCTATTACCTGTAAGCCACAACTGAGAGACTCCTGTAAGCCACAACTAAGAGACTCCTTTATTTCCCGTAGTCTGCCTACATTTTTTTATATTCCTCAAGACCCACTGAAAACAAGTTCCCAACTAGACACAAGTATCCAGAGAAACAAACTAATGGAAAGTGAAGAAACAATTCCAGCTCTTACTTTGGATATTAGCAGGAAAACTAGAATGTATTGCTTCTCAGGAGAAAATCACGTTGTTGCTTTGAGTACAGATTCGTCTAATACTGTGTTTAAGAAGTTAGAAAAGCTGAACACTGAGAAGGAAGAAAGGCAAAAACAGTTGCAGCAGCAGAGTGAAAAAGAGATGATGGAACAGATTCGACAGCAAACAGATATTTTAGAGAGGGAGCATAAAACCTTCAAGACAATTGAAAAACAAAGAATTGGGGAGTCTTTTTCAGTATCATCTTTCTATCAATCAAAGCAAAAAGAGAGGCCGAATACACCAAATAAGAAAGAATCTGATGCAGTAGAGCATCAATCAGTAATTGTAAAAGATTCAGCTTTTGCCCTAAAAGACAATACCTCTGCTCACTTTCCCCTGAAGGATCAACCTGTCACCCTGTTCTTTGAAAGAAAAGGAGGCCCAAGCCAATCTAGTACTGTCAGTGAATTATTCAAGACAGACAGCATGTCCAGCCAACTGAATGTAGCCTGTAAATTCAATAATAATGGCACTTCAAAAAGAGAACACTTTAGGCCAACTCAGTCTAATAGACACAAATCTAATGACCCTCCCAGAGATGGAACTACTAGGGCCATTTTCTTCACACCAAAGGAAAATATGAGTATTTCCCTGTAAGTGAAATTTTTATTTACTCTTATGTATAAATGGGAAACTTTTTGGAAAATTTTGCAGGCATACCTCAGAGATACTGAGGGTTCAATTCCAGAATACTGAGCAAAGCAAGTATCACAGTAAAGTGAGTCATAATCTTTTTGCTGATTAATCATCCTTGTGAATTACTTTTTTGTGAATTATTTTTTTAAAATAAAATTTTCAAGATAATCTATCTTTAGTCTACTTGATCTAGTTTGCTTTACCTAAGTAAGATCTGCTTATCTTCAAAATGATTATATATTAGATTATTTATGTAAAAGTTTAAGTAAAATGTATATTTCAAGTCTCTCATCCATGAAGTAATACTAGAAACCTTAGCATTTTATAGAATTATAAGTGTTGGTGTTTTTAAATTTATCTAGTCCAGTTCTCACATATTATAGATGAATTCACTGGTGCCTCCAGAGGTTAAGTGACTTAAGGTCACATTAAATAGCTGGGACTAAAACCTTGAGTTTCATGATTAGGAATCAGATTGGGTTTCTTAGTGCTGATAAGTACATGATGGTCTTCATCTGGTTCATGAGGGAGAAGAAAAAGAAATGGAATCTAAAGGAAATGCCATGAGTTTAAAAATTAGGGTGGTCAAGTGCTATCAAATGTTCTAGTAGTCTGGCCGGTATTGCTTAGTGGTTGAGCATAAACCTATGATCGAGGAGATTACAGTTCTATTCCCATCAGTGCACATGCCAGGGTTGTGGGCTCAGTTCCCAGTGGGGGCTGTTGCAGGAGGCAGCTGATCGATGATTCTCTCTCTTAATATAGAAATATTTCTATCTCTCTCCCTCTCTGAAAAAAATTTTTTAAAAGGTTCTAATAATTATTGTTCTCTTTGGAGAACTAATCAAAGACCAATAGACACAACTGTGGCAAGGGAAATTATAATGGCCAAAAGAGAATCTTTTAGGAGAAGTTAGGATTGCTAGGCTTAATCATGCATTAGTAAAAAAGGGAGATATCTGAAACGCAATTACCTCGGAAAGACTGCCATCTATTTAGGATTGTTTAGGGATTATTACATAGGACAAAAGACAAGATATTAATTTTGTATTCTGCTACTGTAATGAATTCATTTATTAGATCTAGTAGTTTTTTTGGTGGAGTCTTTAAGGTTTTCATTGTACAATATTATGTCATCTGTGAATAATTAGTTTTCCTTCCTCCTTTCCAATTTGTATACCTTTTCTTTCTTCTTGTCTGATTGCTGTGGCTAGGACTTCCAACACTATCTACACTAATAAAAGAGAAAGATGCAAATTGACGGAACCTTTGCGATGCCCACCAGCCAGTCAGGAGTGAGTATGCAAATTAACCCACCAAAGATGGTGGGTTAATTTGCATACACAGGCACTAGTGACCAGGGTGGGACGCAGGCATTCCACAGGGCCCCAGCCGCTCTGGGCTTCTGGGCAGTGTGGGAAGGTGTAAAGGTGGCTCTGGGCCAGAGCAAAGACATAACGGTGGCTCTGGCCCGAGCGAAGGTAGTGCCAGCAACCAGTGGAAGGAAGGCCCATTCTTGCATGAATCTTCGTGCATCAGACCTCTAGTCCTATATTATAAAGAGGTAATATGCAAATTGACCATCATTCCAACACATAAGATGGCTGCCCCCATTTGGTCAAAGATGGCCTCCCCCATGTGGACACAAGATAGCCACCACAAGATGGCCAGCAGGGGAGGGCAGTTGTGAGTGATCAGGCCTGCAGGAGAGGGCAGTTAGGGGTGACCGGGCCAGCAGAGGAGGGTGGTTGGGAATAACCAGTCCTGCAGGGGAGGGCAGTTGGAGGGGATCAGGCTGGCAGAGGAGGGCATTTGGCGGGGACCAGGTCTGCAGGGGAGGGCAGTTGGGGGCAACTAGGCCTGCAGGGGAAGGTATTTGGGTGGACCAGTCCAGCAGGGGAGAGCCGTTTGGTGGGGGGGGGGGGGGGGAGGAGAGGACAAGCTGAGGGGCAGGCAGTTGGAGACAACTAGGCCTGCAGGGGATGGAGGGCACTTGTGTGGGACCAGGCCTGCAGGGAAGGGCTGTTGAGGGTGACTAGACTGGCAAGGGAGGGCAGTTGATGTGACCCGGCTTACAGGGGAAGGCAGTTGAGTTAATTGGGCCAGCAGAGGAGCATTTAGGCATTGATCAGGCTGGCAGGGGAGTGGTTAAGGGGTAATCATGCATTCCCCCTACTGGGGAAGTGCCCACAACTAAGGTACTTGCCCTTGACCCGAATCAAACCTGGGACCCTTGAATCTGCAGGCCGACTCTCTATCCACTAAGCCAAACCGGTTTCGGCTGGTTGTTTTTCCTTACATATCACTGATTCAATCCTCTGCTTCTTCCAGCCTACTTTTAATATTTTGTTGTCAGATAAGGTATTCTTTATTTCTGGTTATTCTTCAGGATTTCTATGTTCTTTTTCATGCTGATATAGTAATTCCCACTAAGTTCCTCGTAGTTCCCATTCAGTTCCTGTAATTCTCATTAAATTCCTTGTTCTGAACTCTATGTCTGACAAATTGCTTGCCTCTATTTCATTTAGCTCTTTTTCTGGAGAGTCATTTTTTCTTTCATTTGGAGGTTGTTTCTTTGTCTCCCCACTTTAACTGTTTCTTTATGTTTGTTTCTGTGTATTAGATATAGCTGCTATGACTCCCAGGCTTTGTGGGGTGGCCTTAAGTGTCTTGTGGTATCCAGTGGTGTAGTCTCTTTTATCTCCAGAGCTGGATGCTCTAGAAATGTTTCTTTTTGTAGGTTCTTTGGGCTCTCCTCTGGTAATTGGGTCATGATTGTTGTTGTCACCTTTGTAGGTGGGATCTCCCCTGGGCTAACTAACTGTGATACTCAGCCCTGACAACATCATGAAAGCTGTTATACAGGTGCAGTCTCAAGGTGGTTTTTGCCCTTACTTGTTTAAAAGTCTCCTCTTTAGCTAGTCTTCAGTTGGCTAATTCAGGGTTAATGTTTCCCAATTTAGTTTCATTTCCAGTTTGGTTCTGGGAGGAGGATCAAGAAAGCTCCACCTCTCCTGCCCCACCTTGAGAAAACCATAAATTCTTGATAATACTATCAACATGATAATCAGAATTTTTTAATATATTTTTGGGGTAATTGAATATATATGGAATTCTCTGGAATTCTTTGACCTGGTTGTAGAAGTATATTTTATGCTGTACTTTAAGACTGCTGTCAGGAATTGAAATGTAATCCTGATTTTTTATTCTAAGATTCAACAAGGAATCCTTAAACATTGGAAATCCTAAACTCCATAAACAAGATGAACCAATTTGGAAACCTGTGAAGTTAACTAGGCCGGGCCAAGGAGAGGTAAGTATGGAATTTTGCCTATCTGTATTTTATGCAAAATCAATGCATGCTATTTTGGAAATTATTATTCTTGTAGACATAGCATCTCATGTACCCATTTAATCTGAAGAGTTTATAGAGAAAGAAGCCATGAGTTCAGTTTGTTCTTACTTGGGGAGGTGTACTTTAGGCAGGGAATGGTGTCTACAAACAGATGGTATTTACAAAAAAGAAGTTGCTAAGAAAAAGAAGGCAATTTATGCAAATGGTTTTTGTGACTTTAGGCAGTAAAAGATGAATTCCTTGTTTATGGCAAAGAACAGTGTAAATTTAGCTTCCATTCTCATCCTTTGTCCAGAGTAATGTATATGAATTGTTTTTGGGTTATCTCTTTCACTTCTAGTGGAAAATACATTGTGGGTGGAGGGATGTTTCAAGAAATTCATGAGCTCTCTGATATCTTTCATTGGCATCATCTCAAAAACAAAACAAAACATTGTTGTGTTATTTGTTTTATCATTTGGTCAAGCAGGTTGCCAGACCGGCCCATAAAAAGAAAGCTCGAATGGCGCGGACGCGCTCCGATTTCTTGACTAGAGGTACTTTTGCTGATGGGGAGGGGGATACAGAGGAAGATGATTACGATGACATTGAGCCCCTTCTCTTCCTTGACCAACCTTCTCACTCTGAGCTAGAGCCAGCTCCCATCCTGGGTCAGGCCTCTCACAGTGACTCCGAAATGGTAATTTTATATAAGAAAAATAGGCAACAAGCAAATCTGATGGGTATAGTCTTTGCTAATCTAAAGCTAACCTTCACAGCTTCTTCCCTGGATAATGTTTTGTACATGGAAAACCTCAGTGAACACAGCAGATAAGCTAAATTTTAATTTAATAGGACAAAGATAAAAGGCACTTTAGCAGTTTATGTGAAATCATAAATTAAGCATCATTATGGCTAACTTAATGTAGAAATGTTCTGTATTAATGTCTTGAAAGGTCTGAAACATGGACCCTCAAGTATTTTTTCTATAACACGTGAGATGATAAACATTTTAGACTCTGTGGGTCAAGCAGTTTTTATTGAAACTATTTAACTCTGCCACCACAGAGTGGAAAGAACCAGAGACAATAAGTAAACAACTGGGCGTGGCTGTATTCCAATAAAACTATTTACAAAAAACAGCAATGGGCTGTATTTCACCTGTTGGCCATAGTTTGCTGATCCCTCTCTAATCTAGTGACTTAGCTTATGTGACAACCAATAGCTTTTAATTGAAATGGTATTCTCTTTTTTTCTTTTTTGCATTTAAAGTTGCTTTTCCTCCCTAATTTTTAGTAATACAAAATAAAAATTGATTTTTAAAAATTAAATATAATGAGCAATACCAAAACATCTCTCTAGACCAAACAAGCCCAAGGAGAGGTTTTGTATTTATTGTGAGTTTGTTATAATCACAAATTATAACATTGGAACTAGGTTTAAATAAAACTGCATTATTTCAACTAAGAATATAACTTTATCAGATCTCAACCAAAATTATATATTATATATATATATGTGTGTGTGTGTGTGTGTGTGTCCCAAAAAAATGTAAACACACTATAACAGCTGATAGCTCAATTTTGAATATGAAATGTATTTTAATAAACACTGCCTTTATAATTATTCAAAGTATCTATATACATTTTGGGGGGACACCCTAAAGTTGGGCAAGTGTTGAATGTATTTGTGCATATAAAGTGTTAATTTTGGAATTGACCTGGAAAATACACAATATAAGGATCCTGTATGTCTGTTATATACTAAAACATTAAACTGTAAAGTGGAGTGATATGCAGATTATTTCCATGCATATCCTTAATTAAGTTGGATCTCTGTGGTTTTTTTTTTCTTATGGGAGAAAAATTTTAGGGTGGTCTTCTTTTGACTCATTAAATATTTTATCTTTGACCTATTTTAAGCTGTTTGTGCCAAAGATCGAGTTTATTAAAATTTTTGCTAATTTCCAGAATATTCTCATTTTCTTTATTTTTTCTTATAGATAGACCCAGTTTTAAAATGACAATATTGACATTCTAAGGAAGAAAAAACAACACAGAAAAGTGCACTATCAGTTCTCTAATTGGACAAATGATTCATTACACTGAGCTAAACTGTAGGATTGTAAATGATTGGAACAATTTGTATACCACTAATATATATATAATTAGACCAAAGCCCTCTCTTCAGGTACAATAAAATAACTCTATTTTGGAGGTGCCTTGTTTTTTAGTTATAAATAGCAACACATACTCTTTTATGATTATTAGTTAAAGATGAATTCTGTGATGAGGCAAACTAATTTTTAAAAAAATAGATTTTATTAATTTTTTACAGAGAGGAAGGGAGAAGGATAGAGAGAACCGATCAGCTGCCTCCTGCACACCCCCTACTGGGGATGTGCATGCAACCATGGTACATGCCTTTGACCGGAATCCAACCTGGGACCCTTGAGTCCGCAGGCCGATGCTCTGTCCACTGAGCAAAACCAGTCAAGGCTGAAGCAAACTAATTTTAATGAAAAGTACTGCCTATATATTTTTTACTTTGAATAGGGAGCATGCTTAATTTATTCTCTAAAGCATAGTAAATAAATACTTTATTTGTGGAAGAACTTAACATTTGTAGTTGCTGCTTTGTTCCTGAGAGTTTCCTTTGTTACAAACCTTAGTCTTTTTGGTGGTAGAATTCTTTCTTACTGAGAACTCTACTAAGATGAATCAGGAAGTTGGGCTTTCTGCTTGGAGCATTCAGCCCCTTTAAGAGTTCTAGCTGATAGTCTCTGCCAATGATTCTGTTCACCCGCTTGACAGTCACTGCATGCCAGTAGTTATAGAACAATCTCTGTAGTATGTTAGTCACCTCTCCAGCTTTCTCACTGCTCTTCTGTTTTATTACTGTTTTAGGAACAAGTGATGGTTGTTGCTTCTGGTGGATACTTGCATGAAGAAGCTTTGCTTTCTATAATATGCTGATAGATATTTAGTTGGGATGGGGTGGGAAGGGTAGGGACAGTTTTAAAGTATTTCTGTTTATCTTGAAAACATGCTATGTTCTAATATTTGATATTGTGAACATGAAGACTAATTGTTTCTAAATGGAATCTACTGAATTTTCAAAATTGAGATATCTTTTGGATTTTTTCTATGGCACATGAGCTTTAAAAAAAACATTATTGTTTTGTAGTTTTTTCGCTTTTTGTTTGTTTTGTTTTGTTTTGTTTTGTTTTGCTTTTTACTGGACAAAGTGATCCCGTCACTGACTTTTGCTAAAATGTGTGTCAATTTTATCTTGGAAGAAGCCATCTAACCTTTCCAGTTGTGAAACATCTGTTGGGATAAAGGCAATTTATAAATAAATTACATGAAGGGAATTTGATAAGCATTACTTCTTAAGTTGATTAATTATTGCTCATTATGACATTAACCAGTTGTGGGGGAATGGAAACAAGAATAATGGTTTCTCTCCTTAAGACTTTGGTATGTGTGTTTTTTTTAAAAATT
Source organism: Nyctalus aviator (assembly GCA_036971965.1). Taxonomy (NCBI): domain Eukaryota; kingdom Metazoa; phylum Chordata; class Mammalia; order Chiroptera; family Vespertilionidae; genus Nyctalus; species Nyctalus aviator. The sequence continues at coordinate 101,785,555 of CM072922.1, forward strand.
TCTACTTTTAACTCTGTCATTTGAGTAATTGTTTAGTCTATGTATGCTGCTCTCAATTCTTATACCCACTGTGTTGGCTTTTACCCAAGAAGAATGACATTATGCTAAGCAGTATTTTTAAGGTGGTTTTTATAGAAGATTATAGTCTCAATCTTCTGAATAGTAAGTTTAATAAAATAATTTCTATCCCTTATTCATAAGATTGGTATAGGTAACATTACAGTTTTCTATGTATAGTTTCTTCTACCATTCTCTAGAATTAAACCAATCATTTCTATGGGAATGACTTCAAAATAGCACTCCAGAACTTGTCTTTTTTTTTTATTTATCTCCAGTATGATAAAACTATATTTCTCACCCCGTTTCCCCTGCCCAACTGCTGTTGCTTCTTATATTCTTATTTCTGTGTGTTATTCTCTCAGATACTCTCCAATCCTTAGCTGTGTAGAGTTTTCCTTCCTTCCACTGTCCACTCCCCCAAAATCAGCCAGAAAAACCTGCTGATTAAGTATGGCTAAGTTTATTAACTTATTTTATAGTAAGTGAAAATCAACCTTGATTAGGTCTTAGTAATTTCTCAGAAAGAGGAAGTCAAGAGAGGCAGTGTATAAGCTTGTGATTTAGAGGTGGTCTTGATAGTTAGAAAGCTGGTTGGTATTGAACAAAGTTTATGACATAAGAGCTTTGGATTGGTGTCCCTCACACAATAGCCACAATGTTTAAATACACTGAATGTGTATTTTATTCCCTCGAGAAAGTTTGGGATAGTTTATAGCATTGTGGCTTTGCTCATTGAAGATTGCATAGAGTTTCCTATGAAACAATCAGTATTTTTAAAATTTATTATATAATCCGTTTTTGTGAATATATTATGTGCATTTGATAAGGTGTATTTTCTGTTTTGAGTGTAAAATTTTAGTACATATCCATAATCTCTACCTTATTGATTATGTTGTCTTTTATATTTTTATTTTTTTGTACACTTGATCTGTCTTATACACAATGAATGTTGTGTTAAAGTCACCTATTATTGGGAATGGTGGCTTTTGTTTTTTGTTTTTTGCTTAAATTCTTCTAAATAGTAATATCACAGCCTCTGTTTTCTTATTATTTCTATTTCCCCAGAATACTTTTAGTCATCCCTTACTTTAGCCATTCTGGATCTTTTTGTTTTAGATGTGCCTTTTCTATACAGTATTGTTTGGTCGTGCTTTGTGAACCAAATTAAAGATTTCTTCCCCTGATAGATGACTTCAATCTATTCATATTTATTAATATAACTGATAGATTCCGTCTCAACTCTTGTAGTTTTATATTGTGCTACATCAAATTTGCTGTGTTATGTTAAATATTTTTTTCTCTTTAAAAATTTCTTTTGGTAGGGAGGGTTGTGTTCTTGTTCTATTGGTTGTTATCGTTTGTATATGACTTTTTTAAATGCCTTTAATTTACTAGTTTTTTAAAATTTAATAAATATTTATTGTTCAGATTATTATAATAGTTTCTCCTTTTTCCCCCATAGCTCCCCTCCACCCAGTTCCTAACCCACCCTCTGCCCTTAATGGCCCCCCACCCCCACTGTCCTCATCCATAGGTGCACGATTTTTGTCCAGTCTCTTCCCACACCCCCCACACCCCTTTCACCATGAGAATTATTAGTCCACTCCCTTTCTATGCCCCTGATTCTATTATATTCACCAGTTTATTCTGTTCCTCAGATTTCTAATTTACTTGATTTTTAAGTTCACTTGTTCATAGATACGTGTTTGTTGTTCATAATTTTTATCTTTACTTTTTTCTTCTTGCTCTTCTTAAAGAATACCTTTCAGCATTTCATATAATACTGGTTTGGTGGTGATGAACTCCTTTAGCTTTTTCTGATCTGTGAAGCTCTTTATTTGACCTTCCATTCTGAATGATAATTTTGCTGCGTAATCTTGGTTATATGTTCTTGCTATTCATCACTTTGAGTATTTCTTGCCATTACTGTCTGGCCTGAATATTTTCTGTTGAGAAGTCAGCTGACAATCGTATGGGTGCTCCTTGTAGGCAATTGACTGTTTTTCTCCTGCTGCTTTTAATATTCTCTCTTTGTCTTTTGCTCTTGCATTTTAATTATGATATGTCTTGGTGTGGTCCTCTTTGTATTCCTTTTGTTTGGGGTTCTCTGCGCTTCCTGGACTGGTAAGTCTATTTCTTTCACCAGGTATGGAAAGTTTTCAGTCATTATTTCTTCAAATAGGTTTTCAGTGTCTTATTCTCTATCTTCTTCTGGCATCTCCATAATTCTGATGTTGGTATGCTTGAAGTTGTCCCAGAGGCTTCTTACACTATCTTCAACTTTTTAAATTCTTTTATTTTTTTTTCCTTTCCTAGTTGAGTGTTTTGTTTTGTTTTTTCTTCTTTGTATTTCACACCTTTGACTTGATACTTGTGTTCCTCTAGTCTGCTGTTGGGTCTCTGTATAATATTTTTTTTTAATTTCAGTCAGTGTATGTTTAATTTCTAGTTTGTCCTTTTCCATATTCTCGAGGGTCTTGCTAAATTTATTGGCCTTTTCTAGGAAGTTTTTGAAAAACCTTATAACTGTGATTTTGTATTCTATATCCAGTTGTTTGTTTTCCTCCATTTCTTTCATTTGTGATCTGTTTCCTTGTCTCGGCATTTTTGCTGCTTCCATAAGTTGGTAGGGTGGCTTTGTGTGCTAGGTTTCTTATATGGCCTCCCCAGTCACCTGAGGTGGACACTCTCGGTGCACCCCTTTGAGATCGGTGTGTACAGCCTTGTTGTAGTTAAGTCTTGATTGTTGTTGGTATCACTGGGAGGAATTGACCTCCAGGCAAATTGACTATGTGTATCAGGTGTTTATACACCAGGAGACCTTCTGTGCTGGAGACAGCCTTATAGGACCAGACTTGGAAAATTGCAAAAGCCTCTATTCTCAGCTTGGATGGGTGGAGTTTCAGGGCTGAGTAGACAGTCTTGGTTTCCCATCAGCCCTATCTTTGCATGCGCACCTCCAGACCTCTGCCTTCCGTGGTTCCCCTGAGTTTCTGCCTGATAGTCCAAATTCCCCCAGGCTCGCCTGGAACTGGAGTTGAAGTCCGAACTGGGGTTCTCTGCAGTCAGAAGTTTCCGACTCCCTTCCATTAGGGAGAGCTAGTGGCAACCTCAGCAATCAGTCTTTTCTATGCGAATTTGCGGGTGCGCATCTCCAGACCCCTGCCCACCACCGCTTCTTCGAGTCTCCAAGTCTCTATGTACCCTTCTTTTTACCTGACAGTCCAGACTCCCCAAGTATGAGCCTGGGTCCATGGGGTTTTGCCCAGAACTAGGGTTCAGTGCAGTTAGGGGCTTCCTTCCCTCTCCTGCCAGAGAAAACCAGTTAGGCACTCAGCCACCCTTCCTCTCTGCGCACGTGCCTCTGTACCTCAGTCCTTTGCAGCTTCTCTGATTCTCTGTGATCTTTTCTCTTTCCTTCTGGTTGTATAATTTCCACTCAGCCAGCTTTCCTGTGATTCTGGATGATGTCTGGTCTGTCTTTTAGTTGTAGTTTTGAAATTGTGCGAAGTAGCAGTTTAGGTGTTTACCTATGCTGCCATCTTGGTTTCTCCTCAGCTGTATCTAATTTACTACTTTTTAACCAATTATTCTTCAGTAATTTTTAATGCATAATCTTCTTTAATTCTCATCTACTATAACCCAACTATTGATGAGTTACTGTACTCTCTACTTTCCCTCTCTCTTCTACTCTTGTTTCTTAGATTTCTGCTTTGTCAGAACATGTAATTTTCCATATTACTCTTTTACCCTAGTCCCCATCCTTGTTTTTTGCCAGAGATATACTATTAAATATATTGAATGATAACATGAAATGTTTTGCTGAAGTTTCCTGATTTATTTCTTGTTTGGATGATGGTCTTTTCCTAGTAAATTACTCATGAAGGGCTCATAGATGTGGAATTCCTTGAGATGTTTTTACAGGCTTGATATTTGAAGGGACATCTTTGCCATATAAAATATCTTTGATTCATAATTTCCCTGAGTTTAAAAAAAATGTTTCATTGTTTACTTGCTTATTTATTTTTGATAAGCCTATTGCCAGTAAAATTTTCTTGCCCTTATAAGTTATTTGATTTTTTTACTTGGAGGCTTTCAGAATTTTTTCTTTATATTTAAAGTTTCTGATATGTCTTCAAGTTGATCATTGTAGATCAGTTACTCCATATACCTGCAGAACTCTTTCAATATTAAATTCTGAATATTTTAAGGGATCCAAGATGGCTGCGCCCAGGTAAACACCTAGCCGCAGCCGCACACAACAATTTCAATAAAATACAACTAAAATATAAAATGGACATTACCCAGAACTACAGGAAAGTCAACTGACTGGAAATTCTACAACAAGAAGCAAGGAGAAAACCAGAAGGAAGCGCGGAGGAGCTGGAAACGCCTAAGGTACCCTGACACGCGGCGCGCGCGGAGAGGACGGAGCCGGAGAGGAGGGAGGCTGAGTGCCTGGCGGGCGTTCCCTAGCGGGAAGGAGATAAAACTCTGACTGTGCTGGGCCTGTTCCGACTGCTCTGAACCCCACTTCTAGGCCAGACCCCGGGGGTCCAGGCTCACACTGAGGGAGCTGGGCTGTAAGGCGGAACCCCGGGGGAGCGGCGAAAGGAGGTCCCGGCAGCATGCACAGTGCGCGCAGAGAAGGGACGGTCGGCTGTGCCGCTGGAGTGCACTGGCGGGAAGGAGACGGGCTCCAGACTGCTCTAAACGCCACCTCCAACTCCACTTCCAACTGAACTGAACCCCAATACCCGGCTCATTGGGGGAGAGCATAAACTGTTTGGCAGCAGGCGAAAATCGAGGTCACCTTTCTCTCAGAGGTGCTGGCAGCGAGTACTGAAGGACCCACATAGGGCGGGGCTGACAGAAGCCAAGGCTGTAGGCTCCACCCTGAAACCCCGTCCCATCTGTAGCTGCAAAATGCGACAACAAAATAGATCGCAAACGAAAGAAATGGAGGACAAAAAGCGGCTGGATATAGAGTTCAAATCTACGCTTATAAGGTTTTTTAAGAATTTCCTAGAAAAGATGGATAAGACCTATGAGGATATGAAAAGAGATCAACTAGAATTAATAAGGAATCAACAAGAAATGATAAGGAATCAACAAGAAATAAAGAATACATTGTCTGAAATAATAAATATTATACAGAGTCCTAAAAACAGAAAAGAAGATCGCAAGAATCAAGTCAAAGATTTGGAACATAAAGAGCCAGAAGACACTCCTCCACAGAAGCTAGAAGGCAAGAGAATCCAGAAAATTGAAGATAATGTAAGAAACCTCTGGGACAATTTCAAGTGAACCAACATCAGAATTATGGGGGTCTTAGAAGATGAGAGAGAGCAAGATATCGAAAACATACTGAAAGAAATAGTGACAGAAAACTTCCCCCACCTGGTGAAAGAATTAGACTTACAAGTCCAGGAAGCACGCAGAACTCCAAACAAAAGGAATCCAAAGAGGACCACACCAAGACACATCATAATAAAAATTCCAAGAGCAAAAGACAAAGAGAGAATATTAAAAGCAGCAAGAGCAAAGAAGGTAGTTACCTATAAAGGAGCACCTATACGATTGTCAGCTGACTTCTCAACAGAAACCATGCAGGCCAGAGGGAATGGCAAGAAATATTCAAGGTGATGAATAGTAAGAACCTACAGCCAAAGATAATCTATCCAGCAAAGCTATCACTCAGAATCGAAGGTCAGACAAAGAGCTTCACTAATAAAAACAAGCTAAAGGAGTTCATCAACACCAAACCAGAATTATATGAATTGCTGAAGGGGGTTCTTTCAGAAGAGAAAGTAAATAAAGATAAAAATTATGAACAACAAATACGTAACTATCAACAAGTGAATCTAAAAACCAAGGGAATTTAAAAAAATCTGATGAACAATATTAACTGGTGAATATAATAGAATCAGAGGTATGGAAGGGGAGTGAACTGACTATTCTTGGGGAAAAGGGGAGAGGGGGATGTGGGAAGAGACTCAACATAAACTGTGCACCTATGGATGAGGACAATGGGGAGTGGGCAAAGGGCAGAGGGTGGGGTGGGAACCTGGTGGAGGAGAGCAATGGTGGGGGTGGGGGGAAGGAACATTTGTAATAATATGAACAATAAAAACTTACTAAAAAATAATAAAAAATAAATTAAAAAATATATATATATATTTTTAAAATAAATAAATAAATAAATAAAAATATTTAAATTCTGATCTTGCCTTATTTATGAACAGTTTTGATGGATTATTGTTTTAAATTTCTGTTGTTTTCCTTGTTTAGGAATTCCAGTTATTATAAATAAGTTATTTTCTTATTTTCCTGTCTTCCATTTCAGCCACTTTCTCTTGACCCTTTTTTCCTTATTTCTTTATATCACCTTATATTCTTTACTAGAGGTGTGGTGCACAAAATTCATGCACGGGTAGGATCACTAGACCTGGTCGGCGATTGGGGCCTTCCAGCTACCAGCCAGGGATTTCTTCCCTGGCTGCTGGCTGGGGCCTTCCTTCCCTGGCTGCCACTTGCCACCCAGGGCCTTCCTTTATTCCACACCTCCCTCATAGAGAGCGATCAAACTCCCAGTCTCCTGGTCGAGCTCCCAAGGGAACAATTTGCATATTAGGCTTTCACATATAGATTATCCTCTTGCCTTTTTTAGGTCCCTTTAAATTTTCATTTGTACCTTTTCCCCTTAGTCATCTTATAAGTTAGTCTTCATTGCACTGTTTTATTTATTTTCCGAATTCATTCAACATGTTTTTTCATTTCTTACAGGTATTTCATATGTGTGAGGATATGTAATTCATTTTTTAAAAATTTCTTTATGACCTCATTCCCCCATTTCCATCCCTCCTCCCTCCCCAATTATGCCCCCACCCCCCTGTTGTCCTTGACCACTGGTTAGACTCATATGTATACACGCAAGTCCTTTGGTTGATCTCTCCCTTTTATCCCCACCCTCCCCCTGAGGTCCAACAGTCTGATCCATGCCTCCTTGTCTCTGGGTCTGTTCTTGTTCATCAGTCTACGTTGTTCATCATTTCCCCTAGATGAGTGAGACCATGTCCTACTGGAAATATGTAATTCATTTTTAGTTTTCTGCTTCGAACTAGGTATTTGCTTTTTGTTTATTTATTTTTTGTTTTTTCAGGGGAAAGGGCAGTGGAAAGTGGAGTTAACCAACTGAGTTGTTTTGGTTTGAATTTTGGTTTTCTTACTGTAGCTTGTGTAGATTTTGTACGTTTCAACTTATTAGTTTTGTACATTTGGAGTAGTTTTAAAGACCACGTTCAAGTGGTTCCTCTTCTGCCAATGTAGCAAAGTTTAGTTTCTTTTCTACACAGCCTTTTTGGTTTTTTTATTGTGATGGCAAAGACATTGTGTTTCTGATATTATTATTCTTCTATTTTATGTTGCTGGATTATAAAATTTATAAAGCATATATATATTTTTTAAAATATATTTTATTGATTTTGTACAGAGAGGAAGGGAGAGAGATAGAGAGCTAGAAACATCAATGAGAGATAGTCATCGATCAGCTGCCTCTTGCACACCCCCTACAGGGGATATGCCCGCAACCAAGGTTCATGCCCTAGACCAGAATCGAACCCAGGACCCTTCAGTCCCCAAGCTGACGCTCTATCCATTGTGCCAAACCGGGTTCGGCCTAAAAAGCATATATTTTTATTGAATTCAGGGAGGAACTGAGAGGGAGAGAGAGATAGAAACATTAATGATAATGAGAAAGAATCATTGATTGCCTACCTCCAGCATGCCCCATACTGGGGATCAAGCCTGCAACCCGGGCATATGCCCTGATCAGGAATTGAACCATGACCCTCAAGTTCAACCACTGAGCCATGCTCGCCAAGCACTGGATTATAAATTTTCACCTTCTGCTGTGTTTCCTCTTTAATGCCTAATTTCTAAAAGGCACCCATTTCCCCCCTCCCCCCAACAGGTTTTATTGTACACAGAGAGGATGGGGCTCAGTCCTTCTTGGCTGCTGCCTTCCTCATGGCTGCAACGACATTGCTCAGCTCCTCTCTCCTCCTCTTGGCACAGATGTGTGTCCCACCTTTTTCTTGATGACCTTCAGCGCCCTCTTGTCCTTAGAGACCTTGAGCAGCTCCATGGCATGCCACTCAGAGGGGGCAAAGCCCGCACACCTCTCAGATCATGTCCCACATAAACTTATTTCCCTTTAGTCAGTCCTCTAACTACCAGTACTTGATAACATTTGTGTTAGTATTTTTTTTTTCGTTCTTAGTGTATAGTTTACCTATTTGCATGCCTAGTTATTTATTACTGGATGCCTGACTTTGTGAATTTTGTCTTGTTGGATATTTATATTTTATTAATATTCTTGAGCCTGTTAAATTCCAGTAATATTCTAAAACTTTGTTCTGGAAGCACCTATACCTTTTAGGTTTTCCTTTTAAGGTTTGTTAGGCTCACTCTGTTGAATGCTGGAAATTTGTCAAGAGAGTAGATTTCAGGTGCTCTCATCAGCAAAGAAAAAATAAAGTAACTGTGTGAGGAGATATGTTAATTAAATAGACTGTAGTAGTCATTTTACTACTTATATGTAAGTAAAATTCATACAGCTTAAACACAGTTTTATTAAATAAAATAAAATTTTGTAGGCTCAAGCAGAGCAGTACTTAGGCTAGACTATTGAGGCATTGTTTTTGACTATTGAGGCAAGATACTCAGTATACTTTACTCAGTGCCCTTGGAATCATAAAGTTGTGTACTCTGATTCTTGGGCACAGGCACTGTTACTGGCCATTTGTGAGGGATGAGCACTATTACCTTTAATCCTTATAGGTGGCCTTTTCCTGGTCTTGGGCAGTTTTCTGACACAGAGGTATTGATTAGTACTCAGCTAAATATTCAATGTGTAAACTCTGAAGATCTCTGAAGTTCTTTCTCTGTACATCCTCTTCTCTCCAAGCTCCTGACTTTTGGTCACCTTCGTCTCTCTGGACTTTTAGCTTCATGTGTTCAACTCAGAGAATCTGCCAAGTTTCACCTGGATTCTTCCTCTCTGTAACAGCTGAAAACAACCTTAAGTCACTAAGCTGGGACAGTTGTAGGACACACTTCCTTTTTTTCTCTTCTCTCAAGGATAATTGTCCATCATCTTGATAAGTGCTGTTTTCATGTTGTTTTGTATGGGTTTCTGTTTGTGGTTATTTCAGCAAAAGGATAAAATGGGTCCCTCTTACTCCATCTTTGCCAGAAGCAGAAGTTTGTTCTTTAAATTTTAACAACTCAAGATAGTTTTTGTTGTTAAGGCCATAGTCAAGAAGACAAAAAGGTTAAGGAAAATATATTATAACTATAGAAAAATTAAATATTAGGAAATGACTTGAATAGGTAACAGGAAATTCACTTTTTTAAAAAGTTATATTGTAAACAAAAGACACGGGAATTGCAAATTAAAATTCAGGTCCCAGTTGGATAGCCATATAAATTGTTCATAATTTAAACTATTGGTGGTAATAATGATTTTTTATTCTTTGCTCCTCTGTTTTTTCTTTCTGTGTACTTGCTCTTTTAAATCCTTTACTGGATATAATAATAATCTATAATAGCAAGTTAAGCCATAAAAATGATCTATGAAAGACTGTACTTAGCATCTTATATTTGTCAGGTCATGGATCTTTTGTCAGTATCTTTAGATGGTTTAACTTTTTTCTTATCGTTCCACTTGACATTTTTTGTTAAACTGTTAGGAAACTTAAGCTGGTAGGTTCTATTTAGCATTTTCATTGACCCAAGTTTTCTTTACTTCAGATTACACCAGGCAAGTTCTAATAGGTTCTCTTATGTCAGTAAATCTCTGTATAATATTAATGTATTTTTCTATGTTTTTAATAGGTATAATTCTCAAAAAATTATATAACCTGAATTTCAGTCATAGTGCTATGATATATTACTTAGTTTTAAAGTCTTCCACTTATGTAATTATTACAGACATCACAACGATTTTCTGCAGTTGATGAAGAAACAAAGCTTCATAAGACTATGTCTCAAGGAGAAATTACGAAGTTGGCAGTAACAGAGAAGTCTTCAGATTTGGATATAAGGTAAAAATATACACTGAAAGTTAATAGAGATAATATAATTTATTTCCTAGTTGACTATACGGTAGTTAAATACTTAGCTTCTTTTCAAAAGCATAATTGACAGAACAATTAGTTTTTAAATTTAGCTATTTTCAACAAGTATTAAGTACCTACTGTGTAACAAGCACATAATAGTTCAGATATATAATATGAGCTTTATATTTCTAAGTGTGAAATAAGCAAAGTCTTTAAATCATTATATGACTTGTGATTTTTTTGTTGTTGTTGTAAAAAAAGAGATTAGACCAGATGAGATTGAAAATATTTTTCAGTTTTGGACTTAGATTTTATTCCTAGTTAAGTGATTTACAAATGGAACTGGAAAAATTTTTTGGGAAATAATTATGTTCTCTAAGAGAGTATGTAGAAATTTTATTTGTAATATATATATTTGGGAGGTGAAGAAAATGAAAACCTAGTGCACTATTAGTAGAAATGCAGATTGTTGCAACCACTATGGAAAGCAGTGTGGATGATGCTCAAAAAATTAAAAGTGGAACTGCCTTATGACCCAGTGATTATCCTGTGAAGAAATCTAAAACACTAATTTGAAAGAATATATGCATGCATATGTTCAATCAGCGTTATTTACAATAGCCAAGATATGGAAGCAACCCAAGGGCCCCTCAGAAGATAAGTGGATAAAAGAGCTATGGTCCATTTATACAATGAAATACTGCTTGGCCATAAAAAACAAGTGTTACCTTTTGCGACAGAATGAATGGACTTAAAAGGTATTATGCTAAGTGAAATAAGCCAGTTAGAGAAAGACAAATACCATATGATTTCACTTACATGTGGAATATAATGGAACAAAATAAGCAACAAATAAAAAATAAATGGACTTATAGAAGCAAGAACGGACTAATAGTTGTCAGAAGGGAGGGGAGTTGGGGGACTTGGTGAAAAGGTGAAGAGATTGAGAATTACAACAATGGAAATATAATCAGTAATATTGTAATAACTGTATGGTGCCAACTGGTTATTATACAGTATATAATAACCAGTTGGATGTTTGGGGCAGCAGGCAAATCATTCTGTAGTTATGTGCTTTTCTAGCCACTTTGCAGTATATCTGGAGCTAGTGCAGAATGATATTGGGCATGGACTGTGTTGAGGGGGAGAAATTAAAAGAAAAAGAGCCGAAACTAGTTTATCTCAGTGGATAAAGCGTCAGTCTGCAGACTGAAAGGTCCCAGGTTCGATTCCGGTCAAGGGCATGTACATTGGTTGTGGGCACATCCCCGGTAGGGGGTGTGCAGGAGGCAACTGGTCAATGTTTCTCTCTCATTGATGTTTCTCCCTCTATCCTTCTCCCTCTCTGTGGGAAATCAATAAAATATATTTTTTTAAATAAAAATTAAAAATTAAATTAAAAAAAATAAAAGAAAAAGAAAAACACCAAATTTATAATAAAAAACACAATTTTATAGTATCTTAATTGACAATGAAGAAATCATTACAGGAAAAGAAGACATTTTAGAGTAATTTTACATTTATTTTAAAAAATGAACTTGAAGTACAAATAAAATTGACTTATTTCAAGAAAAACATTTACTACCAAAACTTACTCTGGAAAATATTTAAGGAAAAATTAACCAGATTAAATAAATATCTTTGTTCTTTATTCTATCTAATAAAATAGTAATATGCAAATAGACCATCACTCCAACACGCAAGATGGCTGCCTCCATGTGGACACAGATGGCCGCCACAAGATGACCAGCAAGGGAGGGCAGTTGGGAGGGACCAGGCCTGTAAGGGAGGGCAGTTGGGGGAGATCAGCCTGCAGGGAGGGCAGTTAGGGGTGACCAAGCTGGCAGAGGAGGGAAGCTGGGGATGAGTGAATCTGTAGTGAAGGGCAGCTGCAGGGGGATGGACCCAAGCCTGTAGGGGAGAGCATTTGGTGGGGACCAGGCCTGCAAGGGAGGCAAGTTGGTAGTGACGAGGCCTGCAGGGGAGGGCAGTTAGGGGCAATCAGGCTGGCAGGGGAGCACTTAGGCATCAATTAGGCTGGCAGGGAAGTGGTTAGGGGAGTGATCAGGCTGGCAGGCAGAAGCGGTTAGGGACAATCAGGAAGGCAGGCAGGCAAGCAGTTGGGAGCCAGCAGTTCTGGATTGTGGTATGGATATCTGACTGCCCGTTTGATGATGACTGGCAGCCGGACATCTCTCGAAGGGTCCCAGATTAGAGAGGGTGCAGTCTTGACTGAGGGACACACCACCACCCCTGCACGAATTTCGAGCACTGGGCCTCGAGTTGTATTATATGAGGCAGTCAGGCCCTCAATGAACACTTGAAGATCACATTGAAATCTATCTGGTTCATAACACTATTAAAGAGCAATTCCTTAATGATTGTAGAGGCATAAGCCAGATAACCCAAACCCAGAGCAATTTATCTTAGAGATAAATTTTGGCAAACTAGAAAGAACATATAGCTGGAGATAGCAGATTAAGTATACAAATTTAATTTCCACTTTCTCCTTCAAAATTACTAAAATGATAAAACCTATGCAGGACCAAAAAGACGAAAACAACAATAGGAAAACAGCACAAGACAACCATAATAAAACTGCGGTATCCAAAAAGTAAACAGTCTAGTTGGTATGGCTCAGTGGTTAAGCGTCGATCTATGAACCAGGAGGTCATGGTTCAATTCCCAGTGAGACCACATGCCTGGGTTGTGGGCTCCTTCCTCAGTGTGGAGCATACAGGAGGCAGTTGATCAATGATTCTCTCTCATCATTGATATCTCTATCTCTCCCTTCCTCTCTGAAATCAATAAAAAAGTAAAAATAAATTTTAAATACTGGTAGTCCTTGGGTTACGTCGGACTCAACATAAGTCATTTCGTGGTTATGCTGCCATCTCCCATTTATTTATTTATTTTTTTAAAGTTCCATCTTTTCGACATATGTACATATGTGCGTTATGTTTTTTATTATTTATTTACCACAAGTAAATGTCACGAATTGTTATCTTTTAAATTTTTTTACTGTTTCACTTCATTACTGCTGTTTATGTGCTCCATGTGAGTGACGTAGATGCTTATGTAGGTGGGTTCCAACTTACAGCGATAATCATGTCACAACACACTGTAGGAATAGATCTCTAATGTAACCCGAGGACCTGTATGAGATGGCCGGTGTGGTTCAGTTGATTAGGTGTCTCTTATGCACCAAAAGATTGCCAGTTCGATTCCCAATCAGGGCACATGCCCAGGTTGTGAGCTTGATCCCTAGTAGGGGATCTATAGGAGACAACTGATTAATGTTTCATTCTCATCTCTATCTTCCTCTCCCATTCCCCTTCTTCTCTCTGAAAATCAATTTAAGAAAATATGAGAATGTTGAATCCTAAACCAACTGAGTAAAGCTGAGAAAGAAGCATCAGGTTGACTGTTCTTCCCCAATCCTAACAGAAAACAGGAGATTTATTCCCTAGAAAGAATAAACAAAAGATCTCTGCACTTGGAGATTACCAGACTTTTGAAGATTGGGGTATATATTTGGCACAGATTATTTTAATGACTGTTTACATACTGATTATATTGCCCAGCTTTTTTCCTTGACTCAGCTTCTGACATTTCATGTATCTTCTAAGCAGATGGTTTAGAGTCTTCGGGACTTTTTGTCCAACCTTCTAGCAAAGGCATAGAGATATTTGTAAAAGGGCTCTCCCTACGAAACATAACCACAAGATAATCCTAGGAAGACCACAGTTTGGAAGCCTCACCGAGGCTTTTGGAGCTTTCAACAGCTTTTTGTTTTTCACCCTATTCTTAAAAAATATATATTTTTATTGATTTCAGAGAGGAAGAGAGAGAGAAACATCAATAATGAGAGAGAATCATTGATTAGAATCCTTTTGCACACATCCCTACTGGGGATCGAGTCTGGGCATATGCCCTTGACTAGAATTGAACCCGTGATTCTTTGGTCCACAGGCCAACACCCTACCCACTGAGTCAAACCAGCTAAGGCTTGGTTTTTGCCCTATTTTTTTATTACTAGACATTTGAGGGAACATCTTAAATAAACCCAAAATAATACATAAAATACAACTTGGAAGAAATAAACCATGGGGGAGGAGGAGGAATTCAAGACAGACAAGTACAATTTATTTTTTTGACAAGTAAAATTATCAATAGACTTGTACTAGTAAATATGACTACATTTGTGAAATGGGACAGAGTGCATGAAAAAGAAACATTCATAATGAAAAGAGCTTTTGAAAATTATAATAGTATAAAGAAACAACTCTGACATGTTAGAAAAATAAGGCCATATCTCAGAAAGTTGAGCAAATAGGCAAAGAGATGGAAGAGACAAGAAAAAAATGAGAAAATTAGAGGAGCTGTTCAGCAGATTCACTGACCCACTTATAGGAGCTCTGGAAAGATAGAACAAAGAAAATGGAGGGGATGAAATCACTAATAAAGTAACTCAAATAAATTATATAGAACTGAAGGGCAAGAATTTCTAGATATAAAGAGCCCAACATAATTGGCTGAAAATAGGCCCATACCAAAAGATACCCTATATAATAAAAGTCTAGGTGGCATTGTTCCACATCGTCAAAGATATCGCCACAAGATGGCTGCCGTCATGTCAACACAGATGGCCACCAAAAGATGGCTGGGGCAAACAGGCCTGCAGGGAGGGCAGTTGGCGGCGAGATTAGGCCAGCATGGGAGGGCAGTTGGAGGCGATTAGGCTGGCAGGATAGTAGTTAGGTGTCAATTAGGATGGCAGGGAAGCAGTTAGGGGACAATCAGGCTGGCAGGTAAAAGCAGGGGTAATTAGCAGGCATTCAGGCAGGTGAATGGTTAGGAGCCAACAGTCCTGGATTGTGAGAGGGATGTCTGACAGCCTGTGGGTTTGGGTCTAAATGGCAGTAAGACATACCCAAGGGATCCCAGATTGGAGAGGGTGCAGGCTGGCTGAGGGACCCTTCCCCGTGCATGAATTTCAGGCATCTAGTCCTAATATATAAAAACCCAGGGTCTATAACCACTGACCAAAGGCTCGACCGAACACTATAAGTCAGTCCTTCAGTCAGTACTGGGTTGCCAGGGCGATTCAGCACTGACTGCTGAGGGAGCTGCAGATCAGGCCCAGAGAGAGAGCCAAAGAGAGAGGCAGGGTCTGATTCTTAGCCTCCACGGCAGCTGTGAATGACTCACTGCTTTTCTCTTTTTCTTCAGGCTTCTCCAGTAGCCGCGCCTCTGTTTCTCTCTGGGCCTCTGCAGGGGCTGCTGATCAGGCCCAGAGATGCTAACTGGCATAGAAACCAGCCAATCAGAACCAAATCTAAATGAACTATGAGGAGCCAATGGCTGCTTAGTAGGCAGAGCTTTTGATTCTGGCTGGCATAGAAACACACCAGTCAGAACCACATTGGCCAGCAGGGGAGAGCAGTTGGGGTGAGATCAGGCCAGTAGGGTAGGGCAGTTGGGGGCAACTAGGCTGGCAAGGGAGGGCAGTTAGGGGTGATCAGGCAGGCAGAGCCAATTGGGTGGGGAGATCAGGCTGGCAAGGGTGGGCAATCAGGGGTGATCAGGCAGGCAGGCAGTGGCAGTTAGGGGTGAGCAGTTAGTAGCCAGTGGTTCCAGATTGCGAGAGGGATGTCTGACTGCTGGTTTAGGCCCAATCTGGCCTAAACTGTCAATCAGACATTCCCCAAGGTATTCCCAATTGGAGAGGGTGCAGGCTGGGCTGAGGGACCCCCTGCATGCACGAATTTCATGTACCAGGCTACTAGTCTATATATAAAAGCCTAAGCAACCATTAGGACTGGAATGACCAGTTATCCAGTCGCTATGACATGCACTGATCACCAGGGGGCAGATGCTCAATGCAGGAGCTTCTCCCTGGTGGTCAGTGCATTCCCACAGCCTACCTCCTTTGGCTGGCCAATGTCCCCAGTCTCTACTTGCAGCTGTTGGCCTCCCTATCAGCCTGATGGGGGAGCCAGCTGGCCTACCTCCTGCAGCCCTTCCCCCAGGCCAGCTCTGGCTGTGGTCCCTCATCCCTGGCCGGCCGCCCTGATCTGCCCATTCCCCTTCCTCCCACCGGTCAACTTCCTGGGGCTCCTTCCCCTGGCCAGCCTTGCCCCCATTGGCCCCATTTTCTGGCCAGGTCTTGGTACCCCATCTGTGCATGAATTCGTGCACCAGGCCTCTACTGTCATTATAAAACAACTAGATGGGGGTGTCCTTTAGCCTTGTCTTCCCCCTCTCACAGTCTGGGAAGCGTCAGGGGCAGAAGGCGACCTGGTGATCAGGGAAAGGTGACACCCCATCACACTTCTGGTGCTGCCACTCCCAGCAGCACAATACTCAACCAACCCTGGTTACCTGAACCTCTGGTGGCCCTGGGCAGCAGGGCTGCCATCATCTGAGGCTTGCCTGTATCTCTGGCAGCCCTTGTTGGCTGGGCAGTCTCCATCTGAGGTTTGCCTGTGCCTTGGGCCGGCCCTGGGTGGCTAGGGGGCTGAGGGACTGGGGAACTCCAGAGGCAAGCATGCAGAGAAGATGGGCTCACCTGGGGGCGGGCCCAGCCTTGCCATACACCTGCCACCCCAGCAGAGTTGCTGGACTGGACACTGCCATCTGTGGCTGTGGGTACCACCATATTTGAGGGTGTGGCAGTCAATTAGCATATTCCCTCATTGGCTACCATCTTTGAGGGCGGGACAGTCAATTAGCATATTGGCTGTGGGTGCTGCCATCTTTGTGATAGCATGAGGGTCAGTTAGCATATAGCATATTCCTCTTTTATTAGATAGGCTAAGCAACAAAAGTACTGTCTATTATATCTGTGAAAGTAGCTTTTCAATTGATGGTTATACAGCAAGCCCTGAGGGACCCAGGAGAGAAATTTCAAGAACTTGAAATTTAATGGAGTACCTACTATGTTTGAACATGTTGAGAGGAGATATACACAAATGGGGAAACTATGGAGAAAAGTAAGCAAGTATAGACAACATTTATTAGTTCTAGAAAAAAATAGGTTATGCAGGGAACTACATGTTTTAGTCGTGAGTATTATTTACATAATAAAAATAGTGAAAATTATTTACTAAAAGAAAATACTATATATTGATCTAACTAAAATTATGATATGATTCTATTGGGGTTACATTTGTGTTTGTGGAAAGTGTAGAAAAGATGTGATGGAACATGCTTAATTATCACCTGTGGCTATGAATATGATAGCAATGTAAGTACAATAAATATTGAAAGAATCAGTTAAATTAATTCAAAAGCATTGTTTTCAGCGAGTAGAAAAGGAATGAGAATGGCAGAAGGATGCTATCATTTGTAATAAGCTTGTAGAAAATTTCTCCTTATGCTATATGGACATATAAGTTAGTAAGAAGCTTTATATATTAGTGGAAAGGATTATTTGCTTTCATGAGTAGGCCCTGACCATTCCTGTTACTAGGTTGGATTTTAATATCAAAAACCCACTTCCCCACATGGATACAAGACAACTTAAACAAGTCTTATTGCAGTGAGAGGGCAGCTGCTGTCGGCAAAGTCTTTCTGTTACCTGGGCCCCGATTTGAGCTGGGCATGGGAAGCTAAGCAACCATGGGGGCAGGAGACCTCCCTCAGAAGGGTATAGGGTTCAGGCCCCTGCAAGGTTTGGGAGGTGAAGGTCTGTGCCCCACCTCTGTTGACCCCCAAGTTCTCTCTGCGACTGTGCCTGTCTTAGGTTGTTTCTTCCCTGAGGAATCTTACCCGTCTCTGGCTAACTATCCATCCTCCGGGGCCAAGCAGGGTGATGTGAGGTTCAGTTCTTTCTCCTTGATAGCCTATGCCCCAATGACCTCCACGCCCAGCACCTGCCTTGTGATCCCCTCATCTGCTGGCAAGGCCCCGGCACTGATCACATACCTTGGGTCAAAAAATTTTTTTATTAACTCAGTGAATATATGAAGGAACAAACTAATGTACAAATAAGTCTCCTAAGATGGGGTTAGGATAATTGATATGTAGTCAGTAAATGTAAGCTGTTGTTATTATCTCAAGATGTTGCCTTGGTTTATGTGATAAAAGAGTATGTAAGTACGAAGAATGAGGCATTATAGCATAGGAGGTATGATTTGCAACTTTGTCACTCACTAGCTATGCACCCTTGGGAAAAGTACCTACTGGTTAAGCTTTCAGTTTTTCACCTGTAAAGTGGTTATAATAGTTTGAAAGTAAACTTGTTGTAATAATTTTAAAAAGTAATCCTATACAAGCACTTAGTACTGTGTCTGGAGCAAGATTACAACTCAAGTAAGTGGTAGCTTTTGTTATTAATATTTATGACTAACATTTAATGAGTAACATTAAAACCTTTGTTACATAATGGCAAGAGGAAAAATTCAAAATTGTATCATGATTACAAGATGTGAAAATGGATATGCATATGTATAAATACTGGGAAGAAATTACCTCCCAAAATGTAAACTAGTATGTTTCAGAGTAATGGTATATCAGTGATTTTTTTAAAAAGTATTTTTGTTCTTGTTATGTTAACTACACACTAAATCCTAGCAAGAGGAAGGACAAAAATGAAGAGATAACCAGTGTAAGAATTAGAAAACCTGAGTTAAATCCTTGTTTCATTGCTTTGTAGCCATTTATTTTAGGAAATTATTTAATGTCTAGGTCTTATTATTACTGTATTCTAGGTAAGGAAAATACTTATCTTTCAGATAAAATTTAAATGTGAAATTGAAAGTTAAGTATGATTAAATTTACATGTGAATATTAAATGAACTAAGTTTAAAATGGTTACAAATATTATCCCTGGAACTGGCTGATTTCCATTTTTGCCTTTTTGTGTGTGTGTGTGTGTTTTGTTTGTTTGTTTTGTTTGTTTGTTTGTTTTTCTAAATAGACCTCAAAGAGCGAGGATGAGATTCTGGGCCAAAGGGAAACAAGGAGAGAAGAAGATCACTACAGTAAAACCTGCCACCCAGTTGGAGGTTTTACCGCTCTTGACTGGCTCAGATATGATTCCAGTGCATCAGTTTCCAGATGGTAAAAATAGACAAAGGGTGGAGATTGTCTTCATAATTACTGTTGGCTCTTTTTGAAAGTTTGCTGTTTTTCTAATTATTGTAATGTCAATCCTGTTGGCTATATTTCCTGAGATAGGACCAGAATTATGAAACACTTCCTTAACTAAAAGATAACTATAAAAATACATTGTACCTATAATAGAAGTTCAAGGAAATGTGGTACAAAATGGTGAATAGCTGAATCTTTGATTAGCCTCATTTTTTTTTAAAGTGTTAACATTTAGTCCTCATACACTCACAAATAGGTATTATAAGTAAAAATAACAGCAGCTCATATTTGAGTACTTACTATGTATAAAGCACTGTACTAAGCATGTATACATTAAATCAGTTGATCCTCACAACTTTTTGAGGTAATATGATTATTATTCCTAATTTACAGATGAGAAAAGAGGTACAGGGAAGTTATTATATACATACTAGAGGTCTGGTGCATGAAATTCATGCATGGGGGGGGGGAGTCCCCTCAGCCTAGCCTGCACCTTCTCCAATCTTAGATCCCTTAGAACTGGGGTTCAGTGCAGTCAGAACTGAGGTTCAGCACAGTCCGGAGCTTTTATCTCCTTCCAGCTAGGGAACACCAGCCAGGCACTCAGCTGCCCCGTCCTCTCCCCTCGTGTGCACCGTGTCTGCGTACCTTGGGCTTTTACAGCTACTCTTATTTTCCTTCTGGTTTTCTCTTTCCTTCTAGTTGTAGAATTGCCAGCCAATCAACTTTCCTGTAGTTCTGGATAATGTCCATTTTGTATTTTAGTTGTATTTTTTTGAAATTGTTGTGTGAGGCTGCAGTTTGGCGTTTACCTATGCCGCCATCTTGGTTTCTCCTCAAGGTAGCTCTTGTTTTTAATGTGAAATAGGGTTATAAACTTACTTTAGTATTATTTCTTTTATTATAAAAAAGATAATTGAATTTACTAAATGAAATAATTATATATCTAGGTTATATAATAGAATTAAAATTAGTTGATACCAATTTGAATAAACTTGCATCCTATATCTTTGTAATTTTTATCCTAGCATCATATTTGAGATTAGGTTAATCACACTTCTTTCTGCCCCAGGTGGAATTGGCATTTTTTTCCCCAGCATCAAAATGAGCTTTTTTTTTTTTTTTTTTAAATTAAATCTTTATTGTTCATATTATTACAAATGTTCCCCACCCCCCCCCCCATTGCTCTCCTCCACCAGGTTCCCACCCCACCCTCTGCCCTTCCCCACCCCCCATTGTCCTCATCCATAGGTGCACAGTTTTTGTTCAGTCTCTTCCCACACCCCCCTCTCCCCTTTTTTTCCCTGAGAATCGTCAGTCCACTCCCCTTCCATACCTCTGATTCTATTATATTCACCAGTTAATATTGTTCATCAGATTTTTTTTTTAATTCCCTTGTTTTTTAGATTCACTTGTTGATAGTTATGTATTTGTTGTTCATAGTTTTTATCTTTATTTACTTTCTCTTCCAAAAGAACCCCCTTCAGTAATTCATATAATTCTGGTTTGGTGGTGATGAACTCCTTTAGCTTTTTTTTTATTAGTGAAGCTCTTTATCTGGCCTTCGATTCTGAGTGATAGCTTTGCTGGATAGATTATCTTTGGCTGTAGGTTCTTGCTATTCATCACCTTGAATATTTCTTGCCATCCCCGTCTGGCCTGCATGGTTTCTGTTGAGAAATCAGCTGACAATCGTATGGGTGCTCCTTTATAGGTAACTACCTGCTTTGCTCTTGCTGCTTTTAATATTCTCTCTTTGTCTTTTGCTCTTGGAATTTTAATTATGTTGTGTCTTGGTGTGGTCTTCTTTGGATTCCTTTTGTTTGGAGTTCTGCGCGCTTCCTGGACTTGTAAGTCTAATTCCTTCACCAGGTGGGGGAAGTTTTCTGTCACTATTTCTTTCAGTATGTTTTCAATATCTTGCTCTCTCTCATCTTCTGGGACCCCCATAATTCTGATGTTGGTTCGCTTGAAGTTGTCCCAGAGGTTTCTTACATTATCTTCAACTTTCTGGATTCTCTTCTCTTCTTGCTTCTACGGAGGAGTGTCTTCTGGCTCTTTATGTTCCAAATCTTTGACTTGATTTTTGCGATCTTCCATTCTGTTTTTAGGACTCTGTATAATATTTTTTATTTCAGACCATGTATTCTTTATTTCTAGTTGATCCCTTTTCATATCCTCATAGGTCTCGTTTATTTTATCGGCCTTTTCTAGGAAATTCTTGAAAAACCTTATAAGCGTGGTTTTGAACTCTATATCCAATCTCTTCTTTTCCTCCATTTCTTTTGTTTGTGCTCTATTTCCTTGTCTTGGCATTTTCACAGCTTCCCTGAGTTGGTAGGTTGGCTTTGTGTGCTAAGGTGTCCTATATGTTTCAGTGAGTCAGCCTCCCTGTTACCTGAGGTGGACAGTCTTGGTGTAGCCCTTTGTGGGCTGTGTGTGCAGTCTTGTTGTTAAGCCTTGCTTGTTGTTGGTATCACTGGGAAGCGTTGATCTCCGAGCTAATTGGCTATGAGGATCAGAAGTGTCTCAGCTAGGAGGGTTTCTGTATTCCGCTTGGATGAGCAGAGTCTCAGGGTGGCACAGCCAAGCTTTGTTGAATCCTGCACAATTGGTTGCAGGCATGCACACTTCTTTGGTATAGGTGCAGACAAACTTTAGATTCCTGTCTGCCCCTCCCTAGGAGAGTTATATTGGCAGCGAACGAGGAAGCTAGCCACTGGAAGGGCCTCTGTGCTCCACTTGGATGGGGCGTAGTCTCGGTGGTGCAGACAAGCTTTATTCAGCCCCTCCCTACGAGGGTCTGGTTTCTGAGTCCCGCAGTGATGGCTGCTGGCTTCACACACCTCCGAGAGATCTCTGCCCACTGCCCGACAGTCTGGCCTCTCCCTGTCTAGGGCCGTCTATCAGCGCAATAGGGTGGTTTTGTTTTCCTCCTGAACAAGAAAGCCAGCCGCGCCTTAGCTGTCTGCCCTCTCCGCGCGCACAGGGAGTAAGCCAGTAGCGAACTCGGCCCACCCTCTCTGAGCTCCGCAAGCCAGCTGGCAGCAAAGTCGGGCGGCCGCTTTTTCGCGCGCACAGTTTTGTGTACCTTCACAGTTCCTGAGGTTCAGCGTGCCTTCTCTCTCCTTCACAGATGATAGAGCCTCCCCTCAGCCAGCTGTCCGGCGCCTCAGGGTGATGTTTCCCCTGTTTTTCAGTTCTAAATTCAAACTTGTTGTGGTAGGCTGCATTCGGGTGTCTGCCCTATGCCGCCATCTTGTTGAATCTCCAGAATGAGCTTTTTTGTTGTTGTTAATACTCACCCAAGGATATATTTTTCCCATTGATTTTTAGAGAGAGTGGAAGGGAGGGCGAAAGACAGAGTGAGAGAAACATCTATGAAAAAAAGACACATCAATTGGTTGCCTCCTGCATATACCCCAACTGAGGTCAGGGTAAGAGCCTGAAACTGAGGTAAGTGCCCTTGATTAGAATCAAAACCATGACCTCTCAGTGGGTCAATGCTCTAACCATTGATCAACTGGCCAGGGCCAGAATTAGCTTTTAGATGGGATGAGGATATATAATTGGAAAGAGTGTAAAGTGAATACATGTGGGGAAAGGCTGCGTAGGGCAACCAGGTCGGCAGGGGGTTAGTGAGGGAAGACCAAATGACTGAACAGCAGGTTGTGTGGGGCAACCAGGTTTGCAGGGGGGAGGGCAGTAAGAGACCAGGTCAGTGAGAGGAGGGCAGGTAAGGGTGACCAGCCTGGCAATGGGGCAGTTGGGGGCAGCCAGGCCAGCAGGATGGGCAATAAGGGGCAACTAGGCCTGTGGGGGGGAAGGGGGGACGCGCGGGAGGGAGACAATTGGGGGCAACCAGGCCAGTTGGAGGGCAGTAAGGGGAGGAAGTTGGACATCCCCCGAGGGATCCCAGATTGGAGAGGGTGCAGACTGGGCTGAGGGAACCCCCCTTCCCGTGCACAATTTTTGTGCACTGAGCCTCTAGTATTATAAACAAAACAAAGCCAAGTTCATTCCAGGAATTCTCTGGGAAATTCAGACAGTTATGTGGAAGATATATAAGAAAATCCCAAATATAAAAGAGATTGAAGTAAAAGTGAACCAGTTGTTACGTTCAGATAACATTACTGAAGTGTTCGTGGTTTTAGCTCTATTGAAGCATATTTTATTAGCAGTCTTCATTGTGTATTTGCTTCATAAGGATATGTGTATACAAGTTAAGATTGTAGCTTTTTAATTATCGTTGGGCAGAAGTACTAATCAAACTTCACTTGTTTGAGTTTTATATAGCTGGATATTCTTTCAAATAAATACAGTAAAATTATGACTGAGTTAACAGCATTTAACATGCTAGTGTGATTTTTGTACTTTATTTTCTTTTCCTTGGCACTGGCTTCAGTTCTATAAGATACTTTCACTCTGGTTTTCAGTATCAAACCTTAGGAAGACAGGATAGATAGCATTTTTATTGAAAAGTGGTCATTCTTGCCCGGCTATGTTAGATCAGTTATTGAGCGTCAAACTATGAACCAGAGGATCAGGGTTTGATTTCCTGGTCAGAGCACTATGCCCAGGTTGCAGACTCTATCCCCAGTGTTGGAGGCAGCTGATGAAAGATTCTCATCATTGATGTTTCTATATTTCTCTTTCTTTCCCTTACTCTCTGAAATAAATAAAAATTTATTTTTTTCAAGAAAAGTGATCATTCTTAAATACATTTTTTTGTACAAACGTGCAGTCTGGATTTATTGTTTAACTGCCTGGCCTCAAAAATTATTATTTTGCTTTCAAACATTTACATGTGTTTCTTACAGTGACTTACTAAAGGAACTTAAGAACGTGGAGATTGCATTATTCTTACTAAATTTCTTTTCTTTTTGGCTACTCTCTCTTGAATTGTAGAATTAGCTCAGTATCACCCAACACCTCCTTTGAGCCCAGAATTGCCTAGTATTTGCCAGAAGGAGTTCAAAGAGAATAAAGAGCCCTCTCCAAAGGCAAAGCGCAAACCAAGTGTGAAGATCAGCAGTGTGGCTTTGGAATCTATGCATTGGCAAAATGACTCTGTCCAGATCATAGAAAGTACCAGTGATTTAAAGAGCATGGATGAATTTCTTCTGAAAAAGGTACACTTTGAGTGCTGAATTAGGCCCCTGAGCAGCTTTAACTATGGAATACTTGTGTATATCAGGATATGGCCCCTAGAGATCAAGGAGGCATATGGTCTTAAATGGTCTTAACTTAAATGGTCTTTTTGAGAAAGTTATAAATAATATAATAAACATTAGTCAGTCTGGGTAAACAGAATTTTACTGTAATTGTCATGTTATATATTACATAGTGAAGATGAGGCTTGTCATTGCATACTTGGAGTTGTTTTTCTGATAGAACTATAGAATCATAAATGTTAGAAAGAACATTAGAAAATCATCTAGCAATAATGAAACTTTGGCTATTTAGTTGTGCTTTACCTATAATAGCAGTGGCTTTCATTTTCAGGGCAGTCATATGTGTTTACTCTTTCATTTACCTCTTTTCAATTACTTGATTCATTACAAAAACTCTTTCTGTGGCCCCCAGATGAATGACCTAGATAATGAAGACAGCAAGAAAGACACACTAGTGGATGTTGTTTTTAAAAAAGCCCTGAAAGAATTCCGGCAGAATATCTTTAGCTTTTATTCATCTGCATTGGCGGTAAGTTGGGCAATATTAGTATATATTTTGTAGATCAACATATGAAAAATTTGTCAATACTGTAGAAGATAATACAGAGGCCATGTTCAACTAGAGATTTCTTCGATTCCTTGTTTTTGTTTTAGGTATAGCTAGGGAAAAGCATAGTGACTACGGATCTCAGATTAGTAACTTCCTCAAATTTCCTTAAGTAGTTTTCTTTTTCCCCCTCCTGGGTATATTTTCATCTTTTTAAGATATTGAATTTAGAATTCTGGATATTACTCATGGACTCTACTATTTTGACTTTTCATAAATCTTTAGTTCTAGATTCTAATTCTTACATGTGTGGAATTATTATATATTTTTCCCTCAGTGGAATTAGAAGTTTTGTTTACTGATTTCTACCTATCAGTTTATATCACTTTCAGATTTACTTTATGCTGTAAATATGATACTGGTTGTGTTTTAGAAAATTTATTTGATAATGCCAGACTATGGGAGAAATTCCCAGGACTTTTTCAAATTACTACATTCTTTAAACTGTTCCAATGTTTTACTAAAATTTAGCAGGGTTTACTCAGAAGATATTTCACAGTATAGTAGGAATTTACATGTAGGTAAATACCACATGACCTCATAGGCATGCCCATTAGAAAGTATATCAGGTTCCTAATTTTTATTCTGAATATTAACCCAATGCAAATTGAATTAATCTTCTATATGAAAGAATTTCTTTCTAAAACCCTTAAATTTCTTCTTTTATTGCTTATTAGATAGATGATGGGAAAAGCATACGGTATAAAGACCTCTATGCATTATTTGAGCAGATTCTGGAAAAGACCATGAGACTTGAGCAGCGAGATTGGAGAGAATCTCCAGTCAGAGTTTGGGTCAACACTTTTAAAGTGTTTTTAGATGAATATATGAATGAATTCAAGAGTTTGGATTCTATACCTCCAAAGGTAAATATGTTATATTTTGATTTCTTAAAGGGTTCAGTTATTAACACTGCTCAAGAGTCTATTTGGGACATCTGGTATTTGAGAAAAATACTACAGGAAATGTCAACTTAGCATTACTTGAGATTTAACAAACTCCATTACGTCTGATAAGTTCATTAGACCATGTTTTCTAAATATGTTATTTAATACATTAATACATTCTTCACTGAGATAAAATTTAACGTTCCCTGAGGATTATACCTTCAGCTTTGATAGAGGTCATTACATGAATTTTCTTTTGTAAAACAGTGGTTGAAGGTATGATTCACTATATCATCTAGGACCTTTACATGAGGATCAACAAATTATATTTCTTTTTGAATTAGGTTTTAGGAAAGTGTGTGTTTCTGGAAATCTGTTAATAATAATAATAATCTTTATTAAGTACCACAAATTGGTCTAGGTGTTTGGTGTTTTAATTCTTGCTTCAGCCCTATTAAATAACTATTATGAAATCGAAGTTACAGAGGAGTAGCAGGCTTAGAAAAAGTTATCAGTGTGTTTCCTTTTACTATCCCAGCTTAAATAATTAGCTGGGATACTGAATTACTAGGTGTTAATATTACCTAATTAATAAGTATTAGGAATACTATTAATCTCTTTTGTTGTGTTACATTTTATTTTCAGTTATTCTGGTTATATGTGTTTAGATTTAAAAACTATCTTAAATCATTTTTTAAGTAGTCAGATACAAATAAATCCTTAGAAGTTTTTTGTATTCCAAATGCTAGGGTTTTTTTTTATATTTAGTTCTGGGATAGTGAGTTTTCTAGAACCAAAATAGGGAAAGTGCAATCTTTCTCACTAGTAATCATTTAATTAATGAGTAAAATAAAGTCATTTAAATTAATATGGTGTGGTTTCTGAACAGAACTGAGGTTTAAAAGGAAAATAATTTCTAAAGAAGCCTTTTATTCTGTTGTTTTTATGAATACTGTTTTAGAAAATGTCAAAATTTCTCACATTTGCTTACTCTATTACCTTTTGAGAAAAAAATCTTAGCATTTGCAAAGAAGTAAAAAGTATGTTGGTTTTTGTTATAGCACAGTTTCTGTATTTATTTCCTACCAGGTGCCAAAAACAGACAGAAAGAAAAGAAGGAAAAAAGAAACTGATTTAGTAAGTCATAGTCATTTATGTTATATCATATCATACTGTATTTATGTGAATATGTTTAAGGAATATGTTTATCAGTTGCCTATAGTGCAATCATTTTTGGCTTTAAAATATTTGAAATGAGATGTGGCTTTGTCTTTTGTGATTTGACTTGTTACCAATGGTGGCTTCCTAAAATGGCTGGTGGCTTCAAATCCACTGAACTATTCTGTATAATAATATTGTATAATAAAGAGGTAATATGCAAATTGACCATCACTCCAAAACACAAGATGGCCAACCCATGTGAGCACAAGATGGCTGCCACAAGATGGCCAGCAAGGGAGGGAAGTTGGGAGGGACCAGGCCTGCAAGGGAGGGCAGTTGTGGGTGATCAGGCCTGCAGGGGAGAGCAGCTAGGGGTGACTAGGCCTGCTGTTGGGGGGGGACCAGGCCTGCAGGGGAGGGCAGTTGGGGGTGACTAAGCCTGAAGGGAAGGATAGTTAGGGGTGCCCAGGCCTGTAGGGGAAGGCAGTTGGAGGTGACCAGGCCTGCAAGAGAGCACTTAGGTGTTGGTCAGGCTGGCAGGCAGGCGAGTGGTTGGGAGCCAGCAGTCCCGGATTGTGAGAGGGATGTCTGACTGCTGGTATAGGCCCGATACCACAGGGATCAGGCCTAAACCAGCAGTCAGACATCCCCCATGGAGTCCCAGATTGGAGAGGGTGCAGGCTTGGCTGAGGGCACCAGATCTCTAGTAATATAATGGAGTTGAAAAAAGTCCGAAATGGCACCTAGTGAGATCAGAAGTTTCATAATGTCAGAGCACAACCTTTACTCATATGCCTGTGGTGGTGATGGTGTAAATAAGTCTTCTAAGGTACCAGTAAAAAGTATAGCACATACAATTGTGTACAGTACGTAATACTTGATAATGATAATAAATAATACATAATACTGGTTTCTTTATTGTACTATATTCTTTATTATTTTTAGAGTATACATATTAAAAAAAAACTTATTCAGAAAACTTGCTTCTAAAATAGTATGCCTTATATATCTCATGTTTACTGTGTCTCTAGATTACATCATTTTCTCTTATGTTTCATTTAATTTGAGGTTGTTTTATAAATTTGGTATAGTTTAAGTGTATAATGTTTATAGTTTATTTATTTTATTTTTTCTCAATAAACCTTTATTGTTCATATTATTACAAAAGTTCCTCATTTTTTCCCCTCCACCAGGTTCCTACCCCACCCTCTGCCCTTTCCCCACCCCCCATTGTCCTCATCCATAGGTGCACAGTTTATGCTCAGTCTCTTCCCGCACCCCCCACTCCTCTTTTTCTTGAGAATCATCAGTCCACTCCCCTTCCATACCTCTGATTCTATTATATTCAACAGTTAATATTGTTCATCAGGTTTTTTAATCCGCTTAGTTTTTAGAGACACTTGTTGATAGTTATGTATTTGTTGCTCATAATTTTTATCTTTATTTTTTTTCTCTTCCGAAAGAACCCCCTTCAGGAATTCATATAATTCTGGTTTGGTGGTAATGAACTCCTTTAGCTTTTTTTTTTTTTTTTTGTGAAGTCTTTATCTGGCCTTCAATTCTGAGTGATAGCTTTGCTGGGTAGATTATTTTTGGCTATAGGTTCTTGCTATTCATCACCTTGAATATTTCTTGCCATTCCCATCTGGCCTGCATGGTTTCTGTTGAGAAATCAGCTGACAATCGTATGGGTGCTCCTTTATAGGTAACTACTGTTTCTCTCTTGCTGCTTTTAATATTCTCTCTTTGTCTTTTGCTCTTGGAATTTTTATTATGATGTGTCTTGGTGTAGTCCTCTTTGGATTCCTTTTGTTTGGGATTCTGTGCGCTTCCTGGACTTGTATGTCTAATTCTTTCACCAGGTGAGGGACGTTTTCTGTCACTATTTCTTCCAGTATGTTTTCGGTGTCTTGCTCTCTCTCTTCTTCTGGGACCCCCATAATTCTGATGTTGGTTCGCTTGAAGTTGTCCCAGAGGTTTCTTACATTATCTTCAACTTTATGGATTCTCTTGTCTTCTTGCTTCTGCGGAAGAGTATCTTCTGGCTCTTTATGTTCCAAATCTTTGACTTGATTCTTGCGATCTTCCGGTCTGTTTTTAGGACTCTGTATAATATTTTTTATTTCAGACAATGTATTCTTTATTTCTTGTTGATCCCTTATTATTTCTTGTTGATTCTGTATTATTTCTTGTTGATCCCTTATTATTTCTAGTTGATCCCTTTTCATATCCTAATAGGTCTTATCGACTTTTTCTAGGAATTTCTTGAAAAACTTATAAGCGTGGTTTTGAACTCTATATCCAGTCGCTTTTTGTCTTCCATTTCTTTCATTTGTGATCTGTTTCCTTGTCTCAGCATTTTTAGCAACTTCCCTTAGCTGGTAGCCTTAAAAGTCTCTGTGTTCAGCTTGGATCGGGTGGAGTTTCAGGATGGAGCCTACAGCCTTGGCTTCCATCAGCCATGCCCTATGAGGCTCCTGAGTCTCAGTATTCCTCAGGGTCCTTCAGTACTCTTGCAAGCACCTCTGAGAGAAAGATGCCCTTGAGTTTCGCCTGCTACCAAACAGTCTAGGCTCTCCCCCAATGAGCCCGGAACTGGGGTTCAGTTCAGTTGGAAGTGGGGTTCAGAGCAGTCCGGAGCTTTAGTCTCCTTCCCGCTAGGGCAATCCAGCGGCACAGTCAACCGCCTGTTCTCTGCAGGCAATGTGCACGCTCTGGGACTTCCTTTTGCCGCTCCCCTGGGTTTCTGCCTTTCACCCCAGGCTCCCTCTGTATGAGCCTGGGTCCCCAGGGTCTGGCCTAGAACTGGGGTTCAGTGCAGTCGTAACTGGGGCTCAGCACAGTCTAGAGCTTTTGTCTCCTTCTCACTAGGGCAATCTAGCAGCAGAGTCAACAGTCCGTCCTCTGCGTGTAATGTGCACTCCTCCAGGGGCTCTGCCTTTCACCGCTCCCCTGAGATTCCACCTAACAGCTCAGGCTCCCTCTGTATGAGCCTGGGTCCCCAGGGTTTGGTCTAGAATTGGGGTTCAGTGCTGTTGGATCTAGGGTCAGCAAAGTTCGGAGCTTTTATATCCTTCCCACTAGGGAACGCCAGCCAGGCAATCAGCCTCCCCCTCCTCTCTGGCTCAGTCCTCTCCGCGCGCGCAACGTGTCTCCTTACCTTAGGCTTTTACAGCTCCTCTGATTTTCCTTCTGGTTTTCTCTTTCCTTCTCATTGTAGAATTTCCAGTCAGTTGACTTTCCTGTAGTTCTGGGTAATGTCCATTTTGTATTTTAGTTGTATTTTATTGAAATTGTTGTGTGAGGTTGCAGTTAGGTGTTACCTTTGCCGCCATCTTGGATTCTCTCTTCACAATGTTTATAGTTTAAATTAATATCCTAGGCCTTCACACTTACTCACTATTCACTCACTGATTCACTCAGAGCAACATCCAGTCCAGCAAACTTCATTCATGAATGCCTTATATATATGTACTATTTCTTACCTTTTATACTGTCAGGGACCAGTTGAACCGGGCTAAGGTAGGGAAGTGGGAATTGAGAAAAGAAAGAAAAACAGGAGAGCAGGGTCCAGAGGAGTCTGCAGGTAGTCATCGACCAACTGCAGCTACTTTTATTAACTGCTTAATGCCTTTTATACACAAATACTGAATGGGAGGTCAACGAAGAGGAATGTACTCTCTGTTTCTCTTAATCTCTAAGATAAAGCAGGAAACCAAATTCTTGGTCAATATTTACATATTTCTTATAAGCTATGAAAAGTCTATCTCATTCTCATTCTGCTGACAATAGGAACGTGCCATCAAAACAAGTCAGACCAAAACAAGCCAGGGGATACTGTGTGGGAAGGGACTGATTCTTGTTAGTCCCTTCAGGGATAAGGACTCTGTCAGCTTACACCTGGTCTCCAACATTACACTATACAAGTAGCCTTGCACATGAATCCGTGCACCAGTAGCTCTCTTCAGGGCCTGGCTGCTCTGCGCCTGCTGACTGGGCGCAGAATACTTGCCTTGTCATGCTTGCCTTGTCACTGTTCTACACTCATGCTGCCTGCTCTCAGCAGCCACCACCCCGGGATTGGGGGACTCGAGCAGGGCTGAGAGGACTGGGCACCACCATCTTGTGGCTAGGGGCACCACTATCTTTGTGATGGAGTGATGGTTAATTTGCATATAACCCTTTTATTAGATAGGTCTAGAGGCCTGGTGCATGAAATTGGTGCACTGGAGGGGAGTCCCTCAGTC
The DNA here is from genome assembly GCA_036971965.1 of Nyctalus aviator. NCBI lineage: Eukaryota > Metazoa > Chordata > Mammalia > Chiroptera > Vespertilionidae > Nyctalus > Nyctalus aviator. Next base: position 101,816,908 of record CM072922.1, read on the forward strand.
CGGCCTGCACCCTCTTCAATCTAGGACCTTATAGGGGATATCTGATTGCTGGTTTAGGCCCAATTCCTGCCAGTTTAGGCCCAGTCCCACAGGATTCTGACCTAAACTGGCAGTCGAACATCCCTCTCATAATCTGGGACCACTGGCTCCTAACCGCTCACCTGCCTGCCTGCCTGATCGTCCCTAACCCCTCTGCCTGATCTCCCCTAACTCCTCTGCCTATCTGGATTGCCCCTAACCCCTCTGCCTTCCTGCCTGATTGCCCCTAACTGCCCCCTTGCCAGCCTGATCACCTCTACCTTGCCCCCCTGCTGGCCTGATTGCTCCTACTGTGCCCCTGCCAGCCTGATCACCCCTAACCACCTCTGCCTCAGCCCCCAGCCTGAGCCATAGTCTGGCCATACTGTCAGGGGAAGGCACAGCCCCCATCACCCTGCTCCTGCTGCCACTGGTGGCCTGGGCAGTGGCAGTCACTATCCATGGCTTTTCCTGAGCCTCGGGCCAGCCTTGGGCAGCTGCAGCCATCATCGGCAGCTAGCCTGAGCCTCAGGCAGCCTCTGCAGCTTTGTTCTGAAGGAAATCCAGAGGACATCTGCCTTAATTAACATACTACCCTTTTATTAGTATAGATTATTAGTATAGATTATATCTTTTCTATGTTTATATATATTTACATACATAAATATTTAACATTGTGTTGCAGTTGCTTACAGTACAGTAACATGTTGTATAGATTTGTAGCCTAGGAGCAATAGACTATCCCAGATAGCCTGTGCATATAGTAGGCTATTTCATTTAGGTTTTCATAAGTGCATTCTATGATATTCGCATGGTGACAAAATAACCTAATGACGTATTTCTCAGAATGTATCCCCATCTTAAGCAGCACTTGACTGTATTCACTACATTGGGTAACTACCACCACTGAGAAGTCATTTTCCATTCTGTCTTCCCCCAGCCCTGTCAACCACTAATCTACTTTCTGTCTTTGTGGATTTGCTTATTATGGATATTTCATATTGGGGGGGAAAAAAATCAAGATTGATCTTTTAGATCCATCTTCTTTCACTTATTGTTTTTAAGATTCATGCATATTGTAGCATGTATGGAACTTTATTTAGTTTATAGCCAAATTGTATTTTATTGTATAGATTATACTACACTTTCTTTATCTATTCATCAGTTTATGGACTTCAGGGTTTTTCTAATTTTTAACTAGAGTAATGATACTAGGAATATTTGTGTACTGCATGTGTCTCTATTAACTTTTTAAATGGAAATCACTTCTTTATTAATAAGCTATACTTATTTAGACTTAGGTATTTGGCAGACATTTTCTGCAAATGAACAAAGTGACCTTCTCACTTCAAAGAAAACACCCTGACTATAAGTGGTAAAATTTGAGATTTCAAGCAAATATTAGAATTGTGGAAAACTTTTATTTCCCATTATGAGCATGACAGTTTTCTAGTAGAGAATCTTCTAATGAGATTGTTGATAATATGAATAATATCACTTTCTGATAGTGTGTATTAAAATGTGTCAACATTTGGTAGGGCCACACAATTCTGTGAACCAGTATTTTCTGAATCACCACTGTATAATACTATAAAATCTTGTCCATTTAAAGTGTAGGATAGATAAAAATGTTTCTTAGAAGAGTTTTACTGAGTTAAATTTAATTACAATGTAATTAGAAGAATAAAGTTCAGTGATTTTCAATAAATTTACAGTTATAACCATTACTTCAATCCAATTTTAGAGCAGTTACATTACCCTAAGAGGATTTTTTATGCCAATTTGCCCTTTATAAATTCCCAGTTATAGGCAACTACTAATTTGTTTGTTTTTATATTTTAGCATTTTTTGGATATTTCATATTAATGGGATCATACAACGTGTGGCCTTTTCATATGGCTTCTTAGTATAGTGTTTTTGCGGTTCACTCAAATTAAATTATGTATATCAGTAATTTGATGGGTTTTAATGTACCATCTTATCTAATGCAGAAATACTACTAACCCATTATGTGGATATTACACATTTATTTATCCTTTTATCATTTGATGGGTATTTAAGTTATTTCCACTTTTGGGAGTATTATAAAAATGCTGCTATGTGAATATTTGTGTTTATGAATATTTTTTGTGAGAACATATGTTTTTAGTTCTCTTGGATATAAACCTAAGAATAGATTTCCTGGGTCATATGATAACTCTACATTGAATATTTTTAAAAAATGCTAAACTGTTTTCCAAATGACTGTACCATTTTACAGTCCCAACTGCAGTATCTGAAGGTTCCAGTCTCTCCACATTCTCACCAAAAGTCATTGTCTTTTTAAATTGTAGCCATTCTAGTGAGTGTGAAACAGTATCTCATCATGGTTTTAGTTTGCATTTTCATGATTAGTGATGATTTTGAGTGTATTTTCATGTACCTGTTGGCCATTTGTATTTCTTTAATAAACTGTCTATTCAATGTTTTGCCCATTTTAAAATTATCTTCTTTTTTTGAGTTGTAACCATTCTTCATATATTCTAGATAGAAGTTAATTGTCAGCTATATGATTTGTAAATATCTTCTCAAGTCTGTGGCTTATTTTTTTATTTTCTTAACTAGAGGCCTGCTGTACATGGGGTGGTGGGGGAGAGTCATCTGGTTTGCCCTGAAGGGTGTCACAGATCAGGGTGGGGGTTCCCTTGGGGTATGGGGCAGCCTGGGCAAAGGGCTTGTGGTAGTTTGCAGGCCGGCCATGCCCCCTGACAACCCAAACAGAGGCCCTGGCATCTGGGATTTATTTACCTTCTACAATTGAAACTTTGTAGCCTGGAGTGGAGCCAAGCCTCTGCTTTCTCCTTGGCTGCCGCCATTTCTTTGTATTTGTTTACCTTCTATAATTGAAACTGTGTAGCCTTGAGTGGAGGCTTAGGCTGGAAAGGGCAGGCGGAAAGCTTGGCTTCTTCCATTGCTGGGGAAACCCAAACCTTCCTGTGCTCTCTGTGGCTGCAGCCATCTTGGTTGGGGTTAATTTGCATGCTTGCTCTGATTGGGCTGGTGGGCGTGGCTTGTGGATGTAGCAGAGATATGGTCAATTTGCATATTACTCTTTTATTAGATAAGATGGTACTTAGAGTAAAAGTTGTAAATTTTAGCCAAGCTGGGAAAATGATTTTAATGTCAGAGAGCATGAAATGTTCATTGTTGTGGTTTTAGTTTCCATATTTCAATTAACCTTTAAGGTATCATTTGTAGAGGTTTGATGTAGTATTATCTAAAAAGACAATTAAATTATTCTTTTATTTTTATCAATTTTATATCTGTGTGAACCTGGATTTTCATTGTATCTCCCAAACTAAACTGTACTTGCCAACAGGTTGAATGAAGATGGGAATATGAGATGCAAGTGTCTTTTATTAAGCCAGATATTACAGAGATCTACAAAAAGTTAAAACAATACCCTTTCTTGTCATTACTTTTTTTTATTTTAAAGATATAGTTGTTTTTCATAAAAATGTTATGTTAACATGTAATATGTTTATGTTAACATGTAATATGTTTAGTGTTAATTTTAAATAATTGGACAAATACTTAAAATTATTTCATATTGATACAGTAGTAAATATCAGTAGGTATAACTTATGTTTGAGGTTGCCAGTAATTTTCAAAAGTGCAAAAGGTTTTTGAGGTTAAAAATAAGAATTTAAGAATTGCTGCTTTTAACTTAACATGCTGATTAGACTCACTTAAGCTAACTTTTATGTGTTTATAGCATTGCTTTCTGATTTTCATATTAAGTTAGTCTTGTTTCTCTACTAAATTGTTAGCTTTTTATAAGCAGGGAATACATATTTTACTTTTATTTTAATTTTTACTAGAGGCCCAGTGCACAAAATTCATGCACTGGGGAGTGGGGGGAATCCTCAGCCCAGCCTGTGCTCTCTCACAGTCCACAAGCCCACAATTGTTTGCCCCAAAGAGGTAGGCCTCGCCCACCTGGCAGGGGCTCCGCCATTTATCGCCCCAAAGCTGTAGGTCCTGCCCACCTGGCCGGGGTGCTACGATGGATCGCCTGCCCTCCACGGCCTGCTGGTTGGTGGCCTGGGCTTCCCTCTGTGCAGGGTGATCATGGAGCAATGGCTGGCTCCTGACCAATCCCATTGCACCTGCCTTGACTGGCCTGGCAACAGTGGGTGTCATAGTGTGTTCATCTGAAAGGTCGTCCAGAAGATCATCTGGATGGTTATTCTGCTGTTTGGTCATTTGGTTAATTTGCATATTACACTTTTATTACTATAGATAAGATCATAATTTTCCTTGTGGAATAAACACTCAAAAGGACTTAATAAGGGATTGAATGAGTGACCATGTTAGGGCAACATTTACTGTTGTTGGCTTTTACATAAGAAGTGTATTCTTTCATTCAGGTGGAAGAGCACAATGGTCACATCTTTAAGGCCACTCAGTATAGCATTCCTACATACTGTGAGTACTGTTCTTCTTTGATATGGATAATGGACCGAGCCTCTGTTTGCAAATGTAAGTATAAGAGAACCTTGAGGAATTTTGTAACTATTTCCCTTCTTTTTTTTTTTTTTTAAAAGACCTCTTCTACTTAAAAAAAAAATAAAAATAAATAAATAAATAAATAATTTAATTTAGAGATAGAGAAAAAAAGAGAGAGAGAGAGAGAGAAGCATCAGTGTGAGAGAAATGCATTGCCCTGACCAGCAATTGTATCCACCATATGGGACAGTGCTCCAACCAACTGAGCCACACAGGCAGAGTTCCCTTAGTTTTCTTATGTCATTGTTTTTAATTCTCTAACGTCACATCTCTCTACTCTCAGTAGCTAATCCAGATATTTTATTATTTTTTGGTCACTATACTTGCAGCTCACTCTAAAATACTTTTCTTCTAGATGTTAATAGGACTTTACTATTTCAGTTAATTTATGTCTCTACTCACATGTTACCTCTTAGAGAGCTCTTATTCTCTACCTAAAATGCCACCTGGTCCCCTAATTCTCTGAACCATTACTCAACTTTAAAAATCTTTTATAGTACTTATCGCCACTCAAGATTATATTAGGTATTCATTTATTTTCTTGTTTGTTTGTCCCACTAGAATGTATGTTCTATAAGGTTGGGAAATTTACCTGTCTCCTCTATATCACCAGGGCCTAAAACAGTTCTGGCATATTATAAGTTTTAATAAATATATGTTAATGTAGATGGACCTATAGAATGGATTAATTATCTAATGAATTCTTAGATTATAACCTAAAGGGGTACTTTTTTCCTACTGTAATCCTTTCATCAAAATATACAAATCCTAGATCGTAAGTTGAGACTTTTTGTAGGTCAACTTGGTTCTGGCTTACAGAGGATCTTTTTCATTCCTGTCACTTCATGAATCTACTCTGGTGCTGTCAGTAATCCTGTGAGGGTTAAGGTAACAAGCATAAAAGTCATCTTCACCACAGCCAAATCACCACTACTGCTAGATATGTTCACATGTTCTATGCTTCAACAATTGTTTCCTTTTGTATTGCATAAAAAGCTATAGTGACTAATGTTAGTCTGATTCCTTTCAATTTGGTATAATTTTATCTCTAATTTGAAACTGAAAATGTAAAGAATCTGCTTTTTTATGGCTTGGGTGGGCTTGGTTGATTTCTTAGTAGAATTACTTTCTTTGTGTCTATACTGGTGATTTCTCCAGTCAATGATGTCCTTACTTGATCTTGGCCTTGAAATGCTGCAAGTTAAACTATTAGAGGTCAAGGATATGATATGCAAGGGCTGGAGCTTGTGTAGCAAAATGACATAGGCCAACTGTGTTCTTAGTATCTTCTTCTTGGTGTACCTCTTCCCACCTGCCCAGACACCCTGTTTTCTCCTTCTCTAAGATGTTATTTCTGCTCTGAAGCTTTTCTTTATCTTATCTTACCAATCACAACTGATATTTTTATGTTTTGGTCTTCAAAGTTCTATTCTGGACCTTTAAGGCCGTTTTTATACCTTATGTGTTAATTTGTTTTTATTTTAGTAAGTGTCTTTGGCAGTAATGACTTCCTTACCCGTTGGAATGTTTGCAAATGTAGCTATTTCTGGCATTTTAGCAGATTGTAAAGTGAGGGAAACATAAATAATTTGTGAATCAAACCAGAGACACAGATAAATATTCTACTGTAATATGGGAGAAGAGGGGAGAAATGATGGGCAGAAATTTTTAAAGTATAGACATTGTTTAGAAACTTTAGGCATGTTTTTCAACTTTATATTTCCAAATAACATGGGTTAAATAAGTAAATTGAACTTATAGGGATGGGTTAAATTTTTTTTTCTTTCTAATATTGAACAAAGCATATGTACGATACTATGGCAGTCTGGGATCTAAAGAAAAAAACTTTTATCTAAAATAAACATAAATTGTTTAAGTTTTTGTCATTGATGCACAGACTTCTAAAATTCTGCATTCTTAACCTGTTTTTCAGTATGCAAGTATGCTTGCCATAAGAAGTGCTGTCTGAAAACCACAGCCAAGTGTTCTAAAAAGGTAAGAAGTTATTACCTATGAGTAATAATTAACAGATCTGTTGGTTTTTTGTGCTTCATGAAAATAAACCAAGGCCTCTTTCATAGTTTTATAGAGCAGTGGGTTTTAAACTTTTGACCACAAATCACAATAAAATATACATTTTATGTCATGATCCAGCATATAGAAACATAGAAAACATATAGGAAGATATATATATTTATATGTAACTGAATTGATATTCCTGGAACTATATTTACCTTCACTACGTAGGAACTACTAAACTAATTCCCCTAAAATATATTAAAACACGACTTTTAAAGGTTTTCTACTTCATTAAACACTCATATATCTTCCTAGGAGTTGTCTTAAAAGTGGTAGATTACAATTATATACTTTAACATAAATATCAAAATGCACAATTTAGTTGGTGGATACACAGAGATCTAAAAGATAGTGAATATGTACTTTGGTGTCTAATTTTTGAAAGATTTCAGGCTTCTATTGATGTATTTATGTATTATACAATATTGGATCACATTTTTTTACTGATTAGTAATATACAGACAATTGTAACAATACTGTGCAAATCTGAATTATAATATAAATGTATGTGCATGCTGTCAATAGCCTATAGATAGAATTTTCATTGGTTCCAAATAAGTAGATAAATCATGGCTACTTACCAGAGAGAATAGGGTGAATCCTCCATAAAGAGAGATAACATTATCCAGAGTTTTTAATAATTTGTTTGTGTATAATATCAGACATTAAGAAATGAGACCAAGAGAAAAACAGACAAAATCAATAGACTCACCAATGATCCAATTACTGACTTGTCAGACATGTACTTAAAAATTTTTTATTAGAATGTTCAAATAATAGGTAAAAAGATAGAAATTTTCTTGTCTATCAGAAAGAAACTAGACCACCTTCTTACACCATATATAAGAAAAAGCTCTTAATGGATTAAAGACTTGAATGTTAAACTGAAAATCATAAAATTCCTAGAAGAAAACATAGGCAGTAAAATCTGACATTTCTCTTAGCAATATTTGTTCTGATATATTTCTTCAGGCATTGGAAACAAAAGAAAGACAAATGGGACCACACAAAACTAATAAATTTTTGCATAGCAAAGGAAACCATCAACAAAACAAAAAAACAACCTATTGAATAAGAGAATATATTCATCAATGATATGTCTCATAATGGGTTATTATTCAAAATATATAAGGAACTCATACAACTTAAAATACAGACACACCAAAAAACAAAACAAAACAAAACAAAAAAAGCCAATTCAATTAAAAAATGGATAGAGGCCTTGAAAAGACATTTCTCTAAGACAGGCATGTCAAACTCAAAGGCTAACACAGGTCATATAAGCAAGGTTTAAGTTTATACGGGCTGCAAAAAAGCAAAAGCTTCAATTTTCATAGAAACTTAGGTTTATTTTGATAGAGACATGCTGAATACAAAAGGCTGAAATAAATGAGTAATTGTTAACATAAAATACTAGAACATTTTAATAAAAATTAATGTTTGGGTTTTTTTTAATGTTTTTTCTTGAACATTTTTTACCAGACACTGAATAAGCCTAACACAAATAAACCTATTTTTCTTGTTTCTCGAAAGTGAAATATTTCCTGTTTGCACACCAAACAAGTCAGTACAAGACTAATGATGTGGTAATCAGTTGCTAACATATTCGCTGCTATATTAGTGGAGAGAAATGGTACACCTGTGAGTAAGATGCATAAGGGAAATGAATGCAACACGATTATAATAATCAGTAATTAGCAAATGTAGTAGTTCGTTACTATAATTCTGTATAGGAGGATATTGTAAAAATTAAGTTACGAAATTTTTATTAAAATGTTTCTTACATACCATTATATTGGTTGGGCCACAAAAATATTTGTTGTGGACCGTGTGCAGCCCGTGGGCCACGAGTTTGACGTGCTTGCTCTAACAGGACCTATAGGTGGCCAGTAGATATATGAAAAAATAACTAACCATTAGGGAATTGAAAATGAAAACCATAAGATAACACCTCACATTGTCAGAATGGCAGTCATCAATCAATCTACAAACAGCCCTGGAATTAGGTTTGATTCCCAGTCAGGGAAACATCTAGGTCGGAGTGTGCACAGGAGGCAACCGATCAATATTTCTTGCTCACATCTATGTTTCTTTCTCTCCCACTTCCTTTCCCCTCCCTTCCTTTCTCTAAACATATCCTTGGTGAAGATTAAAAACAAAACATATCCTTGGGTGAAGATTAATAAAAATAAATAAACAAACAAACAAACAAACAGCAAGTGTTGGCAAGGATGTGGAGAAAAGGGAACCTTCATGCACTTCCGATGTGACTGTAAATTGGTATAGCCACTATGGAAAACAGTTTTAAGGTTCCTCAAAAATTTTTAAATGGAACTACCTTATGACCCAGCAATTCTACTTCTGGGTACTTATCTGGAGAAATCCAAAACACTAATTCAGAAAGATATATGCAACCCTATATTTATTGCACCATTATTTAGAGACCCAATATATGGAAGCAACCTAAGTCTCCATTGATAAGTGAATGGCTAAAGAAGAGGTGGTACATATATATAATAGAATATTACTCAGCCATAAAAAGCAAATTAATCTTACAATTTGTGATGACACCCGAGACCGGTTTGGCTCAGTGGATAGAGCATCGGCCTGTGGACTAAAAGGCCCAAGGTTCAATTCCGGTCAAGGGCATGTACCTTGGTTGCATGCACATCCCCAGTGGGGGGTATGCAAGAGGCAGCTGATCGATGATTCTCTCTCATCGATGTTTCTAACTCTCTATCCCTCTCTCTTTCTCTCTGTAAAAATCAATAAAATATATATTTTTAAAAAACATAAAACAATTTGTGATAACACGGATGGACCTAGAGGATATTATGCTAAGTGAAATAAGTCAAACAGAGAAAGACATGCCATATGATTTCACTTATATGTGGAATCTAAAAAATATACTAACAAGCAAAATAGAAACTCATAGATACAAAGAACAATTTGATAATTGCCAGATGGGAAAGAGGTTGGGGGATAGGTTTAAAGGAGAAAAAATTAAGATGTACAAATTTCCAATTATAAAAATAGTCATAGATACATAGGGAATATAGTTATTATTGTAATAACTGTATGGTGTTAGGTGGGTTCTAGACTTACCTGAGCTATCATTTCATAGGCTATATAAATGGCTAAATACTATGTTATACACCTGAAACTAATACCGGTATATTGCACATCAAATGTAATTGAAAATTTTTTTAAAAAGAAAAACTTGTCCAAAGCTATCTTATATAATAAAAGCCTAATATGCTAAGTGCCCAGTTTTGTAGTTGGCCATTCAACCAATCAAAGCATAATATGCAAATGATATGCTAAGGCCACTTAACCGCTCACTATGACATGCACTGACCACCAGGGAGCAGACAGTTGACTGGTTGACCAGTCACTATGATGTAACTGACCACAGGGGGCCGACTCTCTGATTGGTAGGTTAGATTGCTGCTGGGGTCTGGCCAATTGGGGCTGAAAAAGGTGGGCCATACACGCCCTGAAGCCCTCCTGTGGTCTGTCCTCGGCTGGCCAACCTCCTGTGTCCCTCCCTGGCCCCAATTATGCCCCGATGGGGTCTCTCAGCCTGGCTTGTGCCTTCTCACAATCCAGGACCCCTCAGGGATGTTGGAGAGCCGGATTTGGCCCGATGGTGGAACAACCAGTCTTTATGATGCTCATTGACCACTGGGGGCAGATGCTCAACACCAGAGCTGCCCCTGGTGATCAGTACGTTCCTACAGGGGAGCATTGCTCTGCCAGAAGCTGGGCTCATGGCTGGTGAGCACAGCAGCAATGGTGGGAGCCTCTCTTGCCTCTGCAGCAGCACTAAGGATGTCCAACTGACGGCTTCGGCTTGCTCCCCTAAGCTGTCAGTTGGATATCCCCCGAGAGCTCCCAGACTGTGAGAAGGCTCAGGTTTGGCTAAGGGATGTCCCCTGAGTGCATGAATTTTGTGCACCAGGCCTCTAGTAATAAATAAACAGCATATTGAAAATAAAATATTAATTTTTTGAATTACAACATCAGGTTAAAACCTACTGAAAGATTTCAGTAATAACCTGTTTATAACAGACATGCTTAAATATAAAGATAGAGAAAAGTTGAAAGCAAAGGATAGATAGATATAGGATGGAAAAAGTAACCAGTAGAAAGGTGGTATCTGCCGAAACCAGTTTGGCTCAGTGGATAGAGCGTCGGCCTGCAGTTTGAAAGGTCCCAGGTTCGATTCTGGTCAAGGGCATATACCTTGGTTGCGGGCACATCCCCAGTGGGATGTGCAAGAGACAGCTGATCGATGATTCTCTCTCATCGATTTTCTAATTTTTTTTTAAATACATTTTATTGATTTTTTACAGAGAGGAAGGGAGAGAGATAGAGAGCTAGAAATGTCGATGAGAGAAAAACATCGACCAGCTGCCTCTTGCACACCCCCTACCGGGGATGTGCCCGCAACCAATGTACATGCCCTTGACCGAAATCGAACCCGGGGCCTTTCAGTCCACAGGCTGACGCTCCACCACTGAGCCAAACCGGTTTCGGCTGATGTTTCTAACTTTTTATCCCTCTCTCTTCCTCTCTGTAAAAAAAATCAATAAAATATATTTTAAAAAAAAAAAGAAAGCTGGTATCTTACCTAATTGTAGACAAACATGTAAATTGACCATACCTCTGCTACACACACAGCCAATTAGAGTGAGTATGCAAATTAGAAGGCCAAAGATGGCACCTACCAGGTGCTCCAGGCAGGATGCCTGCTATGAGAGGGAGGGCAGGGGGAAAAGGGATCTACAGAAGTGGAATGCCACAGCGAAGACAAGACTGCAGACCCCAGAGTCTGCAGGGAAGACAAAGACGGCCGACACAGGCTGGGGTCTGCAGCAAAGACGAAGAAGCTGGAGTCTGCAGCGAAGACAAAGATGGCAGACTCCGGCCAGAGCCTGCAGTGAAAAAGAAGATGGCGGACTTTGGCCTGAGTCTGCAGCAAAAATGAAGATGGCAGACTCTGGCCGGAGTGAAGGCCTGGGTCGTGGGTGCTGGAGGAAAACTGGTGCTGGAAGCCAAGGGAAGGAAGGCCTTTTGTATGAATCTCTTCATACAACGGGTCTCCAGTTCTATCTAATAAAGAGGTAATATGCAAATTGGCCATCTCTCCAACACACAAGATGACTGCCCCATTGTGGGCACAAGATGGCTGGCAGGGGAGGGTAGTTGGGACAATCAGGCGTGCAGCGGAGGGCAGTTAGGGGTGACTGGGTTAGCAGGGTTGGACAATTAGGGGCAATTGGGCTGGCAGGGGAGCAATTAGATGTCGATCAGGCTGGCAAGGGAGCAGTTAGATGTAGATCAGGCTGGCCCAGGGGAGTGGTTAGGGGGTGATTAGGCTGACAGGCAGAAGTGGTTAGGGGCACTTAGGCACGCAGGTAGGTGAGTGGTAGGGAGCCAGCAGTTCTGGATTGTGAGAGGACAGTTGGTCCCAGATTGGAGAGGGTGTAGGCTGGGCTGAGGGACACACTGGGCCTCTAGTAGCAGTATAATATTAAAGTGTACTTTAGGACAAGAAACATTATGTCAGATAAAGATGTTTAATAATGAGAAAATGGTGAACCTATCAGGGAGACATAAAAATTTTATCTTTTGAACAGTCTATGATAGCTTTTAATACCTGGCAGACAAAAAGTCAGTAAAGATGAAAATTATATGAAAAACAAAGGTTAAGAAACTTAACCTAGGGGAGAAACCAAGATGGCAGCATAGATAAACACCTAAACTGCTGCCTCGCACAATAATTTCAAAACTGCAACTAAAAGACAAAATGTCTATCACCCAGAACCATGGGAAAGCTGGCTGAGTGGAAGTTCTACAACTAGACGGAAAGAGAAAAGAGCATTGAGATGTGCACAGTGCTGAAAAGCTGAGATACAGAGGCGTGCAAATCTGGCTGGTGGCGGGCAACTGGGTGAGCTGCTTTTTTTAACCTGAATGGAGACAAGCTCCCGATTACTCTGAACTCCAGTTTCTAGGGAAACATGCGGTACCCAAAATCCTATGGGGAGAAGCTGGACTGTCTGATCAGGTGGAAAGTGAGGGTGACTTTCTTGCAGAGGTGCGGCCAGCAGTCATTATTTACTGAGCTGGGGTGCGGGGTACAGGGACTTGGAAATGTGGAAACGCAGAGATGGCTGACTGGCAGCCATCGTTGTTTGCCACACCCTGAGACCCTGCCCTGCACAATCTGCAAACCCACCCAAGCTCCATGCAGTGGCTTTTGCATATAAGTGGACTGCCCTATTGTAGCTTAACCTAACAAACTGCAGCTCTGGTTAGACAGCTCCAAAACCTCCAAACCCCAAGCAAACAGGAGAAAACTATAGTTCTCACTGTAGCTCCTGCTGGTGGCCTCAGACAGTACCTGACCTGCACCCCATTGGAGATTCAGAAGCTAGTGTATCTAGTGCTCAGTGAGACGACACCAGATTTCAACTACTCACATCCATAAGTGACACATTCAAGAGGCAGTCTCTGGCCGGAGTGAAGGCCTGGGTCCTGAGTGCTGGAGGAAAAAAGCCCCACTGAAGCAAGTCCTGCCCTATAAGCATGTCTCCAGCACAGCAGTTCTATTATAGACACAGCAGGTCCTCACAGCCAATTGGCCTGGAGGTCAATTTTTCCAAGTAACACCAAAAACAGTCAAGACTTAACTACAACAAGGCTGTACACACAGACCACAAAGGGGTGCACCAAGAGTGTCCACCTCAGATAAATGGGAAGCCACTGGGCCATATAGGAAGCCACCCTACCAACTTATGGAAGCAGTGAAAATGTAGAGAGAAAGAAACAGATCACAAACGAAAGAAATGGAGGAAAACAGACAACTGGATATAGAGTTCAAAACCACGGTTATAAGGTTTTTCAAAAATTTCCTAGAAAAGGCTGATAAATTTAATGAGATCCATGAGAATATGAAAAAGGACTAACTATAAATTAAATATACACTGACTGAAATAAAAAATGTTATACAGAGACCCAACAGCAGACTAGAGGATCACAAGAATCAAGTCAAATATTTGAAATACAAAGAAGAAGAAGAAGAAAAAAAAAAACGGCAAGAAAAAAGAAAAAAGAATCCAAAATTTGAAGATAGTGTAAGAAGCCTCTGGGACAACTTCAAGCATACCAACATCAGAATTATGGGGGTGCCAGAAGAAGAGAGCAAGATACTGAAAACCTACTTGAAGAAATAATGACTGAAAACTTCCCCCTCTGGTGAAAGAAATAGACTTACAAGTACAGGAAGCACACAGAACCCCAAACAAAAGGAATCCAAAGAGGACCACACAAAGACACATTATAATTAAAATGCCAACGGCAAAAGACAAAGAGAGAATATTAAAAGCAGCAAGAGAAAAACAGTTAATTGCCTATAAGGGAGCACCCATATGATTGTCAGCTGATTTCTCAACAAACTGTTCAGGCCAGACAGGAGTGGCAAATAATATTTCAAGTGATGAGTAGCAAGAACCTACAACCAAGATTACTCTATCCAGCAAAGTTATCATTAGAATGGAAGGTCAAATAAATAGTTTCACAGATAAGAAAAAGCTAAAGGAGTTCATCACCACCAAACCAGTATTATATGAAATGCTGAAAGGTATTCTTTAAGAAGAGGAAGAGGAAGGAAAAAGTAAAGATAAAAATTATGAACAACAAATAACTATCAACAAGTGAATCTAAAAATCAAGTGAATTAAAAATCTTAGGGACATAATAAATTGGTGAATATAATAGAATCAGGAGCATAGAATGGGAGTGGATTGATGATTCTCAGGGGGAAAGGGCTGTGGGGGTGTGGGAAGAGACTGGACAAAAATTATGCACCTATGGATGAGGACTGTAGGGGGAGGTAAGGGCAGAGGGTGAGTTAGGAACTAGGTGGAGGAGAGCTATTGTGGAAAAGGGAGAAATAATTGTAATAATCTGAACAAGAAAAGATTTATTAAATTAAGTTAAAAAAAAAACAACAACCTAGTTGTCATGTATTGAACCTGACATTATATGCTTGACTACAGTCTTTTCAAGTGCACAAAAAACATTTGACAAAATCAGTCATGTTGAACCATAAAGCAAGTTCCTACAAATTTCAAAAGATAGAAAATATTGAAAGTATGTTCTTGAATTAAGAATTTAATTCAGAATTGAATTAAGCTGTACATAAATATAAGGATAATTAGACAATGTTCATATTTGGAAATTAAGCAGGATACTTCTAAATTACAATAAAAGTAGAAAAATATTTTTATTTCAGTGGTATTGAAATTATAACATAGCAAAAGTATGGCTATAGCTGAAGAGTATTAGAAGAATATTAGCTTTAAATAGCTTTAAATCACATATTAGAAAAGATACAAGGCTAGAAAATTATCTAAATTGCCATCTCTGGGAAGAAAAAAATCCCAGGAAGTTAAACCAAAGACAGTGAAAGGAAGATAATAAAGAAAAATAAATTAAATCAGGAGAATTTGTTCAAAAGATAAAATTGTACAAAGACTCATCTTAGTGCTTTGTGAAAAACCTAAAACAACCTCTTAGCAAACAAAAATTTTAACAGAAAGTGCTGTGTCACTGCAGGTACTGCATACATTATAAGGTAAATAAAACTATTACAAATACCCTGATACCAATAAATTTGACAATCTAGATTAATTGTATACATTTCCCCAAAATCACAGTTTAGCTAACCTAAGTTAACAAAAAATAGGAAATAGAGTCATATTTATTAAAGTTGAATCTGTAATTGAAAATCTTCAAATGATTTTACTGTTAAATATGTGCTAGTATTTAAAGAGGAATCTTTTACAAACTGCCAGATAATGACAAAAGAGTGAATACTTTGTGTTTTTTTTTTTTGTTTTTTTTTTAACAAAATTGACTTACGTGAAACCTTGAAGGCAAGAATGAAAAGGATATTGCAATGAAGGAACGTTGCAGATCAATATATAAGCATAAATGTAAAAGTCTTACTAATGATTAAAAATGAAAAAGTAATTCATGATAAAGCTGGTTTTTATTTTATGAATGCAAAGTTGGTTTATCACTCAGAAATCAGTGTAATTCACTATATTGAGCAAGTAAAGAAAAAAAATGTGATCATCTCAATAAATACAAGAAAAATATTAGAACTCAAAACCCATTCATTATTCAAAGAACAAAGGAAATGCAAATTGAAACGATTGTGAGATATACTATATGCCCACTAGAATGGCTGGAATTAAAAACACCCTAGCAAGGATTAGAGCAACTGGAACTTTCATTCATTACTGATAGGAGAGTAAGTTGACATATTCTTGAAAATTTTTTACAGTATTTATCAAACTTGAACATAAGCTTTCTCATGACTTTTAGCAGTACCACTCTAAAATATATACTCAACAACAGATGTACATAGATATTTGTGCCCAAAGACAAATACAAGAACATTTATATCAGCTCTATTTGAAATAGCCCCAGACTGAAAGAAATCTAAATGTCCATCAACAATAGAATGAATAAGTAAATTGTGGTATTCTATATAATAATAGGCTAATATGCAAATCAACCAAACAGTGGAACAACCAGTCGCTATGATGCGCACTGACCACCAGGAAGCAGAAGCTCAACGCAGGAGCTGCACCCTAGTGGTCATTGCACTCCCACAGCAGGAGTGCTGCTCAGGCAGAAGCTGGGTTCATGGCTAGCAAGCACAGAGGCAGTGGCAGGAGCCTCTCCCATCTCCACATGGATGTTAGGCAGGGCGCAGGCTTAAGTCATCAGTTAGACATCCCTGAGGGTTCCTGGACTGCAAGAGGGCGCAGGACAGGCTGAGGGACATCCCTCCCGCCCCCCAAGAGCATGAATTTCATGCACTGGGCCTCTAGTATTTGTATAATGGAACACTATATAGCAATGAAATTAAACTATTGGTACTCAGAAACATAAAGTTCAAAATTGATTAAACTAACTCATGATATGCATGCTCTACCATTTATATAATGTTCAAAAGCAGTTAAAACTATTGTGATACAAGTATAGATTGTGGTTATTTTTAAACAGTAAAACCCAATTGCTGGGAGTGCCTTGAGGGGAATTTTATATTGCTGGTTATATTCTGTTTCTTGATTTGGGTCCTGGTAATAAGTGTCCCATTTATTTTGTCAAAGTCTATATACTTAGGATCTGTACACATTTTTGCATGTGTGTCATACTTCAATAATTTTTTTTTTAATTCACAAGGAAATTAATTTAGAGGAAGAAATTATAAAAACATTTTTTACAAAAAATAACAGTTAAATTTTCAGTTGAAAATATTAAAATTAATTTTTCCTTGATTTCTTGAGTCTTCATTAACATTCCTAATGCCCTAGCTTTAGCCATATCATTTAAATAAATGAATTCAATGAGTGCATATGTGTATTACAATAAGAAGAAAAAGTTTGGCCAATATTTTGTTTTAATCACTGCAGCAAGCATTATTTTATTTATTTAACAATTCATTGAGCATTTGTCATTTACCAGGTACTGTGCTATGTATGTTTATCTGAAATTTAATCTTTACAGTAACCCTCTGAGATAGAAAAATGATATTCCTGTTACAACTATGAAATAATCTCATTTATATAATGATTATATAACATTTTTACTTGTATCCTATAAATAGTTCAAGATTGAGTGTTTTTTCTATTCCACCTCAGACCTAGAAATATTTTTCAGAGATATTCCCTTGTATAATTTAAGACTGCTGGAATGCAGAGTATATGTAGATAAATGATGCATAAAAATATAAAACTTTTATCTTTCCCTACTTAAAACTCTCTGGTGGCTTCCCCTCATTATCTGGACAAGACCCAAATTCTGTAACTTAGTATTCAAAGTCCTTTATAATGTTAGCTTTTACACATTTTTAGTTCAGCCATATCAGATAAATATGTTTATTTGCCCAATTTTGTACTTCTTTGCTTTCTGTGTCTAAAAGGTGCTTTTTTTCTTGCCTTCTTTACTCATGTACTAGTATTTGCTTTCCAAGAGATTAAGCATCAGATCTTCTCAAGGTCATTACTTGTTACCCAGTCCAATCCTTCCTGATCTAGCTTGTTTCACTTCAATAGCTCCATAATACTGAATAAGTCTGTTGTTTCTGTTCTACTTATCTCCTCATGATTAAATTACTAGTCTTAGCATTAGTCTTAAAATAAGGACTATCTCTTATTTGATTTTGTTTCCCCATTATTTAACACATAAGTGACAAATGCATTAACATAAGACTATAAGGAGAAGTTAGAATCAATTCAAGTAATATCTTAAATGTTAGACTGAGGAATGTTTGCATCTTTTATTCGATATATACTAATTAGCACTGAAGATTTTTGAGGATAATAAAGTAAACGTGTTTAAAGATGTTTGAACATATTTGGAAACAAAAATTATCTTCCATTTAGTATGATCCAGAGCTATCATCTCGACAATTTGGGGTTGAACTGTCCCGTTTGACTAGTGAAGACCGAACTGTTCCTTTAGTGGTGGAAAAGCTTATAAACTACATTGAAATGCATGGACTGTACACAGAAGGTATTTACCGTAAGTCTGGTTCAACTAATAAAATCAAGGAGCTTCGACAAGGTCTAGACACAGGTAAGATGGCACCCTCCAAATCAAGACCAAATGAAAAAATAGGTCATTTTGTGCTCTTAAAGTTTTTATTACATGTTGATCGTTTTCTTGGGCCAAAAGAATGTAATCTTTTCTGTGATGCTTATCATTTCGTGGCTTTCTAAAGAGACTTTTTCACACACACACACACAAATGTTTTTATTGAATTGAGAGAGAGAGATATCAATGTGAGAGAGAAACATTGCTTATTTGCTTCCCAGTACACACTGGACCAGAAACTGAACCTGAAACCTGGGCTTGTGCCCTGACCAGATATTTAACTGGCGACCTTTTTGTGCATGGGATATTGCTCAATCAAATAAGTCGCACAGACCAGGAGACTTTTGTTTTTATGTGGTCAATTCAGCAAACATATATTGAGTGTGTCATTTATACAAGACATTATTGGATACTTCCAGACAAATCTCATTTAATCGTTTTAACAATTTGAAGATTATGATATCTGTAATTTGCAAAGAAAAATTTAGGTTCGGGGAAATTAAGCTGTTGATGATACAGTGCACTGAGCTATTAGCTGTTATATAAATCTTCACAACAATCCTATAAATTAGGTATTATTATCCATATTATAGGTAAAGAAACACAGGTTTAAAGACTCATCACCCTTCAGTAGTCAAGCTGGAATTTGACCCCAAATCTTCAGACTTCATACTATTGCCTGTTAATCTCTATTTTTCTGATTCCAAGTATAGTTTGCAATGCATCTTCCTGCCTTCTTACATTGATGATATAGTTATTTAAACTGATAATTACTGGGTTGAACATGTAGCTGAGAACAGCTTTAGCTACAGCTATGGAATGTATCCAGGGGTTTGACTTTGGTTTCATTCTCAACAGAGTAAAGGTATTACCTTTACATTTCCTAAGCTCAATAATTATTCTCCTTTCATCTCTAAAAATGACTTAAAATCAACCTAACTTTTATAAAAATGCTGGCTGGGACTTTTTTCCATTTGCCATCCAAAGCATTGTTACTAAAAGTGTGTTTCAAGACAAACATAACAAGGTAAGTACAGAAGTTGAGAGTAAGAATTTGGAAACTGTTAGAGCAATTTAACAGTACTTTGAAAGCATGGTCTTTTATTTTACACATGGATCAGTCTATAACAGATTTGGAAAACAAACATAAACTGCTCATTTACTAATTATAGTTTGAAGCACTGTTCCAAAGCATGGGATTAGATTGTAGAAGATATAAATTAGTCAGCCTGATGAAGAACATAAAGACTTCTTTTGGTGATGATAGTTTCTGAAATGAATTATTTTAATCTTTTTGCATGTTTTGTCTTTATTATCTAAAAACTTTTATCTATAAATAGATGCTGAGAGTGTAAACCTAGATGACTATAACATACATGTCATTGCAAGTGTATTCAAACAATGGCTTCGTGATTTGCCCAATCCACTCATGACCTTTGAGCTGTATGAGGAATTTCTTCGAGCTATGGGTAAGCACAGGCTTCCTGAGTTTGAGGGAAGGCCTACACTTGGGTAAGGAATGCCACCTTTGTTATAGATTATTTAGGCATCCTCTAGTGGTTTTACCATGAAGATCCAAAAGTATAAATATAAAACTGACAGTAAATGTTGACTTTTTAAGAGTCTCATTAAAATGTCAGTATTCTAAAAGTTTTCTGAGTTAATTGTTTGTCACAAACAGATTGCAAGACTAGGGTTACAAACAAATTAAAAGATTAAATCGGATATGTTACAGGCACCTCTCACAGACACCAGAGAGGTGTTAGGGGACAGCCCATGAGTGGAAGGAGAGGTCTGTTCCCTCATTGGTTCTTGTCTTCTTGTATGAATGAATTCAAACAAGTGACTCCAGATAACTGCATTGCGTTAATGTTAATTTATTAAGAAAGTAAAGCATTAAAATTTATTAAAGAAATAAGGCAAGCAAATCTATCTGGCATGAAGCATGGATGGACTCTCAGCTAATCTGAAGAGTGAGTGTAGTATGGGAATGGGTTCTGCCTTGTATACTTCTCTAAAATTTTTAAAATTCCTCTGCTACATATCTTAGTACAGGTTAACTCTAAAGGTCTCTCTCTCTCTCTCTCTCTCTCTCTCTCTCTCTCTCTCTCTCTTTCTCTCTCTCTCTCTCTCATGGCTTTCTCACAATTTATGAGAACCACATGGCAATTAAATTCAGAGACTGTTGGCTTTTCTATTTAAGCAGGGATGACATAAGACTGCACTTTTCCTTCCCTCTTCTTTCTCCTCTCTGCCTCCGCCTCTTCTTTTCCCCTCTCCTGCATTCTTTGGACAAACATTAACCATTTGCTCTCATGCATCCTTGATTGGGGGAAGATAAGAACTAGCTATTTACAAGCTGACTGCAGGCTGCCAAACTGGCCTTGTTTAATTTTCTTATGTCAGTTTTCCTATTCCTCCCATCATGAATTTTCCTAGCTGCTTCTTAAACTATAGCAGGATATTAAGGGTTGGTTTATGATCATTTAAATTGTGGATCTAGGCAAGAACTCTGTGGAAACCTCGTTGTCTATTTTATGCCAGGCCTAATAGGTGTTGGAATTTAGTTTTTCAGTGCTGATAGGTAGACTATGGATGAAGGCCTAGAAGTATTTAGTCTCTGAGGCATGATTTCTCAAAGTCCCATAAGACTTATTTAAAAATTATATGGCAGCTGATTAAGTTTAATGGGGGATTAGTTTGCCACCAAAATGCCTGAAAAACGAGGGCATGTCTTTCTCTTTGTAATCAAGGATTACTGGAATATAAAATAAAACTACAAAGGCACAACTACCTCTTCTAAAACTCTAGAGCCATTCTCCCCTGCTACCTAGTGTCTATCCTGGAAGAATATGCTGTATGTAAGAGGGAATATTCAATCTTATTTGCTGCTCTTACTGTTTTTAGGTCTTCAGGAGAGGAAAGAGACAATCCGTGGTGTATACTCTGTGATTGATCAGCTCTCCCGAACTCATCTTAATACACTGGAACGCCTCATCTTTCATCTTGTCAGGTATCTTGTTCAAGAAGCAAGGGTTGTCTAACAGTTCCTTTTGGATTCTTTTAAATAAATGAAGAGCTCTTTTTCTTGGAAAACTGATAGATCATTTTTTCCCTATATATAAAGTCAATGCCTGAAAGAAATAATGAATAATTCCTTGGGGCAGAAATCCTCAGACTAGTTGGACAATCTGGCAGGTGCTTCTCTGCTCTATTTGAATCAAGTAACAACTTTAGCCTCAGAGTGGCACTGTGTAGCCTGACCTATTATTTAAATCCTGAACTAGGAAGTATGTAAATCTTTTGATATAACCTGATTCATAGGACGTAGGTTCAGATGGTGCTTAGGAATGGACTGATCAAAGAGACTTCAGAAGTAGTTCTCTTCCTCTGAATGTAAATATCAGCAGTACTTGGAAAGAAACCATCTTTCTTTTTAGATAAATGAGACTATCTAAAAATGCCTTGAAGTTTCTACTCTATATTCTTCAGACATGTTCATCTAGTAATGGTAACCTGGAGCCATGGACCATAGATTTCTCTTGATAAGCTATCTGCTGGCGTACATTGCTTCAAAGAAGGAACAGAGTAAAAGTGTGTTTTCCGGAGGCAAAGAAACAGTTTTCAGAAAAGCTTACAGTATCGCCCTTCAACTGTTATGAATGTCCTTCAGTACTATGTATTTTATGGCTACACCTTCTTTGTCATCTCTTTTGCCTACCTCCCTACTATTTTCTCTGTTTCACTTGGGGTCTTTTTTTTTTTTTTTTTTTTTTAGGATTGCTCTGCAGGAAAACACTAATCGAATGTCTGCTAATGCTTTAGCCATTGTGTTTGCACCCTGCATTCTACGCTGCCCTGATACCATTGACCCACTACAAAGCGTGCAGGACATCAGTAAAACTACCACGTAAGGCCAGTCACCATCACCTCTTCAGTGTAGTCACTTTATCCAGATATCAAACATAGTAAATTATTTTATAAGCTTAGATTATTTTTAAAATATTTCTGGCCCTAACTGGTTTGCTTAGTGAATAGAACATTAGCCTGCGAACTGAAGGGTCCCAGGTTCGACTCCTATCAAGGGCACAGGCCTGGGTAGTGGGCTTGATCCCCAGAAAGGGGCATGCAGGAAACAGCCAGTCAATGATTCTTTCTCATCATTGATGTTCCTATCTCTCCCTCGTCTTTCCTTTCTAAAATAAAACATATATATATTTAAAAAAAAGGTTTCTGGACACCTTGGGTTTTTTATGCTAAAATTCTTTAAGAGTCTGTTCAAGTGAGCATCATTGTTTTGAGATTCTATTTTTAAAATTTGGCTTTTCTTGTTCATTTGGATAGAGCATCATTCCAATATGCCAAAAGTTGTGGATTCTATCCCCAGTAAGTAATACGTAATGAATCCTATCTAATAAAGAAGGAATATGCTGCATGAGCCAGTTTGGCTCAGTGGATAGAGCATCGGCCTGTGAACTGGGGGGTCCCAGGTTTGATTCTAGTCAAGGGCATGTGCCTTGGTTGTGGCACATCCCCAGTGGGAGGTGCAGAGGAGGTAGCTGATCGATGATTCTCTCTCATCAATGTTTCTAACTCTCTATCCCTCTTCCTTCCTCTTTGTAAAAAGTCAATAAAATATATTTTAAAAAAAGAGGGAATATGCTAATTGACTATCATGCCCTCACAAAGACGGCAGCACCCTTAGCCCCCCAGCTGCCCAGGACCGGCCAGAGGCACAGGCAAGCTTCAGATAGTGGCTGCCCAGCCACACTAGGGCTGGTCCGAAGCACAAGCAAACCTCGGATAGTGGCTGCCCAGCTTTCCAGGCTGGCAAGGCTTGTGCTGCCAGCAATGGCAGCAGCAGAGGTATGATGGGGGCGTTGCTTTCCCCTGATCGAGAGGTCACCCTCCTCCTCTGAGGGCTCCTGGACTGTGAGAGTGGTCAGGCCAGACTGAAAGACCCTCCCCTCCAGTGCATGAATTTTCATACACTGGGCCTCTAGTACATAAATAAATGGAACATCACTTAATCTCTTTCTCTCAAATCAATAAAAGAAATAACAAAATGGTTGAAGCAAAGTGTCAACCTTTTTAAACTTTTTATTTTTTTATTTTTAAAATATATTTTATTGATTTTTCACAGAGAGGAAGGGAGAGGGATAGAGAGCTAGAAACATCGATGAGAGAGATACATTGACCAGCTGCCTCCTGCACAACCCCCACCGGGAATGTGCCCGCAACCAAGGTACATGCCCTTGACCAGAATCGAACCCGGGACCTTTCAGTCCGCAGACCGACGCTCTATCCACTGAGCCAAACAGGTTTTGGCAACCTTTTTAAACTTTTTAAAAAAAAAAAATGTATTTTATTGATTTTAGAGAGGAAGGGAGAAAGAGATAGAAACATCAATAATGAGAGATAATTATCCATCAGCCACCTCCTGTACTACCCCTACTAAGGTTTGAGCCTGCAACCCAGGCATGTGCCCCTGACCTAGAATCAAACTATGACCTCCTGGGTCACAGGTCAATGCTCAACCACTGAGCCACAGCAGCCTGGCAAGTGTCAACCTTTTTTTTAAAAAATAAAATAAAATTTGGCTTTTATTAAGGAATGCTATGGTTTCTAAATGTATTTTAAAATTCCAATTTTCCAAATTATATATACTTTTTATAATCTAGTCTGGTCTTATGACTCTGAATTCTTTTGCCCTTAGCATTCCTGTATTTTACCTTGGCCTTTTTCTTTGTGAGCCTCTGCTTTCCTTCAGGCTCTTATATGCAAAAGGAGGTTTGAAAAAAATACTGGTGTTTGTGTCCTGTCCCTACAGTGTAGTCTGATTTAATTGTTTCAGGGTATGTCCTGGGCTTTGGACTTATAACCACTCCTCAGATGGGTACTGAAGTGCAGCCAGAGTTCTGAACCACCATTCTAAACCCTGTCTATCAGCTCATAAAATAAGGGATGTTGATTTTTCTTTCTCTTCTGACCATCTACCACACTTAGCTGAAAGACAGTCTGTGGAAGTTATACTTTATTTGACATACTTTAGATCTTAACAGTTTTCTCTCTGTCCTCCCATTTCAGTTGTGTGGAGCTGATTGTTGTGGAACAAATGAATAAATATAAGGCTCGTCTCAAAGACATCAGTAGTTTGGAATTTGCTGAGAATAAGGCAAAGACCAGATTGTCACTCATTCGTAGATCAATGGTAAGATTCACGATGTGAAATCACAGGGGAAATGAGAGCTTTCCTAGGATTTTAAGTGTGCATTAATGCTGGAGAGAGAGATTATTCTCTGAGTCTTTTTCACATGAAACAAACAAACAAAAAAAATCATCAAATTTCATGCTACTTCACTTATTTATGGATGATAAAGAACATTATAAACGGAAGAACAAAAAGATAGATATAGAAATAGATATAGATATAGATATAATTTTGAATAGATATAGATATAGATATAATTTGACAGTCTGCAAAAGTAAAGCAACAAGCAGACTGTCAAATTATTGCGGGGAGGTTGGGGAGATCTGGGGAAGATAGGAGATCAACTGAAGGACTTATATACATGCATATAAGTACAACCAATGGACACGAAACTCTGGGAAAGGAGGGTTTGTATGGAAGGAGGGGGGGCAATGGTATATGTACAAAGATAATTTAATTTAAAATAAATAAATAAATAAATAAATAAATAAAAATTTTAAAAAGAGCAAAAAAAAATTTTTTTTCACGGTACTATGGATGCCTTAGGTAGGATTTTAAAAATCAGTAATTTGAATAAAACGTTGGTGGTTTAATAATCTGCCCTATTTTCTTTTCCTGTTCTTTCTTTGAAAACTTAACCTACTTTAACTTTCTTCTCTACTTCCTTCCACCATCTGTTTCTACCCCCAAACATATAATTTTTGTTGGTCCTGCCAATACTCCTGGGATGTCGAGAACTTAACCAAATGCAAAAATATGATTTATAAGTAATTAGAATTTCATCTATGAGTCTACCATTATCAAATAAAGATTCTTCATGGGTTTATTGTGTTTTGAGAAAAGCCTTGCAAAAATGATATTTTATTTTCTCCATTTGGCCACCTTTCTGTTTACTGTTTTCATTTGTAACCAATGACATATTTTTATAAATAATTCCAGTTCTCATTGACCAATAATCAATAGGACCTGGATAACTGGAAAACTACTTTGAATTAAAGTTTAATTATTGCCTATTTTTTACCCTTCCCCTCAATTGTAAAACAAAATTGTAGTGATGAACACCTTCTCAGATCCCCAGTAAATCTCTAAAGAGAAGCAGGCTTCCCCCATCATCATACTTGTGTATTTCCAGTGGCATAAAAATACTTCCTCCATCTTCATGATTTATATTTAGATTAATATTAAAATAACTGTCTTCCTTCAATATTAAAATTGGCACAGAACAAGTACTCAACCAATGTCTATTGATTAGATTAGAAGAGTGTCTTTTCTAAAAACAAACATCTAGCAACTGTCTTCTAATTATAACTCTACCATGCCAAACTCTTTTCCTACTGAATATTAACTAGACTTTTTTCCAACCAGTAAAGCCTATCACAGGATACTATCTAAATTTTTTCCTCAGAAAATGAGAAAAGAAACCCCATTTAAAAGTGAAACCCTTTCTGTAGTATGAATTTTCAGGAACTCAGTACTGAGATGCTCAATTTAGCTCATCTGGGTAGGAAAGAAAGAGACCTTTTACTGAAAAGCTACTATTCAAAGCAGGTAGGCTAGTTGTGTTTTTTTTTTTTTGCTGATGCTGCAGAATAAGTCCACTGAAATGAGACAATGACATGTACATTCTAACCTTCTGCTTTCCTTTTCATGTCCTTCCTAATCCAGAAACCTGTACTAATTGCAGTTAGATTTATGAGCATTACCCGCAGTTCAGTCTTGGTATGTATAATATTGCAATGTGTCACAGCCACTTTACATTATTGTCTCTCATCCATCCAAGAGTTGTTCTACTCTGTCTATCATTCATGCTTGTCCATCCTCAGTGTGCAGCCCCAGTTAAGACCCACTTCCCGCCGAAACCTGTTTGGCTCAATGGATAGAGCGTCGGCTTGGGGACTGAAAGGTCCTGGGTTTGATTCCGGTCAAGGGCATGTACCTTGGTTGCGGGCATATCCCCAGTAGGGGGTGTGCAAGAGGCAGCTGATCGGTGACTCTCTCTCATCGATGTTTCTAACTCTCTATCCCTCTCTCTTCCTCTCTGTGCAAAATCAATTAAAAAAACAAACAAACAAAAAAAACCACTTCCTAATCAGCCTTCACTTTATTTTCTCTTACTCTCTTTCTTTAGAACCTTCATTTTCCTTCCTCTGTAACATGAAGCTAAACAATCTCCATATACAATATACTAATTTTTCCTCTTTGTCCGATAAACCTTGTGGTTTCTTCTTTGGTTGGATCATTAAAAGGTGAATGTTGAAAGCATTGAGTTACTGAATTAATTTCTGTTTTCTGAGCCTTGTTCTCAGCAATCTCCTTCATTTATTACTTGAAATATCTATTGCTACTTCCAACATCCTCCATTATTAGTAATGCTAATTATATATAGTCCATTCATATCTGTGACCTCAGTGGTGTCTTCCCAGGTATAAAAGTATGGCTCTTATCCAATTAGTATTTTTTAGACTGCGCAGCAAATAGTATTGTGCAAATTGATGGCCTGGTCCTAGACTTAAATATCACGGTATAATAGAACTTAAATCAGGATTTTATTAATTATAGAAATGGAGATTTGAGAACACCACTATATAGGGAAATTAATGTAACCAATTCTTTGAGGATTTCAACTTGCTGGCAAGTAAATACAAATCAGTTTTGCTTTTTATCTAGCAACTGTCTTCTAATTATAACTCTACCATGCCAAACTCTTTTCCTACTGAATATTAACTACCTTAACAATATCTTCTCACTATTCCATAGTACTCAAATGCTATACTCTTATTTTAGTATTTAAGACGTAGTTCTTTTCATATTATAGCTTCAGTCACGGGCTTGATGAAATACTCTTACCACTTTATCCAAGGACAAACTGATCTTAATCTGGGGTTGGAAACTTTAGGGGTAGATATGTAGAGGTTTGTTTCTTTTATTTTTAATTTTTATTTTATTCATTTTTTTGGTCACACACTTCTGCCCTCTCTTTTTCTTGTGTTTTCTTCCTCTGGTGTTGAAGCTGGGAGGAGTAATGGGGAGGCAGAAGTCTGCATGATATCCCAGTGTTGAGGAGGCACTTCTTTTTCTTGGTTGTTCCACAGTAATTTCAAGCTCTTTGTCAACAGACTAAATGAAAATGAATGATAGTTCAAGTTTACCCTGATAACAGTGGGCTTGATCCTATCCCATTTCCAGAGGCATTGATGCCATCCCATGCAAGATTTAGTCACATCTTCTAGCTAAACGTGACTGATAGCATTCATACCTAGTGATTCTGATATGTATTTGTTTTGTAAGACTTTATCCTATCAAATCTACCTCTTATTGCACAATGGGGAAGAGGAGGTTACATTTTTTTATACTTCTAGGGAACCAACAACTCAGGGTGAACAATAGTTTTGCCTATCTCTCTACCACCATACTCTCTCTCCATTTCTCTTTTAACCTGTGCATATAACAGGGAGGCAAATCAGTAAATCTTTTGCCTATATAGATAACCAAATGGGATGAAATACCAGTGTGTCTTTCTTTTAGATGACCTCAAACTTAGATTCTTACTCTATGGATTCACATGCAACTGCTTTTTTCCCCAAAGAGGAAATGGAATATCCTCTTTTCATAAACTCTGTGTTGTCCTCCAAGTCCAATAAACCTCTCTTTTCGGCCTTTTTAGGTTCACACCGAGGGAAGGTGTTGTAATATTGATGATAGGGCTGGTTCAATAAATTGGTGCTAAGAGTACCAACTACTATTGGTTCCTTGAAGTTAGAAGAAGGGCTATTTAATTTGGACTTTATCCACAGTTTTGGAACAAGAGGAAAAAATCCCACTTACATCCTATTGCATATGCATTTAGCTGTAGAAAAGACTATAGGCTCAGTCTTAAGAATAAGACTGTGTCTAGGACATATTTGATATTCAGTAAGCATCTATGGAAAATTGAATCTAGAAGGGATAGAAGTTAGTTTTAAGGATATCCATTAAAAATAGACTGATTCGCCGAAACTGGTTTGGCTCAGTGGTAGAGCGTCGGTCTGCAGACTGAAAGGTCCCAGGTTCGATTCCAATCAAGGGCATGTACATTGGTTGTGGGCACATCCCCGGTAGGGGGTGTGCAAGAGGCAGCTGGTCGATGTTTCTCTCTCATTGACATTTCTAGCTCTCTATCCCTCTCTCCTCCTCTCTGTAAAAAATCAATAAAATATATATTTTTTTAAAATAGACTGACTCTAATCAAAGTCACTAATGTTCATATATTCATAAATTTTTAAAAATTGCTACTTTAAATACAATAGTGGCTTTTTTGAAGTGTAGAGTGAACTGGATTTTATAATAAGTACGTTTTATTATTGACAATGTGAAAAGTAATTTGAGTTGGGTGTTGAAAGATGAGTAGTAATTTAACAAATGAAGAAAGAGGAAGACAATTCCAGAGGAAAGGAAGCATGAAGCAGCAATCTATGAATAATAAACTACTTTGTTTAGCTAGAGCAGATGTGGAAGTGACAGAAGAATTAGGAAAGGTGGATTAGAACCATGTGTACAACATTAAGAATTTAGAATTTTCTACTTTGAAGCATTTTGAAATTATAAAAAGATTTTTAAGTAGGAATATCACCATCAATGTGCCTTTTAGATAATCTGAAGAATAATGATTAGAAATGGGCAAAACTAAGAGTCATATATCAGTTAAAAGGCTCTTTCCTTGTAAATAACCATATTTTTCATTACTAAAATGGGTTGAACCCTCATAATTTCATTTTGAAGTGATTTCGAAAATATAGATTACCCTTGAACAACATAGGTTTGAACTGCATGGGGCAAGGCAACTTATACATTTTTGTTATTTTCAATAAATACCCAGTCAGCCCTCCATATCACCAGCTTGGGAATCCGAGGATGTGGAGGACTGATTACATGCATTGTTCTATGCCATTTTATTTAGATAAGGTACTTGAACATCCATTGATTTGGGGCAGGAGGTCCATGAACCTGTCAACAATCAATTGAAAAGTGGCAGCTCTAAGGAACTTTAAAGGAAAGTAAAGAGCTATTATATTCTAAGTGTGGACTTGAACTTACTTGACTCTAGCAAAGGGTCCTATCATCCTATATAATAAAAGGCTAATATGCAAATTGTCCCTACGGGTGGGAGTTTGATCTACTGGGAGTTAGACATGCACTGACCACCAGGGGGTGGCGTGGAACATGATGGGCGTTGGCAGTGTGGCGCTGGCAGCTGGTGGAAGCAGAGGTGCTACTGGCCCTGATGGGGCCCGATGAGAGTGGGACTGTGGCAGGATGGTGGAGCAGGTGAGCAGGCGGCTCCGAGCCAAGGAGGGTGCAAAGGGAGGCCCTGTCTGGCAGCCAGGGAAAGGGAGGCCCCAACTGACAGTAGTGGCAGGCATCTGGGAGAAGGGAGGCCCTGGCCAGCAGCCACTAGAGACCCTACCCATGTATGAATTTCATGCACTGGGCCTCTTCTATATATATATATAGAAGCCTAAGTGACCGCTTGATCACTTAACTGGTAGTTATGATGCACACTGACTACAAGGAGTCAGATGCTCAAAGCAGAACCTGCCCCCTGGTGGTCAGTTCACTCCCACAATGGAATGCTGCTCAGCTCACCAATGGTTGCCAGATGCCAGGCTCATGGCTGGCAAGTACAGCTGCAGTGGCGTGAGCCTCTCCCACAGATACTCCCCCTGTGCACCCTTCCTCCATCTGGTCTGGGATTGGGACTGGCATCAGAACTGACTGGGTATGATCCCAGAGATGCTTCTTGGTCATGGATATACTGATATTGCCCTAGGACGGGCACATAGAGACTGCAGCGGAGCAGCAGCAAGCCAACCAAGCAACGGTGGTGGCAGGTGCAGTAGGGCTGGTATGAGCAGTAGTGGCGTGGCACCCGGCCCAGGCTCCTCCCTGGCCACCTGAAGCTTTGAGCACTACTACATCCCTTGAGGGATGTTGGATTGCGGTTTTGGCTGATCCCCACAGGCCAGGCCAAGGGACCCCACCAGTGTATAAATCCATACAGCGGGCCTCTAGTTTTCTTACATTAATGCATGGTGTTTTAGTCTGTTAGTCATATTCAGGTGACTTGACATAATGAGGATTAGATTCAAAGAATGAAGATTTTCTTTGAATGTAGAGGCATTCTTACTGTTATTGGTACTGATCAGCCAGTATTTTTAAAAAGATGTAATTGTCCTAGCTGGTTTGGCTCAGTGGATAGAGCTGGTTTGGCTCAGTGGATAGAGCCTGTGGACCATAGGGTCCCAGGTTCTATTCCAATCAGGGGCATGTACCTTGGTTGCAGGCTCTTTCCCCGCCCGGGTCCTGGTCGAGCTTGTGCAGTAAGCAACCAGTCAGTGTGTTTCTCTTAAATCAATATTTCTCTGTCTTTTTCTCTCTCTTCCACTTTCCCTAAAAATCGGTGGGAAGCAGCTTCTGGTGAGGATTAACAACAAAAAAACAAACAAAAGATATAATGTACTAGAAGCCCAATGCATGAAGATTCCCTGGCTTCCGGCCCACCTTCACTCTGGCCAGAGCCGCCTTTCCACCTTTCTACACTGCTCAGAGGCCCGGTGCAGCTGGGGGTGGTACACAATGCCTGCATTGTCACCATGGCAATGACGCAAGCATCCTGCCCCCTGCCGCTCAGCACCTGTGTATGCAAATTAACCCTCCATCTTTGTTGGTTAATTTGTATACTCACTCCTGATTGGCTGGTGGGCATAGCGTAGGTAAGGTCCATTTACATGTTAATCTTTTATTAGGTAGACTAGTGCCCCGGTGCACAAAATTCTTGCATAGGGGGGTTGTTCCTCAGCTCAGCTTGCACCCAAAGGTGTGGCCCTTGCTGAGGTAAGGAGCCTTGGTAAGAAGCTCTTGTGTAGGCCAGGGCTGGCTGGAAGCAGGTATCAGGGATTTATTTATCTTCTATACTTGAAACTTTGTAGCCTTGAGCAGAGGCCAGGGCCAGCCAGGGTGGGCAGGAAGCTTAGCTTCCTCCATCACTGCAGGAAACCCAAGACTCCTGCTCATTCCAGCTCCATGGCAGCCGTGATATTTGTTAGGTTAATTTTGCATACTAGCTATTGATTGGCTATTGGATGTAGCGAAGTGAGGGTTAATTTGCATGTTTCTCTTTTATTAATGTAGATACTTATAATAGGGTAATATGCAGATTGGTCGGGATGCCATCACAGATCAGGAGGCTCTGTGCACAGCAGGTGTGGGTGGGCAGGAACTTGCAGTGTTGGGGATGAGAGCAGGGGATGCAAGGCCAGGTGGAGGGCAAACTATATTCCCTACATGGTGGTGGTGGCTGTGAGCAGCGCCAAGCAGAGCCTGCAGGCCGAGCTGAAGCAAAGCCTGCGGGCCATCAGTGCTGAGGAGTGTCTGTGCCAGTCCCACCTCCTGGGCCAGAAGGTGCACGATCACAGGGAAAGTCAAGGTGGTGGGCCAGATTGATGTCCTCCTGGCCGTGCTACATGGGTTTGCAGATCTGCGCAGGCGCAAGCCTCGTGCACACATCCTTGCTCTCCTCGCTTGCAAACCGTCTACCCCGGTATGCCTGGTTCCCCACATGACATATGCATGTCCTCTCCAGCATGCTCACATCCTTTGAAGCATGGCTGGGTTCTCAGGGTGAGTGGCTGTGAGATGACAGTGAGAGGGTGGAGTGGTGATGCCCTGTTCCCTCGGAAGTCAGTGCGGCGACAAGCTCACCTCCATGGGGCTAATGCAGGTGCTAAGGCAGAAGCAGGTGCAGATAGGCACACCTGGTGGGCATGGGGCAGCCTTGCTGAGATGCCTTTGGTCAGCGTTCGAGGTTGGGAACCCAGAGGAGGTGAGGAGGTCCGTCCTCTCAGTAAAACAGTGGGATAGTCAGGGTGACTGCAGAGGAGGAATGTGCACTTTGGGTGCCCTGACTGGGCCTTGCTCACTCGGGGCCTAGCACACTCCTGCAGTGGGTGTGCCAGGATATGCTTTTCCAAGTTTTGAGAGAAAACCTTGATTCTCCCACTGCCTGCGAAGATGGAAAGAGGAGTGGGGAGACATGCGGGGAGTGAGTAGGCTTACCTGTGTGGGATTCCAAATCTGCCATTGGTTCCTTTCACTGCTGACTTGAGATATACAGGGTGCGCCCCCTGCCCCCCCATAATGTATACACACTTTGAATACCTACCAATTCCAATGGGTTTAAGCATGAAAAGAAAGAAACAACAGGTCTACGGCCATACCACCCTGAACGCGCCCGATCTCGTCTGATCTCGGAAGCTAAGCAGGGTCGGGCCTGGTTAGTACTTGGATGGGAGAAAGAAACAACAATGGAGCTGTCATCTGTTAAAAGTGTGGGCCTAAACCAGCAGTCAGACATCCCCCGAGTGGTCCTGGATTGAAGAGGGTGCAGGCCAGGCTGAGGGACCACACTCCCCCATGCATGATTTCGTCCCCCAGGCTTCTAGTAGATACATAACAATTTTTTAATTGTAGGTGTACAACATGATTATTTGATAAACGTATATATTGCAAAATGATTATTGCAATAAATTTAGTTAACATCCATTACTTCACATAGTTATAGTCTTTATCCGTGTGATGAGAACTGGTAGTGTTATCTTTGATAACACTGTAGTCAGAATATTTCCTACTCTGTTTCTTCCTAACTCCCTTCCAGAGATCATTATGGTGAGCACAAGGCATTACTTGAAGATATGCATGCAGCAGTCATGTAAGAGCCAGTGCTGAAGAGGATTTGGCATGGGATCTCTTGGGGGTAATAGGCAAAAGAAGAACAATATTTGGGTTCTTTTTCTGAAAAAGAAGCACCTCTTTCGAAGCCTTATAATCTTCTCTCAGATGGGGACAAACAGGAAGATAAATTATATAGGGAATTCTTACAGAAAAGAGAGGAAGAACTACAGTAATACATGGCAAAGGAACTTGACTTTTTCAGTAAGCCTGCTAATTAGGTTTGGGAGAATAAAAGGCAGAAGATAGAAAGAGACAATAATATAAGATTTAATGTGGTGTTGAGATGCTAGGATTATATGTGAGAGAAAAGAAAGCAAAGAGTTCACAAATGGTAGAGTGATCCAAGGAGGTTATGTGTTTAGAGAACAAAAAGTACAGAATACTAGACAAAAATAAATTACGATGGTTCCCTATGTGATTTTTGCTATTAGAAGGAGATAACCCCAACCCCTCAGAGGAGATAATCCCTTCTCACCCTCAGCCCTGGCTTGTGTGAGTTGGTCTAGTCCCTCTTGCAACCCTGCTCTTCCTACTGGTGTGGAGGTGGTTTGTACTTTGTTGAAAAAGTCTCCTCATCAGTTAGTCTTCAATTGATAATACAGAGTGAATGTTCCCAAATTTGGTTTTATTTCCAGTTTGATTCTGGGAGGCAGTGCAAGAAAAATCCCACTGACTCCACTGCCATAGTAGCTCCTTTTCACATAACATACATACTATTTTTTTGTGTGTGTTTTTTTTAAAATATATCTTATTGTTTTGTGTGGGGTTTTTAAAATATATTTTATTGATTTTTTTACAGAGAGCAAGAGAGTGATAGTCAGAAACATCGATGAGAGTCATCGATCAGCTGCCTACTGCACACCCCCCACTGGGGATGTGCTTGCAACCAAGGTACATGCCCTTAATCGGAATCGAACCTGGGACCTTTCAGTCCGCAGGCCAAAGCTCTATCCACTGAGCCAAACTGGTTTCGGCTCTTATTGTTTTTTTACAGAGAGGAAGGGAGAGCGATAGAGTGTCAGAAACATCAATGAGAGAGAGACATCCATCAGCTGCCTCTGTCACACCTCCCACTGGGAATGTGCCCACAACCAATGTACTTGCCATTGACTGGAATCAGTCCATAGGCTGACGTTCTATCCATTGAGCTACACCTGTTAGAGCCATACTTACTGTTTTTATGTTTATTTTTATTTTTTTCATTTTTTTCTTAAGGTATTATATGTGTACATATCTTACCATTGCCCCCTCCCCTCCATTCCCATTTATCACTCCCTCTCCAGAGTTTTTTGTCCATTGGTTATGCTTATATACATGTATACAAGTCCTTCTGTTGATCTCTTATCTCCCCCATATCTCCCTACACTCCCTGCTATAATTTATCAATCTGTTTGTTGCTTTACTGTCTCTGAATCTATCTTTTTGCTCATCAGTTTATAATGTTCTTTATTATTCATAAATAAGTGAGATCATGTTGTGTTTTTCTTTCATTGACTGGCTTATTTAACTCAGCTTAATGTTTTCCAATTCCATCCAGGTCGCTGCAAATTATAAGAATTCCTTCTTTTTTATGGCAGCATAGTATTCCATTGTGTAGATGTACCATAGTTTTCTTATCTAATCATCTGCTGATGGGCACCTAGGCTGTTTCCAAATCCTAGCTATTGTAAATTGTGCTGCTATGAACATAGGGGTGCATATATCCTTTTTGATTGGTGTTTCTAGTTTCTAAGGATATATTCATAGGAGTGGGTTCCTGGGTCAAATGGGTGTTCCATTTTCAGTTTTTTGAGGAAACTCCATACTGTTTTCCACAGTGGTTGCACCAGTCTGCATTCCCACTAGCAGTGCACGAGGGTTCCTTTTCATCGCAACCTCGCCAACTCTTGTCATTTCTTCATTTGTTGATGTTAGCCATTCTGACAGATGTGAGATGGTACTGCATTGTTGTTTTGATTTGCATTTATTGGATAATTAGTGACTTTGAGCATGTTTTCATGTGCCTTTTGGCCTTCCTTCTGTCTTTTGAAAATGATCTATTTAGGTCCATTGCCCATTTTTTAATTGGATCATCTTCCTTTTATTTAGTTGTATAAGCTGTCTGTAGATTTTGGAGATTAAGCCTTTATCAGTAATAACATTTGTAAATATGTTTTCCCATACAGTTGGCTTTCTTGTTGTTTTGTTGTTGGTTTCTTTTGCTGTAAAAAAGCTTTTTATTTTGATGTAGTCCCATTTGTTTATTTTCTCTTTAGCATCCATTGCCCTAGAGGCAGTATCAGTGAGGAAGTTCTTTTGGCATATGTCAAAGATTTTGCTACCTGTGGATGCCTTTAGTATTTTTATGGTTTCCCATCTTAAGTTTAAGTCCTTTATCCATTTTGAGTTTATTTTTCTGTATAGTGTAAGTTGGTGATCTAGTTTCATTTTCTTTCTTTCTTTCTTTCTTTTTTTTTTTTTTGCATGTATCTGTCCAATTTTCCCAACACCATTGATTGAAGAGACTGTCTTGACAACATTGTATGTTCATGCCTCCTTTGTCAAATATTAATTGAGTATAGAGGTTTGGGTAGATATCTGGATTCTCTATTCTATTCCATTGATCTCTATGTCTGTTCTTGTGCCAGTACCAGGCTGTTTTGAGAACAGTGGCTTTGTAATACAGCTTGAAATCTGGTATTGAGATACCTCCTACTTTATTCTTCTTTCTCAGGATTGCTCTGGCTTTTTGGGGTCTTTTTTTGTTTTGTTTTGTTTCAGATGAATTTTTGGAGAGTTCTTTCTAGGTTTGTGAAGTATGCTGTTGGTATTTTAATGGGGAGTACATTGAACCTATAAATTGCTTTGGCAAGTATGGACATTTTGATGATGTTGATCCTACCAATCCATGAACATGGTATGTTTTTCCACTGTTTACATCTTCCTCTATCTCTTTTTTTTAGTGTTGTGTAGTTTTCCACATATAGGTCTTTTACCTCTTTAGTTAAGTTTATTCCTAGGTATCTTAGTTTTTTTGGTGCGATGGTAAATAGGATTGCTTTTTTAGTCTCTCTTTCTGTAAGTTCACTATTGGTGTATAGAAATGCCATAGATTTCTTGGCATTAATTTTGTATCCTGCTACATTGCCAAATTCATTTATCAAGTCTGTTAGTTTTTTGATGGAGTCTTTTGGTTTTTTAATGTACAACATCATGTCATCTGCAAATAAGGACAATTTTACTTCTTTTCCAATTTGGATACCATTTTTTTTAAAAAATATTTTTTATTGATTTTGTACAGAGAAGAAGGGAGAGAGATAGAGAGTTAGAAACATCAATGAGAGAGAGAGTCATCGATCAGCTGCCTCCTGCACACCCCCCATTGCGGACATGCCCGCAACCAAGGTACATGCCCCTGACCGGAATCTAACCTGGGACTCCTCAGTCCCCAAGCCGACGCTCTTTCCATTGAGCCAAACCGGTCTCGGCCAATTTGGATACCTTTTATTTATTCTTCTTGTCTAATTACAATGGCTAGTACTTCCAGTACTATGTCAAACAGTGAGAGTGGGCACCCCTGTTTTGTTCCTCTTCTTAGGGGAAATGGTTTTAGTTTCTGCCCATTGAGTATGATGTTTGCTATGGGTTTATAATATATAACTTTTATTATGTTGAGGTATGATCCTTGTACTCCCACCTTATTGAGAGTTTTTATCGCGGAAGGGTGTTAGATTTTGTCAAATACTTTTTCTGCATCAATTGATATGACTATATGATTTTTATCTCTCAATTTGTTTATATGATGTATCACATTTATTGATTTGCAGATATTGTACCATCCTTGCATTCCCAGAAGAAATCCTACTTGGTCATGGTGTATGATCTTTCTGATGTGCTGCTGGAGCCTATTTGCTAGAGTTTTGTTGGGGATTTTGGCATCTATGTTCATGAGGGATATTGGCCTGTAATTCTTTTTCATTGTGTTGTCTTTATCTGGTTTTGGTATTAGGGTGATTCTGACTTCATAAAAGAAGTTTGGAAGTGTTCCTTCCTCTTGAATTTTTTTGGAATAGTCTGAGGAGAATAGGTTTTAGTTCTTTCTTGAATGTTTGGTAAAACTCTCCTATGAATCTGTCTGACCCCGGGCTTTTGTTTGTTGGAAGCTTTTTGATGACTGTTTCAATTTCTTCCCAAGTCTCTGGTCTACTGAGATTTTTAGATTCTTCTTGATTAAATTTTGGAAGGTTCTATTTTTCTAGGAATATGTCCATTTCCTCCAGGTTGTCCAGTTTGTTGAAATAGAGTTGTTTGTAGTATTTTGTAACAATCCTTTGTATTTCAGGGTCTTTTGTTGTTTCACCTCTTTCATTTCTGATTTTGTTTATTTGGGTCCTTTCTTTTTCTTTCTTTGTTAGCCTGGCTAGAGGTTCATCAATCTTGTTTATCCTTTCAAAGAAACAGCTCTTGGTTTTGTTGATCTTTTGAATTCTTTCTTTGGTCTCTATGTCATTCATTTCTGCTCTGATCTTTATTATTTCCTTCCTTCTGCTTACACTGGGCATTTCTTATTACTCTTTTTCTAACTCTTTGAGTTGTAGAGTTAGATAATTTATTACCATTTTTTTTTTTTTTTTTTTTTTTTGCAATAGGCTTGTACAGCTATGATCTTCCCTCTCAAGACTGCTTTTTCTGTGTCCCATAGATTTTGGATTGTTGAGTTTTCATTGTCATTTGTTGCCAGGATCTTTTTATTTCTTCCTTTTTTTCCTCTGGTAACCCAGTCCTTGTTTAATAACATGCTGTTTAGTTTTCATGTGTTTGATTTATTTGGATTATTTTTATTGTAGTTAATTTCCAGTTTTATGCCACTATGATCTGAGAAGATGCTTGATATGATTTCTATCTCCTTGAATTTGAAGAGACTTTGCCTATGTCCCAACATGTGGTCTATCTTTGAAAATGATCCATGTGCACTTGAGAAGAATGTATATTCTGTTGCTTTGGGGTGGAATGTTCTGAAGATGTCAATTAATTCCATCTGGTCTAGTGAGTCATTTAGAACTGATGATTCTTTGCTGATATTTTGTTTAGATGATTTATCCAAAGGTAATAGTGGGGTATTAAAATCTCCTACTATGATTGTATTGCTATTAATCTCTGCCTTAATGTCCTCCAGCAGTTTGTTTGTTTGTTTGTTTTTTTAATATGTATGTGGGTGCTCCTGTATTGGATGCACATATGTTTACCAAGGTTATTTCTTCTTGTTGGATTACTCCCTTTAATATTATGAAGTGGCCTTCGTTATCTCTTGTTATGTCCTTCACTTTGAGATCTAATTTGTCAGATATAAGTATTGTTACCCCAGCTTTTTTTTCATTTCCATTCGCCTGGAAAACCTTTTTCCATCCCTTCACCCTCAGTCTGTGTGTGTCTTTTTGTCTGAAATGGGTTTCTTGTAGACAGCAGATATATGGGTCTTGTTTTCTTACCCAATCCATTATGCTATGTCTTTGGATTGGAGCATTTAATCCATTTACATTTAAAGTTAATATTGATAGGTACTTACTTGTGGCCATTTTTATTCTAAACCCCTGTGTTCCTTCTTCATTTCCTATTTCTTTTTTATTTTTACAGCAGACCCTTTAATATTTCTTGCATTGCTGGTTTGGTGGTGATAAATTCCCTTAGTCTTTTTTTTTTTGTCTGTGAAGCTCCTGATTTCACCTTCTGTTTTGATTGATAGTCTTGCTGGATACAGTATTCTTGGATTCAGACCCTTTGTTTGCATGACTTTGTATATTTCATCCCATTCCCTTCTGGCCTGATGAGTTTCTGCTGAGAAATCAGTTGCTAGTCTGATGGGGATTCCTTTATATGTAACTTTCTGTCTCTTTCTGGCGGCTTTTAAAATTCTTACTTTGTCGTTGGTGTTTGCCAATTTAATTATAATGTTCCTTGGTGTCGGTCTTCTGGGATTCATTTTGCTTGGGATTCTGTGAGCTTCTTGATTTGTGTAGGTTTTTTTCTTCTCTATCTCAGGAAAGTTTTCTGTCATTATTTCTTGAAACAGGTTTTCTATGCCTTCTTCTGTTTCCTTTCCTTCTGGAACCCCTATTATTCTAATATTGTTTTGTTTTGTATTGTCCCAAAGTTCCCTTAGGCTCTCCTCCTTTTTTATTTTATTTTATTTTTTTCTAGAAGCTGCTCTAATTGGGATTTTTTTCCATCTTGTCTTCTAGCTCACTGATGCGGTCCTCTGCTTCTTCTGGTCTACTCTTGATGCTTTCTATTGAGTTCTTTACAGTAGCGATGTCATTTTTCATTTCTTCTTGGTTCATCTTCATTTCCTCTTGGTTTTTACTCATATTGTCAAATTTGTCTTCCATTCTTTTTAGCCATCTTATGATCATTTCTCAGAATTCTTTCTCTGATAGGTTGCTTGTCTCTAATTTGTTTACTTTCTTTTCTGGTGATGCCTGCTTTTCTTTCTTGTGCAAGCTATTTCTTTGTCTCCGCATGGTCTCTCTTTTCAGGATGTCTTGTTATGTAGTATTCTCTCTCCTTTCCATGGGTGATTGAAGAACTCCCTTGAATCCACGTGTTTGCGATAATTGGGGCATCACAGCTGTTCAGTGGTCTCCACTGTTGTGGGTGTTTCAGGCCTCAGATAAGATCCACTTTTCCTTGCAAGATGGAGTAGTTTTCCCTCTGAGCCCGTAGTTCTCGGAGAGGTGTCCGCCCCAGTTGTTTTACATGGAGACGAGAACCAAACACAGTTACCTTCCCACTTCAGGATACCAGATGTTGCAAAAGACCAAAGAAATACCAAGCATGTTTCCTAGAGGAAGGGAGGACCCCATTTATTAACACTAGAGGACTCCGGGATTAATTTCCAAATCAGAGTGACAAAACACGCAGAAGGTTTCACGTTTTATAACCTTCTAGGGTCTTTGTTTCTATACTTACTGTTTTTAAGGAAACTTTTATAATTAGAAGTTATAGAACCTGAAAATGAAAGATAAACTATTTTATATTGAACAATTACTGAACCTTTAATTTTTTAAAAAATTTATTTCATTGATTTTTTTACAGAGGAAGGGAGAGAGATAGAGAGCCAGAAACATCGATGAGAGAGAAACATTGACCAGCCGCCTCCTGCAACACTCCCCAGTGGGGATGTGCCTGCAGCCAACGTACACGCCCTTGACTGGAATCAAACCTGGGACCATTCAGTCTGCAGACCGACGCTCTACCACTGAGCCAAACCGGTTTCGGCTAAATTTATTTTAAAGTTAGCCATTTGATAAATCTGAGATCTTATACTTCTACATAAAAGATAAATTTATATACTTGTTTCATGTTCAATTTAGAAAATTCGAAACAATAGGGTGAAGTGTAAAAGATAAGAAAATCACCAGTGTCTATTCATATTTTTGAATATTTATATTTTCCTATGTATGCTTAATAGAATTTATGACAGTACTATAGTATTCATAGCTTTATATTTTAGGAAGATTTTTGTAGAGATAAAACATGAACTCAATTTAGTATCATAAATCTCTTTAATATTTTTAAACTTTTAGTTTTACTAAGTAAAAATGAGACTACTTTAAATAAATGTCTCTTTAGAAATACCTCTCTTTGTCTTTTTTCCTTTTCATTCTCTTCTATAGATAAGACCTGTTCCTTTAATTCCATTTTTTCTCATTCCTTTTCTTTCAAAAAAAAAAAAAAAAAAAAAAAGGCCATGCTCTAGGGATTGTGCTAGGTATACTGGAAGTTTAGAAATGACAAAATCTTTGCCTTAGATAAATTAACAATCTAGTAAACAAAAATGTAAATAATTGTAGTTCAGTTTATTAAATCTCATCTGTTCAAAGCTATAGGGGTATAGAGAGTTGGGTAAGGAGTACTACTTGAGAAAATTGAATAAACTGCAATGGCTACAATGAAAGATTTCTTGGTAGGAATGAAGGAAGGGAAGATTGATAGTAAGGTTTTAAATTCTTAAATTCCAGGACCAGAAGTTTGGATTTGATCCTTTTAGGCCTTGAGAGGTCATCACAGGGAATAGTACCACCAAACTTTTCCCGGTAACCAAAGTCTTCCAGACCTTTAGGGAAAAACAATGGGCTTAAGTAGTAGCTTCTAGAATGTGACTTTAGGTGTGCCTGGGATAGCCTAAAGTCATCAACTATACTCACAATAATATTCCCTAACGAAACACCCAAAAATTAATTGGCTTGACATAATAATTATGTATTTATTACTATCTCAGCTGATTTGGAGTAAGCTGCAGGTTGAGTCTAGCTCTGTTTTGCACATCTCTTATTCTTCTTGAACTAGTGAACTAACTGGGATATATTTTTCTAGTGGAAATCAATTCTAATACAGGTTAGAGAAGTGGAGCTAGTGATTTATCATAGTCTTTGATATGTCTCTCAGGGCAAGGAAGATAGCTCAGGAACATGTTTCTTTAAAAAGAAAGCAGAAAGTTTTTCCCTCATACATCCTCTAAAACAACTTAGTTATTTCTTTTGCCTGCTTAGCATCTGCTCATGGTCCAAAGCTATGTTTCCTTCTTCCCTGTAAAATGTTGGTCTTGTAGATGAAAAAAAAACCTCAGTTCTTTTATTAAAAGGGATCAGCTCGTAGCTCTTTTAAAGATGCCATTAAGAGATTCAGATTCATACCTGTTAAAATGGACTTATGAAGTTGTGTGGTATCTTGAGTGAGGGAAGTGGTCCATACAGTTTTGATCTTGTCATGAATTTGTTTGCTCTTTGGCCTACACCCCCAAATCAAAAATTTGTAGTTTTTTATAATTACAATATCGCCAGTGATATTAAAATCTATTGGTTGCCCTAGCTGGTTTGGCTCTGGATAGAGCATTGGCCTGCAGACTGAAGAGTCCCAGGTTCAATTCTGGTCAAGGGCACATACCATAGTTGCAGGCTCTATCTTCCCACCCTCTAACCCCCAGAGCGGGAGGCAACCAATCAATGTGTCTCTCTCACTTCGATGTTTTTCTCTGTCTGTCTCTCCCCCTCCCTTCCACTCTCTCTAAGAATCAATGGGAAAATATCCTTGGGTAAAGATGAACAAAAAATAAAATAATAATCTATTGGTTATTTCACCATTTGAAGAGATTTTTTTTAAATTCATATATGGCCTCATAATGTCATAAGTGAATCATTCAGAAAATATTGGTTCACTGAGTTATGCAGATCTTTCAAATGTTTCATTATACAATATCAAACAAAAATAACATTTGTTAATATCACCACCTGTCTCTTTAGAAAATCTTTAGTACTGGGCAGCTGTCAAACTCATGGGGCAGTTATAAGTTTTCTAAAATTTTAATATTTGTTTGAAAGCTTGAAATGTCATCATTGACAAAAAATATAGTCATACATTTATTTCATTTGAAATGATGGGCTCCCTTCTTACATTTTTAAAGACAGTGTCTGCTGTATGCAATAGTCCTACTTAGTCGATTATTTTAACACATTGTGGATGGATCATGAGAATTCTTCTTATTACGCAGTGTTTTACAAAATATCATACTTTTAAAAGATTAGCTTGCAAGAACATGTAATAAACTAGAGGCCAAGTTTGGGGAGGGTGTCCCTCAGCCCAGCCTGCACCCTTTCCAATCTGGGATCACTCTAAGGATGTCCAACTGCCCGTTTAGACTCAATTTCATCGGACATCCCTCTCACAATCAAGACTGCTGGTTCCCAACTGCTCTCCTGCCTGCCTTCCTGATTGCCCCTAACCGCTTCTGCCTGCCAGCCTGATAATCCCTTAACCACTCCACTGCCAGCCTGATTGATATCTAACTGCTCCCCTGCCAGCCTGTTTGCCCCCAATTGCCCTCCCCTGCCAGGGGCAACCCTAGCCTGTTCTCTTCAGCTCCATGGCTGCCGCCAATTTTTCTTGGGATTTATCTTCTATAATTGAAACTTTATCCTTGAGTGGAGGCCTAGGCTGGCCAGAGTGTGTGGAAAGCTTGGCTTCCTCTATTGCCAGGGTAACCCAAGCCTCTCAACTGCTCTTTGTGGCTGCAGCCACCTTGGTTGGCATTAGTACACATACGGTACTCGCTCTGATGGGCTGATGGGCGTGGCTGGTAGGCGTGGCTTGTAGCGGAGTGATAGTTAATTTGCATATTACTCTTTTATTAGGTAGGATTACTTCAAAATACAATGGGTATTTAATTTTAAAGTGTGCCTTTAATATTTATGTAAAACTTTTTTTGTACTCATTCAATAGAAACTTATCTGGCCACTGGGTAAAGCTAACAATGAAACTACTAGTCTAATGTGTTAAGTAGCATTTCATGAATAAAGCTTTTAATTCAATTGCATTGCAAATGTTCACATATTGTGTTTTCTTAAGATAACTAGTAAGTATGCAGAAAGGTACGTTGTGTATAAAACTTTTAATTTTACCACACAGAAAATTAAAAGTAATGAACTCAAGGATTAAGAATAAAATTAATTTATACTGCTTAATGGAAGACATGAAATGAAATTGACTTTTTAAAAATCTATGCATGACAGCACAGAATATGATTACTACTATAGTTTGATACCACTGCCTTCATTTATGCAAAGATGCCAATAGCTGTAAAGCAGTTAGTGCAATTGTCAAGTGGAAGGACAACTAGCATCTTAGTATCATTATAAAAATAATTTTCAGCCCTGATTCGTGTGGTTCAGTGGTTGAAGTGTCAGCCCACAGACCGAAGAGTTGTAGGTTCAATTCTTGGTTGAGGGCTTGAACCTGGTTGGGATGTGTACCAGAGGCAGCCAGTTGATATGTCTCTCACATTCTCTCTCTCTCTCTCTCTCTCCCTCTCTCTCTCTCTCTCTCTCTCATTCCCTCCCACTCTCTAAAAATCATTGGGGAAAATATCCTCAGGTGAAGATTAACAAAAAAAAATTACCGTGATAATTTTGGCATCTTCATGGGCTTGTAAACACCAACTACACTTTGAGAACCACTACTCTTCAGTACATAAAACACCCCTGCTTACAGAATTGCACAGAAATATTTGGTGAAGATAATTCCTTTTCATGTGTAAGAAATAAATGTACAAAAATGACTCAAGTATTTAAAGTGGTTTCTAATCTTCATCTAGTGAATCATAACTACAAGCATTGGGATATTTGAACAAGCCTGGTTACCTAATTATAACACTATGCAAAACAGCCAATTTTCTAGGCCTCCCCTTACCACGAAAATAGACTCCTCAGGAGTATAATTCAATTCTTTGCTTCCTATTTTTGTGACTTAACAGAAGACACTCAAGCAGCGATAGTCTATCTTGGTCCAAAGTGCTGTTTTGGGGTATGGTTTCTTCATTAGGATTCTGAGATTTATGCTTTAACTAATTAAATATAGTCCTATCTAGGTAGTGCATAGTTTTTTCTTCTTACATATTCAACGCATGGACAAACTTCAATCCTATATAATGAAAGCCTAATAAGCTAAGTATCCAACCATTCATTTGACTGTTCAACCAGTCACTATGATGCATACTGACCACCAAGGGGCAGACCCTCCAAGAGGTAGGTTAGCTTGCTGCTGGGGTCCACTAATAGGGACTGG
This sequence comes from Nyctalus aviator, assembly GCA_036971965.1. Classification (NCBI taxonomy): domain Eukaryota; kingdom Metazoa; phylum Chordata; class Mammalia; order Chiroptera; family Vespertilionidae; genus Nyctalus; species Nyctalus aviator. Next base: position 101,861,803 of record CM072922.1, read on the forward strand.
GCGAGATAGGCCAGACATGCCCCAGAGCCCTCCCACAGTCCTTCCCCAGCCCTAATCATGCACTGGTGGGATCCCTCAGCCTGGCCTGCACCCTTTCACAATCCAGGACTCCTTAGAGCCATGGTCGGCAAACTGCAGCTCTTTGGCCTGGGCGAGTCTATTTTAAAGAAGTGGTGTTAGAATAATTTTAAGTTTTAAAATTTCAGCTCTCAAAATAAATTTCAATCATTATACTGTTGATATTTGGCTCTGTTGACTAATGAGTTTGCCGACCACTGCCTTAGGGGATATTGGAGAGCTGGTTTTGGCCCGATCCTTGCAGGACAGGCTGAGGATCTTCATGTTTCCCTAGTGAGTGTAAGAGATGTCTTTCCCTACATAGTCATCAAGTTGTTTTTGTTTGTAAATATATTTGTATTAATTTTTAGATAGAGAGGAAGGGACCAGGAGAGAGAGATAGAAACATCGATTCACTGCCTTCTATAGGCTTCCAACAGGGATTGAGCCCTCAAGTTGGGCATGTGCCCTAACTGGGAATGAAACCAGCGACTTCTTGGTGCATAGGTCAATGCTCAACCACTGAGCCACAATAGCTGGGCAGTCATCAAGTTTTTTTTAAGGGTTTGGCAATCCACTCCCTAATTACCACCACAGGTATCTCTCTAACTTCATCTATCTTTAACTCTTTGGGCTTATTTTGACTTATAACATTGAAAATTTTTGTGTCCCATCTACCATACCTTGCCATTCCTCCTTGCATCTTTCTCCATCTTGGGCCTTATAGCATTTTTCTGAGAAATCAAAATTCTCCTCATAGGCTTTATTCATTTTAACACTTTGGTGTACTTTCTACTTGTTTATATTATTACCTCTTTAAGCCTTATGAGGAAATGGAAATGCTGGGCTCAACTGAGGATTACCTCAAAGAGGTATCTTCACTTAGAATCTTCACATTAAAGCATTTGGTTCCCAAAATTTTTGTTATAGTGGAAAAGCTTACTACAGATTGGTCTCACAGAATAACAGGGAAGTCTATTATGGATGGTTCTTACCCAAATCAAATAATTAAGGATCTCTGTTACATTATCCTGGCTGGTGTGTCTTGGTTGCAGCATCATCCAGTGCACCAAAAAGGTTGCGGGAGAAAAAAACCAAGATGGCGACATAGGTAAACGCCTAACTGCAGCTCGCACAATTTCAAAAATACAACTAAAATACAAAATGGACATTATCCAGAACTACAGGAAAGTTGACTGACTGGAAATTCTACAACTAGAAGGAAAGAGAAAACCAGAAGGAAAATCATAGGAGCTATAAAAGCCTAAGGTACGGAGACACCGTGTGCTTGTGTGGAGAGGATGGAGCCAGAGAGGAAGGGGCGGCTGAGTGCCTAGTTGGCGTTACCTAGCAGGAGTGAGATAAAAGCTCTGGGCTGCACTGAAACCCAGTTCTGGGCGAGACCCTGGGGACCCAAGCTCATACAGAGGGAATCTCGGCTATAAGGCGGAAACTCGGGAGCGGCAGAGGTCCGGAGGCCTGCACGTGAATGCGCGCAGAGGACGGACTGTTGACTGTGCCGCTAGATTGCCCTAGTGGGAAGGAGGCAAAAGCTCCAGACTGTGCTGAGCCCCAGTTCCGACTGCACTGAATCCCAGTTCTTGGCCAGACCCTGGGGACCCAGGCTCATACAGAGGGAATCTGAGCTGTAACGCGGAAACTCGGGAGCAGTGAAAGGCAGAGCTCTGGAGCCGTGCACGTGAATGCGCGCAGAGGACGGACTGTTGACTGTGCCGCTGGATTGCCCTAGCAGGAAAGAGACTAAAGCTCCGGACTGCACTGAACCCCACTTCCAAATGCACTGAACCCCAGTTCTGAGCTCATTGGGGGAGAGACTAGACTGTCTGGTAGCGGGCGAAACTCGAGGGCACCTTTCTCTCAGAAGTGCTTGCAGCGAGTACTGAAGGACACTGAGGAACACTGAGACTCAGGAATCTCATAGGGCAGGGCTGATGGGAAGCCAAGGCTGTAGGCTCCACCCTGAAACTCCATCCCATCCAAACTGAACACAGGCTTTTGCAATTTTGCAAGTCTAGTGGAATAAGGCTGTCTCCCAGTATAGACACAGCTGATCCTCACAACGAATTGGCCTGGATGTCAGTTCCTCCCAGTGATACCAACAACAATTAAGACTTTACTACAACAAGGCTGTACACACAGTCCACAAAGGGGTGCACCAAGAGTGTCCACCTCAGGTAACTGGGAGTCTGACCCACTGAACCATTTAGGACACCTTAGCACACAAAGCCACCCTACCAACCCAGGGAATCTGCAAAAATGCCGAAGACAAGGAAACAGATCACAAACAAAAGAAATGGAGGACAACAAGTGACTGGATATAGAGTTCAAAACCACAGTTTTAAGGTTTTTCAAAATTTCCTAGAAAAGGCCAATAAATTTAACGAGACCCTCGAGCATATGAGAGAGACCCTCGAGGATATGGAAAAGGACCAACTAGAAATTAAACATACACTGACTGAAATAAAAAATACTATACAGACACCCAACAGCAAGCTAGAGGAACACAAGAATCAAGTCAAAGATTTGGAACACAAAGACCCAGAGAACACTCCTCAGCAAAAGCAAGAAGATAAGAGAATACAGAAAGTTGAAGACAGTGTAAGAAGCCTCTGGGACAACTTCAAGTAAACCAACATCAAAATTATGGGGGTCCCAGAAGGAGAGAGAGAGCAAAATACCGAAAACGTACTGGAAGAAATAGTGACAGAAAACTTCCCCCACCTGGGGAAAGAAATACTGTAGACTTACAAGTCCAGGAAGCGCACAGAACCCCAAACAAAAGGGAATCAAAAGAGGACCACACCAAGACACATCATAATTAAAATGCCAACAGCAAAAGACAAAGAGAGAATATTAAAAGCAGCAAGAGCAAAGCAGGTAGTTACCTATAAAGGAGCACCCATATGATTGTCAGCTGATTTCTCAACAGAAACAATGCAGGCCAGATGGGAATGGCAAGAAATATTCAAGGTGATGAATAGAAGAACCTACAGCCAAAAATATTCTACCCAGCAAAGCTATCACTCAGAATCAAAGGCCAGATAAAGACTTCACAAATAAAAAAATAAGTAAAGGAGTTCATCACTGTCAAACCAGAATTATATGAATTCCTGAAGGGGGTTCTTTAGGAAGAGGAAGAAAATAAAGATAAAAATTATGAACAACAAATACGTAACTATCAACAAGTGACTCTAAAAACCAAAGGAATTAAAAAACCTGGTGAACAATATTAACTGGTGAATATAATAGAATCAGAGGTATGGAAAGGGAGTGAACTGACGATTCTCGGGGAAAAGGGGAGTTGGGGTGCGGGAAGAGACTGAACATAAACTGTGCACCTATGGATGAGGACAATTGGGGGTGGGGAAAGAGCATAGGATGGGGTGGGAACCTGGTGGAGGGGAGCAATGGAGTGGGAAAAAAAGAGGAACATTTATAATAATAGGAACAATAAAGATTTATTTTTTTAAAAAGGTTGCAAGTTTGATTCTCGATCAGGGCACTAGTTTCTCTCACATTGATTATTTCTCTCTCCCCCTCCTGCCTCTTCCTTTCTAAAAATTAATAGAAAGATATCCTTGAGTGAGGATTTTAAAGAAAACAAACCTATAGTATACAAGTTTATGTTCAGTTTTTAGCACAATATTAGCAATTTTTCATATTTCTAAAGCTCTATGTAATCAAGTTCAAAAGTTAATTTCCTTGACCTTGTAAGAGAACTCAGGGCTGTAGAAGTTTCAGGTTTTCTTTCATCTTTATTTAATGCTGTCTTAAAAGACCTAGACCTATAGAGCTTTTTTGATTTTCTTTAGCTCTGTTAAATAATCCTTAGCTAACACATGGTAAAGTATTTGGGCAGCTAGGAAGGTGATGGCATTGATATTGAACAAAGGCAACTTTAAATCTCTCTCTCTCTATATATATATATATATCTATATCTATATCTATATCTATCTATATATATATATCTATATCTATATATAGATATATATATAGATATAGATATAGATATATATCTATATATCTATAGACATATATCTATATATAGATATCTATAGATATTTATATCTATAGATATCTATATCTATATATATCTATAGATATATAGATATATATATAGATATAGATATCTATAGATATATATAGAGAGAGATTTATATATATATATATATATATATTTTTTTTTTTTTTTTTTTTTATTCAGAGAGGAAGGGTAAAAGAGAAACATCAGTGATGAGAGAGAATCATTAATTGGCTGCTTCCTTCCTTCCTATGCCTCCCAGCTGGGGATCAAGCCTCCAACCTGGGCATGAACTCTGACCTGTAATCAAACTCTGACCTCCTGGTCAGTGATCAATGCTCAATCACTGAGCCACATTGGCCAGGCAAAGGCAACCGTGCCTTCTTCTAAGTCATTTTTTGTTGAATTTGCAGACTGATCTTGTGTTGTGAGCAATTTTTTCTTAATATTTTCTTTACTTCTTGCTCTCAGAACTAAAAGTGGAATAATAATTTTGTAATTCTTTTGATTTTTCATCCAATTGCATGTTAGAACATATGAGTTTAGTTAGCGTGACTGCCCTTAGAACTTGCCCCCCGCTTCCACCTCATCTCACTAGCAGCGCTAGATCAGTAGTTTCTGTTTCTGATACAGCATGTCTTCCTTCTTTCTCCCCCAAATCAACTGAGAAATCTGTCATTTTATTGTCTCATGCTATTCAAAAGATAATGGCATATTTGCAGAATAGCTAACATTGAAAAGTTTTAAAATACCACTTTTATTGTGAAATATACACCATATATATAGGAGCCCAGAAATATACATAAACATCTTAATGAATTATAAAATGAACATCAACATACCACTCACAGAACATTGCCAACATTCCCAAAAGAACTCCTCTTTTTCTTTCCAACCACAATCCTTTTTCTCCCCCAGAGGTGAGCAATAACTTGAGTTTTATGTTACTTGCTCTATTTTCTTTGTTGTTTTCCCACTAAAGGATGTATTCTTGAGCACTATAGTTTTGTTGTGTTTGCTTTCAGCTCTGTATAAATGGAATCATATTATTCTGTATCTAACTTATTTAAGTCTTATTATGTATAAGACTTATCCATGTTGTGTTTAGTTGTAGTTCATTTTTGTTCCTGTATAATATTCCAGGGTATGTATACCACCATTAAGCCATTTTCATGTTGGTAGGCATTGACTTGTGTTTTGGGACTTATGAATAATGCTATTATGAATATTCTGATACATGTATTTTTTATGTACAGATGCATGTATTTTTGTTGGGGAAATATAGGGAGTGGAATTACTGGGTCATGGGATATATGTATCATCAACTTTAGTGGATAAAGTTGTGCTACAGTAGTAGTGTATGAAAGTTACAATTGTCCCACCTCCTTGTCAACACTTATATTCCAGATTTCTTAATTTTAGCTACTCTTAACAGTGTGTGTAATAGTGGTTTTAATTTTGCACTTCTGTACTCTTTAATGTGCTTAAGATTCTTTTTATAAGTATGCATGAGATATCCTTTTCTGAAGGACCTGTTCAAAGCTATTGCCCATTTTTTCTAATTGGCTTGCCTGTTTCTTTCTGATCTGTAGGAGTTCTTTCTGAATTTTTGATGCAAGCCCTTTATTGGTTACTTCCGTTGCAAATTTCTTCTTCTACTTAGAGGTGTCATTAGATGAATCAGGAATTTTTTTTTTTAACCAGGAGTTCTTAATTGTAATGTAGTCTAAATTTTATCAGCCTTTTCCTTAGACTAGTACATATTATGTCACATTTAAAACATTTTTCACTACTTGATGTTATAGAGATAATGTTTCTAAAAAGCTTTATATTTTTTAACTTAATATTCAGTTTTATTACCAGGATTTAATATTTTAATGCAATTATAAATATTATTTTAAAATTGTATTTTAAATATTCTATTTGTTCCTCATGAAAGAAAAATACATTTGATTTTGGTGTTTTTCACCTTGCTCAATACACTTATTCTAATACTTTTGCTGTGACTTATTTGGATTTTATATCTTAGTCATACTGTTCATGAGTAATAATAGTTTCACTTGTTTTTTTATAGTCCATATGGATTTTTTTTTCCTTTGCTAGAATCTCCAGTATAGTATTGGAAGGAAGTGATAAGGATCATTTTTCGTATTGCCCTATCTCAAAGGGAAGGCTTTAATATTTTTACCACTGAATAATGATGCTTGCTATAGAATTTTTACAGATGCTTTATGAGATAATTTTCCTTTCTATTCCTGGATTTCTAAGAATTGTTATTAGGATTTATTATTGAATGTTATAAAATACCTTTACTATGTCCATTGAGTTGTTCATCAACTTTTATTGATATATTACACCAAGTGTTTTTCTAATGTTAAGCCATCATTATACTACCGCAATAAATCCAACTTAGTCATGAGGTGATTTCCTTCTTACATATTGCTTAATTTAGTTTATAATAACTTATTTAAAATTTTTGTACCTGTGTTTATGAGTAAAATTGTTATATAATAGTTATTACTTTTTATATCCTTATTAGGTCTTTGATTTTTAATTGATTTTAGAGAGAGAGGAAAGACAGAGAAACACTAATGAGAGAGAAACATTTTCGTCTGCTTCCTGCACATCCCGCTTCTGGGGATCAAACTGGCAATGCAGGCAAGTGCCCTGATCAGGAATCGAATTGGCAACCTCTTGGTGAATGGGATGACACCCAACCGAGTCATACCAGCCAGGGCCATATTCTTGTTATGTCTTGATATCAAGGTTATGCTGTCCTCTAAGAATGGGTTGAGGGAATAATAGTCTTTTTATAATTCTGTAAAGAATTTGTGTCATTTGTATTTTATTTCTTCTTGTTTGCTAATGAAATCATAAAGGCCTAGAGTTTTCTCTTTTGAAAGTGCATTTATGAATTTAGTTGGTAAGATTATTCACTTTTTTTGTATTTATTGACAGTATTAATTACTTGGATTTTCATAGAATTTCTCTACATACCCTTTTGTATAAAATTTCAGATTTATTGACAAAGGTGTTTATAGTAGTCTCATCCTATTTGTGCCTTTGGTGACTTGTGGATTCTCTTTATCTTCTTCTTGCCAGGGTTTTAACTTTTTTATTAGTCTTTTCAAAGAACCACATTTTGGATTTTGTCCTCTCTTTTTTAATGTTTATTTACTCTTACCTTTATTTCTTTTCCTTTCCTTGGATTTATTTTGTTGTTCTTTATTTGATTGTCTGGGGGGGAAAATGCTTACTTTAAAATTTAACCTTTTTTATTTGTTGCTCGTTAAAGAAAAATAAATATACAAAGCTATAATTTTAATGTAAGCAGAGTTAAACTGTATCTGATAGACTTTGATATTGTTGATTAATTCAAAATATTTTCTAATTTCCATTGTGATTTCTTCTTTGACTATGAGTGTGTTAGAAGTCTATTTCTTAATATATAGGTATTAATAGTCTTCTCCTTAAAATTGCTCTGTTAGTAAACTTATTTTAAAAAGATCAGATAAATTATTTCAACCCTAAAAATGTATAGTCTTTGCTATATGCACTTTAAAATAATAGTCTTTGCTATATGCACTTTAAAATAATAGTTGTTAAATACTGAATTATGTATGTCTGTTATCATCACTTATGTTTTAAGTTGTTCAGATCCATAGCTTACTGATTTGTACACACTTGTTTTCTCTGTGCTGATTATAGCTTTGTCTAATTCTTTGAGTATTTTTGTCAATATTTTACTTTAAATTTATTTTTTAAAGTTTATTCCTTTAGTTGAACAATCTTTACACACAAAATAGATGGTTTAAGATTTTTAAGTAGAAAGGAATTTAGGACTTACGAGGTTTTATGAGTCTGCTAATGTTTTAAGACCTGTGATGGCTGTGGCCAGATGGAAAAGTACTTTAAATTACTGAAGCCATTTCTTCAGAAATGGATATTTGCAAATTTAGAAATAATGTTATATCTTCTTCATAATTTGAATTTTTGTCATTGTGAAATATCCCTCTTTATCACAGGTAAAAAAAACTTTACCATAAAGTTTACTTTGTCTAGAATTAAAATAGCAACACTAGTTTCCTTATTATTAGACATTGTATGCCTTTTATTTCGATCCTTTTACTCTCTACCTTTCTTAATTCTTATGTTTTATATGTGACCCTTGTAGACTTCATATTGACTTACAGTCTGATATTTATATTTTTAACTAGAACATTTAATCAATTTACATTTAATGTAATCACTGATATATTTGGATTTAAATCTAGTATTATGTGCTTTTATTTTACCTGATACATATTTCTTTTCCTTCTTGCCTTTTTTGTTCCTTTTTGCCTTTTTCTTTTGACTATTTTTTATTCCACTTTTTTCTTTTGTTGTTTAAAAGGTTTTACCCTTTCTTTTTTTGCTTCTTTTAGTAGTTAAACTAAATGTTACAATAAAAATCCATTACCTACCATTGTATGCTCATTGGTACTTTTATTTTTTTCCAAGATAATTTGAGAACTTTAATACGCTTTAGTTAATATACAATTAGTTTGTATTTTAGGTTATCTATATATTTTTAATCCAACTGGGGGAAATGCTTACTTTAAAATTTAGGGTATTATTCTTATGTTTTATGCAGTCACTTTTCATTTAGATTCTCTCACATGTTTACTACTATTTTCATTGTTCTTCATCCTCCTTCACTAACATTTATTCTTGTGTCATTTTCTATCTGTTCTTTAGGGCAGGTCTGCTAGCAACAGATTCTCTTAGACTGACTGAAATATCTTTATTTCAATTGCATTCTTGAAAGTTGTTTTGCTCTGTATAGAAATCTAGATTGGCAGTTACTTTTTTCTTTCATCACTTTGAAAGTATCATTTATTATTTTCTGCTTCCATTGTTTCTATTGAAAAGTTATTTCTTTATTGCAGATACATTTTTTTTTTCTTACTGCTTTTAAGATTTTCTTTTGCCTTTGATTTTTAGCAACTGTGTCTGGGTATGGACTTTTTAAGTTTATCTTTCTTATAGGTTGAAGGCTTTCTTTAGTCAGTAAGTAGGTTGACATCTTTTTGGTCTTAAAAAATGCTCTACCATTATCTCTTTAGTATTTCTTCTACAGAATTGCTTTTCTCTCCATATCGTATCTAATAAAGAGGGAATATGCTAATTGACCATCACACCCTCACAAAGATGGCACCTTCAGTCAATAAAGAGGGAATATGCTAATTGACTGTCATGCCCTCAAAAATGGCAGCACCCACAGCCACAAGATGGCAGCACCCAGTCCGCTCAGCCCCACCAGGGTAGCAAGCATGCAGCACGGCCAGGCCCACCCCTAGGCGGGACTGGCTGCTTCACAAGCCTACCACCAGAGTCCCCCAGTCTCCTCAGCCCCCCAGCCACCCAGGGATGGTCCGAGGCACAGGCAAGCCTCAGATGGCAGCTTCCCAGCCGCCCAGGGCTGTCCTGTGGTGCAGACAAGCCTCAGACCGTGAGAGGGGGGCAGGCCTGGCTGAGGGGCCTCTAGTATATATATTTTTTTCAATTTATTTTTTTACATACAGTAGGTTTTTTTTGTGGGTTTGGTTTTTTTTTTTTTTTTTTTTTTTTTTTTTGTATCCTATTGTTTACCTTCTTTTCTGAACTTTTACTACAAGATTTTTGTTTTGTTTTCACTGCTTGATTCTTTATATTTTCTTCTGATCTAATCATTTCTGGCCCATTAATTCAACAATGTATTTCTGTCTCCTTCAGCATGGTTATTTTAAGTTTGTCTTATAGCACAATGTCTGGAATGATTGAGGGTTTTTATTTCCTGTTGTTTTTACTGGTTTTCACTTACATTATGATGTTTCATTTTGTTCTTGGATACCTTTGATGGTCAGACACAGTATTTAAAAAATTATTTTTGAAAATATTTTGATGCCTTAGATGATGTTTCTTTCCTCTAAATATTGTTTTTACTTTTTCTGCCAGGTGCTAGGGCACTAAAAATCTAGCTTACTTTTATCCATTTTCAGGGATTACAATTTTCTGGACTATTCAACTGTCTTGAAGCTAGACTGCAGTGTCTGCAAGGAGTATTATAATTTCAGTTTACTCTGAGGTCTAGGATACAAATCTTGGGAATCCTAGTGTCAGGCATGGAGCCCACACCCTTGTGTGGTTCTGGACTCTCACTTTTATTCTCTACCCCATGTGTTGGCAGACTCTTTCCGAAAAGGACAAGAGAGTAAATATTTTAGGCTTTGTAGACCTTACAGTTATGTTTACAACAATTAATGCTGCCATATTATTCAAAAGAGCCATAGATAATATGTGAATTAATTAACATGAATGTATTCCAATAAAACTTTTTTTTTTTTTTTTTACAAAATCAGGCACAAGGCCAGATTTGGCCCATGAGCCATAGTTTGCTGACCCCTGATATAGTCTGTCAGAAGCTCTGTTCAGACTATCAGCTACCTTTGCTTAAATTTATATTAGCCCAAAATGCTGGGCTAGCTATTCCTTGGCCTTCCTTGTTAGCTCTCTGGTGCCTTTAAGAATATGTTGTTTTTGTGTGTGTGTGTTTGGTCCAGTTGTTCTCGACACTCCTGCTGAGATAATCTAAAATATCTATTCTGCCATTATCAGAAGCTAAAGTTATATACAAAGTAACAAATTTAAAAGTAATATGATTTTTTTCTCCCTCTGACCTCAAGAAAGAAATTTCTTGAGTTGTTCTCAGAGAAACTCAACAGCACCCTGTGATATAGAAATAATTTTTTTTTTAATGAAACAGTTTTGGGACATGTTTTTATAGTCTTCCTAGAGAAATTGTTCATTCTACAGTTAAAAGTGAAGAGCATTGTTACCCATCAGAACTTTATGTGATGATAGAAATGTTCTATATCTGTACCATTCAATATGGTAGCTTCTAATCACCTGTGACTTTGTGAAAATTTGAAATGTCGCTAGTGAAAACGCAGAACTAAATTTTTACTTATTTAATTTTAATTGATTTACATTTAAATAGCCCTGTGTGGATATTTAGTTTGGAGTGGATGCAGCCTATATTTACAAGAGTCACATCCCAGTACACAATGTGTCTTTATACTCTCATGTGCTGAAGTATTCATTTCCCAATGATCTTGCAAGAAATATTTAACCTAAATGTTTTTGATGGATAGTATCTCACTAAGTATCTTGTGCCTTACAGAATGTTTCCATTTATTTCTAACATTCACCTACTATGATGGAAGTACTCTTTTTATCCTAAATGGGTCATGTATAACTGATGTAGGCACTCAATTTACTTTACAACATGTGTTTTTCTTTGTAGGGAAAGGGGTGTCTTCGTCGAGGAAACTATGCAAGTTCATCCTCTCCTGTTGTAGTTCAGTTGCCCTCTATGTCTGATGTCCCAGAAGAGACCTTGACTAGTGAAACAACCATGGAGATGGACATCACAGAACAGCAGCAAACAGCTATGCAGCAGGAGGAGAGAGTGCTGACTGAGCAGATTGAGAACTTACAGAAAGAGAAGTGAGTTTCCAGGAGGAAAGAGAGTGACCACTTTATTTGTTTTCATTTCCTTCCTTCAGTCTTTTATATTTCCTTATTTATTAAATACTAGAGGCCTGGTGCATGAAATTCCTGCAAGGTAGGGGCGGGGGGGGAGGGGAAACAGAGTGTTCCTTAGCCCAGCCTGCATCCTCTCCAATCTGGGACATTCCTCTCACAATTGGGGATTGCTCGCTCCTAACCACTCGCCTGCCTGCCTGATTGCCCCTAATCTCTCTGCCTGCCAGCCTACTCGTTCCCAACTGCTCCCCTGATAGCCTGATTGCCTCCAACTGCCCTCCCCTGCAAGCCTGGTTGCCCCAACTGCCCTCCCCTGTCAGCCTGATCTCACCCCCAATTGCCCTCCTCTACAGGAGACCTGGTCACCCCTAACTGCCCTCCCTTGCTGGCCTGGTCAACCACAACTGCCCTCCCCTGCCAGCCATCTTGTGGCGGCCATCTTATGGCGATGTGATGGTGTCACGTGTTGGCGCCAGGACCTCCTAGGCTTTTATTAGTATAGATCTCCTATGTGTCAAGCACGTATCATCAGGTGATACAGAGAATGTGGAGATGACAAAGTTATGTTGTCTGAAGGAAGCTCCATAAGCATGAAGCTGCTATAGTGATGATTCTAGACAGGCTAACTGGAGCAGGGTGTGTCAAGGAATCTTAGCCAAGGTTCTAACAGGTCAGAAACCATCTTTGGTGAACAGATTTATCTTTAAAAGGGAGGAATAAAAATTCCCAAGTAGCCGAAACTGGTTTGGCTCAGTGGTAGAGCATCGGTCTGTGGACTGAAAGGTCCTGGGTTTGATTCCGGTCAAGGGCATGTACCTTGTTGCGGGCACATGCAAGAGACAGTTGGTCGATGTTTCTCTCTCATTGACGTTTCTAGGTCTCTATCTCTCTCCCTTCCTCTCTGTAAAAAATCAATAAAGTATATTTAAAAAAAATAAAAATCCCCAGGCTAAGACAAAGTCCCTTTTCAGAACTCCATAAAGGAAAGATATTGTCTAAAGATCAAAATAGCCATGGGGCTAGCAATTAAATGGTCAGAATAGGGCAGCAACACTAGTGGGTGCTGGAATACTGGGTAGAAAAATTGGTTGTAATTTAGGGGAGAGACAAATAAGCAGCTTTGTAACCTTTGCCATCACTGGAACATAGGTGGGTAACAATACATTTTGGGGATAATTTGAACATTCCATGGTTCTCCCTGAAGGGTTTATATACTAATCTGACTGATGATGTTTGTTCCTGAGTTCCAGAATTCCAGGTCTGAGAACTTGATTCATGTGGGGATATGAGTCTGTTAAAGTATATTTTTTATAAAAATATATTTTGTTGATTTTTTTACAGAGAGGAAGGGAGAGAGATAGAGAGCTAGAAATGTCGATGAGAGAGAAAGATCGACCAGCTGCCTCTTGCACACCCCCTACCGGGGATGTGCCCGCAACCAAGGTACATGCCCTTGACTGGAATCGAACCCGGGACCTTTCAGTCTGCAGACGGATGCTCTACCACTGAGCCAAACCGGTTTCGGCTGTTAAAGTACTTTTTGTTTGCCAGGATTGAGTCTAGAATTTAGGCAAGCTAAAAAAGCAGCTGGAGCTCAGCTTGGCAGAACAGGATAAAGCAAAAGTGGGGTACATTGTCTGGGCTATTTGATACAAGAATGATCTAAAAAGAGGACCTAATTCAGCTCTGATGAAAATGGTATTAGAGGTATTAAAAGATGAATAGGAATTTGTAGGAAGGGGAAAATCTTTCCAGAGAAAGGAAAGAGTATGAGCACCAGTCTCAGCACATGGCTTATGACAGTGGTAATTTCAGCAATGAGATTATCTTTGAAATGATTGTCTAAGCTAGGTACCCTGTTTCCCCAAAAATAAGACAGTGTCTTATATTAACTTTTGCTCCCAAAGATGCACTAGGTCTTATTTTCAGGGGATGTCTTATTTTTCCATGAAGAAGAATACGGTATACATTTATTGTTAAATGAAAATAAAGGAAATTTATTACCTATATACGGTACGGTAGTAGTACGGTAGTTGTCAACACAAACCAGACAAACTGAATCCTACAGTATCAATAATTTTCTAATTTATTCAGTGACAATCATGTCATCATCTTCTGGAACATTATCATAACAATCTAATTCCTTAATTTCCTGGTGAATTTCTTGTAACTCTATTTCTTTCAGAATCAGTGGACCAAATCTCTCATGTTTAGCAATAGCACTGTCTTTAAATGAGTACTTCTTGTCAAGGTAGCCTGCTCGCAGTGCATTTGCAATGCAACTGTCAGTGATTTTCTCCCATGAATTCTTCACCCAAGTCACAACTTCTTGCAGTTTAGGTTTCACAAAGTGTCCACACAGATTTCTCTCCATTCTATTTTCAATGTAGTCATTCATTTCCATGTGCAAATTGTCTTTAATTGGCTTGTTTATTGCAATATCAAAAGTCTGGAGATAGGCCGTCATTCCTGCGGGGATCATTATCTGATCTATTTTTCTTTCTTGAAGAAATGTCTTCATGTCTTTAGCGCAGTGAGTGCTGGCTGAATCCCAGACTAGCAGACCTCTTTGGCTCCCTTGCATAACAAGCAGCTGCATTAAATCAACCCACTTCCTTATAACTGCTTGTGTGACCCAAGCTTTTTCAGTTTCAAGAATAAAAATGCCCAAAACACGTTCAATCTTTTCCTTCTTGCCCTTAGAACTGATTAAAGGTGGGATTTTAGTGCCACCCAGACGAATTGCCAAAAGACAGGAAACACGTGCACTTTCATAAGCAGTGGAGGGAATGTACACTAAGGAGGCACCCCACTGTTCAATTGTTGTTTGAGATGATTGGCCCATAAACACTGCAGTTTCATCCATAGCAATCATGTTGGAAAGATTGTATTTAGAGAAGTCAGCATCATCAATAAAGGACTTGAATGCAAGTGCTCACTTAATAACTTGAGTATCTTCCAACCTAAACAATGTTAAGATCTTCTTAAAGACAGTTCACTTCACTGAAGGAAATTATCCAGCCAGTGTTGTGATGCTTTGAAGTCACCAAGGGTGACTTCAAACTGTGCTGCCATTGCAAGGGCAAATTCTTGAATCTGAGCCCTATTCACAACCAAAGCTTTGCTCTCCTGTCAGCAACCCATTCACAGATCAGGTCTTTCAGCTCGGAAAATAATGGTTGCCAACCTGATCCACACTTGCGCTTTTTAGCATTTCCCTTGTCCACTTGTTCAATGAGGTTACCATACTCTGCTCACCATTTTCGGACCAACCAGATACTCAACATCTTCTCTTTGCAGAAAGCAGTAAGATTTTGGTCCCAAGAGTCTTCCACGATTCTTTTCTTGCACTCCACGAGTAGCTTTTTCTTTTTGCGCTCATTTCTAGGGGTGAAAAGAAGGAATTGGGGTATCAAGGTGGGGGGAGGGGGATCACTTAAAATGACACGGGGGATAAAGGGAAGAATCAAAATGGCACAGGAGAATCAGAGGGGGATTACCATTTTAGTAACCCCTTTTGATCCTCCTGTGACATTTTGATTGCCCCCTCTGATCCTCCTGTGTCATTTTACGTGATCCCCCCTCCCCCCACCCTTGTGCCACTGAACACCTTCACCAGACATCCCCCCTAGCCCTTTATCAGACATTTACCCCCTGGGGTCTGCCTGGGGACTGTCACTGGGCTTGCTGGGGCCTGGATCTGGGCTGTAGCAGGGTCTGCCACTGAGAACCTTCAGTCATCATGAGAGCAGCCGGGAACATCAGGTAGTGTCACCAGAGACAGACCAGCACTCAGCACCTTCACCGTGTCCAGTCTGCTCTAATCCTCCTGTTCTTCTACTCGCATCTGCGAAAGTCTCCTCCTCTCTCCTGCCCGTGCTCACTGCTCACTCTGACCTCCGCTCTGCCTCCACATAACAGTGATGTCAGGACTCCGCATAACATCACTGGTTGCTAGATGCCAGTTGGGGCGGCCCTAGCGACCAGTTTACGGTAAATTAATTTTCATTCTGAGACAGAGCCTAGGGGTGACCTTATTTTCGGGGGGATGCCTTATATTTCACTCAGAAGGAAACCTGTAAGTAGGTCTTATTTTCGGAGGATGTTTTATTTTCGGGGAAACACGGTAGTGAAAGTGAAGCTTAAAGGGTTTAAAAGGGGAGAGATGAAAAAGGAAGTAAGAATTGGAAGGACAAGGAGGTTGTGTGCAAGTAGAATATGTGTTAGATTCAGAGCTGGTATAATTCCAGATCTTCCCATTGGATAAAGTTGCCTATATAAAGTGGAGGGGAGGTTGTTAGAAGTCGCAGACAGAAAGGAACTTTGGTGGTAGGGTATTGATTGAAGTATTTTAGGGTGATATCAGGGCAGTAGTGAGAAAAGCAAGATTTGGAGCCATGTACCAAAAAACTTCAGGGACTAAGCGGGCATGACTGAGATAGATGGGTGATTGATGAAAAGAAGAAAATATGATAAGTGGAGATGGCTAAAGCTTCAAGTACAGAAAAGATCAAATCAGTGTTTTACTTCAATCAGAGGTTTCTCTGGGGTCAAGATAAAGTTTCATGGAAAATAGTTAAAGAGCTGGAAGGAATATTAGAGATTAATCTCTTTGTTTTATAGGTGAGGAAACAGGACCAGAGAAAAGGAAGTTCCTTCCTGAGGCATTATAAACAAGCTTAGAGTGAATTTAGAGCACTAATCTGATAACTAGATCTTACAGCTGCGGCATCTTTCCCTACCTCATCATTGGCCCCTTTATGGACCCAGCCTTTGCTGTACTTTGTCTTTTAGTACATACAGTGTTAGCCTTCACCATTACTATGGCTTTCAGATCCTCATCACCACCTGATTGGGAACAGTAAGAAACGTGACTGGTTTTGCTACTTAAATTCCTGACTTTTATGGAAGGTCTTTCTCCTGTTGACTTCCTTCCACTTCTTATCAAATACTAATGGATTTTCTGATTGTATCTTACAGGGAGGAGCTGACATTTGAGTTGCTTATACTGGAACCCCGTGCCTCTGATGATGAAACCCTTGAGTCTGAAGCCTCCATTGGGACCGCCGATAGCTCAGAAAACTTAAATATTGAGTCTGAAGGTGCCATTTCTGAGAAATCAGGTAAATGAACACCTTAGTGCAAAAGAGGATTAAGGATTCCCAAGCTAAAACAGAGTACTAAAGAGTTGGAAAATAATTATCTTTGTGAAGCTTTTATATAAATTACTCATTAGATGAAGCCTTCAATGTAATGCAGCTTTTAGTAATTTATTGTTTTCTCTAGCATTTACTTTGCCAAGGAGAAAAGCCAGTAATCACAACAATGTTGTCTTACTGACCCACGATCCATTTTCTAAGAGTGGGTAGTTTAAAGTGAAGTGACAGTTGTAGGCGTCTCCTAATAGCCTAGTCAAATTTCAGACTTCGTTGGAGTTGATCCTAAAATGATGTATGTAGAAATGGATGGTGAGCTCTTTTTGAGTTATGTGTGTGCACAAAGTAAGTCAGCCTGGACCCTCCAAATCTAGCCCACCTCATTTCACGTGGGTATAGTGATGCCTATTCATTATATAATGATATGCTTTAGAGGGAATTGTCATTTACAGCTTTGGTCTCTTCTCTGGATTAGAGAGAAGCTTGGTCCTTAGCTCCCTGAGAGCAGCTGGCAAGTCTGAACCTTCTATCAAGTTGAGAAAGCAGCTAAAAAAGCAGCACGACTCTTTGGATTCAGTGGATTCTTCAGTCTCTTCTTATGGGACCAGAAAACGATTTCAGATTTATTCCAAATCTCCATTCTATCGAGCTGCCTCAGCTGGTGAGGCCCTAGAAATGGAGGGACCATTGGGCCAGACCAAATCCCTAGATGACAAACCTCAGTTCATCAGCAGAGGAACCTTCAACCCTGAAAAGGGCAAACAAAAATTAAAGAATGTGAAAAACTCACCTCAAAAAACCAAAGAGACCCTAGAGGGGACAGTGGAGTCTGGCCACAGGAAAATTGTGGACCCAGACTGCAGCTCAACCCAACAGCCAGCTCTCTTTGAAAATAATGAGTTTATGGTCTGAACTAGCAGATGTGTGTTTCTTCATAGCTTCAGAGTTGTAAACACATCTCATCTTTAGGCCTCTTCTTATTGTCACATCCACAATAGTCCATTCTGAGTGAGGTCCAGCCTCTAGCCCAAGAATACAACCAAGACCTGGTGTGCTGAATTCCTGGGCCTCCTGTGGAAGTGGAAAGGCCTCTTTGAAGCCTGCCTAGATGGTGCCAGCTGTGTCTTGGCTGCAGTATTTGACCAGAGATTTCACTAATGAAGCCACCTAGCTAGGGCTTGGGGATTTGAGTCAATCATGAAGGTCTTTGTACCTGCCTCTCTTCCATCCTCTTTTCCCTTTCCAGAGGTGTGTGGAACTCGTAAGCACATTGTGGGCCTGAGGGGCAAGCGCATTGATTTCTGGCCTTTTGAGAAAACATGTAAATCTTTTTTAACCATGTAAGCAAAAGATTTTGAGTTTATTTTGGGAATAGTTAGGAGCTGAGGTAGAATATACTCCCCCCTCCCCCAAGGATTTAAAAAAAAAAAAAAAAAAGGTTAAGCCCTCTATTTTAAGATTTTCTTGAAAAACAATTCATGTTATATTCCGGGAAAAGTAAAAAGGCAATTGTTTACATTAAGCCATCAGAGCATGTCTCAGACCTCTGGTTATACAATGAAGAAGAGAGTACAAGTTTTGTTTTTTGATGATGATTGATATAATAATAATCAATGCTGGTTTAACTTCTAGTTAGTTCCTGCCAAATATATTGCATGGACTGAAGTTTCAGTAGCCATACTGTTCCCATATTCTCTGGTTCTAGGATCAGGTTCCTTTAATTTTCTTAAATGACCCAGAGATATCAGAGATGTGGTGAACACTAAACATGAGAGTTTCACCCTAATCCATCCATGCTTTTCTCTGTGTTGATTGAACTGAAGATCTCATTTTCATCTGCTGGTAGATTTCAACCTGGAACTCAAAGACAAATGACCATTCAATCAATTCTCTCAAAACATTCACAACACAATATTACATGGATAAGTGTTACAAAAAGCTGCCAAAAAATAAGAGAGAACTTTTTCAGATGACCCATGTAACTTTTATTTTTTTCCTCAGACCATCAGTATTAAATAGATTTTTTTAAAAATCAAGGACTACTTGAAGCTACTTTTGTTAATATTCTAGTTACTGAAGTTTACTGTAAATATACATGTATAGTATGCTTATTTCTTTTTCACCTTATGCTTCCCTCTCCCCATGGAATTTCTTCCTAAGTTTAGGAATGATTGTACAGGGAGGTGAGAGCCACACATCCCTGGGTTGAAGGACAAGTCAAAAGTCAAACCATCTTCACCACTAGGTGTCTCCATACATCTGAGTTATAGTAGCATTTTAAGCTTAGCATCAGTGGGATTCGAAATCTATTTCTATTTATATAATATATGAGAAATGAAACATGCTTCCCTTTCTTGAGATAAATATGTGAAAATGTTTACTTTGAAAGTTACTAAATGGATCTTGTCTAATTACCACATGCACTGTAACCTGAATTTTGGTTATTCTTCCTTTAAATGCTTCTAGAATTTGAAGTTACTGACCTATTAAAACATGTTAAGGCAGAGTCTCTCCTGTTACATGACACTGAACCACATGCCACTGCCTAAGTGGTGGTTGTCGAACTCCAGAGATGAGATTTGGAACATCATTCTGAGTGGCAGCTAAAGGCAGCAGGAGTCTTCCCTTTCCCTAGTTTGGGTTCCAAAATGAGTTAGGAAAAGGGATCTTTATAAATCTCCAGAATGATGGTGGTTAGTGAGTAAATGTCCCATTTTATACCCCACAAACATCTGCCACCTTGTCCAGGCTGTCCTGAGGAATGATAAATGTAAAGCCTTTAAAAATCTGAATTTTAGAAAATCTCCCAGAGGAAAATCTAATTCATCCCATGGTTGTGTGAAAGTGGGATGGCTGCTGCCTTGGCACCACTGCCAGACTGCAAGTATGTGTCAGTGTTCTTGGGAGAGTAGCGTTCTTTTGGGCATGACTGCTGCTCTTCACTTGCCAGGCATTGGTCAATACCATACAAAAGGAGAGAGCACCCTTATTGGATAATTTCCTTTGGCCCAGAGGAATAGCCTGCAGAACACATCTCGGGATATGTTCTCCTACTAAATTTTTGTTGTTATTGTTTTTGCAAAATAAGTTTTGGCAATTAAAAAACAACTCATATAGGACATTTTATAGAAACTTGACAATGGATATTAAGAGACTTTATAATTTTTCTCAGGGACTTGAAACCTGAATTTGGATAAAGTGAAATAAAAAATATTGCTTTGCAGTTGCTAGATTTGTGGGTTTCTAGTCATTTAACACGCTGCCAAAATGGAGGGTGGTGGGAAGGAGAGGGCCACCCAATTACAAGAATGCAGAGCAAGTTTGGGACCGTCCCTTTGAAGGAAAGCTGCTGTTCTCATGGGATAATAGGTGGGCTACAATGATGATGCCATAACTCAAAAACTGTCAGAACCAAGTGCTCTATCTCCTTCCATTTGTTCTTAACTGGTTCTCTCCCTGGTTTAAGTTAAGTCACCACAAAGTAATGCTGTATGCATTGCAACCAGTTATGATTAAGATATTTAACCTTAACATGTGTCACATCTGTATTTCCTATTGCTTTGCGTGTTTACTTTGATCTCAAATGCTTCAAAGAAAATGCCTGCATGACAGCAACAGGATGGCCCCATATTTGGAGTCCTTACTCCAGATTGAAGAACATTCTGTTCTAACACACATTCCTGACCCCAAACAAAACCTGAATTTCGATTCTCCCCAGTAAAACCAACACATCCCTTATCATGAAAATGTGATAGCAGCAGAAAAGCCTAATTTGGATCACATTGGGTGCCACAAAGTGAAGCAAATGACTATCACAGCAAATATAAGAAAGGTTCAGGGAGGTGGTATGCTTAGTTTGTCATGTACTTTGTACTTCCTGCCATTTTAATTATTTTCCCTAACTGGGCTTCTGAAAACATTAAGGGAAAGATATGCCTTCCCTGTAGGAGCCTTGCAGAGGCAAGGGGCCCAGGTCAGGGAATGGGATACCAGAGCCCTGCCTTCTCATTCCTCAAAAAACAGCTACAGCTTTCCAGTAACCTCTGCTGGGAGGTTAGAAGAGACTTCTCTGTTCTATCATGAGAGGGTTTTTTTCACTGTAGGAGACAAAGGATCCCAGAAACCTGCTGAAAGAGTAAGTCCAGCCAAATGCTGCAGGTTCCCTTCAGTGCCTGTGGGCCTTAGTGTTTTTAAAATTATAACTAATGAATGTGTATATTTCACAAGCACTTTGGTAAGCCAGAGAGAAGAAAGTATTCTCAGGATGTGTTCAAAACTAAGAGTTTTAATTTTAAAGAGAAACACAGTCCAAGCAGCTTTCCTCATCCTCTTTCCTCTCTTTTCCCTCAATAGGGATCTGCATATGGGGCATGCATCACTCTGTGTTGACAAATGCATTATGTCACCCATACTTTTGTGACACTAGTAACCCCCAGCCCTGTGGCCCACCACCATGCTGACCGTGGCTGTAAAATTCCTCAGTATTTGTGGGAGTCCTTTTTCTTTTCTATCCCCCTAAAATACTTTCACCACTTTTTTTCTGGAACCATTCCCATGTTTGATTTGGTGTTAAACAATAACAGCAAAATAATGAGTGTGGACATGGATCTATTGGATCTATTAGGTTTTTGTGGTCCCTTGGTTGTAACTTTAAAAAAGCCGATCACTTTGCTATCTATCCATACTTAATTCCTATTTATCAGTCCTCTTAGGTCATATAAAAGTTGCACCTTTTGAATCATATAATTGTATTTAACTAGGGGAAAGGTGTGTACTACAGATTAGTAGTATTATATTATTTTAATGGGTTTAAATAATTTATAAGTATGCTGAATGTAAATTTTTAAAAGACTATGTATTGTAAACAGACATAACCTGTGAAATATATTTTACTGTTAAACAGAATAATTCTATAAGAAGAATGATTTATCTCACCCATGGAACTGATTATATTCCTAATACAATCACCAGGTGCTTTGTAATTTCCTATTTTTGGGGGGGGTCGTGGGGAGTTGGGAAAGAAAGATATCTGTATAGAGTCCAGTTTGTGTCACTCAAAATATGTGCTGTATGGCTACACAAAAGCAGCTTGATGAACAAATTACTCCAATGGCTCATTAAAGAACAAAAGCTTCCAGAAGCAGCAATATGTGTGGTTTGTTTTCTGACCTTCCTGGCTCCCACCCCAACTTGCTCCATCTTGATCCCAGGGAACAATGATTTTTGTTAAAGTGATTTTTCTTTTTTGTAAGAAAAGGACTGAGCAAGGCCACAGTTGACAAAGTGCAGAAGTAGTGCTTATTGGAACTCAACTGAATTCAAGTAAAAGTGAGATGCAAGCTGTCACTTTCTGTAATAGGTGCTAGCTGCTAGCTGTCAAGATCTCACTGATTCAGTTTAGGGCTAGCTGGTAGAAGAGGTAGTGAGCCTACATTTAGGATACTCACCAAAAAGGCCATGAATAAGTAGCAATATCTGCTAATACAGGGCTCACTAGTTCAATTCTAGTTTGTCATGTTTGTTCTGCCATTAAATTGCATGAATTTGGGAAGTCATTTGCCTTTCTGGACGTTAGTTTTTCTATCTTGCCCAGGTCCTGCTTGGGCTACATTGGTGAACAAAACAAAACTCCCTGCCCCTGTGGAGCTTGCATTCTAGGGAAAAACAGTGATGCCCAACAGAGGGAGACTACTCATCTATAATATCCAGTTTCCACTACCATGCTACATTTATTAATTTGAAGGGTGGTTCTTGGCATCTTTGAGTTTTTCTCTGCCCATTCTACCTTTAAATACTACCTTAAGGGGGAGGAGAAGTGCCTCACAAATCTGAAAACTGCAGCTGAAACAAATGGCTCAGAGAGGCCACAAGGACTACCTGTGGACTTCATAACCAAAGACATGTCTGGCAATGAGGGCACAAAACCTTTTATAGTATCCTCTCCTAGCAAGGCCATGGATGCAATGAAAGAGGTATTTGTTACCCATCCGAATTCCAGTGGGGCCAATTTAAAGCAAAAGGTTCAATAGATGCTGGGCTGTTCTGAGAGCTGCATTGTTAAGGAAACAGAAGCTACTCCATATATTCCAGGTGAAAAGGACTTGATACAGTAATTAGGGGCTTAAGATCCACAATGGAAGAACTGGGAGACAAAGGTCAGAGAAGCTCCTGCAGAAGATAAAGATCTCAGCCAAAAGGTCAAAATTTCATAAGAGTTTGCCTGAAAGCCACTGCAATTCTAAAGAAGGCCTCTAGAAATCTCTATTTTCCCACACATCCAGCTGCAACTGCTTTAGAAGAATAAATAGTTTGTGCTTACCTTCCCAAGTCCCATGTGAGTGCCCTTCTTCCTTCACCAACCCATGGGGGAAGGGATCATGGGAAATGTAGTTCTTTGGAATCTCTGCAATGAACAAAAGACTAGAAGGGAGTGGAATTGATGCCAGGTTGACCACAGACAGTCCAGCTTATGTACCTCTTCTAGTCCTCCAAGACTTCCTCCTGGAAATCCCAAGCAATCTCCCAATGTAGAATTGCTGTGCTTACACATTCCAGACACTGCCTGCGAACTTCAGCAGGTTGCCTTTCCAATGAAAAGGGGAGAGTGTAGAATAAATGTGCACATCTGATCATATTTCAACTATGTTTCTTGTGAAAGTTCCTTTGCTTAGGCTTTCCAAAATAGGTCTTTAAACCTTATGGATAAAACTTTTGATAGGGAATTGGGTAGCACTGTGGCATAGACATTAAATGAGCCAAATAATTAAGGCAAGTCTTATGCTTTTGCTTCCAAAAGCATAAAGAGTTTCAACTAATTTGCTTAGCTAGAAGAGGCTCAAGCTGAACAGGATTTGCCATGCTTTTTCATCTCTGAACACCAATCTAGCTATTGTCATTTCCAAAGAAAAGTCTTCTGAACCATTCTTCATCAAGGCAGGATATCTCTGTCAGCTAGAATTTGTACACAAGGTAAAGGGCAAGGGAACCCCAAGGATTTCACAGATTCCTCACAGGACCTTTTTCTTTTCCATTTCAAGCATTTCTTTGAAGACAAAAATGCAATTGATTGTTCGGTGTATTCCAGGAGTAAAGGGGGCATGAGGAGGAGGCAGTGCCAGAGATGAGCAGAGCTAAACAGAGTCACAAGAGTTGAGTCTTCTCTAAGCCTCAAGTTTTTTCATTTATATTTGAGGATGATTGGTCCCTCCCTCAGAGTTCATGTGAGGATTCATTAACAATGCACAATCAGTGCCCACCTCACTGCCTAATATAGGAAGCGCCTGATATATGTTAGAATTATTTTAAAAAATATTTTATAGAAATTTTTATAGAAAGAGGGAGAGGGAAGAAGAGAGAAACATCAATTAGCTGCCTCATGCACACCCCTACATGGGATCAGGGCCACAATCTAGGCATATGCCCTAACCAGGAATCGAATCAGCAACCTTTTGGTGCATGGGATGATGCCCAATCAACTGAGATACACTGGCCAGGGCTATGTTAGCTTTTTATTATTATTATTTTCTAGGTCTTCTGGGTCTCTTTGAAAATGATGTGAGGTTTGTCTCTGCTTCATCTTTCATAAGGAATTAAGAGGTGATGGAAATTTCCCTTCACAAAACATGTCTGCCTATGAGATGGATGGTGCTCATCTTTGCCTATGGAGGGTTGAGGAGGGATAAGGAGAAAGATCGAGAGAAGCCATAGGATGGTGAGATGCCATCTGGAGAGAAGTTTGAATTCATATGTGCTGACTCGGAGTGGAAACCAAGTGGATCTCTGGCCCCTGTGCCCCTTCCTCAGTCAGGCCCTCATAGGGAGGTCTCTGGCACATTCGTTTTCTGCTTTTGTATTTTCACTTCTTTATTGAGATCTAACATAAAACAGTAATGTGCTCAGCTTAAATAATTTTTATGAATGAATAAACTTGTGAAACCACCTCCAATCAAGATAAAGAACATCTCATACACACCAGAAGGCTCCCATGGGCCCCTTCCCAATCATCCCATCTCCAACCTAAATGAACCACTCTTCCAACTTCTGTCACCACCTGTTAGTGTTGCCTGTTCTGGAACTGTGTGAAAGCTGAAGTTGTGCCTCTCTTGTTCAACTTTTATGTTTGTGAAATTTACCCATGTTGTCACATGTATTGGTGGTTCATTCTTATTTCTTTTGTACTCACTATATGGTTATACTATAATTTATTCTATTGTTGATATATAGTTTGGGCTATTATGAATAAAGCTGCTACCAATATTTTTATATATTGGTGGACAGTTCTGCGAGGCACAGGTGGAATTACTGAGTCACAGAGCAGGCAAATGTTCAACTTCAGTAGATTGTTTTCCAAGGTGGTTTATCCATTTTATTTCTACCTCCATTAGTTTTTGAACATATCACAGAGGAGCCTCTCCATTGGAGTATTCCCTATGGTCTTGCGGAAAAAGAGGAGCTCAATGCGTTCAGAAGTGATAAACCTTAAAGATGGGAGGAGCAGGAGCAATTTCCCAAACCTGAACAGGAGAGAGGACAGATCAGTTTGATTATCAGTGTCTGAGCACAAGACCTGGGGCACTGCCCCCGGAAAGGCGGAGGGGAGAATAGAGGGGAGGAGCCCACGGAAAGTAGAGAGAAATTTTGAGGAAAGGTCCCACTCCCTAGAGGTTTGCTGCTACCTACCCCTGACCCATGTGGACCCTTTACAATATGTTTAGTTGAGGAGTGGGATGAAAATGGTTTATTATGTGTAAAGATTATAAAGTAAGAAGTTCTTTATGTTAATAATATATATAATTACTGTGGTGATTAATACTATATACATTTGAAAAGAATAAAATTCCCCTCTGTAAGCCACCCAGGATGATAGAATAACACATTAGTGAAAATGTTCTGAAGTAGAATCGTAATTTTTGCGGCAGAAAACAAGTAATTGTAATTTTAAATAAGAACTACAAGTGAGTGTCCTGAGTGCCCAGAAGGTGGATGGTAAAGCCCCAAGAGACGGGGGCGGGGGGTGTCAACTTTCCTTGGGTAGGAGGCCTGACAGCCAGTGTCAATACTAATGTGAAGAAGCCACTCCGAAGTGAGGCTACTCCCTGCTCAGCTTCTTCCGTGAAGTCTATGGGATGCCTTCCCCACCTCCCAATCATCTATAAACTTGTTTTGCCAACTCCAGGACTTGCTTTCTCCTGTGAGTGTGACTGTGTGGCACAGAGCAGGCATATACCCTCCCTGTGCCTTCCCCTCTTCTGTGTTTCTGATCTAAGGAGGATCAGGAAGAAATAAGTGAAGTTGAGTAGAGAAGTTCTTTTCCACGCAGCAGGAATTGATCCACTACTGCAGGGGTGGGGAACCTTTTTCTGCCAAGGGCCATTTGGATATTTATAACATCATTCACAGACCATACAAAATTATCAACTTAAACATTAGCCTGCTGTGTTTGGTCAAAAATTTAATTGACTCACCCCTAATGCCTTGGCAAGGCCAGACCAAATGAGTTTGCAGGCCTTGTTCGGCCTTCTGCCGGACGTTCTCCACCCTTGCACTAATGGGTCACAACCAGTCTTTACAAAAAAACAAAACAAACAAACAAACAAAAAAACAACCAAGAACAAATGTCAGAGTAAATTACACAAAGTGAGGGCAGGTAGGATTTGGCGAGCTCTGTTGCAGTGTCAGTGTGTGTACTGGGTTATGATGGGAATTATATTTCTTCCCAGGTGTTGCAGTTTTTCAACATTGCAGTGTGGTCACTGTGCCAGCCAGCATCTCTCAGAGCACTCTCAATACTCAGTTCTGCCTGTAGTTAACACTGAACTGCCTGTAGTTAACACTGAACTTAACCAGAATTTTGAAATTTGATACAAAACCAGTATGCTCAGACATCTCTGGAAGTTGATTCCAACAGAAACTTGGCCCCGGAGGCCTCTGCTGTCTGCTGTGTGATTGTCACCCTCAGGCAGCTGTGCACACAAGCTCAGACATATTGCTGTGCAATGTGGTGAGGCCCGGGATACTTTGATTCTTCTTTAAGGGAAATGACCTCTTCTTGTGACCATTTTTCAGATTAGGGTTGATTCCAGGGTGTCCATGCTAGCTTACTTCTTCAGAGAGAACTGCTGGGAACCCTAAGAGCATGCAGATAATATGGTCTAAAATAGCCAATAGATTCCTGGAGGCCAAGTGCTCCAACCTTGCGGTATCCTTTGGTGCTGGGACAGGCTGGACGCCCTCTTTCTCCCCCTTCACATCCATACACACACTCTCAGCTTGCAGCTACTGTCCCCAAAACCCAACCAGGCCAGGCTATTGTCTAAACACTTGACTTATACAAGGACATCCCCAGGAGATGTCCTTCCATACTTGCATCAGACCTTATGCTGCCTCAAAACTATCTTTGCCTCCTGACTTTCTATTTCATGACTACCACTTCTCACAATAGCTCCTCTTATGTTATCCAAGTGCCAGATCTGACCCATTCCAGCTTCTAGAGGCTCTCTGATCTGTCATCTCCTTTCCACTCCAAGGAGCAGACTCCATGACTTCTCTGGATGATGGCAGCAGCATCCTCTGCGTTCGCTGCCACGTTAGTCTGCACCAAAACAAATATGGCCTTGGCTGGCATCCAAGGTCCTGAACAGGCTGGCCCCAGAGTGCTGTTATAGCATAATCTCCCTCCTTCTCCCTGGAAGCAATCTGTTTCACCTTCCAAACAGGGCTCTTATCATAAGAACACAGCCGAGTTTGTCTCTCTCCCTTGGTAAATTATGATTTCTCTTTTTAGGCACTAGCCTTCCTTCCAAACCTAGCCTTGCCTCCACAGAGTCCCTGCCAGTACTGCCATACACCCCACCCTCAATGGGTCTCTGCCTCCTTCAGATCCATACAACCCCAATACCTGACCAGTTCTCATCTTCAGTGTAGTCACTGTGCTGGGCATCCCTGGGAGGCTGCAACTTTGTCTTACACATTTTGGTCCCCACTCTCAGGGCCTGGCACTGTGCCTGGCACCCAATCCATGTTGGATATGTTGAACTGAGACCCTTGACCTGTGTAAGTAGTGCAGCCCTGATGTGGAACCAGACAGATGGGCATGGGGTGAAGAGGTGAGGGTAGATGTGTAGGGAAGCATGTGCTCAGGTCACCTCGTGGGCTGGCCGGGGTGGTGGGCCTTGCCGTGCTGGCTCAGCATTGCTTGGGACTGGTCCTGCAAGGCCTCCACATGCTCAGGATCCTTCAGGCCCCGCGTTTCTGGAGAGGAGCAGCAGCAGTGAGCTTCTCTCCCACCTTCCCTGCCCCTCACAGGCAGCCAGGGCCCAGGAAGGCTGTGCTCTGCCTGCACTCTCTCCTCCTGCCCCCAGGGAAGAAGTCTGCAAACATATGGGTCTATGTGGGTTGATAGAGGGAAAGTGAGAGCCAGAAGGTAGTCACTGGAATTCCCATTCTTCATCCCCAACCATTTCTCTGGTTGGACAAAGACCCAGCTACCTGGTTTGAAGAGGACCAGGGCCTTCATGCAGGCAAACTCTGTGGGGTCCACCGCCAACACCCGGAACCGTGAGATGGTTTCCTGCAGGAAGTGCATCTCCACACTGGCCAGTGCCATCTGGCCTTGGGAGCTGCCAGCAGCTGAGGCTTTGGCTGAGGCTAGCAGTGGGCAGCTGTCCAGAGGCAGAGACCACTGGATGGCTCCAAGGAGGAAGAGTTCGCTCCAGGCCTCTTCCAGCAGGATCACCTGTGCTCAGAGAGGGAGGAACTGTGCTGGCTGAGACAGCCTCAAACCAGCCTGCAGCCCAGTGTCTTCGGGAGGAGCAGGAGCAACTCCTGACTCATCCAGGGGCCCAGCTGCCTGGGTTCCATCCAGAGCCACGCCTGGAACATTGTGGAAAGCTTGGAGCTTTGGGGACACTGCTTATGAGCACCCTGCACTGAGTGAACTTGGGAGATGCAGCCTGGGTTCTGGCTTAAACCTAGGCTCAGGGCTTAGACCCTCTCTCAGGTTTATCATGACAGGTTGGTCTGCTTGCCCACGAGAAGTTCAGAGAGCGTCTTGGTTGGGCTGAAGCTCAAGACCTGAAATCAGAGACCTTTGTGCTTCAAGGGAGCCCAGCACCATCTGCTCACATTGGTCAGGGTATGCAGACCACCCTGTGACACAGTGCCTCTAGGACCCGAGGTTTGTCTAGGAAGAAAGCAGACCAGGGGCATGATATTGCCTTCAAACCCCTGGTTCCTGTATGCCCCTCGTCATCATGGTCCCCTAGGTGCTCACCCAGTCACAATCTCTACCCAATGAAGTGAGCCACCCCAACCATCACAGACTTAAGACTGTGCCTCTGACCACCCCTGCCTCACAGGCATCCCTCACTGACCTCCCCAGCCATCACCTCCCCAAGCCACATGCACCTCCAGTCATCTCCTGCATAAAGAAGTATGTGCCCCCAGCTGGCTGACTCCTGGGACCACCCGATGAGTATACCTGATCTCTGAAGGGTAGATTGGAGAACACAGGCAGGCTCTTGGCCCACTTGACAGCCATGAAGAGCAGGCGGGCAGATGTCTCATGGATGCTGTCCACACCACAGGGTGAGCAGGAGGAATGTGGAGATGCGGGGAACTCGGGGTCATTGCTGGTGACATTGATGTTCTCATCAGCTGTTGGAGGAGGGAGCTGTGACATAAGCCACTGCTCCTCAGCAAGAGGCAGGAGTGCTCAGAGGCCTGGGTGTGGGGATATAGGCCATCTTCCCACTTACCATTCTCTGGCTCCAGCTTAGCACAGGTTTCGGCTGTTATAAGGCTGACCATGAACTGGTGATGCCCTGGAGGTGTAACAGCCCCAGACCCCAGGGCTCTGGCTGCAGGAATAGGTGTGGGGCTCCATGGGCTGGGCCCTGTGGGGGCCAGGGAAGCCACCAGGGGCTCTAGCCGGGCCTCCCTGCCTGATTCCACCCTGTCCAGGCGGATCTGCGTTGTGCTTCGTGGCTGGCGTTCATTCTGCACAGCTGGGGAGGCAGGAAGGGTTAGGACACCCACCAGCCATGTGCCCCAGCCCCTCTGTTACACCTCTCCAGTTGGCTCCCCAACTCACCATCCTGGTTCATGCCCTCCTGCAAGCACTTCTTCAGCCGACAGGCCTGGCACTGGTTCCGGTGGGCCTTGTCCACTGGGCACATCCCTGCCCCCACCTGGCACCTGAGGCAGATGGGAACCCCAGGTGTCCGTATCCTGCTCAGGTGCTGGGCCGTGGGCTTTGGACACTTTCTTCCTGAACTCTCCTCCCTCTCACAGACACCCTTTGGTTAGGAGCAGGGCTCTCCTGGCAGGTTTCCCAGCCTCCCTCACCTGTAGATGAGCCTCCGTCTCACGCTCCTCTTGAAGAAGCCACTGCAGCCATTGCAAGCATAGATGCCATAATGCTTCCCACTGCTGCTGTCTCCACACACACGACACTGGAGCGAGGGGCCCACGCCTAAGGGACAGGGGTAGGGGCTGGGTGAGTACACCCCTCCCACCTCTTCAGGGACCCCTTTCTCTCCCTCATTCCATTTCCCATTTTGAAAAATATCTCCCCTATTACACACACCCCCAACCCACCGCACCCACCCAACTCCTGCCCTCTCACCGCCCTCTATGGCCAGTTTTCAACTAGCGAAAGCTGTCTGCCTCCACATCCCATGCCATCTATGCAGGTGGCTCCAGAAAACAAAACATTCTTAACAACACCACTGGAATCTCGCCAATAAACCCTAAAGGGCACGCTCTCTCTTCTTTCCTTCCTATCAGCTCAATTGTCCTGACCTGGCTCCACTGACCCCATGCTTCTGGGATCTGGGTTCTCCAGCAGGTTCCCTCACACCTGCTCACAGCCTGTGGGGCTGGGCCTGAATCACTCTGTCTCCTTTCATGGTGCAAACTTAACTCTGCAAGGGCCCAGACCTTACCTTCAGGAAAGCCATACCTGTCTGCTCCTCTCCCAGGCCCCATCTGCCTAAAGACTCCTTCCTGGAGGCAGCCACAGCTGTAGGTGCAGCCGCAGCCATGTGGAAGCTGGAGGGAGCTGCTGTCCAAGTTCTGGAAGGTCCCAGGACAGCCTCCACCTTCCTGCCTGAGGGAGGCTTCCTGGGATACTGAGCCGATCAGCTTCCACCTCCCTCTCTACTCTGCCCCTCTGCTTGTGCCCCCTCTCTCTTCTATGTAATTCTCCCTTTCTCTGGCCCTGGCGACCTCCCTTTGTCTTTGTCTCTCTCCTATCTCTCCTCTTTGTCCTCTTGCCTACTCTGTTCCCACTGTCTGACTCAGGAGCTGCCCCAACTTCCTCTCACAGCAGGAGGTCTGGGTTCTGAGGATTTCTCTCTCAGGGCAGTGCTGGTGAAGCTGGTGATCCTCTTAATCTTTACTGTCTCCACAGGGGATCGACTGGCCACACCTGCAGCATTATCAAGGCGCCCACGGCTGGTCTGCCCTGCTGCCACCACCCCACCCGCAGTTGCCAGTGCCCCATGCTCTCAAGCTGCTTGCCATCCAATGTCTCCAGGACTTGACCCTTTTTGAGGTGCTGGACACTTTCCGCACAAGTATGTATGGCTGTGTGTGGACCTGTGCTCGTTGGGTAGGCCCAGCTCTCCCTTCCCCCGCCTCCCCTCTCATACTTCTCCCCCAATCTCTTGTTAAAGGACTGCTGAGGACACAGGATTCCAGGGTCCTGGCCACAGCGTGGAGGCAGCGCCCACACACAAGGGAGTGGGTCCAACAGAGTCTCTGAGGTTAGCTTGGAGGTGGGAAGCCTGTGGCGCAATGTGGAGGGTCACCTTCAAGCCTGCAAGGCAGCAGAGAGGAGAAGGCAGGTGTTTTTCTTACCCACTTGGAGAGCTAGGCCCACAGGGCGAGATGAGGACACAGCCCCTGAGCCTGGCTACAGGCTCTTAGGCGGCTGTTCCTTGCCGCCTCTTTTCCTGACTGTTTCCTTGCCGGCCTCTCAGCTGGCCCAAGACCCAGGCTTCCCAGCCTGAGCCCAGTGATGCTTCTGAGGGGAGGAGGTAGAAGGAGGAGTCTCCCTCCTTGGACCAAGCACAGAGCCCAGAGGGATGGTGGAAAGAGCAGAAACAGACCAGAGTTCAAATCTCTGCTCCCTCACAGGACAGCCATGTGTTCCTGAGCAAATTATTTAAACTTCTGAGCTCCAGGTTCTTCATCTGCAAAAGGGGTGACAAAAATACCTGTCTTGTATGTAGGAAGGGACACTAAGTAAGAAGCATTTCAGTGCTTGATACTTCCTATAGGATAACAAATGATGGATGCTGTTGTTGTCAAGGTTACTGAGGATATCAGAGAGCAATCATCAGGAAATAGCCTTTCCTTTCCCTGCTCCCTTTTCCTCCACTCCCACCCCATGCCCAGGAGGGAGCAGAAAGCCCCAGGTTGTTCTGGAGGGGCCACCCGTCCTCAGCAGACCTGAGCTCAACTCTAAGGTGAGCCTGGAGAACGGGCTGACCCAGCCTTAAAGCCCAAGGAGCAGAAGGGACAGTGTGAAGCTTCTGGGAGGACAGGTGGGGTGGGGCAAGGCCCTATGTAAGTGGCTTTAACCTTCACTGTGACAGAGAAGCACTACTGGGGATTTGGAAAGTCAGCTTGAGGGACTTTGCAGGGTAATCTGCTCTCTGGGGCCTCAGAGGATTGAGGCCATAGGCTAAGGTCTTGCACCTGAGCCTCTGCCTATGTCCTCCCTGCGCATCCCTGTTCTGACAGGCAGCTCCTCAGGACCTCCACTGTGAAGTCTCCAGCTCCACCTCACCTCCAGGGCCAAGGCCAAGGCCAAGGGCATCCCCCTTGAACTTGGATGACCACTCCTTCCTTTCCAAAGCTCTTCTGTAACTCACTGCTCTGAACTTGTCATCACCTCAGTGTGCCCCAGCGTTGGCCCCAGCAGACTTTTCACCCCCTTCTTGGGCAATCTTGTACACATTCACAGCTTCCATGGCAACTTTCTTTGTGTCTTGCCTGGGGCTCTGCCCCCAGTTCCCAGCCACAGATCCACAGTCTGGTGTGGAGACCAGCTCCACAGATCCTAACCAACATGTCCTCCATGTTTCTGCACAGAGATGGGCACTGAGCCCAGGACTGAAAGACCACCTGGAGCATGCATGTTAACAAAGGTTAACAAAAAGACTAATCCTGGAGGTCAGGGCCTAGGAAGACGTGCTGGCAAAGGAGATGAGAGGGAAAATCAGGAGCTCAGGCCATGGGAAGATGGAAGGGGAGGCCTCAAGAATGGTGGCATCCTGGAGAACAGGCTGACCCAGCCTTAAAGCAAGGTCAAGTGTCCTATGAGGCCATTTGTATCACTAGTAAAATGTGGAAGAGCATTCCAGGAGAGTTCTTATACAAATACCTACAATATCATATTCAAAACTCACAGCAACCCTCTAAAAAAGTTATCCTCACAGAGGAAGAGACTGAGTTTCAGAGATGTTAAGCAATTGCTTCAGACCACAAAGCTACTGAGTGGTGGGGAGATGGGGGATGTAGACAGGTTACAAACCTGTGTCCGATCCCCACACTCCTGCTTTCCATGGAGACACTCTCCAAGGAGACTGTCATCTCGGGCTTAGACAGCAAGAGGTGACTGGTGCCTTTGGCCAGCGGTTCCTTCAGGTGGGAGGGAGGGACTGAAAGCAGAGACCCATTAAGGAAGGAAGAAAACAAAGCTAAGGGCTTTGTAGGAAGAAGGCATGAAGGAGACTTTTTCCTATCAAGGAGATATTTTTAAACATTATTTAAGGAGTTCCCTTTAAAATTGGGAGACACAAAGAAAAAGGAGTCAAACAGAGTGAGGATAAAGCTGGTGGTGAATCAACAGCCTGCTACCTGAGCAGGCCCAAGGGTGGCAGTAGAGTAGGGGCCAGCTGTGGCCTGGGCAGGGGCCACCTTGAAGAATCATGGAGCTTAGGACAGTTCAGTATCTTTCTGGCTGTGTGAGCTTGGGCAAATTATTCTGCCTCTCTGTGCTTCCATTTAATCATCTCTAAACTTGTTTCCTAGTGTTAGGATTAAAGGAGGTGATACCAAAGGCATTAGCCCAGTCCCAGGTGAGAGGGAGGAGGCAGGTGGAAGCAGGCCAGAGGGCAGAGGCTGGGGGTGACCATTGTGGGGAAGGGACTCAGGGAGAGACTTTAGAGCAAGCCTTTACAGGTGGACAGTGTGGAAAGGTATCAGATTTTCCCTAAAGCCCTTAGCAGGGAGGCAAATACTGGGAGAAGTAGATACCAGGACTGTTCCCTGGCTCAGTTCCTCTCAGTAAATGCATGGAAAGGACCAGAGGGAAGGAGTTGAAGGCGTCAGGGAAGGATCCTCCAGGCAGGACCTGGCAGCCTTTTCTCTGCTGCTCCATCCGCCAGGCCTATTCAGAGATCGCCTCCTCCAGAGCCGCCAGGCCTGCCTCAGTCCATCTGCTCTCCCTGCAGAGGCCTCTTCAGGGAAGGTCCTTAGCATTTGACCTCACTCCAAGCCAACTTTCTCTCCTCAGTCCAGATGAAAGATTCCAGGGACCAGGTTCAGAGTTCAGGTCATCTTGATATGTGGGTCACAAGGCATATAATAGACAGGAATCTGTTTTTAACTTGTCTGTATTCTCTTGCTATTCTATAGTGGACATGTATTACTTTAGAATGGCAAAAAGTAAATCCATTGAAAATAAAGATGCCTGCAATGCTTGACCTGCCCCAGCTTACTCTGTTTATTTTGATTTTTTTCGGTTAACCCCTCACTCATTTTGATCCTTGCTGAGGTCCTCTCAGCCCCTGGCCCTCGGTTATTTGGCAGGTCAGGCCCAGCCAGAGCCGTGACCATGCAGCCAGAAAGGATGACAGCCAGCAGGACTGGGGCAGGGGAGTGTCACCGATCTGTGGCCACCAGCTACTGGGGCAGATGCCAAAGGATTATTTAACCCAAAGCCTTGAATCTGCTGACGAAGCAGCCAGAGGCCACCTTTTCACTAATACTATTATTCCCCCAGAGGACAAGTCATCAACTTCCTTTTGACTCCCTGAAGGGTAGGGCTGGGGCTGGGAGCTGAAGTGGGAGGATCAGAAGAAGCATGATAAGGTTGCGGACAGACTTCCCTCTAGGCACTTAAGACCCTGGAAGGTAAAGTCCCCTGCCCAGCTTGTCTTGGGCCTGTCACACCCTGGATTTCAGGCCCCAGGCTGAAAGATAACCTGGGTTCTGCCAAGGAAGGAGGGAGAGGTTTCTGCAGTGACCCTGTCAGGCTGGCTGGGCTGGTGGCCACGGTGCCCATCTCAGTAGCTGTGGTCTCCTGGTGTGGGGCAAGCCTCATTCACAGCATTTGGTCCTGGAAACGCATCTTCTGGGATTCCTTAACCCCACTCGACCCTGTCAAGGGCCTTCACTATCTCTGAGAAAGGGGAACAGGTGGTGAGCTTGGGTGGAGGAGTTCATCAGTACCCAGCAATTCCACTTCCAGGAAACCATCCTACAAAGTCTTACAGAGATGTAGTCAGAAGGCTGTTCCCTGCAGCAATTTGGGAAAACACCTGTTTGTAGGCAACTGGCTAAGTGCACCAGCCCTGCAGTGGGTGCTATGCAGCATTGCAAGTGGTGCTGTTTCTGTATTCATTCCTGTGAAAATAGGCCCCCAGTTTCCACTTCAAAGCCAAGCAATGAAACAGCATGGAAGGGGATGAGGTGGGGAGCAATGGAGGGCTAAGGACACATATGTAATACCTTAATCAATAAAGAAAAAAAAAACAAACAGCATGAACAACGTGATTTCATGTGTCTCTGGGATTTCTGGCCACAGATGATGGGACTCCTTCCTCCTTGGCAGGACCTAAATGATCCAATAGTTTATTTTTCTAGAGCAATGAGTTGAAGAAGGTTCAGGACTCCAAGAGACAGACACTAGCAGAAATGTTTCTCATCAAAGTCTCTGGAATAGTTTTAAAGGTCTAAGCAGGACTGCCGAGGCTCCTGGCCTGTCCAGCACAGTCTGTCTAGCACATCTGATCTGCTCCAGGGAGGGTGACCCCTTTCCTTCTTTGTGACAAGATGACGAGTGAATAGTTTCTATTTTAAGTTCTCCTTCCTCTCAGGGCTCAGAAAGGTGGCTTTTCCATTCTCCAATAGAGCTATTATAAGGACGCCACCAGCAGAAATTGTCACCACAATCAGAAATTTTGTGTTTTGTTTGAATGTTTAATAATGAAAATGTGTTACAATTATAATCAGGATAAAATAAAGCTCTTTCCTTTTAAAAATTTATTGATTGAATTTAAAGAGAGAGATATTTGTTGTTCCATTCATTTATGCATTCAGTGATTGATTCTTGTATGTGCCCTGACAGGGAATCGAACCTGCAAACTTGTGGTGTCAGGATGATGCTCCAACTAACTGAGCTCCCCAGCAAGGGCAAAATCTCTTTTTAATTTTAAAAGAGAATGGCTAATTTGAAATAAATGTTACCAATAATAACTGTAGGAAATATTTATCAATAAATTGTTAAGTGTTTATAGATGAGAATGGAAAGGGGAAGGCCTGGTCCTGGAGTTACCCTTTTTATGCCAGGTCTTGACCCTTTAGTGCTGGACCCTAGGAAGCTCTGGAGGATGGGTGTTGGGGGGCTGTGCTCCTTGAAAACCAGTACAGAGTATTATAAAATCTTAACCAGTACAACCACATCAGTGTGTTCTAGCTGACTGGTTATAACATGTATTATCTACAAACAAAACAGCCCAAGGCAGGGTCTTTCAACCTGGGCACTATTGACATTTCAGCCTGATAAAGCTTTGCTATGGGATGTTCTGTGCAGGATGTTTAGCAGCATCCCTGGCCCTCTACATACCAGATATTAGTAGCATCCCCTTGTCCCCAGTTGTGACAACCAAAATGTTTCCAAACATTACTAACTATCCCCTGAGGGGAAAAACTACCCTTGGTTGAGAACTGCTGCTCGTGCTTTCCGGGGAACAATTCACCAAGTTTGTCTTCACAGATGCAGGAAGCACGGCCATGACTGTTCCTGAGGAGCCTGGCTATCAGGTGGGTAATACGGTGCCTCAGGAGTCATGTATCTGCAGTCTCAGGCACTATTGGGAAGGATGCACACAGTATCAACAGAAGTTTCTCTGAAGGAGGATATTTTATTTTCTTCTTTATATTTTTGAATGTTTAATAATGAGCATATGTTATGATAATCAAGATAAGGCTTTTTGTGTTTTTAATACTCTTGCTAATTTGAAATAAATATGAACAATACTAATAATCCTATAAAATAAAGAAGTAGTATGCAAATTAAACCTCATACCCCACAAGATGGCTACCTACAACCACATCAACAGGGGACCTACTGAGAGACAACCAAATGACTGAACAAGCAGGCTGCAAGGGGTGACCAGGCCAGTGGGGGGTTGGGGAGACCATGAGGGGTGACCAGGGGATACAGTTGGGGGCAACCAGGACAGCAGGGGGTGATGCAGTTAGGGACAATTAGGCTGGTGGGGTTGGGGGGGCAGTGAGGGGTGACTAGGCCAGTGAGGGGGGGCAGTTGGGGGCAACCAGGCTGGCGGGGGGGGGGCAGTTGGGGTGACCAGACCAGCAGGGGGTCAGTTAGGGGCAATCAGACTGGTGGGGGGGGCAGTTAGTGGTCACCAGGCCAGCACTCAGAGGCAGTGAGGAGCAATCAGGCAGGCAGGCAGGTGAGTGATTAGGAGCCTAAATGAGCAGTCAGACAACCCCAAGAGGTCCCAGATTGGAGAGGGAGCAGGCTGGACTGAGGAGACCCCACACCCCCGTCCACAAATTTCGTGCACTGGGCCTCTAGTCTATCTTATATAGTAAAACCCTAATATACAAATTGACTTCTTTTTTCAGTGTCCTGTAGTTTCCTGTATATAGGTCCTTTACCTCCTTGGTTAAGTTTATTCCTAGGTATCTTAATTGTTTTGGTGTGATGGTAAATGGGATTGCTTTTTTAGTCTCTCTTTCTGTAAGTTCACTATTGGTGTATAGAAATGCCATAGATTTCTTGGCATTAATTTTGTATCCTGCTACATTGCCAAATTCATTTATTAAGTCTATTAGTTTTTTTATGGAGTTTTTGGATTTTTTATGTACAAATCGTCTCATCTGCAAATAAGGACAGCTTTACTTCTTTTCCAATTTGGATGCCTTTTATTTCTTCTTCTTGTCTAATTGCAATGGCTAATACTTACAGTACTATGTCAAACAGGAGTGTAGAGAGTGGACATCCCTGTCTTGTTCCTGTTCTTAGGGGAAATTGTTTTAGTTTTTACCCATTGAGTATGATTTTTGCTGTGGGTTTATCATGTTGAAGTATGATCTTTCTATTCCCACCTTGTTGAAAATTTTTATCAAGAAAGGGTGTTGTATTTTGTCAAATGCTTTTTCTGTATCAATTGATATGACTATGTGATTTTTATCTCTCTATTTGTTTATGTGATGTATCACATTTATTGATTTGTGAATATTGTACCATCCTTGCATCCCTGGAATAAATCCTACTTGGTCATGATGTATTGCTGGATCTGATTTGCTAGGATTTGTAGAGGATTTTGGCATCTATGTTCAAGAGGGATATTGGCCTGTAATTCTCTTTCATTGTGTTGTCTTTATCTGGTTTTGGTATTAGGGTGATGCTGGCTTCACAGAAGGAAATTGGAAATGTTCCTTGCTCTTGAATTTTTTTGGAATAGTCTGAGGAGGATAGGTTTTAGTTCTTCCTTGAATGTTTGGTAAAACTCTCCTGTGAATCTGTCTGGCCCTGGGCTTTTGTTTGCTGGAAGCTTTTTGATGACTGCTTCAAGTTCTTCCATAGTTATGGGCCTACTGAGCTGTTTAGATTCTTCCTGATTGAGTTTTGGAAGGTTATCATATTTTCCGGCGTATAAGACGACTTTTGAAATGAAAAAACGTCAACCGAAAATCGGGGGCAAAAGACCAAAATTGCACAAAAATTACCTGCAGATCTTGACGGCAAAGTAAGTCTTTTCTTTGAAGAGGGGGGTTGTCTTATACAGCGAATATAGGCTAAACCTATATTTTAACTGTAAAATTAGGGGGTCGCCTTATACGCCGGAAAATACGGGGTATATTTTTTCTAGGAATATGTCCACTTCCTCCAAGTTGTCCAGTTTGTTGGAATAGAGTTGTTCGTAGTATTTTGTAACAATACTTTGTATTTCAGCAGGATCTGGTATTTCTACTCTTTCATTTCTGATTTTGTTTATTTGGGTCCTCTCTCTTTGCTTCTTGGTGAGCCTTGCTAGAGGTTCATCAATCTTGTTTATCCTTTCAAAGAACCAGCTCTTGGTTTTGTTGATCTTTTGTGTTGTCTTTTTGGTCTCAATGTCATTTATCTCCTTCCTTCTGCTTACACTGGGATTTTCTTGTTGCTCTTTTTCTCACTCTTTGAGTTTTAGGGTTAGGTAATTTATTACCATTGTTCCTTGCTTTTTGCAAAAGGCTTGTAGAACTATGAACTTCCCTCTCAAGACTGCTTTCACTGTGCCCATAGATTTTGGATTGTTGTGTTTTTATTGTTGTTTGCTGCCATGATGTTTTGTATTTCTGTTTTGATCTCTCTGGTAACCCAGTCATTGTTTAAGAGCACACTGTTTAGACTCCATGTGTTAGGTTTGTTTTTTTTTTTTGTTTGTTTTGTTTTTTGGATTGTTTTTTATTGTAGTTGATTTCCAGTTTTATGCCACTGTGATCTGAGAAGATGCTTGATATGATTTCTATCTTCTTGAATTTGCCTATGACCCAACATATGGTCTATCTTTGAGAATGTCCCATGTGCACTTGAGAAGAATGTATATTCTGTGGCTTTGGGGTGAAATGTTCTGAAGATGTCAATTAATTCCATCTGGTCTAGTGAGTCATTTAGAATTTATGTTTCTTTGCTGAATTTTTGTTTAGAGGATTTATCCAATGGGATATTAAACCCTACTATGATTGTATTACTGTCAGTCTTTCCCTTGATATTCTCCAGGAGGTTTTTTTTTTTTTTAATGTATTTTGGTGCTCCTTTATTGGGTATGTATATATTTACCAGAGTTATTTCTTCTTATTGGATTGCTCCCTTTAGTATTATGAAGTGGCCTTCTTTATCTCTTTTTATGTCCTTCACTTTCAGATCTAATTTGTCAGATATAAATATTGCGCCCCCAGCTGTTTTTTAATTTCCATTCACCAGGAAAACCTTTTTCCATCCCTTCACCTTCAGTCTATGAGCATCTTTTTTTTTTCTGAGGTGTGTTTCTTGTAGACAGCATATATATGGGCCTTGTTTTCTTATTTAATCCATTACCCTATGTATTTTGATTGGGGCATTTAATATATTTACATTTAAAGTTATTATTTGTAGGTACTTGTTTCTCGTCATTCTTATTCTTTACTCCTGTGTTCCTTCTTCACTTTCTAATTCTTTTTTTTTTTTTTTTTTTTTAACAGAAGACCCTTTAGCATTTCTTACATTGCTGGTTTGATCTGTGAAGCTCCTGATTTCACCTTCAATTTTGATTGATAGCTTTGCTGGGCATAGTATTCTTGGACCCAGACCCTTCCTTTGTATGACTTTTTATATTTCATTCCATTCCCTTCTGGCCTGATGAGTTTATGTTGAGAAATCAGTTGCTATTCTGATGAGGGTTCCTTTATATGTAACTTTCTGTCTCTCTTTGGCCACCTTTAAGATTCTTACTTTGTCATTATTGTTTACCAATCTAACCTTTATCAGATGAAAAGGAACTTTAGTTCACAGCAAGAAATGGTTAAAAGATAACTTTAATACATTTTCTTTATATAAATGTTTTTACTTTTCATAAGTAACTAAAAAAATAGATAAGATAGAGGCAAAAAAGCAAATGTCTGCAGAGCTGAATTTAAATGCCCAAAAAAGCTCCTGCTGGGAGACCCCACTGCAGGAATTGAAATGCCATCTTTTAAAGGTTAATTATAATGTGCCTTGATGTTGGTCTTTTGGGGTTCGTTTTTCTTGGGACTCTGAGCTTCTTGGATTTGTGTGGGATTTTTCTTCCCTATATCAGGGAAGTTTTCTGTTATTATTTCTTCAAACAGGTTTTCTATTCCTTGTTCAGTTTCCTTTCCTTCAGACATCCCTATTATGCGGATATTGTTTTGTGTTATCCCAAATTTCCTTTAGGCTCTCCTCCTGCTTTTTAATTTTTTTCCTGGTCTACTTGAGTATTTTTTCCTACCTTTTCTTCAAGCTCACTGATGAGGTCTGCTTTTTCTGTCTACTTTTGATGTTTTCTATTGAGTTCTTTATAGCAGCTATTGCATTTTTCATTTCTTGTTCGTTTTTCTTCATTTCTTCTTGGTTCTTATATTGTCAAATTTGTCTTCCATTCTTTTTAGCCACCTTATGACTATTTCTCTGAATTCTTTCTCTGACATGTTGCTTGCCTTTATTTCATTACTTCCTTTTTCTGGTGATGCCTACTTTTCTTTCATATACATGCTGTTTCTTTGTCTCCCCATGGTCTCTCTTCTCTGGGTGTCTGATTATGTAGTTCATTCTCTCCTTTATGTGGTGGAGTGTATAGCTCATCTGAATCCACCTGTTGGTGCCAATTGGAGACCGGTGTTCTGGAGTTTGCAGCTCTTCCATGGGTGCTGTAGTTGTAGATTTTCAGGCTGTTGATAACATCCACTTTCCCCTTCAAGATGGCGTGGTCTCCACGTCCAAGCCAGTCACTCTGGGAGGGAACCCAGCAGCAGTGGGGGTTGCCTGGTCAAAGGAGCCCTGTCCAGCAGTCCCCCACCATCTCCTGGAGTATAGCTGTCCCTCAACTCACCAACAAACACTCCCCATATGACCCTCATCTGTTCTTTCTATCTGCTCCAGGACAAGACTTGGGACACTTCTGTCTATTTCACTGCCATTTTTTCCTCACAATAAGTTGTTTTTAAGAGTCTTTAGATCTAAAGCATGGCCATTATAACTAAAATCAATTTTCAATTATGATGGATCATAGACTATTCAAATGAAAGGATCTAGAGATAATGCATCCCAACCTCCTAAATTCATAGGTGACTGAGTTACAAAGAGAAACAAGACCGTCAGATGGTTACTGAGTGGAACAGCTCAGGTTCCCAGTTCAAAATTGAGAAATTATTCTACACACTAAGCTATAACATATTAAAATTAATGTGAAATTGAAAGGTACTTCAACTTACATTTTTTAATCTTTTCCATTGCATCAGTAGTGTTGTATGATTGGGAAACAAAGCACATCCTTATCCTAATAGGGTCTCACAGAATGTATATTCTGTGAGAAAAGAATTTATGAACAGGATGCAAAGAAAGCTACAAAACATTTTTAACTTTTGTAACATTAATGCAGGTTTTATATTCAGATGACCCTGACTGGAGTCCTGTGAAAGCCATGTTTAAAGGTGCTAATCCCAGATCCACCATGTATAGAACCGATGAACTTTGTTCATGTGCAACATCATTTGGCTGTCATTTTTCCATTAAACTGGGCTGATAGTGCAACCCTGAACTGTGTAAATGGTTATAAATGATGAATCAGACAGAAGGCTCGATCTACCTGATACTGGATAGGTGTCTGACAGAAGATAGGCATTACAGACATGGGTGAAATCAAAGGATTGATAATATCACTTGTGCCATTTGCTTTACTCCCAAACTCCTTCTATTCTCCTGCCCTTCATATGCTCTCCTCCAAT
Organism: Nyctalus aviator; assembly: GCA_036971965.1. NCBI lineage: Eukaryota > Metazoa > Chordata > Mammalia > Chiroptera > Vespertilionidae > Nyctalus > Nyctalus aviator. Next base: position 101,904,373 of record CM072922.1, read on the forward strand.
TGTTTTATGCAAGATTTCTATTTTGAGGATTTATTTATTACTAAAGGTCTGGTGCTTGGATTCATGCACACTGAAAAGAAATAAATTAGAAGGTGGCCGGCAGGGTGGGACTAGATGGGATGGGCCTGACACACCCAGGATCCGACCTCCTGCAGTCACTCCCCGGCCAACCACTCCTGGGGTGGCATCAGGGATCAAAGGGTGTCTGTGGAATGAGCAAGAGCCCTCTGGCAGGTGGGGGTCCCTCGGCCTGGCCTGTAGTAATCAGGCCAAAATGGGCTCTCAACATTCCCTAAGAGGTCCCAGAGTGTGAGAGGTCACTCTGCACAGTTGCTGTTGCTCCACAGCACCATGTTGAGCATCTGCCCCCTGGTGGTCAGTTCACATCAATACCTACTGGTTGGAGCATCTGGGTAATGTCAGAGAGCTCATTTTGGTCATTGTGTGTCAGAGCTACTGGTTGGACAGTAATTGGTTGGACAGTTGCTTAGGCTTTTATATATATATATTAAAATTTGTTCACCATCTTTATTGAGATATAATGCACTTTTAACATCATGTAAGTTTAAGGTATACAACATTTTGATTTGACACACTTTATATTGCAATATAATTACCACTGTAGAGTTAGATAACACCTGCATCATGTCACATAATTACCATTTCTTTTTTTGTTGTTGTTGTGAGAACACTTAAGATTATTCTCTTAGCAACTTTTAAGTATATAATCACCATGCTGTGCATTAGATCCCCAGAATTTATTCACCTTATAACTGGAAGTTTGTACCCTTTAATCCCATTTTAGATTCCACAGGTATATGACATTTCATTTTGCACAGATTCCTTGTCTCTGAGTGGCCTTTCCCTGTTCCTCCAGATGACTCTTTCACACATTTCACGATCCAGCTTCAGTGTTTCTCCTCAGACCAGATTAGGAACTATTTTATTCACCTACTTGTTTATTTGTTATTGCCTTTCCCCTTCTGTTGGAATGTAAGCTTTATGAGACCAGAAATCTTATCTATCTGGTATAAGGGTTTGACACATAGAAGGAGCCTGATAATTATTTCTTGAACGACTGACTAAACGATGGAAAGCTTCCTTCAGTTTCCCAGCAGAGTTTCTTCTCTTTTCTCTGCTTTGCCCTCTGCTTGTGCCTATGAGAGAATCCCCTTGCTGCTCCTGTGCAGAGCTTGGCATAGGGCCTGGCGTGGAGCAGCCTCCACCAATTCCAATACACCCATGGCCAACGTTGCCATTGCTTTAAAACATTTACTTGCAGTTAAAAACAAATCAAATTAAAGATTATGTGGAAAGAGAGAGGTAAAAACAGGGTTGCTGATAATTGTAGCAGAAAGAGAAAGAGAGAGAGAGAGAGAGAGAGAGGGAGAGAGAGAGAGAGAGAGAGAGAGAGAGAGAGAGAGAGAGAGAGAGAGAATTTTAATAAAAGGCCAGAACAGAAAAATGATAAAATGACAAACGACTTCAGAAGGTAATGATATTTCCTAGGGATCCCTCTGAGGGATCTTTGTTCGGTTCCTACACTGATGTTTTCACATGGGTTTAACAGGGAAACAGTCCCAGACTAGCAAAAGTAGGCTCTTCTGTCACTTCAACCAGAATATGTCTGCATTTGTCTGTTTGATAATTGGTAGGGTCTTGTTTGAAGAAAGGTCTCCTCTTCTTAAAAAGTGAGAAGAAAATTGTAGGAATTTCAGCTAATACACTCTACTTTTAGCTGTGTGACCTTGCATTAGTATCTTAACCTCTCTGGACTGTTCCAATGAAGAAATAGTAAAGCTAATAAACTTTACCTGTGTGAAGACAGGGGGATGTATTGGAGTTCTCTCCCAAATCTAAGTTCTCTCCCAGACCTATGACCCACAATTGATCTATTTGCAATATCCAGAAAGGCCATAAGACAGAGCTGTTACTACATAAGAAAAGCTCTGCGGGTTCCAGGGAATAGAGCCCAAATTCTAGTACAAGAGATTTGAAAATTTTTATTTACTTACTTTTTGAAATAGCAGAAAAGAACACATGTCACTAGTACTTACAATGTCAGGCAGATGATTTAAACTCTTTTAGTAATGAATTCTGATAAAATTACCCAGTGTTAATGCAGTTTTTTTTTTCCTACCAACCAAAGAGAAGCAATGAGACTCACTGTCTACACTGAGGTGATGTCTTTACACATTAGAACATCTGTTAGATTCATTATATTGTAATATCTTAATAAATATATGATCTTACCTAATAAAAGAGAAACATGCAAATTAACCATCACTCTGCTACGCCCACAGCCAATCAGAGGATGTATACAAATTAACCCAACAAAGATGGAGGTTGATTTGCATATGCATGTGCAGAGCAGTGTGAATCCTGCTATGAGGGGAAGGAGGGCAGCAGAAGGAGCTATGGAGTGGTGCCCCAGACTGAAGCAAGGACTTGCCAGCTCCGGGAGGCCTGGGAGTGAAGACGTGCCTGCTCTTGGGTGGCTGGGAATGGGGAGTTGCTGGCTCCTGGACAGTTGGGAGTGAGGCCAGGGGCCTATTGCATGAATATCATGCAACAAGCCTCTAGTATTCTATAAAGAGGATTTCCGTTCCCATAAGAACTGTTGAGATGGTTTGTCAGAATGGCTAGAAACAGAATTTTGAGTAGAATTCAGTTTTTCTGTACCATAGAGGTGATTGCTTTAAGGATCAGACTATCAGGTTTAGGGGGAATCAAGCAGAAAGGACACTTACTTATCTGAGACTGGAAGTGATGGTTAGGTTCAGCTGACACAGGTGAGATGAAATTTTGTAGTCGTGCATGTTTAGTAATCTTGGTCAAGTTATACTTTATTAGAGGCCAGTGCACAAAATTGGTGCATGGGGGTGGGGAGATGTCCCTCAGCTCAGCCTGCACCCTCTCCAATCTGGACAGCCCTCTCACAATCCAGGACTGCTGGTTCTCAACCGCTCATCTGCTTGCCTGATTGCCCCTAATTGCTTCTGCCTGCCAGCCTGATCACCCCCTAACCACTCCCCTGCCAGCCTGATTGATGCCTAATTGCTCCCTTGCTGGCCCAATTGTCCCTAACTGCCCTCCTCTGCATGTCTGGTGACCCTTAACTGCCTTGCCTTCTCTGCAGGCCTGGTCACCCCCAACTTCCCTCCCCTGCCGGCCATCTTGTAGTGGCCATTTTTTGACCTCATGGGGGCAGCAATCTTGTGTGTTGGAGTGATAGTCAATTTGCATATTACCTCTTTATTATATAGGATAAGTAGGAAAAGAAAGTATGAAAGTAATAGGATTAGGCAAACACAGCTTGGTTCAGAGGACATGTCCTGCACAGCAGATGTTTGGCATGGGGCAGGATGGGTCAGAGGAGCCTTGAGTGTCAACTGTGATGGCAAGAGGTAAGGGAGCTGGAAGAGTGTGGAAGGAGGTTATACAGAAGATCATGACTGAGATTACCTGAAAGAAAGTCCAAGTGACATAAAGCATGCATGCTCTGAGCCTGGGAGCTGAAGAACTTTCTAGGCACAGATCTGCCTGTTCTCTCTCACAGAGCGTGGTCATTACCAGGATAAATGAGCTGTCTATTCCGAGTCCTTGTGGGACCAACCTGTCAGGGCAGCTCCTGCAGCAGGCACGGTGTCATTTTTCAGTGAATCAATAGCAGAAAAAGATGTTTTGAATAGTTTGAATAACCTCTAGTTATTCCAGTGTTGCTCTCTCTTGAGTAACATCCAGACAACTTTAAAAAAAAATACATTTTGCCGAAACTGGTTTGGCTCAGTGGATAGAGCATCGGCCTGCAGACTGAAAGGTCCTGGGTTCGATTTTGGGCAAGGGCATGTACCTTGGTTGCGGGCACATCCCCCACTGGGGATGTGCAAGAGGCGGCTGATCGATGATTCTCTCTCATCGATGTTTCTAACTCTCTATCCCTCTCCCTTCCTCTCTGTAAAAAAATCAATAAAATGTATTATATATGATGAGAGAGAATCATCGATCAGCCACCTCCTGCACACCCCTTACTGGGAATGTGCCCACAACCATTATACATTTTATTGATTTTTTACAGAGAGGAAGGGAGAGGGATAGAGAGTTAGAAACATCGATGAGAGAGAATCATCGATCAGCCACCTCCTGCACACCCCTTACTGGGAATGTGCCCACAACCAAGGTACATGCCCTTGACAGGAATCGAACCTGCCGGGAACTTTCAGTCCGCAGGCCAATGCTCTATCCACTGAGCCAAATCTGTTAGGGCAACATCCAAACAACTTTTAAAGGAAAATAATTATTTCACTCTTCCCCAAGTTTGAATAGAATAATTTAATGTTTAACACCAATGTTTAAAAAATAAAACGAAGTAGAGGGATTATAACTGTTATAGAACTATGTAATCGAAAGGAAATTGCTAATTAAGTAAAAACACTATTGCCAAACAACATTAAAAGCAACAACATTGATAAAATATATAATGTTTTGCTGAAACTCAGTTGCCAACATGGATAAAGGGACCAACTAAATGGTGTGAATTCTTTTAGGTTTGGCATGTAACAACAGGTAACTTACAACTCTTGTCTACACATTCTACTGAAGACCCTTATCTCAAGCAGCAAGACTGTGATATAATTTGGCTTTTGCTTGGTAGCAAGGAATGCATCTTTTAATACTAAATTTGACTCCATGCTTCTCACTGTAGCTCAGCGCATGACAAACTAATACTACCTGGTCCCAATGCTGGAACCAATGGTATCTGGCCATAAAAAGGAAACTAAGAAAATGGAGTATATATGTTCATGCCTATTAAAACAAGATTATTATATTAACATTAAAGCACAAAATGAAAAAAACATTATGAAAATACTCCTGAAAACTCTGAGTTATTATATTCTATCCCCAGGATGAATTCCCAGGCATGGAATTATTAAGTGAAAGGATATATTCAGCTTTATCACTTTCGTTACATTGTGTTAAGTGGGTTTCCTAAGTCAGTGTTTTCATTGAGCTGGCATTTCTCAGCTTGCCTCCAATGCTAACAGTTTAACCCAGGAAAGTGGGTGTTTGGGGCACAATAAATGCAGTGCAGGCCTCTCAGGCAGCTGACCTTACTTGAATCCCATCACTCCTCTGCCTGGATGCCTGACTGGCCTCCCATCTCTCTCATGTGGAAATCAAAGTCTTTCTCAGCTTCCAAGGTGTCTGGCCTCATCTCCTCCTTGCCCCCTGCTTCCTGTTCTCTCCGTTTCTGGACACTTTGCGCCTGCTCTAGTGCAGCAGGCCTTTGCACCTCCCTGCCCCTCACCACCCTCACCCAGACCTGCCTGTGGCTAGTTTGTCCCGTGGCACCCTGCCCATCTCCACCATGTCCCATTCATCTCTCAGCTTTGCTGTTTTCATAGCATACATGGCCGAGTGGCAGCATAAGTTACTTCTTTGTTCCATTTTCTGTCTCCCCCATTCGAATGTACGCTCCACTTGGTGCACTGGTTCATACTCAGTGCCGGCCACAGAGTTTGTTGAATAAGTGAGTGACTGAAAATGAATCACAAAGGAGATTCACTTTTGTTCACTTGTAAATGGAGACACAAAAATCACAGGTCAGGGCTGGCTGAGGGGCCTTGCCTCCCTTCCCCCACCTCCAAATTTGGGCTGCCTGTGGTCAGCATTGGCCAATGGAATGAGGCAGAAGTGGTGTCTGGGATTTCACAGCCAGCCTCGAGGGCTCTGGCAGCCTCTTCCTCTCTTGTGTGGTCATCCCCCTCTAGTCACCATGTTTGAGAAACCCAAGCTGCAAGGAGAGACCACATGAGGAGGACATTGGAGAGGATGAGGCCCCAAGACTACACAGGGAAGAAGCAAGGATTCTAGCCAACAGCGAGAATTGAAGCCCTAGATCTAGGACCTTGGGCAAGGCAATATGGCCAGCTCAGCTGGCCTCAGGCCTGGGCATGAAGGAGCTGCCTTGGGCAATTCAGCCACAGTGGATATCACAAGGAGAAGACAGAAGCTGTGCCCAGTGTACCTGTGGGCACCTCACCCACAGAATCATGAAGAATAATCAAATGGCTGTTGTTTTAAGTCACTAAGTTTGGGGGATAGTTTGTTATATAATAACTAGAGGTGTGGTGCATGAGTTCATGCACCAGTGGGTCCCTTGGTGGAATTGGGCCAAAACCAGCTCTCCTAAATCCCCTGAGGGATCCTGGATTGTGAGGGATGCAGGTCATCAGGTCAAGGGACCCCACTTGTGCACAATCAGGGCCAGGGAGGGACATGGGAGGTTGGCCAGCCAGGGAGGGACTGCAGGAGGGCTCCAGGGTATGTCCATACTATCTCGCTCAGTCCCAATCGACTGGACCCCAGCAGCAAGCTAACCTTAGTGTCTTAGTGTCTGCCTCCCTGGTGATCAGTGCACATTATAGCAAGTGGTTGAATGACCTTAGTATATCATTAGCATATTATGCTTTGATAAGTTGAATGGATGACCAGACAACTAGACACAGCATATTAGGCTTTTATTATATAGGTTAGGTAAGACAAACAGGATCGGGTGAGTGGGGCATGGGTCTGTGAGCCATAAAGCAAAGATGAGTGTAAAAGTTAGGGAAGACTACCCAGGGCTCAGGTGGAGCTAGGAGCCACAAATTCTGTTGTCAGGGTAAGGGAGCAGTAGCTGATGTTGGTATCAAGTTCAAGCAAAGCTGATGCTTTAAGTCTGCCTGCTTTTGTCCCTCTTGCATCCTGGCCAGCTGTCAAACAAGATTGACTTTGGGCTTACAATCACATGTAAAAGTAGGTCACAGAAGTAGCAGGGAAGCATTTTTCCTGGAGGCAATTAGAGTGAGAGAGAAAATTTCACAGAAGAGCTGCCAGTGCCCTCAGCTCTCCACCCCAAGCCAGGGAGCCTCTATAAGGACACAGCAGCCTCGGCTATAATGCATAGCACACACGCAGAGAGCCAAGTGTAGCTTTACACATGGAGAGTGAGCATTGAAGAGGAACAGGTGTAAGTTTAGATGTGGGCGTGAGTTCCTCAGTGCTTACGATCTGTGTGATCACAAGTTAGTTTCCTAATCTGGCTAAGACCCGGCTTTCCCTACTGCAAGGTGGTTGTTGGTATGAAAGAAAGTGTTGGTGGTGCTGCACAGAAGAGGCACTGCCAGTGTGTGTTCCCTGCCTGCCTCGTCGGAAATAGAATCTGCCGAGCACCGCCCATCCCAGCTGTCAGGAGAGGCAGACATGACATCCGCTTATTTGCCATTTACCTTGGAAACCTGGCTGCACTGATTCTGTCTGCTGCTTTGGGGGAGGGGGTGTCTCCTTATCTGCAAAAGTTTCAGGATGTACAGTATTTTGTAAAGTCTACCTGTCTCTAGTGCCCCAAACTATGCTTGGCACGTGGTTTATGCTCAATAAATATGTGTTGATTACATCTCGCTTTAGTCAACACGTATTTGTTAGGGTTAGGAAGCCTCAAGCCACGTAAGGAGCAGCTCCCTGGAGGCTAAAGCAGTGGAGAGGGCAGGGCAGGGCTTGGACTCGCTGCTCCTCCCCACAAGTCTGTGCTCTCACCGCCACCGTGTGTCCAGCACCTGCAGGTGGATGCTGATTGGTCCGAGCTAATCAGGACAGTTCTTTCTCTGTGTTGCAGCTAAAATAGCATGGAACCATTTGGGTCAATGAGATCTAAGTGGATGTTTGTTTGCCAGGGGAAGGGGTTCTAGGAATGTTTGCTTTCTTAGTAAATGGAGACAAATGCAGCTGCAATTGCCCTGCCTCCTTCCTGCCCAGAAGCTGATGAAAAGAGCTGGTGCCAGAGAAACTGTCTTGCAACCATGAGGAAGAGGCCAAGAGAACTGCAAAGAAGCTGGCCCCAAAACTGTCAAGTTGCTGAACCAATGCCAGCAACTGCTTTCCTTCCGATTTTTCATTAGGAAAAACAAACAAACAAACAAACAAAAAACAAATCCCTAAGTCAGTGTAACCAGATTTTCTTCTAAGTGTGACCAAATGAATGACTGGATGATACACAGATTATTTGGTTAAAAATTTAAATAATGCATGTCATGAGTAAAAAGACATCAAACACTTTCAGAGTCTGTGTTTCACTGATTGAAGGAACAAACTGGTAGATTAAGGAAAAGCATCTCAACTTTACAGAACACTTTCATAAAGAATCTCAGCAGTCAATGGCTCAACTTTCCAATACAAAAACAAGAAAACCCTCAACCTTTTTAAGGGTTAAGTGCCTCATTTCAAAGCAGTAACTTCACCTGGAAGCTTACAAGACCCACAGAATCTCAGGCCACATCCCAGTCATCAAATCAGAAAGTGAAGTCCAGCAAGACCCAGATGACTCACACACCCTTCCCAGTGGTTCTCAGCCCTAGAATTCCCTGCTAATTCCAGAACACCAATGCCTGGTCTCCACCTTCAAGAACTGACAACTAGAGTATCTGAGGGCAGGGTAGGTGTGTGTGTGTGTGTGTGGGTGGGTGGCAAAGAGGGAGTCCCAACATTACCTAAAATATAGTTGATTTCATTACAAAATGAAGCATAATAAAAACCTAAGGCTGACCTGCTGCTTAATGGCCATGTTCTTGGTCAAGTTACTCTCTTTGAATCTCAATTTATGTATCCACAAAATGGCCACACAATGAAGTGCTCCTTTAAGAGTTGTGAAGATTAAACTAGATCATGTAAAGTACCTAAAGGATATCTGGCACATATCAGGTCCTCAATAAATTATTGATGCTAAGGATCACCACTGGCATGAGCTGGCCTTACAGATGCTGTGCTTGCCTCTGTGGGTGCCCTGCATGTGTTCAGGTGCCGGACACACAGCTGCACCAGGCACTGTGGGTAAGAGAAGCAATGGTGTGTGTGCACCCTTAGGGAGCTCAGGGGCATTGAGGAGCACTCCAGGTGATTAGGTCATTAGACAAATGTGAAAATTGAAAAAAAAAGTTAATTCTCTTAATTCTATCTTATTTTGTACTTTATCCCCTCAATTTTTATTTTAGAAAATGTGAAATCTTGGAAAAGTAAAGAATAGTGTAATGAACACATATGCCCTTTGCTCGTATCCACCAGTGTGTTCACCTTATCTGCATGCATCCTGTCTACCCACAGAGGGGTGCGTACACAGCCATGGTGCCAGCTGCCAGGAGAGTGAATTGCAGACACCAGGGCCTCTGACCTTCAAGACTGCAGCAGCGCACACTCATGCTCTACCAGACACCAGACACCCCTTCCAAGAAGTTTTATATGATTCCCCTGTATCATCTTAACTTCAGTCCATATTCAAATTTTCCCTCTGCCCAAATGTGGGTTTTTTTTTGTTTTTGTTTTTGTTTTTAGGGTCTCATAGTCTCTCAAAGTACCCTTTCCCACGTTCACAGCTGGACCCTGTTCTCTAAGTGTCTCTCTAATACAGAAACGTCTTGTCTGAACCAAGTCTGACTCCCTGCCCCTTCTCTTTACTGATTTGCTATAGTTTCCAGGTTCTTGTCACTGTCCTAATAGTGCTGGAGATTTCGAAGACGGTTGAAGACAGTTTCCCTTCCAGACACCCCCAATCCCAATCACCATCCTGACCACCATCTCTGGGCTCTTTCTTGGAGTTCAATCAACATGTATGGTGTGTGGTCCCTTGAACTGGAGACCAAGAGATCCAGCTGAGTCTGGTCCCAAGAACAGAGAAGGTTAATTTCCTCCATCTGGATGGTGATTGCACATCTTCAAATGCAGCATGATCAGGTCTGTCATACCAAGCTTGGTAAAACTAAACCGCACCAGACGTGTCATCAACAGCTAAGCCCCCATCCAGTGCTCATGCAGCCGTTGTCCAATGATTGGAATAGGGGTGGAGAAAAAGACTGGAACTAATATGTTCTTGGACCTTGAGGATGCCAGGCCCTGGGGACTGGTGCTGGAGAAGCAAACCACCCGCCTCTGGGAAGCTGACTGTAGAAATCTGGTGCCACCAAGTGGCAGCTGCACCAAACTGCTCTGAATTCTCATTTATCAAAGGGGATAAATAATTATCTAACTTTGTGTCTACGTGAAGAGTGAACAAGATAGAGTGTGTAAGAGTGCTCAGCAGGATTTGGGTATTGCAGAATAGACTGAATTTGAATATAATGAAACTGTTGTGCAGCAGGTTGCATGTCATGGAATGCATTAAACACCACTGAATCACTTTAAGATAAGTAAATGAATGAACTTTATGCTACAAGAGTTTTACCACAATTGAAAAGAGAGTAAATGAAGATTTTCCAGGCAGGAAAAAGGTGGGTGAGAGGGGTGGGAAACACATTTCAGGCATAAGAATAAGTTTCTGAGAGTTACTGATGAAATGCCATGCAGGATGGAGTTGAGACAGAGCTCGTGGGCACTTCACTAGAGATCTAGGCCAGGGTGACTTTCCACAGGTGTCATAGCCTAAGTCATATTTCCCTCTATTACACACCATGATAATCTGAAAGAATTTGTTAAATACTTTGCTTAACTCACAACTAAGGTGAAGCCAGCCGACGGAAGTAGGAAGAAGTTTTAGTCAAGTTGGGAGATGGAGCCACACTGAATGGTATAATGGGTCTCACCTTTTCTCCTGCCTGAGGGACGTTTAAAAAGAGACCAGACAAGGGCCATCCAGGGTAGCCACTCTCCTGAATATGTTATCTTAAGCTCCTCTGGTGATCCTCACACACAGCCAAGCTGAGGACATGCACAAACCACAGGCTAACAGCCTTTGTATCTAAGGTGGGCCCTCTTCTCTAAGTGGCCCAGCCACCCACAGAGTGCCCGGAACCTGAGTCTGACAAGCCAACCCACATCTAAAGGGCTCCTTTCTTCTTTGTAGAGGGGGCTGTTTAAAGCAATGTGAGCACAAATGTGTTAACAAAGCTGATCTCTTAACCAGTTTATTGTATTTTTACAATAATAAAAATAATTTAGTCATACACAAAAATAGTTGTCATTTTTGCTGAAGAGAAAACAGACTGTATTTACTCATATAATTAACCTTCACATTCCACCTCTTTAAACAATAATTTAACATCACAAGGTGGCACAAGTCAGTGGAGTACTCAGCGGGGTCTTTGCTCCTGACTATGCAGTTAGTTGATAGGAAAGCCAAGAGCCCCCCCTTAGCAGTGCCCAGGGAGCCCTGGAAACAGGGCAGTCATCAAATGCATCTTCATGCCCTTGGGCCCTGCAGGGAGGGAGACTGCTTCATCCAGGGCTCTCACTGAGCCTCCCGCAATTTAATTCTGGCAACTCTCATGAAGGAGGTGAGACAGAGGAGGCAGGGAAAGACCCTCATATTTAATTTTCCAAGTGTTTGGGCATGAAGAGAGGGCATATCATATGACCAAATATAATATTTAAAATGAAAATATGGCAATATAGATGGGTACAATGCCAGGGGGAAAAAGCCCCGAGCAAGTCGAAAAGCCACATAATTTATATTCGATCTTTAGATCCAAGGAGTTTGACTAATCAGTATACTAAATCATAACTATGGTTTTAGGGTAAGATATTATGTAGCAACTTTACAGGAAGCTGGGTTAGTAGGATCAAATGATTTTACACAAACGTGGATTGCATATGTAAATAAATACCTATTAGGTTCCTTTAAAATTAATTTATTATAAATAAAAGAACTATTTTGGTGTAGTGACTCATACTGCTAATAGAGTTCAGAATACATATTTCCTATAAACATCTTGTATTTACAAAGAACAAATAATAAGTTATAACAAAGTATATCCTTCTGTCAAGCTGAATGGTGGGAGCCTGGGGGTCAAAGCTGGTGCAGTTAGTTTATGTAACAGGATGGCTTTCCTCTCACTGAGGCCAAGAGCTCATGTCTGAAAGATGGTGGGTGAGGAAGTTGGTTGGAAGTTCCAGCCTCTCATGGTCACATTCCTCAGCATGGAGGATGACTCCCACCGTAACCCGCAGGTGGGATTGTTCCGGGTGGAGAGGGTTACTTTGCTCCAGCAAAGGTGCAGGAAAGGAAGGTAAATTGAGGAAGAGAGATGGTATTAGAGGGTCCTAGTCTAGTAGAGGCTCTGCCGCCATCAAGGCATGTGACCCTGAGCATGGAACTGTCCATTGGGACGTTTGGTTACTCATCTACAAAGCAGGACGAGTCAGGGCAGTTCTGACCAGTTTTCTAGTGGTTCTCTGGTGGCTACATTGAGCTCAGAGGGGTGTAACATAGGGTTCAAATTGCAGACACAGGAATGGGAATAGGTGTGCCTGCACTGGCCATTGCAGACCTGGAGAATCATTTAAAGCTGTTCTACTTATAAAGTCACCCAAACCCAGACTTGGTAAGGATCTTAAGTCTATTGCCTCAGCTGGGTGTTTGAATCCCCTCTACAGCATCCCTGACAAAGGGCCATTTCAGCCTCTGCTCAGACCACCACTGACAGGACAGCCATTACTGGCCAGGTGGTCTCTGCCTCCTGAATGCTCTAATTTTCAGAAAGCTCGTTATTCTGCAAGTGTTGGAATTTGCCTTCCTGTAGTTTTATCTCCTGTTCCTGGATAGCTATCCCAAGGACTCCAGGCTAACCATTATTGTGAAGTCTTTTTTTCCTGTTTGAACAGCCTGCATAGCTCATCAGGACTGGGCATGCTCAGCTGAATGCTACATACAGCTGACATTCTCCATAATAATAGTGCTCACCAACGTATGCTCCTTATGTAGTCCAAGTGTTTTCTGTTTTTTTTGTTTTGTTTGTTTGTTTGTTTTTGTTTTGTGGTTACATCCCACTTTCCTGACTCACACTGAGCTTAGTCAACCAAAACTCTTATATCCTCCACACCTTGTACTTGTATAATATTTTTTTTTAAAAAAACCCAAAGGTACGACTATATGTTGTTCCCTGGTCAATAGTTTCCCAGATCATTTTGGGTCCAGAACCTACCATCTCCAATGCCAATGCTAATGCCATCTACAAATTTCACTAGCAAGGCACTATTTCCCCCTTCAGTCACATTGACAATGTTTCACACAGCATGGATCAAATATTGGTCCCCATCTGCCATGCTGGCATAGGCTCCTTCAGGTTTGAGTATGAAGCCTGCTTTTAGGTAAGCCCTATTTCTTTATACCACTTATATTTGTGTCTTCTTCCACATCAAAGAACTGACATTTAAACTCTAAAATGGCCATATTAAAAAAAAATACATTGGCTTAGCATGATGCTACTAATATTAGTAATATCTGGATTTCTCTCTTTGCCACACAATTGCATGGAAATAAATTAAGCTTGCTTCCCATTTTTCATTTGTCTATAAAGCCATTTGTTTTAGAGGAAAAAGAGTGCTGAATATTGAACACTCTGAGAATATCTAAATGATACATATTCAAGGAAATGAAAAAGGAAAACGAAAAAGAAACCTAGAGCAGAGAAATAAGGCAAAGGAACAGTTAGATACAGCTCAGAGAGGTCCTGTCATGAGGGCAAAGAAACTATTTCTGTTTAGAGCTCTGTTGATTGTGAGGAAAACAGATTAACAGCTTAAATTCACCTAATTTTAAAATTCAGGGCAGAGATGAGGCAATCCAGTACACAGGGAAAAAAAAAGGCACTATCAAGTGTAAATTTCAGTTTTGCACTGTGGCTAGTTAATGGAACATGGAAGAGGACTGAGAAGGGAGTGGCAAGTAATGGAAAGAAGGCAGAATCATAGGGTCCAGGAAAGGGAGAGTTAGACACATCTGGAGGGAGGGAGCCATCAAAAGGTGAGCTTTCCTTAGATTCCCTACATAAGCACGTGGTTACTGACAATATCAAGTGACTTTATCTGATGTGCTGTGCTAAGGACAAAGGCATTTGGATGCTGACACGAGAAGGTAGAAAATTAGTAAAAATTGGATTTCTAAGACAAATAAACAAATAAAACCCCTGTTCTAGTAATTTTAAAACAATTCCAGAGATAAATGAATTCCAAGAATAGCTCAGCTATTTGTTGGAAGAGAATAAAGCCTCTGAGTTTAGGTACTTCTGCCTGCTCCCCACAAAGTAAAGAGATGCACCCTACCCAATTCCACAATGGCCATTATCATGGAAGGATCACTGTGCTTTAAAGAAATGTTAGGGAACATTGGGAGACATGGACATTATCAGATGTCAGAGATAAAGACATCATTGACCCAGCACATCATGAAATCCTGGGTGGAAGGAACTGTGATATTCACCTCCCATGCGACAGAGTCCTACTTAGGATGGAGAGCACACTCTGTTGGCAGCTTGCATAGCTACAAAGTTTTCCCTTAATTTGAGCTGAAATCAGCCTTCCTGCTCTCCCATCCACTGGTCCATCCCGCCCTCCAATGTGTAAAGACAGCCTCTTCTAAGGACTCCTACAGATGGCTGCCTTGCTCAGCAGCTCTGAGAGCAGCTGCATCAAGGACAAACTCCCCTTGTGATTAGAAGCAAAAAGCTTCTAATGAAAGGAGAGGGGGGAGGAGGGGAACTTGATTAAATCACTGATACACTTGGTGGCAGGAGGAGCCAGGCCTCTTCCTGCCTGCTTCTCTGCAGGAGTCCCATAAGAACCAGGAGAGATGGGGTGCTTCTGGGAAGTGGTGCTGGGGCTCCCCAGGAAGAGGACAGCCACAGGAAAGCCAAAGAGAATTCCTGAAAACTCAAGGGTAGTGGGAACCTAACAGTGTGTCAGATCTAACTGGTGATATTGCTTCCAAAAATGGCAACTGATCATCTAATTAGCAGACTTCTGGTTGAAAGGGCTCATGGGAGAAACACAATTGCTCGGGCTTGCTATAAAAGGGAAATGGGCCCAGGACCACAGTACTAAGAGCTTACAACTTGTTTAGCTTGGTACTTTTCTTAATGGGTAAAAGAAAAAATATATACATATATTTTCTTCTTTTTAATGGATTTTCCAAAGAGTTCATCTCTCAATAGGCACTGTACCCTCCCCCCCACCCCCCCCACTAAACCCCCACAGCCTCTGGAACTACAGAGTTAGGCGAGGTTAGTCAGGGAAGAGCCCTCTGATGCAACTGTCACTGGAGCTCACAGCCCCTCCTCCCAGACTAGATCCATTAATGTAGGTCTTAGTGCTCATGTCTGGGAGTGGGGCGGGGACATGGATTGTCAGTCCTGGGTGAGAAAAAAGGGATTTGAAGTAATAGAAAGAAATTAATAAATCAAAACAAAAAGACCAAAAGGAAATTCTTTCTAATAGAAACGAGGTTTTTGCTGGTGTGGGTTGGCTACACTTTCTACCTGGCAGGTGGCTGAGGAGGGGCTGAGCACACAGCTCTGGAAATCTGTTCTGGGGCCAGAAAGGGACTGTTATGGCCAAAGGGACCCTGACTTCTGGTTCCAGGGGAAACATCTCACTTGGGAATAAAGTCAGAATTTCAGGCAATGACTGATACCCAGTGCCTTTATGGTCTCAAGGGAGAGTTCCTTTAAGGACAGGCTTAACAAAAGCTATAGAATCCTGTGATGAGGGCCTGTGACTGTGGGGGAAGGGATTGGTAGAAACAGACTTCTGAAACAACTGATGCTGGGATAAAGTTTTGACCTTTGGCTGGAGGGAAGAATTCAAAGTCCTGGGTTTCGTTTGCTAATTAGGAAATTCTCACTCTTGTTCTGAAATGAAGTACTTCTATACAGTCCTTGGGGTGAGGGTTTTGTGGTCAGATTAGGTTGGGACTCAGCTCTTCCAGTAAACAGATGAATATGGCTGGGAGGTCAATGAGTCTCAGTTTTCTTGCTGGTACAATAGGGACAACACCCTTCTTGGGTGTTGTAAGCTGCTAATGAATTAATATCTGTAAATATACCTGTGAAACAATAAAGCACTGCATGACATGAGATGTTTGTATCATGATGCAAGCAAACAACCTAATGTCTTTGAGAATGAGGACAGGAACAGCAGGGCTGAGGTAACAGGGATGCCGACATCTCAGCAAGCCTCCGTGGGGCCCTGGGGTAGGGGTGCTGCCTCCTTTGACTCTCCAGGGGGTGCTGATATTGGAAAGGCCAATAGCACCCTGGGGGAGATAGTGCCCAGTCAGGGCTGCCTTAGAAAATCCCAGGAGAGGTTGGCTGAGAGCTGCCTGCACGCCCCCCCTGTCTGGTTTTCAGAGATCATTCTTAGAGGTTGTCAGGTTACCCAAGGAGAGAAATTCAGTTGATGGTGATGCTCAGAGCCATGACTCTGCGCCTGGCACTGCGTGTACACTTTAGTGAAGGTGAGGCTGGTGACCAAATTGGCTGGCAGCGCCTGGTGGATCAGCAGCCTGATGGTCAGCCTCTTACAGACTCACTGCTCTGCCCCTTGAGTAGGAGCAGGGGTGTTATCTGCTCCCCAGGAAGCCTGGGTGCCTGTTGGCCACGCGAGTGCAGGAGGCACAGCAGGCAGTCTTGTAGTAGTTGTAGACGCAGAGGCGGGCTTGCACCACCACATTGCAGTTGTAGTATCTGTCCTTGCAGCTTTCATCTGTAGCAGAAGAGAACAAAATGCTCTGAGCACGAGGGGCAGCCTGGACTACTGGGGAGACAAAGCGAGGTGAGGGCTCTCCATCCTGGTCCTGCTGCCTATTGCTGATGGAGTGTGGGTGTGAACTAAGAGTTTGCATTTTTCTTTTCCTTTATTATTATTACTAGAGGCCCGGTGCTTGAAATTCATGCACTGGTGAGGGCTGTCCCTCAGCCCAGCCTGAACACTTTCCAATCTGGGACCCCTTGAGGGATGTCCAACTGCCCATTTAGGCCTGATCCCGGGCTATTGGACATTCCTTTCATAATCCAGGATTGCTGGCTTCCAACTGCTCACCTGATTGCCCCTAACCACTTCTGCCTGCCAGCCTGATTACCTCCTAACCACTCTTCTGCCAGCCTAATTGATGCCTAATTGCTCCCCTTCCAGCCTGTTTGCCCCTATTGCCCTTCCCAGCAGGCCTGGTCACCCTAACTGCCCTCCCTTGCAGGCATAGTCCCCCCCCAACTGCTCTCCCCTACAGGCCTGGTCACCCCTAACTGCCCTCCCCTGCAGGCTTGATCACCCCCAACTGTCTTCCCTTGCAGGCCTGGTCCCTCCCAACTGCCCTCCCCTGCTGACCATCTTGTGACAGCCATCTTGTGTCCACATGGGGGCAGCCATCTTGTGTGTTGGAATAATGGTCAATTTGCATATTACTATTTTATGAGATAGGATAAAGGCCTGGTACATGGTTTGGGGCAGGTTGGTTTGTCCTGTGGGTGTCCTGGATCAAGGAGGAGGGGTCCTTTGGGGATTGGGGTGGCCTGGGTGAGGGTCCTGTGGTGGTTCACAGGCTGGCCACACCCTCCAGTGACCCAAGCAGAGGCCTTGGTATCTGGGATTTATTTGTCTTCTATAATTGAAACTTTGTAGCCTTGAATGGAGGCCTAGGCTGGCCAGGGTGTGGGGAAAGCTTGGCTTCCTCCATTGCTGAGGAAACCCAAGCCTCCTGATGGCTCCATGGCCGCAGCCATCTTGGTTGGGTTAATTGGCATACTCGCTCCTGATTATTTGGTGGGCATGGCTTGTGGTGTAGTGGAGTGATGGTTAATATACATATTACTCTTTTATTAGATAGGACTAGAGGCCCAATACAGGAAATTTGTGCACAGGTAGGGTCCCTAGGCCTAGCCAGTGATCAGGGCTGGTCAGATTCCCTGCCTCCCCACCTCCCAACCTCCTCTTTCCTTCACTCCCGCAGCACCCAACCAATGCCACCCGCTGGTGGTCAGTGCACACCATAGTGAGTGATCAAACTCCCAGTCAAACTCCAGAGGGGACACTTTGCATATTAGCCTTGTATATATGTAGACTAAAGGCCCGGTGCATGAAATTCATGCATGGGAGTTGTGTGTCCCTCAGTACAGCCTGCACCCTCTCCAATCTGGGATCCCTCTTACAATCCAGGACTGTTGGCTCCCAACTGCTCACCTGGCTGCCTTCCTAGTTGGGCCTCTAGTCCTATCTAATAAAAGAGTAATATGCATATTAACCATCACTCCACTACACCACAAGCCATGATTGCCCCTAACCACTTCTACCTGCCAGCCTGATTACCTCCTAACCACTCCCCTGCCAGCCTAATTGATGTCGAACTGCTCCCCTGACAGCCTTTTTGCCCCAAATTCCCCTCCTCTGCTGGCCTAGTCACCCCTAACTGCCCTCCCCTGCAGGCTTGATTGCCACCAACTGTCCTTCCTTACAGGCCTGATCCCTCCCAACTGCTCTCTCCTGCTGGCCATCTTGTCACAGCCATCATGTGTGCACATGGGGGCAGCTATCTTGATCTTCTGTCTTAGAGTGATGTTCAATCTGCATATTACTCTTTTATTAGATAGGATAGAGGCCTGGTGCATGGGTGGAGGCCAGCTTGTTTGCCCTGAAGGGTGTCCCAGATCAGGGTGGGGGTTCCCTTGGGGCATGGGGCAGCCTGGGCGAGGGGCCTGTGTTGGTTTGCAGCCAGCTATGCCCCCTGGCAACCCAAGATGAGGCCCTGGTATCTGGGATTTATTTATCTTCTACAATTGAAACTTTGTAGCCTGGAGCAAAGCCAAGCCTTCTGCTCCCTCCATGGCTGCAGCCATTTCTATTGAGATTTATTCACCTTCTATAATTGAAACTTGGTAACCTTGAGTGGAGGCCTGGGCCAGTCAGGGCAGGTGGAAAGCTTGGCTTCCTCCATCCCTGGGTAAAACCTTAGCCTTCTCTCTCCAGCTCCATGGCTGCTGCTGTTTTTCTTGGGTTTTATTTTCTATAATTGAAACTTTGTATCCTTGAGTTGAGGCCTGGGCCGGCCAGGGTGTGTGGAAAGCTTGGCTTCCTCCATTGCTGGGGAAACCCAAGCCTCCCTCCTACTATTTGTGGTGGCAGCCATCTTGATTGTGTTAATTTGCATACTCACTCTGATTGGCTGGTGGGTGTGGTTTGTGGTTGTAGCAGAGGATGGTTAATTTACATACCAGTATTACTCTTTTATTAGGTAGGATTATTATTTAAAAATCCTCAACTGAGAATATTTTTCCATTGATTTTTAGAGGGAGTGTAAGAGAGAGGGAAAGACAGAGAGAGAAATATCCATGTGAGAGAAACACATTGATTGGTTGCCTCCTGCATGTGCCCCAACCAGGCCCAGGTTGGGAAGGAGCCTGCAACTGAGGTATGTGTAATTGAGCCTGGGACCCTTCAGGCCAGGTTGATGCTCTATCCACTGAGCCAAACCAGATAGGCCTTCCCCCCCCCCCCCTTAAATATGACATTGAAATCTCACTACTTTGACCTTAAGGATGATGGAACCAAGTCTCTGAATGCATTACCCTTATAAACAATTCCCATTTAAGTTTTGGTGGGTGGCTTAGATTACCATCCATGCTTATAAACTTAACATACCAAAAGTACTTTGACCCTGAATTCCAGCTGGATGCATTTCACACCAGAGAACTTGACAGAGCTTAACAAAGATGAATCTTTACTCCAGGATAGGGATCCCTACTTACCAACTTCAGGGACACAGTCTTGAGGGTTGCAGGATTCTTTCTCTTCTGGTTTCAACTGAGGGTCACAGAGATTACTTAGGGCCATGTCATCTGACAGACAGCGTACTTCACGGACCCGGAAGCCCCCCTGGCAGCTCTTGGAGCACTGCATGGGCACAAAAGGAGAAGTTTAGATTTCTTGGCAGTCTACTAGCTCAGCACACTTCAGAGGACAACCAATGAATAATTTCAAACATCTCCAAATGGAGACAGTATTCAAACAAACCCTTATGCATCTGTCAATCAGTTTCAACACCCATCAAATCATTTAAGTCATGTCCCAGCTACACCCACCCACGTCCACTCCTTGGATTATTTTGAAGCAAATGTAGACATCATATCATGTCTTCTTTAATATTTAAGTTTGTAACTCTGAAACATAAGGACTCCATAAAAATTACCACAATACCACCCTGGCAGTGTTTCTCAGTGGTTAGAGTGTTGGCCTACGAACCAAAGTGTGATGAGTTCGATTATGGCCAAGGGAAAATACCTAGGTTGCAGAGTTGATCCCTTCCACTCTCTCTAAAAGACAAAAAAAAGAAAAAAAAAGAAAAAATATCCTCAGGTGAGGATTAACAACAACCACCAAAAATTATAATACCATTATCACACCTAGAAAGTAATAATACATAGTTCCTATTGTTTTTATTTATTTTTTGTTAATCCTCATGTGACGATATTTTTTCCATTGATTTTTATAGAGTGAAAGGGAGAGAGTGGAAAGAAAGGGAGAGAGAGGAGAGAGAGGGAGACATTGGTGTGAGAGACACATACATTGGCTGCCTCCCATATGCTCTCCGACAAGGGCTGTGAATCAAACCTGCCACCCTTTGGTTCAGGTTTAACCACTGAGTAACATAAGCCAGGGCAATTTCTTATTGTTTTTAAATACAGGGGTGGGGAAAATATAGGTTTACAGTTTTTTGTATAGAAAACAATACAATAATCTATAATAATAAAAGCATAATATGCTTATTAGACTGGACATCCTTCTAAATGACCTTCTGATGAGACTGAAGCAGTGGGGGCCGAGACAGAGGCAGCCACCATGATAGTGGGGGCCAAGCCCCTTGAATGAATTTCATGCATAGGGCCTCTAGTTAATAAATAATAATACAGGAGTAAACTTTTGCATACTCACAACTGTAAACTGATTTTTGCCCACCCCTGTAAATAGTCAGTGTTCCTATTTTCACTTATCTTGTAAATTTCATAACATTTTAATATTGTTTTAAAAAAATCAGGATCCTCATCAGATTTGCACATTACAGTTGACTGATATGCCTTTTAATCAATAGGTTCCCCTCTTCTGAGCTTTCTTTCCTTGCACTGAGTTATTTGTCTGACAGAGTTCTCCATGGTCAGGATTTTGCTGACTGCATCTCCACAGGATAGTTTAACATGCTCCTCTGGCTTCTGTATTTCCTGTAAACTGGAAGTTGGATCTGGAAGAGGCTTACAGGTGTAGATTTGATTTTTTGGTGAGACTAATTCTTAGGAATTGTATATCGCCTGTCTTTTAGGGATGTCAGCAGCCATTGATGAGCAAAGCCCAGATCTTCTAATTCATTCAGGGTTGAAAAATGCTAATTCTATTCTATTATCTCTTCTTAAATTAGCTGGAGTTTTTTTTTTTGTTTTTGTTTTTTTTAAAATATATTTTATTGATTTTGTACAGAGAGGAAGGGAGAGAGATAGAGAGTTAGAAACATCGATGAGAGAGAGTCATCGATCAGCTGCCTCTTGCACACCCCCTACTGGGGATATGCCCGCAACCAAGGTACATGCCCTTGACCGGAATCAAACCCGGGACCTTTCAGTCCCCAAGCCGACGCTCTATCCATTGAGCCAAACCGGTTTCAGCTTAGCTGGAGTTTTTGCTAAAGACTCCTTCCCTCCCCCAACCATGCCCTAGCCATTATTCTTCCATTACCCAATGGGACAGCTTCTTTGTTAATAAATGCTTGATTCTTTTATCTATCAGTTTTCAGAACAATGAGTTGGTTCCTCTAACATTCTTTAATGGTGACCTATTTATTATTATTATAATTTATAAATGGGTGAATTTAGTATATGTGATGTGTTTCATTCAATCTATGGTAGTTATTTTTTTTCCTGATGCTCACTGATGTCCCATCAATGACTAGCAGGAGCCTCTAAAATTTGGTTCTTGAGTCCTCTGGACATAAATTCAGTTGTCTTTGAGAGCTTCCTTAAGTATATTAAAAATATTAAAAAATATTAAAATATATTCCAATCTATTTTATAATTATGTAGTCCCAGATCTTGAATTGGCCACTTATCTAAGAATTCCTGGTCCCTTTAGTGGAAAGTGTTTTTTTGGGCTGGTCATGGTTTCTAGGCTCTTTCAGTGGATAAACCTAAGAAAGTAAGACTAATTTATGAGTTCATATTGGTATTTCTAATTCAAATTCAGGACAACAAGGGTTTCACTTAAACTTTTCTTTTTTTAATAAAAAATTAAAAATGTATCTTTCACTGTTGACAGTATTACAGATTTCTCCTATTTTTCCCCTATCTCCCCTCCTCCCCAGTCCCTACCCACTCTCCTAGGTCTTCACTACCCTATTGCTTGTGTCCATGGGTATGCATATCTATATAAATAAAAGAATAGTGACCGTTATGGTGGAACACCCGGAATGACCAGAATGACCAGTCACTATGACGCTCACTGACCACAAGGGGGCAGATGCTCAAAGTACGAGCTGCCCCTGGTGGACAGTGTGTCCTACAGTGGAAGTGCCACTCAGCCAGAAGCAGAGCTTATAGCTGGTGAGCACAGTGGTGGTGGTGGCAGCAGTGCTAAGGAGCGATGAGCCAAGTGGTAAGGAGCAAGCAGGTGGGCCGGTAGAAGTGAGGGGTCCTGGATTGTGAGAGTGAAGTCTGACTTCTGGTTTAGGCCCAGCAGTCCTACACCTCCGAGGGGTCCTGGATTGTAAGGCTGGGCTGAGGGATTCATTCCCCCATGCATGAATTTTGGCATTGGGCCTCTAGTAAGTATTTGGTTTATCTCTTACTGTCTCCCAAAGCCCACATTAAGGTATGTCAGCCTCTTCCATGCCTCCCTGCTTTGGGTCTTATTTTGTTGGTCAATTAATTTTGTTCAATAGATTTCACAAATAAGTGAGATCATGTGATATTTGTCTTTCTCAGTTTGTCTTATTTCACTTAGCATAATATTTACCAGGTCTAGTCATGCTGCCCCAAAGAGTTCCTTTTTTTTTTTAACAGCTGCATAGTATTCCATAGTGTAAATGTGTCATGGCGTTTTTTTTTTTAATCCACTCATTTACTGATGGACTCGTGGGCTGTTTCCAAATCTTAGCTATTATAAATAACGCTGCTATGAACATAGGGGTGCATATATTCTTTCTAATTGGTGTTTTGGGGGTTTTAGGATATATTCCCAGAAGTGGGATCTCTGGGTCAAAAGGAAGTTCTATTTTTAAGTTTTTGAGAAAACTCCATATTGTTTTACACAGTGGCTGCACTAATCTGCATTCCCACTAGCAGTGAACTAGGGTTCCCTTTTCTCCATATCCTCGCCAGCACTTGTTGTTTGTTGATTTTTGATGATAGCCATTCTGACAAATGTGAGGTGATATCTCATTGTAGTTCTAATTTGTATTTCTCTAATGATTAGTGATTTGAGCATTTTTTAATGTGTCTCTTGGTCATTTCTATATCCTCTTTGAAGGCATGTCTATTCAGGTCCTCAGCACATTTTTTAAAATCTTCCATATAATTATATTACATGCAATAATCATTAATACTTCAAGAATAAAAGGATTTTAAATGTAATATTACCAAAACTGTACTTACATAGTATAAAATCACAGAAGTTGTAGGAAATGTTAAAAATCTGCAAATAACAGAATTACTGCATGTTAGGAATTGTATATTATATTATACTGTTATACTATTATATTATAGTATATTTTTGTTCTTTGATTTATTTTTGTTCATCAGTTTATGTTGTTCATTATATCTCACAAATGAGCGAGATGATATGATATTTATCTTTCTCCAACTGGGTTATTTTGCTTAGCATATTGCTTTTAAAGTCCATTTTGTCAGATATAAGTATTGCTACTCCAGCCTTTTTTTCTTTTGTATTTGCATGGAAAATTGTTGTCCAACCCTTCACTTTCATCCTGTGTGTGTCTTTTGTTTTGAGGTGGGTCTCTTGTAGACAGCATATAATTGGGTCATGTTTTTGTATCCATTCAGCTACCCTACACCTTTTGATTGGAGCATTTAATCCATTTACATTTAGGATTATTATTGAGAGGTACTTATTTGTAGCCATTTTAATTCTGTATGGTAGGGTTCTCTCTCTCTGTTTCTTCTCAGCAATGCCTTAAAGCAGTCACTTTAGCATTTCTTGTAATGTTGGCTTGGTGGTGATGAACTCCTTTAGATTTCTTTTTTTGGGAAGCTCTTTATTTGACCATCTATTTTGAATGAAAATCTTGCTGGATATAGTAATCTTGGTCTCAGATTCGTGCTTTCCATTACCTTGAGTACTGCATGCCATTTCTCTGCCCATTTTTAAATTGTTTGTTTTTTCTTCTATTTTCTAATTAAGGTATTAGACATATCCATATCTTACTATTGTCCTCCCACCCCACTCCCATTCATGCCCTCACCCCCCAGAGTTTTGCATCTATTGGTTATGCTTATATGCATGCATAAAGTCCTTTGGTTTATCTCTTATCTCCCCAATTCTCCCTAATTTTCCTGCAGTAATTTGACAGTCTGTTTGATGCTTTACTGTCTCTGTACCTATTTTTTTGTTCATCACTTTATAATGTTCATTATTATCCATAAATGAATTAGATCATGTGATATTTTTCTTTCATTGACTGGCTTATTTCACTCAGCATGATGTTATCCAGTTCCATCCAGGTTGCTGCAAATGGTAAGGATTCCTTCTTTTTTATGGCAGCATAGTATTCCATTGTGTAGATGTACCATAATTTTCTGATCCAGTAATCTGCTGACCAGCACCAAGGCTGTTTCCAAATCTTAGCTATTATAAATTGTGCTGCTATAAACATAGGGGTGCATATATCCTTTCTGATTGGTGTTTCCAGTTTCTTAGAATATATTCCTAGGAGTGGGATTAATGGGTCAAATGGGAGTTCCATTTTCAGTTTTTTGAGAAAACTCCATATTATTTTCCACAATGGCTGCACCAGTCTGCATTCCCACTAGCAGTGCAGGAGGGTTTCTTTTTCTCCGCATCCTTGCCAACACTTGCTGTTTGTTGATTTGTTGATGATAGCCATTCTGACGGGTGTGAGATGGTACCGCATTGTCGTTTTGATTTGCATCCTTCGGATAATTAGTGACTTTGAGTATGTTTTCATGTGTTTCTAGCCTTTCCTTCTGACTTCTTTAGAAAAGATTCTATTTAGGTCCGTTGCCCATTTTTTAATTGAATTATTTATCTTCCTTCTATTAAATTGTATAAGTTGCCTATAGATGTTGGAGATTAAACCTTTATCAGTGATAACATTTGCAAATATGTTCTCCCATACAGTGGGCTTTCTTGTTTTGTTGATGATTTATTTTTTTAAAAATATATTTTATTGATTTTGTACAGAGAGGAAGGGAGAGAGATAGAGAGTTAGAAACATCGATAAGAGAGAGTCATAGATCAGTTGCCTCTTGCACACCCCCTACTGGGGATATGCCCACAACCAAGGTACATGCCCTTGACCGGGTCCCTTCAGTCCCCAAGCCAACGCTCTATCCATTGAGCTAAACCGGTTTCGGCTGTTGATGGTTTCTTTTGCTGTAAAAAAGCTTTTTATTTTGATGTAGTTCCATTAGTTTATTTTCTCTTTTGCTTTCATTGCCCTGGGAACAGTATCAGTGAAGAAGTTTTTTCAGCATATGTCTGAGATTTTGCTGCCTGTGGATTCTTCTAGTATCTTATGTTTAAGTCCTGTATCCATTTTTTTGAATGTGTATGACCAATTTTCTCAACACCATTGATTGAAGAGACTGTCTTGGTTCCATTCTATGTTCATGCCTCTTTTGTCAAATATTAATTCAGCATAGTTGTTTCGGTCAATATCTGGATTCTCTATTTTGTCTGTTCTTGTGCCAATACATGCTGTTTTGAGAACAGTGGCTTAGTAATACAGCTTGAAATCTGCTATTGAGTTCCCTCCTACTTTATTATTCTTTCTCAGGATTGCTATGGCTATTTGGGGTCTTTTTTTTTTTTTAATTCCAGATGAATTTTTGGAGAATTCTTTCTAGGTCTGTGAAATATGCTGTTGGTATTTTGATGGGGAGTGCATTGAATCTATAGATTGCTTTGGGTAGTATTAACATTTTGATGATGTTGATTCTATCAGTCCACGAACATGGTATGTTTTTCCATCTGTTTACATCTTCCTCTATCTCTTTTTTTAGTGTCTTGTAGTTTTCCTCATATAGGTCTTTTACCTCCTTGGTTAAGTTTATCCCAAAGTATCTTAATTTTTTTTGGTGCGATGTTAATTGGGATTGCTTTTTTAATCTCTGTTTCTGTAAGTTCACTATTGGTGTATAGAAATGCCATAGATTTCTTGGCATTAATTTTGTATCTTGCTACATTTCTGAATTCATTTATTAAGTCTATTAGGTGTTTTTTTTTATAGAGTTTTTTATTTTTTTATGTACAATATCATGTCATTTGCAAATAAGGACAGCTTTACTTCCTCTTTTCCAATTTGGATGCCTTTTATTTTTTTATACTTGTCCGATCGCAATGGCTAATACTTCCAGTACTATGTCAAACAGGAGTGGTGAGAGTGGACAGCCCTGTCTTCTTCCTGTTCTTAGGGGAAATGGTTTTAGTTTTTCCCATTGAGTATAATGTTGGCTGTGGGTTTATCATATATGGATTTTACTATGTTGAGGTATGATCCTTCTATTCTGACTTACTTGAGAGTTTTTATCAAGAAAGGGTGTTGGATTTTGTCAAATGCTTTTTCTGCATCAATTGATAAGACTGTGTGATTTTTATCTCTCAATTTGTTTATGTGATGAATCACATTTATTGATTTGCAGATATTGCACCATCCTCGCATTCCTGGGATAAATCCTACTTGGTCATGGTGTATGATCTTTTTGATGTACTGATGGATCTGATTTGCTAGGATTTGTAGAGGATTTTGGCATCTATATTCATGAGGGATAGTGGCCTGTAATTCTCTTTTATTGTGTTGTCTTTATCTGGTTTTGCTATTAGGGTGATGCTGGTTTCATAGAAGGAATTTGGAAGTGTTCCTTCCTCTTGACTTTTTTTGGAATAGTCTGAGGAGGATAGGTTTTAGTTCTTCCTTGAATGTTTGGTAAAATTCTCCTGTGAATCTGTCTGGCCCTGGGCTTTTGTTTGCTGGAAGCTTTCTGATGACTGCTTTACGTTCTTCCATAGTTATTGGCCTATTGAGCTGTTTAGATTCTTCCTGATTGAGTTTTGGAAGGTTCTATTTTTCTAGGAATATGTCCATTTCCTTCAGGTTGTCCAGTTTGTTGGAATAGAGTTGTTAATAGTATTTTTAAACAATCCTTTGTATTTCGGCGGGGCCTGTTATTTCTCCTCTTTTATTTCTGATTTTGTTTATTTGGGTCCTCTCTCTTTGCTTCTTGGTGAGCCTTGCTAGAGGTTCATCAATCTTGTTTATCCTTTCAAAGAACCAGCTCTTGGTTTTGTTTTGTGTTGTTCTTTTTGGTCTCAGTGTCATTTATCTCCACTCTGATCTTTATTATTTCCTTCCTTTTGCTTACAGTGGGATTTTCTTGTTGCTCTCCTTCTTACTCTTTGAGTTGTAGGGTTAGGTAATTTATTACCATTGTTCCTTGCTTTTTGCAGTAGGCTTGTAGAGCTATGAACTTCACTCTTTTTTAAAAAAAATAATTTATTGATTTTTTAAAGAGAGGAGGAGAGAGGGATAGAGAGTTAGAAACATCGATGAGAGAGAATCATCGATCAGCTGCCTCTTGCACACCCCCGCAACCAAGGTACATGCCCTTGACTGGAATCAAACCCAGGACCTTTCAATCTGCAGGCCCGCTCTATCCACTGAGCCAAACTGGTCCTGGCAAACTTCCTCTTAAAACTGCTTTCACTATGTCCCATAGATTTTGGATTGTTGTGTTTTCACTGTCGTTTGCTGCCATGATGTTTATTTTTATTTCTGTTTTGATCTCTCTGGTAACCTAGTTATTGTTTAATTGCACATTGTTTAGTCTCCATGTGTTAGTATTCTTTGGATTGGTTTTATTGTAGTTGATTTCCAGTTTTATGCCACTGTGATCTGAGAAGATGCTTGATATGATTTCTATCTTCTTGAATTTGAAGAGACTTTGCCTATGACCCAACATATGGTCTATCTTTGAAAATGACCCATGTGCACTTGAGAAGAATGTATATTCTGTGACTTTGGGGTGAAATATTCTGAAGATGCCAATTAATTCCATCTGGTCTAGTGAGTCATTTAGGATTGATATTTCTTTGCTGAATTTTTGTTTAGAGGATTTGTCCAATGGGATATTAAACCCTACTATGTTTGCATTGCTGTCAATCTCTCCCTTGATATCCCCCAGGAGTTTTTTTTTTTTTTTTTTTTTAATGTATTTGGATTATTCCGTATTGGGTATGTATATGTTTACTAGAGTTATTTCTTCTTATTGGATTGCTCCCTTTAGTATTATAAAGTGGCCTTTCTTATCTCTTATAATGTCCTTCACTTTGAGATCTAATTTGTCATATATAAGTATTGCTTCCCCAGCTTTTTTTGTTGTTGTTGTTCATTTTCATTCGCCTGGAAAACCTTTTTTCATTATTTTACCCTCTGTCTGTGTGCATCTTTTTTTCTGAGTTGTGTTTCTTGTAGACAGCAGATATATGGATCTTGTTTTCTTATCCAATCCGTTACCCTATGTCTTTTGATTGGGACATTTAATCTATTTACATTTAAAGTTATTATTGATAGGTATTTGTTTGTCATCATTCTTGTTCTTTACTCCTGGGTTCCTTCTTTGCTTTCTATATTCTTTTTTATAGTAGACCCTTTAGCATTTCTTGCATTTCTGGTTTAGTGGTGATAAATTCCCTTAGTCCTTTTTTTATCTGTAAAGCTCCTGATTTCACCTTCAATTTTGATTGATAGCTTTGCTGGGTACAGTATTCTTGGATTCAGACCCTACCTTTGTATGACTTTTTATATCTCATTTTATCCATTCTGGCCTGAAGGAACCCAGGAGTAAAGAACAAGAATGATGACAAACAAATACCTATCAATAATAACTTTAAATGTAAATAGATTAAATGTCCCAATCAAAACAGAATCCTGAGTTTCTGTTGAGAAATAAGTTGCTAGTCTGATAGTGGTTCCTTTTTAGGTAACTTTCTGTGTCTCTCTGGCTGCTTTTAAGATTCTTACTTTGTCATAGGTGTTTGCCAATTTAATTATAATGTGTCTTGGCATCCGTCTTTTGGGGTTCATTCTGCTTGGGACTCTGTGAGCTTCTTGGATTTGGATTTGTGTGGGGATATATATATATATATATATATTATATGTTATATAATTATATATATATTAGTGATTTTTTACAGGGAGGAAGAGAGAGGGATAGAGAGTTAGAAATATCGATGAGAGAGAAAAACATTGATCAGCTGCCTCTTGCACATCTCCTACTGGGGCTATTCCTGCAACCAAGGTACATGCCCTTGACTTGAATTGAACCTTGTATGGGTTTTTTCTTTCCTATATTGGGGAATTTTTCTATCATTATTTCTTCAAACAGGTTTTCTATTCCTTGCTCAGTTTCCTCTCCTTCTAGAACCCCTATTATGAGGATGTTATTTTGTTTTGTGTTGTCCCATAGTACCCTTAAGCTCTCCTCCTGCTTTAAAAATTTTTTTCTAGAAGCTGTTCTACTTGGGTACTTTTTCCTACCTCGTCTTCTAACTCACTGATGCGGTCCTTTGCTTCTTCTAGACTAGTCTTGATGTTTTCTATTGAGTTCTTTACAGCAGTGATGTCATATTTCATCTCTTCTTGATTCTTCTTCATTTCCTCTTGGTTCTTACTCATACTGTCAAATTTGTCTTTCATTCTTTTTAGCCACCTTATGACCATTTCTCTGAATTCTTTCTCTGACTTGTTATTAACTTCGATTTCATTTACTTCCTTTTCTGGTGATGCCTGCTTTTCTTTCATATGTAGGGTGTTTCTTTGTTTCCCCATGGTCTCCCTTCTCTGGATATCTGGTTATGTACTTCTCCCTTATGCATTGATTTAAAGGAACAAAATACAACACAACCATATATAAGACACAAGGCACTGAACAGAAATATATTCACATTATTGATAACCCCCAATAAAGGTGACCACCAGAGAAAGGTAAATTAGGGAACAGGAGAGAAAGAAGAAGAGGAGAGAAAAAAAGAGAAAAAAAGGACTGTTAGAATTAAATTGGGAAAAAGAGAAAAAAAAGTAAAAGAGAAAATAAAGAGACTAAGAAAGAAAAGCAGACCATTCTATCTATCTATCATCTATCTATCTATCTATCTATCTATCTATCTCTATCTATCTATAGTTTGGCCCACTTTTCTAGTGGCTTGTTCTACTGGAGTTTTCAAGTTTCCGATAAGATCCACTTTCCCCTTTAAGATGGTGCAGTTTCTGCATCTGAGCTGTTAGTTCTGAGAGGGGACTCAGCTACCCAGTGGGCTGCCTGGTCAGGGGAACCTCATTAATCAGTTCCCCACCCTCTCTTGGAGTTTAGCTGTCTAACTCACCAACAAATACTCCCCTTGCGACCCTCAGCTGGGTCCTTCTTTCTGCTCCGGGACAAAGCTCAGGATCCGTCTGTCTATTCAACTGCTATTTTTTTTCTCCTGTCTTCCTTTTGTTGAGTTGTAGGAGTACTTTATATATTTTGGATATTAAACCCTTATCAGACATATCATTGCCAAATATGTTCTCTCATTCACCGGGTTTCCTTTTCATTTTGATCATGGTTTCTGTTGTTATGAAGAAGCTTTTTATTTTGATATATCCCATTTGTTTATTTTCTCCTTAATTTCCTTTGTCCTAGTAGATATATCCATAAACATATTGCTACATGAGATGTCTGAGCTTTTACTCCCTATGTTCTTCTGTAAGATTTTTATGGTTTCATGCCTTACATTTAAGTCTTTTATCCACCTTGAGTTTATTCTTGTGTCTGGTGTAAGATGGTGGTTTAGTTTCATCTTTTTGCATGTGTTTATCCAGTTTTCCCAGCACCATTTGTTGAAGAGACTGTCTTTACCCCATTGTATGTTCCTGCCTTCTTTGTCAAATATTAATTGACCACAATGATGTGGTTCAATTTCTGGGTCGGTATTCTGATCCATTGGTCTATATGCCTGTTCTTGTGCCAGTACCAGGATGTTTTGCTTACAGTGGCTTTGTAGTATAGTTTGATATCCGGTATTGTGATACCTCCTACTTCGTTCTTTTTTCTCAAGATTGCTGCAGTTATTTGGTGTCTCTTATGGTTCCATATACATTTTGGAGTATGTATTCTAGCTCTGTGAAGAATGCCATTGGTATTTTAATAGGGATTGCTTTGAATCTGTAGATTGCTTTGGGTAGTATAGGGATTTTAATGATGTTAATTCTTCCAATCTTTGAACATGTGGCCCACAATGAATATTTCTGCAGCCCACTCAATATAAAGGTATGCAAGAAATGTTTTAATAAAAATTTTGTAACTTAATTTTTACAATATCCTGTTATACATAATTATTAATAACGAACTACAACATTCGCTAATGACTGGTTACTACAATCATATTGCATTTATTTCCCTTATACACCTTATGTATAGACACACCATTTCTCTCCACTAATAGTAGCAACAAATATTTTAGCAGTTAATTGCAACGTCATAAGTCTTGGACTGACTTGTTTGGTATGCACAACAGGAAATATTTCATTTTCAGAGAACAAGAAAAATAGTTTATTTGCATTACACTTATTAATTTATGTAGTTATTTAGTGTCTGGTAAGTTAATTTTCAAAAAGACATATCAATTTTTATTAAAATGTTCTATTATTTTATGTTAACGATTACTCATTTATTTCAGCTCTTTGTATTCAGCATGTCTCTACCAAAATAAACCTACGTTTCTATGAAAATTGAAGCTTTTGTTTCTTTGTGGCCCACATAAACTTAAACCTTGTTTATATGGCCTGTGTTAGCTTTTGAGTTTGACATGCTTGTGGTATACACTTCCATTTGTTTTTACCTGCCTATATTTCTTAGTTTTCCAAATACAGGTCTTTTACTTCCTTAGTTAAGTTTATTCCTCAGTATCTATTTTGTTTCTGTTGTTCAATGGTAAATGTGATTACTTATTTAGTTTCTCTTTTGAGAGTTCATTATTGGGGTATAAAAATGCCATCTATTTGGATGCTGATTTTGTTTCTACTACTTTGCTGAATCCTTTTATTAGCCTAGTAGTTTTCTGGTGGGTTTTTCAGGGGTTTCTATGTACAATATCATGTCATCTGCGAATAATGACAATTTTACTTCCACCTTTCCATTTTGGCTGCTCTTCTTCTCTGTTTGCTGTGGCTATGACTATGTTGAATAAGGGTAGTAAAGTGGAATCTTTGTCTTGTTCCTATTCTTAAGGAAAACACTTTCAGTGCTTTCCCATTGAGAATGATGTTGGCTGCAGGTGTGTCACATGTGGCCTTTATTATGTTGAAGTATGATCCCTCTATTCCTACTTTGCTAAGAGTTTTTATCAAAAAAAGTGTGCTAGATTTTCTTGAATGTTTTTTTCTGTCTATTGATAGGATCATATGATTTTTCTCTTTCAGTGTGTTTATGTGATGTTTTACACTTATTGATTTGAGAATATTGTACCAGCCTTGCATCCCTGATATAAATCCCACTTGATCATGTGTCTGATCTTTTTAATATATTGCTGGATGTGATTTGCTAATATTTTGTTGAGGATTTTAGCATTTATGTTCATCAGGAATATAAATGATTTTGGAATTAGGATAATGCTGGCTTCATAAAAAGAGCTTGGAAGTGTTCCTTCCTCTTAAATATTTTGGAATAGTTGATGAAGATGGGTGTTAGTTCTTCCTTGACTATTTGGTAAAGTTCATCTGTAAATCCATCTGGCTCAGGAAGTTTTTAAATTGCTGCTTCAATTTTATCAGTTGTTATTGGCCTACTCAGGTTTTCTGATTCTTTCTGATTGAGTTTTGAAAGATTGTATGTTTCTAGGACTTTTTCCATTTCACTCAGGTTGTTCTGTTTGCTAACATATAATTGTTCATAGTATTTGCTTACAATCTTTTGTATTTCTGTGGTATCTATTGTTATATTGCCTCTTTCATTTCTGATTTTATTTATTTGGGTTATTTCTCTCTCTCTCTCTCTCTCTCTCTCTCTCTCTCTCTCTATATATATATATATATATATATATATAATCACTTCTATTTGGATTTTTTGAAAGCGACAAAAGGGTAGATTAATATCTACCTTTCCAAGTTAAGACCTAAAACTGTTTCCAAAACTTCAAATAAAAAACTCTTGCTCAAAGTGCAAGGATAATCTGTATCACTTTAACCCAGCAATAAAAAGTAAATAATAGGAGGAGAAAGAAAAAATGGCAGATGAATAGGTAGATGTGTCATGCATCCCATCTTAGGGCCAGACTGGAAATACAACTAAATCGGAGAACATCCACCAGAATTAACAAATTAAGAATAGCTGAGGAGACAGCTTACAAGTAGAAAGGGCAGAAAACACCTGGAAACTGGTAGGAATGGGTAAGTGGGCTTGAGAGGGGCAGCAGGCCAGTGGGCTGAGAGGGAGAGAAGGAAGCTGCGTTGCACCAAGGCCTGGTCCCTTGGCGAAGGCTTAATTTCCAACTGTGAAAAGCAAAATCCACAGGGCTGCTGGCAGCTGAGGATTCTGGACCCAAGACCACAGCTGCAATAGGCTACCCTGCAAAAGATGGCCCTGCAAAATGGGGAAAGTAGCCTGGTGCTGGGGGTAGAGAAAGCTGAGGTTTCATTGTTGTTCTTGTTTTTATTCTCTAAACTCAGAACACAGGATTTTACAATTGCAATTATTCAGCCGAGTCTTTGGCGCAGGGTAGGGGTAGGTACAACTTGAGGTGCCCAAGAAGAGGCTGGGGAGGGAAGTAGGGCAGGGAGCTGTGGCCAAGAGTCTAGCATTGGGACTTAAGGTTCCAAACCTAAGTAGCCATTTCTCCCCAGAAGAGCTAGCCCCTTCTAGTAGCCTTGGGGAAGGTGATAACAGTCTTCCACATCCTGTGTTTTGAGCTTTACAGAAGAAACAAAGGCAGAGGCCAAGCTTATGTATCTGAACAGCTCCAAGGAGTCCTCAATGACTGGATTGGAAGAGGGGCCCTCTGCCTCAATTTTCTGGGAGCCAGACTGATAAAATATCCAGGTTGCCAACCAACTCTATTGGTTTCATACAAGGACCTCTGAACAATCAAGGCCAGAGTAATATTTTGGACCATGCACAGTGGAATAGCTCTGGGTCAGAGAAACTTCCCCCAACCCCTGACACTTTATTCCCTGAAAGTGAAACAGCACCAACCTCATTTGAAGCCCTGTCAGAAACAGATGCTTGAGTGATTCAGATTATAGCTGGTAGGCAGGCAGAGTACAGATTGGCCCTGCCTGTTTGCAGCCAAAGCCTGCAGATACAGATATAAGCAGAGGACTGGTGGATCACTTGGAGCTTCAAGAAGGGTGCTAAAAGCCAAAGACCATACCTGAAAGGATTTATGAACTTAACAGGAAGCCCAGAATTGGCAGACAGAAAAGTGGGGTCCTAAACCAGCTCCCATGGAGCATTAAAACTCGGCTGAAGTGAACAACAATTTGCTTTTTTATTTTAATTAAAAAATTATTATTTATATTTATTTATTTATTCATTTATTTATTGTACCCTTTTCTTCCTCTCTACTTTTTTTCTCCTGTTTTTCTTCTACTTTCCCTGGTTTGGTTTGTCTCTTTCCTTTCTCTCTTCCCCTTCTTAAAAATTGATCTTCTTTATCTGCTTTATTGACCCTGGTCACCCCCAACTGCCCTCCTCTGCTGGCCCAGTAACCCCTATATGACCTTCCTTGACAGCCTGGTCACCCCTAACTGCCCCCCACAGCCTGATCACCTGCAAATGCCCCCCTTTCCCCCCTTTGCCATCTTGTTGTGCCATCTTGTGTTCACATCTTTGAGCACATGGGGATGGCCATCTTGTGTGTTGGTGTGACAGTCAATTTGCATATTACTCTTTTATTATATAGGATAACACAGAAAACTTATTGCTTAGATAACACTATTTACTTTTTGCATAAATATTTTAAATTATTTTATTGCCAGATAAGTTTAATGGGGGAAAAGTTAGATTTATCTCAATACTTCCCATACCATTCTTTATTTATATAAAAAAAAGTACTTATTAAACCTACCCTGTGCCAGAAAACTAAACTAAAATTCCCTTAAGATCAGGAACAAGGCAGAGATATCCACTTTCACCACTTTTATTCAACATAGTACTGGAAGTCCTAGCCTTTGGGACAACTTCAAGCATACCAACATCAGAATACTGGGGGTGCCAGAAGAAGAGAGAGCACAACACTGAAAACCTATTTGAAGAAATAATGACAAAAACTTCCCCTACTTGGTGAAAGAAATAGACTTGAAAGTTTAGGATTCCCAAACAAAAGGAATCCAAAGAGGACCACACCAAGAAACATCAAATTAAAATGCCAGAGCAAAATACAAAGAGAGAATATTAAAAACAGCAAGAGAAAAAACAATTAGTTACCTACAAGGGAGCACCCATACGATTGTCAGCTGATTTCTCAACAGAAACTATGCAGGCCAGAAGGGAGTGGCAAGAAATATTCAAAGTGATGAATAGCAAGAACCTACAACCAAGATTACTCTACCCAGCAAAGCTATCATTTAGAATTGAAGGTCAGACAAAGAGCTTCACAGATATGAAAAAGCTAAAGGAGTTCATCACCGCCAAACCAGTATTATATGGAATGCTGAAAGGTATTCTTTAAGAATAGAAAGAAGAAGAAAAGGGTGAAGATAAAAATTAGGAAAAACAAAGTGACAACAAATACATATTTATCAACAAGTGACTCTAAAAAATCAAGTGAATAAAAAGTCTGATAAACAGAATAAACTGGTGAATATAATAGGATCAGGAGCATAGAAAGGGAGTGGACTGACAATTCTCAGGAGAAAGGAGTGTGAGGGGTGTGGGAAGGGACTGGACAAAAATCATACACCTAAGGATGAGGACAGTGGGGCAGGTAATGGAAAAGGGTGGGGTGGGAACCGGTGAAGGGGAGCTATGGGGGGAAAAAGAGGAACAACTGAAATCATCTGAACAATAAAAATTTATCAGAAAAAAAATGGAGAGACAAAGAAACAACCGCCAAATGAGAGAAAACAAGGAATCTCCAGAAAAAGGATTAGACAAGCAACCTATCAGACATAAACTTCAAAGCAATTGTTATAAAGATGCTTAAGGAACTTAGTGTAAATTACAATAACATGAGAAGGAAAATAGAGGCCATGAACAAGAACCAAAGAGAAATGAAGAGTGATATATCTGACATCAAGAACACACTAGATGGGATTAAAAGTAAATTGGATAAAAAGGATCGAATCAGTGATTTGGAAGATAAGGTAAAGATAAATACCTAATTAGAGCAGCAAATAGAAAAAAAAAAAGAATTAAAAGCAGGAAGATAACTTAAGAGAGCTCTGGTACAATATGAAACATAACAATATTCACCTTATGGGAATATCAGAAGGGGAAGAGATAAGCAAGGAACAGAGAAACTTTTTGAAGAAATAATGACAAAAAACTTCCCCAACCTGATGAACGAAAATGTCACACAAATTTAGGAGGCACAGAGTCCCAATCAAGATGAACCCAAAGAGACTCACACATAAAACCATCATAATTAAAATGGCAAGTGTAAGGACAAATAAGAATCTTAAAGGCAGCAAGAGCGAGACAGAAAATTACCTACAAAGGAGTTTCAATTAGAATGTAAACTGACTTCTCAATAGAAACACTTTAGGCCAGTGGAAGTGGCACGAAGTACTTGTTGTTGGTATCACTGGGAGGAATTGACTTTCAGACCAATTGGTTATGAGGATCAGCTGTGTTTATGATGGGAGGACTTTTGTGCTTGAGACACCCTGATGGGGCAAGACTTGCTTTAGTGGGGCTTTGGTGCTCACTGATTCTGCTCCCTGAGTATGTCCCTTATGGATTTGAGGAGTTGTAATCTGGATGGTCTTATTCTGACCCCTGGGTACACTAGCTCTTGGATTTCCAAGGAGGTGCTAATTTAGCCTCTGCTTGAGGCCACCCAGCAGGGGATACAGAGAGATTTGCAGATTCCTTCTCTTTGTTTGGGTTTTGGAGGTGCCCAGATGAGGCCCAGATGTGAACAATGCAAACTGCTGTCAAGCCTTGGGCATTTTTTTGGAGGCTCTGGGGCTCTCTGACCCAGATGCAGTATGTTAGGCTTCAGATTGCGAAGGGCCAGGCCATTCATATGCAAAAGCCCTGAGCACAGCTTGGGTGTTGTTGTAAATTGGGTGAGGTGGGGTCTCAGGGAATCACCAGGGTGGAGCAAACAGCAATGGTTGACTGTCAGCCCTGCTTGGAAGAGGTCCCACGTGTCTGTTACAGAGCTCCGTGTAGTACTGTGTTTCCCCGAAAATAAGACATCCTCCAAAAATAAGACCTAGCATGGAAAGATAAGACATCCCCTGAAAATAAGACTTACTGCAACTTTGGGAGAAAAAATTAATATAAGATGCTGTCTTATTTTTGGGGAAACAGGGTAGCAATGATTGTTGCAAGCACCTCTGAGAGAAAGCCACCCTCGAGTTCTGCCTGATGCCAGATAGTCCAGTTTCTCCTTGTATGAGTCTGGGTCCCCAGAGTCTCGCCAAGAATTGGAGTTCAGAGCAGTCGGGAGCTTATATCTCCCTCCTGATTGAAAAAGACAACAGCGTACTCAGTTGCCAGCCCTTATCACACCTCCATACTTCTGTACTTCACGTCTGTCCCTCCTCCAAATCTCACTGTGCTTTACTTTTTTCCTTCTAGTTGTATAATTTCCACTCAGCCAGTCTTCCTGTGTTTCTGGATAATACCCATTTTGTCTTTTAGTTGTAGTTTTGAAGTGGTTGTGCAAGGCAGCAAGTTCAGGTGTTTACCTATGCCACCATCTTGATTTCTCTCCTGTCTTTCCATTTTAGCTATCCTGTTGTATTTGCTTCTATGTATTAGATAGAACTGATTTAGCTCCCAGTCTTTGTGAGATGGCCTTATACTTGTATAGAAAGTGTTTTGAAGGGTCTAGAGGTGTAGTCTCTTTGTTTGCCAAGCTGGATGCTCTAGGGGTGCTCCTTGTGTGTGTTGTTTGGGATCTCCTGATTTAACTGGAACTTGAATGTTGATGTCCCATTTGTGGGAGGGATCTCCCCTCTGACTTGCTGCCAGTGAGGTTCAACCCCAATGTTGTAGTGTCAGCTGTTATACAGGTGCTTTTGATCCACTATTTGTGTGGCTTGCTGGATTTTGTTCCAATGCTGTTGAATGGTTCTTTGGTATGTCTATCCTGGGTCTCCTGGGAGCTTCTCTAGTGTAGGTGAATATGAGTAACTGTCCCTTTCTGGCCCTGGTCAACCTGAGGTCCACAGGGTTGAATCGCCTAGTAGTCTGGTGTTTGGGGACTCTGCCTTGAGTTTCATAGCTTTATTGACTTTGTTCTGAGCTGGTCCTGCAGATGTCATCTGCAAGTACTTGGGGTCCCACTGACTTTTGCCTCAATGAGCAGTCTGGGATGGTGTTTGTGGCAGGGACTCAAACTGCTGTTTTTGAGTAATTAGATCAGGCAAAGACTCAAAGGCTCCAGAGAATTGCCTCTCCCTGAAGACTGATTGGATTCAGTTTGGAGTAGACTCAAGCTATTGTCCACAGGTGGGGTGAGAGATTTTCAAACAGGGTGGGGCAATTGCTTCTGTCTGGAGGCTAATTATTATTCTCAGTCTCTTAATGGGCCTCAGAAACTCCACAGGGTGGGGCAGGGGATTTTACAATAGGGTGATTCAACTGTCTTTACCCCAGGCAAAAAACACAGAATAGCAAAAGTTTGCTTGAAGTTATCTTGTGGAAAGATAACTTCCACAGCATGAGGGAATAACTCAGCACAGGAAACTGGGGTGTGTGTCTTCTGAGCTCTAACCCCAGATTTCCCAACCCTGACTTACGTTATACAGTTCCAGTCAAACTCTGCCCTCCCTCTGCCAGAGCCCAAGGCTGCACTCAAAATGCTGTGCGTTGACCCTTGAAGAGGGTGCCTGCATTTCCATCCATGTCTCTCTGACAGACAGCAACCTTGCTGCTTTTCAGAGGCAGGTGTTATCTGGGCACCTTTCTAAGTTCAAGTACTATCTGCTGGGGTCCCATCTTGGGGATTAGACTTTAGAATTCTCACTGGCAACCCCCCAATAGCTGAGATATCTCTCTGGAACTTCAGCTGCAACCTGTGGGAGCCTGATAGCTATTTCGCACCTCCCCAACCCTTACAGTCTCTATGTGATCTCCACTTTATGTCCTTGGTTATCACGGTTCTCCAGCTAGTCTTCAGTTGATCATTCAGGGTGGGGTTCATTTTTGTATTTTAGTTGTAATTCCAGTTTGTTCCTGGGAGCATGTCTGTAAGCTTCCTTGTACTCTGCTGCCATTTTTAATCCCTCTCCTATCTTTTTAATCCTAAATTGAGAACTCTATTTCTCAAGGATACTGGGGATAACAGAGTTATACTATCATATTATCATACACACATATCATCATGTTACCATAAAGTATATTACTCATTTATTTTATTACACATTACACCCAACTATCTCAGAATACAGTACAACACTATCACTGAAAATGTGATTACTGCAAACAATGTAGACACTTTTCTGTAGTTCTTTTGTCCTTAGGGATAGTCAAATGCTGTGTTTTAATCCACATGCAATAGTGCAATGGCCTCTACTGAATATTATATATATTTAGGTTAATTTGTTTCATTTAATTTTCCATTTTTATGGAATGCTCTAAAATTTTATTTAATAATTATATAAAATGTTGACTCAGTTATAAACTCAAATTTACAAAACAAGGCATCTTCAAAGACATCTGGGTTCATCACAGTCTTTGTTATTATCATTTATGTCAAAGTTTCATCAGGCACAACAAATTCCCTGATGAGATTCAGCTGACCTGGTATCTGTCCATATAGTTTTGCCTTTTATAGAATATTATATAAATGGGATAGTACAGTTTGTAGCTTTGGGTGTCATTTAGCAAAATGCATTTGAAGTTCATCCATGGTGTTTGGGTACCAACAGTTCATTCATTTTTTTTGTTGCTGAGTAATATTTGTTGTTTACAGGTACCACATTAACCTGTTGAGGGACATCTGGGCTGTTTCCAGACAGTTGTTTTCACAGTCTATCTTTTTTTTTTAAATGTCTGGTGAATCTGGCCCTTTCTAAGCTCTTCAAACTAAACCGTAAAAGAAAACAGTGATCTGTTCCTTTGTTCTCAAGGGGCTTGGCAGCATCAAAATAATCAAATTTCATTTCCCAGAAGTTGACAAAACACCTCTGAAAGTCAACACCACCTTTGTTTTCATTTGCCTCTGACCTATGGTTCACCATATGCCAAATGGCTGTTTTCACTGGAGCTAACACACACTGTTTGGAAGCAGAATTTTCAGCTTTTATTCATATATTTTATAAGCAAAATCCTTTTTATCACCTATGAATGATTTTGATAAAGGCTCTGGCCTCCACTTTGGGGTCACCTACAATCATGTCTGAAGATCTTCAGTGACACAAAGCAGAATGAATCCCACCCCCATGTGTCCAAGGTCTTTTATTTGGTCACCAGGAATGATGCCCTGAGGACATTTTCTGTTTTAGGATGTTTCTTGAAAATAAACTCTTTTACTTGGGGAAAGAAAAGGATGTTATCACTATTTCAAACCTTTTCCACTTAATTCTTAGTAACCTATTTGCATATTCACTCTATCTCTGTGTCTCAGACTCTCTGCCTCTCATCATTCACACAGTACCCCCCTTCCTTACAAAAAGGATCTGAGATGGCTTAAGAAATGCTTTGAGGGTCACAAAATGTAAAATGATCTGGGGAAATTGAGGTTAAAAGAAATATAAAATATAAAAATAGATTTTTGTAAGGGCTGATAAACTCTCTCTTAGAGATGGACAACAATTTTAGCTTTGAGTTTCCTGGGAGTCAATTCAAAGAGAAAAACAGGACCAGTTCCATAATACATAGTCCATATCATCTGTTGAATTTTAAACAAGTATATACACACACACACACACACAAACACACACACACACACACACACACACACTGCGGCCTGACTGGTGTGGGTCTCACTGTATTACTGAGACTTACTGAAATTCCTTCATGATGCAGTTTCTCAATGGCATCCTTGAATCCGTTCAGCCATCAATCCTCTGAAGCAGCACTCCTCAAAATGCGGTCCAAGGACACTTGTATCCAAGTCTCTCCTAAGGAGACTATTCAAAATGCAAAATTCTCTGGGGGGACTCAGAATTCATTTTTTTCTAACAAGGCCCCAGCTGATTCTTATGCATACTGACACTTAAGAGTCTGTGCTTTATGGCTCTGCAGTTTAGATCAAGATTGTCTCAGCCTTAGGCTCCACCCACCAAGTAGAGTGCAGCTGGGGTGCCCTGGCAGTGACCATCTGGATAGATCATTATAGGGAATCTACTTGAGGGCTGAGCCCTGTGCCTGGCACCTAGTCAGAGGCCCAGGTGTGTATATGGAAGGAAAGCAGGAGAACGATGCACTAAAAGCAGCAATTCTTTCAAGAGCACCTTGACTTACCATGCTCCATTCTGTGTTAAACCATTTGGCTCCGCAAACCTTCAGGTGGCAGGACTGCTGGGTGGGAGGTTTCTCTAGGAAGGAACATTCATAAGCGTCCAGCACTTCAAAGGTGTCTGCATTCTTCCTAACACAAATCACTTCCCTCTGTTGGGTCCCACTGCCACACTCAATGGAGCACTAAAGAAGGAAGCAGAAAAAGATGGTATCAAATCATAGGCAGGAGATGAGAATGGTGGTCCATTAGGGTGTGTCTGCACATGCTTTCTATCATCAATTCAGTAAGGAAGAGCCCGAGGGTATTGAAAAAATGTTTCTAGAGAAGAAGTTGCCCATGAATTCCAATTTTCCTAACAGTTCTATGTCTGGGTGGAGAATGGGTGTCCTGAGTCATCAGGGCTTCAGGCTACTTGTCACTGAGATCATGGTGCCCTCTGTGCTGAGACTGAAATTGTTCCCCTTAGACTCACCTACAGGAACACACCAGGCAATCACTTTGCTTGTTTCTATCCAGAAGAATTATAGACCTCTGATGTAAGACAATGATCTAACACATTCATTTTCTGCCAGTCCCCTAATGGGTGGACACTGGGGATGAATTAATCTCTCAGAGCCTGTGCACCTGTGCATGAAGGGTTAAGTTAAAATTCGTTGAGACATACAAAGCTGAATAGAAGATTCTAGGTTTGGGACAATATGGCCAAACCTCCGTTCCAACAGAGTGGCCAGTAGGAAGCCTTTCACCATGGGGTCCATTCCTCTCACTTCCCTGAGTCTGAGCACAGAGGACAGACAATTAAATATATTAATGCATTTTGTTAGTTTATGAAAGTACGATGCATATAATTATGCACAAATCTATTACTTTGTAAAGCATTTTTTTATTCACATTTGGTTCATTCGATATATCTTGATTAAAAAGTTTAAAACTTTTGTTGTATAGGCCTTCAGAGACTTTAAAGAATCCACTACCTTTATGGAAAACTTTTAACAATGTTTATAGCTAAAGTTTTAACATTAGCCTTGCTTTTGTAGTCAGGCATAGGGTCAAACAAAAATAGGGGGGAAACTACATTTATACAGAAAATGGAAAAATCCAAGCCAATAGATTATGAATTGGTCACATGGGGCACAATAAGCACCATGATTGGCAATTTTTGCTTTGTGCCTTCTTTTCTGCCATCTTCATAGGCATCCAGGAATCTTCTTAGCTGGTATTTCCTATTTTCTTCCATGTTAGTTAGTTATGGAGTTAATTAATCTACTTGTGCTGGAGGTTAAGTACTATCCCAGTCTCACAAGCAGACTGTATTCTATCTATTTGGAGTGTACAGTGTGTATTAATGATGTATCCAACATGGGATTTTCCTGGATGTGATCTTTCTCATCTGTGTGTAACAATACTCATCATAACATGTTCATTATTGACCTGGCACATTATCAGTATATTCATGTTTTGTTCTTCTCTTTCAAGTGCTGCAAAAAATGAAAGAATTGGAGGCAGAAGAGGAGAATTAGACTTCCAGGCAAAAGAGGAGTAAGGATGTAAGGTCCAGGGTACAGCAGGAGCAGAACACTGAAGTCAGGAGACATAGAAACTAGTCTAAACATTGTTACTGAATAGTCCCATGTCTTTGACTATGACAGAGCACTTTCCTAGGTTTCGTTGTCTACATGCAAACTGGAGGGGTTTGGAAATTGGAAAGACCCTCGAGTACTCTGAGGGGCCAGGTACAGACCCAGTACTTGGAAGAACAGAAGACTCTAAACCTTGATCAAAACCTCAGGCTATTTTATGCTATGTTTGTAAAGTCCTTGAAGACATTAGGTAATGAAGGGAGAAAGAGCACATATCTTAGCCCTCTCCTACCTTAAATGGCCAGAAACAGCAGAATATGTGTGTGTGGAAACAAAGGAATGTATGTGTGTAAGTATATGTGTGTCCATGAGCCAAGGCAGTATTTGAATTAGGAAAGGAACTCACCCTTGGTGGACCAGAAATTATGAACAATCTTTGAATGGTGAAAGATAGATGAGAATAAATTGAAGGAGATCATAGTTCAAAGTGCACATACAGGAGTGACTCCTAACCAAGAGGAAGCAGCTTAAATGCTTTGGGCAAGAATGGTGGTGGACATGTGGCTGTGAAAAGCAGGAGAGAGGCGGCCTCGGACATTGAGAGTAGTCAGTTAAGATAGTGACCAGAAAACTGACTCTGCCAAGGAGGAAACAAAGGTATTTGCATCTACTGGGAGCATTCAAGTCAAAGGGAAAAGTGAAAACATTTTTAAATATTAAAGGGCTCAGAAAATTATGGCTATGAATCCTATTAGAAAGACTTACTGGATTATGGTCTCTAACAAAATTAAAAAGAACCAGGAAGAAAACACAGGTTACAAAAGCAGAAGTTGGCAAAGTCACCAATAAAAACTATTGTTAATAATGGCTATAGTAACCGACCAGTATGGCTCAGTGGTTGAACATCAACGTATGAACCAAGAGGTCACAGTTCAATTCCTGTTCAGGGCACATGCTCAGGTTGCAGGATCAATCCCTAGTAAGGAGTGTGTAGGAGGCAGCCAATCAATAATTCTCTGCTATCATTGATGTTTCTATCTCTCTCTCTCTCTTCCTCTTGAAATCAATACAAATATTTTTTAAAACATTTTAATAAAGAAATAAATAATAGCTATATGTTTCTTTTGGGATGTCAGAAATATCCTGGAATTAGGTAGTAGTGATGATTGTACAACTTTGTGGATATACCAAAAAAACTACTGAATTGTACACTTAAAGGGTGAATTTTATAAGTGAATTATATTTCAGTAAAAATAACCTTTTGAAGTGAAGAAGGCTATTTTAAAATCTAGAATAGTATTTTTCTATAAAATTAATTAACATTAATATGGAG
Source organism: Nyctalus aviator (assembly GCA_036971965.1). Taxonomy (NCBI): domain Eukaryota; kingdom Metazoa; phylum Chordata; class Mammalia; order Chiroptera; family Vespertilionidae; genus Nyctalus; species Nyctalus aviator. The sequence continues at coordinate 101,948,926 of CM072922.1, forward strand.
TTAAATCCAGATGATCTCAACATCTTTATGGAAGTATTATAGATTGAATGTGGTTATTGATAATTACACTGAAAATAAGTTTAAAACTGTGTGTTAAATCGTTTTTCTTCTGATATCATTGGATGAATAAAAACAGATTTATAATTTCCAAAATGTTAGAGAGAAAAAATGAAATAAGAAAGTTAGACCAATATAAATGTGTGGAAAGGAAAGAGGGAGGAAAAACACCCCAAGAAAACATGGAAATAGAAAATTAAATGGAAAACACACAATAACATGGCAGGGAAAAGTCCAAACATACAAATGATTGCAATAAATATGAATTATTAAAATTTAACTCTTAAAAAATAGAGACTTGGAGAGAAACAAAGATGGCGGCATAGGGTATACACCTGAATGCAGCCTACCACAACAATTTTGAATTTAGAACTGGAAAACAGGGGAAACATCACCCTGAAGAAACTGGATGGCTGGCTGAGAAACTACAGTGATAAGGCTCTACTATCTGGGAAGGAGAGAGAAGGCACGCTGAGCCTCAGGAACTGTGAAGGTGTGGTGAGCTATGCACCCGAAAAGGTGGCAACCCAAGTTCGCTGCTGGCTTGCTTGCAGTGCGCAGACAGCTAATGTGCGGCTGGCTTTCTTGTTTGGGAGGAAAACAGAACCACCTGATTGCTCTGATGGACAGCCACAGTCAGGGAGAGGCCAGATTGTCAGGCAGTGAGCAGAGATCTTTCGGAGGTATGTGAAGCCAGAAGCCATTACTGCAGAACTCAGGAGCCAGACCCTCATAGGAAGGGGCTGTCGGGAAACCAAAGCTTATCTGCACCACCCTGAGACTATGCCACATCAAGTGGAGTACAGAAACCCTCCTAGCTGAGACACTGCTGATCCTTACAGCCAATTGGCTTGGAGATCAATGCTTCCCAGTGATAATAACAAGCAAGGCTCAACAAGACTGCACACACAGCCCACAAAGGGCTACACCAAGACTGTCCACCTCAGGAAACTGGGAAGGCTGTGTTACTGGGCTCTACCAGAACACCTAGCACACAAAACTATTCCATCAATCAGGGAAGCAGCTAAAATGCAGAGAAGAGGCAGGACACAAAGGAAGGAGATGGAGGAAAGTAAAAGAATGGACATTGAGTTCAAAACTACAGTGATAAGATTTTTCAAGAATTTCCTAGAAAAGGCCAATAAAATAAATGAGACCTATGAGAATATGAAAAGGGAGCAACTAGAAATAAAAAGGGGTCAACTAGAAATAAAGAAAAGATTATCTGAAATAAAAAATATTATACAGAGTCCTAAAAACAGTCTGGAAGATTGCAGGAATCAAGACAAAGATTTGGAACACCAAGAACCCAGAGGACACACCTCCACAGAAGCAAGACGAAAAGAGAAGCCAGAAAGTTGAAGATAGTGTAAGAAACCTCTGGGATAATTTCAAGCAAACCAACATCAGAATTATGGGGGGTCCCAGAAGAAGAGAGAGAGCAAGATACCGAAAGCATATTGGAAGAAATAGTGACAGAAAACTTCCCTCACCTGGTGAAATAAATAGACTTACAAGTCCAGGAAGCGCACAGAACCCCAAACAAAAGGAATCCAAAGAGGACCACACCAAGACACATCAAATTAAAATCCCAAGAGCAAAAGACAAAGGGGGAATATTAAAATCATCAAGAGAAAAGCAGGTAGTTACCTATAAAGGAGCACCCATATGATTGTCAGCTTATTTCTCAACAGAAACCATGCAGGCCAGATGGGAATTGCAAGAAATATTCAAGGTGATGGATAGCAAGAATTTACAGCCAAAAATACTCTACCCAGCAAAGCTATCACTCAGAATCAAAGGGCAGATAAAGAACTTCACTAATAGGGAGCTTGAAGATGGCGACCGAACAGTCGGACTTATTCTGACTCTGGTCCCAGATCAGATAAAAGTAGCGTCTGAGTTGCTTGGGGAATCTTGATTGGCAGCAAAGGGGCAGCGAAATTTTCAAGGAAGGTAAGGAGAGGTCCGCTGGACGGGATTTCCTGACCAAGTGGCCAGCGCTGCCGGAAACACTGACACCTAAGAGCTGAATTACAAACTGCCTTTTTTTTTTTCTCTCTCTCTTTTCTTCTTTTTTTCTTTTAACTAATCAAAAATAAATGGACACAAATAACTAAGATATAGCCTACTTAAAATTAAGGATTACCTTACAAAACTGAGGTTCAGTGGAATGCTGGGAACTGCAAGACTGTCTGGTCCGAGAATCAGGAGTGCCAAATGCATTAACAGAGGAAGTGAATGACCACTACTGGACTTTTTTTATGCTAATTTTACTATTCTTTATTTTATTTTCATTTTTTACATCTTTTATTTAATTTTCATTTTTTGTATCTTTTTTTCTTTTTTTTCCTTACTTGATTTTGCCTTTTCAATTATTACATTTTTCAATCTCTATCATCACTATTACTACTGCTATTTTGCAATTTTTGCGTTTTTTTTTTTTTTTTTTGTGTGTGTGTGTGTGTGTTTTGTTTGTTTGTTTGTTTGTTTTTCTTTCTTTCCCCTCTCCAGTACCATTTTCTTTTTTCTTTTTTTTACATTGGGAGTAACCTTCATTCTATTTTAATCTCTACTATAGCATCATTCAACCTTATCTCAACTCGACCTTTACACCATCACTGTCTTACTAACTTTACCCTTTTAGTCTCCTGTTTATGCTATCCTTTTCTGGCTTGAATTTTTCCTCTATCCTTTCTGTATACCCCCTGCTAAAGCTCTCACTATACTTACAGATTTAAGTTCCAACCCCTGATCCAAGTGTATAAATTCCAATCTCTGCACTATTTTAGCTAGTTAAAAAAACAAACAAACAAAAAAACAACAACAAAAAACTGTTCTCCCCGCTATCCTTTTCGCATTGTTTGTGTGAAGGTTGATTATTGTGAATTTTTATGCTTTTTAGTGAAATCGCGATGCTTATTTCTGTGTTGTGATTGTTGCTTTGTATTTTTTTTAAATGCTCTGTTTTTGTTTGTTTCTTTTGCTTCTGTATATCATAGCCTTACTGAATAATAGTGGATATTGCAGTTTGTATTAATCTCCAAGTATAGTTACTGGCATTGGCTGGGTTTCAGTGGTTGTTCTATGGCAATTTTCTCCACATATATATAGTTTGTTTCCCATTTCTCTTTTAGTTTGCCTCTTCTCTCTCTTTCTCTCTCTCTCTCTCTCTTTCTCTCTCTCTCTCTCTCTTTTCTTTTTTTCCCTGTTTTCCAACTTCATTTTGTCATTACGTTTTTTCCTTCTTTTTCTATCTCTTTATCCCTCTTTTTTTATTTTATTTACTTAAATTTTTTTTAATTTTAATTTTAATTTTTTTAAAATTTTTCTTTATTTTATTTTTACCTTTCTTCATTCTCTCCTATCCCCTAAGTTGCCTTTCTCTAGTGGTCACCTTTATTAGAGGTTATTAATATTGTAAATACGTTCCTGTTAAGTGCCTCTTGTGTTGTATCTGGTAGTACTGTATTTTGTACCGCTAAATCAACGCAGGAGAAGGAACACCACATAACCAGACATCCTGAAAAGAAAGGCCATGGGGAGGCTAAAACATAGTCTGCACATGAAAGAAAATCAGGCATCACCAGAAAAGGAAGTAAACGAGTCAGATGCAAGAAGCCTACCAGAGCAAGAATTCAGAGTAATGATCATAGAATGGCTAAAAAGAATGGAAGAGAAATTTGACAATAACCAAGAAGAAATGAGGAAGAACCATGAGGAATGGAAGAAGAACCATGAGGAACTGAAGAAGAACCAAGAAGAAATGAAAAATGACATCGCTACCATGAAGAACTCAATAGAAAGCATCAAGAGTAGGCTCTATGAAGCAGAGGACACCATCAGTGAGCTAGAAGACAGGATAGAAAAAAATACCCAAGTAGAGCAGCTTCTAGAAAAAAAGATTAAAAAGCAGGAGGAGAGCCTACGGGAGCTTTGGGACAATATAAAACAAAATAATATTTGAATAATAGGGGAACCAGAAGGAAAGGAAACTGAGGTAGACATGGAAAAAGTATTTCAAGAAATAATGACAGAAAACTTTCCTGAAATAGAAAAGAAAAAACCCACACAAAAACAAGAAGCTCTCAGAGTCCCAAGCAAAATGAATCCCAGAAGACAGACTCCAAGGCACATTATAATTAAATTGGCAAACAACAACGACAAAGTAAGAATCTTAAAAGCAGCCAGAGAGAGACAGAAAATTACATACAAAGGAACCCCCATCGGACTAGCAACTGATTTCTCCACAGAAACTTGTCAGGCCAGAAGGGAATGGTATGAAATATACAATGTCATGCAAAGGAAGGGTCTTAATCCAAAAATACTGTACCCAGCAAGGCTATCAATCAAAATTGAAGGGGAAATCAGGAGCTTCACAGACAAAAAAAGACTGAAGGAATTTATCTCCACCAAACCAGCAATGCAAGAAATGCTAAAGGGTCTACTGTAAAAATAAAGAAATAGGAAGTGAAGAAGGAACACGGGTATAAAATAAAAATGGCGTCAAATGAGTACCTATCAATAATAACCTTAAATGTAAATGGATTAAATGCTCCAATCAAAAGACATAGGGTAACAGATTGGATAAGAAAACAAGACCCATACATCTGTTGTCTACAAGAAACCCACCTCAGAAAAAAGATGCACACAGACTGAGGGTGAAGGGATGGAAAAAAGTCTTCCAGGCAAATGGAAATGAAAAAAAAGCGGGGGTAGCAATACTTATATCCGACAAATTAGATCTCAGAGTGAAGGACATAATAAGAGATAATGAAGGCCACTTTGTAATACTAAAGGGAACAATCCAACAAGAAGAAATAACCCTGGTAAATATATATGCACCCAACACAGGAGCAACCAAATACATAAAAAAAACTCCTGGAGGACATTAAGAAAGAGATTAATAGCAATACAATCATAGTAGGAGATTTTAATACCCCACTGTCACCCTTCGACAAATCATCTAAACAAAAAATCAGCAAAGAAATATCAAGCCAAAATGACTCACTAGACTAGATGGGATTAATTGACATCTTCAGAACACTCCACCCCAAAGCCACAGAATATACATTCTTCTCAAGTGCACATGGGACATTCTCAAAGATAGACCACATTTTGGGACATAGGCAAAGTCTCTTCAAATTCAAGAAGATAGAAATCATATCAAGTATCTTCTCAGACCATAATGGCATAAAACTGGAAATTAACTACAATAAAAATATGCCAAAGAAATTAAACACATGGAGACTAAACAGCATGCTATTAAACAAGGACTGGGTTACGAGAGAAATCAAGGAAGAAATTAAAAACATCCTGGAAACAAATGACAATGAAAACACAACTATCCATAATCTATGGAACACAGCAAAAGCAGTTTTGAGAGGGAAGTTCATATCCTTACAAACCTATTGCAAAAGACTAGACAAAATGGTAACAGATGATCTAACCCTACAACTCAAAGAGTTAGAAAAGGAACAACAAGAAAAGCCCAGTGTAAGCAGAAGGAAGGAAATAACAAAAATCAGAGCGGACATAGAGACCAATAAAACAATACATAAGATCAACAAAACCAAGAGCTGGTTCTTTGAAAGAATAAACAAGATAGATGTACCTCTAGCCAGGTTAACCAAGAAACAAAGAGAGAGGACCCAAATAAACAAAATCAGAAATGAAAGAGGTGAAATAACAACAGACCCCACTGAAATACAACGGATTGTTACAAAATACTTCTAACAACTCTATTCCAACAAACTGAACAACCTGGAGGAAATGGACATATTCCTAGAAAAATACAGACTTCCAAAACTCAATCAGGAAGAATCTAAAAATCTCAATAGACCAGTAACTTGGGAAGAAATTGAAACAGTCATCAAAAAGCTTCCAGCAAACAAAAGCCCAGGGCCAGATGGCTTCACAGGAGAGTTTTACCAAACATTCAAGGAAGAACTAAAACCTATCCTCCTCAGACTATTCCAAAAAATTCAAGAGGAAGGAACACTTCCAAACTCCTTCAATGAAGCCATCATCACCCTAATACCAAAACCAGATAAAGACAACTCAATGAAAGAGAATTACAGGCCACTATCCCTCATGAATATAGATGCCAAAATTCTCAACAAAATTCTAGCAAATCGACTCCAGAAGAGAATCACAAAGATCATACACCATGATCAAGTAGGATTTATTCCAGGAATGGAAGGATGGTTCACTATCCGCAAATCAATAAATGTGATACATCACATAAACAAGTTGAAAGATAAAAATCATATTGTCATATCAATAGATGCAGAAAAAGCATTTGATAAAATCCAACACCCTTTCCTGATAAAAACTCTTAACAAGGTGGGAGTATAAGGATCATACCTCAACATAATAAAAGCTATATATGATAAACCCACAGCCAACATTATACTCAATGGGCAAAAACTAAAACCATTCCCTCTAAGAACAGGAACAAGACAGGGATGCCCACTCTCACCACTCCTCTTTGACATAGTACTGGAAGTACTAGCCATTGCAATTAGACAAGAGGAAGAAATAAAAGGCATCCAAATTGGAAAAGAAGAAGTAAAGTTATCTTTATTTGCAGATGACATGATATTGTACATAAAAAACCCAAAAGACTCCATTAAAAAACTAACTGACTTAATAAATGAATTTGGCAATGTAGCAGGATACAAAATTAATGCCAAGAAATCCATGGCATTTCTACACACCAACAGTGAAACTACAGAAACCGAGACTAAAAATGCAATGCCGTTTACCATCGCACCAAAAAAATTATGATACCTAGGAATAAATTTAACTAAGGAAGTATAGGACCTATATGCAGAAAACTACATGACACTGAAAAAAGAGATAGAGGAAGATGTAAACAGATGGAAGAACATACCATGTTCATGGATTGGTAGAATCAACATCATCAAAATGTCCATACTTCCTAAAGCAATCTATAGGTTCAATGCACTCCCCATTAAAATACCAATGGCATATTTCACTGACCTAGAAAGAACTCTCCAAAGGTTCACTTGGAACAATAAAAGACACCGAATAGCCACAGCAATCCTGAGAAAGAAGGGTAAAGTAGGAGGGATCTCAATACCAGACTTCAAACTGTATTACAAAGCCACTGTTCTCAAAACAGCTTGGTACTGGCACAAGAACAGAGATATAGATCAATGGAATAGAATTGAGAACCCAGATATCAACCCAAATCACTATGCTCAATTAATATTTGACAAAGGAGGCATGAATATACAATAGAGTCAAGATAGTTTGTTCAATAAATGGTGTTGGGAAAATTGGGCAGACACATGCAAAAGAATGAAAATAGATCACCAACTTACACCATACACAAAAATAAACTCAAAATGGATGCAGGACTTAAACATCAGACGGGAAACCATAAAAATACTAGAAGCGTCCACAGGCAGCAAAATCTCAGACGTATGCCAAAAGAACTTCTTCACTGATACTGCCCCTAGGGCAATTGACGCTAAAGAAAAAATAAACAAATGGGACTACATCAAAATAAAAAGCTTTTTTACAGCAAAAGAAACCATCAACAAAACAACAAGAAAGCCCACAGTGTGGGAGAACATATTTGCAAATAACACCACTGATAAAGGTTTAATCTCCAATATCTACAGACAGCTGATACAACTAAATAAAAGGAAGATGAATGATCCAATTAAGAAATGGGCAATGGACCTAAATAGAATATTCTCAAAGGAAGACAGAAGGAAGGCCAAAAGGCACATGAAAACATGCTCAAAGTCACTAATTATCCGAGAGATGCAAATCAAAACAACAATGCGGTACCATCTCACACCTGTCAGAATGGCCAACATCAACAAAACAACAAACAACAAGTGTTGGCGAGATTGCGGAGAAAAAGGAATCCTCGTGCACTGCTGGTGGGAATGCAGACTGGTGCAACCACTGTGGAAAACAGTGTGGAGTTTCCTCAAAAAACTGAAAATGGAACTCCCATTTGACCCATTAATCCCACTCCTAGGAATATATCCCAAGAAGCTAGAAACATCAATCAGAAAGGATATATGCAACCCTATGTTCATAGCAGCACAATCTACAATAGCCAGAATTTGAAAACAGCCTACGTGCCCATCAGCAAATGATTGGATCCATAAACCATGGTACATCTACACAATGGAATACTATGCTGCCATAAAAAGAAGGAATTCTCATCTTTTGCAGCAACCTGGATGGAATTGGAGAACATCATGCTGAGTGAAATAAGCCAATCAATGAAAGAGAAACACCACATGACCTCACTCATTTGTGGATAATAAAGATCATTATAAACTGATGAACCAAAAGATAGATATAGAGATAGTAAAGCAACAAGCAGATTGTCAAATTTCAGCAGGGAAGGGAGGAGGATCTGTGGGAGATAATTGATCAACCGAAGGACTTGTATACATGCATATAAGTACACCCAATGGGCATAAAACTCTGGGGAGGGAGGGGATATGTGGGAGGTAGGGAGGGGTGTAAAAAAAATCAATAAAATATGTAAAATAACTAAATAAATTAATTAATTAAAAAAAAAGAACTTCACTAATAAAAAAAAAGCTAAAGGAGTTCATCACCGCTAAACCAGAATTATATGAATTGCTGAAGGGGGTTCTTTAGAAAGAGGAAGAAAATAAAGATAAAAATTATGAACAATAAATATGTAACTATAAACAAGTGAAACTAAAATCCAAGGGGATTAAAAAATCTGATGAACAATATTAACTCGTGAATATAATAGAATCAGAGTTTTGGAAGGGGAATGGACTGACAATTCTCTGGAGAAAGGGGAGTGGGAGGTGCGGGAAGAGACTGAACAAAAACTGTGCATCTATGGATGAGGACAATGGGGAATGGGGAAAGGGCAGAAGGTGGAGTGGGAACCTGGTGGAGGGTAGCAATTAAGGGGGGGGAAAGAGGAACATTTGTAATAATCTGAACAATAAAGATTTAGAAAAAAAAAGACTTGCAGATTGGATAAAAATAAAGACAAAAATACTCCTACACACAGAAGAATATCTTTAAAACATAAGAAGTTGACAAAAGTATACCAGGGAAAAATCAACAATCCTATCTAATAAAAGAGTAATATGCAAATTGACCATACCGCCCCCACACTCACAAGCCACACCCACCACCCAATCAGTAGAAAGTATGCAAATTAACCAAACTAAGATGGCTATGGCCACAGAGAAAGCAGGAGGGAGGCTTGGGTTTCCCCGGCGATGGTGAAGCCAAGCTTTCTACACACCCTGGCCATCCCAGGCCTCCACTCCAGGCTACAAAGTTTTGATTATAGAAGATAAATAAATCCCAACAAAAATGGCAGCAGCCACAGAGCTGGAGAGAGCAGGAGGCTAGGAGGAAGCCAAGCTTCTGCAGCCCTGTCCTGCCTTGGCTTCTGCTTAAAGCCACAAAATTTCAATTATAGAAGATAAATAAATCCAAACAGAAATGGCTGCTTCCTTGGAGCAAGCAGGAAGCTTGGCTCTGCTCCAGGCTACAAAGTTTCAGTTGTAGAAGATAAAAATATTCCAGATTTGAGGGCCTCTGCTTGGATCACTGGGGAGTGTGGCCGGCCTGCAAACCACCATAGGCCCCTCGCCCAGGCCTCCTCATACCCCAAGGGAATCCTCACCTTTATCCAGGACACCCTTCAGGGCAAACCAGCTGGCCCCCACCCATGCACCAGGCCTCTATCCTATGTAATAAAAGATTAATATGCAGATTGGCCATCACTGCAATACACAAGATGGCTGCCTCCATGTGGACACAAGATGACTGCCACAAGATGGCCAGCAGGGGAGGGCAGTTGGGAGGGACCATGCCTGCAAGGGAGGGCAGTTAGGGGCAAAGAAGCTGGAAGGGGAGCAGTTAGGCATCAATCAGGCTGGCAGGGGAGTGGTTAAGAGGTAATCAGGCTGGCAGGCAGAAGTGGTTAGGGGCAATCAAGAAGGCAGGTAGGCGAGCAGTTGGGAGCCAGCAATTCTGAATTTTGAGAGGGATGTCCTACTTCCCAGGATCAGGCCTAAATGGGCAGTTGGACATCCCTCAAGGAGTCCCAGATTGGAGAGGGTGAAAGCTGGGCTGAGGCACACCCCTTCCCCATTTCTTGAGGCAGGTGAAAATCAACAATCCTATGTAATAAAAGAGTAATATGCAAATTAACCATACCTCCCTTATATCCACAAGCCACGCACTCCATCCAATGAGTAGAAAGTATGCAAATTAATTTATATGTTTCTAATTATATGTTTCTAATCTTAACAGAATAAATTATATGTTTCTAATCTTAGCAGAAACAAATGTGAATTTTCGTGCACCGGGCCTCTAGTGAGAAATAAGATGGAATAATACAAATATCAGATAAAATGTAATTCATGGAGAAAGTGATATTTAATAGAGAAAAGCAGCTGCACTTTGGTGGATCACTGTTATAAGACCAAGGGAGAGTTTAGGTGTATGCTCAGATGCCAGTGAGAATAAATATGATTCAGCGACACAGGCAGACAAGAGGACTGCTCCTGATCACCAGAGATTGTGAAATAGCCCTCAGAGCTAAGACAGTCTAAGGGTGAAGTAAACCCAAAATTGACAGGGGAGAAAGAAAACATCTGGGCATGAATAATAGACTTATTGGAATACCTTATAAATAAGAGTTGGGCTATTTTGCCTCCAAAGTGGAAAAGATATCCTAAGTTCCACAGATCTTATTCTCTTGGGTTAGCTTTCTCCACAAGCTTCAGCCTGGCCACTGTTGGCACCTGTGCTCAAACTTCTCAGGGAGTCTCTTTAAGTCCATAAAAGTCCTAGGGAAGGACTCTGTTTGACTTGGCTTAGGTCATATATCCATCCTGGACTAGTCACTGTGACCAGGCTGGTGGGGTGTTCAAGGTGCCAACTCTCATTCAAACCATGTAACAGAAAGGAACATTTATTTTTATATTCTGAAATATAATATTAATGTTTAAGACTTACCTACTTGCCTTTCAATAAATAAGCATTATCTATTTCATTTTCTTTGGAAAAATATCAAATTCCCAAGGCAGGGAGGTTCCAGTAAGGTTCCAAGATCTTTGAAAATCCAGAACCAAAGCTCTGTCTACATTCAATCATGTGCTGACTTTTGTGGGTAACAGGGCAATAAATTATATGTTTCTCATCTAAGTGAAATAAAGGCTGCTTTCACCTGGATTCATACCATTCTGTTCTCTGAGTTTAAGTCTAAAGTCAATAGGAGGCCCACAAACAAAAAAGACCCTGAATCATGTTTTCCTCTCCTGAGATTAGTAGGCATGCAAGTTGAATTGCATCCCTTATCTTCACCATACCTGTACACTTATGATCTGATATTACGATTTGACACAGGATTCTTCCAATTGCCTCAGTTTATATGGTTATTTGGCATCCTATAGGTACATTCCATTTTTAACTATCTTTGGAGTTTACCTTCTAGCTGTTTTATAACCAATAAAGGATGAGAAACAGCTAGTGGAAAAAATAAACATGGAAAAAAAGGAACTAATATTCATTGAGTACTTCCCGTGCTTCAAGTAATGTGCAACCCCCATATATATAGCATTTCATGAAAACCCAATAACAAAACTAGGAAGTTGGTATTATTATCCTCAAGTTTGGATGAAGAAACAGGCTCAGAGAGGTTAAATTAGTTGCCCCAAATCAAATAACTAAAAAGAAGTAGAGCTGAGATCAGTTATTAAGAATGTCTAACTCATACTTACCAGGGTACCATTGGCCATATTTGAATTTTCTTTCTTAATTTTTTAATATTTTATAGTTTGTATTATAAAACATTAGATGAAATTTAAGCAAATAATTTCCCCGTGTTGTTTACATAAAAAAAAACCCTATATTTTGAAGTGGTTGAGATAATAGGATTCAAAGATTTTCATATTGTTTTCCACTTGCCACTCTATTAATGTACTTTCCACATCTTCCTAATTATTGTTGTTGCACATAATATTTTAATGAATTATGATATACCATAAAAAACTGTCCTGCTGTCATAAACACCTCTGTCAAAAAGGATTTTTTTTTCCTATTTATTACTTCCTTAAAATGAATCCCCAGGAGTGGAGTGACTGGGTGAAGGCTAATGAACATTTTTATGGCTCTTGAATTTTATTGCTTTCCAAAGGGGTTATATAAATTTACAAGGACAAGGCAGTCCATTTTTCAGGGTCTATGTATGAAGCTACTTAAAATAAATAAAATTCTATGTGGAGCCAGAGATCCTAATAATGTGTAAATCATGATCATCAGCCAAAAAGTCCTTGGAGAACTAGCCAGCCCTGGAAGCCAAATGCTAAGTGGTCCAAGAACTCAAAATACTGATGGTAATCATAACAAAAAAAAAATAGGGAATGATATTTTCCACATTTTCAGTTCATGCTCAATTTTGGCACAGTAAGGAAAACATTAATTGATAAATTAAGTCACTTTATTAAAGTATCTAGTTCTTTATAATAAACAACTTCAATTTTTCTCTTTTTATGCTTTTAAAAAAAATTTCTCTAGCTTTATCCTAATATATAAAACGTCAGGGGCCGTCACAACCTAAACCACCAGATGGACGACTGAACACAGGCTGTGTGAGGCAATAAAGCTGGCACGGGGGTCAGTAAGGGATGACCAAACTACTGAACAGCAGGCTGCATGGGTTGACCAGGTCAGCAGGGGGCTTAGTGAGAGACGACCAAATGACTAAACTGCAGGCTGTGTGGGGTAATCAGGCCAGCAAGGGGGGCAATTGGAGGCAACCAGGCTGGCAGGAGGGACAGTTGGAGGAACCAGGCCGGCAGGGGGGCAATTGGAAGTGACCAGGTCAGCAGGGGGAGATAGTTTGGGGTGACCAGGCCAGTGTGGGGGAGTGTTAGGAGCTATCAGGCAGGCAGGCAGGTGAGCAGTTAGGAGCCAGTGGTTCCAGATTGTGAGAGGGATGTCTGATTGCTGGGGATCAGGCCTAAACCGGCAGTCAGACATCCCCTGAAGTGTCCTGGATAGGAGAGGATGCAGGTTGGGCTGAAGGAACTCCACCTCACTCTGTGCACAATTTCATGCACCAGGCCTCTAGTTGAGGTTTAATGGACAAACACAATTATAATGTATTTAAACTGATGATTTGGTATATGTATACATTTTAAAAGGATTCCCACATTGAGTTAACACATACTTACCATTCTTTTCTGTGTGAACACTTAAGTTCTACTGTCTTAGCAAATTTCAGTTATACAGTCCAGTGTTATGAATTATAGTCACCATAATATACATTAGATCTTTAGACCTCATTCATCTAATAACTGAAAGTTTTACCATTCTCTTTCCATTTCCTCTAGCCCAGCCCCTGGAAATAACCATTCTACCCTCTATAAGTTTGCTTTTTAAAAATTCCACATATAATTGATACCATGCAGTATTTTTTCTCTGTCTGACTTATTTTCCTTAGCATAATACCCTCCAGGTTCATCCATATTGTTGTAAAAGGCAGGATTTCTCTTTTTTTTTAAATGCTGAATAATATTCCTATGAATATTTTCTTATCTATCCATCTGTTGATGGACACATAGGTTGTTTCCATATGTTGGCTATTGTGAATAATGCTGCTTTGAGCATAAGAGTGCAGATATGTTTTTGAGATAATGATTTTATTTCCTGTGCCTATACCTCTAGAGATAGGATTTCTGGGTCATATTTATTTCTGCTTCTGACACTCAAATTCAGATCAAACTGGCTTTATTAACAATGATAGCAGCAGTAGTTGTGGTTTATTGTACATTTATTTTATGTCAGGCACTGTGTGCTACATACTTAAAATACATTACTTCATTTCTTTTAAAAATAACCTCTCAGGTTCTATCGCTACCCACATTTTATAGACAAAGAAACCATACTACACCATGACCTTCCCTGAGGGCAGGGATTTTTATTGTGTTCAAGTGTTTAGAAGAGAACATAATAAATGCTCAGTAAATAGTGTTGACTGAATGAGGCTCCAAGAGCATAAGCAACTTCTTCAGGGTCATAAATAACACAACTGGGATTCAAACCTAGACATTCCAGGCCCAGTTCATAACCCCTCTGCTATGCTGCTTCTTCTAGGGACAGGCAGACACACCCAGTTGTGGCTACTTACCTGACTCCAGCTCCCAGCAAACCACTCCACCTTGCCCATGCAAGGCCCATTGTCACACGGAGTGGCCTCTGCTGGCTGGTTGTTCCCACAGCCCTCCAGAGGCAGGCTGCTGATGTGGTTGGTCATGCATACCACTGAGCGTGTCCGCACTCCAGCCCCGCACTCTGCTGAACACTGTAAGACAGAAGATGGACACAGTAGAGGGAAGGCCTCTCCCCCCAGGTTCTGAGCCACATTCAAATGATTCCAGAACACCATGTTTCCCCACCAATTCTTTGCCCTGGAAAATTCTGACCACTTCTCATGCATGGCCTGCTCCATCATATTGGGGCAGGGATATTGCATATCCCTGGCCTTAGATTTTTTGGTTGTGATTGATATGCTTGCACTTGTCAGACTATCTGTTCTGGCTTTGGATTTCAAAAATATATTCAGCAGCAGAAGAAGAATGTAAAATGTAAGCACATGTCTACAAACAGGTAGTGAGTCTGGACTGATCTGAGGAAGGAGGAAAATTGGTGTGTGTCACCTCAACAATGCTGCCTAATATTAAGGCACATGGTTCTAGTCCATAAAGGGCACAGCTGTGACGGTGTATCAGGATGCAGCCTGGTATAAAGGAAGAGCCTGGACTGGGAACTGGTCATATTGGTGTTAATATCACTATCAGTTATGTGGCCTGGGGAAAGTGACCTGAGCCTCTCACTTCTGGCATGCTTACCTTGATCATTGGTATGGGAACACAGTCCTGGCAGTATTACAGGGAGTGAATTACATGTAGAGAGGAGGTGCTCAATTAATGCATGCAGTAGGTACTCAATAATGGTATCGCAGGGCTTTAAAAGGCCAAGACCTACATCTCTACTCTACTAAGTGTATTGGTTAATAATACAAATTTTGTAATCAAAGAAAACACAATAATTTCAAGAGAAATAAAAAATATTTTATTCAAAGTAATGTTCATCACGAGTGGAGATCCAAGATGGCTGCTTGGGTAGACACCTAACCGCAGCAGCACACAACAATTTCAATGGAATACAACTAAAATGTAGAGTGGACATTGCCCAGAGCTACAGGTAGTCGACTGACTGAAAATGCTACAACAAGAAGGAAAGAGAAAACCAGAAGGAAAATCAGAGGAGCTGAAAAAAAGCCTAAGGTACGGAGACATGCTGCGCGCCCACATACGTGCGGAGAGGGCGCAGCCAGAGAGGAGGAGAAGGCTGGGGGCCTGCCTGGCGTTCCCTAGCAGAAAGGAAATAAAACCCCCGGCCTGGGATGAACCCCCAAACCAGCAGCGCTGAGCCCCAGTTATGGGCTAGAACCTGGGGTCCCAGGCTCGGACAGGGGGAAACGGGGCTGTGAGGCGGTTCCCCCCGGAGTCGCGCTCACACTGCGCCCAGAGGACTGAATGTTGACTCTGATGCTGAATTGCCCTAGCGGGAAGAAACAAAGCCTCCGGTGGCAGCGGCTGTGGCAGCGCTAAGCCCCAGTCCGGACTTTCACCATTCTAGGCCAATCCCTGGGGACCCAGGCTTAAGCAGAGGGAGATGGAACTGTGAGGTGGAGTCCTGGGGGAGCTGCGAAAAGCAAGGCCCCCGGAGTCGCATGCACAGTGCACGCAGAGGACAGTCTGTTGACTCTGATTCTGGATTGCCCTAGCGGGAAGAAACAAAGCCTCCAGCAGCTCTGAGCCCCAGTCCGGACTTTCACCATTCTAGGCCAATCCCTGGGGACCCAGGCTTAAGCAGAGGGAGATGGGGCTGTGAGGTGGAGTCCTGGGGGAGCGGCGAAAACAAGGCCCCCGGAGTCGCGCGCATAGTGCGCGCAGAGGACAGTCTGTTGACTCTGATGCTAGACTCCCCTAGCGAGAAGGAGAAAAAAAGCTCCAGACTGGAGGAATGCAATGAGGAGCAGGAGCCCCTGCCTGACACCGGCCAGCCAGGCACCAGCAAGGAGCTGGGTGACGGGGCCCCCAGGGGTGGGGGGTGCCCCTGAGCCTTCAACCGCTGAGCACAGGCAATGGAACCGAGGCTGGGGGCTGCTTCCTGGGCGGCGCCGACCCCGGCAAAAGGCTGAAGAAGCGCAGGAGCCCGCAGAGAACAAAGGGGTGCCACAGGCCAACCTGCTGAGCTTCCAGGACAAGGAGGAAGAAACCAAAGAAGTTCTCAAAGTGAAGAAATCAAGTGAGAGCAAAAGACAGTAAAATTACTTAAGAAAGAATACAAAGAAGATCTTGAAAAATCAAAGACTAAGTCAGAACTCAACTCACCAGCCAACATTGCAACATAAATGAGTTTTAAAAACAAAAAAAGGACAGAATGTTGGAACGGCGGCGGCCAGGCCTAGAGTGGCCAGGCACAAGGCAGTGACAGCCAGGCCCGGAGCAGCAACAGCCAGGCCCCAAAGCAGCAGCAGCCAGAACCAGAGCAGCAACAGCCAGGCCTGGAGTAGCCAGACTTGGGGCAGTGGCAGCCAGGCCTGAGGCAGAGGTGGCCAAGCCCAGGGTGGCCAGTCCAGGAACATCCAGGCCCGGAGTGGCCGGGCCTGGAGAAGCCCTGCCCAGAGCACCCGGGTCAGAAGCAGCCAGGCCCAGAACAGCAGTAGCCAGGCCGGGAGCGGCCGGGCCCGGAGTAGCAGCTGCCAGGCTGGGAGCAGCCAGGCCCGGAGCGGCAGTGGCCAGACCCGGACTAGCTGGTTGTGGATCGGACCAGAGCAACACAGGCCAGGCCCGGAGCAGCCAGGCCTGGAACAGCTCGCTCCTGGCCTGCCCCCGCCCCAAGGCTGCCTCTCAGACATGGCTGGAAACTTTTGCAGGAACTTGAGGGTCTGCTGAATCAAGTGATGAAGGCTTAGATCTGGATGTGTTGAGTTAGTATAGTGCTGGGGTGTTGATCTGTGTGTGCCTTGTGTGGGGCCTGGATGAGGTTGGTTGATCTATTTGGAAATGTCTTTTGTGTGAAGTGTATCCTTGGGCATGTGGAGGTATTATTGATATGAGAAAATGCTAAGTAACTGATTTACTATCTGAAAAATTTAAAGTTCCGAAAGTTTAAGGTCTCTTGCCAAAAAGAGGTTTTAAAGCTATCACCTTAATTTTAATGGAGAAAGGGAATGACAAGCCCTTCCCACCCAGAACAGGTAATCCAATTCCAACCAGCAGCTATGGTTAAACAAAGTGTCCATTTACACTTGAATGGCTACACCTTTTGATAGCCTAAGGGCAAGTTTACATGTAAACAAGTTTGCTCTCAATTCCTAGAAAAAAAAACCAAGGTTTAAAATTATTAGATTTTAAAATTTATTCTTAGAAGTGTAAAAGTTTATTAATTAAAAAACAACAACAACAACAAAAAAAAAAGATTGAAAAACCTGATGAACAATAATAGCTGTTCATTGTAGTAGAGTCAGTGATATGGGAGGGGAGTGCACTGATTGTTCTCGGGGAAATTGAGGGAGGAAGAGACTGAACATAAACTGTGCACCTATGGATAAGGACAATGGGGGA
Organism: Nyctalus aviator; assembly: GCA_036971965.1. NCBI lineage: Eukaryota > Metazoa > Chordata > Mammalia > Chiroptera > Vespertilionidae > Nyctalus > Nyctalus aviator. Next base: position 101,966,682 of record CM072922.1, read on the forward strand.
TGGGGAGGTGGTGGAGGGTGGTGTGGGAACCTGGTGGAGGGGGGAAGAAATGAGGAACCTTTGTAATAATATGAACAATATGAATAATATGAACAATAAAGATTGATTTTTAAAAAATAAATAAATAAAAATAAAATGTAACTTGGAACATTTAAGAGCTCCCACTTCATTATGTACTTATCCTTTTTGAAGTTTATGCTTATTAAAACTGTCTTTCTGTCTGTGAAAAAAAAAATGTTACATAATCCCTCAAATCTAACTGCTTTTCTGGGATTTTCATTTATTTCCTATGAAGTTCCCTTCTCCCTATCCCCATGTCATATAAAACACAATAACATCAGATAAAATTTATATGCTTTTCTCATATTAATCTGGCTACTGTCAGCTTAATTTGCAACCCTCCATTAAAGAACCTAAGAGAGTAAAGGAAAAGTTTTATCTCCCTTAGAGGTTTTAACTGCATTGCTATTAGAAATCTGCTCAGAGATATGGGGAAACTTTTCTAAGATGCATGTGGTTTTCCCAAGATTACTTGGATTGGAAAGCAGATTTTAAGAAAAGGTGGGTTTTTAAGAAAAGACCCACCAGAAACCCCTAGAAGGGCTTTGGTTATCACATATAGGCACTTTCAGAATTAGAAGGTGCTGATGAGAGAATAAAATTGAGCGGGAGAGGACCAAACACACATACACATTGAAATTGGCACCAGAATACCAAGAGCATCCTGTTGTTCAATTTAAAATTAATTGGTCTCTGCCTAAATAAATTGAGATTGTAAACTCAATCTGAACATTCTCTTAAATATTTAAGGTAATATGTATAGTTTTTCTGACTTGATGACTCACCTTAAAAACATCCTTACAGCTACTTTTAAAAATTTTATCTTTGTTGTTGAGATTGGGCCTTATTAGATGCAGGCATCATTTGCATCAAGCCATTTTTCGACACCAGCTGGGTGTCCTGCCATTCAACTTCATTCTGACACTAACTGGAAATGGCATTAGATGCCACAGGCAATTACCCCACCCCCAACTTCAGCAGCCAATCCCAAGTCCAGTTTTTTACCTGTACTTCTGACCATCTGGCTAAAAGTCCAAGGTTTCTAAAACTCTTCTTCTTAGTTTGTTTGCTTTGCTACAGCAGCTCACAGAACTCAGAAAAACATTTTATTAGTTTATTATACAAAGATATAACTCAGGACCAGCCAGATGGAAGAGAAGCCAGGGAAAGGTATGTGGGAAGGCGTGCCGAGTTTCCATGCCCTCTCTAAATTCATCACTCTCCCCCCATCTCCACGAGTTCACTAACCCCAGGCTTTCAGAACCCCATCAGTTTGGGTTTTGATGGAAGCTTCATGCTGATATGAAGAAGAAAGCGTCTACAGGAAACCCTCCTAGAATGCCAGTCTCATCTAGGTCCTAGTTGAAAGGTGATTCCCTTCATGCTCACTCAGAGTAGGAAACGTTACAGAGTAGGAAACTGAGAGGCAGGGAGTCAGCAGCTTGCTCAAGGTCTCATCTATAATAATCTATAATAATCTTTAATAATTAAAGTGTAATATGTTAATTAGACCAGATGTCCTTCTGGACGAAGCCAGGGCTGGGAGGGAAGCCCGAGTACCAGGTGCCAGAGGGAAGCTGGTGCCAGCAGCCAGGGGAAGGAAGGCCATACTCTTGCATGAATTTCGTGCAACAGGCTTCTTAGTAAGAAATAATTCCTGGGGAAAGGGTGCCAATAGCAATTCCCTCTCCCTTAAACGCAATAGTAACCCTTCCCATTCATGTACACAAAATAATCAGGAGCAATGATCTATTTTGGGGGTCAATAAGCAAACTTACTTATATCATACACAGGATACTTACATGGCTTAACACAACTTTTCCAAAAAAGCAAAAATGTTCTCTAAATGGAAGAATATTAGTAAAGTACTCATTCTTCTCTCTATTTGGAATTCTAAGACAATTGTTAGATCCAATAAGTACTTATGTTAAAATACAAAGCAGAGAGTCTTTATTGGAGGAAAAATAGCTAGTGTAAATTTATTTATAGAGTAAATTTATTTATAGAGTTTTACAGTCCTAAGGAAATATGGGAGACACACAGAGGAATGAAGCATTGTAGTTTTCCTCCACATAGTTGCTTTTTTCTTTGAACACAGGTTATTCTGAGCCCAATGCTTTTCTCAGAGCCTGGCAAATGTAGAGAGAAGGAATTAAAAACAATATAGAACCGGTGAAATAAAATAATTATAAAAGTGATCTCAGTTGCTGCTTGGGAGATTCTAAATTAAAATAATTCTCTGGAGAGAAATTTGCCAAAATATATCAAGAGTTCTAAAGGGGTTCACAGCAAAATAAATAAATAAATAAATAAACAAACAAATAAATAAATAAATAAAGGAGTTCATAGCATTTGGTCAAATAATTCTACTTCCTAAACATTATTTTAGGAAAACAAAGAAAAGTGCATATAAAGATTTATACATAAGAATATTTACTGAGCTCAGTGGTTGAGTATTGACCTATGAACCAGAAGGTCATGGTTCCATTCCTGGTCAGGGCACAAGCTCAGGTAGCGTGCTCTATTTCTAGTGTGGAGTGTGCAGGAGTAGCCAATCAATGATTCTCTCCAATCACTGATGTTTCTGTCTCTCTCTCTCACTCTCCCTTCCTATCTGAAACAATAAAAAAAAAGAATATTTACTGAAATATTATTAAAAATAGTAAGAAAATGCCCTCAATAATTTAGAAATAGGGCATTATTAGTTCAATTGTAATAATCATACAATAGCTTATTCTAATTAAAAAAAACATGCTTTCAAGGTTTTTGATCCCATAAGATGTTTACAATAGAAAAGTAAAAAAAAAATCAGGTTAACAAATTATACATATATTATTATTATATCCTTAAAACATATATCTGAATACAAAATACTTTGTATGAAAAGTATGTATGAGTAGAAAAAAGTTTGTCAGTGTAGCTTAAAATCTTAAATTGTTAGATTGAGGAGTTTATAGGTATACTTTGAGATTCTTTTCATATCCTTTATAATAGTTTATATTACTGTATGAGCATAAAAATGAACTATTTTGAAAAACATCTTTCCAATATAAAAAGAAGGCCCAGAATCATTGTTTTCATTAATTTGCTTATACACTAAATTAGGCAGGTTTATTGTTAGTACAAACAAATTCTGGCTAGAAATCTGGAAAGACAAAATCAGTTGAAGGAAGTAGGAATTTTTAGCCTGGAGAAAAAGTGGAAGGAGCTCCCCAGTATCTGTGGATCTGCAGTGTAAGGACAGTGTACGCACTTCTGACAGGACATGCTGGGAGCTGGCAAGAAAAACCTGGGTTCAATGTGGAAAGAAACCTGACACTGGGCTGTACAAGAAGCAGAGGTCATTGGCTTAACACATGGGGAATTTCTGACAAAGGGATCAGATTTACTCCAGGAACACTATCAAGGAATCCTTATTCTGCAAGGGAGGTGCTCAAAGTGACCCCTGACACCTCCCAGCATTGCTTCTGCAAGGCCAGGAACCATGTGCTTGCTAGGAGGGGAAGCGGGGGACGCAAACAGAACTGGGCGAGCTCTGCTGGACTCAGCCATAGGGGCAGAGGTCTGAGTCAATGGACGCCTTTGGCTAGCACTTTTCTGATGGCTAATTTGGTGCCTGCTAGAGTCCAGGGCTGGGCCTGGAGGCAAGGTGAGTTGCTCATCTAAGGTCTCAGTGCTTTCATGAAAGGCACTCTCTCTCTGGGGACTGTCTTGGGACTAAGGGGCAGGGGCTGTTTGCCACAAGGTGACAGGAAACCATGAGGAGATAAACCCACCTGATGGGAATCTCTGAGAGGATCCCTGAATGTGGGGTGAAGGCTGCATTTACATGTTTGTTCTTCCTTTCCTTCTCAACAGTACTCCTACTGGCGTGGATTTTTTCATTGTGCTGAGAGGGAGGTTGTGAAGGAAACCCATGTGAACACTTGCAGGTTCAGAGTACTCAGCAACTGGTCCTTGGTGGGCACTGACCAGTCAGAGTGGATGCTGGCCAGATGGAATCAAACAACAGGGTGGATGGGCCCCAATCCTCTGACATGCCTCTTCCTCCTCCCAGCTGGAGATAACTGTACTGTCTGTTGTTCACATGACACGGGGGAAGGATTGGGAACTCAGGAGTATCTCCTAAGACCTACAGCCTTGGTGCCATTGGGAGCTCCTTAGACATGCAGGATCCAGGCCAGCCCACCTCCTCTGTCCAGATTCTGTGCTGTGTAACAAGGTGCCCAGGTCATCCAGAGGCACAAGATAGCTTGGAAGCACTGTGGAGATTCATAGAAGGATAGAAAGCCAGCAGTCGTTCATTTATGGGCCTTTCCCCCAGAGTCAGAAATTACCCTTGGGATGTTTGGCTAGTAATTCCTCTTTGTATGGTTTTGGGGTACCTTGTGACACCCGCTCCCACCCTTAGCCCAGCCACCCTCCCCCTCTCCCCACACTCTTCTTCCCCCCTTCCTCTCTCCGCTCCAGAAAACCCACTGGGCTGCGGCCACACTCACCCTCTCACCCCACTCAGTGAGGAACCAGCTCCTTGCACAGGGCCCCATGTCACAGTTCTCAATGTCATTCGGCCGGAGCTTCATGTTGCATTCCTCGTCGTCAACCACGTCCCCAATGTTGCTCACACACTTTACATCTCGGGTCCTCTGCCCCACTCCACAGGGCACCGAGCACTGCAACACAGCAAGCAAGTCAGCGGGTGGGCAACATCAGGTCTGGGCGCCCTTCTTCTTGTTACCTGCCCTTTAAACAGAGGGCTGGGGAGACACCCTGTGCTGCTAGGTCCCCTGCATGCAATGCTACCTCAGGAGAATCCCAGCCCTGATCATTTCACAAACCCTTTCGCTAAGACATATCTTGCCTACTCTGTCCATCTGAGCCTCCGTTCTGTCATCTAAAAAATGGAAGAGAAGATGTGGGAGGAGACATCTCTACCAGAATTTGCCAGCCTTCCCTCCACTGTGACACACAGAGATGAGAGCTTTTGCACAAGGCTCCTCTGGGCTCTCCAGCGCTCCACACTGGCTTTAACTCTATCAAGCTATGGACACAAGATACGGTTTATAAAAGTGGCCACCCGGATCCTGCAGGCAGGTTCTCTTCTGGAGAACTCAGGGTCCTTCCAAGTCAGGTCTCAGAGGGGAAGGCAGGAGAGAAGTGTGGGCCTTGGAGAGGGTGCTCCAGAGCAGAGCCCCCCACTCCACGTACCGAGGTCCAGTCTGTCCGGATCTGCCACTCACTGCAGATCTTGAGCTGGCAGGTGCTGGTGGTCTCGGGCTTCTCCAGGTGCTGGCAGCGATAGGGCTGCACCGTCAGGCTTCGGTTGGCGTACACCTGGCGGCACAGAACCTGACGATGCTGCATGCCGAGGCCGCAGGTTTTGCTGCACTCTGACCACTCCCCGATGTCCCAACTGGCTCAAGAAGGAGAGAGGGACAGGGACAGATCACTTCAGTCAGCAGGAAGAGGGCAGGAGCTCAGCTGACTCACACAGAACCATCAGAATCCTCAGGATGACCTGACACCCAGGGCATTGCTTACCAGTCTACCTAAGGGCCACCTGACTCTGTAAAGAAATGAACATGCTGTTTGCCAGTGAGTATATGCAACTTAAGAAAAATGAGAAGGTACAAATTTATCTAGTAAAAACCCTACAAAAAACAAACTCCAAAGTTTAGTTTCATTGACCTATAGGCCATTAACCCATTTGGAACTAACTTAGAAATCTTAGCCCAGCATTCTTTATTTTTCATGAGCTAATTACACATCAGTCTCATATTTCCTCTTGTGCCACCCTGCTCATCAGGTATTCAGATGAAAACATGTTTTTATTACTTTGAGAATTATGTTTTGACACCTTTTGGGCCCTGTCCCCATGATCTTCTGAAAGTGTCCTATTTGTCATTTCAAGAGCCAGTCCAAGGCCTCTCTTAGGGGCTCTTTCTGGTTTCTCCAGGCAGATGTAGTGTGCCTTTCATTATTCTCTCTGTACACAGCTCTCCTATGGCACTGACTACGCTGGATTGTAGTTCTCTGTTTCCCTCTGTGGTTTTCCTTGCCAGGTGAAACCCTAATTGCTCTAAATCCCCAAATGGTGGGCTCCTGGGAGTGTGCTGACCTGCTAAAGGCTACAGGTTCCTGTGATGATCCTGAAAGATAGGTGATCTTGCTAAACAGACTGCATCTTATGCAAAGATCAAGTCTCATGTTTCTAAATCAGATGTAGACTGATTTAAAAATGAGATTATATCTGCTACCAAAGTCCTACACACAAGCAACTAGAAGTGATGTGATAATAGAGATGGAAGCAGAGAGAACATCTTACAAGGCTGGGCAAGGGAAGATGCTGCAAGGCTCTTCCTCAGGGGTCGGCTTCATGCTGGAGTCACAGTAGCTCTCGGGAACCTCTTCATGAGTGTTTCTGTGCACACAGCGAAAAATGGGGTACTGTGATCCTAGAAGGACAAGGAGAACGTCTGAAGGGCAGTCCCACACACTTGAATGTTGGTTTACAGGGGTGATGCACAGAGATCCAAGTGCTGATGAAGAGGCCATAGAAACAGAACAATCCATGTGCACACTCTCATGCAAGGGCTTTGCTCAGCATTGTGGGTTCAAAGGAGAGCTCTGGCCCTCAGAGAGCTTATAGTCTATTGGTGAACGTGGTTTGAAATGCTCAAAGGCAGATAAAAAACAATTTCCATAATGGTTTTTTATATCACTATGTCAGGGAGAGATTATAAAATAAGCACAAATAATAACTCTTGAACATCTGGAGACATCAAATAGAAATGGGCTGGAAGAGTTCCAGCTGCATCCCAGAGAAAGGGTTCCGTGGGGAACCTGTTTGCACGTGGGCCTTGAAGGGAAGGGGCTGTCCAAGTAGCTGAACTAGAACAAAAGTGCCCAACAAACTTGCCTGCAAGCCCCATATATGTTTAAGAGATAGTTAGGATGGAGAGAGAAATAAGAAGATTCAAGAAAGACTAGAAGCGTAGCTGGCTTCCCCTATGTAAATCATTTGACACTTTCTTCTAATGTCCTGATCCAGTGGTATTTTAGTTATTTAAGAGTATATGTCTGCTTTCATGAGACAGTGAGCTTCTGAGGCACAGCAGTAGTTCTGGGCATCTCTGTATCCCCAGTACCCAGCAGAGTAGTAGGTATTTAAAGTTTGTTGAATGAATATTTGTTAGCAGTCTAATATTATTTTTACTTCTTTGCTTAAAAAATTATACTAACTGCCTCAGACTTTTGTATTTAACCCCCCCCCCCACACACACACACAGCCTAGTTTCATTGTCTTAAAATTTATACATCTATTTTGGGGGGAAATAATTTGTTAAGTGGAATTTCTAGTTCTCAAAACACCTAAAAAAACCCTGCCAATTCATAATTCTGCCTTCATTCCTTTGCTATCCCCAGGTGGCAACACTGAAGTATCACGAAGAAACGTTTACAAAGTGAGAACTATGACCTGCTGCGACTGCACCCCAACTGCTGGAAGAGTAAGATGAGTCATCAGAAAAAGCTGCCCATCCCCCAGGCTAGACCACCACTTAGTTCCTTCTTGGCAGAGCACTATCATTATTCTACAGTTCTGTCTCAGCACTGCTGCTGACTGGCCAGGCATTTACAGTTTCTGAACTTCCAGCTTGCTACAATTTTAATTGTAGTTAGAGAAATAATTTTTAATATGTGTCTCAATATTTCATCAGCCATGAGCAGTGGTTCAGTGCCTCTTTAAGCTGGTCTTATGTAACACTGAGCCAGAGGATAGTTTTGTAAGGAACTGGACAGTTTGTAAGACAGTTTTGAATCTGAAACACACACTTGCTTAAAGTATTCTGGCAGTGAAAATTTACAATGTAGCTATAACTTGAGACCATTACTTAAAATAACATTCTAATTAAGCATAGTTATTACCTGAGTAAAAAGCAGTACTGGTTGTAAAATTAATAGGAAGCAAAAACTTTTGTGGAATTAAGTTTGGTCCAGCGATATATCTGCTTCCATTTAAGAAGGATCTTCAATTAAAGCCAGTAATCATTAAGTACGTTGTTCTCAGTTCAAAGGTGAGTGGATTCAGTGCATGGCTTTAAGGGTATCCATTTGGAACTCAGCTATTAAGGGATCATGTAAAAATCTATTTTTTAGCTTATCCCTTTCCCTTCAGGCCACATGGGTTTAACTTTTCTACTTAAAGTTTGTGGGTTGGAAATAGTAACTATCCCAATCACTTGGCATTCAAGTGAGAGGGACATTTTGTATATCTAGAGAAAAGGATATGGACTACCATAGGAATGCTCTGTGTCTTGCAAAGATGGGTCCTGCTTGGGCTGTTTGCAAATGGCCTCTGCCTGCCCTCCCAGACACTCTCACCACCTTTACCACTTGTCCATGGTCCAGCTCCAACGCTTAGCTGTGGAAGCTAAGTCAGAGGCTCTCCCTCTTTCTCTGTTGTTGAGAAAATATCAGATCTATAATTCTTTTTAAAAATATATATTTTATTGATTTCTTATAGCGAGGAAGAGAGAGGGATAGAGTTAGAAACATAGATGAGAGAGAATCATCGATCAGCTGCCTCTTGTACACCCCGCACTGGGGATGTGCCTGCAACCAAGGTACATGCCTTTGACCGTAATCGAACCTGGGACCTTTCAGTCCGCAGGCTGACGCTCTATCTACTGAGCCAAACTGGTTTCGGCCAGATCTATAATTCTTGATTCCAATGACCACGATGGTTTCTTTCTTTGGGTCAACTTTGATCTCTGCAGAAAGGGGAAAACCTGGCCATCTTTTCACTGTTCCAGCATGCCATTCAAGCGGGAATAGGGTGGTGAGGTCAGGTGCTGGCTGGGCTTCAGGCAGCAGGAAGAAACTGGGATCAGTTTGGTTGGGTACTAATCAAAACAGAAGTCCATTAAGTTGGAAAGGGCAATGTACCACAGGCAGAGGTCAGTAAGGCATTTTGGAGAGATGGACAAAATAAGGAGCAAGAAGAAAATAAATAACTCCAGTGTGGAACTCCAGGTACCAAACAATCAGGCCAAGAGTTTGGCCAGATAGAAGTCTTAGCAATGACTGGATGGAGTACAGGCCACACCTGAATGCCCGTGACAGGGCCTCTTCTGCGATGATGATGTCATTCCTCTGACATTTACAGAAAGGGAAATTTTAATGTGACAGGCCTAGAAATGTGTGAAGCACTGGAGAAGAGTTCGGGAGAGGGTCAGTGTGGGTACAAATTATGAGGTCACAAGGGGAATGGGAGGGTAAAAATGGTGACAGAATAGACAGACATGTTCCGATCCTAGTACCGGATCAGATAGAAGGAGCGCCTGAGAGTTGCTCAGGGAATGTTTGTTGGCAAGCTTAGGGATAGCAGAACTCTAAGAGAAGGTGAGGGACTGCTGGACAGGGTTCCCTGACCAAGCAGCCCGCACTGTGACTGAGACATCTCCCAGAGATACAGGCTCAGAGGGAAAACTACTCCATCTTGCAAGGAAAAGTGGATCTTATCTGAGGCTTGAAAAACTCACAACTGTGGAGACCACTGAACAGCTGTGAGGCCCCAATCAGCACAAACACATGGATTCAAGGGAGCTCTTCACTCCACCATGGAAAAGTCAGATTTTTCCAGGGATAACGTGAGGTATCTGGGTCCTGGCAGAGGCGGAGGCAGCAGCGGCGGCAGAGAGAAAAGCCTGTGCTGCAAGAACCTGAGGACTGGGGAAGTCTGTGCCCACAAAAGTCCCCAGCTGTTGGGTCTGGCATGATCTGTGAATGTGGAAGGGTCCTCAAGGTTGCTAACAGAAGGGATCTCTAAAAAGCAACCAATTCTGATCTGACACGGAGGGAGAGCATAAGAATTTGAAAGGTGTGCAGTCTGCTTGAACTTGTGCACAGACCCATCTTTCGCACACCTGGGCTTTTCCCCCTTAATCCTCTTGCTTCTGATTACCAAGCAAAGACCACCTAGTTTGGCATGCCCTGGGAGAATGCAGGGGGAAAGTGCTTTACTGGAAACTAGGGATCAAAGCAGGGAGAGACCATCTGGGAGCCAGCTCGGAGGCAGCCCATCTCCACAAACCAATATTGAGTGCCATAGAGAAAGAAAGCTAGAGCAGCCAAAAATACAGGGAAGTTGATCCAGAAACACTGCCACCTAGGCACTGAATTGCAAGTTTTACTTAATAAAAAATAAAGAAACACAAGAAATAAAAAAACCGCCTACTTAAAAATAAGGACTAGATTACAACACTGAGGTGCAGTGGAACACAGGGAACTGCAATACTGTCTGGACTGAGAAACAGGCATGCCAAACAGAATAACAGAGGAAGAGAATGACTTCACTACTGCACATTTTTATGCTAATTTTTAATTTTATTTTCATTTTTTGCATCTTTTACTTAATAAACGATTTTTTTTCTTTTTTCCTCACTGATTTTACCTTTTTAATTATTAGATTTTTAGTTTCCATCAGCATTATTACTACTGCTACCGTGTTTCCCGAAAATAAGACATCCTCCGAAAATAAGACCTACTTACAGGTTTCCTTCTGAGTGAAATATAAGGAATCCCCCTAAAAATAAGCCCACCCCCCTAGGCTAAACATGAGAGATTTGGTCCACTGATTTTGAAAGAAATGGAGTCACAAGAAATTAACCAGGAAATTCAGGAACTAGATTATTATGATGATGTTCCAGAAGATGATGACATGATTGTCACTGAATAAATTAGAAAATTATTGATACTGTAGGATTCACAGTTTGTCTGGTTTGTGTTGACAACTACCGTACTACTGTACTGTATACAGGTAATAAATTTCCTTTATTTTCTTTTAACAATAAATGTGTACTGTATTCCTCTTCATGGAAAAATAAGACATCCCCTGAAAATAAGACCTAGCGCATCTTTGGGAGCAAAAATTAATATAAGACACTGTCTTATTTTTAGGGAAATGGGGTATTTTACTTTTTTTGTTTCCTTTTTCTCTTTTTCTTTTTTTTAAAGTGACATTTTATTTTCTCTTTATTTTACATTGGGATTAGTGTTCTTCATTCTATTTTCATCTTTCTTTTAGCATGGTTTAACCCTATCTCAACATGACCTTTACACTATCATTCTCTTCCAAACCTTTCCTCTTTTGGTGTCCTATTTATCTTAACCCTTTCCTGCTTTAGATTTTCCCTATTCTTTCTTTCTACCCCCTGATAAAATTTTCACCCTACTTATATATCTAATTTCCAATCCCCTGCTCCAAGTGCATACATACCACTTTCTTCACTATCTTAACTATCAAAAAAAAAATTGTTTTTCTCATGGTCCTTTTGTAATTGTTTGCACAAATGTTGAGCATATTGAATTTCTATGCTTTTTAGTGAGATTGTTTTGCTTACTCTCTTATTGTTGTTGTTGCTTGGTATCTTTTATTTGCTTGTTTTTTTTTTGTTTTTGTTTTTTTTTTACTTCTGTTTTCCCTTGCCTCACTTGATATTAGTGGGTGTTATTTGCATTAATCTCCAAGTACTGTTGCTGGTATTTGCTGGGATTAGTGGTTGTACTATTGGAATTTTCTCCCCATATATATAGTTTGTTCCCCATTTCTCTCTTAGTCTCATTCTTGTCTCTCTTATTTTTTTTTGTTCCTGTTTCACAATTTCATCTTGACACTCCTTTTTTTTCTTTTTCTCTTCTCCTTTTACTCTTCTTATTTCTCTCCTATCCCCTAATTTGCCTTTCTCTAGTGGTCATCTTATAGAGGTTATTAATATCACAAACACATTTCAGTGCCTTGTGTGTTGTACCTACTTGTGTTGTATTTTGTACCTTTAAATCAACACAGGAGAGAGGGAACTACCTAACCAGACACCCTGAAAAGCGAGACCATGGGGAGACAAAGAAACAGCCTGCATATGAAAGAAAAACAGGCATTACCAGAAATGGAAGTAAACGAAATAGAGGCAAGCAACCTATCAGCGCAAGAATTCAGAGAAATGATCATAAGATGGCTAAAAATAATAGAAGACAAATTTGACAATATGAGTAAGAACCAAGAGGAAATGAAGAAGAAACAAAAAGAAATGAAAAATGACATTGCTACTGTAAAGAACTCAATAGAAAGCATCAAGAGTAGAGTAGAAGAAGCAGAGGACTGCATCAGTGAGCTAGAAGACAAGATGGAAAAAAATACCCAATTAGAGCAGCTTCTAGAAATAAAAAAATAACAAGCAGGAGGAGAACCTAAGGGAACTTTGGGACAATACAAAACAAAACAATATTAGAGTAATAGGGGTTCTAGAAGGAAAAGAAACTGAGGAAGGCATAGAAAACCTGTTTCAAGAAAAAATGACAGAAAACTTTCCTGAGATAGAGAAGAAAAAACCCACACAAATCCAAGAAGCTCTCAGAGTACCAAGCAAAATAAACCCCATAAGATGGATGCCAAGACACATTATAATTAAATTGGCAAACACCAACGACAAAGTAAGAATCTTAAAAGCAGCCAGAGAGAGACAGAAAGTTAAATATAAAGGAACCCCAATCAGACTAGCAACTGATTTCTCAACAGAAACTTATCAGGCCAGAATGGATAGAATGAAATATAAAAAGTCATGCAAAGAAAGAATCCAAGAATCCTTTACCCAGCAAGGCTATCAATCAAAATTGAAGGTGAAATCAGGAGCTTCACAGACAAAAAAGGACTAAGGGAATTTATTACCACTAGACCAGAAATGCAAGAAATGCTAAAGCGTTTGCTGTAAAAAATAATATAGAAAACAAAGAAGGAACCCAGGGGTAAAGAACAAGAATGATGACAAACAAGTACCTATCAATAATAACTTTAAATGTAAATGGATTAAATGCCCCAATCAAAAGACACAAGGTAACGGTTTAGATAAGAAAACAAGATCCATATATCTGCTGTCTACAAGAAACACACCTCAGAAAAAAAGATGCACACAGACTGAGGGTGAAGTAATAAAAATAGGTTTTCCAGATGTATGAAAATGAAAAGCAAAACAAACAAACAAAAAAACCCCCACAAAACTGGGGTAGCAATAGTTATATATGACAAATTAGATCTGAAAGTGAAGGACATTACAAGAGATAAGGAAAGCCACTTCATAATACTAAAGGAAGCAATCCAACAAGAAGAAATAACCCTAGTAAACATATATACACCCAATACAGGAACACCAAAATACATTAAAAAAAAAACTTCTGGAAGACATTAAGGGAGAGATTAATAGCAATACAATCATAGTAGGAGATTTCAATAACCCCCTATCCTTTTGGGAAAATCATCTAAACAAAAAATCAGCAAAGAAACATCAATCCTAAATGACTTACTAGATCAGATGGAATTAATTTACATCTTCAGAACATTTCATCCCAAAGCCACAGAATATACATTCTTCTCAAGTGCACATGGGTCATTTTCAAAGATAGACAACATGTTGGGACATAGACAAAGTCTCTTCAAATTCAAGAAGATAGAAATCATATCAAGCATCTTCTCAGATCACAGTGGCATAAAACTGGAAATCAACTACAATTAAAAATAATCCAAAAAACCTAACACATGGAGTCTTAACAGTGTGCTATTAAACAAGGACTGGGTTACCAGAGAGATCAAGAAAGAAATTAAAAACATCCTGGCAACAAATGACAATGTAAACACAACAATTCAAAATCTATGGGAAACAGTGAAAGGAGTCTTGGGAGGGAAGTTCATATCCCTACAACCCTACTGCAAAAAACAAGGAACAATGGTAATAAATTACCTAACCCTACAACTCAAAGAGTTAGAAAAAGAGCAACAAGAGAAGCCCAGTGTAAGCAGAAGGAAGGAAATAATAAAAATCAGAGTGGAGATAAACAATATAGAGACCATAGAAGCAATATAAAAGATCAACAAAACCAAGAGCTGGTTCTTTGAAAGGATAAACAAGACAGATGAACCTCTAGCCAGGCTCACCATGCAACAAAGAAAGAGGACCAAGTAAACAAAATCAGAAATGAAAGAGGAGAAATAACAACAGACCCCATCAAAATACAAAGGATTGTTACAAAATACTATGAACAACTCTATTTCAACAAATTGGACAACTTAGAGGAAATGGACATATTCCTAGAAAAATATAACCTTCCAAAACTCAATCAGGAAGAATCTAAACAGCTCAATAGGCCAATAACTATGGAAGAACTTGAAGCAGTCATCAAAAGGCTTCTGGCAAACAAAAGCCCGGGGCTAGACAGATTCACAGGGGAGTTTTACCAAACATTCAAGGAAGAACTAAAATCTATGCTCCTCAGTCTATTCCAAAAAAATTCAAGAGGAAGGAGCACTTCCAAGCTCCTTCTATGAAGCCAGCATCACCCTAATACGAAAACCAGATAAAGATAACAAATGAAAGAGAATTACATGCCAATATCCCTCATGAACAAAATCCTCAACAAAATTCTAGCAAATGAGATCCAGCAGTACATCAGAAAGGTCATACATCATGACCAAGTAGGATTTATCCCAGGAATGCAAGGATGGTACAATATCTGCAAATCAATAAACGTGATACATCACATAAACAAATTGAGAGATAAAAATCACATAGTCTTATCAATTGATGCAGAAAAAGCATTTGATATAATACAACACCCTTTCCTGATAAAACTCTTGACAAAGTGGGAACAGAAGGATCATATTTCACCATAATAAAAACTATATTTGATAAACATCATACTCAATGGGCATAGAGTAAAACTATTCCCTCTAAGAACAGGACCAAGACTGGGATGCCCACTCTCACCACTCCTGTTTGACATAGTACTGGAAGTACTAGCCATTGTAATTAGACAGAAAGAAGAAATAAAAGGAATCCAAATTGGAAAAGAAGAAGTAAAGTTGTCCTTATTTGCAGATGACATGATATTGTACACAAAAAACCTAAAAGACTCCATCAAAAAAACTAATATTATTAATAATTATCAATTATTAATAAATGAATTTGGCAATGTAGCAGGATACAAAATTAACTCCAATAAATGTATGGCCTTTATATACACCAATAGTGAACTTACAGAAACAGAGACTAAAAAATAATCCCATTTACCATCACATCAAAAAAATTGAGATACGTAGGAATAAACTTAACTAAGGAGGTAAAAAACCTATATGTGGAAAACTACTGGACACTGATCTAAGAGGTAGAGGAAGATGTAAACAGATGGAAGAACATACCATGTTTGTGGATTGGTAGAATCAACATCATTAAAATGTCCATATTTCCCAAAGCAATTTATAGGTTCAATACACTCCCCATTAAAATACCAATAGCATATTTCACAGACCTAGAAACAACTCTCCAAAAATTCATCTGGAATAAAAAAGACCCCGAATAACCACAGCAATCCTAAGAAAGAAGAATAAAGTAGGAGGGATCTTAATACCAGATTTCAAGCTGTATTACAAAGACACTGTTCTCAAAACAGCATGGTACTGGCACAAGAACAGACATATAGATCATTGGAACAGAATAGAGAACCTCTATACTCAATTGATATTTGACAAAGGAGGTATGAACATACAATAGAGTCAAGACAGTCTCTTCAATCAATGGTGTTGGGAAAATTGGACAGATACATGCAAAAGAATGAAACTAGATCACCAACTTATACCATTCATAAAAATAAACTCAAAAGGGATAAAGGACTTAAACATAAGATGGAAAGCCATAAAAATACTAGAGGAGCCAAAACCGGTTTGGCTCAGTGGATAGTGTCAGCCTGCGGACTCAAGGGTCCCGGGTTCAATTCCAGTCAAGGGCATGTACCTTGGTTTCGGGCACATCCCTAGTGGGAGGTGTGCAGGAAGCGACTGATCAATGTTTCTCTCTCATAGATGTTTCTCACTCTCTATCGCTCTCCCTTCCTCTCTGTAAAAAATCAATAAAATATATTTTTAAAAAAATACTGGAGGAATCCACAGGCAGCAAAATCTCAGACATATGCGGAAAGAACTTCTTCACTGATATTGCCCCTAGGGCAATGGAAGTTAAAGAGAAAATAAACAAATGGGACTATATTAAAATAAAAAGCTTTTTTACAGCAAAGAAACCATCAACAAAACAACAAGAAAGCCCACTGTATGGAAGAACACATTTACAAATGTTATAACTGATAAAGGTTTAATCTACAATATCTACAGGCAGCTTATACAATTTAATGAAAGGAAGATAAATGATCAAATTAAAAAAATCGGCAATGGACCTAAATAGAATCTTCTCAAAAGAAGACAGAAGGAAGGCCAAAAGACACATGAAAACATGCTCAAAATCACTAATTATCTGAATGCAAATCAAAAGGACAATGTAGTATCATCTCACACCTGTCAGAATGGCTATCATCAACAAATCAACAAACAGCCAAAACCGGTTTGGCTCAATGGATAGAGCATTGGTTTGGGGACTGAAAGGTCCCGGGTTCGATACCTTGGTTGTGGGCATACCTCCATAGGAGGTGTGCAAGACGCAGCTGATCGATGACTCTCTCTCATCGATGTTTCTAAAGCTCTATCCCTCTCTTCCTCTCTACAAAATCAATAACATATATTAAAAACACACACACACACACACACACACACACACACACACACAAAAATCAACAAACAGCAAGTGTTGGCAAGGATACGGAGAAAAAGGAACCCTCCTGTACTGTTGGTGGGAATGCAGACTGGTGCAACCACTGTGGAGAACAGTATGGAGTTTCCTCAAAAAACTGAAAATGGTACTCCCATTTGACCCATTAATCCCACTTCTAGGAATATATCCTAAGAAACTAGATACACCAATCAAAAAAGATATATGTACTCCTATGTTCAAAGCAGTACAATTTACAAAAGCTAGGTTTTGGAATCAGCCTAGGTGCTGGTCAGCAGATGACTGGATCCAAAAACTATGGTACATCTACACAATGGAATTCTATGCTGCCATAAAAAAGAAGGAATTCTTATCTTAGCAGCAACCTGGATGGAACTGGAGAACATTATGTTGAGTGAAATAAGCCAGTCAATGATAGAAAAAACACCACATGATCTCACTCATTTATTGATAATAAAGAACATTATAAACTGATGAACAAAAAGATATAGAAATAGTAAAGCAACAAACTGTCAAATTACAGCTGGGAGGGTAGGGAGATGGGGGAGATAAAAGATTAAGCGAAGGACTTGTATGCATGCATATAAGCATAACCAATGGATGCAAAACTCTGGGGAGGGAGGGCATGTATGTTTGTGTGTGTGTGTGTGGGGGGGGGCAATGGTAAGATATGCACACATATAATACCTTAAAAAAGGGGGAGTGGTGGAATGGACTTGGGTTGTCCAGAAAAGAGCTAGACAGCACTGGCACACCCAGACTTTCTTGTCACAATGCTCTTATCACTACTGCTGATGTCCATGAGATGAGCTAAGTGCTTGGTACATTCACAGTGCCTCACCTACCCTTCACCTTTGACTGAGACTTTCGATGTCTGGGAGCAAACCTTCAAGGGAGCAAAGAAGGGCCATCCATGTGCTATTGCCATTTGTCACATGGGAGTAAAAAGGGGGCTAGGAGGAGGCATGAAGGGAGTATTAGATGAATAAGACATCTCTGTTTTCTTCTATTTCCAAGACACTTCTTCAGTAGCTCTTTGGCCTGATAATTAGTGCAGTTTATCAGGATAAAGAAGAGGATGAGCAAGTCATTTTAGGCGCTGAGTGCACAGGTGAAGTGTGTACATGTGTGTCCCCACAATGCAAAGAAGAAAGACTATCTCAGAACATGAATAAAAATAATATGGAAATTTAAAGAAAAAGATCCTTCAGTTTTGAATAGATAAATCCACATTATATATATATATATATGTATATATATATATATATATACATATATATATATATATATATATATATATATATATATATATAAAATCTGGCCACTTAGTGTATTACACTTGGTGTGTGTGTGTGTGTGTGTGTGTGTGTGTGTGTGTGTGTATAGAGGCCCAGTGCACAAAATTCATGCACGGGGTGGGGGTGTCCCTCAGCCAAGCCTGCACCCTCTCCAATCTGGGACCCCTCAAGGGATGTCCGACTGTCTGTTTAGGCCCGATCCTGGGTAGTCGGACATTCCTCTTGCAATCCAGGACTGTTGGTTCCCAATGCTTGCCTGCCTGCCTTTCTGATTGCCCCTAACCACTTCTGCCTGCCAGCCTGATCACCCCCTAACCACTCCCTGCCAGCCTGATTGATGCCTAATTGCCCTCCCCTGCCAGCCTGGTCCCCCCCAACTGCTGTCTCATGCAGGCCTGGTTCCCCCCAAACTTCCCTCCCCTGCAGGCCTGATCCTCCTCAATTGCCCTCCTTGCAGGCCTGGTCCCTCCCAACTTCCCTACTGGCCATCTTGTGGCAGCCATCTTGTGTCCACATGGGGGCAGCTATCTTGTCTGTTGGAATGATGCTCAATCTGTATATTACTCTTTTATTAGATAGGATAGAGGCCTGGTGCATGGGTGGGGACCAACTGGTTTGCCCTGAAGGGTGTCCCAGATCAGGGTAGGGGTTCCCTTGGGACATGGGGCGGCCTGGGTGAGGGGCCTGAGGTGGTTTGGAGGTCAGCCATGCCTCCTAGTGATCCAAGCATAGGCCAGGGCCAGCTGGAAGCAGGTATCTGGAATTTACTTATCTTCTATAATTGAAACTTATAGCCTTGAGCGGAGTTCCAGGGCAGGCCAGGGCTGCAGGAAACTTGCCTTCTTCCATGCCTGAGGGCAACTCAAGCTTCCTGCTTACTCCAGCTCCATGGCAGCTGCCATCTTTGTTGGGTTAATTTTCATACTTGCTCTGATTGGCTGGTGGGGTAGCAGAGTGATGGTCAATTTGCTTGTTTCTCTTTTATTAATATATATATATATATATATATATATATATATATATATGATGCCTGGTGCATGAATTCGTGCATGGGTGGGGTCCAGCCAGCCTGGCCAGGGAGAAGGGACATGGGCGGTTGGCCAGCCTTCCTCCTCTTCAAACTCCTGGTGGAGGGGACAATTTTCATATTAGCCTTTTATTATATAGGATACGAAATAATCTGGCCAATCAGTGTATATCCTATATAATAAAAAGCTAATATGCAAATTGTTTCCTCAACCAGGAGTTCGACCAGGCTGGCTGGACCCCACCCATGCATAAATTCATGCACCAGGTCTCATATATATATATATATATATATATATATATATATATATATGTATATATATCCTGAGTGGCCAGATTATTATGTGTTCAGAGATCATAATAATCTGGCTACTCAGTGTTTGTGTCTATATTATATGGCCAGGTGCACATATTGCCATTCATTCAAGAAGCACTTAAGGAATACTTACTTCCCCACCATGCAAGCCTGATACCAACTGCAGAAGTTGCAAAGTGTACACTCATGGAGACAGCCAGGACAAGAAGAGTTGGGACAAAAAGAACTGTGTCCCAAATTGCTATGAGGTCCAGGGAAGAAGTGCCTACTTCTGCCTTACAGAATTAGGCAGGCTTCACAGAGGAGGTGATGTCTGAGCTACATGGTGAAGTGCAAGCAGGCAAGTGCCTGCAAGATACCAGAGAGAACAGTAAGGGTGGTAGATTTTTATTTTAGTGTGAACCATGAAGACTGGAGTGGTGATGAGGGAGGCAAGATAAGCAGAGTCCTGCCATCACATCTGGTACAGAACAGAGGAGACCTGCTGAATGGCCTCCTGGATGTAAGCAGCCTGTGTGAGCAGCATGAGGGTGAGCTGGCTAATGGCACATGCTTTTGTCCTCATCTGTTATGTCCACAAAGCAATGTCTGACCATCTCCAGAGAGGGCTGCATCTCACCCTCCTGGGTGGTCTGGGCCAGGCTATCTTTAAAGACATGAAATGGAAGAGAATATACACATGCTACCCTCAATGTAAAACCACATGACAACCATTTTTATCCTTTTTATAACTTTCCCTTGTCTCCACCTGGTTCTGAGTATATCCGGTCCCTGCAACAGGCATCACACGATAACCTAAATGGCAGGCTATTTCAATAAAAATACATTTTGATCTTGGGTTCCTGTGTCAATTAACTTTCATACTGCTTACCTCTATTGTGTCATGGACAGGTCCTTGCCAAAATGGTTTTGGCCTTGATGTGTAATTAGCTTTCTGTCTCCCTTTGCCAATTCTAACCTATATTTTTTTCATTGTAATAAATTGTAACTACGAGCACAGCAGCTTTTCTGTCTCATAAGTCCAACCTGAAGGTGATCTTGGGGACCCCCCTTCCCCCCACCACCCCCCCTCCCACACACAACCTCACACTAGTGAGCCATCGCAGGGTTAGGCTTATGTCCCTGCCCCTATCCTCCTTACCTGCCCTCCCCCCCCCCCCCCGACTCCACCCTCCACACACACCTGTCTCCTGGGCACTCACCTTTCCCACAGGTTGTTGAGCATTCCGTGGTCCCAAGCTGCTTCCAGTTGTGATCTCGGCTTCGTCTTGGGGGCTGTGGTGCTGGTAGAACCAAATTGCCTGGCCAGTGGGAAGAAAATCTATCTGGACGCCTGGCTGAGAAGGTCTGTGCAGATTCTGAGGTGAATAGTTTTGGTGCTCCACCATGCAAGTCTTCCTTCTTCTCAGTCCGTTCCTTCTCTTCTCCTGCCTCTTGACTCCTCTCCTCTGGGAGCAGTTGGCCCTGCAAGGGCTTCCCTGAGAGAGGCCAGGGCACACACAGAAGGAAGTTCAGTTTGGAGGGTGAGTCATAAAGAGAAAACTGCTTCAACATTTTAAATCAGGTAGCATGAGATCACTTATAATTCATAGCACATATATTTAAATAAGCAGACACAAATTTCTTTAACATTTAAAACATTTTTAAAAACAAATAAGAAAAAAGATGAACATTCAAGTAGGAAAGGTAAGCAAGGGCTAGGGAGAGACAATTTACCCAAAAAGAAATACAAGCTGACAAAAGTCAGATAAAAGTGCCCAACTTCACTTATAATTAAAGAACTACATGTGAAAACAAGAACAACAAAAAATCTATTTGCCTAATAATAAAGATTAGAGACCTTGGAAACGATCACTACACTCCTTGCTGAAGGTTTTTAAAAACACATTCTCATACACTGTAAAAGGAGTCTGCAAATAAGATGCAAATTTTGGACAACAATTTGGCAACATTTATCCAAGCACATATTAGTTTGTTACAAAATAAGGAGGCAACTTCGACAGTTACTGTTAAATCAAGTTGAAACACAGGGCTTTCTTTGCCTCTTCACCAATACATTCTTATCTAATTGGCTACCTACAATATTTCATGGTTTAAAATACAACATGCAAATTAAAAATAACAGAGACAAAATCAGGCATGTTGATATAAATGAGACTGTCCAAGATGTTATCAGCAAAAAAACACTTTTGAGTACTTTGAATGTACTGGGCACTAGGATTGATGCCTAGTTTATTAAGTTCCCTACTTCCTGCCCCCTCAAAACCAAATCTTTGAGTGTAGTTTTTGAGTATAGAAATGTGTTCAGAGAAGTTACTGACTTGCCTGAGGTTGCCCAGCAAGAAAGTGGCAGAGTTGGATTCAGGCTCTGCCCTCCTAACTCAGTTGATAGGGAAGATGAAGCCTGGTCCAGAATGCCCTTCCTCACCAACTTTTTTCAAGTAACCCCTTCTGGTCCTGCCCTGCTCCGGGCAATGGACCCCAAAACTCCATGCTACCTGTTAGGTGAAACCCATTAGACTTGTTATCAAACATCAATATCCTATATGATTTCAAGTAGTCTGTCCAATTGCCCTTATAAATCAGCATTGGTTTGCCCCCTGGACTTGATTCTCAGACTGTGTATTGCTCCTGGAAATGGTTTAAAAAATCTGTCGGATTGAGTACGCTAATTTGGAGTTTGAACAACACATGTACCCTATGTGTCTGACACACGCCAGGCTGTTGTCTCCCAGTGGCCAGTGACAATCAGGTAACCTTATTATCTGATTGGCAGCCCAGAGAAGAATGGATGTGCCAGGTCTCACACCTGTCGCCTCACTCTGTAGGACAGGCATTGGACCAGGTTGTCTCTAGGCAGTATATAACAAGCACAGGGCTAGTCACTATGGGATCTGGATAAGAACCTAATCTCCCTATGCTTTCAGTTCCTTATTGTTAAAAAACGAGGCTGATAACAGTACTTTCCTCTAAGCACTTTGGTAAAATTGGGTGAGTTAATTTATGTGATGGGATCAGCAGTGTCCAGCACACAGCAAGGTCCCAGTGCATATGAGCAACTGTCATCATTAATATTTCTGCAGACCTTCCTGTTTGAAAGATGGAAAAGACAGTCTCCATTCAGGTGGTGGGCTCCATCAGCACTCAGCAAAGAAACATCTGCAGAGCCCAAGTGTGTGCCATTCCTAAACAAAAGCTGCCTGCTCTGTCCATCAGCAGAGCTTCAGGGAAGAGGCAGGTTGTTAAGTGTGAATTCATTATTCTTTTCTGATCAATGTAGTGTTAACAGAAGCAAAAGGGGGCTAATAGAAAAGGCACTGGCAAAAAGTGCCTCAGAAGATGTCTGTGTCCTAATCACCTTACATGGCAAAAGGGACTTTGCAGACATGATTGAGATTTTGAGGTGGAGAGTTTATCCTGGGTTATCTGGGTGGCCCCAATAAAAGTCCTTATAAGAAAGAGGCGGGAGAGTGAGTGTCAGGAAAAGAGATGTGATGACGGAAGCAGAGGGTGAGAGCCAGAAAGAGATGTGAAGGGCTGCTCAGCTGGCCTGGATGATTGAGGAAGGGGCTGTGAACCAAGGAAAGCAAGTGGCCTCTGGAAAAATGGCAAGGAAACACTCTCTCCTACAGCCTCTGTGGGGACATGGCAACCATACGTTGATTTTTGCTCAGCAAACCTATGTTGGCCTTCTGACTGTTAGAACAGTAAAGGAATAAGTCTATGTTGTTTTGAGCCACTAAGCTTGAAGCAATTTATTATGGCAACAATAAGAAACCAGTATAAGGCATTTCAAAATGAGGATCTGGAGAGAAAGACCCAGGGTGTTCACTTCTTTTTGAATCAGCAAAGGCTCAGATGAGTGGTGACATCAGGGCCACTGACTCTGAAGTATGTGTCCCTGGGTTTTCTCTGTGCTGATTTAGAGAGAAAGGGTAACTGCACAGAAGAAGAGGGAAGGGGCTTTAAAAGAAAACGCTCCAACTTTCAGCCTTAGCCTGCACTCCCTTGTCTTGGCATGCTGGGTACCCCTCTCCATTGAGCCCTCTTGTACCCTGCCTGGCTCCTGTCTTGTCTCCAAGTTATCAGTTGGCTAATACTCCCATGGTTCAAATGAGACAGATGAGGAATTTGATGCTCACTGGGTGACATACTTCAACAAGCCAGGTATTGATGTCTGGGAATTGTGTAAAGGGATGAACATACTTGTTGGCTATGATCTGGCTCCAGAACCCCAAATAATTGATTCTGCTTTGCAGGCATGCAGACGGTTAAATGACTTTGCTAGTATGGTTAGCATCCTAGAGGTTGTTAAGGACAAAACAGGACTGCATAAGAAAACCTACCCTTATGTCATCCAGGAACTTAGACCAAATTTAAATGCACTGGGAATCTTCACTCCAGAGGAACTGAATTTTGACAAAGTGTAAACCCTAGCAATAGGCTCTCCGAGGATTTACTAATAATACTAGAGTGTAAAAATCACCTGGAAATACTGATGATAACATATTATCTATTTGGACAAGTTTTCCATTACTGAGAACCAAACCATGTAATGGTAACTTGAACTTTAATAAAAAGGAAATGAATTTGAACTAAAATTAAAAATAAATAAATAAAGAGAAATGACCTGAGTGCTTGGCAGCAAAACAAGAGATTTTACCTGATCTCCTGTGAGGTGGCACTTGTGGGCTGATGGCATTAGTCCCCATGATAACGTACTCATAGTGGACTCCTGGGTTAGGCTGCTGGTGTATCATCTGACAACACAAAAGTCAGTGTCACTGGGCTGGCATGCACATCCATTGGGTTCAGTGGAATAAGTGACAGGATCTATAAGTCAGGGGCTCGATTCACATCTAATAATAATCAGTGAACCTGTGACAGATTAAACAAAGCTATTTCCAGATGGCTTTTTGTTATTTGCTTTAGAAGAATGAAAAACTCAAAAGAAAACTAGGCTGAAAGTGAATATTTTATAAGTTCCAAATAGGAAGAGGGGAGCAATGTGATTTTGCTTAGTGCTCTCAGAGTGTCCAAGCAGGTACATATTGACACTTCAGAGAGCCTGTTTGAATATTAGGTGGCAAGAGAGCCCATCTCTGGCAGAGCCAGCCGGATACAAGTTTAGGTTCTCTCATCATTTTCTACCTGGCCAGTGAGGCTGGCTCAGGAAAGGCCTGCCCACAGCCTCTTCTTCTTTTACTCTTGGGTCTCTCCCTTTCTCGTCCATAGAAAGCTCTAGACCACAAAGAAATGGGGTCAGGAAAACAGGTATAAGGGAAGTAACTGTCCTTAGGTCCTATTCTCTTAGGAACCGATGACAAAAGTAGAACAGCAAGCTGCATAGGGCTGTGCAGGTCAGGAATGAGACTTTTCTGGGCAAAAGAAAAAAATAAATCAGCATGGTCCAGCAAAATAAACCCCTCTCTATTGGTCCTGGAGCACAAATGTCCATGGCTTTACTGGTGGGCAGCAGGGCTATGGGCTCAGTTCACCAGCAGAAGAAGGATTTCCTGAGTAAATTGAATCAGGCAAGGAGACACTGCTACCTCCTGGTATTTCTGTCTCTACTGCTTTATACAGGGGTTCTCTTGTTGACCAGCTGTGTAACCTAGATCAAGTCCCTTAATCTCAGTTTTTTATTTCTTCATCTGGAAAAGAAGTTAGAATGGCAGATGATCTCTTAAGTCTTTTATGCTTCAAGCAGTTTGTTTCCTGAATATATCTATTATGTCCATTTATGCCTTTATCTCTTATGTCTTCCCTGCATGTGAAATGAGGCCTCCATTTTATACATCACCCAGTGGATTTCGTACACTCAGAAACCATGGTGGTGCACACAGAGTCCTGAGAGACAGTGTTATGACCTCAGGTTCTTGTGGTCTACCCTTCATCTCATTTACTTCTCCTTTCACACAATTCGACAATTGGTTTGTGGCTGGAAACTCTCTCTTCCTCTTCCATGCCTCTTGAGCTGTGTGAGCGTTCTACCAATACAAACCTTTTCCCATTTAGAAAATTATTGTTGGCTACTATGTCCTAGACCACGCACAGTGGTCCTTTAACAATATGGCTTGTTATCCCTGATGCCATTCTAAACCTACCCAGACTCCAACAACCCATCCGACAGTGTAAAAGAATATTTATCACAAGGCTTTCTTTATAGTTTCCAGTCCATGAGCTACTAGGTCTGAGAGGAACAAACATGTAAATTTATATTTGGAGAAGTAATATATATAAAACCTTAATGCATACATGTACTGGTTTGGGAGGTTGTAAGAGAATGCATATCTATAAGCAAGCTCATTCTTTCTATCATAAAACCCAATTTCAAGCTTTTATTTCTGTCACCTTTTATTTCCTAATGTTTTAAAGAAGACTGGATTCTAGTGTTTCTTTCAAAAACAAGGACCGTTTTTAACTTGTTTCTTCATAATTGATTTTCTTGTTAAGTAAGTTGAAGTTCCCTGTGAAGCAGGGAATGCCTAGTAAACTCTGTATTGCTACTTTGCACTTTATTGGGTCATCTGGAGCACTCTGGAGTTCTCCTGTCTTCATCTGCTTTAACAGACTTTGAAGAGGGCTGGAAACTGTGAGCAGTCTTGTCTTGATTTAGGCATTTGCTTTCCTTTACCATAAAAAGAAAACATGCCAAATTAGCATTAGGAGGAAAGGGACTGGAGGAGATCCAATGCTCATGAAATAAAGGATATGTTTTGCCTCTGATTTGGTTCAAAAAGTAAAATTGGTTTTACTGGGTCAATAAGCTCAGAGGGTTCTAAGCATCTGGTAGAGTTTAAGGTTTCTGTGAGCTGGGCATATTCAGGGTGAATGGTAAAGATGAAGGCTGAGATGTACAGGCACCTCCAGGGACTTCACTCAGATGGTCATACTGAGCATGGGCAATGATTTGTTGCTTATTTGTTCTAAGTGTGGTCCTTAGAAGCAACAAGATAAATTATCCCAAGAACAGAAACATACAAACTCACATAAACATCCAAGATCTCGTTAGTGGGACCTTCAGCCAGAAAGGACTCTCCAGCAGTGCTAGAAATCTCATTTGGACGCTTGTAGGTGAACATCGTCCCTCCACCCTCATATTTTCCTGGCCTGTCAATTGCCCAGTTCCCGTTGATGATGGAGCGGCCAGAACGACTTCGCAAAGCTGTCAAGAGAAATGACACAGTTTCTCAGGTTAGCCCAAGGAATTGAACTGGCTACCCATTACTGACTTATTGCTTCAGTAAGTTTTTCATCAGGATCCACTATGTGCCATGTACTGAGCTAGGCATTGGAGCAGAATGAGGTATCTAGATCACATCCCTTTGGGCTTCATCACCTCTTCAACTTCGATTGTTTCCACCATAGAAATAAAGGGCAAGAGTGGTTAGGGGAAATTATTATATCCCATTATTGAGGTGAGAGGTTGCACATTGGCAGTTCAGTAGTGGATTTTGGCCTGCAGATGGGCTTAATTTGGCCTTCGTATTATTATTTTTTAAATATAATTTAACATAAATTTAATAATTGGGAGATTTCACATGAAAAATTTAGAGTATTACCTTGTTTTGTAAAATAAGAAGACATATTAACATTGGCTCCATTCCCTTGAGGCAGCAATCAGTTAGAGCTATGGAGGACTGCCCCTTTTTGATGGAGCCTGCATGCTCTTGTTGGCCCTAATCCCCACCACTAAGGTGAAGTCTCAATTTATTTCCCATTTATTAATGAACTAGAGGCCTGGTGCACAAAATTCATGCATGGGGTATGTGTGTCCCTTGGCACCCTCTCCAGTCTGGGACCCTTCAAGGGGTGTCCAACTGCCCGTTTAGGCCCCATCCTGGGCAATCTGACATTCCTCTTGCAATCCAGGACTGCTGGATCCCAACTGCTCACCTGCCTACCTTCCTGATTGCCTCTAACCACTTCTGCCTGCCAGTCTGATCACCCCCTAACCACTCCCCTGCCAGCCTGATTGATGTCTAACTGTTCCCCTGCCAGCCTGATTGCCCCTAACTGCCTTCCCCTGCCAGCCTGGTCACCCCTAGCTGCCCTCCCCTGCAGGCCTGGGTCCCCCCAACTTCCCTTCCTTGCAGGCCTGGTCCCTCCCAACAGCCCTCCCCTGCTGGCCATCTTGTGGCAGTCATCTTGTGTCCACATGGGGGCAGCCATCTTGTGTGTTGGAGTGATGGTCAATTTTCATATTATTCTTTTATTAGATAGGATAGAGGCCTGGTGCATGGGTGGGGCCCGGCTGGTTTGCCCTGAAGGGTGTCCCAGATCAGGGTGGGGGTTCCCTTGGGTGTGGGCTAGCCTGAGTGAGGAGCCTGTGGAGGTTTGCAGGCTGGCCATGCTCCCCAGCAACCCAAGCGTAGGCTGGAAGCAGGTATCTGGGATTTATCTATTTTCTATAATTGAAACTTTGTAGCTTGAGTGAAGACCAGGGAATCCAAGACTCCTGCTTGCTCCAACTCCATAGCTCGGCCATTATTGTTGGGATTTATTTATCTTCTATAATTGAAACTTTGTAGCCACCTTTTACTAGACATCTTAGCAACATTTGGCACTATTGATCACTCCATCCTATTTGAAACACTCTTTCACTGGTTTCTGGGACATCACACTTAGCTTGCTTTCCACCTGCTCTCAGACTTCTGTTTTTCCTGTCTATATCATCTTTCTCTACTGGGCTATTAAATATTAGCATTCTTCAGGAATTCCTGGGCAATTGTACTCATGTCCATGGCTTTAATTACTATGTCCAGTGACTTTCAAATTTATGTTTCCAATCCAGACTTTTCCCTTGCTCCCAGATTTTTGTATCTAATTGCCTACTTGACAGCTTCACTCAGATGTGTTGTCTAATACTGAACTCATCCCTAAATCTACCAGTATTTCTTGTTTCAGTAAATGGTACACCATCTAATTAGAAACACATGAATCCTTAGACATGTGGTTCCTGGACACTTCCTCCCTTCTTTATCACCTCTATCCATCCACCATCAAAATTTATTTGTCCTCCTCCATATTTCTTGAACCAATCTGCTTCTCTCCTTGCCCATCACCATAATCAAGCTACTATCAGGGATTATCTGCACTAACTCAAAAACCTTCAGCTTAGTCTTTCTGTTTCCCTTCTTTTTAGATTTCAGATTTGGTCACTAACTACAGCTCAAAATCCTTCAATGGTTTTCTCTTTCTCTAGGGAAAACCTCCAATCGTTAATGAAGCCAGGGCCATAGGTGATGTGGTCCAACCTCATCTTGTATCACTGTCATCTCTGTGCTCTGCTCGCTGGCCTTCTTTTAACTCATCTAACACATCATGTTCCCTCCAAAATGCTGTGCTTTCTTCCAGACATACTTCCTTGAGCCTCCAGTCCCATTTGTTCTTTTTATCCCCTTTACTTTTTAAAAAATTGAACTTGCTGGGGTGACATTGGTTAATAAAATTATATAAGTTTTAGGTATAAAATTCTATAATACATCACCTATAATATTGTATTGTGTTTTCACCACTCCAAGCCAAGTCTTATTCCATCACCATTTATCCCCCTTTTATCCTTTTTTACCTCCTCTCACTCCCTTCACTCTGGTAATCACAATACTATTGTCTGTGTCTATGAGTTTTTTTGGTGTTTTTTTGTTTTGTTGTTGTTGTTGTTGTTTAATCCCTTCACATTTTTCACCCATCCCTCCAACCCTCCTTGCCTCTGTATCTATGAGTCTATTTCTATTTTGTTTGTTTATTTTGTTCATTAGATTCCACATATAAGTGAAATTGTATGATATTTATTTTTCTTCTATTTGTTCTCTGGTTGTCAGCTCCTCAGCAGTCTTCTCCCACCCCAAGTCCAAGCCTGTCTCTTCTCTCACTTGCTCTAATAATGTCTGTCTCCCAGTACACCCTAAGCTCCGAAAGGGCAAAGGAAGTGGTGCTTCCTCACTGTTAGAACTCTAGTCCAAGCACAATGCTCACCAGATAGTAGGAACTTGCTATTTGCTGAACACAAAAGTAGAAAAAGGCAACATCAAAAGAAAGATAGGCAAACAATGATAAATAGGCAATTCACAGAAAATCAAGTACAAATATTCCATAAGTAAATGAAAAGATGCTCTACTTTGTTTATAATTTAAGAAATGTAAATCAAAACCACAATGGTATATTCTTTTTTAAAAAATAAATTTTATTGATTTTACACAGAGAGGAATAGAGAGTTAGAAACGTCAATGAGAAAGAAACATCGACCAGCTGCCCCTTGCACACCCCCCACTGGGGATGTGCCCGCAACGAAGGTACGTGCCCTTAACGGGAATCGAACCCGGGACCTTTCAGTCCGCAGGCCGATGCTCTATCCTCTGAGCCAAACTGGTTTCGGCCACAATGGTATATTCTTGATCCACTAGATTGGCAAATGTTTTAAAAGATTCAATAATGCCAGAATTGACAGGTATATGAAGCAAGCACCCAAACATTGTTGGTAGAAATATAAACTGATTCAATCATATTGGAGGGCAGTGGTTATATTGTTAAAACTTTATGTGCCTATACATAAAGTACCCAGGAATTGTACTTCTAGGAAACTACTAGGTAATGCCTTTCTGTAAATATACAAAAGTGTTTATAAAAAGATATTCTCTGAAGATTTTTTTAAATGTAGAAAAACTAAAAATAACATGAATATTCATTAGTAGAGGATTGCTTAAGTAAATTGTCATAGTGGATGTCCATGCAGTGGGCCCTAAAAACAATGAGATGGGTCTGTGTGTGTGGGTATGGCAAGAACTCCACAATAATTTTTAAAAAATATATATATATTTTATTGATTTTCTTACAGTGAGGAAGGGAGAGAGATAGAGAGCTAGAAACATCGATGAGAGAGAAACATCAACTAGCTACCTCTTGCACACCCACTACTGGGGATGTGCCCACAACCAATGTACATGCCCTTGGCCGGAATCGAACCTGGGACCTTTCAGTCCGCAGACCGACGCTCTACCGCTGAGTCA
Source organism: Nyctalus aviator (assembly GCA_036971965.1). Lineage (NCBI taxonomy): Eukaryota > Metazoa > Chordata > Mammalia > Chiroptera > Vespertilionidae > Nyctalus > Nyctalus aviator. The sequence goes on from CM072922.1 coordinate 101,997,055, forward strand.
AACCAGTTTCGGCAACGATGATTTTTGAAGGAAACAAAAATGCAAAGCAGTGTGTTTGGTATAATCTCATTTGTGTATACTTTATATAAAAGCATATACATAAGACATGCAGGCACATGCATAATACTTTTTAGAAAAAGTCATAAAACTTAATATTTGAGGACAGAAACTGGGGTTTAGTTTGGGATGTGACGATGAGAAGGGAACCATTATTTCTCATTTTCTATCTTTTTACTACTATTTAAATTTGCTTTATCATATGCTTATATTACTTTTTTAAAGGCTCACGATTTTGTAATTAATATACAAAGCACCGTACAAGCAGACATACCCTGAGGGATATATGTATTTTCAATTTTTTACAGCTTCTCCTTAAAATCCCATTCAGAGTATCAAAAGCTCAGAACTGAGGTAAGTTTTGGCTAAGATTTTGAAATGAAAATATTGTAGAATAGGTTATTATCTCAAAACATAAAGTTCCAGTAAAGAACCATTTGAAATACTCCATAGGAGAGAGCTGCAAGGGCCTCCCAGCAAATAAAACATGAGACCCTGAATTCTTTTATCGTCTACTACTGTTACTCACACATCCCTCTAAAGTTTTAGATGAGTCCTTACCCATATAACAGCAAAGCATATAAAAGCCATACCAGATTTTTAACAAACACAGTCCTGATTCCATATGCTCGTGGTTTAGCTTCTGAAATAGCTCTCAAAGAACTGAAACCTGGTCAGATATATTGAAAACAGCTGTACCTACAGTTTATGTGCCCCTAAGCAGTCCAACACTACCCTACAAAAAGGTGCAGGTGACTTATGACTCTTGCTAGTAGGTGTGTTCACTGAATGTTAGGCTTTGACAAAGCCTGTTTGAAAGTCAACCTCACAGCTGTGTCAATGTGAGGAAATCACTTCTGTTTGACATTTAAGTTTTATTCCAGTTTTAGTTGTCAATGCCTGGCATATATATTTGGTTTAAACTATCTGCACCAGCAATTCCCTTATCCAAGAGCCTAGAGAAATGGTGTATAACCTAAGCCTTGCTTCTCATACATTTTACCCCATAGCTTAATGCCTTTTGTTGATGACCCAACCACTGGCTTCCACAATCAGATAAAGAAGGTGACTTCCTTAGAGCAAGCAGGTCACTGTGATCTGGATGTCGTTTCTTCCTTTGGAAGTACTAGTAAATTCCAAGTTTCTCAATCTTTCAGCAGGTCTTAGAAGTTATTTGGGAAGTAGCACAGCACAACAAAGTCAAAAGCTAAGGGGTCTGACATCACCGGCCACCGTCACAATGCCAGCTGATGTCTGCAGCCCTGCTATTTTCTGTCTAGTCTATGAGTTTCAACAAAAGCCCACACATGGGCACAAACCCAGCTGAGTCTCAGAATATGCTAGTGAAAAGCTGGAAATGGAATGCAAGTATTCACTTCATACTACCACCTTGGAAGGGTCTGTCAATTACATCTTTATCTTAGCATTCCTTCTATAATAAATGTAGGCAACAGACCATAATAGTACTAGTACTATTGTGACTTTTATCATCAATAGAAATCACATATGTATTCATATAACATTAAGATGTTATAAATATTTTGAAAAATTGTTTAAAAACTCATTTCCATATAGGTCAGAGATTTCATGTATTCAGGCTTTCTTTGCTTTAAGAAACAATAAAAAAATTTTATCAACAAGACAAAATTAAACCGTTGCTCTTAACAGCATTGATCCAAAGCAATACCAGAGAGCGAGAAACCCCTAAGTGAGTGACGGAGCCTAATGGCCCATCTTGTTCCCCTTATCTAGGACCCCCAGAAGGACTAGTCCCACCAAGCCTCAAGGGGAACTCAGCCACACAGGCTTCCTGACTACCATTTGTCCTCTCCAGGCAGTGACAGTGGGAGAGTTTGGACTCACCTATGTCCAGATATCATCTTCCATATAAGACTTAAGACAAATTAAGATAACTTTAGGAAAGTTTTCAGATAACCCTAATAAGCACATAGATGTTTTTCAGGGATAGACATAAACCTTTAATTTATCATGGAAGAATGTAATGCTTTTTTTTGAATCAGACACTCTTAGCATCAGAGAAGCTATACAACCTAGCAGTTTGTAGACAAATATTTCTCAGCAAATGCCACTAGGGTCCTTTATGATCAGATTGGACTGTTTACCTAGGGCTTTGGAGAGAGTTCACATTTATTTGGTCAGGCATTAGCTCAGGATTTATGTCAATTTAACCACCTGTAGACCAAAATATACAAAGGTCACTAATTCAGTGATTCACATGGTAACTGATCATAGAATGGCCCTTCCTACTATATATATGTCAATATCCATTTTAAAATACATATGAGAACACAAGGTATTCTTAAACAGACTACATAGTTAAGGGAACGAATATAATATTCTCAATTTTCTAAAATTTAGGCCTAAATCAAGGGTTTACTACTTGTTCCTAGCATTATTGTTTGGCCCTTGTATACTCAATTGTCCAACTCTTTTCATTCTCTCTCACTTAGAATCTATCAAACTACAGGATGGTCATGGAAATGGAACTCTGAATGACATATCTTCCATGGTTCATTAGATTTTCTGCCTCGATGGAGCCCCAACACTCCTTGCCATGTTCCGCTTCAGTTGGAAGTAACAAGAGCAGTTGTCACCCCAATTCCAACAGCAGTTGTGGTTTCCAAATCAGAAAGGGGAATGAGACAAAAAAAAAAAAAAAAAAAAAAAAAAGTTAGGTAGATAGGGGTGGGACAATGGGAGGAGGAAGTGAAACCAGGAACCAAGCTAGGTGGAGTTGCTAAGACACCCCAACTGGAGTGGGAAGGAAGGGTGTGTGTGAGAGGCATACATTTTAAAATGTATGAATATTACTAAGACAGACAGAGCGCAGATAACCAATCACACAATGAGGTAAACATATATACAAAAAGTATGTGCTCCCTTCCTTTCTCCCCCGGCATAGCACACAGTGGATACCTATTGTGAAGGAGCATATCCCCTATGCCCATGTGGCTTATGGCCATGTGGGTCTCCACACATGGACTATTAAGCTTTAATTAGCTTGGATACTAAACTACTCTCGATTGTAATATAGAAAGGAAGCTCTGGACATGCCTACTCCTGAAATCCTAGCTGCACCTTTTCCAGGACTGGCTTCTCCCAATAAACTTTGGTTCCATAAACAAACAAACAAACAGACAAAGTCATCCCTATATATAATAATTACTATGATTGTTAGGTCCTCTAAAAGATCTCTTATTTTAATGTTAAAGAAGCACATGCTACTGTATTGCAAATTTGTTTTTGAGAAATATGCTGATAATTATTGGTTTCCTTTGTACTCTTCTGTATCTTATTTTATGAATTTAAAAACAATATTCTGAGAAGGTACCCATTAACTTCCAAGAGAGTCCCTGGCACAAATAAGTGAAGAACACCCATTTAATAATTGATGGTTTTCAAAACACAAATGAATACATAACTTAGTCAATAGTCAATAATTCTATATAATAAAAACCTAATATGCTAAGTGTCTGCTTGTCCAGTAGACATTTCAACCAAGCAAAGAGTAATATACTAATGATATGCTAAGGCCACTCAACCACTTGCTATGATGTGTACTGACCACCAGGGGAATAATGCTCTAACCAGTAAGTGAGCTTGCTGCTGGGATCCAGCCAACCGGGACTGAGCAGGATGGGCAGGACACTCCCTGGAGCCTTCGAGCAGCCCTCTCCAGCTGGCCAACCTCCTGCATCCCTCCCCAGCCCCAACTGAGCACTGGTGAGGTCCCTCAGCCTGCACCCTCTCACAATCTGGAACCCCTCAGAGGGTGTTGGAGAGCCGGTTTTGGCCTGATCCTGCAGGCCAGGCCCAGGGGACCCCCCCTCTCCCTCGAGGGGCCTCTAGTGTGTGTGTGTGTGTATATATATTATATATTATATATTATATATATATTATACAAATTGTCCCCTTGGGAATTCTACTGGGAGACAGGGAGTTCAATCACTTGCTATGACATGCATTGACCACCAGGGCCAGCACAGAACAAAGAAAGCCCCTGGCCAACAGCTAGAACACCCCAATCAGCCCTGATTGCTGGCCAGGCCTAGTGCGCAAATTTTGTGCACTGGACCTCTAGTTTCTCTATATAAAAGCCTAAGCTATGATGTGCAATGACCACCAGGGGGCAGATGCTCAATGCAGGAGCTTCCCCCTGGTGGTCAGTGCACTCCCTCAGTGGGAATGCCACTCAGCTGACCAACAGGTGCCAGATGCAGGGCTCACAGCTGGCCATCACAGCCCAGAGACCGCAGTGAGGCCGTGATGAGCAGGAGTGGCAGGCAGGAGTAGTAGGTGGCGTTGGACTGCAGGTTTCAGCCCAATGCTTGCAGGCCACTCAGAGGAACTCCACCAGTGCACGAATCTGTGCACTGGGACTCTAGTACTATAATAAGATTGTATGGTGACAATCATAACTTTGTGTGGTGATCACTTTGTAATGTATATAAATATCAAATCACTATGTTGTACACCTGAAACTAATATAATTTTGTAAGTCAATTATACTTCACTAATAAACCCTACAAATGAACTCATAATATGAATGCCAATCCTATAAGACAAGCAGGACACATATTACATTACTTGTACAGATGAGGAAATAGGCTCAGAGAGATTAAGTTGCTTGCTCAAGTTCATAGGCTATTATGTAGAGTTCAGGACTTAAACTTTGATGATCTGATTCCAAATTCTTCCCTTATACCAGTGTGGTCTTTTTACCAGCACTATCAGCATCTTGGTAGCTGGTCAGATATGTAGGTTCAAGCTGGCTGAATTGGAAACTCTGGGAGGGGGTCTAGCATCAGGCCCCCCCAGGTGGCTGTGGTGCAATTAAAGTTATAGAGCCACTGCAGTACAACTTCTCTAATCTCTTATTTTTGAGCCCTGATCAAAATAGAAGTTTCTTAATCAAAGGAGGAAAGGTTTTACCTCTCATCTTCTGGCTCTGCCTGGACAATAGGGCAGACACTGAGAGGAGGTAGGCCAAAGGGCCATTCTAGGGGTTGCGGCCTTTATTCCTCCCCTCTATTGAAGCCTTCACAACATGCCTGCTGTCCCTGTCTGTGAGTATTTAGGATTCCCAGAGCCAACCTTTTCGAGTTATCAGCAATCAATTTGAGAAGATGCCTATAATCATGTAACATACACAAGGCATAAGCTATTATGGGTTTGGATTGTGATTAATCCTTGACATGAGGGTGGGAAGAGAGGTATAAAAGAGAGTCCAATTCAACTCAACACAAAATATCCCCTGACACTAACCCCATGCACTGCATTGTTAATTGCTGTCATGTACCATTTTCCCGTTTTCATTGGCACTGGATGTGTCTTCGACAGAAAGGCAGTAGTGGCCAGGCAAGTGATTAAGTTCTGATATAGGTGTCCTTTCCTGAGCACTTTCGATAGGGTAAATTAGGTCATTCCAGTTGAGTTAATTGCATTGGCAACCTGGTTTATAGCTGTATTAAAATATTTTAAAATTAGGATATTACTTATATAAAGTATTTATAAATTTATAGCATGATTTTTATATTTGTATTATACCTGTGTTACTATTGCCCAAATAAGATATAGACCATTCCAACATCCCAGAAGCCTCCTTCCACGTTTTTCAAAGTCATTACCCCTGTCCCCACAAGCTTCAAGGGTTCCCACTAATTACTCTGCTGTCAGACACCATAGTTTTGTTTGTTATTAAATTTCATATAAATTGAATAATACCACAATACTCTTTTGCACTGGGCATCTTTTATTTAACTTTATTTCCATGACATATCTTCACATTGTTCATTCTTTTTTGCTGGAAGTTAGCATAATACATTCGAAAAGTTCATCAGGAGGATGATGGACAGCTTCAGCAGGGCTGAAAATCTGCATATATTATTGCCTGCTGCTGGAACAGCTGATGGCAGTTCCCCCAACCTGATAATCTCTTGATTGTTTATCAAACTTTACCTTTGATATGTATATCTGCTTTGCTAGAGGGAAAAATGTGTGAATAAAAAGTCCTTTGTGCTTTTTTGGGGAGCTTAGTCACTAGAACTAAGCTTCTGTCTGGTCCTCCAACATGCCTTCCAAATTTTTATTTTGTGTCTAGTCTCTTAATCCATTTATGTGCAGCCCCTTTTTCAGATTCCTATACCATTCTGGATGCTGAGAAACACCCTGGGATTAATGGTGCCTGAGACAAGGATATCTGGAGAAAATTATTTGCCTGAGTGAAGAAAAGTTTTGCACAATATAGGAGGGAATCACCAGTAATAGGCGAGTAGTCACTGGTAAATTCGGTAGGATGATTCACTGTGCATAAAGCCTGCACCAGCTCTGGAAGTTGTGAATCCAGACTGGGTGGGAATGTCTTTTTCTAGCCAGACTATAAGGGAATAATTAAGTTTAAAGGCAAATGTATCATTGTAAATTTTTAGCTTCCATGCTCAAGGATAAAGAAATTAAAATGTTGAAAGATACTCTTTTAAATCAGGCTCAAGGAAAAGGAGTGCTGTTGTCACATTTAACTATGTGGGTTCTTGTTCAAGATGCAAAATGTCTAATTCAAATTTGGGGTCAAAAGTCTGTAATACAAAATAAAAAAAAAAAGCCCTGCTGCCAAATCCGCCTTTAGTATTGAAAGACTGGGCAGCTAGAGAGATTAAAGCTTTGAGCATTCTCACTGAGAGCCTCTCTAATGTTTTGCTTAAAAATTACTGTAGGACATGTTGGGAAAAGCAGATTTTAGCAAAAATAACTTTAAAAGCTATTCAATGCTATGGAGAGTGGAATAGAAAAAGATTCAGGATCTGTCATCTTATTTAGATTAATGTGTTTATTGTTATCTATTAAACATGCCTTTAAGTTAATAAGAAAATAAACACAGCCAGGCCAGTTGCTAATTTATCCAAAAAAACAAAAAAAACAAAAACAAAAACAAAAACAAAAAAAAAACAGGATGTGGAGGTTGTGAGTCACGTGTTAATCCTATAAAATGGATGCCCACTCTTGAGTGTGCTAGGAAAACTCATTTCTGCCATGCTTTCCCTCCATTCATCTTTTAAAAGTTTTACAGAATTTAGGAATTCGTCTGGGATTTCTGTACTTGTAGAGAGAGAAAACTATCTTAAAGCAAAAGAACACTCTATCCAATGTTGAACAAGGTTTTGAGCTAAGTTTAAATCTCTTTACTAATGCTACAGAATAAAACCCAAAGCTGTTTTTTCTCAAAAGAAAGATGGTGGAAATGACCCAAGGAGAAAAGAAAGAATACAAGCTGAGTTTGGGCACCAAGATTAGTGTTTCAATAATAAAGGGCACTTTTTAAATAATGATGGACTGTATTCCAAAGTTAACATTAAGGCCACCAAAATGCCAGTAAATTATCTCTTTTACAGAATTTAACAAAGTAAATACCATGGATAATAATTAACTTTAAAATCCCAAAATTGTTAAAATATGGATAAATAAATGTAATTAAAATAAAGGATTTGTAGTAAAGCTTTTCAGTAATAATATGTTAACAGCAAGGGTCCAAGTAGCTCAGGGAGAAACTAGCTTCATTCTTTTTTTTTTTCTTTTTTTTATTAAATTATTATCTATGTACATATTTTAAACCCCCCCCATACATACCTTCCCTCCCCAGAGTTTTGTGTCCATTGGTTGTACTTATATGCATGTATACATATAAGTTATATATGTATACATGCATATATTCGGTTGATCTCTTATCTCCCCCAGATCTCCCTACTGCCCCTGCTGTAATTTTACAGTCTGCTGGTTGCTTTACTGTCTTTATATCTGACTTTTGGCTTGTCAGTTTATAATGTTCTTTAATACCCATAAATGAATGAGGCCATGTGGTATTTCTCTTTCATTGACTGGCTTATTTCACTCAGCATGATGTTCTCTAGTTCTATCCAGGTTGCTGCAAATGATTAGAATTCCTTCTTTTTTATGGCAGCATAGTATTCCATTGTGTAGATGGACCATGGTTTTTGGATCCAATCATCTGCTGACGGGCACCTGGGCTGTTTTCAGATACTAGCTAATGTAGATTGTGCTGCTATGAACATAGGGGTGCATATATCCTTTCTGATTGGTGTTTTTAGCTTCTTGGGATATATTCCTAGGAGTGGGGGGGTCAAATGGGAGTTCCATTTTCAGTTTTTTGAGGAAACTCCATACTGATCTCCACAGTGGTTGCACCAGTCTGCATTCCCACCAGCAGTGCACGAGGGTTCCTTTTTCTCTATAACCTCGCCAAACACTTGTCGTTTGTTGATTTGTTGATGTTGGCCATTCTGACAGGTGTGAGATGGTACCGCATTGTTGTTTTGATTTGCATCTCTCAGATAATTAGTGACTTTGAGCATGTTTTCATGTGCCTTTGGCCTTCCTTCTGTCTTCTTTTGAAAATATTCTATTTAGGTCCATTGCCCAATTTTTAATTGGATCATTCATCTTCCTTTTATTTAGTTGTATAAGCTTTTTGTAGATGATGGAGATTAAACCTTTATCAGTGGTAACATTTGCAAATATGTTCTCCCACAGAGTGGGCTTTCTTATTGTTTTGTTGATGGTTTCTTTTGCTGTAAAAAAGCTTTTTATTTTGATGTAGTCCCATTTGTTTATTTTCTCTTTAGCTTCCATTGCCCTAGGGGCAGTATCAGTGAAGAAGTTCTTTTGGCATATGTATGAGATTTTGTTGCCTGTGGATGCTTCTAGTATTTTTATGGTTTCCTGTCTGATGTTTAAGTCCTGTATCCATTTTGAGTTTATTTTTGTGTATGGTGTAAGTTGGTGATCTAGTTTCATTCTTTTGCATGTACCTGTCCAATTTTCCCAACACCATTTATTGAAGAGACTGTCTTGACTCCATTGTGTATTCATGCCTCCTTTGTCAAATATTAATTGAGCATAGTGATTTGGGTTGATATCTGGGTTCTCGATTGGATTCCATTGATCTATATGTCTGTTCTTGTGCCAGTACCAAGCTGTTTTGAGAACAGTGGCTTTGTAATACAGTTTGAAGTCTGGTATTGAGATCCCTCCTACTTTACTCTTCTTTCTCAGGATTGCTGTGGCTATTCGGTGTCTTTTATTGTTCCAAATGAACCTTTGGAGAGTTCTTTCTAGGTCAGTGAAATATGCCATTGGTATTTTAATGGGGAATGCATTGAACCTATAGATTGCTTTAGGAAGTATGGACATTTTCATGATGTTGATTCTACCAATCCATGAACATGGTATGTTCGTCCATCTCTTTACATCTTCCTCTATCTCTTTTTTCAGTGTCGTGTAGTTTTCCGTGTATAGGTCCTTAACTTCCTTAGTTAAGTTTATTCCTAGGTATCTTAATTTTTTTGGTGCAATGGTAAATGGAATTGCTTTTTTAGTCTCTGTTTCTATAAGTTCGCTGTTGGTGTATAGAAATGCCATAGATTCCTTGGTGTTAATTTTGTATCCTGCTACATTGCCAAATTCATTTATTAAGACAATTAGTTTTTTTAATGGAGTCTTTTGCATTTTTTATATACAATATCATGTCGTCTGCAAATAAGGATAACTTTACTTCTTTTCCAATAGGATGCCTTTTATTTCCTCCTCTTGTCTAATTGCAATGGCTAGTATTTCCAGTACTACGTCAAAGAGGACTGGTGATAGTGGGCATCCCTGTCTTGTTCCTGTTCTTACAGGGAATGGTTTTAGTATTTGCCCATTGAGTATGATGTTGTCTGTGGGTTTATGGTATATAGCTTTTATTATGTTGAGGTATGATCCTTGTACTCCCACCTTGTTGAGAGTTTTTATCAGGAAAGGGTGTTGGATTTTATCAAATGCTTTTTCTGCATCTATTGATATGACTATATGATTTTTATCTTTCAGTCTGTTTATGTGATGTATCACGTTTATTGATTTGTGGATATTGTACCATCCTTGCATTTCTGGAATAAATCCTACTTGGTCATGGTGTATGATCTTTGTGATGTTATGCTGGAGCTGATTTGCTAGAATTTTGTTGAGAATTTTGGCATCTATGTTCATGAGGGATATTGGCCTGTAATTCTCTTTCATTGAGTTGTCTTTATCTGGTTTTGGTATTAGGGTGATGATGGCTTCATAGAAGGAGTTTGGAAGTGTTCCTTCCTCTTGAATTTTCTGGAATAGTCTGTGGAGGATAGGTTTTAGTTCTTCCTTGAATGTTTGGTAAAATTCTCCTGTGAAGCCATCTGGTCCTGGGCTTTTGCTTACTGGAAGCTTTTTTATGACTGTTTCAATTTCTTCCCAAGTTACTGGTCTATTGAGATTTTTAGATTCTTCCTGATTGAGTTTTGGAAGTTCGTATTTTTCTAGGAATATGTCCATTTCCTCCAGGTTGTTCAGTTTGTTGGAATAGAGTTGTTCATAGTATTTTGTAACAATCCTGTTGTTATTTCACCTCTTTCATTTTTGATTTTGTTTATTTGGGTCCTCTCTCTTTGTTTCTTGGTTAGCCTGGCTAGAGGTCCATCTATCTTGTTTATTCTTTCAAAGAACCAGCTCTTGGTTTTGTTGATCTTATGTATCGTTTCTTTGGTCTCAATGTCGTTTATCTCCACTCTGATTTTTGTTATTTCCTTCCTTCTGCTTACACTGGGCTTTTCTAGTTGCTCTATTTCTAACTCTTTGAGTTGTAGAGTTAGATCATTTGTTACCATTTTTTCTAGTTTCTTGCAATAGGCTTGTAGGGATATGAACTTTCCTCTCAAAACTGCTTTTGCTGTGTCCCATAGATTATGGATAGTTGTGTTTTCATTGTCATTTGTTTCCAGGATGTTTTTAATTTCTTCCTTGATTTATTTGGTGACCCAGTCCTTGTTTAATAGTATGCTGTTTAGACTCCATGTGTTTGATTTCTTTGGATTTTTTTCATTGTAGTTAATTTCCAGTTTTATGCCACTATGATCTGAGAAGATGCTTGATATGATTTCTATCTTCTTGAATTTGAAGATTTTTTGCCTATGTCTCAAAATGTGGCCTATTTTTGAGAATGTCCCATGTGCGCTTGAGAAAAATGTATATTCTGTGGCTTTGGGGTGGAATGTTCTGAAGATGTCGATTAATTCCATATGGTCTAGCGAGTCATTTAGGATTGATATTTCTTTGCTGATTTTTTGTTTAGATGATTTGTGAAAGGGTGACAGTGGGGTATTAAAATCTCCTACTATGATTGTATTGCTATTAATCTCTCCCTTAATGTCCTCCAGAAGTTTTTTTTATATATTGGGGTGCTCCCTTATTGGGTGCATATATATTTACCAGGGTTATTTCTTGTTGTTGGATTGCTCCCTTTAGTATTATGAAGTGGCCTTCATAATCTCTTGTTATGTCCTTCACTCTGAGATCTAATTTGTCAGATACAAGTATTGCTACCCCAGCTTTTTTTTCATTTCCATTTGCCTGGAAAACCTTTTTCCATCCCTTCACCCTCAGTCTGTGTGCATCTTTTTTTCTGAGGTGGGTTTCTTGTAGACAACAGATATATGGGTCTTGTTTTCTTATCCAATCCGTTACCCTATGTCTTTTGATTGGAGCATGTAGTCCATTTACATTTAAAGTTATTATTGATAGATACTTATTTGATCTTTATTCTATACCCCTGTGTTCCTTCTTTGCTTTCTATTTCTTTAATTTTACAGTAGACCCTTTAGCATTTCTTGCATTGCTTGTTTGGTGGAGATAAATTCCCTTAGTCTGCTTTCGTCTGTGAAGCTCCTGATTTCACCTTCACTTTTGATTGATAGCCCTGCTGGGTAAAGTATTCTTGGATTCAGACCCTTCCTTTGCATGACTTTGTATATTTCATCCCATTCCCTTCTGGCCTGATAAGTTTCGGTGGAGAAGTCAGTTGCTAGTCTGATGGGGGTTCCTTTATATGTAACTTTCTGTCTCTCTCTGGCTGCTTTTAAAATTCTTTTTTTGTCGTTGGTGTTTGCCAGCTTAATTATAATGTGTCTAGGGGTCGGTTTTCTGGGGTTCATTTTGGTTGGGACTCTGCGAACATCTTGGATTTGTGTGGGTTTTTTCTTCTCTATCTCAGGAAAGTTTTCTGTCATTATTTCTTGAAATACGTTTTCCATGTCTTCCTAAATTCCCTTTCCTTCTGGAACCCCTATTATTCTAATATTGTTTTGTTTTGTATTGTCCCAAAGTTCCCTTTGACTTTCCTCCTGTTTTTTAATTTTTTTCCCCCAGAAGCTGTTCTAATTGGGTATTTTTTTCCCATCTTGTCTTCTAGCTCACTGATGCAGTCCTCTGCTTCTTCTAATCTACTCTTGATGCTTTCTATTGAGTTCTTTAGAGTAGCGATGTCATTTTTCATTTCTTCTTGGTTCTTCTTCATTTCTTCTTGGTTCTTACTCATATTGTCAAATTTGTCTTCCATTCTTTTTAGCCATCTTATGATCATTACTCTGAATTCTTGCTCTGGTAGGTTGCTTGCCTCCATCTCATTTACTTCCTTTTCTGGTGAAGCCTGCTTTTCTTTCATATGCGGGCTGTTTTTTGGTCTCCCCATGATTTAGGATGTCTGGTTGTGTAGTTCTCTCTCTCCTTTTCGCTGAGCAGTGGGGTACTCCAGTGAGGCCAGGTGTTCGCGCCGCCTAGGAGCCACGTTCTGGGGATTACAGCTGCTTGCTGGTTGCTGCGGCTGTGGATATTCAGGCCTCCAACACGATCCTATCTTCCTCTCAAGATGCTGAGGTTTCCCCGTCTGGGAAGTGGACTTGGTAATGCCTCGAGGAGTGTTTTCCACAAATCCAGCTGCATCAGAGTCATCAGTGACCTTCCCTGTTTCCCTCCACACACTTCTTGTTTCAGCAGACACTTTATCTAGCTTCATTCTTTAACAGAGAAAAAGACTCATCTTATTTCCTGTGGCAGCAACCCAGCAGGAAAAATGTGGCAATTTACATTCAAATAGACCAGTCTAGACCAAACCTGTTTTGCCAGGCAGAAATGTGGATTTCTGGAGCCTCTGGCAACTTAAAACTTTGGAGTTTGCTGAATTAAATGATAAAAACTCATTAAATGTCTAGGTATTTTGAAATAACAAAATACTGAAATATTAATCTGAGTTTGCTTTGTAAGAAAAATCTAGAGGACAGAATTGAATACGTTAATTAAAGATATCTTGTATTTTTGAAATACATTTTTTAAAATGTAAAGGTGTTAGTAATCTAAGAAATGCTAAGTATTTAACTTGCCAGCTAAAATTTAAGGCTTCCAAAAGATTAAAGTTCAAATTAAGTTAGGAGAAATCATATGATTGTTATAATTGATAGATCCTCTCTTCCTCCAGTTGATGAACAGACTTAAACCCCACCTGTGGCCAGACATTCCTGAGCTCTGAACCACCAATCAGCACCTGCCAAATAACCTAAGCCCCTGATTCCTAAGTACCTAGATCCTTAATCACCAATCAGCTTGTACTGAGTGTCCTAAGCCCTGCCTCCTATCCTTAAAGGTGTTTGTACCCCCTGCGCTAGCTCTCTTCCACCCCTCTCTGTGGAAGCAACCAGCAAGGGTAACCTTTCCTCCAATAAAGCCTGTGTGTGTCCTGTCCTGCCATCCCAATCTCCAGCTACCTTCTTTATTTAATCTATCAATAACAAAATGCATAAAGTATAGAAATTTATTTTTTAGAAAATAATTTTTATATTTTTTCTAGAAAAATTAGTTCAAAATATACTGTTTATTGGTCTAATTAAATAAGAGGATTAATTCTGTGGTATCAACCAAATTTTTAATATATAAACCAGTTTAAATTTGATTAATATATTTTAAGATATCTATAAAAAGTATATACTATAATCTTTGGAAGGAATATATATATATATATATATATATATATATATATATATATATATATATATTAGGATCCTAGTTCACGAAATTTGTGCACTGGGGCCCTCAGCTGAACCTGCCCCCTCTCACATACTGGGAGGCCTTAGGGAATGTCCTAAGCCTCCCTTTGTGGGAGGCAACCAGGCTGATCAGGGGAAGGCACCAGCCCCATCACCCCACTGCTGAAGTCACTGCCAGTCACCACAGCCACCAAGGTGTTTTCATCAACATGGACTCCAGTCTCTTCACTGAGGAAAAAATGACAATTTTCTTTAGGTATTTTTCAAGATGTGTCTTTCATAGTATATGCATTTCTTTCTCTCTTTCTTCCTCTCTCTCTTTCTTTCCCTCCCTCCCTCCCTCCCTCCCTCCCTCCCTCCCTCCCTCCCTCCCTTCCCTCCCTTCCTTCCTTCCTTCCTTCCTTCCTTCCTTCCTTCCTTCCTTCCTTCCTTCCTTCCTTCCTTCCTTCCTTCTTTCCTTCACTTGAGGATATGTTTCCATTGACTTTTAGAGAATGTGGAAGAGAAAGGGAAAGAAAGAGAAACATTGAAGTGAGAGGAATGCTTTGATTGGTTGCCTACTACATGAGCCCTGACCTGGGCCCCAGCATGCCCTTGATCAGAATGAAACCCAGACCCTTCTGTTGGCAGGCCAAGGCATTATCCACTGAGTCAAACTGGCTAGGGCAGGGTATGACATTTCTTAGCCCCTCCAGCAGTGGACCTTTGTTTTTTTCTCCAGAAGTGTGGTGAAAAAACCCTAGATCACCTTTTCGGATCCTTATTACCAAGTTACAAAGAATATTATCAGGATTTGGGGAGGATCCGAGATGGCTGCACAGGTAAATACCTAACTGCAGCCACACACAACAATTTCAATAAAATACAATTAAAATACAAAATGGACATTACCCAAAACTACAGGAAAGTCGACTGATTGGAAATTCTACAGCTAGAAGGAAAGAGAAAACCAGAAGGAAAATCAGAGGAGCTGTAAAAGCCTAAGGTACGGAGACACACTGCGCTTGCGGAGAGGACAGAGCTGGAGAGGAGGGGGCGGCTGAGTGCCTATTTGGCGTTCTCTAGCGGGAAGGAGATAAAAGCTCCGGATTGTGCTGAACCCCAGACCCGACAGCACTGAACCCCAGTTCTAAGCCAGACCCTGGGGACCCAGGTTCATACAGAGGGAGCCTGGGCTGTGAGGTGGAATATCAGGAGAGCGGCTAAAGGCAGAGTCCCGAAAGGTGTGCACATTGCGCACAGAGGATGAACTGTTAACTCTGCTGCTAGATTGCCCTAGCGGGAAGGAGACAAAACCTCTGGACTGTGATTAGCCCCAGTTCCAACTGCTCTGAACCCCAGTTCTAGGCCAGACCCCGGGGACCCAGGCTCATACAGAGGGAGCCTGGGCTGTAAGGCGGAAACTCAGGGGAGTGGCGAAAGGAGGTCCCGGAGGCGCGCGTGCAAAGAACAGATGATTGGCTGTGCTTCTGGATTGCCCTGGCAGAAAGGAGACAAAATCTCCAGACTGCTCTGAACCCCACTTCCAACTGAACGGAACCCCAGTTCTGGGCTCATTGGGGGAGAGACTAGACTGTTTGGTAGCAGGTGAAATGTGAGGGCACCTTTCTCTCAGAGGTGCTTGCAGTCAGTGCCGAAGGACACTGAGCAACACTGAGAGTCAGGAGCCTAATAGGGCATGGCTGATGGAAGCCAAGGTTGTAGGCTCCACCCTGAAACTCCACCCCATCCAAGCTAAACCAAGAGACTTTTAAGGTTACTAACTCAGGGAAGCTGCAAAAATGCCAAGACAAGGAAATAAATCACAAATGAAAGAAATGGAGGACCAAAAGCAACTGGATATAGAGTTCAAAACCACGCTTATAAGGTTTTTCAAGAATTTCCTAGAAAAGGTTGATAAGACCTATGAGGATATGAAAAGGGATCAACTAGAAATAATAAGGGATCAGCAAGAAATAATAAGGGATCTACAAGAAATAATAAGGGATCAACAAGAAATAAAGAATACGTTGTCTGAAATAAAATATATTATACAGAGTCCTAAAAACAGACCGGAAGATCACAAGAATCAAGTCAAAGATTTGGAACATAAAGAGCCAGAAGACACTCCTCCAGAGAAGCAAGAAGACAAGAAAATCCAGAAAGTTGAAGATAATGTAAGAAACCTCTGGGACAACTTCAAGCGAATCAACATCAGAATTATGGGGGTCCCAGAAGATGAGAGAGAGCAAAATACCGAAAATATACTGGAAGAAATAGTGACAGAAAACTTCCCCCATCTGGTGAAAGAATTAGACTTACAAGTCTAGGAAGCGCACAGAACTCCAAACAAAAGGAATGCAAAGAAGACCACACCAAGACAAATCATAATTAAAATTCCAAGAGCAAAAGACAAAGAGAGAATATTAAAAGCAGCAAGAGCAAAGCAGGTAGTTACCTATAAAGTAGCACTTATATGATTGCTGATTTCTCAACAAAAACCATGCAGGCCAGATGGGAATGGCAAAAAATATTCAAGGTGATGAATAACAAGAACCTACAGCCAAAAATAATCTACCCAGCAAAGCTATCACTCAGAATTGAAGACCAGATAAAGAGCTTTACTGATAATAATAATAATAAAAAAAATCTAAAGGAGTTCATCACCACCAAACCAGAATTATAGGAATTGCTGAAGGGGGTTTTTTATGAAGAGGAAGAAAATAAAGATAAAAACTATGAACAACAAATATGTAACTATCAACAAGTGAATGTAAAAACCAAGGAAATTAAAAAAAACCCTGATGAACAATATTAACTGTTGAATATAATAGAATTAGAGGTATGGAAGGGGAGTGAACTGATGATTCTCGGGGAAAAGGGAAGAGGGGGATGTGGGAAGAGACTGAACATAAACTGTGCAACTATGGATGAGGACAATGGGGGGTGGGGAAAGGGCAGAGGGTGGGTTGAGAACCTGGTGGAGGGGAGCAATGGAGGGGGGAATAAAAGAGGAACATTTGTAATAATATGAACAATAAAAATTTATTTAAAAAAAAGAATATTATCAGTGGCATAAGGAAGCTTAGACAATGTGCAGTCAGAAAAGGGGTTTCCTCTATAGTTCACACCAATCACAGGCTGGGCCTTGCCCAGGCCTAAAGCCTCTGGCTGAAGCTTTATGCCTGAGCAGGGACCCTCCAGCTTCCTCTTATCACCATGAAGGTGATAAGAGGCCTGCCCAGGCCAAAAGCCTTTGGCGAAGGACCCCAAGCTCCTTGCGATCACATAATCTGTTCCTGCCAAGGCCAAAAGCCTCCACCAGAGGCTGATTGCAGGCTCCACCCCTGTTCCCTCATTCTGATTGCAGGCTTGGCCCTGCCCAGGAGCCCCTTGGCTCAGGCCCTTCCCAGGCTGCTCTGGGCCCACACTGCTTTGCCTCACAGTGACTTGTGTGCCAGGATGTTCCCAGGACACAGGCGCTGGGTGCCTATGTATGCAAATTAACCGCCACCTTTTTTTTTGAGTTAATTTGCATACTCACTCTGATTGTCTGTGGGCCTAGTGTAGGTCAATCTACATGTTTGTCTATTATTAGGTAAGATATTTGATAGTTTTTCCAAGTTAAATTTCAAGACTTTAACCAAAGGTTAACTTTGAAACATTTCACGGGCCCTGGAGTGATTCAAAGGATTTATTTTTTCTTCTTAAAATAGATATTTTTGATGGCTGCTGACTGGAAGGCAGACTGCAAGATAGTGTGTAAGAAAACAAAGGGAGAGTGTGTGGTAGTGCAAGGAGTGTTTTTTGGTGAGTTGAGGGACAGCTATACTCCAGGAGATGGTAGGGGACTGTTGGATGGGGCTCCCCTGACCAGGCAGCTCCCATTGCTGCTGGATTCCCTCCCTGAATGTCCAGCTCGGACACCGAGACTGTGCCATCTTGAAGGGGAAAGTGGGTGTTATCAGATGCCTGAAAAGCCTGTGGAATCTACAACTACAGCACCCACTGTACAGCTGCGAATCTGAGAACATCAGTCCCTGAGTGGCGCAAGCATGCAGATTCAGAGGAGCTCTACACTCCACCATGGAAAGGTAAGATTTTGCCTGGCATAAGCTGAAGTCTCTGGTCCCTGCAAGAGAGAGAAACACACATACTGTGGGAGCTGGGCAGTCTGTGCCTAGGAAAATCCATGGATGTTGGGACTAGTATGATCCGTGAATGTGGAAGGGGTCTGCAGAGCTGCTAACATAAGGGAACTCTAAAAAGCAATCGATTTTGATCTGGGTGCAAAAGGACAGCCTAAAAATTTAAAAAAATGTCCCAGCTGCTTTGATCCAAAAGGAAAAAAAGACTGCATAGACTTGTGCACAAAGCCCTGGAGTTCGCACATTTACTCTTACTCTTTCTTCTTCTTCTTCTTCTTCTTCTTCTTCTTCTTCTTCTTCTTCTTCTTCTTCTTCTTCTTCTTCTTTTTTTCCTTCTTTCAATCCTTGCTTCTGATTAATAAGCCTAATATATAGAATCACCCTATTGAGGTCACTCTAAGAGACTGCAGGGGAAAGTTACTTTTCTGGAACCTGGGGATCAGAGCAGGGAATAACCATCAGAGAACCAGCTCTGGGGCAATCTAATCCACTAAACCAGAATTAAGTTCCACAGGGAAAACAAATCTAAACACTAGA
Organism: Nyctalus aviator; assembly: GCA_036971965.1. Lineage (NCBI taxonomy): Eukaryota > Metazoa > Chordata > Mammalia > Chiroptera > Vespertilionidae > Nyctalus > Nyctalus aviator. The sequence continues at coordinate 102,015,695 of CM072922.1, forward strand.
TAGAGAAGACTTATAGACCTGGAGGTCATTCTGGGAAAACTGCCATCCAAGGGTTGAATCACAAATTGACTCTTGTGTAAAAACAAATAAATGAAAATAAGAAATACAGATGTATTGCCTGCTTAAAAATCAAGACTGGTGTACAACACTGAGGAGCAGTGGAATGCAGGGAACTTCAAAACTGTCCTGACTATGAAAGGAGTGCCAAACAGAACAGTAGAAGAAGAGAATGATTTTCACTACTGCACATTTTTATTTTTTTCATCTTTTACTTAAGAAACTAATTTTTTTCTATTTCCTCACTTGATTTTTACCTTTTAAATTATTACATTTTTATTTTCAATCAGTATTATTACTACTAATATTTTACCTTTATTTTTAGAGTGTCATTTAATTTTCTCTTTATTATACTTTGGGATTACTGTTCTACATTCTATTTTCATCTTTCCTTTAACATAATTTTACTCTATCTCAACTTTACCTTTATGCCAACACTCTCTTCCTCACTTTACCCCTTTTGTTGTCCTATTTCTCATACCCTATTCCTGCTTTAGATTTTCCCTATTTCTTCTCTTTATCTTCTGTTAAAATTTCACCCTACTTATATATCTAATTTCCAATCCTCTGCTCCTAGTCCATACACACCTCTCTTCTCTTTCTTACTATCCAAATTTTTTTTCTCTGTCCTTTTGTTGTTGTTTGTTTGATTGTTGATTATAATGATTTTTATGCTTGTTTGTGAGATTGTATTTCTTTTTCATTTTCTTTATGTTTTGTGTTTGCTTGTTTTTTGCTTCTGTTTTCCCTCACCTTGCTTGATATCAGTTGTAGTTTGTAATTTTCATTCATCTCCAGGTACTTGTTGCTGGCATTTGTTGGGATTAGTGGCTGTTCTATTGGCGTTTTGTCCCCACATATATACCGTGTTTCCCCGAAAATAAAACATCCTCCAAAAATAAGAACTACTTACAGGTTTCCTATTGAGTGAAAAATAAGGAATCTACCTGAAAATAAACCCCCCTTAGGCTCTGTCTCAGAATGAAAATTAATTTCCCGTAAACTGGTCGCTAGGGCCGCCCCAACTGGCATCTAGCAACCAGTGATGTTATGCGGAGTCCTGACATCACTGCTGTGTGCAGGCGGAGTGGAGGTCGGAATGAGCGGTGAGCTCAGGTCAGGAAAGAGGAGGAGACTTTCACAGATGCATGTAGAAGAACAGGAGGATTAGAGCAGACGGGATGCGGCAAAGGTGGTGAGTGCTGGTTTGTCTCTGGTGGCACTACCTGATGCTCACGTCTGCCCTCATGATGACTGAAGGTTCTCAGTGGCAGACCCTACTACAGCCCATATCCAGGCCCCAGCAAGCCCAGTGACAGTCCCCAGGCAGGCCCCAGGGGGTAAAGGTCTGATAAAAAGGTAGGGGGGATGTCTGGTGAAGGTGTTCAGTGGCATAGGGTGGGGGAAGGGGGATTACTTAAAATGACATAGGAGGATAAGAGGGGGCAATCAAAATGACACAGAAGGATCAAAAGTGGTTACTAAAATGGTAATCCCCCCTCTGATTCTCCTGTGCCATTTTGATTCCCCCCTCTGATCCCCCCTGTGTCATTTTTAAAATATATATTTTACTGATTTTTTTACAGAGGGAAAGGGAGAGAGATAGAGAGCTAGAAACATTGATGAGAGAGAAACATAGACAGTTGCCTCTTGCACATCCCCTATAGAGGATGTGCCTGCAACCAAGGTAAATGCCCTTGACTGGAATCAAACCCAGGACCTTTCAGTCTGCAGACCAACACTTTACCACTGAGCCAAACTGGTTTCGGCCCTCCTGTGTCATTTTAAGTGATCCCCCTCCCCCCACCTTGATACCCCAATTCCTTTTTTTTTACTCCTAGAAATGAGTGCAAAAAGAAAAAGCTACTCTGTGGAGTACAAGAAAAGAATCGTGGAAGACTCTTGGGACCAAAATCTTACTGCTTTCTGCAAAGAGAAGATGTTGAGTATCTGGTTGGTCCGAAAATGGTGAGCAGAGTATGGTAACCTCACTGAACAAGTGGACAAGGGAAATGCTAAAAAGCGCAAATGTGGATCAGGTTGGCAACCATTATTTTCCAAGCTGAAAGACCTGATCTGTGAATGTGTTGCTGACAGGAGAGCAAAGGCTTTGGTTGTGAATAGGGCTCAGATTCAAGAATTTGCCCTTGCAATGGCAGCACAGTTTGAAGTCACCCCTGGTGACTTCAAAGCATCACAACAATGGCTGGATAATTTCCTTCAGTGAAGTGAACTGTCTTTAAGAAGATCTACAACATTGTTTAGGTTGGAAGATACTCAAGTTATTAAGCGAGCACTTGCATTCAAGTCCTTTATTGATGATGCTGACTTCTCTAAATACAATCTTTCCAACATGATTGCTATGGATGAAACTGCAGTGTTTATGGGCCAATCATCTCAAACAACAATTGAACAGTGGGGTGCCTCCTTAGTGCCTCCACTGCTTATGAAAGTGCACGTGTTTCCTGTCTTTTGGCAATTCATCTGGGTGGCACTAAAATCCCACCTTTAATTAGTTCTAAGGGCAAGAAGGAAAAGATTGAACGTGTTTTGGGCGTTTTTATTCTTGAAACTGAAAAAGCTTGGGTCACACAAGCAGTTATAAGGAAGTGGGTCGATTTAATGCAGCTGCTTGTTATGCAAGGGAGCCAAAGAGGTCTGCTAGTCTGGGATTCAGCCAGTACTCACTGCGCTAAAGACATGAAGACATTTCTTCACGAAAGAAAAATAGATCAGATAATGATCCCCGCAGGAATGACGGCCTATCTCCAGACTTTTGATGTTGCAATAAACAAGCCAATTAAAGACAATTTGCGCATGGAAATGAATGACTACATTGAAAATAGAATGGAGAGAAATCTGCGTGGACACTTTGTGAAACCTAAACTGCAAGAAGTTGTGACTTGGGTGAAGAATTCATGGGAGAAAATCACTGACAGTTGCATTGCAAATGCACTGCGAGCAGGCTACCTTGACAAGAAGTACTCATTTAAAGACAGTGCTATTGCTAAACATGAAAGATTTGGTCCACTGATTCTGAAGAAATGGAGTCACAAAAAATTCACCAGGAAATTAAGGAATTGGATTGTTATGATGATGTTCCAGAAGATGATGGCATCATTGTCATTGAATAAATGAGTAAATTCTTGATATTGTAGCATTCACAGTTTGTCTGGTTTGTGTTGACAACTACCATACTATTACCGTACCGTATACATGTAATAAATTTCCTTCATTTTCATTTAACAATAAATGTGTACCATATTCTTCTGCATGGAAAAATAAGACATCCCCTGAAAATAAGATCTAGCGCATCTTTGGGAGCAAAAATTAATATAAGACACTGTCTTATTTTTGGGGAAACAGGGTAGTTTTTTTCCCTCTTCTTTTGATTCTCCCTCTTATTTTTTTTCCTTTTCCCAATTTCATTTTTTCACTCTTTTTTTTCTTCTTCTTTCTCTCCTATCCTCAAATTTGCCTTTCTTTGGTGGTCACCTTTATTTGGGGTTATCAATATCATAAATACATTTGTGTTCAGTGCCTTGTGTGTTGTACCTTGTTGTGTTGTATTTTGTGGCTTTAAAAATGCAGGAGAGAGAGAACTACGTAATCAAATGCCCAGATCAGGGAGATCATTGGGAGACAAAGAAAGAGCCCATATATGAAAGAAAAGCAGGCATTACTAGAAAAGGAAGTAATGAAATGGAGGCAAGCAACCTGTCAGAGCAAGAATTCAGAGAAATTTTCATAAGGTGGATAAAAAGAATGAAAGACAAGTTTGACAATATGTGTCAGAACCAAGAGGAAATGAAAAATGACATCACTGCTGTAAAGAACTCAATGGAAAGCATCAAAACTAGACTAAAAAAATGGAGGACCACATAAGTGAACCTGAAGATAAGGCAGGAAAAAATACACAAGTAGAGCAACTTCTAGAAAAAAAAGTAAAAAGCAGGAGGAAAGCTTAAAGGAATTTTGGGACAAGAAACAAAACCACATCCACACAATAGGGGTTCCAGAAGGAGAGGAAACCGAGTGAGGAATAGAAAAATGGTTTGAAAAAATAATGACAGAAAACATCCCTGATATAAGGAAGAAAAACCCCACACAAATGTAAAAAGCTCAGAGTCCCAAGCTACATGAACCCCAAAAGACCGATGCCAAGGCACATTATAATTAAATTGGCAAGCACCAATGACAAAGTAAGAATACCTAAAGCAGGAAGAGAGAGAGACAGAAAGTTACCTACAAAGCTACCCCATCAGGCTAGCAACTGATTTCTCAACAAAAACACATCAGACCAGAAGGGAATGGAATGAAATATATAAATTCATTCAAAGGATGGGTGTGAATCCAAGAATACTGTACCCAGCAAGGCTATCAATCAAAATTGAAGGTGAAATCAAAAGGTTGACAGACAAAAAAAGAACAAAGGGAGTTTATTACCACCAATACAGCAACTAAAGAGTATTCTGTTAAATAAACAGAAATAAGAAGTGAAAAAGGAACACAGGGGTAAAGAATTAAAAATGACCACAAACAAGTACCTATCAATAATAACTTTAAATGCAAATGGTTTAAATGCTCTAATCAAAAGACATAGGGAAATGGGTTGGATAAGAAAACATAACCCATATATCTGCTGTCTACAAGAAGCCCACCTCAGAAAAAAGACACAAACAGACTGAAGGTGTAGGGATAGAAAAAGCTTTTCTGGCTAATGGGAAAAAAAAAAAGCTTGGGTAGGAATACTTATATGACAAATTAGATCTCAAAATGAAGGACATAAAAAGAGATAAAGAAGGTCACTTCATAATACTAAAGGGAGCAATCTAACAAAAAGAAATAAACTCTGGTAAACATATACACACCCAATGCAGGATCACCAAAATACATTAAAAAAAAAAACAAAAAAACTTCTGGAGGATATCAAGGGAGAGATTGACAACAATACAATCATAGGAAGAGACTTTACTACACCACTATCACCTTTGGACAAATCCTCTAAACAAAAAACCACCAATGAAACATCAATCCTAAATGACTCACTAGACCAGATGGAATTAATTGACATCTTCAGAACATTTCACTCCAAAGCCACAGAATATACATTCTTTTCAAGTGCACATCGGTCATTTTCAAAGATAGACTATACATTGTGTCTTAGGCAAAGTCTCTTCAAATTCAAGAAGATAGAAATAATATCAAGCATCTTCTCAGATCACAGTGGCATAAAACTGGAAATCAACTACAATAAAAACAATAAAAAACAAAACAAAACAAAACAAAAAAAACACCTAACACATGGAGACTAAATAGTGTGCTATTAAACAATGACTGGGTTACCATAGAGATCAAAAAAGAATTTAAAAAAATATTATGGCAGCAAACGACAATGAAAATACAACAATCCAAAATCTATGGGACATAGCGAAAGCAGACTTGAGACGGAACCTCATAGCTCTACAAGCCTACTGCAAAAAACAAAACAAAACAAAACAAAAAACCACAATTGGTAATAAATTACCTAACCTTACAACTCAAAGAGTTAGAAAGAGAGCAAGAAGAAAAGCCCAGTGAAGGTAGAAAATAATAAAGATCAGAGTGGAGGTAAATGACATAGAGACTAAAAAGACAATACAAAAGATAAACAAAACCAAGAGCTGGTTCTTTGAAAGGATAAACAAGATTGATGAACCTCTAACGAGGCTCACCAAGAAGCAAAGAGAGAGGACCCAAATGAACAAAATCAGAAATGAAAGAGGCAAAATAACAACAGACCCACAGAAATATAAAGGATTATTAAAAAATAGTATGAACAACTCTATTCCAAAAAACTAGATTACCTGGAGGAAATGGACATATTCCTAGAAAAATACAAACTTCCAAAACTCAATCAGGAAGATTCTAAAAATCTCAATAGTCTGATAACTATGGAAGAAATTAAAGCAGTCATTCAAAAGCTTCCAGCAAACAAAAGCCCAGGGCCAAACAGCTTCACAGGAGACTTTTACCAAACGTTCAAAAAAGAACTAAAAGCTATCCTCAGATTATTTCAAAAAATTCAAGAGGAAGAAGCACTTCCAAGCTCCTTCTATGAAGCCAGTGTCACCCTAATACCAAAACCAGATAAAGATAACACAATGAAAGAGAATTACAGGCCAATATCCCTCATGAACATAGATGCCAAAATTCTTCAAAAAATTCTAGAAAATCACATCCAGCAGTACATCAAAAAGGTCATACACCATGACCAAGCATGATTTATCTCAGGGATGCAAGGATGGTAAAATATCCGCAAATCAATAAACACAGTACATCACATAAATAGATAGATAAAAATCACATGGTCATGTCAATTGATGCAGAAAAAGCATTTGACAAAATCCAACTCCTTTTTTTGATAAAAACTCTTAGCAAGGTGGAAATGGAAAGGATCATACCTCAACATCATAAAATCCATATATGATAAACCCACAGCCAACATTATACTCAATGGGCAAAAACTAAAACCATTTCCCCTAAGAACAGGAACAAGACAGGGATGCCCACTCTCTCCACTCCTGTTAGACATAGTACTGGAAATAATAACCATTGTGATCAGATAAGTAGAAGAAATAAAAGTCATCCAAATTGGAAAAAAGAAGTAAAACTGTCCTTATTCGCAGATGACATGATATTGTACATAAAAAATTTGAAAGAGTCCATAAAAAAACTAATAGACTTAATAAGTGAATTCAGCAATGTAGCAGGATACAAAATTAACACCAAGAAATCTATGGCATTTCTATATACCAAAAGAGAGACTAAAAAGCAATTCCATCACACCAAAAAATTTAAGATACCTAGGAATAAACTTAACTAAGGAGGTAAAAGATCCATACGTGGGAAACTACAGGACACTGAAAAAAGGGATAGAGGAAGACATAAACAGATGGAAGAACATACCATGTTCATGGATTGGTAGAATCAACATCATTAAAATGTCCATATTACCCAAAGCAATCTATTGATTCAATGCACTCCCCATTAAAATACCAACGGCATATTTTACAGACCTACAAAGAACTCTCCAAAAATTCATCTGGAATAAAAAAGACCCTGAATAGCTACAGCGATCCTGAGAAAGAAGTGCAAAGTAGGAAGTATCTCATACCAGATTTCAAGCTGTATTACAAAGCCATTGTTCTCAAAACAGTATGGTATTAGCACAAGAACAGACATATAGACCAATGGAATAGAATAGAAAACCCAGATATTGACCCAAACCACAATGCTCAATTAATATTTGACAAAGGAGGCAAGAACATACAATGGAGTCAAGGCAGTCTCTTCAATAAATGATGTTGGGAAAATTGGACAGATACATGCCAAAAAAAAAAAAAAGAAACTAGATCATCAACTTACAGAATAAAAATAAACTCAAAAGGGATAAAGGACTTAAACATAAGATAGAAAAACCATAAAAATACTAGAGGAATATACAGGCAGAGAAATCTCAAACATATGCTGAAGCAATTTCTTCACTGATGCCATTTCTAGGGCATTGGAAACTAAAGAGTAACTAAACAAATGGACTACATCAAAATAAAAAAGTTTTTTCATAGCAAAAGAAACCATCAACAAAACAATAAGAAAGCCCACTGCATGGGAGAACATATTTGCCAATGTAATCACTAATAAAGGTTTAATCTCCAACATCTTCAGACAGCTTATACAACTTAATAAAAGGAAGATAAATGATCCAATAAAAAATGAACAATGAACCTAAATAGAATCTTTTTGAAAGAAGATAGAAGGAAGGACAAGAGACATATGAAAATATGCTCAAAGTCACTAATTATCCGAGAGATGCAGATCAAAACAACAATGCACTACCACCTCAAACTTGTCAGAATGGCTACCATTAACAAATCAACAAAGGACAAGTGCTGGTGAGGATGCGGAGAAAAAGAAACTCTCATGTACTGCTGTTGGGAATGCAGACAGATGCAGCCACTGTGGAGAACAGTATGGAGTTTCCTCAACAAACTAAAAATGTAACTTCCATTTGACCCGGTAATCCCACTTCTAGGAATATATCCCAAGAAACAAGAAACAGCAATCAGAAAGGATATATGTACCCCTATGTTCATAGCAGCACAATTCACCATAGCTAAGATTTGGAAACAGCTTAAATTTCCATCAGCAGATGAGTGGATTAGAAAACTATGGTACATCTACACAATGGAATATTCTATTGCGGTAAAAAAGGAGTTCTTACCATTTGCAGCAGCATGGATGAACCTGAAGAGCATTATGTTAAGTGAAATAAGCCAGACATTGAAAGAAAATACCACATGATTTTACTCTTTTATGGAAGATAAAGAACATTATAAGATGATGAACAAAATGATAGATACAGAGGCAGTAAAGTACCTAACAGACTGTCAAATTACAGTGGAAAGGTTGGGGAGTGTAGGGAGGGAGGGAAAGAAATCAACCAAAGACTTGTATGCATGCATATAAGCACACCAATGGACACAAGACACTGGGATGGTGGAATGAGGGCATGTGACAAGGGGTAGTGGAGGTATCAGCCAGCATTTGAGAAGCAACCAGGTAGATTGCTTGGTGAAAAAAAAAAAGAAAAAAAAAAGAAAGAAAAATATTTTAAAAAGAAACCCTCTTAAGGTGGCCTAGAAATTACTCTGGAAAGAAATAAAAAGAGTTTTCCTTCAAATGTCTGGAAAACTGTAATTAAAAATCAATATATTAGGCCTGAAAAAGAAAAATAAGTAATATATGTTTTTGCCTCTCTAAACAAAGCTTATGTAAAAATACTCAAAGACTAATAGCAGAAATTCAATTAGAACCATTTACTCTCCACAGCAAAGTACAAGTAAAGTTAGAAAATGAGCCTTATTTAAAATTGATTTAAATTGGCAAATTGAAATAAGTGAATATTCATGGGAACTTAGTTGTACTGGGCAGAAAACTATTCTTGAAGCATTAACTAATTTTTTACTGATGGTTCATCTCATAGCAAAAACTGCTTACCATGCTTTCAATCCAGACCAGTCATATTTCTGTGCAAAGAATTAAATTAAAAGATATCAACACTGCATTGTAAGATTTCCAAAAACCCTCTTAATAATATTTAAAAACATAAAAGGGGGGTAGTGGAGAAATATCCTCTAAGTTAAGCATATCAAGCCTTAATTACTTAATTTTTTTACTTAAAATTTTTTTTTTTTACTTGTAATGCTAATGGAAAGACACACATGGCTTCGGAATAAGTCAAAGGAAAATGGTTTGGAAAAATTAAAATCCTGAGTCTAGTTTATAGAAAGGATCCCTTTATTAACCTTTGGTTGAGAATATGCTTATATATTTCCAGAAAACTCCTCCAAGCCTATGTGGATCCTGCAACACTGGATCCAAGAGAGGAACTAACCAGACTACTCCAGTCATAGATGGTGGTGGCCCCACGCAACATGCTGACGAGACAAAGGAGAAACAGTCCAGAGATGGAGATGGTGAAGACACCTTGCCATGATAGCAGTCAGAAGCTGTGCATCACTGCAGGTTTCCCAGAACAAAGTCAAAGAAGGTTAGACCTGCATTGTTATTCTGTTTGTCTACCATCCAGAACTAGAGTATCATTGCTGGCATGAACTCATAAAAAAAACTTTTGGGCATTGGAAAGGGAACTCAAAGAACTGTTGGCCCAGGAAGGAGGTTACTGAAGACTGATTCCTTTGATGACTGGCAACAATTTAAAGGGACATGGTAAAACTCTAACATTTCCATTGAATTTAAAAATCTTAAAAAGACCTGAGCTCTGCGAATGACATACATTCTTATTAAATTTATTAAATAAAAAAGGGGGATATGCTGGAAGCAAATTCCAGTAGTTAGCATAATAAATGTGAGAAGTTCATCAGAAGGATGATGGACAGCTTCAGCAGGGCTGAAAATCTGCATATATTATTGCCTGCTGCAGGAACAGCTGAAGGCAGTTCCCCCAACCTGATAATCTTTTGATTGTTTATCAAACTTTACCTTTGATATGTACATCTGCTTTGCTAGAGGAAAAAATGTGTGATAAAAAGCCCTGTGTGCTGAGATTTGGGGAGCTTAGTCACTTGAACTAAACTTCTGTCTGGTCCTCCAACATGCCTTCCAAATTTTTATTTTGTGTCTAGTTTCTTAATGCATTTATGTGCAGCTCATTTTCCAGATTCCTGAACCCTTCTAGATGCTGAGAAACACCCTGGCACTTTTTCATAGCAATTTAGTATTATACCATATGACTATGTCACCATTTATTTACTTTTTTCTAGTATTTATTGACTTTTGGTTCTTTCCAGTTTTGACTGCTATAAACATTCTTGTATGTTTTTGGTGGACATAAGTCCTCACTTATATTGGAGATATATTGAAGATAGAATTGCTAGGGCATAAGTATATACAAGTGTTGTAGTAGGCATGCCAAACATTTTTCCAAAGTGGTTGTTCCCAGAAGTTGATGTTCTTGGGAACCAGAGATCTCCCTGTGGAAAAGGAGATGTACAACTATGGAATGCAGAAGGCAATATAGAATCCTATGGAGATGGATTTGAATTTGAGGTAGTGTGAATTCATGATCTTGAAATTATGTATATGTATATATGCATATTTATATCTACATTTATATATGTACATGCATGTGAGTGTGCATATTTTATGTACTTATATGCATATATATATATACATACATATATATATATATATATATATATATATATATATGCATATATTTCTTGGTATGTCTGCTAAGAGGGCAAAGAACCAAGAACTCCACTAGCTATAAGCACAGCTAGCACCTTAATCTTAATCTCTACTACCATTTCCCATAAAAGGCACGATTTCCTGAAAAAATGATGAGTTTCAAGGATGCGGCAACATAGGTACAACATAAGCATGAAAGTGTTCACAAGCCCTGGTCAGGTGGTCCAGTTGGTTGGAGTATCAACCTGTACACCAAAAGGTTGCAGATTCACTTATCAGTCAGTGCACAAACCTAGGTTTCTGGCTCAATTTCCACCCCCCTACCTCTTGGGATACTTACCAGAGGCAACCAATCAATGTTTCTCTATGTTTCTCTCTCCCCCTTTCTCTCTCTCTAAGATCAATAAGCATATCCTCAGGTGAGGATAAAAAATGTGTTCATAAAAATGAAGGGGAGCATGTCACAAGTGCTTAGGAGTCATGAAGAGGCTCCTACTGGCCACATCTGAAATACTTTGCACACCAAATAAGTATGGTGATAAATTATAAGTTTTTAAAAGGAAATATATGAGTCCAGATCAAGAATAAGTAGATTATTATAATAAATAGTAGAGGCTAGGTGCACAAAATTCGTGTATGGGGAAGTGGGGAGAGGGATGTCTCTCAGCCCAGCCTGCACCCTCTCCAATCTGGGACCCCTCGAGGGATGTCTGACTGCCCGATTAGGCCCAATCCCAGATTGGGCTCCCAACTGCTCACCTGCCTATCTTCCTGATTGCCCCTAACCACTTCTGCCTGCCAGCCTGATCATCTCCTAACCACTCTTCTGCCAGCCTGATTGATGCCTAACTGCTCCCCTGCAAGCCTGTTTGCTCCTAACTGCCCTCCCTTGTAGGCCTGGTCCCTCTGAACTGCCCACCCCTGCTGGCTGTCTTATAGTGGTCATCTTGTGTCCACATGGTGGCAGCCATCTTGTGTGTTGGAGTGATGGTCAATCTGCATATTACTCTTTTATTATATAGAATAGAGGCCTGGTGCACGGGTGGAGGCTGGCTGATTTTCCCTGTAGGATGTCCTGGATTAGGGTGGGAGTTCCCTTGGGGTGTGGGGCAGCCTGGGCAAGAGGCCTGTGGTGGTTTACAGGTCAGCCATACCCCCCTGGCTACCCAAGTGAAGGCCTTGGTATCTGTGGTTTATTTCTCTTCTACAATTGAAGCTTTGTAACCTTTAGCGGAGCCAAGCTTTCTGCTTGCTCCAAGGCAGCAGCCAATTCTGTTTGGATTTATTTATCGTCTATCATTGAAACTTTGTAGCCTTGAGTGGAGGCATAGGCCAGCAAGAGCAGGCGGAAAGCTTAGCTTCATCTATTGCCGGGAAACCCAAGCCTCCCTTCTACTCTCTGTGGCCATAGCCAACTTGGTTGGGTTTATTTGCATATTCGCTCCTGATTGGCTGGTTGGCGTGGCTTGTGGTGCAGCAGAGTGATGGTTAATTTGCATATTACTTTTTATTAGATAGGATAATACTTGGGGGAAAAGAGAGAGCTCTTTCTTATGAGTGATTTTGAGGGTTGGATGGTAACTATGGAGGGAGTGCTGAGTTGGAAAATCATTTCTTAATTGTCATAGTAAATATTGTTTTCAGCAAAAGTCATCAACAGATGGCAAACTTTGGGGGACATTTCATTGTGGAGCAAGATATTCCCTTGGTCTTATAGGTTCCTCAGATTGTTTAATAGTAGTAGCAAAGGAGAAATTGGGGAACACTTTACTAGGTGCTCAAATTAAGATCAGTGAGAAAAGGTGAGCATTGCGTGCATCCAGATGTTGTGTCTTGAAAAGGAGGCACTTGACACTGCAGTGCTCTGACTAAAAGAGTGTCATTGCATCTGACCATGAAGAGCATTCTAGCTTTTGAAAGTGGGGGAACAGTATTCTTCAGGAATGTCAATATCATGAAAGATAAAGAAAGTCTGTATACAGATTAAATGAGGAGAAAGAGAAATGTCAACTAAATGTGGTTCCTGACCCTGAACCAGATTGGATCCTAAACCGGATGTAGAAAAGTGCTATAAAGAACATTACCTGATTAATTGACAAAACTGGAGTATGGGTGGTAAGTGAAATTCTTTTAAGTACTGTATTAACTTAAATGTGTGAAGTTATTCTATTGTACCATGGTTATATAAGAGAATATTCCTATTCTTAGGAAATACTAAAACAGAGGTATGCACAGGTAACAGGCCATTATACATGTAAAACCCTCAAATGGTTCAGAGGAAAACATCTAGGTGACTCTTGATAAAGAGGAAGGGGTTCTTTGTATTATTTTTATGTTTGTTACATTTTATGAATTTCAAATTATAGATTCTCCTCAGCTTACAATGGGGTTATGACCTGATAAACTGTAAATTGAACATATTGTAAGTAAAAAATGCACTTAATCCACCTAACCTACATAGCCTACCTTAAATGGCTCAGAACACTTGCATTAGCTGACAGCTGGGCAAAATCATCTAGCATATATTCTATTTTATAATCAAGTGTTGAAGAACACAGAGTATTGTATGGATCCTCATTAATGTGCACAGTTGAAAGCATTCTGGGTCTGGAAAATGTTTGAAGATTTGAACTAAAACAAAAGCTCTGGCAACACAATACACTGCAGGGCATGGGTTGCTTACTCTGGTGTCAGCCTGGCTGACTGGGAGCTGCAGCTTCTGCCACTGCCCAGCATCCTGAGAGAGTATGGGACCTCATATTGCTAGCTTGGGAAAAGATCGAACTTCAAAATTCAAAGCCTGGCTTCTACATATTACCTTCTTGCTATCAAAAAGTAAAGAAATCATTAAGTAAAACCATTCTAAGTTGGGGTCTGTCTGTATTTCCAAATAAAAAGTTGATTTATTTTCCTTCAAATCCTCATGCCTGAGTTCTACTTCCCAGAGATGGAATTTAATTGGTTGGGGTATAGCCTGGGCATTGAGTGTTTTAAAAGCTCCCCAGGTGATACTAATTCCAGGCAGAGCTGGACTAGGTAATAAAAATTTCAAAGCTGGCAGAAGCTTCTGCCGCTGACACCTGAATCCTGGATCACTATTCTGTTGCTCCATATGCATTTTTCAAAAGTTTTGAGCTAACTCTTAGGCGACAACTGCTAGAAATATGTAATTTGATGTGTATAATCAAACATGCAATTCAGACAAAGCCCCATTATTCCTTAAAATTATTCCTTCAAACTTCTACTGCTTGATATAAACACACTAAAGGAAGGCTGTGCACATAGATTGCACAGATTCTGTCACTGTTTGCTTCTCAAAACTGCCAAAGGTAAAACATAGGTCAGAATAAGTTTTAGGATCTGAATCAGAAGAAGGCTTCAAGTCCAACTTCAAAGGCAATAGAACAAAGTAGCATGTGTGCATATATCCATCATGGCTGGTTTCCATTATCATGTTTATTTTTCTGTACTCGAGGCCCAGTACATGGATAAATGCACCAGTGAGGTCCCTCGGCCTGGCCTGAGCCCTCTTACAAACTGGGACTCCTTTGGAGATGTCAGACTGCTGGTTTTGGCCTGATCCCCGCAGGGGATCCCCTGATCCCCCCCCCTCCCCGTGCATGAATCTGTGCACCAGGCATCTAATATGCATATAAGATCTTTGGTTAATCTTTTCCTGCCCTCCTCCCATTACTCTTTCCTCTGAGATTCATCAGTCTGTTCCATGTTTCCATGCCTGTTCATTGAGCATCTGCCTCCTGGTGGTCAGTTTGTGTCATAGCTACCAGTTGAACAGTCACTTAGGGTTTTATATATATAGACCAGAGGTCTGGTGCATGAATTTATCATGGGTGGGGTCCCTCAGCCTAGCTGGTGATTGAGGCCAACTGGCTGTGGGGGGAGGGGGGAGGAGGAGGGATAGAGGATATTGGCTGACATGGGGGAGGGGCCACGGGAGGTTGGTCAGCCATGGGAGGTTGGCTGTGGAAGTTCACTGACCACCAGGGGGCAGCTCCTGCTTTGGGCATTTGCCCTCTGGTGGTCACTGTGTATCATAGCGACTGGTCGACCAGTTGTTCGATCACTTAGGCTTTTATATATATATTTATGTACCTGCCTTCCTTGCTAGAAGGTGAGTGCATTAAAGGCAGACACTGTGATATAAGCTTGTTTGCCCACTACTTGGCTCTTGCTTGGCATCAATAAATGCTTGTTGAATAGAAGTAAATTATGAGCTGTATTGTTCTGATCTATCTTATTTTTATTTATTTATTTATTTATTTATTTTTAGTAAATCTTTATGGTTCATATTATTACAAATGTTCCTCATTTCCCCCCCTCCATTACTCCCCTCCACCAGGTCCCCACCCCACCCTCTGCCCTACCCCTCCCCCCATTGTCCTCATCCATAGTTGCACAGTTTATGTTCAGTCTCTTCCCACAACCCCCACTCCCCTTTTCCCTGAGAATCGTCAGTTCACTTCCATACCTCTGATTCTATTATATTCAACAGTTAATATTGTTCATCAGGTTTTTTTTAATTCCTTTGGTTTTTAGAGTCACTTGTTGATAGTTACGTATTTGTTGTTCATAATTTTTATCTTTATCTTCTTCCTCTTCTGAAAGAACCCCCTTCAGCAATTCATATAATTCTGATTTGGCGGTGATGAACTCCTTTAGCTTTTTTTTTTTTTAATTAGTGAAGCTCTTTATCTGGTCTTCGATTCTGAGTGATAGCTTTGCTGGGTAGATTATTTTTGGCTGTAGGTTCTTGTTATTCATCACCTTGAATATTTCTTGCCATTCCCGTCTGGCCTGCATGGTTTTTGTTGAGAAATCAGCAGACAATCGTATAAGTGCTCCTTTATAGATAACTACCTGCTTTGCTCTTGCTGCTTTTAAAATTCTCTCTTTGTCTTTTGCTCTTGGAATTTTAATTATGATTTGTCTTAGTGTGGTCTTCTTTGCATTCCTTTTGTTTGGAGTTCTGTGCGCTTCCTAGACTTGTAAGTCTAATTCTTTCACCAGATGGGGGAAGTTTTCTGTCACTATTTCTTCCAGTATGTTTTCGGTATTTTGCTCTCTCTCATCTTCTGGGACCCCCATAATTCTGATGTTGGTTTGCTGGAAGTTGTCCCAGAGGTTTCTTACATTATCTTCAACTTTATGGATTCTCTTGTCTTCTTGCTTCTCTGGAGGAGTGTCTTCTGGCTCTTTATGTTCCAAATCTTTGACTTGATTCTTGCGATCTTCTGGTCTGTTTTTAGGACTCTGTATAATATTTTTTATTTCAGACAATGTATTCTTTAATTCTTGTTGATCCCTTATTATTTCTTGTAGATCCCTTATTATTTCTAGTTGATTCCTTATTATTTCTAGTTGATCCCTTTTCATATCCACATAGGTCTTATCAACCTTTTCTAGGAAATTCTTGAAAAACCTTATAAGCGTGGTTTTGAACTCTATATCCAGTCGCTTTTTGTCCTCCATTTCTTTCGTTTGTGATCTGTTTCATTGTGTTGACATTTTCGCAGCTTCCCTGAGTTGGTAGCCTTAAAAGTCTCTGTGTTCAGCTTGGATGGGGCGGAGTTTCAAGGTGGAGCCTACAGCCTTGGCTTCCATCAGCGCTGCCCTATTAGGCTCCTGACTCTCAGTGTTCCTCATTGTCCTTCGGTACTAGCTGCAAGCACCTCTGAGAGAAAGGTGCCCTCACATTTCGCCTGCTACCAAACAGTCTAGTCTCTCCCCCAATGAGCCCAGAACTGGGGTTCAGTGCAGTTGGAAGTGGGATTAGAAGTGGGGTTCAGAGTAGTCTAGAGCTTTTGTCTCCTTCCCGCTAGGTCAACCCAGCGGCACAGTCAACTGTCCGTTCTCTGCATGCAATGTGTGCACCTCCAGGACTTCCTTTCGCTGCTCCCCTGAGTTTCTGCCTTATAGCCCAGGCTCCCTCTGTATGAGCCTGGTTCCCCAGGGTCTGGCCTAGAACTGGGGTTCAGTGTCATTGGAACTGGGCTCAGCACAGTCCGGAGCTTTTGTCTCCTTCCCGCTAGGGCAATCTAGCAGCAGAGTCAATGGTCCATCCTCTGCATGTAATGTGTGTTCCTTTGGGACTGCCTTTTGCTACTCCCCTGAGATTCTGCCTTACAGCCTAGGCTCACTCTCTATGAGCCTGGGTCCCCAGGGTCTGGCCTAGAACTGAAGTTCAGTGCTGTCGGATCTGGGGTTCAGCTCAGTCCAGAGCTTTTATCTCCTTCCTGCTAGGGAACATCAAACAGGCACTCAGCCTCCCCCTCCTCTCCTTTCCACGAACACAATGTGTCTCAGTACCTTAGGCTTTTACAGCTCCTCTGATTTTCCTTCTGGTTTTCTCTTTCCTTCTAGTTGTAGAATTTCCAGTCAGTCAACTTTCCTGTAGTTCTGGGTAATGTCCACATTGTATTTTAGTTGTATTTTATTGAAATTGTTGTGTGAGGCTGCAGTTAGGTGTTTACCTATGCCACCATCTTGGATTCTGATCTATCTTATTTTAATCCTGGAGTTCAGATAAGAAAGTCTTGGAAACTCTACTTAAAGTCCTGCTTATCTGGATATTCCTGTTTAAGAATTCCAATCGCAAAAATGTTCTTCATTCCTCCTGACCCAAATGGTAAACATAAGCAGTGCTGCATAAAAACTCTGTTTTTTAAAAAACAAGCATTTATTTTTAGGTAGATCCAGGCACAGTTTGATAAAGTGTACAAATTATGATTTCTGTTAAATAAATATACACACAGTATCACACAGTAATTTTTCAGTTCAGATTCACTTTGGCATTTGGATTTTAGAAAAATTGAACCCATGTCGTTTTCTAAAATATGATGTAACACATTTGGACTGGAAGTCAGAGTATCAGAGAAAGGTTGGCTTTCTTAGCACTCCGTGATCCCAGGTTGTTAAGGGGTTAAATAAAGAGAAATGCCAAGTCTTTGTTCTTATTTCATTGCTAAATTAGAGCTAAGTGCAGCTAATTCTCATTCTTTAAGATATTAACATTTGATTTATTTTGACTCCAAATTTCCTTTGAATACTTACTAACTATAAAGAAGGTTTGTGTTTTCAAGCCTCAAATACATTGTATGTAATAGGTTCCATCTATGGTTTAAGAAAGAAAATAAACTGGGCAAAGCAGTATTGAGGCGCTGCAAAGGTAACATAGCTCATAACTTTGGAATTTCAGATGCATGCTAATATAATGGGAACAGAGAGGCTGGTAAAACTTTCATGAAAGTTAGAGGATCTTAGAGAAGAGGTGGCATTTGAGCAGGAATTTGCAGGGTGAGAAGCAGTTCACCAGGCAGAGAACAGGGGAAGGGCACCAGGGGGCAGAGGTAGAAGCAGAAAGAGGACTGAGCTTAGATGAGAAGGAACAGCCTGATGTGCTAGAGAGTGGTGTCATGGGTGCTGGGTACTGGAGTGGAGTGGGGAGTATGGAGGGAGAGCCCCATTGAAGAGGTTAGAAGGGAAGACTGTGGAGTGGATTGTGGGTGCTGGGGAGCCATCAAAGGTTATTTTTAAATTAAATTGATTGGGGTGACATTGATCAACATGAACATATAGGATTCAAGTGTGGGTTTCTATTTTACAAGAAACTGTGTGCCCACCACCCAAAGTCATATCTTCATAATATAACACATAAACAAAAGAAAGGATAAAAATAATATGATCTTATCAATAGATACAGAAAAACCATTTGATAAGACACAATATCCATTTATGATTAAAACACCCAATAAAACAGGAATAGAAGGAAAGTACCTCAACATAATAAAGGCCATCTATGACAAACCCATGTAATATCATAGTCAATGGTGAAAAACTGAAAATTTTTCCTCTAAGATCAGGAAAAAAACAAGGATGTCCAGGCAGAGTGTTGGATGTCCTACCCAGAGCAATAAGGCAAGAAAAAGAAATAAAAGGCATCCAAATAGGGAAGGAAGAAGACACACAGTCACTTTTTGAGGATGACATAATTCTGTATAGGAAACCCCAAAGACTCCACCAAAAAACTATTAGAAACAATAAACAAATACAATCAAGTTGCAGGATATAAAATTAATATGCAAAAATCCATTGCCTTCCTGTAAACTAACAACAAAACTTCAGAAAAAGAAATAAAAAAAAATTTCTTTTGCAATTGCAACCAAAAGAATAAAATACCTAGAAATAAACTTAACAAAGAATGTCAAAGACCTATATACAAAAAATACAAAGCATTATTAACAGATATTGAAAAAGACACAACAAAATAGAATCAACATAGTTTAAATGGCCATATTACCCAAAATGATCAATGCAATCCCATTCAAAATTCATTGTCATTAAAAAAAAATAGAATGAGAAATCGTCAGGTTGTATCAAGTAATTCATGAATTCCTGTACTTGCCAGACTGTCCAATGCCTCTAATGGGTAGAAACCTTTTAGCCAAAATGGAGGCAGAAATCACTTTTGCTCCAGAAAGTTCAGCACAGTTTTGCCTAGGTGAGAAGACCTCCCCAATGATCCTGTTCTTAGCAGTGCTGAGGGAGGAAGAATAGAGACTTTATATCCCCCAGACAAAGGCCTCACCATTAGAACCTGAATTAGAGAAGGAATTCCTATTGGCCTGGAGGTCAGTGCTGTCGGGTCTGTGGTTCAGCTCAGTCCAGAGCTTTTATCTCCTTCCCGCTAGGGAACCTCAAACAGGCATTCAGCCTCCAGGCCTGAATAAGGACCACAGCCAGGTACTAATTGAGTTAAAGCCTGGGGCACAGCCTGTTAAAATCCACCAATATCCAATTCCAAGGGAAGCAGGCCTAGGAATCCAGGTCTACTTAGAACAGCTGCTTCAGTGGGGACTTGGTAAACAATACAGGTCTCCATGGAGCAGGCCTCTCTTGTCTGTCAAAAAGCCTGGGACTAACAACTACCGCCCAGTGCAGTATCTACGGGCTGTTAATAAGGCTGTTATAACCCTGCATTCAGCACTGCCAAACTCCTATATTCTTCTGGGACTCACCCAATCAGAGGTGGAGTGGTTTACATGCTTAGATATGAAAGATGCCTTTTTTTTCTGCCTCTGATTAGAGCCTTCCAGTCAGCCTCTCTTCACTTTCAAATGGGAAAACCCAACTACAGGAACAAAGGAGCAATTCACTTGGACCAGACTGCCACAGAGTTCAAGAACTCTCCTACTCTTTTTAGTGGAGCACTATCATCTGATCTAAGTTCCTAGGACAAGACTTGGGGTGTGTTCTACTCCAGTATGTAGATGACCTTCTACTGGCCAGCTCCACACCAGTTCAGTGCTGGGAGGGAACACGAGGGCTTCTGAGACTACTAACTGAAACAGGTTATCAGGTGTCCAAGAAAAAGGCACAGATTTGTCAGGAAGAAGTCAAGTATCTAGGCTTCTGGATCACCCAAGGGAAATGAAAGCTAGGAACTGAAAGGAAGCAGGGACTATGTGCCATCCCAGTCCCTAGCACCTGGTGGCAGATTCTGGAACTCCTGGGAGTGCCAGGATTCTGCTGAATTTAGATCCCAGGGTTTTGAAACCTGGCCAAGACACTATGTAGCTTTAAAGGGAGAAGAGAAGGCACCCATCAATTGGGGTCCTGGACAGGAGAAAGCCTTTATCAGCATAAAGGCAAAGCTCACAGAAGCCCTAGCACTAGGGCAACCGGATGTGATACGAGACTGTAATCTTTTTGTTCATGAGAACAGCAGGGTAGCTCTAGGAGTTCTAACCCAGGGGTTTGGACCCTGGCAAAGACCAGTAGCTTATCTCTCCAAGCAGATTGACTCAGTTGCCTTGAGGTGGCCCCTGTGTCTCAGGGCCCTTGCAGCCATTGCATTGTTAGTCAAGGAAGTGGATAAGCTTACCCTGGAACAAAACCTAAATGTAAAAGTACCTCATGCTGTTGTCACCCTGATGGAAGCAAGGGGGCAGCACTTGGTTGACTTGTGCTCAAATGACTCAGTATCAAGGGCTGTTATGTGAGAATCCTTGGGTACGATTGGGAGCAGTGAGAACACTTAATCCTGCCACCTTTCTACTCATCGCTGAGGGGGCCCCTGAGCATGATTGCCTGGAAAGTCCTAGAGGTGGTTTATTTCAGCCGGCCAGACCTAAGGGATAGGCCCCTGCAAAACTCGGACTTAGTATTGTTCACAGAGAGCAGCAGTTTCTTAGATAAAGGAAAAAGAGGAGCCAGATATGCAGTGGTATCAAACTTTGAGACAATTGAAGCACAGGCCCTGCCTGAAGGATGGTCAGCACAGAGGGCAGAATTTGGACCCTCACTAGAGCCTTGGAACTCAGTAAGAATAAGCGTGCCAACATCTACACTGATTCATGCTATGCCTTTGCTACCCTGCATGTCCATGGGGCCCTATATAAGGAAAGGGGGCTCTTGACAGCAGGAGGAAAAGGAATCAAAAATCAGAATGAGATTTTAAATTATTAGAGGCAGTCTGAGAGCCCAAAGAAATAGCCATCATCCATTGCAAAGGCCACCAGAAAGGGAAAGACCAGTGTCAGAAGGAAACCAGCATGCTGACACCACAGCCAAGCTGGCTGCTAAAGAACAAGCAGCACCAGCATGGATCATGTTTGTCCCAGAATTACCTGAATCTCCAAAATACACTCCTCAGGAAGAGAAATGGGCCCAGAAAGAAGAGGGCAAGAGAACAGTGGAAGGCTGGTGGATACTCCCAGATCATAGGGTCTATGTCTCAGAATAGTTAGCCCATAAGGTAGTCCTCCAGCAGCATGAACTCACTCATTTAGGGAAGACTGCCTTAGAAGCTTTGTTAGGCAGATACTACCTAATTTCCCATCTACCCTCCTTGTGTGCCTCAGTCTCTCAGCATTGCCTTCTCTGTGCTCAGAACAATGCCAAACAGGGTCCTGTGGGATTGATAGGAGTTCAAGCTCCTTTTGAGGACTTAGAAGTAGATATTTACAGATATAGGGCCTAGCAGAGGGGATAAATACCTGCTAGTCTTTGTTTGCACCTTTTCAGGTTGAGTCAAGGCATAACCCACTCCATTGAAAAGGTAAGAGAAGTCACTAAGGCATTGCTGAAGGATATAATTCCATGGTATAGAATGCCTCTGACCATAGGGTCCGATAATGGCCAGCCTTTGTAGCAGAAATAGTACAACAGGTAACCAAGGCTTTAGGAATTAAATAGAATCTACATACAGCTTACAGGTCTCAGAGTTCAGGGTAAGTGGAGCGCATGAAACGGACTCCACAGCAGGCTATGACTAAGCTGTGCCAAGAGACAACCTTACCCTGGACAGAAATCTTGCCTCTTGTACTCCTGCGGGTACACTGTGCCCCAAGGGTAAGGGTAGGTTTCTCTCCCTTTGAAATTCTATACAGTAGACCCCCTCCCTTAATTCAGCCAAAGAAAGATTTGGGGGAAATAGGGAAGTTAGAAATCCAAGAAACAACTACAAGGACTTAGAAAAACTGTCTTTGAGGTCCACAGATGGGTTATTGACTGTCTACCCATCTCTCTAGGGAAAGCTGTACATCCTTAAAAGCCTGGAGACCAGGTTTTGGTAAAGGACTGAAAAAAGGAGCCCCTCAAGCCTACCTGGAAGAAACCCTATCCAGTCATATTAACCATCCCCACAGCTCTTAAGGAAACACCTGGATTCACCACTCCAGGTGAAGGCAGTCCCCTAGCTGAACGACATCTAGTCTGAGTGGAAGGTGACCTATGACCAGAAAACACCTCTAGCAGATCACCCTCAAGAAGATAGCAGATCTCGCAGAGCATGCTCCAAGGAATTCAGATAACACCCAACTGAATTCTCCCTAACACTAATCTTTCTTATCTCCTCTTAATGTAACATGCTCTAGTATTTCTGAATAATAACTGGTTTTATCTAATAATTCTTATTTTGTCTTTTTATGAGTGCCAGTAGAATCCGAGACTAGTAGCAGGAGGAGACATCATCTGTTCTTACTGGGACACAGAAGTACCATAAAATTACTGCTCTCCACACAGCAAGGAAACAAAGTCCTTATCATAAATTGTTGTATTACACCTTGTCATGCCATACTTCGCTTCTTGCTTAGAAACTCAATACCCAAATATACTAAACCGGGTAGTCCATGAGAAAACTCAATCAAATCAGATTTCTGTTAGCTATACTTATTAGTCTATGGCATGTTACAACTCTACTACCAAATGCATGTAGGGGTGGGGGTGGGGATGGGGTAGGGAGATTTTATTTGACAGGAAAAAATAATAATAGGACCTGTCACAGCCAATGTGCAGCTAACCAATGTTGCTCCTATTTGTTTCAGCAGTATGCAGGGCCAACATCCAACAGATGAACTATGCAACTCTGCTCCCAAGCCTGAAAACACCACCTATCTCTGATGCCCCCTGCAGGAACATTCTATGCGTGTGGGACCACTGCTTACCTCTGCCTGCCTGCAAACTGGACAGGAATGCCTTTAAACTTCAGATGGTCCTACAAACCAGAAGAACTCTCTACAAACCCCTGAGAGGAAGAAGTGGGATGATAACCCCTTGGTCATTGTCCCTTTCCAGTTGGAAGTAGCTAAGAGTGGTAGTCACCCCTGTTCACCATAACATCCCATGGTCATTGCTGCCCAAGGCTAAAAGAAGCTTGTGGGACAAGGGGAGGGGGGTTTGGGTGGGGAGGAAACTGGTCTTGCAAGGCTTGTTAGGCCATAAAAACTGTGAACAATGCACTGCCCTGGGGGGTGGGAGGAGAGAGTCATTATTGCTGGCCCCAGAACAGATCATTGGATATAGCCTGGGGACCCCCAACACCTGGGGGCCTTCCTTTAAGCCCATGAAAGGGGGCAGAACCATATCTGCAAGACAAAGACCCCAGAAAGTTATAAAAAGTGAAGCCCTCAGCCTGTTTCTTCACTCTGATTTAGAAATCATTCCGGAGTCCGCTAGTGTTAATAAAAGGGTTCCTCTAGGAAGTGTGCTTGGTATTTCTTTTGTCTTCTGCAACAAGAGCACAAAATTTGGAGCTAAACTGGAATGACATTGGTGAATAAGCAGAATTTTCAACACAATGGGACAGTTAGTGTTTTAAATTTTATTACTTATACAAATATATAATTTTAGAGTTTCATTCCTGTTCTAGGCACTATATAACCAAAGGTCCTTCAAAGCTAGAGATTTGGGAAATTAAAAAAAAATATCCATTTTATTGTTGAAAGTATTACGTGTCCCATTTTCTTATCCATTACCCTCTCCTAGCCCTCCCCAACCCCCATCCCTGGGTAATTTTAAAAATATGTTTTTATTGATTTCAGAGAAAGCAAGGGAGAGGGAGAGAGGTAGAAACATCAATGATGAGAGAGAAACATTGATTGGCTGCCTCCTGCACCTTCCCTACTGGGGATGGAGCCTACAACCAGGTATATGCCCTGACCCAGCATCAAACCATGACCTCCTGGTTCATGGATTGATGCCCAACCACTGAGCCACATCAACTGGGTGGGTAGTTTATTTTCTTAATTACAAAAATTGATGACAAATAAAGAGGAAACTTGAAGCATAAACTTGAATCCAATGAAAGAAAACGCAGGATTGTGAGGGAAATTCCAAACAACCAATCCAATAGTGTTGCTAGGAGTTCCAAGATGTCAGCAGCAATTCAGTGAACTGGTAATGGCAAAAGCAGTTATTCTAAAAAAACATAGTATGTAGTTAGATGTTAATTTAACATAAGGGTTTTATTGTAGAGGCACAAATGAAGCCAAACTTTGGTGTTTAAACAAGCCCTGGTGACACTAGTTTATCAAGCACAGCTCTAGAGGTTGGGCTAACTTGAGACATAGACGACTCCAAGAATCAGGAATCTGATACTCCCTAGGCAAAATTTAAGAATCCTTGATGCTATATTTAATAGTACAAATTCTACTTTCAAATTTTATTATAATGTATGTGCAATAGACATCTCTGAAATTTCACGTTATTAACCCACCCTGAAACTCACTCCATGCCTGCTACAGTAATCAAGACAGTGTGGTATTGGCAAAAGGGTGAACACAGATGAACAGAACAGAATACAGCCTAGAAATAGACTTGCACAAATATGGCCAAATGATTTTTAACAAAGATGCAAAGGAAATTCAATGAAGAAAGGATAGTCTTTTAAACCAATGCTACTTTAACAATGGATATCAATATGCAAAAATTGAATCTCAACCTATATTTCTCACCTTAAACAAAAACTAAATGAAAATGGATCATAGAACTATATGTCATTGTAAAAACGTTTAGAAGAAACATGGGATACAATTGTTATGACCTTGAGTTAGGTGAAAGTTTCTTAGATATTACACCTAAAGCTAGATCCATGGAGAAAACACACTGATGAACTGGACTTCATCAAAATTAAAAACTTTTGCTCTGTGAAAGACTCTGTATTATACTCAGAACATGTAAAGAACTCTTGAAATTCAATAGTAAGAAAACAAAAATCCATTTAGAAATTAGGGGAAAGATTTGAACAAACACCTCACCAAAGATACAGATTGCATATAAGCACATTGATTTTCTCTATTGCTTTCCTATTTTCAATTTCACTGACTTCTGCTCTTATTTTTATTTCATTCCTTCTGCTTGCTTTGGGCTTAATTTGCTCTTCTTTTCCAAAATTCTCTATGTTGCAGATTAAATTATTGACTTAATATTGTCTTTTCTAGTACAAGTATATAATGCTATTAAGTTCATCTAAGCACTGCATTAGCTACATCTCAGAAAAATTTTGACATGTTCTATTTTCATTTTTATTCAGTTCAAAATATTTTCTAAATTCACATGAGACTTGTGGTGTTTCCATGTGTTGTTTAATTTCAAATAGTCTGGAAATTCCCAGATCTGTTTCTGTTAGTGATTTCTAGTTAAATTCCATCATGGTGATTCCAGTTGTTTTATTGAGCAGGATGCAAAGGTGATTCTGGGTTCTTGTCCAGATGGATTCAAAGAATGAAACCATAGACAAAAGGTTGTAGGTGAAAAGTACAGAAACTTTATTGCAACCAGGTTCTATCTCTAAAACTCCTAAGTTTCTACTCTGTCTCTCCTGGCTAAGGAGGGACAGAGGGGACCCCTACAAAGGGCGGCTGCTGTTTTCTTTGTCCCTTTCTAGTTGGACTCTTCCTCAACTTAGGACCCCCGTGCTTTCCTCATTGGTCACTGCTAAGGCCAAAGCCCATGTGGTGCCCCTTATATCCTTTTCTTTGCTCTTCCCATATCTAACTTATCGGTTCAAGTTAGAGTTACTTTTGATTTATTTTATGGCTTTATCCTAGTTGTTCTGGACAGAGATGTTTGTACCTATGAAAGTCAGGAATAATGTTCTAGTTGCTAGATCCAGCTGCCTCTTCTCAAGTGTTATGCTTGTAGCATGTTAACTTTTTTTGCTGGGACATAGACTGATCCCTGAGGAATCTTTCTCACCGCTCCTCTCCAGGGTATTGCATCTCCAACCCCTGCTGACCTCCCCTCTGCCTCCTCCTTTCCATAGAGAGTTGTGGATACTGTCTGCTGAGCTTCTATTTCCCCTCCATCCCATCTCTTGGCTAACTCCTACTCTCTACCATGAAGAGATGACACTCAATTATCTTTGGTCTTGACTCCTTCCTGAACTGCAGGAATGGCCTGCTATAACTTTACCTTGTACATTTCATAAATGCCTCTAGTACATATTCCAAACCAAACACATCATTTTCTCTCCTAGTTCCTTGCCCAGGTGTCTTCCCTGCCACTGAGGCTGGAAACCTTTGTTTTCCCTGTCTCTTCTTTCACCTGTGGCATCTGTTCAATTACAAATCCTGTTTCAAAGCAAACTGCAACTCTCATTCCACCCAAATAAGGTCAGAGCTTACCCCCTTCCAGCCAGTTACATACACTGCATTCAAAGGAAGCCCTGCCCCAGGACACTATGAGAACAGAAGCTGCAGTAGGTAAAGGCTCAGTTTCCAGACTTGCCCCTACCTAGCCTGGGCCTCAATTTCTTCACATGTAAAATGAAGAGTTAGACAATTCTCTGAGGCTTTGTGATTCTCTGGATGCAATTCCTCATTTTGCATGCATGGCAATAACTTACTTATCCTACAAGTTTCATGGTTAGTTGATGCTTTCTTCCAAAATTTCATCTGACTCCCTCCCTGCCTTACCCCCACTAGAAGTAACACCATCCCCTCTGGATTCCTATAACATTGTGTTTATCTCTTTTAGGGAATTTTCACTAAAAGATTACTTCTTATCTCCCTCATTAGATTAACTGACCACATACTCTTGGAAGGAAGAGCCCACTCCTATTTTTTCTTTTTTATACCCTCCTTGTGGATAGTAGGCAATTCTGAAATACTGAATGAATGAATGAATGAATGCGGAATCATTTTCCTGGGTGAAAAACCAACAACAGCTTCTAATTTCGTCCTGGCAGCTATCCTGAGGTTGGGGCTGGGTTAGCTTAGCTACCCTGAGTGCTGGGACAGGGAATGGACCAGTCTGGCAGCTGTTGGGGCGGTGATCTGTGAGGAGCTCTCAAACATCTTTCAGACTGTAAAATAATACCTCACAAGAAATGCAAAGATAGGAAATTTTATTTCCCTCAATTCCTCTCAGGGGCTTCTGTGTATGTCCAAAGACCTCCCCAGATGAGCTGCTTGGGGTTCAAGAAGAACCTATTCTATCACACTGCAGTGCTTCATCACCAACAGAGACCAACCAAATGCCCTCTAAGGAAAGTGGGTTGGTTATCTTTGGGGTTTAGTTTTGCTAAATTTCCATAGGATGTGGAAAGTGAAGTGCTGCTACTATTGATCTCCCTTTTCTCACACAGGGCCCAACTTCTTCTTAAAACCAACACTAATTAAGCATTTGAAGGACCCACAGTTTGAGGGGCTCCTGGCTGTTGGCGAGCCATGGGTGCCCACCCTTCTGGTGTCTCTTCTTCCCAGAAGGCCCTTCACTCCAGTCCTGCCAGTTCATTGGCTGCCCTTAGTGGTTTAGGATTATCTTCACCCCTTAGCTCCTGCTTTTTCCTTTCCAAATTCTACCTGTTCTTCAAGGCCTGGCCCATGTCCCATCTCTTCTGTGTCTCCCCTGCCAGCAGTTACTCTACACATCACTGCTTTCTTTCTGTTTTGAAGAGACAAAGTGGACTTTTACCTTCTCCAGGCCAAGATTTTCAAATCAGAGTCCATGAGGATGGCATCATGCTCCACTTCCCACATGGAGACCTAGGCTGCCATGTACACAGCTAATAGGTGTTGGGCTCTGGATTCAGAGTGGGTTTGGGCCTTGGGCTCCTGCCACATGTTCTGCATCCAAACCCACTGTGCCCCTGTTCCATTACATATGCCACTGTGGCCTGTGGGTCTCCAGGTTGAGTGCCTAGATCCTGATGGTTGCTGGATAAATGTGTAATAATAAATACTTATCTCTCAGTTATATAATTTAGTATAACTGTATGCACTGTCTTTACCTTGTCACTTAGCAATTTTCACTCTAAGAAAAAAAACTATGGTTTCTTAGTGTGAAATTACTTTAAATTATGTTTAAAAAAAACTTTGTACAGTTTTTCACTAAATACTAACTAATATTTGCCAAGATCATTGCCCTTCACCAGAGAGGAGGACAGAAGTCAGACCTGACAAGTGTGAGAATTATGATAATCAACCCATAATCTTTTCTGTCAAAAAAGGAAGCTCCTTAGCTTAAGAGTAGCCATTTTGAGAGATGGTCACCACTCTAACTCCCATGACTTGCAATTCCCCAGGAGGCTGCCATTCTAAATATGAGGGGACAATCACATAAGAACAGGGTCAGAAGTGAGTGTCAGATTTGCACCTCTATTCACCTAACAAACTCTGAGCACCTACTATATGCTCTGTGTTCTGGGATCTAAGGACACGAGACACACAAAGTCTGCCTTCTTTGAGGAAAAGGGTTGCCAGAAGGGGCAATGATGGGAAGACCTTTCAGAGGAGGTGCCTGAGTGTGGGAAGGAGCCAGTCTTGTGAAGAGAAGAAAGAGGGAATAGCTGGTGTGGAAAAGTCTCAAGGTCAGAAGGACTTAATTTGAAGGAATGACAGAAGGTCTGACTGATGATATCTACACTAATTAAAAGAGAAACATGCAAATTAACCACCACTCTGCTATACCCACCAGCCAATCAGGAGCAAGTATGCAAATTAACCCAACAAAGATGGCCACTGCCACAAAGCTGAATTGAGCAGGAGGCTTTGGTTTCCTGTGGCAATGGAGGAAGCCAAGTTTCCTGTTCGCCCTGACTGGCCCTGGCCTCTGCTTAAGGCTACAAAGTTTCAATTATAGAAAATAAATAAATCCCAGATACTGCTTCTAGCTGGCCCTGTCCTATGTTCAATGAGGCACTGAAAAAGAAAAAAAGCTCCTTACCCAGGCTAGCCACACCCGCATGTGGTGAGGGTCCCTGCTGGGGGGCTTGGCCTGCCTGCACACAGCCATCAGCCCCTCACCCAGACTGGCCACACCCCCATAGAGTAAGAGTCCCTGCTGGGGGTGTGTGGCCAGCCTGCACACAGCCCTCAGCACCTCACCCAGGCTGGCCACATCCCTACAGCAGGGACCCTTATCCATGGGGGCATGCCAGCCTGCAAATGACCACAGGTTCTTGCCCAGGCGGCCACATGCCCCAAGGGAACACCCATCCTGATCTGGAACACCCTTCAGGGCAAACCAGCTGGCCCCCACCCATGTACTCGGCCTCTATCTATACTAATAAAAGGGTAATATACTAATTAGACTGGGAGACCTTCCAGGATACCTTCTGGACAAAGCCATGGTGGTGGGGCCAAGGTAGAGGCAGTTAGAGGCCAAAGAGGGGAAGGCAGCTGTGGGTGATCATGTCAGGATGGGACAACAGTTGTGGTGATCAGGTTGGTGGGATGGTGTTGGGGATGATCAGGCTATCAGGGGGGCAGTTGGGCATGAGCAGACTAGAAAGGGGGGGCCAGTTGGAGGCAAGCAGGCCGTCAGTGGAGGTCAGTTGGGGGTGATCAGGACAGTGGGGAGAAGGGCAGTTTTGGAGTGAGCAGGCCAGCAGGGGGCAGTAGGGGGTGAGCAGGCTGGCAGGCAGAGTGGTTAGGGGCAATCAGGCAAGCAGGCAGGAAGGCAGGTGAGTGGTTAGGAGCCAGCAGTCCTGGATTTCAAGAGGGATGTCCAACTGCCGGTTTAGGCCTGATCCCTGTAAATGGGTAGTAGGACATCCTTCGAGAGGTCCCAGATTGGAGAGGGTGTAGGCCAGTCTGAGGGACAACCATCCTCCTTGCACGAATTTCATTCATGGAGCCTCTAGTCTATAATAATAAAAGCATAATATGCTAATTAGACCAGACAACTGAATGACCTTCTGGATGAAGTCATGGTGGGAGTGGGGGGGGAGGGCACGGCAGAGGTGGTTAGGTGTAATCAAGCAGGCAGATGAGTTGTTAGGGTGATCAGGAAGGCAGGTGAGAGGTCCCAGATTGCGAGAGGGTACAGGCTGTGCTGAGTGACTGCCCCCATGCACAAATTTCATACACTGGGCCTTTAGTTTGTTCTATAAAGAGAAGTGACTATGGTCCCCTTTCTGGAGGTATAGGTGAGCAGCTAATGGCAATAACATTCTCAAATGGTGGCAAACAATCAGGAGTTTGCTTTCATAAGAATCAAGAAATGAGGCTGAGCCCCAAATTCAAGGGTCTTAAATGTAACACAATATATTAATGATCCTTCCTTGGGCCTCTGACTCCTCATACATAAAATGTTAGGATTAAACTGAAAGATCTCCAAGGTCTCTTTAAATGAAAAACTCTCTTAAAAGATTAAATTTAATTAAAATAATGAATTCAAAATGATGGAATAAATTAACTAAGAATTTAACTATGAAAATGAACTTTGAGACTTGGTGGTAGGCTCCTCCTGCTTTTCCATGATCCTGTTACAACATTGCAGCTGTGGTCACTGTGGTGTGTGTGTGAGAGGGGCCTGGACAAAGCAGCAGGGAAGAACCTGATGGGAAAGCCTGACCTGTGAGGAAAGCCCCAGAGCAACTTTGCAGACAGCCCAGGCTTTGAAGTCTGTCAGTTGGGAATACCTCAGATGATGAGGATAGCAGGGGGCATCTGGTCTGAAGACATTTTTCAGATTTGATTTATAGGCTGGACAGTAGTGTTGCCTCTGCCCATTTTATTTGCCATGTTTTTCACCAGAATAATTTGAGTTTTTTACAACACAGAGGTTAAATCATTAAAAACATTGTGTCCTAAAGGTAAATAGAAATTCTCTCTTCTCTCTCTACATAGCCACAATCTCACTTTACTCTATATATTTTTTCTTTTTTATTCATCCTCACATGAGGATATTTTTTCCATTGTTTTTTAGAGAGAGTGGAAGGGAGGGAAAAAGGGTGGATAGAAGAAAGAGGAGGGTGGATAGAAGAAAGAGGTAGATAGAGATAGAGGTAGAGATAGAGGTAGAGATAGAGATAGACATAGACATAGACATAGACATAGACATAGACATAGACATAGACATAGACATAGACATAGAGATATGTGAAAGAAACATAGTAATTGGTTGCTTCCTGGAATCTGTCAGGGCTTCTTCCAGACTGTTTCATGCATGTTCCCACACAGAGGCATATAAAGTGATATATACAGTGGGACCTTGGTTTTTAAACTTACTTCATCCTGGAAGCTATTCAAGAAGCTATTTTTGTGAAAATCATTAATTTTTTCCCATTACAAATAATGTAATTTGAATTAATTCGTTCCAGCCCCCTAAATTATTTCCTGTTTTAACCTTTTTTTAAAATATATACTAGTATAGTACATGTGTAATATACTATTTACTCTATAAACACTTTAAAAACAAAATGGACATGAAATGTAAATGAAAATTTTAACAAAAAGAAAATGAAATATACAGTAAAAAGTGAAAATTTACAAATACACTAGAACGTAATCTTTAATGTTGAGAGCTATTGATGACTGACTATGGAGAGGAGGGATGGAGGGATGGAGGGATGGAGGATATTATTGTTTGGAATGGGAGTCCCCTTCTGTAAAAAGTCAGGTAGCTGTTCTAGGCTTCTTTGTCTCCAGTAGAACTTGCTTCTGTGCCTCTGTCTCACTAAAATCCTATCTAATGATGTGTTTTAGTCTATGTTTCAATGCTTGATGAGTGAAATGCTGCATTGTCATTATTATGGTAGGGTTTGCTACTTCTTTGTCAGGGTGATATTTCTCAATAAAACTTCACATTTCTCCCCATTTTCGAAGCACTTCCTTGATTAGTAAAGTAGGAATACCCCTCTTCCCTCCTCCTCCTCAGCTGTCATCTGTTGCTGCTCCCTCTGAAGGTCCTAGAGCTCCTCGGTGGTCAGCTCAGTGCTGTGGTCCTCCACCAACTCCTCCACATCACCATCATCCACCTCCAAGCCATGGACTCGCCCAGAGACACAATACCCTCCACAACAGACACAGGCTCATCCTCAAAGCCCTCAAAGTCTCTTAGAGCAACAGACTCAGGCCACAGTGTCTTCCAGGCTGATTGTACATTTCCCCCCTTGCTTTGTCTATCAGCCTCATGCAAGTGGGGATATTAAAATATTCCTTCCAAAACTTCCTGAGGGTTAAATTAGCTTCAGAGGTCACTTCAAAACACCTCTGAAACAGTGCTTTTGTGTAGAGCTCTTAAAATTAAAAATGACCTGCTGGCCCATGGGTTGGATGAGAGGACTTGTTAGGTGGCAAGAACCTAACAGTGATGATACTGCTCCTCCACCAAATTGGCCTGCTACAAAAGGTGCAACTGTTTATCCCAGAGTTATTTCTTCACACTTGGGGCAAACACTTCATGAATCCATTCAATAAAAAATTGCTTGGTCACCCAAGATTTGCTATTAGCTCTCCATATCATATTCACCTTGTTTTTCATTACATTATTTTTCTTAAAAACTCATGAGTTTTCAGAATAGTAGACAAGTAGAAGTTTCAATTTAAAGTTCCCATTCACATTTCCACAAAGCAATAACATCAGCCTGTCCTCCATTGGCTTGTTTCCCAGCAGTGACTTCTCTTGTGTGATGTAGGTCCTGTTTGCCATTTTCTCCCAGAAGAGGCAGGTCTCATTACAATTGAACAGTTGTTGGGAACAAATCCTTCGTCATCTGTATTTTTGAAATTGTGTCATGAAATTACCAGCAGCTACTTTGCTAGAACTGGCAGCCTCACTACACTATGAATTCTACTTTTTGCTTAAATTTATTGAGCCACCCTATTCTAGCCTTAAACAAATCACTTTCAGGTGGTTTTCCAGGAGGTCAGTATGTAGCATCTTTACTCATTCATAAATAATTGCCTCTAAAATTCTATCATTGGGTAACTGCTTTTTATTTATCCAAATCAACAATAGTTTTTCTACCGCTTCAATTGCCTGTGATCATTGTTTTGTGAGCAGTTTCACACTCGTAGCAACATCAGCCCTCTTGATGGCCTCTTAATGTTTTAAAATTGTGCTAATCATTGATTTCACCATGCCATACTCAATAGCCAATCAGACATGTAACACTTCTATCATACTTTACAGTTATTTTTTTTAAGCTCTATCATGGTTCTCACAACTGTCCTTTTCATGTTGTTGCTATCACTAACCTTCATAGGACCCGTGCTGACTTACTGTATATACATATCCTATATAATAAAAGGATAATATGCAAATTGACCCTAACAGCAGAACGACTGCTCAATCAGTCACTATGAGGCACACTGACCACCTTTCAGTCCCTTTCCATGGTTGGCAGGCTCTGATAGTGAACAGGAAACTGGGGGAGGTTAATGGTGGGGGGGCAAGGCCAGCTGTGTGCAGCTGGGGAAGATGGCCCTGATCACAGGCCAGGCCTAGAGACCATACTCATGCACAAATTTCTTGCACCCAGCCTTTAGTTAATAATAATAATCAGCAACAAAAGCAAAAAAGCATGAAAATATTCAAAGATGTTAACAATAGAGGTTTAGTGGTAAACTGACTTATACTCACACATTCTCTCTTTTGTTTGTTACCTGAGAGACATCTGACTGATCATAAAGATATAAGCATGAAAGGATTGTTGGGTCAAGAATGAAATTTTGTTCGACAACTGAGACATTTTTTCCATGAATAACTTGGGTGTGAACTAAATTGTTAGAGATGGGAGACTTTCAAGTATTGAGGTTTGACTATAATTTCATAGGATGTATTTTTTTAAAAATATATTTTTATTCATTTCAAAAAGGAAAGGAGAGGGATAGACAGAAACATCAATGATAAGAGAGAATCATTGATCAGCTGCCTTCAGTACATACCCTACTGGGGCTGGAGCCCACAACCTGGGCTTGTGTCCTTGATGGGAATCAAACCCACTCCTCAGCCCACAGGCCAACACTCTATTCACTAAACAAACCAGCTAAAGCTCATAAGGTGCATTTTTAATACAAAAAATGGGACTCCAGGGAGAAAACCAATATGGCAGTATAGGTAAACACCTAAACTGCTGCCTCGAACAACAATTTCAAAACTAAAACTAAAAGACAAAACGGATACCATCCAGAACCACAGGAAAGCTGGCTGAGTGGAAATTATACAACTAGAAGGAAAGAGAAAAGCACACGGAGAATCAGAGGAGCTACAAAAGGCTGAGGTACAGAGACACGTGTGCACATGGCTGAGTGTCTGGCTGGGTTTCTCTAGTGGGAAGGAGACAAAAGCTCCTGACTGTGCTGAAACCCAGTTCTGACTGCACTAAACTCCAGATCCAGGTGAGACCTTGGGGACCCAACCTAATATTGGGTGGGGGGGTGGGAAGGAGGGGAATCTGGACTTTCAGGAGGAAACTCAGGGGAGCAGCAAAAGACAGAGATCTGGAGGTGTGTATGCGAGTGTGCAAAGAGAGGACTGACTACTGAGTGTGCTGCTGGCTTTCTCTAGCAGGAGGGAAACAGAAACTCCCCACTGCGCTGAACTCCAGTTCTGGGTGAGAATATGGGAAAGTAGATTCATTGGGGGAGGAAACTGGATTGTCTGGCAGCAGACAAAATTTGAGGGTGGCTTACTCCTGCAGGTGTTTGCAGTGGTTACCGAGGGACACTGAGAACCAGGGGCCTCATAGGGAAGGGCTGACAGGAAGCCAAGACTATCTGATCAGCCCTGAGACTCCACCCCATCCAAGCTGAGCACAGAGGCTTTGCAATTTTGAGTCTTGTCTTATAAGGCTGTCTCAAGCACAGAAGTTCTCCCGGCTTAGACACAGCTGTTCCTTACAGCCAATTGGCCTGGAGGTCAATTTCTCCCAGTGATACAACAACAATCAAGACTTAATTACACCAAGGCTGTATACACAGTCCACAAAGAGTTTCACCAAGAGTTTCACCTCAGGAAACAGGGAGGCCAACCCACTGGCCCATATAGGACACCTAGTACACAAAGCTACGCTACCAACTCAGGGAAGCAGTGAAAATGCGGAGACAAATAAACAGATCACAAATGAAAGAAATGGAGGGAAAAAAATGACTGGATATAGAGTTCAAAACCACTGTTATAAGGTTTCTCAAGAATTTCCTAGAAAAGGCTGATAAATTTAGTGAGACCCTCAAGGATATGAAAAAGGATCAACTAGAAATTAAACATACACTGACTGAAATAAAAAAATATTATACAGAGATCCAACAGTAGACTAGAGGAATGCAAGAATCAAGTCAAATATTTGAAATACAAAGAAACAAAAAACACTCAACCAGGAAAGCAAAAAGAAAAAAATAATCCAAAAATTTGAAGATTGTGTAAGAAGCCTCTGGGACAATTTTAAGCATTCCAACATCAGAATTAAGGGGGTGCCAGAAGAAGAAGAGAGAGAAAGATACTGAAAACCTATTTGAAGAAATAATGACAGAAAACTTCCCCTACCTGGTGAAAGAAATAGACTTACAAGACCATGAAATGCACAGAATCCCAAACAAAAGGAATCCAAAGAGAATCACACCAAGATACATTGTAATTAAAATTCCAAGAGCAAAAGACAAAGAGAGAATATTAAAAGCACCAGGAGGAAAACAGTTAATTACCTTCAAGGGAGCACCCATATGATTGTCAGCTGATTTCTCCACAGAAACTATGCACACCAGATGGGTGTGGCAAGAAATATTCAAAGTGATGAATAGCAAGAACCTACAACCAAGATTACTCTACCCAGCAAAGTTATCATTCAGAATTGAAGGGCAGATAAGGAGCTTCACAGATAAGAAAAAGCTAAAGGAGTTCATCACCACCAAACCAGTATTATATGAAATACTGACAGTTATTCTTTAAGAAGAGGAAGAAGAAGAAAAAGATAAAGATAAAAATTATGAACAACAAATACATATCTATCAACAAGTGAATCTAAAAATCAAATGTATAAAAAATCTGATGAACAGAATAAACTGGTGAATATAATAGAATCAGAGGCATAGAAAGAGAGTGGACTGATAATTCTCAGGGGAAAAGGGGTGTGGGGGTTTGGGAAGAGACTGGAGAAAAATCGTACACCTATGGATGAGGACAGTGGGGAGGAGATAAGGGTGGAGGATGGGTGGGAACCAGGTGGAGGGGAACCATTGGAGGAAAAAAGAGGAACAATTGTAATAATCTGAACAATAAAGATTTATTAAATTAAAAAAAAAATGGGACCATACTATGACAAAAAAAAAAAAAAAGCCCAGAATCCCTTCAGAGATCTTCATTTCCATTTCATGTCATTACATGTCATTTCATGCCACTCCGTTATTTTTAATGGCTGAAGAGTGTTTCACAGAATGGGAAATATAACATTTAATCTCTTTCCTAT
Source organism: Nyctalus aviator (assembly GCA_036971965.1). Classification (NCBI taxonomy): domain Eukaryota; kingdom Metazoa; phylum Chordata; class Mammalia; order Chiroptera; family Vespertilionidae; genus Nyctalus; species Nyctalus aviator. The sequence goes on from CM072922.1 coordinate 102,052,434, forward strand.
TGTGGGGTGGTTAAATTGCATTTAATGTTTTTCAGCTTATAAAACATATAGCAAGAAAGATTCTTGCACAGGTCTTTGTGCTCTTAAAGGAGTATTTTCATAGGGTAAGCAACTGGAAGTAGAATTGCTAAGTCAAGGATTTGAATTCGGTGGTATATTATATACTTAACACTTGATGAGAGCGACCCACCATTTTTGCCTCCTCTTCCACACTGTATTTTTTTTAACCAACCTTTAAATTTCTGCAATCTGCTAGGCAAAAACTACACTGCCACAGTTTGAACTTTCCAGATTATTAATGGGGTTAAATATCTTTTTACATAATTTAATATATGAGAGGGACAGAAAGTTAGAAACATCAATGAGAGAGAATCATTGATCAGCTGCCTCCTGCACATCCCCTACTGGGGATTTGCCCACAACCAAGGAATCAAACCCGGGATCTTCTAGTCTGTAGGCCAATGCTCTATCCACTGAGCCAAACCAGTTTCAGCTCCTTTTGCATAATTTTAGATCATTGATGTGTCCTTCTGTCCAGGAATTACTTGCTTATATCAATTGCCTGTTTTATATTAGATTGTTTTATTGTTTCTTAGTGACTTGTAGGAGCTTTTTCAAATATTAAGGAAATGAGTCATTAGTCCTTTGTCTTTATATGTTAAAAAATATTATCATTTAGTGTATCACTTGTCTTAAACAGAGTCTTTAGACATAGAGGAAGTTCTAATTATTAAATCAACTTTATATATCTTATTAATCCTTCCGTAGGTCAAGGATTTAGAGTCTTGTTAGAAAGTCTCTCCTCACCATAGAATTTCAAAATATTTTTCTCAGGTACTTTTATAGATTTTATTTTCCTATACTGTTTTCTGATATATTCATACTTTTTTATATTAATTTCTATAGTGGCATAAATTTGGTCTTATGTTTCCCATAGTGATAACTACCTCCCATCCAAGCACTAACCATGCCAGACCATACTTAGATTCCAAGGTCAGACAAGATTGGGTCAGTTCAGGGTGGTATTGAGAAGGAGAACCCCTATTTTGAAGAAAAAAAAACAACCCTGCTGTTTGGAATTTTCTGCTGTTTCTAAAAATGTTTGCTTTAGCATGCTTGTAAAATGAGGATCATAAAATTGACTATATGACCTTGCAGGTCAAGACTAGGTATGCCCATAAATTTAGCTGTGTTTGTTTTGAAGGACAGCAGCAAGATAACCACTAATTGCACAGAGAGCTGGCTCCTTTATAAAAAGGGAAGCTCTGCTTGTACCTTTGCTTAGAATTTGAATTCATTTTCTCTGAGCCCATCGCGCGATGAATCAAGTGAGTCTCTCCAAACTCTCCTCCTGCATTGTTTGATTGTTCGGGAACTCTGTAACATAATTTGGTGCATTGGTCCGAGGAACCAACCCATGCAGCCCTTTGAGCCTCTGGACCGGGTTTGGGGCCTGGGAGCATTGGACAGGCCTCTGGGAGGCACCGCTCTGCTGATTTAGCAGAATTAAACCGGGGGACTTTGGGCGCTCCCAGACTTCAGCCCAGGACCCGGCCAACATTTGGAGAGAGCAGACAGACACTTCTGGACCTGTTGACAGAATCTGTAAGGTAGGGGCCCCATCAGTTCAGCCCACTCGAATGAGTGGAAGGGAAAGCTTGATCACCTCCCCGAGGCCATAGAGCTTCCTCAGGTAAATTAATCAGGAGTCAGGAATCAGATGACTGTTTAAACTCTAGGTAAATATCTGGTACCATGTTTCCCCGAAAATAAGACATCCTCCGAAAATAAGACCTACTTACAGGTTTCCTTCTGAGTGAAATATAAGGCATCTCCCCGAGAATAAGGCCCCCCCCCCTAGGCTCTGTCTCAGATGCTATTGCTAAACATGAGAGATTTGGTCCACTGATTCTGAAAGAAATGGAGTCACAAGAAATTTACCAGGAAATTCAGGAATTGGATTGTTATGATGATGTTCCCGAAGATGATGATATGATTGTCATTGAATAAATGAGTAAATTATTGATACTGTAGGATTCAGTTTGTCTGGTTTGTGTTGACAATTACCGTACTACTATCATACGGTATACAGGTAATAAATTTCCTTCATTTTCTTTTAACAATAAATGTGTACCATATTCTTCATGGAAAAATAAGACATCCCCTGAAAATAAGACCTAGCGCATCTTTGGGAGCAAAAATTAATATAAGACACTCTTATTTTCGGGGAAACAGGGTAGAAGTAAAAAACTTGGACTAGCTAGTATAAAAATGTGGGACTTTGGTGAATGAAGGAATTATGAGTTCACTCTGCTGTTTGTTTCTGTGGGACTAGCCAATCTGTTACTGAGAAGTGGGACTGGAAGCAGTCTTAACTCCTCTGGTAGTTTCTCACCAAGACTGTTTTGGGGCATGGGTGCTTGGAGTATCCCCAAGCCTGTCGGGGGAGTTGGGCATTGTTGTGTTTATCTGCTCAGCTTCAATCTGAGCTAGTCTACTGAGAGAATGTGAGTATGGATGTTTATCTGTCTTGGCATAATTATCTGTTCATTAAATGGTCTGTGTGAAGTGAAAACTGCTTTATTTGTTATCTCTTTCTGTTGTTTAAATTATTTAAAGATAGGGCGATGATGGTCTGCAAATGTCTTAAGCAAGCACTGCTGAGTTATTTTTCTCAGAGATGTTTGCTCTCTATCACAGTGAAGGGAATCAGACCATTTAGCTAATAAAAATTTTTCTCTCTGTTTTTAAATTTGTATAAATAAGGGTTTCAGTTTGCTCTGATTTGTAAATTTGCTATATAAAATTGAAATTTTAAACTCCTAAGGTTAATTTAAAGGTATAAATTTATGACATTTCAAAGAACAAAGAACTTTTATTTATGGCTTTATTATCTCTTTGGTAATTGGAGACTTTCAGAGTCAGGGCTTACAGCTCCTGTCCCTGCCTGTGACATCAACGTCCAGTGTGGAACTAAGGCTGAAGTTATTATTAACTATCTATGGACCCCTGATTCTAATATCATCTGTAACTGAATTAAAGATCTTTTTTTTTTCAGGAAGCCATGAAAAATATAGCTTCCTCAGGTAAATTAATCAGGAATTGGATGGATTGTTGTTTAAACTCTGAGTGAATGTCTGGTGAAAGTGTGTGAGTGTGGAGGGAGAGAGCCTGCCCTCTCTTATTCTTTGTGTGGCTCCACGTCTTCGGTTATGGAGTCCGAGTGGGCCCCAACCTGAGGTTCCGCGATTCGTCATATGGCATAACGGTGACTCACCCCCGCATGGAGGTGACCAGGCCCGGGGTTTATATGGGTGCACCTTAGCTAAGATGAATCTAAGCTCCCAAGGGACGCGGTCAGGTGGGCATCTGAGTGAGGATCTGTGAAAACAGGTCACCCCTTCCCTTGTCTGTCATGCGCCACCTATCATCATGGGGTCGGGACAGAGTAAACCTACTGTTCTCCTTTGCATGTTGAAAAATTTTAAAAAGGGATTTGATGGAGATTATGGAATTAAAATAAATTCTGAAACACTGAGGAAATTCTGTAAGTGAATGGCCAGCCTTCAGGGTTGGCTGGCCCTTGAAAGGCTCTTTAGATGAAGGATTGGTCAGGGTGGTGTGGAATGTAGTCACAGGAGACCCTGGGCACCCAGATCAGTTTCCCTACATAGACAGCTGGTTAGAAATTGCTCAGACCTTGCCGCCTTGGGTCTGGTTCTGTGTATACAAGAAGGACAGAGAAAGGTTTTAGTAGCAGGAGTGAAGAGGCAGGCAAGGCAGGATCAGGCTAAGGAGAGGTAATCAGGGCAGGAGCAGGCTAAGGAGAGGCAGGCAGGGACATTAGACACAGACAGATGGGCAAGGGAGGCCCTCCCCCATGAGGAACCTAATTGGTTCCCGAACTCAGAAGACGGAAAGGCCAGGCTAGAAAGATATCAGCTGGCTTTCCTCCAAGGTGTCAGGGCCAGAGCCAAGAAGCCCATCAATATGGCTAAAATCTATGAGGTTTTCCAGAAGCCTGATGAAAGTCCAGAGGCTTTCTATGAGAGACTGTGTGAGGCATACCTAGGAATTCAGGTCCACTTAGACCAGCTACTTCAGTGGGGACTCCTTAAAAGATGCCAATCACTATGTCAAAAAGCTTGGGACTAATGACTACTGCCCAGTACAGGATTTATGGGCTGTTAATGAGGCTGTTACATGCCTACATCTGAAAGATGCCTTTTTCTGCCTCTGATTAGCCCCATCAGCCAGCCGCTTTTTGCTTTTGAGTGGGAAACTCAAATACAAGAGCCAAGGAGCAGTTCACCTGGACCAGACTTCCAAAAGGATTTAAAACCTCCCCTACTCTCTTTAGTGGAGCACTAGCATCTGATTTATCTAAGTTCCCAGGACAGGATTTAGGATGTGTTCTACTCCAGTATGTAGACGACCTCCTACTAGCCAGTTCCACACGAGCTCAGTGCTGGGAAGGGACACGAGCCCTCCTGAGACTGTTAACTGAAACAGGTTATAGAGTGTCCAAGAAAAAGGCACAGATTTGTCAGAAGGAAGTCAAGTATCTAGGCTTCCAAATCACCCAAGGGAAATGAAGACTAGAGACTGAAAGAAAACAGGCAGTATGTGCCATCCCAGTCCCTAGCATCTGGTGGCAGATTCATAAATTCCTGGGACAGCAAGGTTCTGTGGAATCTGGATCCTGGAGTTTTCAGATCTGGCCAGGCCCCTCTATGAAGCTTTAAAAGGGGAAGAGAAAGCACCCATTGTATGGGGCCCCAAACAGGAGAAAGCCTTCATCAGCATAAAGGCAAACCTTACTGAGGCCCCAGCACTTGGGTTACCAGATGTGACATGGGACTTTAATCTTTTAGTCCATGAGAACAACGGGGTAGCCCTAGAAATTCTAACCCTGGAATTTGAACCTTGGCAAAGACCAGTAGCCTATCTCTCCAAGCAGATTGACCCAGTTGCCTCCAGGTGGCCCCCCGGTCTCAGGGTCTGGTAAGGGGGCCCCTGAACATGATTGCCTGGAAGTACTAGAGGAGGTTTACTCTAGCCAGCCAGATCTAATGGATAGGCCCCTGCCAAACCCGGACTTGGTATCGTTCACAGATGGCAGCAGCTTCTTAAATGAAGGAAAAAGACAAGCTAGATATACAGTAGTATCAAACTTTGAGACAATTGAAACACAGGCCCTGCCTGAAGGATGGTCAGCACAGAGTGCAGAACTTTAGGCCCTCGCTAGAACCTTGGAACTCAGTAAGGATAAGTGTGCCAACATCTACACTGATTCACGCGATACCTTTGCTACCCTGCATATTCATGGGGCTATATACAAGGAAAGGGGGCTCCTGACAGCTGGAGGAAAAGGAATCAAAAATCAAAATGAGATTTTGAAGTTACTAGAAGCAGTTTGGGAGCCTAAAGAAATAGCTGTCATTAATTGCAAAAGACACCAGAAAAGGAAAGACTCAGTATCAGAAGGAAACCAGCATGCTGACACTACAGCAGAGCAGGCTGCCAAAGGACAAACAGCACCAGCACAGATCATGTTGGCCCTGGAATTACCTGAACCTCCAAAGTACACTCCACAGAAGGAGGAATGGACTCAGCAAGAAGGGGGCAAAAGAACAAAAGAAGGTTGGTGGATACTCTCAGATCATAGGGTCTATGTCCCAGACAGCATATAAGGTAGTCCTCCAGCAGCATGAACTTACTCACTTAGGGAAGACTGCTCTAGAAGCTTTGTTAGGCAGATATTACCTAATTGCCCGTCTTCCTTCCTTGTGTGCTTCAGTTTCTCAGCGATGCCTCCTCTGTACACAGAACAATGACTACTGCCCAGTACAGCCAAACAGGGTCCTGTGGGACCAATAGGAGTTCAGGGCTGTGGGCAAGCTCCTTTTGAGAACTTAGAAGTAGACTTTATAGAAGTAGGGCCTAGCAGAGAAAATAAATACCTACTAGTCCTTGTTTGTACCTTTTCAGGCTGGGTAAAGGCATATCCCACTGAAAAGGCAAGAGAAGTCACTAAGGCATTGCTGAAGGACATAATTTCGAGGTATGGAATGCCTCTGACCGTAGTGTCTGATAATGCCTTTGTAGCAGAAGTAATACAACAGGTAGCTAAGGCTTTAGGAATTAGATGAAACCTACATACAGCTTACAGGCCTCAGAGTTCAGGGAAGGTAGAACGCATGAACTGGACTCTAAAGCAGGCTATGGCAAAGCTATGCCACGAAACCACCTTACACTGGACAGATATCTTGCCTCTTGCACTCCTGCTGGTACGCTGTGCCCCAAGGGCCAGGGTAGGTTTCTCTCCCTTTGAAATTCTATATGGTAGACCCCCTCCCTTAATTTGGCCAAAGGGAGATTTGGGGGGAATAGGAAGCTTAGAAATCCAGAAGCAACTAGAAGGACTTGGAAAAACTGTCTTTGAGATCCACAGATGGGTTACTGACCGACTACCCATCTCTCTAGGGAAAGCTGTACATCCTTATAAACCTGGAGACCAGGTTTGGGTAAAAGACTGGAAAAAAAGAGCCCCTTAATCCAATTTGGAAGGGACCCTATCCAGTCATACTAACCACTCCCACAGCTCTCAAGGTTGCAGGACTGAACAACTGTATTCACCAATCTCCAGTGAAAGCAGCCCACCAGCTGAGTGACATCCAGCCTGAGTGGAAGGTGATCTCTGACCAGAAACACCCCCTGCGGATCATCTTCAAGAAAACAACAGACCTGGTTGATCAACCTGCTCCAAGGGATTCAGAAATGCTCTGCTGAATTCTTCCTTACACTATTTCTTATCTTCTCTTAAATTGGAAATGCTCTAGTATCTATGGATAATTATTGTTTTTTTCTTTCTAATAATTCTCATTTTGCCTTTTTATGAGTGCTACCAGAACCCGAAACTAGTCCCAGGAGGAGAGCTCTTCTGCCCTTGCTGGAACAGAGGCATCATAAAATTACTGCTTCCTATACAGCAAAGGAACATGATGAAGCTAAGGCTAATTTTTTCACTGTTACCGAACTTTCTTAATCTTAACCACTCACTGGCAGTTGTGACTCTCCAGAATCCAAAAGGACAAACCTTTTCACAGCGAAGAAAGTGGGGCTATGCCTGTTCCTTGAGGAAGAATGCTATTTTTATGCTAACCAGTCTGGTGTTATAAAGGATGGGACCAATAAACTAGCTGATCGAGCTTCAAAAATAAGATAGGAGTTATCTAAGACCTGGGCTGCAGGGGGGTGGGGGAGGGTATCTGAAAATGGCTCCTTCCATTGACAGGACCATTGTTAATGCTACTGATAGCCATAACCCTAGGACCTTGTCTTCTCATCCCGTCTAGATGCCTTTAAACTTCAAATGGTCCTACAAGCCAGAAAAATTTCTTACAAACCTTTTCAAGAGGAAGAAAGGGGATATTAACCCTTTGGGCTGCGTCCTTTTTCAGCAGAAAGTAGTAAAAGAGTTTTGACGCCCTTGTTCACCATAACTTTCTGCTGTTTCTAAAAATGTTTGCTTTAGCATGCTTGTAAAATGAGGATCATAAAATTAACTGTATGACCTTGCAGGTCAAGACTAGGTATGCCCATAAATTTAGCTGTGTTTGTTTTGAAGGACAGCAGCGAGATAACCACTAATTGCACCGAGAGCTGGCTCTTTTATAAAAAGGGAAGCTCTGCTTGTACCTTTGCTTAGAATTTGAATTCATTTTCTCTGAGCCCATCGCAGGATGAATCAAGTGAGTCTCTCCAAACTCTCCTCCTGCATTGTTTGAGAACTCTGTAACAGTATGGCTGTAGATTGCTGGCTATTAAGTTGTACAATATTTCCTGAATTATTTAAAATGCACTTTTTAGCATATACTCTGTGTTATATGTTCAGTCTATTTCTAAACTATATTATCTCATTGCAATTTCTTTGGTACATGCTTTCACTTCAATTTTATTCAAAAACTGTGATTAATTTTATATATTCGCTCTTGCTTTTCCAGACAAACTTTTGAATTAGTTAGATGATTTTTTATTAAAATTCTATTGGAATGTTGATGAATTTAAAAAAAAATTAAAATTATGAATTAATTTGGGGAAAGTTATGGATCTTTTATATGGAATCTTATGGCATATATTTTCAATTTATTTAAATTTCCTTATATATTCTTCAATAAAATTTCATATGGTTTCACTTTTCTGGCGCATTTATTGCTTCATTTATTCCTAAGTATTTTAAGTTTTTGTTGTTAGAGTAAATGACATCTTTTATTACGTGGTTTGCAGTATATGGTTATTATTTAGATATAGGAAAACTAGTGCTTTTTGCATACTTAAACTGGAACGAATATATGATTAGGTCTAATGAATAAGTGAAATGATGTTGATAAAAAGTTGTTGGTAAAAAGTCATATCATGTAAAAAAAAAGTTTTATCTGCTCCTCCAATATTTATTTTTCTTTTCCTTTTCCTTTTATTGAGCTTTTAAAAAATTTATCATTATTGTTGAAGGTATTACAAATGTCCCCTTTTTGTCTCCAGTGACCTTATCCAACCCTCTCCTGCACCCCCCTCCAGGCTTTCACTACACTATTGTTTATGTTGATGGGTTATGCATATATGTATATAAGTCCTTTGGTTAATCTCTTTCCACCCAACCATCCCCATCTTCCCTCTGAAATTAGTCAGGCTGTTCCATATTTTTATGAATCTGGATCTATTTTGTTCATCAGTTTATTTTATTCACTAGATTTCACATGAGTGAGGTCATGTGAGACCTGCCTTTCTCTGATTGGCTTATTTCATTTAGCATAATACTCTCCAGGTCCCCCTCTGATATTTCAAAAGGTAAGATACCTTTCTTTTTTTCAGCTGCATAGTATTCCATGGTATAAATGTACCACAGCCTTTTTTTTTTTTTTTTAATCCACTCATCTACTGCTGGGTATGTGAGCTGCTTCCAGATCTTAGCTATTGTAAATTACAATGCTTGAACTTTCTGATTGGTGTTTTGGGTTTTTTAGGATATATTCCTAGAACTGGGATCACTGGGTCAACTTCCATATTTAATTTTTTGAGGGCACTTCCAAACTGTTTTCCACAATGGCTGCATTCTACCAGCAATGTACTAAAGATCCCTTTTCTCTATATCCTCTCCAGCACTTGTCATTTGTTGATTTGTTGATGATATCCATTTTGACAGGTGTGAGGTGATACCTTATTGTCACTTTAATTTTCATCTCTCTGATGCTCAGTGACTTTTGGCATTTTTTCATATGTTTCTTGGCCATCATTATGTCCATTTTGGATAAGTATCTGTTTAGATCCTTTGCCCATTTTTAATTGGATTGGTTGTCTTCCTTTTTAAAAAATAAATATTTTTATTGATTAGAGAGAGGAAGGGAGAGGGAGAGATAGAAACATCAATGATGAGAGAGAATCATATATTGGATGCCTCCTTCATGCCCCCAACCTGGGGACTGAGCACTCAATCCAGGTTCGTGCCCAATCATGACCTCCTGGAATCCAATCATCACCTCCTGGTTCATAGGTTGATGCTCAACCAGTGTGCATTTGTTTTCCTTTTGTTAAATTGTACGAGTTCTTTATATATTTTGGAAATTAACCCCTTATCAGATGTATCATTGGCAAATATGTTCTCCCATACAGTGGGCTTCCTTTTCATTTTGTTGATAGTTTATTTTACTGGGAAGAAGCTTTTTTATTTTGATGTAGTCCCATTTTTTTATTCTCTCCATTGTTTCCCTTGCCCTAGGAGATATATTGTCAAACATATTGCTATGAGAGATTTTGGTGCCCATGGTTTCTTTTAGGATATTTATGGTGTCACAACTTACATTTAAGTCTTTTATCCATATTAAATTTATTATTGTGTATGGTGTAATTTGGATGTCATTTATTTTTTTGCACATACCTATTCAGTTTTCCTAACACGATTTATTCAAGAGATTGTCTTTACTTCATTGTATGCTCTCGCCTCCTTTGTCAAATATTAATAGAATATAATGGCTTGGGTTGATTTATGGAGTCACTATTCTATTCCTTTGGTCTATATGCTTGTTCTTGTGCCAATATACAATGGCTTTATAATATAACTTGTTATTTGGTATTATGATCCCTCCAACTTCTTTCTCAAGATTGTTGTAGCTATTCGGAGTCTTTTTTGGTTCCATATAAATTTTGGGAGTATTTGTTCTAGATTTGTGAAATATGCCTTTGGTATTTTAAAACAGTTCACATGGAATCAATAGATTGCTTTGGGGAGTATGGTGATGAACTCCTTTAGTCTTTTATTTTGTCTGCGAAGCTCTTTTATTTGACTGTCTATTTGAATGACAGCCTTGCTGGATACAGTAATCTTGGTTTCAGATCCTTGCTTTCCATTACCTTGAGTACTTCATGCCATTCCCTTCTGGCCTGTAGAGTTTCTGATGAGAAATCAGATGTCAGCTTTGTGAGAACTCCTTTATAGGCATCAGTTTTGTTTGTTCTTGCTGCCTTTAAGATCCTCTCTGTCTTTAATTTTTGGCATTCTAATTATGATGAGTCTGGGTGTGGGTCTGTTTGGGATTCTCTCTGCCTTCTGAACTTGTGTGAATTTTTTCTTTACCAGGTTAGGGAATGTTTAGCCAATATTTCTTCAAATTCCTTCTCTATTCCTTTCTCCCTTTCTGCCTCTTCTGGCACACCTACTATTCTAATATTGATATGTTTCATGTTGTCCCACAGCTCCCTTAAGCTATCTTCCTGTTTTTAAATTGTTTTTTATTTATTTATTTTTTTGGTTTTCTGACTGATATTTTCAACTCTGTCTTCTAATTCACGGATTTGATTCTCAGCTTCACCTAATCTGCTGTGTATTCCTTCTAATGTGTTCTTTATTTGTGTTATGTCATTCTTTACCTCAGATTGTTCTTTCTTTATAGTTACTATATCTTCATAGTTACTATATCATACTCTTGAGCATTTTTACCATCATTACTCTACATTCTATTTCAGATACATTTCTTATCTCTGCTTCATTTATCTCTTCTGGAGAATTCTCTGATTCTTTCATTTGAGTATCACTTCTTTGTCTCCACATTTTGGTTGTCTATTTGGGTTTGTCACTATGTTTTAGATTTATCTTCTACACTTCTCAAACTCTAGTGCAGCAGAGTGTTAAATGCTATTTTTGACTAATTGGACCAGGCAAGGACTCAAAGCCTCCAGTGACTGAATATGTCTACAGACTAATAGGATTCTGACTTGAATTTCCCCCAGGCAATCAGCCTCAGGTGTATTAAGAGTTTTTTCAATAGGGTGGGGGCAATGCTTCTGCCTGGAGGCTAATTGTTTCTTTTAATCTCTTAGTGGTCTCAGGGCAAGGTGTTTTCCAATAGGGTGTGTTGACTATCTTCCCCCCCCCAGGCAAGGCTGATGTCTATGTGGAAATTTTAATTTTAATTCTAGCTTGTTCCTGTGGATGTCCATGCAGCATCCATATACTCTGCTGCCATTTTTAATCTCCTCCTTTCAGTTTTCAAAGATCCTTCTCTTGCTGTCTTTAAAATTCTCTCTGTGTCTTTAATTTTTGGCATTTTAATTATGATGTGTCTGGGCATGGGCCTGTTTGGGTTCTTTTTGCTTGGGACTTGCTTGTACCTCCTGAATTGTGTGTCTTTTTCCTTCACAAGGTTAGGAAGGAAAAGACACACAATATCTACCATTATTTCTTCAAACAAGTTCTCTATTCCTTGCTAACATTCTTTATCTTCTGGTATTTCTAAAATGAAAATATTGTAATATTTCATGTTATCCTACAGATCCCCCTGTCTTTTCATCCCCCCCTCCCCCATTTTTAATTCTATAACTGAGTGATTTTCCTACCCTGTCTTCTAATTCACTGACCTAATCTTAGTTGTGGTCTAATCTGCAGCTTCATCTTTATTTCTGCTATGTTATTCTTCATTTCTGACTGTTTATTTTTGCTAATTTCTATATTTTTTTATGCTATTGAGCATCCTTATAATCATTACTCTGAACTCTATATATGACAAATTGCTTATCTCCATTTCATTGAACTTTTCTGGAGAATTCTCTTATTCTTTCACTTAGGACTTGTTTTTTGTCTTCCCATTTTGGCTGTCTGTTTGAGTTTGTTTCTGAGTATTATGTAGATCTCCTATGACTCCCAGTTGTTTCTTGTGCAAGCCAATTCCAGACACTGTTTCTGACTGGCCCTGAGACCCTTGTTTGGAGCGATCAGTAACCCACAGCTTTTGGCTCCCCCTGTTTGGGCTGGGTGCATTTGAAAAGGACCAAAGTACACACCAAGATCTCTATTTCCTAGCCGCTAGTCCAGAAGGCTTCAGACAAAGACAAAGTACCCAGAGTTCTGCCTCCGCCTCTCTTAATAAGCCTCAGACTGTAGACCATAGCAAGGTGTAAACTCCACAGCATGGGTCAAGAGATTTCAAATGGGTAGAGCAATTCCTCCTCCCCAACCCTTAGCAAAAGCTGCCTGGATGATAAATATATGCCTAAGAAAGATGTCCTTTGCTAACTCAGCACAGGAATCCATGCATCTGCCCTCTAGCTCTATACCCAGAGCTACCAACCCTGAATTCTCCACACACAGCTCTTGTCCATGCTACCCTCCCTCTAGCAGAGCCCAAGGTGAGTTGGTTGCACATGAAATTTTGTGCATTGGACTTTAAGAAGGTGCTTGCATTTTCAGATGTCTCTCATTTGCAAACAGAAACCCCACTGCTTTTCACAGCCAGATGTTATATGGGCACCTTTCTCAGTTTTGGTGCTCTGAGCTGGGAAGCTCAGCTTGGGGTTTATACATCAGAGTTCTCAGTGGGAACCCCACCCCCACAGCTGAGAGACCCTAGAAAAGAGTAATATGCAAACTAACCACCACTGTGCTACACTCACAAGCCACACCCACAAACCACACCCACCAGCCAATCAGGAGTGATTATGCAAATTAACCCAACCAATATAGCTGCAGCCACAGAGAAAGCAGGAGGGAGGCTTGGGTTTCTTTAGCGATGGAGGAAACCAAGCTTTTCATGCACCCCGGCTGGCCCAGGCCTCCACTTAAGGCTACAAAGTTTCAATTATAGAAGATAAATAAATCCCAACAAAAATGGCAGCAGCCGCAGAGCTGGAGAGAGCAGGAGGCTAGAGTTTCCCCTGGTGATTGAGGAAGCCAAGCTTCTGCATCCCTGGCCTGCCTTGTTCTCTGCTTAAGGCTACAAAGTTTCAATTATAGAAGATAAATAAATTCCAACAGAAATGGCTATGGCCATGGAGCAGAGCGAGCAGAAGGTTGGCTCTGCTCCAGGCTACAAAGTTTCAATTGTAAAAGATAAATAAATCCCAGATACCAGGGCCTCTACTTGGGTTGCCGGGGTGTGTGGCCTGCCTGCAAACCACCAAAGGCCTCTTGCCCAAGCCGCCATCACATCAAGGAACCCCCACCCTGATCCGGGACACCCTTCAGGAAAAACCAGTCAGCCCCCACCCATGCACCAGGCCTCTATCCTATCTAATAAAAGAATACTATGCAGATTGACCATCACTCCAGCACACCACATGGCTGCCCCCATGTGGTCAAAGATCTTACCCTCATGTGGACACAAGATAGCCAGCAGGGCAGGGCAGTTGGGAGGGACCAGGCCTACAAGGGAGGGCAGTTGGGGGCGATCAAGCCTACAGGGGAGGGCAATTAGGGATGACCAGGCCCCCAGAGGAGGGAAGTTGGGGGCAAATAAGCTGGCAGGGAAGTAGTTAGAAATCAATCAGGCTGGCAAGGGAGTGGTTAGAGGGTGATTAGGCTGGCAGGCAGAAACAGTTAGGGGCAATTAGGAAGGCAGGCAGGCAGGCGAGCAGTTGGATGCCAGCAGTCCTGGATTGTGAGAGGGATGTCTGACTGCCCATTTAGGGCCTATCAAGCCTAAATTGGCAGTTGAACATCCCTTGAGGGGACCCAGATTGGAGAGGGTGCAGGCTGGGCTGAGGGACCCTCCTCCTCCCTCTGTGCATGGATTTTGTGCACTGGGCCTCTAGTATCTTTATAATTTCAGTTGTTGCCTGTGGGAGCCCAACCAATGCTCTTGCTCCCCCACACTACCTTCCTGTCTTGAGATAGTCTCTACTTTACATCCTTCATTATAAAGTTTCTTCAGCTAATCTTTAGTTGGTTATTAAGGATGGGTTTTCTATATGTCATTTGTAACTCCAGTTTGGTCATGGGAGAAAGTCAGTATAGTTTCCACTGCCATCTTTGAAAACCCACTTGTTTATTTTTCTTATCTTATTTCATTGGCTAGAAACTTCACAGTGATAGTGGACATCTACCTTTTCCTGAAATAGGACAATTTTCACATTTCATCTTAAGCATGAAGAATACTATTGAATTCCAGTAAACATTTAATATCCAATTAAGGAATTTCACTTCTATTCCTAGCTTATTAAAGAGATCAACCAAAGGACTTGTACGCATGCATATAAGCCTAATCAATGGACATAAGACACTGGGGTGGGGTGGGGATGAGGGCATGTGACAGGGGATAGGGGAGACTGGGGGAAGTTCTATGGGGGGAAAAAGAGGGATATATGTACTACTATATGTAATACTTTAAACAATAAAATAAAATAAAGAGGTTTTCCTTTTTGTCAATCCTCACCTAAGGACATTTTTTCCAATAATTTTTATAGAGAATGGAAGGGAAGGAGGGAAAGCGAGGGAGAGAAAGTGAAACATTGATGTGAGAAAGTCATTGATTGGTTACCTATCACACATGCCCTGACCAGGGATGGGGATTGAACCCACAACCCAGGTAGATGTCCTTGACTGGGAATCAAACCCTTCTGTGCATGGACAGATGCTCTAACCACTGAAAATGTTGTTCAATGCTTATTAAAAGTTTTAATACACTTGTGTGGCAAATGTTATCAAGTGACTTTTCAGCTCCTATTAAGATGATTTTTTCTTTTAATATACATTACTAGAGGCCTGGTGCATAAATTTCTCTTCCCCAGAGGTTTCCTACACACATCTCTGCTCCTGCACAGAGGTTGGAAAGTGGTGTTGTGTGGATATTTATGTGCTGGGATTTGGTGTTCTTTTTTCCCTTTCAGTTAGTTATTTTAATGTTGGGACATCTCTGTCCTCAAGTTATGCTGAGACTGTGAATTTCCTGCAGTTTCATTTTTCTCTTTCTTAACGTTCTAGGTTGTTTTTTGAGGAAATACTGGGAGATGGACACCTAGTCATTCTCTTCAGCTATCTTTTATTTTTATTTTGAGAAATATGCTTATATGATTTTAGAGAGAAGGTGAAAGAGAAACATCGATGAGAGAGAGAAACATCAGTTTGCTGCCTCCAGAAAGCCCCCTGCTGGGTATGTGCCCTAAACAGGAATCGAACCAGTAACCTATTGGTTAACCAACTGAGCCACATCAGCCAGTCCTCAGTTACTTTAAATCACCATAGCTAGCATAAAATAATAGTCAATAAATAGTAAGACATTTATTGAAGAGTTACTATGCACCAGGCATATCCTAAATGCTTTCCCAGTAGATAACTCAATTATTTACATTTTAGAGAGATGTTAAGTAACTTGCCCAACATGCATACATTATCCTATATAATAAAGAGGTGATATGCAAATTGACCATCACTCCAACACATAATATGGATGCCCCATGTGGTCAAAGATGTCCACCCCCATGTAGACACAAGATGGCTACTACAAGATGGCCAGCAGTGCAGGGCAGTTAGGAGGGACCAGGCCTGCAGGGGAGGGCAGTTGGGGGTGACCAGGCCTGGAGGGGAGGGAAGTTAGGGGTAACCAGGATGGCAAGGGAGGGAAGTTAGGGGGTGATCAGGCTGGTAGGCAGAAGCGGTTAGGGGCAATAAGGCAGACAGGCAGGTGAGTGATTGGGAGCCAGTAGTCCTGGATTGTGAGAGGGATATCCAACTAAATAAGCAGTTGGACATCCCTCAAGGAGTATCAGTTTGGAAAGGGTGCAGGCTAGGCTGAGGAACACCCTCCTTGTCCCCCTGCATGAACTTTGTGCACCGGGCCTTTAGTCATATATATTTTCACAAAGTCTCCACTATATAGAAGGGGAAGCAGAGGCTCAGACAAGCAAAGTAACTTGCCTAAGTTCACAGGGCTACCATGATTCAAGGCTGGATTTGAGCTGGGTTCTAAAGCCATTTTTCTTCCTGTAAAGGAAGAAGTAACTTCTGTGCTGGCTGCTGAGTGTGTGGTGTGGAAGGTGTTCCTAGATGTGGGGTGGGACCTCCCTGTTTCCCTTGTGGTTGCTGCTATCTCTCCAGTCACAGAGGACTCAGTGACAACAGAGCCTGGGCCTTTCTGCAGTCCTTCTCCCCTCTTTGAGGTTATTTCCAGCATTCACAGAGCTATGCATCTGCCTTTTTGGGCAAGGACATTCCATATCTCAAGGTGTTCCTTTCCTTGAATGGCAAGGGGTAGACAGCAGACACAGGAGTATGGTTGGAAGGGGGAGTAGCTACAGTCTGCCAATGCCTTTACTGAGCTTGACCAACTATAGCAATATCAACATATATGAACTAGCATCTTGCTCAAGGGACTGTGCCTAACTCTAATGAGACCTCTGATTTAGCTGCCAATTGGAAGAAAATACAGAGGAACTTACTAAACTCTATTATGACTATGTAATCAGTAAAACTCACTACCATGGAAAACCTTACAATCAAATACCCTGAGTCCTCCAACAGCTAACTCATTAAAAAAATAAAAGAAGAGAAGAGAGAATCTGTAGATAAAGAGAGGCTGAACAGATATAATTAAAAATGAATAAGACTATAAGGCCCATGAATGCACACTTGGGCAATACAATTATAAATAAATAATTGTATTTATTTATGTAATTTATTGAAATCCAAGCATTTTAGAACTTTATGAATTACCTGTGACAGTACAAGAAAGAGAAAGACACCAGATCATAAATGAAAATCCACTCAATGGCCAATGCTTTTCCAAATAGAGCATCTGACAGACAGCCTTTCCCAGATGGTCTTCACCAAAGCACCAGCCTTAGTAGAAAGGAGGCCTTCACATGTGCCTCTGTTCAGAGTCCTATCCTCAACACAGGCTCTGTTCCCCCACCTCTCCTTCCAGTCTAAGATCTTTTGTGGCTCCAAGGAAACTGATGGGGACTTGAACCTTCATGCCCTGCTGCCCCACCAGAAAGCATGAAGGGACTCCTGCTCCCCCACCCCACCCCCCTCTCCCCTTGCCCCAGGGATGCTTCCTGCTAAGGGATTTTTTTTGGCCTTCCACACCCTTTGGTAGCAATGACAAATGTCCATCCACTGAAAGTTTTTCAGATCTTCCTTTCCAATAAGCTGGATCTCACTTCATCATCCCCACATCCTGAAATTAATAGTGAGTTAACATCCAGGTTGATTCAGTCTTCAAATAAACCTATGGCTATATATCTGGAACCACAACAAGCAATTTGAGACATTTTTGTGTCTTTTCAAAAGCAATTTGCATTCACTCATCATGTTAGGAAACTGCTCTCTCTTCCTTAAATGTTTATTTTTGCCATGACTGACTTTAAAATGAAAAGTTTTATGGAATTATAATTCCAGGATAATACCTCATAGATAAAGTTAAAAGGTAGTTTTAAATAGTATATAACCCCAGGTCAGCATTTCCCAAAGTTTATACTCTGGGACATGAGTCCCTCCAGACACAAGGGTGTGCAGCAGGATTCCTGATTACCAGAAGATGCCATCTGCAGCCACCTCACTGTACTCCTCTCCACCCACTTTCTCTTACTGCTGCTTCTCCAGGCCATCCTCAGGTGCTAGAGCCACACATGAAATTAGGATATCCTGTATATCCCCAAGCACAGAGGAGAATGAGCTGGAGACCTGGCTTTGACAGCCAAGCTGAGGTCACCATAGCTGGCTCCTGCCCTCCAGCGCTGGTAGCCCCCTGCATGCCACAGAGCTCAATCTTACAACTCAGTGAACAAAAAAATCTCTGGTAGAAGAATATGTGTCCTGCCATAAAGTACAGTTTTTGCCTAGCTAAATCCCCTTGGCATCCAGCAAAGTGAAAAGGGAAGGAGGTAGGGGGGAGTCCTGAAGTTTTGAAAGATAGCATGCGAGCATAATTCCAGTAAGGTGACCTCATAATTTCTGTAATTATTGAAATCCATAGCAGCAATTTAGTTTAGAATGATGGAAAAATCAAAATTAGACTCAAATGTTCTCTTAATATGCATACATACCCACATCTCTTTTTATTAGTTTGTGTCTGGATGTTGGATGTTCAGGAACACTCACTTGTATGTACTAATGTCCTGGTATTTTGTTACTCTTAAATTAATCAGGTGGGAACTGGCTCAACTTAGGCTCTAGTCACTTGAAGAAAGAGCACACCTTATGATTACTTGTTACTTTTGTTGAACATCCCAGCTGGAATTTTGTTACTTTTTGTGGAGAGATTTATACATTCTAGCAGGACCACACTGCTGTGTTTGGTTGCTTTCCTCTGGATGGCTTGAGCTTTGGGAATCTTGAGCCTTGTTTAGTCTTGACTTCCCTTGGATGTGCTGAGCCAAGTCTTCCTGTATTCATTGCCCTCGGAGAAGAGTGTTCAGCTGCCCTGAATCCAGCCGGTGGCTCAACTACCCATAGTAGTGTCTCTGGTATCTCTGGAGCATGGCTACCTCAGTCCTCAGGGAGAATGTCAATCTCCCACACCCTAAGAAAAAGAGAAATTCTTCCCAGAGTTGTGTGTTGAGAGTTCACTGGGTGCCAGGTTTAACCTTTCATGATGCCCAAGCTTAGGACAGTAAAGGTTGGAGAGATGAAGCAATTTGAACAAGCTGTGCATCCAGAGTGATGAAACTGGAATTCAAACCAGTTCTGCCTGCATCCAAGGTCTGGGCTCTTCTCTCCCCAGACAAGCTGCCTTGATGCAGAGTTAGCAGTCCGCTTCAGCTAGGAATAATGAAGAGTGAAACCCAGAGATTCCTGAGAGCAGGTTGATAATGAAGAAAGGGGAGTGTCTAGGTTTCCTATTGGTGCTATAACAAATTATTATAAATTTAGTGACTTAAAGCATCAACCACTTAATATCTTGCAGTCCTACAGGTCAGACATCTAATATGAGTCTTACTGAACTAAAATCAAGGTGTTGGCAGATGTTCTTTATGGAAATTCCTTGGTTCATGGCTCCTTCCTCCATGATCAAAGCCAGCAGTGGAGCAACTTTAAAACCCTCTCTGACTTCAATTTTTCTACCTCCATCTTATACTTATAACAATCTTATGATTACATCAAACCCACCTGGATGCTCTCCCTGTAACAAGGCCTTATTAGTAACTTTAATTCCATCTGTGACTAATTCTCCTTTGCCAGCTAATATAACATAGCCACAGAGAACAGGACATGGACATCTTTGGGGGCATTATTATGCCTTCCACAGATTCTTCCTCCTTGGAATTTTATTTGAGGTTCACTGATGATGGCACTTGGGTCTCCATGGACCCTCCAGCATGTGTACTGACCCATGGCTCTCACCCCACTAGGCAACCTGGTGGGGTGCCATTTAAATGTAGAAATATAGATTCTGCATCATCCCAGGAGGCAAGTATGGGAGCTACAACTTCGCAGAAAAGAATCTGAGTTGATGCCCAGTGGTCCAGAGAAGGAGCCAGCAACCTGAAGGGGACAGTTTCACTAAGTGGTCTTAAAAATAGGAGGCTTGAGAACACACAGAGATACAATTATCTATTCCTCACAAAACCTCATTCACATCCAGGGTCAAGACAAAGGGCAAGGAGGGCCCTTCTGGAAAGATCCTATTGGCTGACCTTTTATTTATTATTTCTCTTTAAGACTGACTTCAATGCTTTACTAAACCCGATTCCATTAGGATTAAAAAAAAAAAACTTATGTGGAGAAAGGCTCAGGGCACTTATTATTCCATTTTATGGATTATCAGTAGGAAGAGGCAGATTTTGGCTAAATATAAAGGAGTTTTGAACAATCAAAACTGCTCAGGATTGAAGAGGCTGCCTGGTGAGAAAGTCAGCTCTGTGCCTCTGCTTGTGTGCAGGGAAGGGGGAGCATGGTCAGAGTTCCAGACAGGATTCTGGACTCTGAACCCAAGCAGAAGGGAAATAATACCTGGACAATCCCCTACCTGGTCCAGATGAGGTCCTGTTCTTTTTATAGGCACCTTTTCTTAGACCCTAGGACCTCAAAGAAGGTGATCGTATTAGCTCCACTTTGTGTCTTAGAAAACTGAGGTGAAGCACAGAGAACTGTCCCTGGAAACAGCTGTCTAGGCAGAGTGAGGAGGACTGCGCATTCTCAGGTGCTCAGGCCCTCACACCTCTCTGGTTAGGAGCTCTGGGCTGCCCCTCTAGGCTCATTCATTTCCTGATAGCACTGGGAGTGGAGGCAAGAAAACAAAGTTTACTTTGCATGTAGTGGAAGCTTCATACAACATTATCTAATTTAATCCTCTTGACATTTATTTTTATTGATATCAGAGAGGAAGGAAGAGGATAGAGTGATGGAAACATCAATGATGAGAGAGAAAAATTGATCAGCTGCCTCTTGCATGCCTCCCACTGGAGATGGAGCCCAAAACCTGGGCTTGTGTCCTCATGGGGAATCAAACCATGGTGGATACTCAACCACTGAGCCATGCTGGCCTGGACTCAACATTTCTATCCTCCCCACTTTAATAGGAGGAGGAGGAGATTCAAAGAGTTTAGACAAACATGCCAAAGACCACAGAGCTGCCCAGTGGTGAATACAGAGTTCAAAGGCCCGCTGAGGCTCCAAGTTTGGGGCTCTCATAGATGCCGTCTCAGGAAGCCCAGAGCTCCCAAGCACCCTGAGGAATAGGTGGTGGCTTCCAGAGCAGGAAGGACATATCAGCTCTAAAGTACATTCTTGGTCTGTTTCCTTCCACCCAAGGAAATCAGGAGGATACAACACTTTCAGGGACTAAAAACACTTTGTTGACATTTCCAATAGGAGTATCATAATACTCCTATTATATTTGAGGGTCATATTTTAGACATATTTGAGGGTCATATTTTAGACAAACTGTTTATCTGTCAGACTTTCTGGGTCTTGGTGATGACAAATACTACACAAACTCTTACAGATAGGAAGGAAAATATTCTTTGCAACCTTTGGGAACTATAGGAAAATTAAAGGAAGAATTCCAGATGGTAATGGCCGTGTCCCTCAGAAGAGTCAGATAATGTGATTCTGGAACTCTATCACAACTGGGAATGGAAATGTCAAAGAGAATAATTAAAAATAAATAAGGAACTCGAAGTGATCATTTCAAGATGTTAACATTTTGCCCTCAAAAGCAGGTTTTTAAAAATTACAAGCAGCTCACAAAAAGAAAAAAGAAAAAAATAACTATGGGTATTAAATAGGTAACTTAATAGAAGAGTGCTATTCTTTTTAATCATAAAGGATTTAATTTCCCCTTTACTTCTATTATTTCTGCTAATAAACTTGTCACCTGGGCTGGAACTGATTATGAAAAGCTGGGAACAGATTTCATTGCCCAGAATAACATTTTTACACATTAGTGTTTTACGCTTCAGTTTTATGTATTAAATATAATATGGAGTCTCTTTAAAAGTCAGGACACAATTCAAAATGTTATCTCTGGATTACTTCATCAGAACACATAAATACACTCATCTTTAGAGTGAAGTCTGGGTCTTGGTGATGACTAATTCTACACAAACTCTTACAGGTAGGAAGGAAAATATTCTTTGCAACCTTTGGGAACTATAGGAAAATTAAAGGAAGAATTCCAGATGGGATTTAAGACAGAGACTGGGCCGAAACTGGTTTGGATCAGTGGAGAGAGCAGTGGCCTACAGACTGAAAGGTCCCAGGTTCGATCCTGGTCAAGGGCATGTACCTTGGTTGTGGGCACAACCCCAGTAGTGGTGTGCAAGAGGCAGCTGGTCGATGTTTCTAGCTCTCTTTCCCTCTTCCTTCCTCTCTGTGAAAAATCAATAAAATATATTAAAAAAAAAAGACACAGACTAGATTATCAGGGCTTCCCACCAGTAAATCAAAATGTGCTTTCTCAGTGTGCCATGGCCACAGAGCATCCAGATGTGTGGAGGATCAGGAAGAAAGGGAAAAGTACAGATCTGCACTCAAGGATTTTTCATTATTAAAAGGGAAGGTGGAAGAAATTACTACAAAGAATACATATGAACATGTGAACAAAATATTTAAAAGGAGCTATAGTTGAAGTCATAACTGCAGCCTAGAACAGACTTTCCTCATAGCAAGCTCTCAATAAATGTCTGCGGAATGAATAAGTGAATAAATGAATGAATGATTGGGCATAATTTGTATATAAGCATTCATTTTTGTCTAATTAATGGTCGATATAGATGAATTATAGATGTTGGTATGAGCTCAGCCCTTTAAGAGGTGGTTCATTTTCCCTGACAGCATTTCCTTAAAAGGGAAAGTACTACTAGGAGGAAGAAACAATGCCTTGTTATGTCCTCCTGGTTCAAACAGCCAAGAACTACAACTTTGAAAAATTGAAGACAATTAGCATATAAAATAAAACTCTTACTTAAAACCGAACATAACTACATTAATGGGTAACTAAACAGTTCTAAAGAACAAGCAATACCTCGTAAGAAATTGGTAGCTTAATTTTTATTTCCTAGTGGTTTCTAGCTACCTTCTAGCTTTGTGCTCAGAATTGACTATGAAACTTTTCTCAACTAAATGTTTGGATGAGAAATGAGTCCAGCTCTGATACCTGTTAATAGATAGGGTAAGTGATTATTCTTCCCTGGTTACTGTTCATCGGTATGTGGGTAGAATTCTCCTTCAAGACTCTAGTGAAGAATGTGATAGTCAGAATTTTAGCCAGTTTTTAGATCTATCAGACATTCATTTAGTATAGGCTGGAAACTATAGCCTGCGGGACAAATTTGGCCTGCCATATGTTTTTGCAAATAATGTTTTATTGGAAACAAGTTACTGCTTTCACATTTCAACAGCAGAGTTGAGTAGTGGTGGCAGAGACCATATGGCTCACAAGCTTAGAATATTTATTTTCTGGCTTCTTACAGAAAAAAAATCTAGTATAACAGTGCTGGAAATCTTGTCTTGACCCTACTCTTTTTTCCCTCCAGAGACTGAATCAGTGGAAACCTTCATTACCACCATCACCACCACCATCACCACCACCGCCCTCACCAGGACCACCACCTTTTTCACTTTCTAGCAAGCATGGCTTCAGGGATTCTTCCTTGCTCTGCCCTTACAACCCAAGTTTAACAACATGGTGTGTGTGAGTAAAAGGCCATGTCATTACTCCATCCTCAATATGTTCTGCTTCCATGGTTTTCACAGAGAGGCAGGGACTGATGAAGTGATGAAGTAAGATTGCTATAGCCATCTCAAGACAAAGGCACTCTTATGTGAAGGGATAATCAGCTGTTACTTTTTGTGTTTGGTATAAACCTCATGGATCTGACTCAATCAGTGAAAGAGGAAGGAAAAATTCCCTTCTTTTCTTGCTCACCCAACTTCTGAAATTGTACAGTTCACATTCTTCAAAGCAACAAATCAGAAATCAACAGATTACTACTTAGACATGTAAATACTATTGACAAATGCCTTAAATAATATGGGTTTAAAGAATAAGTCAGAATTATACATAATGCGTAGAGAGTTTTAGTTTCAGAGGATAAGAACATTCTGGAGATGGATGTACTTAGTGCCACTGTATATACACTTAAAATGGTTGAAATGGTACTACATTTTTAAAAAGTTAACTGGGTGAAGAGTACAGGGGAACTCTATTATCTTTACAATTCTTCTATATATCTAACATTATTTAAAAGTGAAAAAAATGATACATATTTCATTTGTTTAGAATAGCATTTCTCAAAGTATAGTCCTTTAGATTCTTTCAAGGGGTTTGTGATATCAAATCTATTTTCACAATAACACTAAGATGTAATTAGCTTTTTCTTTCTCACTCTATCATGAACATAAAAACATGACAAGTTCATTGATATGGTTTCAGATTTCATACTAAAACAACTTTAAGAAGCTATCACTTTTCTAGTCTGGTGTACTATTACAGAAAACAACTCACAATCTGAAGATGACATTAACTTTGTGCTTGCCAGCTACACGGTATAGCTATATAAAGACAGATTTTCTTCACATACAACAGCAAAAACAACACATGTCAATGAATTGAATGTACAAGCAGATATGAAAATCCAACATCTTCTTTAAGCTAGGCATTAAAAAATATTTACAAAATTGTAAAACAGGAGGAGGGAAGATGGTGACGGAATAGATGGATGTGTCCTGAGACTTGTCCTGGAGTGGCGGAGGGAGCAGCTGAAAGGAGTGGAATTCAGCCCGAATTTGGTGAGGAGACAGAACTGGTGAGATAGTTTGCACCCAGGAAGGGCAGAAGTCCCCAGAAATAAGGTAAAATCAAGGATCTAAGTGGGAGACAACTCTGAAAGCCTGGCTAGATTGCGCAGTGCTGGCAAGAGAGAACCTCTCAAGGACACAGACCCATGCCTCCTCCCACTGAACCTGGTTCATGGGACCTTTTGGATACAGATACTTACCTGTGGCTGAGGTGCAGGAGAAGGTGTGGGCTTGTGGAATCAAGGAAGAGTGGATGGTGATCTAGGGGAGGTGTTGGCAGGTCTGTTGCTGAGTCAGCTAAACCTAGTCGCCATTTTCTCCTGAGAGATGGCCCCGCCCTCCAGTCTCCAGGCAACCAATTCAGCCACACCCAGATCACACCTTGAGTAAAATAAGGAATCTGAATATTCCCTAAGGATATAGGAAGGGCCTAAAGACTAATCTTTAGCCCCAGCAACCAGGAAACTGACAAACAGAACAGTACAGACAAATGGAATCATAAGCCAGCCAAAGGAAGACACTCTACTTTTTTTTCACTTTTATTTTTATTTTCTCTTTCTTTCTTTCTTTTTTTTTAATATATTTTATTGATTTTTTTGGCCCCCCTCCCTCCTTCCCACACATCCCCTCCCTCCCCAGAGTTTTATGTCCATTGGTTGTACTTATATGCATGTATACAAGTCCTTTGGTTGATGTATTATCTCCCACAGATCCTCCTCCCCTGCCCGCTGTAATTTGACAGTCTGCTTGTTGCTTTACTGTCTCTATATCTATCTTTTGGTTCATCAGTTTATAATGTTCTTTATTATCCACAAATGAGTGAGGTCATGTGGTGTTTCTCTTTCATTGATTGGCTTATTTCACTCAGCATGATGTTCTCCAATTCCATCCAGGTTGCTGCAAATGATGAGAATTCCTTCTTTTTTATGGCAGCAAAGTATTCCATTGTGTAGATGTACCATGGTTTTTGGATCCAATCATCTGCTGGTGGGCACCTAGGCTGTTTCCAAATTCTGGCTATTGTAGATTGTGCTGCTATGAACATAGGGGTGCATAAATCCTTTCTGATTGGTGTTTCTAGTTTCTTGGGATATATTTCTAGAAGTGGGATTACTGGGTCAAATGGGAGTTCCATTTTCAGATTTTTGAGGAAACTCCAAAAACAGTGGTTGCACCAGTCTGCATTCTCACCAGCAGTGCACGAGGGTTCCTTTTTCTCTGCAACCTCGCCAACACTTGTCGTTTGTTGATTTGTTGATGTTGGCCATTCTGACAGGTGTGAGATGGTACAGCATTGTTGTTTTGATTTGCATCTCTCGGACAATTACTGACTTTGAGCATGTTTTCATGTGCCTTTTGGCCTTCCTTCTGTCTTCTTTTGAAAAGATTCTATTTAGGTCCATTGCCCATTTATTAATTGGATCATTCATCTTCCTTTTATTTAGTTGTATAAGCTGTCTGTAAACGTTGGAGATTAAGCCTTTATCAGTGGTATTATTTGCAAATATGTTCTCCCACACCATGGGCTCTCTTGTTGTTTTGTTGATGGTTTCTTTTGCTGTAAAAAAGCTTTTTATTTTGATGTAGCCTCATTTGTTTATTTTCTCTTTAGCTTCCATTGCCCTAGGGGCAGTATCAGTGAAGAAGTTCTTTTGGCATACGTCTGAGATTTTGCTGCCTGTGGATGCCTCTAGTATTTTTATGGTTTCCTGTCTTCTGTTTAAGTCCTGTTTCCATTTTGAGTTTATTTTTGTGAATGGTGTAAGTTGGTGATCTATTTTCATTCTTTTGCATGTGTCTGTCCAATTTTCGCAACACCATTTATTGAAGAAACTGTCTTGACTCCATTGTATATTCATGCCTCCTTTGTCAAATATTAATTGAGCATAGTGATTTGGGTTAATATCTGGGTTCTTGATTCTATTCCATTGATCTATATGTCTGTTCTTGTGCCAGTACCAGGCTGTTTTGAGAACAGAGGCTTTGTAATATAGTTTGAAGTCTGGTATTGAGATCACCCAACTTTACTCTTCTTTATCAGGATTGCTGTGACTGTTCTGGGTCTTTTATTGTTCCAAATGAACTTTTGGAGAGTTCTTTCTAGGTAGGTGAAATATGCCGTTGGTATTTTAATGGGGAGTGCATTGAACCTATAGATTGCTTTAGGAAGTATGGACATTTTGATGATGTTGATTCTACCAATCCATGAACATGGTATGTTCTTCCATCTGTTTACATCTTCCTCTATCTCTTTTTTCAGTGTCGTGTAGTTTTCTGCATATAGGTCCTTTACTTCCTTAGTTAAATTTATTCCTAGGTATCTTAATTTTTTTGGTGCGATGGTAAATGGAATTGCTTTTTTAGTCTCTGTTTCTGTAGTTTCACTGTTGGTGTATAGAAATGCCATTGATTTCTTGGCATTAATTTTGTATCCTGCTGCATTGCCAAATTCATTTATGAAGTCAATTAGTTTTTTAATGGAGTCTTTTGGTTTTTTTATGTACATTATCATGTCATCTGCAAATAAGGATAACTTTACTTCTTTTCCAATTTGGATGCCTTTTATTTCCTCCTCTTGTCTAATTGCAATGACTAGTACTTCCAGTACTATGTCAAAGAGGAGTGGTGATAGTGGGCATCCCTGTTTGTTCCTGTTCTTACAGGGAATGGTTTTAGTTTTCGCCCATTGAGTATGATGTTGGATGTGGGTTTATGGTATATAGCTTTTATTATGTTGAGGTATGATCCTTGTACTCCCACCTTGTTGAGAGTTTTTATCAGGAAAGGGTGTTGGATTTTATCAAATGCTTTTTCTGCATCAATTGATATGACTATATGATTTTTATCTTTCAATTTGTTTATGTGATGTATCACGTTTATTGATTTGCGGATATTGTACCATCCTTGCATTTCTGGAATAAATCCTACTTGGTCATGGTGTATGTTCTTTGTGATGTTCTTCTGGAGTCGATTTGCTAGAATTTTGTTGAGGATTTTGGCATTTATGTTCATGAGGGATATTGGCCTGTAATTCTCTTTCATTGAGTTGTCTTTATCTGGGTTTGGTATTAGGGTGATGCTGGCTTCATAGAAGGAGTTTGGAAGTGTTCCTTCCTCTTGAATTTTTTGGAATAGTCTGAGGAGGATAGGTTTTAGTTCTTCCTTGAATGTTTGGTAAAACTCTCCTGTGAAGCCACCTGACCCTGGGCTTTTGTTTGCTGGAAGCTTTTTGATGACTGTTTCAATTTCTTCCCAAGTCACTGGTCTATTGAGATTTTTAGATTCTTCCTGATTGAGTTTTGGAAGTTTGTATTTTTCTAGGAATCTGTCCATTTCCTCCAGGTTGTTCAGTTTTTTGGAATAGAGTTGTTCATAGTATTTTGTAACAAACCGTTGTATTTCGGTGGGGTCTGTTGTTATTTCACCTCTTTCATTTCTGATTTTGTTTATTTGGGTGCTAACTCTCTGTTTCTTGGTTAGCCTGCCTAGAGGTCCATCTATCTTGTTTATCCTTTCAAAGAAACAGCTCTTGGTTTTGTTGTTCTTATGTATTGTTTCTTTGGTCTCTATGTCGTTTATCTGTGCTCTGATTTTTGTTATTTCCTTCCTTCTGCTTACACTGGGCTTTTCTTGTTGCTCTTTTTCTAACTCTTTGAGTTGTAGAGTTAGATCATTTGTTACCATTTTTTCTAGTTTTTTGCAATAGGCTTGTAAGGATATGAACTTCCCTCTCAAAACTGCTTTCGCTGTGTCCCATAGATTTTGCATTGTTGTGTTTTCATTGTTATTTGTTTCCAGGATGTTTTTAATTTCTTCCTTGATTTCTCTGGTAACCCAGCCCTTGTTTAATAACATGCTGTTTAGTCTCCATGTGTTTGATTTCTTGGGATTATTTTTATTGTACTTAATTTCTAGTTTTATGCCATTATGGTCTGAGAAGAAGCTTGATATGATTTCTATCTTCTTGAATTTGAAGAGACTTTGCCTATGTCCCAAAATGTGGTCTATCTTTGAGAATGTCCCATGTGCACTTGAGAGGAATGTATATTCTGTGGCTTTCTTGTGGAATGTTCTGAAGATGTCAATTAATTCCATCTCGTCTAGTGAGTCATTTAGGATTGATATTTCTTTGCTGATTTTTTGTTTAGATGATTTGTTGAAGGATGACAGTGGGGTATTAAAATCTCCTACTATGATTGTATTGCTATTAATCTCTCCCTTACTGTTCTCCAGCAGTTTTTTTTTTTTTTAATGTATTTGGGTGCTCCTGTATTGGTTGCATATATATTTACCAGCATTATTTCTTCTTGTTGCATTGTTCCCTTTAGTATTATGAAGTGGCCTTCATTATCTCTTGTTATGTCCTTCACTCTGAGATCTAATTTGTCAGATATAAGTATTGCTACCCCAGCTGTTTTTCATTTCCATTTGCCTGGAATACTTTTTTCCATCCCTTTACCCTCAGTCTGTGTGCATCTTTTTTTCTGAGGTGGGTTTCTTGTAGACAACAGATGTATGGGTCTTGTTTTCTTATGCAATCTGACACCCTATGTCTTTTGATTGTCGCATTTAATCCATTTACATTTAAGGTTATTATTGATAGGTACTCATTTGACGCCATTTTTATTCTATACTCGTGTTCCTTCTTCACTACCTATTTGTTTTTACAGTAGACCCTTTAGCATTTCTTGCATTGCTGGGTTGGTGGAGATAAATTCCTTCAGTCTTTTTTTGTCTGTGAAGCTCCTGACTTCCCCTTCAATTTTGATTGATAGCCTTGCTGGGTACAGTATTCTTGGATTCAGACCCTTCCTTTGCATGACTTTGTATATTTCATCCCATTCCCTTCTGACCTGATATGTTTCTGTTGAGAAATCAGTTGCTAGGGAGTTCCTTTATATGTAACTGTCTGTCTCTCTCTGGCTGCTTTTAAGATTCTTACTTTGTCGTTGTTGTTTGGCAATTTAATTATAATGTGCCTTGGCGTCTGTCTTCTGGGATTTATTTTGCTTGGGACTCTGCGAGCATCTTGGATTTGTGTGGGTTTTTTCTTCTCTATCTCAGGAAAGTTTTCTGTCATTATTTCTTGAAATACTTTTTCCTTGTCTACCTCAGTTTCCCTTTCCTTCTGGAACCCCTATTATTGAAATATTATTTTGTTTTTTTATTGTCCCAAAGCTCCTGTAGGCTCTCCTCCTGCTTTTTAATTTTTTTTTTCTAGAAGCTGCTCTAATTGGGTATTTTTTTCCATCTTGTCTTATAGTTCACTGATGCGGTCCTCTGCTTCATCTAGCCTACTCTTGATGCTTTCTATTGACTTCTTCATGGTAGTGATGTCATTTTTCATTTCTTCTTGGTTCTTCTTCAATTTCTATTGGTTCTTCTTCAATTCCTCATGGTTCTTCTTCAATTCCTCATGTTTCTTCCTCATTTCTTCTTGGTTATTGTCAAATTTCTCCTCCATTCTTTTTAGCCATCCTATGATCATTACTCTGAATTCTTGCTCTGGTAGGCTGCTTGCCTCTGACTCGTTTACTTCCTTTTCTGGTGATGCCTGCTTTTCTTTCATGTGCGGGCTATTTCTCTGTCTCCCTATGGTCTCTCTTTTCAGGATGTCTGGTTATGTGGTGTTCCTTCTCCTTTCCGTGGGTGATTGAAGAACTCCCTTGAATCCAGGTGTTTGCGCCGATTGGGGTGTCACAGCTTCTCGATGGACTCCTCTGCTGTGGGTTTTCCAGGCCTCAGAGAAAATCCTCCTTTCCTGGTAAAATGGTGTGGCTTTCCCTCTGAGCCTGTAGCCTGTAGCTCGCCGCCGCGGCGGCAGTGCTGGCCGCTTGGTCAGGAAATCCTGTCCTGCGGACCCTTCCTTACCTTCCTTGAGAGTTCCGCTGCCCCTTAGCTGCCAATCAACATTACCTGAGCGACTCAGACACTGCTTTTATCTGTTCTGGGACCGGGGTCAGAACAAGTCCGTCTTTTCGGTCACCATCTTCAAGCTCCCCCCTCTTTCTTTCTTTTTTTCTTTCTTTCTTTCTTTCTTTCTTTCTTTCTTTCTTTCTTTCTTTCTTTCTTTCATCTTTTCTTTGTTTTCCTGTTCTTGTTTGTTGTTTTTCTTTTGTTTCTGTTTGCATTATTTCTCATCACTATTTTTTATTTGCTATTTTTGTTTTTTATACCATTTTTGAAATCAATTTCTTTTTGTAAAATTTATTATTTTTTCTTCTCATTTTCTTTCCTTTCATCCACTTATTTCCTTTCTACTTCCACAATACTAAATTGAGGTCCTCCCCTATTCATCCAATTCTCAATCTTATTTTCACTATATAAGCTTAGCCTCTACAGATTCTGCTCCAATCTTCTTATTCTTTTGCCTTTTATCCCATATCTTTTTCTCTTTATTCCACAGCATTTGTGCTCTCTTTTCTCTGACCTATATCTCTTTTCTCAGGGGGTCACTTATACTGGGGTTTTTGGAGTCGTGAGTACATTTGTGCTTAGTTCCCATGGTATTGAGTCTTGTTGAAGTGAATTTTATCTGGTCAGGGCAATGGGCTTAAGAGCAAGCCACATAACCAGACAACTGGAGAGGAAACTTCATCCACAAAAGGGTCAACAATACTCCAGAACCAACTACAAAGGCAAGAAGAATGCGGCAGTGAGGGAAAGAGCATAAGTGAGTGAGAAAGTAAAAGAAGAGCGTGTCGTCAGGTGGGATATATGTGTGTAAGTGAGTGAGTGAAGCACAGTTAGATCCCACAGGACCTTCAGGGTAGGCTAATCAGGCTTGCCTAACTAGGCAGCTTCTGCCACTATCGCAAACAGTACCGGATGGCCAGCTTGTCCTAAGGGGCCTAGCCTTTTTGAAGGGGAGAGCTGCTGTAACTGGGTTCCCAACCTCAACTCCAACCAGAGTACCCTCAGATAACACCTGGGACTCTACAGCCACCTTTGCCAGGGGCACGCTACCTAGGCTGCGATCCCCTGGTCAAAGAGGCTCCAGCTGCTCAGGGCATAGGCTCCTGTGAGTTCAGAAGCAGGTTGCCCTCTGACCAGCCCAACACTTTAGCCTGGGGCACTGCAACCACGTGAACAGCAGACATGTTAGCAGCCTGCTCCTGTCCAAGGAACAGCAGACCCTTGAGGAACCTGCCACAGGCTTAAGAACAGCAGCTTCATGTGGCCTGCCCCTGTCAAAGGAGCAGCAGCTGAGGGAGCAGCAGGTTCATCAGCGACCTCATAATCAGCCCAACCCCATCCAATGAACAGAAGCTATATGAGCAGCCTCCCCCACCAGCCAGAGGAGGCACCACTGCTACAAACAGCACCAACCAGAGGAAATGCTGTCAACTGAGAAGCAGCTGCTACCACAGGGCACCTGCAGCCAGAGAAACTACTGCCACCTGAGGAGTAGCCCCTGCACAACTCAACATCTAGATCATTCAGTGAGACCAAAAATGGGTAAACAAAGATGCCACCAAAGGAAAGAAAAGGAGGAAAAGACAGAAAAACAGCTAAGTGAAACAGAGGCATAAAATATGTCAGAAAAAGAATTCAGAATAAGGGTCATAGAGTTCATAAGTCAGATGGAAGAAGAAATTTACATGGAAAATTAACATGCAAGAGTCAAGAAGAAATGGATGAAAAAAATCAACAACTTATGTAAGAATCAAGAAGAAATGAAAAGTGATATAGCTGCAATAAAAAAAAAAAAAAAACATGGAAAGCTTCTACAGTAGACTAGGAGAAGCAGAGGACCGAATTAGTGAACTAGAAGACAGGGAAGCAAAACACAGCCAAACTGAATTGCAATTGGAGAAAAAAATTAAAAGACAGGAGGAAAGCCTAAGGGAGCTAGGGGACATCATGAAACGAAGCAACTTAAAAATAATAGGGGTTCCAGAACAACAGAAAGAACAAGGGTTAGAAGAAATATTTGAAGAAATAATGTCAAACAACTTCCCTGATGTAGTAAAGAAAAAAGTCATATAAGCTCAGAGAGTCCCAAACAGGATGAACCCCAATAGACTCACACCAAGACATATCATAATTACTATGGCAAATATTCAGGACAAAGAGAGAATCTTAAAGGCTTTATGAGAAGACAGAAAGTTACATATAAGAGAACCCCCATTAGATTATCAAATGATTTTTCAACAGAAACACATCAAGCCATAAAAAAATGGAAAGAAATCTACAAAGTGATGCAAACCAAAGGACTAAATACAAGAATACTCTACGCAGCAAGGTTATCATTCAAAACTGAAGGGCAAATAAGGAGCTTCACAGACAAAAAAATGCTAAAAGAGTTTATCACTACCAAGCCAGCAATGAAAGAAATGCTAAAGGGACTGGTGTAAAAAGAAAAGGTAAGAAGGAACACAGTCTCAAAAAATAAAAATGGCTACAAACAAGTACCTTTCAATAATAACCTTAAATGTACTCGGACTAAATGCTCCACTTAAAAGACATCAAGTGGCTGAATGGATAAAAAAACATGACCCATATATATGCTGTCTACAAGAGACCCACAAAAAATTGAAAGTGAAGGGATGGAAAAACATCAGGCAAATGGAAATGAAAAAAAAAGCTGGGGTAGCAGTACTTATTTCTGACAGAATAGACATCAAAGTAAAGGCCATAATAAAAGATAAAGAAGGCCACTTCATAATAATAAAGGGATGGCTGCAACAAGAATATATGACCCTGATAAACATATATGCACCCAATGCAGGATCACCTAAATACATAAAAAAAATCTCCTGGAAGATATCAAGGGAGAAATGGACAACAATACAATCATACTAGGAGACTTTAATACACCACTGACATCACTGGATATATCAACTACACAAAAAATCAGCAAAGAAACAGCAATTCTAAATGACTCACTAGATCAGATGGACTTAATTGACATATTCAGAGCATTTCACCCCAACACCATGGAATATACATTCTTCTCAAGTGCACATGGGACATTTTAAAAATAGATCACATATGGGTCACAAAGTCTCCCCAAATTCAAAAAGATTGAAATCATATCAAGCACTTTCTCAGATCATAATGGCATAATATTAGAAATAAACTCTAATAAAAACACTCCAAAAATTCAAACACTTTGAAGCTGAATAGCATGCTATTAAAAAATAATTGGGTTAACAATGAGATCAAAGAAGAAATTTAAAAATTCCTGGAGACTGACAGTAAAAACACAACAATACAAATACTATGGGACACAATGAAAGCAGTCCTGAGAGGAAAATTTATAACTCTACAGGCCTACCTCAGAAAACAAGAAAAAGTGTTAAGAAAAGACCACGGTGAGCAGAGATGAATGACATAGAGACACCTCCCGCCCCCCCCCCCCCAAAAAAAATACAAAATACTATGAACAACTCTATTCTAACAAACTAGACAGCCTGGAGGAAAAGGACACATTCCTAGAAAAATACAACCTTCCAAAACTTACTCAAGAAGACACTAAAAATCTCAATAGGTAGATAACTATGGATGAAATTGAAGCAGTGATCAAAAAGCTTCCACAAACAAAAGCCCGGGGCCAGAAGGCTTCACAGGGGAGTTTAACCAAACATTCAAGGAAGAACTAAAACCTGTCATCCTCAGACTATTCCAGAAAATTCAAGAGGAAGGAATATTTCCAAACTCCTTCTATGAAGCCAGCATCACCCTAATACCAAAACCAGATAAAGACAACACAATGAAAGAGAATTACAGGCCAATATCCCTCATGAACATAGATACCAAAATCCTCAACAAAATTCTAGCAAAAAGAATTCAGCATTTCATCAGAAAGATCATAGACTATGACCAAGTAGGATTTATCCCAGGAATGCAAGGATGGTACAATATTCACAAATCAATAAACGTGATACATCACATAAACAGACTGAAAGATAAAAATCATATAGTCATATCAATAGATGCAGAAAAAGCATTTGATAAAATCCAACACCCTTTCCTGATAAAAACTCTCAACAAGGTGGGAGTACAAGGATCATACCTCAACATAATAAAAGCTATATACCATAAACCCACATCCAACATCATACTCAATGGGCAAAATCTAAAACCATTCCCTGTAAGAACAGGAACAAGACAGGGATACCCACTCTTGCCACTCCTGTTTGACATAGTACTGGAAGTACTAGCCAATGCAATTAGACAAGAGGAGGAAATAAAAGGCATCCAAATTGGAAAAGAAGAAGTAAAGTTATCCTTATTTGCAGATGACATGATATTGTACATAAAAAACCCAAAAGACTCCATTAAAAAACTAATTGACTTAATAAAGGAATTTGGCAATGTAGCAGGATACAAAATAAATGCCAAGAAATCTATGGCATTTCTATACACCAATAATGAATTTACAGAAATTGAGATTATTAAAGCAATTCCATTTACCATCACACCAAGAAGAAATGAAAAATGACATCACTACAGTAAAGAACTCAATAGACAGAATCAAGAGTAGACTAGAAAAAGCAGAGGACTGCATCAATGAGCTAGAAGACAACATGAAAAAAAAAAAATACCCTATTAGAGCAACTTCTGAAAAAAAAATTAAAAAGTAGGAGGAGAACCTAAAGGAACTTTGGGACAATACAAAACAAAGCAATATTAGGATAATAGGAGTTCCAGAAGGAAAGGAAACTGAGGAAGGCATAGAAAATCTGTTTCAAGAAAAAATGACAGAAAACTTTCCTGAGATAGAGAAGAAAAAACCCACACAAAAACAAGAAGCTTTCAGAGTACCAAGCAAAATGAACCCCAAAAGATGGATGCCAAGACACATTATAATTAAATTGGCAAACACCAACAACAAAGTAAGAATCTTAAAAGCAGCCAGAGAGAGCCAGAAAGTTACATATAAAGGAAACCCCATCAGACTAGCAACTGATTTCTCAACAGAAATTCATCAGGCCAGAGGGAATTGAATGAAATATACAAAGTCATTCAAAGGAAGGGATTGAATCCAATAATACTGCACTTAGCAAGACTACAATCAAAATTGAAGGTGAATTCAGGAGCTTCACAGACAAAATACAACTAAGGGAATTTATCACCACCAAACCAGCAATGCAAGAAATGCTAAAGGGTCTACTGTAAAAATAAAGAAATAGGAAGCAAAGAAGGAACAGAGGGGTATAGAATAAAAATGGCAACAAATAAGTACCTATCAATAACTTTAAATGTAAATGGATTAAATGCCCCAATCAAAAAACATAGGGTAACAGATTGGATAAGAAAACAAGACCCACATACCTGCTGTCTACAGGAAACCCATTTCAGAAAAAAAGATGCACACAGACTGAGAGTGAAGGTATGGAAAAAGTTATTCCATGCGAATGGAAATGAACAAAAGGATGGGGTAGCAATATTTATATCTGACAAATTAGATCTCAAAGTGAAGGACATTATAAGAGATAAGGAAAGCCACTTCATAATACTAAAGGGAGCAATCCAACAAGAAGAAATAACCCTGGTAAACATATATGCACCCAATGTAGCAGCATCCAAATACATTAAAAAAAAAACAACAAAAAATAAAACAAAACTTTTGGAGGACATTAAGGTAGAGATTAATAGCAATACAATAATAGTAGGAGATTTTAATACCCCACTACCAACTTTGGACAAATCATCTGAACAAAAAATCAGCAATGAAACATCAATCCTAAATGATGCACTAGATCAGATGGAATTAATCAGCATCTTCAGAAAATTTCACCCCATTCTTCTCAAGTGCACATGGGTCATTTTCAAAGATAGAGCACATGTTGGGACATAGGCAAAGTCTCTTCAAATTCAAGAAGATAGAAATCATATCAAGCTTCTTCTCAGATCATAGTGGCATAAAATTGGAAATCAACTACAATAAAAATAATCCAAAGAAATCAAACACATGGATACTAAATAGCATGCTATTAAATAAGGACTGAGAAATCAAGGAAGAAATTAAAAACATCCTGGCAACAAATGACAATGAAAACACAACAATCCAAAATCTATGGGACACAGCAAGGGCAGTTTTGAAAGGGAAGTTCATATCCTTACAAGCCTATTGCAAAAAAACAAGAAAAAATGGTAACAAATTATCTAACTCTAGAACACAAAGAGTTAAAAAAAAAAAAAAGCAACAAGAAAAACCCAGTGTAAGCAGAAGGAAGGAAATAATAGAAATCACAGCAGAGATAAATGACATAGAGACCAAAGAAACAATACATAAGATCAATAAAACCAAGAGTTGGTTCTTTGAAAGGATAAACAAGATTGATGAACCTCTAGCCAGCTAACCAAGAAACAAAGAGAGAGGACCCAAATAAACAAAATCAGAAATGAAAGAGGTGAAATAATAGACCCCACTGAAATACAAAGGATTGTTACAAAATACTACAAACAACTCTATTCCAACAAACTGGACAATCTGGAGGAAATGGACATATTCCTAGAAAAATATAACCTTTATCAATAGACCAGTGACTTTGGAAGAAATTGAAACAGTCATCAAAAAGCTTCCAGCAAACAAAAGTCCAGGACCAAATGGCTTCACAGGAAAGTTTTACCAAACATTCAAGGAAGAACTAAAACCTATAATCAGATTATTTCAAAAAATTCAAGAGGAAGGAGCACTTCCAAACTCCTTTTATAAAGCCAGCATCACCCTATTACCAAAACCAGATAAAGATAACACAATGTGCCAAAACCAGTTTGGCTCAGTGCTAGAGCGTTGGTCTGTGGACTGAAAGGTCCCAGGTTCGATTCCGGTCAAGGGCATGTATATTGGTTGTGGGCACGTCCCCGGTAGGGGGTGTGCAAGAGGCAGCTTGTCCATGTTTCTCTCTCATTGATGTTTCTAGCTCTCTATCCCTCTCTCCTCCTCTCTGTGAAAAATCAATAAAATATATTTTAAAAAATGACAACACAATGAAAGAGAATTACAGGCCAATATCCTTCATAAACATAGATGCCAAAATCCTCAACAAAATTCTAGCAAATAGGCTCGAGCAATATATCAGAAAGATCATGCACCATGACCAACTAGGATTTATGCCGGGAATGCAGCATTTGACAAAATCCAGCACCCTTTCCTTATAAAAACTCTCAACAAAGTGGGAATAGAAGGATCATACCTCAACATAATAAAAGCTACATATAATAAACCCACAGCAAACATCATAGTCAATGGGGAAAAACTAAAACCCTTCTCACAGGGATGCCCACTCTCACCACTCCTGTTTGACATAGTACTGGAAATACTAGCCATTGCAATTAGACAGAAAGAAGAAATAAAAGGCATCCAAATTGGAAAAGAAGAAGTAAAATTGTCCTTATTTGCAGATGACATGATATTGTACATAAAAAACTCAAAGACTCCATTAAAAAAACTAATAGATTTAATAAATGAATTCAGCAATATAGCAGGATACAAATTTAACACCAAGAAATCTATGGCATTTCTATACACCAATAGTGAATTTACAGAAACAGAGACTAAAAAAGCATTCACATTTACCATCACACCAGAAAAATTGAGATACCTAGGAATAAACTTAACTAGGGAGATAAAAGGCGTATACACAGAAAACTACACAACACTGAAAAAAAGAGATAGAGGAAGATGTAAACAGATGGAAGAACATACCATGTACATGGATTGGTAGAATCAACATAATCAAAATGTCCATACTTCCCAAAGCAATTTATAGGTTCAATGCACTCCCTATTAAAATACCAATGGCATATTTCACAGATCTAGAAAGAACTCTCCAAAAATTCATCTGGAACAAAAAAAAGACCCCGAATAGCCACAGCAATCTTGACAAAGAAGAATAAAGTAGGAGGGATCTCAATACCAGATTTCAAGCTGTATTACAAAGCCACTGTTCTCAAAACAGCCTGGTACTGGCACAAGAACAGACATACAGATCAGTGGAATAGAATAGAGAATCCAGATATCAACCCAAATCCCAAAACCCAAAAAAAGGAGGCACAAACATACAATGGAGTCAAGACAGTCTCTTCAATCAATGGTGTTGGGAAAATTGGACAGATACATGCAAAAGAATGAAACTAGATCACCAACTTACACAATACACAAAAATAAACTCAAAATGGATACAGGACTTAAACATAAGACAGGAAACCATAAAACCACTAGAGGCATCCACAGGCAGCAAAATCTCAGACATATTCCAAAGAACTTCTTCACTGATACTGCCCCTAGGGCAATGGAAGCTAAAGAGAAAATAAACAGATGAAGCTACATCAAAATAAAAAGCTTTTTTTACAGCAAAAGAAACCATCAACAATACAGCAATATAGCCCACAAATGGGAGAATATATTTTCAAATATTATCACTGTTAAAGGTTTAATCTCCAACATCTACAGATAGCTTATACAACTCAATAAAAGGAAGGTAAATGATCCAATAAAAAATGGGCAATGGACCTAAATAGAATCTTTTCAAGAGAAGACAGAAGGAAGGCCAAGAGGCACATGAAAACATTCTCAAAGTCACTAATTATCCTAGAGATGCAAATCAAAATGACAATGAGGTACCTTCTCACACCTGTTAGAATGGCTATAATCAACAAATCAGCAAACGACAAGTGCTAGCGAGGATGTGGAGAAAAAGGAACCCTTGTGCACTGCTAGTGGGAATGCAGACTGGTGCAACCACTGTGGAGAACAGTGTGGAGTTTCCTCAAAAAACTGAAAATGGAACTCCCATTTGACCCAGTAATCCCACTCTTAGGAATATATCCTAAGAAACTAGAAACACCAATCAAAAAGGATATATGCACACCTATGTTCATAGCAGCACAATCTATAATAACTAGGATTTGGAAACAGCCTAGATGCCTGTCAGCAGATCATTGGATCAAAAAACTATGTTCCATTTATACAATGGAATATTATGCTGTCATAAAAAAGAAGGAATTCTTATAATTTGTAGCGACATGGATGGAATTGGAGAACATTATGCTGAGTGAAATAAGCCAGTCAATGAAAGGAAAAAACCACATGACCTCACTCATTTATGGATAATAAGGAACATTATAAACTGATGAACAAAAAGATAGATACAGAGACAGTAAAGAAAAAAACAGACTGTCAAATTACAGTGGGGAGGGTAGAAAGACATGGGGGAGATATGAGATCAACCGAATGACTTGTATTCATGCATATAAGCATAACCAATGGACAAAAAACTGTGGTGAGGGAGGGCATATATAGGAGTGGAGGGGTGAGGTTTGGTAAGGTATGTACACATACAATACCTTAATAAAAAAACGAGAAAAAATAAGAATGCCTGAGAATTCCTTTCTAGATGTACTAGCAATCATCAGATGTATGGTAATATTACCTGGGGCAAATGGGGAAGTATTTTGGACTTATGCTCCTGAAATTTCACAGGTAAGACCCCTTACATGGGTTGATCCCCCACCTAATGTAGTCACCAATAATACAAAACACCTTGGTCATCCAGGAGGACCATGGGAGGTGTAAGAAAGTATAATTACACAGGGGTCTCCACCCAGCTTCCCTTTTGTAAGACACAAAATCAAAACACTTCCTCTTTGTATGTAAAATTAAAGAGCGGTTTCTGGCTTATGTGGACACCAAAGAAAGGGTGTCATTATTATCACTACTAGCCCATTGGAGAGGGTCAGAAAATGTAATAAGACCTGCCCATAGAAAAAGAAATGGACAGCCAGTATGGAATGGAATTGCTATGGCCTAGAACAAAAAATATCCTTACATGATATTATTCTACAATGTCATTAAAATTTTTCCCAGATTTGTGTTATGCCAATTACTTGTAATAGTACCTTGAACCCTTGGGGATCAATAAAAACTCATGTTTTTGGTGTTTGGAGACAAAGGTAACACATCCTTTAATATTCTAAAATTACAATAGCATAATACAATTATACCAAGCAAACTTACAAATTAACTCTTTGAATGTCTGGCAGCAATTTAAAAATGACATGAAAGGATTTAATATCTTCCATTGTGTAGAGGGCTTCCTGGGAAGGCACCTGAGCATTCCATTTGGGCCCCTCTTGCTCTTTTGGCCAAGAGGGATCCTCTTCTCACAATCCAATTGCCCATATCTGCTGCCTGAGCTT
The DNA here is from genome assembly GCA_036971965.1 of Nyctalus aviator. Taxonomy (NCBI): domain Eukaryota; kingdom Metazoa; phylum Chordata; class Mammalia; order Chiroptera; family Vespertilionidae; genus Nyctalus; species Nyctalus aviator. The sequence continues at coordinate 102,093,094 of CM072922.1, forward strand.
TCTGTTCATGTCGAGGTTGAAGCCTCGTGTTGACTGGTACCATGGATCTGTCTCTCACCCAGTGGGGCGAGCTGGGCCCTCTCTGGAGAAAAAACCTGGGTTCCCCAAGATATGTGATCAGTGTTGGGGCTCCGCCAGCAGGCAAAGGAATCCTAAGGCAGGAGCTGGACATGGAGGCCATGGGGGCATAGGATACCAAAGAGATAGAACTGAACCTCACATCACCTTGTTTGGCCTCAGAGGATGGCTGGTTTGCCAGTGACGGGTTCAGGAAAGGAACAACCTAAGACAGGCACAGTCGAAGAGGGGCCATCAGGAGAGAACTTGGGGGTCAACTGAGGTGGGGCACAGATCCTCACCCCCAAAACTTTGCAGGAGCCTGAAACCTCACCCCTGCTGAGGGAGGTCTCCTGCCCGATGGCTGCTTAACTTCCCATGCCCAGCTCAAATAGGAACCCTGGTAAAAGACAGAGACTTGGCTGTCAGCAGCTGCCCTCGCACTATAACAAGACTTGTTTGAGTTGTCTTGTAAACAACTGGTGTTGGAGAAGTGGGTTTTTGATATCTAAATCCAGCCTACCACCAGGAATGCTCAGGACCCACTCAATAAGGCAAATAATCCTTTCCCCTAATACTCACACAGTAAAATAAGATTGTTTTAGAGTAATAAATTTGACAGTAAAATAGTAGACAAGTTTTCAGGCTAATTTAAATTGGCTAATTGAAATAAGCGATATCCTAGAAAAACTAAGTGCACTGGACAAAATCTTTTCCTAAAGTGTTAACTAAAATTTTTATTGGTAGTTCATCTCAGGATAAAATCTCACAACAGGAAATGAACCTAAAGCAGTCATATTATAGTAAAAAAAAAAATTTAAATTTAAAAGCTATCAAGACTGTGCTCGCTTCGGCAGCACATATACTAAAAGCTATCAAGACTACATTATAAAATTTTCAAAAGCCTCCTAATATTTAAATAAAAAAGGGGGGGAAGTAGAAGAATATCATGTAAGGAAAAATATCCTGAAAGTAAATTACATCTAGAAAATTTGTGCTTTAGAAAATTAATTGTAATGCTATCAACACACATGGTGTCAAAACAAGCCAGAGGAAAATCATTTGGGCAAAAAATGAAAAAAGGATTCCAAGTCAAATTTATAGAAAATATTCCTTTATTAACTTTTGTTCGAGAATATGTTTGTATATTTTCAGAAAACAACTCTGAGACCTTGTGGATTCTGGCAACAGAGAGGAATTGACAGGACTACTCCAACCATGAAGACAGAAGAGAAGCAGTCCAGGGATGGAAGACGCTGACGACACCTGTCCATAATAGCAGTCAGCAGCTGTGTGTTTCTGCAGGTTGCCAAAGACCAAACCAGAGAGGGTTGGACCTGCATTACCACCATTGGCCCACCATCCAGAACTGAAATATTGCTGACATGTACACATAAGGAACTGTTTGACATTGAAATTGGGTCTCAAAAGAACTAGTTGCTCAGAAAGAAACTCACTACAGACTGATTCATATGCCTTTCAGCATAACGATTATTGCTTGTCTCATTTTAATTCTTATAAGTATATTTCCAGTAGGACATGATCTCACTCATCTAGGGGAAATAGTGAACAACATAAACTGATGAACAAGAACAGACCCAGAGATAAGGAGCTAAAGGTCAGACTTTGGACCTCAAAGGGAGGATGGGAATAAAAGGGAGAGATCAACCAAAGGACTTATGTGCATATATATGAGCCTAACCAGTGGTCAAGGACAATAGGAGGGTGGGGGCATGAGTGGGGATGGGGTGGGGGATTGAAATGGGGGGTTGAGGACAAATATGTGATACCTAAATCAATAAAGAATTTTTTAAAAAAAAATTGTAAAATGGTAACACTTTTCAATTTTATTTTATTTTTTGCTTTGGGAAATAGTTGCTCTTCAAAAACAGTTTTTATATAATGAGTTTGTTATTATTATTATTAAAAATTAATAAATAAATTTAAATTTTCATTATAAATTTTGAATACTGTAAATATCAATAAATATAATTCAGATAAACAAAGGTTATTTGGAGTCTTCCATAAAACATTTGAGAATCACTGACTGAGAAAATAACAAAAATAAAACAAACATTGAATTTATGAGATGTGATCAAAGTCATAAATACTCTTATTTCTTAAAAAATTGATATCAAGGTGAAACTCTTAAAAATTTATAAATTCAAAAAAGAAAAAGCACACACTTGGATTAGAAACTGAGTACTGTTTCTCAAAAAGTATTTTTAATAAGCAACTTTAATAAAGAAAAGAGCAATAAAGTCCAAGTAAATAACATTCCAACTTAAAAATATAATATATCAGGTTACTTTAAATTATAAGTGAATTTTACATGTAATTCTATTTAACACTTGAAACTTTCCATGAAAAAGATACATTGAAAGTATTACCAAGCTAATTTAAGATGAACAAGGAAACATGATACATTAGTAGCCTTAGAAGAAAATTAAGTTACAAAAAATAGCCCTGGCCAGTTTGGCTCAATGGATAGAGCGTCAGCCTGCAAACTCAACAGTCCTAGGTTCGATTCCGGTCAAGGTCATGTACCTTGATTGTGGGCACATATCCAGTAGGGAGTGTGCAGGAGGCAGCTGATTGATGTTTCTCTCTCATCGATGTTTCTAACTCTCTATCCCTATTCTTTCCTCTCTGTAAAAAAAATCAACAAAATATATATTTAAAAAAATTACAAAAAATTTCTTTCTAAAAGATTCTAGGACCAGATGTCTTTTAAAGGAATAGGTAATGATAAAACCCTTTTCAGAGTATATAAAAATTGGAAAGGTAACCTAACCTAAGCTTCAGAAAGATAGCACAAAATGAAAGCATGTTTCATGTATAAATTACAGATTTTAAGAAATATAAGTATGTTACCAGCAAACTGTATTCAACAGAACATTAAAAGAATCACTGAGCAAGATGGAGGAGGTTATATTCCAGGAATGCAAAGATGATTTAATGGAGGAAATTATTGGGAAAAATAATTTAAATAGATATCAAAATGGCATTTAAAAGTCATCCTGGTAAAAATATTTACAGAATTAGAAACAGATTTTCTCAATCCTATAATAAGCATGTAATTGTACAGTAGTTTAAAATATCAATCTTGATTGGCAGCAAAGGGGCAGCGGAATTTTCAAGGAAGGAGAAGGAACACCACATAACCAGACATCCTGAAAAGAAAGGCCATGGGGAGGCTAAAACATAGTCTGCACATGAAAGAAAAGCAGGCATCACCAGTAAAGGAAGTAAACGAGTCAGATGCAAGCAGCCTACCCGAGCAAGAATTCAGAGTAATGATCATAGAATGGCTAAAAAGAATGGAAGAGGAATTTGACAATAACCAAGAAGAAATGAGGAAGAACCATGAGGAATGGAAGAAGAGCCATGAGGAACTGAAGAAGAACCAAGAGGAATTGAAGAAGAACCAAGAAGAAATGAAAAATGACATCGCTACCATGAAGAACTCAATAGAAAGCATCAAGAGTAGGCTCAATGAAGCAGAGGACCGCATCAGTGAGCTAGAAGACAGGATGGAAAAAAATACCCAAGTAGAGCAGCTTCTAGAAAAAAAGATTAAAAAGCAGGAGGAGAGCCTACGGGAGCTGTGGGACAATATAAAACAAAATAATATTTGAATAATAGGGGTACCAGAAGGAAAGGAAACTGAGGTAGACATGGAAAAAGTATTTCAAGAAATAATGACAGAAAACTTTCCTGAGATAGAGAAGAAAAAACCCACACAAAAACAAGAAGCTCTCAGAGTCCCAAGCAAAATGAATCCCAGAAGACAGACTCCAAGGCACATTATAATTAAATTGGCAAACAACAACGACAAAGTAAGAATCTTAAAAGCAGCCAGAGAGAGACAGAAAGTTACATACAAAGGAACCCCCATCGGACTAGCAACTGATTTCTCCACAGAAACTTGTCAGGCCAGAAGGGAATGGGATGAAATATATAAAGTCATGCAAAGGAAGGGTCTTAATCCAAGAATACTGTACCCAGCAAGGCTATCAATCAAAATTGAAGGGGAAATCAGGAGCTTCACAGACAAAAGAAGACTGAAGGAATTTATTTCCACCAAACCAGCAATGCAAGAAATGCTAAAGGGTCTACTGTAAAAATAAAGAAATAGGAAGTGAAGAAGGAACACGGGTATAGAATAAAAATGGCGTCAAATGAGTACCTATCAATAATAACCTTAAATGTAAATGGATTAAATGCTCCAATCAAAAGACATAGGGTAACAGATTGGATAAGAAAACAACACCCATTCATCTGTTGTCTACAAGAAACCCACCTCAGAAGAAAAGATGCACACAGACTGAGGGTGAAGGGATGAAAAAAAGTATTCCAGGCAAATGGAAATGAAAAACAGCTGGGGTAGCAATACTTATATCCGACAAATTAGATCTCAGAATGAAGGACATAATAAGAGATAATGAAGGCCACTTCATAATACTAAAGGGAACAATCCAACAAGAAGAAATAACCCTGGTAAATATATATGCACCCAACACAGGAGCAACCAAATACATAAAAAAAAACTGCTGGAGGACATTAAGAGTGAAATTAATAGCAATACAATCATAGTAGGAGATTTTAATACCCCACTGTCACCCTTCGACAAATCATCTAAACAAAAAATCAGCAAAGAAATATCAAGCCTAAATGACTCACTAGACCAGTTGGAATTAATTGACATCTTCAGAACACTCCACCCTAAAGCCACAGAATATACATTCTTCTCAAGTGCACATGGGACATTCTCAAAGATAGACCACATTTTGGGACATAGGCAAAGTCTCTTCAAATTCAAGAAGATAGAAATCATATCAAGTATCTTCTCAGACCATAATGGCATAAAACTGGAAATTAACTACAATAAAAATATTCCAAAGAAATCAAACACATGGAGACTAAACAGCATGCTATTAAACAAGGACTGGGTTACGAGAGAAATCAAGGAAGAAATTAAAAACATCCTGGAAACAAATAACAATGAAAACACAACAATGCAAAATCTATGGGACACAGCGAAAGCAGTTTTGAGAGGGAAGTTCATATCCTTACAAGCCTATTGCAAAAAACTAGAAAAAATGGTAACAGATGATCTAACTCTACAACTCAAAGAGTTAGAAAAGGAACAACAAGAAAAGCCCAGTGTAAGCAGAAGGAAGGAAATAACAAAAATCAGAGCGGAGATAAACGACATAGAGACCAAAGAAACAATACATAAGATCAACAAAACCAAGAACTGGTTCTTTGAAAGAATAAACAAGATAGATGGTCCTCTAGTCAGGCTAACCAAGAAACAAAGAGAGAGGACCCAAATAAACAAAATCAGAAATGAAAGAGGTGAAATAACAACAGACCCCACCAAAATACAACGGATTGTTACAAAATACTACGAACAACTCTATTCCAACAAATTGAACAACCTTGAGGAAATGGACAGATTCCTAGAAAAATACAAACTTCCAAAACTCAATCAGGAAGAATCTAAAAATCTCAATAGACCAGTAACTTGGGAAGAAATTGAAACAGTCATCAAAAAGCTTCCAGCAAACAAAAGCCCAGGGCCAGATGGCTACACAGGAGAGTTTTACCAAACATTCAAGGAAGAACTAAAACCTATCCTCCTAAGGCTATTCCAAAAAATCCAAGAGGAAGGAACACTTCCAAACTCCTTCTATGAAGCCAGCATCACGCTAATACCAAAACCAGATAAAGACAACTCAATGAAAGAGAATTACAGGCCAATATCCCTCATGAACATAGATGCCAAAATCCTCAACAAAATTCTGGCAAATCAACTCCAGAAGAGCATCACAAAGATCATACACCATGATCAAGTAGGATTTATTCCAGGAATGCAAGGATGGTTCAATATAGGCAAATCAATAAATGTGATACATCACATAAACAAATTGAAAGATAAAAATCATATCGTCATATCAATAGATGCAGAAAAAGCATTTGATAAAATCCAACACCCTTTCCTGATAAAAACTCTTAACAAGGTGGGAGTACAAGGATCATACCTCAACATAATAAAAGCTATATATGATAAACCCACAGCCAACATTATACTCAATGGGCAAAAACTAAAACCATTCCCTCCAAGAACAGGAACAAGACAGGGATGCCCACTTTCGCCACTCCTGTTTGACATAGTACTGGAAGTACTAGCCATTGCAATTAGACAAGAGGAGGAAATAAAAGGAATCCAAATTGGAAAAGAAGAAGTAAAGTTATCTTTATTTGCAGATGACATGATATTATACATAAAAAACCCAAAAGACTCCATTAAAAAACTAATTGACTTCATAAATGAATTTGGCAATGTAGCAGGATACAAAATTAATGCCAAGAAATCCATGGCATTTCTATATACCAACAGTGAAACTACAGAAACAGAGACTAAAAAAGCAATGCCATTTACCATTGCACCAAAAAAATTAAGATACCTAGGAATAAACTTAACTAAGGAAGTAAAGGACCTATATGCAGAAAACTACACGACACTGAAAAAAGAGATAGAGGAAGATGTAAGAAGATGGAAGAACATACCATATTCATGGATTGGTAGAATCAACATTGTCAAAATGTCCATACTTCCTAAAGCAATCTATAGGTTCAATGCACTCCCCATTAAAATACCAACGGCATATTTCACCGACCTAGAAAGAACTCTCCAAAAGTTCATTTGGAACAATAAAAGACCCCGAATAGCCACAGCAATCCTGAGAAAGAAGGGTAAAGTAGGAGGGATCTCAATACCAGACTTCAAACTGTATTACAAAGCCACTGTTCTCAAAACAGCCTGGCACTGGCACAAGAACAGACAGATAGATCAATGGAATAGAATCGAGAACCCAGATATCAACCCAAATCACTATGCTCAATTAATATTTGACAAAGGAGGCAGGAATATACAATGGAGTCATGATAGTTTGTTCAATAAATGGTGTTGGGAAAATTGGGCAGACACATGCAAAAGAATGAAACTAGATCACCAGCTTACACCATACACAAAAATAAACTCAAAATGGATGCAGGACTTAAACATCAGACGGGAAACCATAAAAATACTAGAAGCATCCACAGGTAGCAAAATCTCAGACGTACGCCAAAAGAACTTCTTCACTGATACTGCCCCTAGGGCAATGGAAGCTAAAGAGAAAATAAACAAATGGGACTACATCAAAATAAAAAGCTTTTTTACAGCAAAAGAAACCATCAACAAAACAACAAGAAAGCCCACAGACTGGGAGAACATATTTGCAAATAGCACCACTGATAAATGTTTAATCTCCAACATCTACAGACAGCTGATACAACTAAATAAAAGGAAGATGAATGATCCAATTAAGAAATGGGCAATGGACCTAAATAGAATATTCTCAAAGAAGACAGAAGGAAGGCCATAAGACACATGAAAACATGCTCAAAGTCACTAATTATCCGAGAGATGCAAATCAAAACAACAATGCGGTACCATCTCACACCTGTTAGAATGGCCAACATCAAGAAAACAACAAACGACAAGTGTTGGCGAGGTTGAGGAGAAAAAGGAACCCTCGTGCACTGCTGGTGGGAATGCAGACTGGTGCAACCACTGTGGAAAACGGTGTGGAGTTTCCTCAAAAAACTGAAAATGGAACTCCCATTTGACCCAGTAATCCCACTCCTAGGAATATATCCCAAGAAACTAGAAACACCAATCAGAAAGGATATATGCACCCGTATGTTCATTGCAGCACAATCTACAATAGCCAAAATTTGGAAACAGCCTAGGTGCCCATCAGCAGATGATTGGATCCAAAAACTAAGGTATATCTACACAATGGAATACTATGCTGCCATAAAAAAGAAGGAATTCTCATCTTTTGCAGCAACCTGGATGGAATTGGAGAACATCATGCTGAGTGAAATAAGCCAATCAATGAAAGAGAAACACCACATGACCTCACTCATTTGTAGATAATAAAGATCATTATAAACTGATAATCCAAAAGATAGATATAGAGACAGTAAAGCAACAAGCAGATTGTTAAATTTCAGCAGGGAAGGAAGGAGGATCTGGGGGAGATAACAGATCAACTGAAGGACTTGTATACATGCATATAAGTACATCCAATGGGCATAAAACTCTGGGGAGGGAGGGGAAGTGTGGGACGGAGGGAGGGGGGCAAAAAAAATCATTAAAATATGTAAAAATAAATAAATAAATTAATTAAAAAAAATAAAAAATAAAACATAGTTGAGAGACAAAAAAAAAGAAAATGAAGAAAATATGAATAATAAAATAGCAATAAATACAAAAAAAAAAAAAAAAAAACATCCTCCAGCCGAAACCAGTTTGGCTCAGTGGTAGAGCATCGGTCTGCAGACTGAGGGGTCCCAGGTTCGATTCTGGTCAAGGGTATGTACATTGGTTGCGGGCATATCCCCAGTGGGGTGTGTGCAAGAGGCAGCTGGTCGATGTTTCTTTCTCATCGATGTTTCTAGTTCTCTCTCTCTCTCCCTTCCTCTCTGTAAACAATCAATAAAATATGTTTAAAAAAAATATGTATTGAGTAAACACCTCTCTTTCTTGATAGCAAAAATTAAAGATAAAAATTAAAGTCAGAGTTAGGGTATAGAAGTCTGCTATCACTTGTTAGCAAATGTTCTAGAAGTTTTGGTAAACTTTTGATAATATATCATGAAAAAGAAATCAGAGCTATAAGTATTGGAAAGATGGATTCAATATTATTATTTACATATGATATGATTATTTCACTAGGAAATCATGAGACTCAATTGAGAATGTCCAGAAGTAATAAAATTTCAGCACAGTGGTCAAATAATGATAAATGTAAGAAATCGAAAATTGTAGTTCTATATACTAATACCAATTTTAAAGATTAAATAGAAATAGATTTCATTCTCCATCATTGTCATTATCATTATCACCATCATTATCATATCCCAACAAATCTATATGGGAAATATCAAAATGTTATGGTTAGATATAAACTATTTGAATAAATGAAAATAAATGCTATGTTCCCAGGTTGGATGTTTCCACCATGTCTATTCCTTCCCAATTGACTTAGAGATGAAATACATGATGCAGGTTCCAATTAAAGTGTCACATCCTTTGAGACCTTTTCTGATCATATAACTTGAATAGCACTCTGCTCCTCCAACAAGTTACTTGTGCCCCTTTCCCATGTTTTCTTTTCTTTATAGCATGTTTTGAATTCTGAAATTATTCTTTTGCCTCTAATCTTTCCCACTTGAATGTAAGTGTGTCAGGGTGAGGGTGATCTTGTTCTCTGTGGTATTCCCAGTGCTCACAACAGAGCCTGGCACATAATAAATGCTCAATACATGTTTACTGGATGGAGTTAACACCACTTATCACATGAAAACACCACCAGAATATTTTTTCTTGAATGTGACAAAATAGTTCCAAAATTAACTGGGAATATACAAGGTATAAATCCTATATATTAAAAGGCTAATATGCAACTCAACCAAATGGCAGAATGATGAGTTGCTATGATGTACACTGACCACCAGGGGGCAGAAGCTCAACACCGGAGCTAACCCCCTAGTGGTCAATGTGCTCCCACAGGGAGAGCACTGCTCAGCCAGAAGCCAGGCTCTTGGCTGGTGTGCACAGGGTCAGTGGTGAGAGCCTGTCCTGCCTCTGTGGCAGCGCTAAGGATGTCAGACTGCCGGCTTAGGCCTGAGCTGTTCTATCAGTCGAACATCCCCCGAGGGCTCCTCCACTGCAAGAGGGTGCAGGCTGGGCTGAGAAACTCACCCTTTCCAAGGGCACAAATTTCGTGCACCGGGCCTCTAGTATATAAATGCTAGATGATCTAAAATGTTACTAAAAAGAAGCAAACCACAAGACTTGCCATAACAAATATCAAAACACATTTTAAAGCTGCAATAGTCAAAATGTGGTACAGAAATAATGTGACAGATAAATGAAACAGATCAAATATCCATGAAACAGACAGTATAATAAATTGCTATTAGTATATAGAACTGCAATTTAAGATTTATTACATTTATCATTATCTAATCACATTATCTAAAGACTAAGCACATTCTAAGCTTTCCAAATTGGGTTGGAAATTGGTTAAATATTAGGGAAAATCTATATTATCATTTTATATTATACTGCAAATTAAATATAAAAATGTTTAGTGCCCTTGGCCTCCCACCCAATAAAAATTTTTTTAAATGGAATAGTTTATATTCCATTTATATAAGGTTAAAAAAGCAAACAGGCAAAATGAATCCTTGGTAACAGTGTCAAAGCCACAAATACTCTTATCTTAAAAAAATGGAAATCAGGTGGAAAATTTAAAACAAAAATGTATAAATTCTTCTTGGAAGTGGGAGGTATTAGTGACTGAGGGGGTTGCACCAGAGGGGATCCTGAAATTTCAGTAGAATTCTATATCTTGATCAGAGTACTTACTCCATGAGTGTGTTCACTTTGTGAAAGTTAAGCTGTGTAATTTTCAAAGGAAGACTTATCTTATGTATTTATACTTAATACTTCAATAAAAAGCTTATTTATCAAATAAATAAATGCTAGGCCAAGTTGATGGTTCTGCCCAGAGGTTAGGGTTTCTATACTTAAACATCCATTTCTTTTTCACTTGTGCTTTCAGAGAGGGGGCGGGGGTGGATGTTAAAGGTGTGTGGTGGAAAGTTGGCCTTACTTACATAAAGCCAACTAAGCAGGTTTGTAAAAATTCTGGGTTGGAACATTTGGTCACTCCTTCCAGGAAGGGTATGTTTCACAGGGGGTCAGGAATCCTCATGTTGAATAGTGCTTAGGATCTCTGCCCTCAGTCTCACATGCTCACAGCAGGAATTTTGTTGTTCAGTGAGTATTTGAGATGCAGATGAACATTTTGAAAAAAGATTCATCATAGAATAGAAAGACTATATTCATATTAAAAGTAGAATATATAAAAGCCCAATCTTTGCTACTTGTCCAGATTTTAATATGTATTAATCAATTTTTGGTTGTAACTATGAACATCTTGGTGACATCTCAAGCCAATGAGCTCAGTTAGGGCACATCACACCAACTGGATACAATCCCAAGAGCTTTTGAGACCTAGTTCATTGTAAGTTATAAAAGCATGTACCATAAAACTTTGTTTTTACTATTTGCTTGGTATGGTTAGAAAGGGCTCTTCACTTGTGGAATGGTATATATTGTCCAGACAAAAATCTCAAAGCACAAATATGTGGGTCTATAACCATATAAATAAAAATTAGTCTCTACTAGTATAATAGTAACAACATTAAAATTGTAATGACATTTGAATACTTATTGAATAAGTATTTTGTGATGGAGTGCTTTACTAGTATTGTAGTATCTTATTTAATCTTCCCAATGATCCTATGAGATAAATAGTATTGTTGATGTATTTGCCAGATAAAGAAAGTGATATTTGGAGAGGTCAAGTGACTAACTGAAGCCACAGAGCCATAAAGTTGAATGGCACAACTTGCACAATCCTATTCATAATTGAAATGTTTGAGACTTTGAATGTTGGATACATTTGCCTGTGAAACTAATGACTAGTATTTTCCTTAAAAATTCCAAGTTAGTCTTAGGAATTCACTTATTTTAAATTGTTTAAAGTATTACATATGTCTTCTTTTCTCCAGTTGACCCCTCTCCTCACCACTTTCTCCCCTCAGGACAAGTCCCCACTGCCCCAATGTCCATGTCCATTGGTTATGCTAATTTGCATGCATACAAGTCCATTGGTTGATCTCTTACACCACCCCCTCTTCTTGCCTTCTCTCTAAGGTGGGACTGTCCAGTGTTTCTTAGTCTCTAGCTATTCACTTTAGTTTAAGTAAAGGATAGGCTAGCTGCAATGTAGAGTAGTCATCAGAAGAAATCTCAAGTTAGTTAATTAGATCCTTTTTTTTTTGATGAACCAATTTCCACCATACTAATAAAAATTTACCTTCAGGATTAATATTGGTCTTCTTGTGACAATTTTGGAAACTTATAATTTATGAATATGTGATTTATTTGGGATAATTAAAAGCAGAAAAATTCAATTTAAACAGAGCATTAATGAAGGATAGGGACAAGATCTCTGCTGCCCAGAGAGGATTTGCTGTGAGGATTAGGTCATTGCCATAACTATGACAATTATCTACATAACTATTTAGCTTTGGTGTCCCCAGAACACACCAACAAGGAAGGAAAGATTTGAGTAGATTTCAAGAATCCTGCTTTAGAGACAAGGAAAGAAAGTTAGTTTCTTTCAAACACAACTCAAATTTCCCTTTGTATATTGTTCCTCTTTCTCTTTTTCTTATTAAGTAGGATTAATTACTTATATTTCCAACTGTAAGTAATTTTAGTACTCATCTGTCCCTTCTGCTCTCATTTACTCCAGATCATCTCAAAATGTTAAATGCACTTTATCATCCTATGTTCTAGCAATACTTTGGTGTGCATTATATTTTTGTATGAAAGGCACTAAACCTATAGTCTGATTAAAGACACATGTACACAAACTCTGGTTTTCAATTAAGATTAAGATCATTTTTTGGAATCCCCAAGCCCACTGATACACTATTATATTTATTAGTAATTTCTGTTCTCAGACTCTTGGCACAGACCTAGCATTTCTGAAATGGTTGGTTGCTTTCTATTTCTCTCCTCTTCTACAATTGCCAGAAAAGTCTTTATTGTGACTCTCCTTTAGCCCAGCATCTTCAGTGGCTGACCACTCACCCAAAGATTTAATCCAAAGATTGGAGTTTGGAATAAGAGGTCTTCCATGGCCTGGCCCAATCCTATAGCTGCAGTCTCAAATACCAAGGCTGCTGACCTGTCTTGTAAGATACCAAATGCAGGCCTGCCTCCCATTTCCATTTTCTTTGTGCCTCAGCTCATGCTACTCCTTTGGGTGGAAATGCTCTTTCCCCCCTTTCCTTATGATAAAAACCTTCCCATCCTCTAAAACAAAGATTCACAAACTACACATGGAGGCCAAGTTTGGCAACTGCTTTATTTTTTTTTTTTTTTGTAAATTAAGTTTTATTGGCACACAGCCTAACCTTTCATTCACATATCATCTACAGCTGGCTTCCCATTGTGACCAGGAGTAGTTGCAGCTGTGACCAGATGGCCTACAAAGCCTAAAATATTTCTTATATAACCATACCCTACTCTGAAAGCCCAGTTTAAACACCATCCCCTGGTTCCTCCTCAGATTATCCTGGTAGAAGTAATTTCTCCATCCTTTGTATTCCCATAGTGCTGGGTCTCTTATCAAAGTCTTCAAAGGTTTTGCAAATGGATAACAAATGTCTTGGAGCAGGGGCCATGGGCTGTTCCACTTCAGACCTCTGCAATGCACTGCACACAGTAGGTGCTTATAGATATTCATTGAAATGTTTATTTTTATGAGTACTGTGTGGTATATGAGAACATGTGTCCCTTCCCATGCTTCAATTCCATCTCCTACTCATAAGTCCTAATATACCCATGTCTTTCACAGCCAGTTCTCTGAATTATTTCTTTGGAATTAACAAACAATATTCTCAGGTTTTCTCAGACCTAAGCTCTTGGTATAACAAATATCAAATCAGATGAAGGACAATGTTTTTCCTAATCAGATTATATAACTACTCGATTAAAGAGAAAAATATTGATGAAGAAGACAAATTTTTCCTTTAAAGTAATAAATATGAATGTGACTGTCAGTCCATAAAGAAATTTGGAATAGGATTATGTGAAAGTATATTTTCTAAGGAAGGATATAAATGTCAACTCAGAATTCAGACAGAAGGAGTGGGCTTTTCCCATACTAACATCTATGTGATCCCTAATTTAAGGAATAGTGTCTTGCTTGGGTAAAGATAGAACTAGGAGATGCAGTTGGTTGATGCATGGCTAGATAGCTGGAGAAGAGCTAATAGACTCAGGCCACAATGGGAGGAGAAAATAGGCTTATCTTCAAAGATCACTCCTTCAGGGATTTATTAGTAAGAAATAAAGTTATAGAAGGCATCTGACAGGTGTTCTGCTTGATCAGAAAAGGGAAAAGGGTGCTTAATTCCTCCCATGGCAAGGTGAGAGCAGGAGAGCGGCGGGGACACTCCTAGAATGCACACTTCCCACTCCTGAAGCTTGACCCATGCAAGAAAGTAAGGGACACACTGACAGCATGTCCATGGAGCATCAAGAGGTGGTGCGCTCAGCTGCTGGTTAAGAAAGCTTTGAGATTAGTTTTTTTTTTCAGCTGTCATTTCTTTTTTAAGTCAACTATATTTACTAAGTGTTGTTTAAAGTTAGATATCTCTCCTTGAGGCTTAACTTGTATTAATTCCCAAATGAGAAAGCTCAATGATCTAATACAGTGGTCAGCAAACTGCGGCTTGTGAGCCACATGTGGCTCTTTGGCCCCTGGAGTGTGGCTCTTCCATAAAATACCATGGCCTGGGCGACTCTATTTTGAAGAAGTGGCATTAGAAGAAGTTTAAGTTGAAAAAATTTGGCTCTCAAAAGAAATTTTAATCATTTTACTGTTGATATTTGGCTCTGTTGACTAATGAGTTTGCCAACCACTGATCTAACACATGGCAAAGTCTGACCTTGATTCAAAGAGGGAGGCTTAAAGGTACCTGCAAGTGGGTTAGGAAATGGACAGAGTTGGGACAGCATCATGCACACCTGACTCACAGACCATGGCTACTAAGCTGTTCCTAATCCAGGGAGGAGACCTGGGAGCCATTAGCAGCACAGCTGGAGATCCTGTCTGGAGATGCTGCAGTCCAGAGCAGGATGGGAGAGAATGTTACTCTCCTGCAGGGACAGGGCTGTCAGTCCACTTCCATAAAAATGCATGACCCAGTCTACTCAGCAGCTGTTTTTTAAATTTGAGGAAAGCATCACATTAGGTGTAGAAAAGCAGGTATGGATGCTTTGCATGTGTCTAAAACAATTAAAAGCAAAAACAAATGGCAGTTTCACTATTTCACAAAACCAATGACAAATCTAAGTACAGTCAGGCATACCCAGTCTTATATGTCCAGATAATTAGTACTAAGAAAGAAGCAGGTTCTGTTTGATCCAGCAGATCTGAAAACTTTTCAAGGCACAACTACTGACAGTGAAAGTGAAAAGAAAGCCCATGTAAACAGATTAAGGACATGAGAGCTTTCTTGAATCACATAACAGGTGGAAAATATGTAATGCAAAGTTAAGTCCAGGAGCATGAAAACAGCAGCATCAAATTGCAGCAAGAGGGCACCGTCTCCTTGGCAGGGGATCTCTGTGTGAAGATTTGGTTTTGGACAGGAACCATAACTGCTAGCTGCTGAACAAAGGGGAAGAACTGAGTCCCAATAGGAAACCAACTGCTAGTGATCACCTTCTCTCTTGTGGTCAAGAAGCTCCAGCCACCAGTTGGAGCTTTAAGGTGTGTGGTTTGACTGGCTCCTGGGGCTGCCACTACCTGAAGCAGGTAGCGAGGAGGGTCACAAAACCCATCTTGGCATCCTGTCCTAATGCCAAAAGCAGACAACTGCTGCGTGTCATATCACTTACTAAAATATTCTTTTAAAAACATACTTGACATTTTAGTGAGGTTGTGAAGAAACTGGAACCATCGTTTGAGGAAACAAAAAGGTGCAGCCACTGTGGAAAAACAGTTTGGCAATACTTCACAAAGACAAACAGAATTGCGATATGACCCAACAAGTCCACTCCTTGGTACCCAGAAGAACTGAAAGTAGGGACTCAAGCAGATACCTGTACAGTAACATTATCACAACAGCCAAAAGGTCCAACCACCCAACTGTCTATCAACAGATGAATGGAATGGACAAACAAAATGTGTACCCACATAAAAAGGAATACATTTTTGACACATACTACAACATGGATGAACCTGAAAAACATTGTAAGTGAAATAATTCAGACACAAAAGGACAAATACTTTATGATTCCATCTGTATTAGTTACCTAAAGTAGGCAAATTCATGAGACAAATAGTAGAATAGAGGATACTAGGGGTTTCAGATAGAGGGAAATGGATAATTATTGTTTATTAGGTATAGTTTTGGGATGATAAAAAATTTCCAGAAACAGAGAGTGGTGACAGTTTCAGAACATCATGAATGTACCTAATGCCACTGAATTATATACTTAAAATTATAAAATTTATGTTTTATATATATTTACTACAATGCTATATAATAAAGAGATAATATGCAAATTGACCATTCTTCCAACACACAAGTTGGCCACCCCATGTGGTAAAAAATGGCCACTTTCTTGTGGACACAAGATGGCCAGCAGGGGAGGGCAGTTGTGGGCAGTCAGACCTACAGGGGAGGACAGTTGGGGGTAACCAGGCCTGAAGGGGAGAACAGTTTTGGGGGAACCAGGCCTGCAGAGGAGGGCAATTGGGGGCAACCAGGCCTGTAGGGGAGGACAATTGGGGTGATCAGGCCTGAAGGGGAGGGCAATTGGGGGTGACCAGGCCAGCAGGGAAGCAGTTAGACATTGATCAGGCTTGCATGGGAGTGGTTAGAGGGTGATCGGGCTGGCAGGCAGAAGCAGTTAGGGGCAATCAGGCAGGTAGGCAGGAAGGTGAGTGGTTGGGAAACAGCAGTCCTGAATTGTGAAAGGGATGTCCAACTGCCCACTGGGATAGGGCCTAAACGGCAGTCGGACATCCCTCGAGGGGTCTCAGATTGGAGAGGGTCCAGGCTGGGCTGAGGGATACACACTCTGCCATGCATGAATTTTGTGCACCAGGCCTCTAGTTCTATATAATAAAAGCTTAAAATGCAAATTGCTGAATGGTAAATGACCATTGTGTGTGTATGTGTGTGTGTGTGTGTGTCGGCGGGGGGCAGGGCTGGTGAGTAGGTTGCTCTAGGCCAACCAAGGTGCATACCAGTGGGCAGATGGAGGAAATGATGATAGGGTGGTGTAGAAGAAGTGGTGGTGACCAGTGGTAGGACGATGGAGGCCAGCACCATTACCTGATCACCTGTCTGGTCACCTCCCACAGAGGGCAGCAGCAGTGGGGCAATTTGAAGTGGAGCTGGCCACTTGCAGTCCCCAGATAGGCCCACCAGAGTCGCCTCCCACAGAGGGAGGCCAGACTGTGGGGATCGGGCCTAAGCCATCAATTGGACATTCCCCGAGGGCTCCCAGACTGTGAAAGGGTGCAGGTCAGGCTGAGAGACCCCCCCTCCACCCACCACCAGTGTACGAATTTTCGTGCACCAGGCTTCTGGTTAAAAATAAAAGACAAAGAACCCACATATTGTTTCATTTCTCTAAAGTGTTGTACTCTTTTTAAAGGATGGATATCCTGGAGTTGTTCCAAGATGGCTGACAGGTAAACACCTAGCCGCAGCTGCACACAACAATTTCAATAAAATACAACTAAAATATAAAATGGACATTACCCAGAACTACAGGAAAGTCGACTGACTGGAAATTCTACAACGAGAAGCAAGGAGAAAACAAGAAGCAAGCGTGGAGGAGCTGTAAAAGCCTAAGGTACGGAGACACGCGGCGCGCGGAGAGGACAGAGCCGAAGAGGAAGGGCGGGGTGGCTGAGTGCCTGGCTGGCATTCCCTAGCGGGAAGGAGATAAACACTCTGACTGTGCTGGGCCCCAGTTCCAACTGCTCTGAACCCCAGTTCTAGGCCAGACCCCGGGGTCCCAGGCTCATACATAGGGAGCTGGGCTGTAAGGCGGAACCCTGGGAGAGCGGCAAAAGGAGGTCCCGGTGGTGAGCACATTGCGCGGAATTGCCCTGGCGGGAAGGAGACAGGGGCTCCAGAATGCTCTGAACGCCACCTCCAACTCCACTTCCAACTGAACTGAACCCCAATACTGGGCTCGACCCCAATACTTGCAACGAGTACTGAAGGACCCACATAAGGCGGGGCTGACGGAAGCCAAAGCTGTAGGCTCCACCCTGAAACTCTGCCCCATCTAAGCAGAACACAGAGACTTTTAAGGCTACCAACTCAGGAAAGCTGCGAAAATGCTGAGACGAAATAGGTCACAAATGAAAAGGGCTGGATATCCTTTTAAATGCTACCCTGTTTCCCTAAAAATAAGACAGTGTCTTATATTAATTTTTGCTCCCAAAGATGTGCTAGGTCTTATTTTCAGGGAATGTCTTAATTTTTCATGAAGAAGAATACGGTACACATTTATTGTTAAATGAAAATAAAGGAAATTTATTACATGTATACAGTATGGTAGTATGGTAGTTGTCAATACAAACCAGACAAACTGTGAATCCTACAGTATCAATAATTTACTCATTTATTCAATGACAATCATGTCATCATCTTCTGGAAGATCATTATAACAATCCAATTCCTGAATTTCCTGGTGAATTTCTTGTCACTCCATTTCTTTCAGAATCAGTGCACCAAATCTCTCATGTTTATCCTACGGGGGCCTTATTTTCAGGGGATGCCTTATATTTCACTCAGAAGGAAACCTGTAAGTGGGTCTTATTTTTGGGGAAACACAGTAGTTTCAAAAGAATTCTGCTGAGGCAAATGGTGAAACTGGTGACTAAGATATAACTGAGACAACTTAGTATGATAATTCGCAACAGGAGGATAAGCCAAATGATTTTAACCAGCTTTGAAGTCATAGTGGGGGTAGGGATGGGCAGAATAAAGGGCACAAAAATACTTTAAGGAATTAGGACTTGCCTGTCTTCTAAGCTAGATGCTTCAGGTTCTCCCCACCCTACCCCCCCCAGCCATATTTTATTTGCCAATGACTATGGGCAGATATGTAGAATATAGGTCATGAGTAAGAACTGCACCTGAATTTGGTTCCTGACTCAATCACTCACAAACTGTTCATGTTGACAGGCTCCTCAACATGTCTTTAGCTATAAGTCAGATGCTGCCATCAGAACCTCTGCCCCATCCCACGTGGAGTGTGGTATATACCAAGGAGACATACCCAGGTTCCCAACACTCTGTGGGTATCATATGACTCTAGTGCCATAGCAAGGTCTCATGATCAGGGTGTCTGAGCACAGACTCCAGGGTGTCTGAGCACAGCACTGCCTGGCCTCAGAAGAGCCAGCTCTGCCTTGATTTCTGTATCCCAACTTCCAGCATTGCTACCAGCACATGGAAGGTACACGAGAGAAGGGATGTCTAAGGCTGGACTGTTTGTCTTCAAGGAGTGCATGGCCCAGCTGGACAGAGCTGACATATAAACAGGTAGGTTATAATACAATATGTTAAGTGCCAAACTGGAGATATGGTCAAAGTCCTATGGGAATCCAAAAGAAAACTCTGCTTCTTCTTTTCTCCATCTTTTACTTTTCTGCCACGTATTAAGAAAGCAAGCAAGGACTCTAAATGCCAGAGAGGCAGGCTATATGAAGGAATTTCAAGCTAGAACTTCTGTTGCTGGGGTTGCAATCCAGGGCCACAGTCAACAGGTTGAGAGAAAAACTGAAGATAAATGGAAGAAGGGGGTTGGGTTGGAAGCTAAGAATTCAGATTGACTTGATAAATGAAAACTTAAAGGTAGATAAAAGTCATTCCAACAGCACTTTAGATATTTATTATTATTTTTTAGACACTATTCTGAAATAAGTGACCTGTGAAAGTTTAGCATCAAAAAGAATTGTAGAGCTCACAAGCTCACATAGGCCAGGGCTTCTCATCCTAGCACTACTGACATTTGGAATAGATAATTTGTTTGCTGTGGAACTGTCCTGTGCACTGTTTATCAGCATCCTTGGCCTTTCTTCTCCAGATGTCAGTAGCAATCCCACTTATAACAAAGATGTTTCCAGACAATGCTGCATGCATAGAAGGGGAAACCAACCCCTGGTTCACCCCTTGTAATAAGGAAATGGCCTTTTGCCCTGAAAAGACATTGGAATCGGCTAGAGAGCAAAAAAAAAAATCCTGATACTCAAGCTGTGCCCCAGACCAATCTGCAGGAGGGAAGTGAGACCTTGGCATATTTCAAATAGGCCTCAAACATCATGCCTCCTGTGATTCCAATATGCAGCCAGAGTGAGAACCACTGGTCCAGAGAGATAATAAAACTGATAGTCACTGAATACCTCTAAGGTCCTAGGTATTTACATAAATTTCTCATTTAAAGTCAACAGTTCTATAAAACTCCCATTGTTTTCTTATGTTACCTACGAGAAAATCGCATCTTAGAAAAGTTAAGACAATTGTCTAAGAACATCTCAGATAAAACTGGTAGCTCTAGAGAACAATTTCAGTAGGCAGTGCTGGGCAGCCATGAAGGCAGGCCAATAACTAGAGGCTCCATAGGAGTAACAGCAGAGAAATGCCACTTAAAGCACTAGATGCAGTCTGGATCTAGACATGTGACTATAAATTTATATCCTAAAGAAAGCATCTTTGGGCAGAGAGAGCCAGCATAGGAGAGATGCTGACTAGCATATCCACTTTGTTTCTCCTGTTTGTTCTGCTGGGAGAAGGAACTACTCCTAATGACAGAGCTTGCAGAAGCCACATGGGCAATTTAGTTCAATTAGGCAGACATTGAATGCATGAGAAGAAAGGTGTAAGTTCACACTTAAGCCAGCATAATCCTGGAGGCTTCTGAAGTGGGGTGGAAGAAAAGGCTGCTTTCTATTTTGCCAGAACAAGGAAAACTAGTTTGCTAAGCCATCACTCAATAACACTGGATCCTTGGGATAAGGTAGGGAAAATACAATACATATTAAATTCTCATCATGCTAGATGCTTCATGTTTATTATCCTATTGAATCCTTGTTTACCCCCAAAGAGACAGTGCACCTGATTCTACTCTGTCTGCCCATTGCTCACACTCATTCAGAGGAACCCTGTCACCACCAAAATGGTATTACATGAATGCTAAAGAGTTTTATTGAAGAAGGAAAAGAAGAAGGAGGAAGAGGAGGAGGAGGAGGGAAAGAGAAAAATAAAATATGAACAATAAAATGGCAATAAATACATATCTATCAACAATTGAATCTGAAAAACAAAATAAATGAACAAGCAGAACAGAAACAGAAATACAGAGACCATTTGACAGTTGCATTCAGCGCTGACATGATGCTGTGGGAGGGAGGGGGGTGCTAAGCTTGACGGGGGACCTCAGGCCATGCTCCTCACCGGGCGGGGCTTGACAAGGGACCTAAGACCATGGCCCCTGCCCAGTAGGGCTTGACAAAGGACCTGAGGCTGTGCCCCCACCTAGAGAGGCTTGATGGGGGTGGGGCCGGCCGGGTCTGGGTCTCACCCAATGGGGCTGGGGCTGGCTAGGTCTGGATCTCCTGCGTTTTCAAAGTGCATGTGCATGGTAGGTGGGGACTTGACTCTAGATCCTGCAGCACATCCCAGACTCTGACAAGAGGGAGATTTTATATACATTTTACTAATTTTCTTTCATCTCTGACACTTCTATTATAGAGAAAGGGCAAATAGCAATATTAAAATATTTCTTCTAATTGATTCCCTTTTAATGTGCATGAATTTCATGCACCAGGCCACTAGTATCCTAATAACTATGAATGGTGCCAGATGGGTGTGAGATTTATCAGGATGATCACTAAGTAAGTTATATAAATGTCTAATCACTGGATATATACCTGAAACTAATATAATATTTATGTCTACTATAATCCTATATAATAAAAGTGTGCAAATTGTTCCCTAAACCAACCGAGAGTTATTCTGGGAGTTCAAGCAGGGGGCAGGGATGTCTGGGGAAAGGGAGGGAGGGCTTGGCTGGTAGTGGGGGGAAGGGAGGCCGTACCTAGCCAGCTGCCACTAGTCTCTAGGGAACCTACCAGTGCATGAATTTTGTGCACTGTGCCTCTAGTAAGAAAATAAAAAAAATTATTTTAAAAAATCAAATGTAGATATCTGTCCTGGTCTGTTCATGCTGCTATAACAAAATATCACAAACTGGATGGACTGTAAACAATGGAAATTTATTTCTCATAGTTCTGGAAGCTGGGAAGTATAGTAAGTCCTCAGTTAATATCATTGGTAGGTTCTGAGACTTTAAGTGAAACAACATATAATGAAACAAATTTTACCATAGGTTAATTGATATAAATAAGAGTTAAGTTCCTATGGCAGCTCATCAGCATTGTAACAAAGCAACGTTGAACAAAACAACCTCATTGGATGACTTGCTGTACAAGATAAAGGTGCCAGCAGAGTCCTGTGTCTGGTGTGAGCCCTTTCCTAGAAAGCTGTCTTTTCCCTGTGTCCTCACATTCAGGAGTCAGGGAGCTCTCTGGGGCCTCTGTTATGAAGGCACTAATTGCATTCACAAGGGCTCTGCCCTTATGACCCAGTCACTTCCCAAATGCCCCATCTCCCAATACCACCACTTTGGGGGGTTAGGATTTCTTTTTTCCCCCCTGTTTGTTTGTTTGTTTATTTATTTTTATTATTATTATTTTTAAATGATATAACACCTGTATTTTTGGCATACTCTTCATTAAGTTCTACATGACTTAAAATTTTGATAATGATTTTTTTAAAAATAAATCTTTATTGTTCATATTATTACAAAAGTTCCTCATTTTTTTCCCCCTCCACCAGATTCCCACCCCACCCTATGCCCTTTCCCCACCCCCCATTGTCCTCATTCATAGGTGCACAGTTTACGTTCAGTCTCTTTCCGCATCCCCCACTCCTCTTTTCCCCGAGAATCATCAGTCCACTCCCCTTCCATACCTCTGATTCTATTATATTCAACAGTTAATATTGTTCATTAGGTTTTTTAATTCCCTTAGTTTTTAGTTTCACTTGTTGATAGTTACGTATTTGTTGTTCATAATTAATCTTTATTTTCTTCCTCTTCCTAGAGAACCCCCTTCAGCAATTCATATAATTCTGGTTTGGTGGTGATGAACTCCTTTAGCTTTTTTATTTTTTATTTTTTTATTTGTGAAGCTCTTTATCTGGCCTTTGATTCTGAGTGATAGCTTTGCTGGGTAGATTATTTTTGGTTGTAGGTTCTTGTTATTTGAATATTTCTTGCCATTCCCATCTGTCCTGCATGGTTTTTGTTGAGAAATCAGCTGACAATCATATGGGTGCTCCTTTATAGGTAACTATCTGCTTTTCTCTTGCTGCTTTTAATATTCTCTCTTTGTCTTTTGCTCTTGGCATTTTAATTATGATGTGTCTTGGTGTGGTCCTCTTTGGGTTCATTTTGTTTGGGGTTCTGTGTGCTTCCTGGACTTGTAAGTCTATTTCTTTCCCCAGGTGGGGTAAGTTTTCTTTCACTGTTTCTTTCAATATGTTTTCAGTATCTTGCTCTCTCTCTTCTTCTGGGACCCCCATAATTCTGATGTTGGTTTGCTTGAAGTTGTCCCAGAGGTTTCTTACACTATCTTCAACTTTCTGGTTCTCTTGTCTTCTTGCTTCTGCAGAGGAGTGTCCTCTAGCTCTTTGTATTCCAAATCTTTGACTTGATTCTTGTGACCTTCCATTCTGTTTTTAGGACTCTGTA